>OX388341.1:32960581-34210581 GCA_947579665.1 Sympetrum striolatum
TGTTTGGAAATGTCTCGTTTCTGTTTACGTTATTCGTTCGGCGGTGCATATTTTTTGAGTGATCAACGTGAAAGGTGCATAAGGGGCGTTGCCGCCAACATTTCAACCCTTCAAACAGTTTCCGCTTATTCATTCGAAAATTCATTTCTCCTCGTTTTTCTCTACACGACAACGTGCATCTCGGTTTTTGGGAGGGTGTCGTATATATTTACAAATCTTGAGGATTTCTCGACTCGGAGAAAGACGGCCGAAATAAATCTGACAGGACGATTTTTGTGTATGATAATGAAATCTCTGCTTGCCACGCTTGGCTCCCTAAAATAATCCTTAAAAATCATCTTATGGTGCGATCCTATAAATAAGTTAAACTGGTTAAAATTATACTCATTAATGAATTACTTATTCAGTTTACATCGGGTAAAGGAAAATAGAATGGATTGAAAAACAAACATCGAGGTGCTTTGGAAGACTGGAGAGGATAGGGTATTAATTGAAGTAATTAAGCATCGGCAGCGGAAATGGGTGCGTCAAATATTGATAGGAGAGGGATTGCTAAAGTATGTGAATGAAGATAGAATGCAAGAGAAACGGCAAGACAGATAAGAAATAGAATGAAAGACAAAGGGGAAGTCAAAGGCAATCGTGGAATGTGGAATAACACTGCTCATTAACCTATATGTATGTAACCGCACCAGGAATTGAACGTGGAGTAATCGATATTTTTTAAAATGTAAAATGCTACACTAAGTATTTTATTAAACTCTTTCACTTTCAGTCGGTCATCATCAGGATTTGAAAGCAAAGAAAATCATGTACATTTGCATTCACTTTCTTGCTCTACCCTTGTTGATGACCGTAACCAGTAGTCACCGGCAGCTTTAATGGTAAAATATTCAGGGGATTTTACATACTATTGTTTCCTTCTATTTCCGTTAGGGAGTTTCGCACGGAGACCGTTTCGCGATTCAGTTATATTTTTACCGTGAGCATGTTGCATTCATCCATGCATTCCCTTTGTAACTTAAGCTTGGCGAACTCATTCATCTTTCAATGCATTTACCGCCGTTTCATGTTATCGGTGAGAATGTTTTATTTCTTGTGTTCAATCATTAGGGTGAGTAATAGGAGCAGGGAAATTATCTTTGTCGTTTCAGTTAAATCCCGTCTATTTAAGTGGTGTCTGCTAAGTTTCTCAAGCCCTCGAGGTTATACGGCTTTCTGAGGAGATTGTTTTACCCCTTGTAAGTAATACGAACACTGGAAGGGAGTGGTTCTGCTTTGAGTCTTCCAGGTGGACTGAAATAAGCCCTTCTGGGAAAATTAATTAAGATGATACTTTTCTACTCAAAGTTTTAAGGAAAAAATCTCTTTCTACCGTAACCGCATTATTTTCATGCCTGACCAGGTGAAGAACATTATTTTTCGTAGCTGAAGGGCTTTGCGTTTTGTTACATATCTTGTTTATTATTTTAAGATTTGATTATCTTCCTTTTTAACTCTGATTCATTGAAATATTTTTTATATTTCGCTCTTCCATCCCCAAATTTTCAAACAATAGCTCTGATACTAATTGAGGATTTAAAATTTTCAAGTTTAGAACGATGTTAGTTGGTGGATGTTTCGCTTGGTCTTCATAAGGTATCGGGTTAGTTTCCTTTTGCTACCTTAGGTAAGATAATACATACATAAGTGCAGTTTCTGGCGAGACATTGTATTGGTGAAATGTAATGCTAATTTTTTTAACTCCTTATTATTACAGTTTTGGAAAGAATTTTCCTATTTTAGAGAAGGACATCTTTTTTTAGTTCCTTTCAACAAGGAACGTCTAATTAATGGTAGTTCGTAATTGTGCGGTTTGGATCATTGGTGGAAAGTGCTTCATAATTAATTCAGATCCTCGATCAGTCTTCCAAAGTCAGGGTTTGTGACGAGGGTATTTTAAACATGCAGATGTACTGACATGTGCGCGTACATAATTCTTTTCCCTCTGAAGTCTGCGTTGAATTAGCTTAGAAGGCAGCATCCCCGAAGAAATCTTATTTGCATTAGTTACCATATCTTGACGTCGTTATTCAGCGAGCCTTAATTAACACCGATGTTGCGTTTGTTGAAATTCCTTTTTTGTGGTATCATACTGTAAATAGTGATTTGAATTTCAAATCTTATCAGGATTGAATTAAACTTAATTAAGCCTAATTAATGTGAGACAGGATGTTTCTCTTAGTGCTAACAGACGAATTTAAATTGCTTAATCACCGCTCCTCAATTCTCTCTTTCTGCTCACCGGAACATTATGAGCGGGTAATAAAGATGGCGATAAATTGACCTAACGCCCTTTATATTTAAAGATCATGTCCCTTTTTTATTCGTCACTTCTGATTTTCATCTGACATTAAAGATTAGGGCATTAAAGCCGGTGCAGCGATGTTACTTAAAAGAGGAGTCCGAGGAATAATTCGTGTCCAGAAGTAAAAGTTTAATTATTAGGTTGCAATTCACTATTATTACACTCTGATGTTTATGTTACTACTGTCAGATAGAACTTTGTTTATAATCAACTTTCAAGAGCATAGAATTCTTTGTTCTGATGTATATTGTATTTGTAAATACCTTATGATATGTTCATCATCCTTTATGTTGTAATCCAGGGGTACTTAACCTTTTTTGGTGCTCGGGCACCCAAGGGCGCTTCCGAAAGCAAAGCGGGCACCTCATAACATTTCCGTCCAGGGTGATATTCAGGCCATCCCTTGGCAATATCATCACTTTGCTAGTCAACCGTAGGCCGTTTTTAAGAAATGCTCCTTGTTAAATAAGATCGAGAAAATGACAACGTATATCATTTCATCACAACCTTCCATCTCATATGTGAGAACCTCTCATGTGAGAAGGTCTGTATCTCCGAAGAAGATTTAATTACGGGGAATGAATCTGGTATGAAGCTTTTTGTAGCATGTGCACCGTTGTTTTTTGAAAAGCAGCATTTAGTCATTGATTTCGGGGAATGCGATACCCTGATAAGCTGAGTTGAATCTTCGCATTCGCCTTATGAAGAAAATATGACATAGATATGGGTCTTGTTAATCTGGACATAGGCGATAAGAGTGATACAATGTTTACGTAACCCAAGACCAGGCCAATGAAGTTTCTGACCCCTTCCCCACTGAACCTCCACTCTCCAGGCTAGTGCAATCCCAAAAAATACTGTTTTAGCAAATATAAAAAATCTTTTTACCGAAGCTTTTTGGGCACTGTGCAAGGTCGCTTTGGGCACCTCGGTGCCCGCGGGCACCAGGTTGAGTACCCCTGTTGTAACCTATCTCTCTCTTTCTTTCAATCTTTTCTACTCCTTTTACAGTTTTTTCGTACATCCCTTCTATTTGTGGGCGTTTTATATTATTATTTTTCTATCATCAAAGATTATTATTTACTCCACTTAATCATTCTTTCTTTCCACACCTCCTCTCTATTTTCACTTATTTTTAAAAATCTGTGTGTGTATTGCTTATATATTCTCGTTTTTATGTGTGTTTATATTGGACAAGGACTAAATGTAAGATTGGACGTAATGGTCCCAAAGTTTCTAATAAAGAAGTGTTTATGTATGTATTATTGAATTTTAGACATTATTTTCACACGCAGAGGCTAGGCTACGCCTTCCAAAGTAAATTGTGAATTTTGAGTGGAAAATATTCGTTTCCCTATTTTGAATATAGTGACAAAAGGGAAAATACTGTTTTAATATTCTTAAAATAAACTAAATGTATATACTCCTTAGAGCATTCAATAATTTTATAAAAAGCTTAAGTATGCAAATGATTGCCTCACAGCCTTTTCCATTTTTAAATGATAAATCTGTTGACTAAAGTTTTTCATCGCGCCTTGACATTAAGTCTAGCGTACTAACAAAATCAGAATGTTTCCAAGCTAAAGTTTGGATTCCTTTCAGCTTTTATGACTATATTAAGTAATATCATCGATAATAGGATCTATGAACAGCTGAGCTCAGCCATTGGTAATATCGAGCAACAATGATTTATTTTTTACTTTGAAAATTTTCCCTGTAAATGGTACTTTTATATTACGGTTATTGACCGTTTTATAACCTGAAATAGCTTAATCGAGTAGTAGCAATCACCACATAATTAATCCAATTCTCTGATAGATTTACTTTCTTTTCCCATGTTCATATTTAAAACGTTTTCAATAGTAATTTCTCAAGCAGCTAAGTTATTTTCTCAGTACAATATTTCGGAATTTTTTTAATTATTCAATTTTTACTCCGTCCTTTTTTGTACATACTTAAATAAGAAGAGCCATCAATCACATTCTCCTAGATAGGAGAGAAATGCTTCCTTACGGTTTATTTCGCCAGATGTCATTGCTCAACTTCTCAGAATGCAAGTCGGAATTTTAAGAACCCATTAAAAGACGTTCTCGAAACATTAAGATTGAAAAGCATGGGCCAAAAGCAACTAAAAGTATCGCTCATGACTTGTCGGGGATTTACTTAAACAGGATTCCAATGCTTCTTCACGTCTCCCTCTCTCCCCTGGCTATTAATTCCTATATTCTCCATCCATCGTCGTCCTGTGATTCCCTCGCCATTCCGCTAACTTTTTCCTTGCGCAAAATGAGATTTAACGATGTTTTCTCAAGAGAGAAATGTTTTCGCGGAAATGCGCAAATGAAATCCGTCTCGATATTTTCCTCGTGTGGAGCGTGAGGAAGATCTCTCATTAGCCGTAGTAAAAGGTTATTTTTGGTTCACTTCAAACGGCGATACTTCTCTCTCCCCCTTCATGGTTCGACCATCTAGATATTCAAAGGAGTTGCATGGGGTGGTGTAGAAGCTCTTGACCTATGAGTCATTGTCTAAGAATCCATTGGACAAGGACGGAAGGTATCGATGGAGGAGATAACTAGGGAACGGTTCCATCATAGGTCCTTACGCACCTGTACTCGTTACATCTAAGCCATCCGACTCTGGTAGGCTGCCATGAATAGGAGTTGGGCATCGCTTATCTGCACATTATAGGGGCTGTAATCCATGATAATAACTATGCGAGATTGTAGATTCTAACGTAATAAGTTCGTTCGTCTAATTTGCTTTTCAGCGTTGATTTTTCTGATTCGATTGGAATTTTTCGTCATAGTGGTTAATACAGTAATAATCATCCAAAGAGTTTGGAAACGCAGAAATATAATTACAAGATTCCAGAATTATTAACTCCAGAAGATGTCGAATGTATGAGATTGAATTTGCAAGGACTACTATAAGTAGTGACGCTTTTAATCGCATGGAAAAGAAAAACAATTTTTTTCAGTTTACTTTTCCACGTATCAATTCATTATTTGGATGTGAATTTTGTTTTGCGAGTTTCCACGTTTCAGCTTATTTTCCATGGAATTTAAGTATTTTGATACTTCAGGATTATGATGTATTTACCTTAGTGAGAATATATAAAATAATTAACCATTAAGGCTAGTTTGACTTCAGCCATTTCAGCGTATTCCTTATTTGCTAAGAAAATCATTTTTAGATCTAATTTTACTTATGATGTGGGAATATACAATGAGAAGTCTGAATTTAAAAATTGGTTAGGAGCTTTAAATGATAAAGTTCCACTTAGTACCACTGTAGTATGAAAAGTTTGATTTATCGCGAGAGAATGTAAGAGATTTTAGTCCTGAAAGAACTGTATATCCTTCCATACTATTAAAAAGCTGCTTTGTGTCTCTTTTGGAAAATATCCTTTTATATATCGATCAAATTCAGTTTGATTTCATTATATGTACGTACACCTGTAGCATTAATAGTCAGGCAGCCATCTGTTGGTCTTACCCACAGTATAAAATAGCTTCCATATTTCTAGTAGATTCCTTCACCGATGACTATAGCCGGCTAAAACGGTCGCTTCAGAAACAGGAAATAGGTCAGTTGTCCTCATTTCTAACATGTGCACACTTTTCTCTGCTGCTAGGAATCGCTCTTTATACATGGAAATTATCTCGTGGATTTACTGAAGTTCTTAAATTTAAACGCTCTATATCCTATTGGTTATATCAATAAATATTAATTCTTCAATTTAGTTCAGGAATGTATCCATTGACTGATTTTCATTATTGAATCGAATAATTTTATTTCGCCGACTTCCTTTATACTTAGTAAAATATATTAAAGCTATCTTTAATACTAATTTGATCAAGAAAAAACTCTTACCTCAAAAGGTTTTGATTCCGTCAGGCATGTTGTGCGACCATGCAGCTATTGTGTGCAATATCTGCGTTAACTATCCTTTGCGTACAAATTTATGCATGTAAAATTTACATTTAACGAAATTAATAGTGTTCTCCGCATTTTGAAGATGTATTACACCTCAAGTAGAGTTTATATTGACAAGAGTACTGTTGGAATATGTTATTTCGTATCTTAGCAAATATTTTGGTAACAGTTCCAGTGCCGTCTCATATATACCTTCTCAACTATATTGTAATTCTTCTCCCTAATAACTTATTACTTACTACCTATGAATAGACTGAATCTATCATACCCCTTGAATTTGACTTTTTTAGTGTTATATCTCGGGTACCGTGAAATATTTGGATTTCCGTGCATGTTTTCAACTTTCACTTCCATTTTCTGTGGCACTGTCAAGGGGGTTTACCGTCATCCTAAAATGTTGCTTTTGAGCTCTGTCGATGGACACCTCGGACATAAAGAAGGAAAAGATCGTAAATCATGGAGAATGCGCGAGGCTTTCTATCGAGAGTAAAATATGAAATGAGGAATTGTCGCAAGGGAATATTTCCATCACTCTTCGGTCCATTAAAACGTATAAAACAGGCTCCGTTCCTCCCTTTCTCTTAAAAATCCTATGGCGCACATTTCGCATTTTAAATATGTAAATGGGCTGGTTTCCTTCCCTTTTTGTTAAAGAGTTTGCTCCTAGCTCCGTTAGCAGTTGCGCTCGAAGTTTTCCTCGAAAACATGGTGTATAGTGTTTATGATACGTTCGTGAAACGAACCCCTAAAGTAATGAGGGGTTTGGACAACTTTGCACATGAAGGCGTTCACCCAGGAAAGATACCAAGAAAAACAGCCTTGAAAAAGTAATATTGTCATAATACTAAAGTAATAATGATTTCTGTTCCTCACTTTTTATTTTTCTACAATTCATGGTTATTATTATTGCTGTAATTCAACCCTATTTCGTTGTTAGTTTTAAACGTCTCCTCGAAATGTTTCTCATAAATTCTCCGTTTTCATCGCTACCTTCATTTAATTCTTTGCACTCAGGTAAATCAAGGTTAATTCCAATTGCAAATCCTTGTCTCGTGGAAAATGTATTTTCATAAAGTAGTTCACAAGATAAGTGGTACAGAAGGTACCTTTATATTTTATGCACTGGTTTATTTTTATTTATTACGCTCTGGAAATAAAACGTTCCTTATTATAGAGATATAATTCGTGGATACTCAATAATTTATTATCCTTGTCTTCTTCCAAAAGAATATGAGTTATCTTTTAAAAATTAGGAATGTTTAATCATAATATAAACATAATAACCCGTCAGGCTGATTTCAGTCGATTGTTTGAAACTTTATTCATATGTATATTATTCTCTCTTATTTATATGTTCTATATACATGGTTTAATTATGCTGAAATTGGACGAATCGTGGATAATAATCTAATTATCTCTATCCATTTGTGATTAGATCATATTAAGATTGTTTTTATCGAGATTCTCTAATTAACTTCGTATTTTAAACAATCCCATGCTCTCATTTTTTTCTCTTGTGTTTTCCTTATTTCAGTCAAGTGCAAGTGAATTGAAATTTTTATCTTACACCTGATACTTAAATAAATAGGTAATTGAATTAACGAAGGATTGAGCGTTGAATTCGCAAAACTGTCACTTTTGTTTTACCTTTCTTGTTATCTAAACGTGATAGTGAGTTGTCTGCATGAATCTTGTATTTTGTTTTCCAGTAGCTTTTTTGTTAATTATAATACTTAAAGTTTCATCTAATTTACCAAGTATTTTCTCGTAGTAGGGTTTCCCTAATAACTTCAGTGTGTACGTATACAAATGGTATACTATATCACGCTCGCATACAATGCTGGCGAATTGTCTGCGTCGAAGGCTTCATCGATTCGTCACACTTCGGAAAGAGCACAAACGTCTTAGCTATCGAGAGCATCTTTCTGCTCCATTTGAATCATCCTTCGAAATTCGGATCGATGCAGAACTTTCCCTTGTTCTCCCCAAGTGAGATTAATTCGCAATTTCCCTTCGGACAAATGCGAAGGTCTTCTCCGATTCATTTATCAAGAGGCGTTCCGACGCATCGGCCGAAAATTACAGTCGTCGGGACGTCACGGTGTGCGTCTTGAATAATGGATGGCGCATTATACGCCGATGACTTCCCTTTTACGTCTCGCATGTCAAATTTCGCGTTTCATCCTTTTGGAGAGAGTGGCCGACGGGTTCCGACTCTTTTTTGTTTCTTTGGGACGAATGTCCTTTGACGAAACGGCGATGTCAAATGATCATGTCTGAAAAGGGGTTTCCTTATTGGGTTCTAAATCAAAGATTTATCGTGGAGAAAAGTTTGAATGATTATGTTTCTAACACGAATTATCTAGGATGATAGATCTATGGATTTTGGGGCATTACCTTTACGTTTGATATAATTGGCATTGGTGGATAGTGGTAATCTATTAGTATCTAGCTAATGCTTGTCCACAAATCCTAAGATAACAAAAGCCAGTAAAAATTATTTTTATACCTTTGCTGCCTTCGTTGTAGTACAGACTAAGCTCGTGGTAAGACCGAAGAAGCGGAGTTAATTTTTGTGATAACTCCTATATTTCAATTCTCTGCTATTCGAAAATCAGGGATGTAAATTAAATTTCCCTTGCCTTCAATTCCGTGATGCATAAAATTTTATTTAGTAAAACTATCATTACGGACTTCAGTTTTGAGTAATTGTCGATCAATAATATGGAAATGATTATTTTCAAATTCAAAATTTTCCGTGCATAGCATCATCCTGAGAGTTCATTCATAAGCCCATCTATTTTATGATCTCTTATTTCAGGTGTGATAGTATGGGATGCTAATTTCATTTCGACCGAATTCGAATATATCTTATAATTTGAGAAAAGGGTGAAAATATAAGTATATTAGTAACTTTCTTCAATCTTCCATATAACCACAATAATAAGAATATCTGCAATTCTATGCGCTATTAATGTCATTATATATTATGTAAAATGAAGATTGACTTGTCTCAATTCGCCAAAACCCACATGATTTTAGCGATCTTGTCCGGGGAAGCTTGGCAGACGTAATTTCTCCGCGCGTGGTTACTTGTTTGTTGGTGTTCGTGGAAATCACCTACTCCCACCTCGCTTTGTCTCGGTTCGTCATTTCTTCTTTGACGCCGATCCCGATCTCATTCGCATCCTGGAAACGACTCGGAGAAATTATGAGTCAGCGGCCGAGAGCGAGATTTGCTGCGAGCGGCTCCAAACGCAGCGCTTGACTCACCGTCCGAGGGAAAAAAGATGTTGGATAGAGAGACCGCCGGCGAATGCAGACGCTGCCCTATCCAACTCCTCGTGCAGGTCCTGCGCGATAGAACCCTTTTGAGAGATTGAAATCCTTTTGGGAGCGTGGAATAGTTGGTGTGCGGCGAGAAATTTTAAATAGAGCGGGACAGTGTTGCCAACAGCTGGAATCGATTTATAACGAGAGGTGGCAGCGATTCTCTGTATTATTTTTCGGCATTGTGAGTTCTCCTTTTGGTGGACATCGCCATGTGCTTGCTATATTGGTATTGCAAGAGCGCGGCTCATGTTTTAAAATCAATATTTTCCTTATATTCTTGCCTTTATATTTTCTGCAGATGAGAAGTGTGCTGTTATGCCAGGAGTTTGGAAAGCTGCTCGCTCACCGTTGTGTTTGAATTAATGTGTTCATTTATTACGTTCGCCTCGACGACGTGCTGTGTCTTTGTCGCATACGAAATGAGTTGGTGTCATACCGCTTAGGGCACGGATTATGAAAGTGCAAGAACAGGGATGTTAACAGTTGATATATGTGGTGAACGTGTGGCGTAAAACGAACGCCTGTTCTATTGCAGTATCTTTATCGCAGTGTCTTTATCATCTGTTTCATGTTTAACTTGAAATTAGCACAAGTTAATTTAGAAATCTGACGAATTTACCTTAAGTTTTTCTATTGTAATTACGTTTTCTTACGTATTATTGTTTGAATTCAAACAAAGTAAGTTAGGTTGAGAGGAAAACGAACGCGGAGGTGTAAGAAATGGTCGTGGAGTAAAGGGCTTTAATTGAGGTGATTGAGCATCGTCAGAAGAAATGGTTGGGTCAAATACTGAGGGGAGAGGTATTGGTAACGGTTGTAATTGAGGGTAGGATTCAGGGGAAAAACAGAGGGGAAGACGAATAAAAAAGTTGCTGGATGACATAAGGGATGGGGTTAACCATAAGGAAATGAAGGAGATGACGCTTAGGGATTTTTGATTTTACATGAACCTACCGAAAGGTAGAACATTCATGATGACAGAACAAAATAGCCCATAACGGGATTATCTTCTATCACTGGGAAAATATTCATTTACTTTTCTATAGATTTTTGCATATATTATAAAACGCATTAAATAGTCTCTGACTAGAGGGATCTTCGATGCCAAACGGTTTTCTCGGAATACGTTTCATCGGGGCTTATCCGTGATGTATCTTCACGACCGGAAACCAAGAAATCCGCGGTGCTTTTTCACTCGAGCTCGGATTCAGATGTTGCGAAACGTCGGTACCTGGGGACAAATTGCACCCCACCGGTAAAAATAGCAGGTAATATTTTAAATGGTACAAAGACAAAAATTTATGGCCGCGCTGGAGCGAGAACATTTAGCCAGCGGAGGGAGAATCATAATAGAGGAGGCCGACTCACTGCGCGCCCACACACTTCGAAAACCGCCGACTCCGTATGTGTGTGAGTGCATATATTTAGTATAGAGTGTTCCAGCAACGGCCGCGCGGTGGCGGAATATAATTCCGAGAGCGCAGATTTAGCTATTGTGGTAAATCGCCGTTAGAAAGATTAAAATGAAATACGTTGGAACATGGCCGTTAATGAATTAGAGGTTTAGCCACTTTTCAAAAGCCGTCTTCGTCAGAAGTCTGTTCCACGTTGGAGCCGATTCTAGAAACTGCGTAAAGGCCCGGATCTACCTTCTAAGAAATTGTCTGTAAATTATTCATTTCGAAGGCTGGATGGTACCTCGCCCCGTCTAGCATTAGCTCATATGGGAAATATATGAGGCATCTATGTAGGATGAGGAGTGAGGTAGTTAGCACGTGCTTCCTTCATCAAGCCAGAATGCTATACGTAGTACATGCCTACGTAAGCATATCATAATGACTTTACGAGTAACACTTTTCTTGGCATTCCATTAGGAGAGACAGCGCAATTATTCACTCATACTTCAGTAGCTTTCATATCATCACATCCATGATCAAGACTGTGAGAAGAGTAATTAAAAGATTATCATAAAAGACATTATCCTTTATCCTGAACCCAATGAAAAATGAAAAACATTCTTGTAATAAACACCCTTGTACACTTCAATAGCTATGCTATAATCTTCAGGAGTAGAAGGAAAATAAAAGATGCTTCAAAGATGAAGAGTAATTGAAAGATACATTATCCTGTACCAAAAGAAATATAAAAAAATATTCTTCTAATAAACATCCTTGAGCATTTAAATGGCTGTGCATTAATCTTCAAGGGTAGAAGGAACATAAAAGATGCTTCGTAGAAGGTCAGTAATCCTGGACTAGCGTTGTTTCCGCAATCGGTTGCAAAGCGGTACGGAACGCTGACGAAGACGGTAGATTTTTAAAGCTCTAATTAAAAAGATTGCCAAAAGATACGGGTGTGGGAAATCCCCGTCGTTGCGACGTCGGGAGTGGAATCATGGTCCAGCCTCGTGAAATCTGCGTTTCTTTTCGTTTTGTTTGTGCGATTTCATCAAGGATAGCGCCAGGGAGCAGGACTCTGGTCCGTCGCGATGGCCATTCGAGTGAGCTATGCCAAAAGCTAGCGGGGGCCTCTGGGGAGTGCGTGGCTGAAGATGAGACGGAAATAACCGCATTACATCCCCAGCTTCTGTGCGCGACCGAGAACAGTTTCGTAGAGGAGAGATTGAAGGGGTCAAGGAGTGTGGGGGAGGAAGAAGTTGAAAGGACATAGGACCTCGCGGAAGGGACTTGGGGAGCGGTCGCTCGTTAAGTCTTTTGAGGCGTGGGTGAGATTATGCGTGATTCTCTTTTTCTTGCGTCTGGTGGAGGTTCTTCATGCGAGGACGGCAGTCGGAATTGAAACTTCTTCGCTCTTTACTCCCTCGGTTAATTTTGCGAAAGGTTAATGGGAGAAATGCGGTTGCTTTTAGGAGTTTATGCCGACTAGTTGCCGTATCTCTTCAACTAATGCCTTGTTAAAATTATTGGATGCTGCTTTGATTGTTTACAACGAAACGTCTGGATACTTGAAATTGAAGATTTGATCGACATTTTAATTAGACTCTACATGCGTAATTATTTCAACCTTAAAGTCCTCGGCTAATATTTAAGAAATATACATCACCGGAGTTGGAATCGCTGATTTCACGCCTTACAGCCATTTTGCCCAACAGCAAAACGTTGCTCGAGCCAGCGGAATGTGAAAATCCTGTTTCTACTCAAATTAAATTCGGTTTCCTCAAGTAATCGTACTTTAAAAAAGTCTGTTCTGTTCTCGCTCCCTACCATTTTTTTCTTTCGGAGACGTCTGCCATTTAAACATATCTACCATTATCTCCTTCATATTCCAGCTCTCAATTTTCGCTTATCGAAGTCGCAGCATGTTTGGATAAAAACGGATTCACGGTCTCAAGGACTCGAATGAGTTGAATTAGTAAATTTTTAAACTTTGTTTTTGCGATAGTGTTCTAATCATCAATAGGATGGGCAAGTGAGAATCTAAATCCGTGCCTGCTATAAGATTGTTCGGCATCATCGCGAAGAATTCGATCCCCGATCGGCAATGCGGGAGCGGTAAAGGTCGCTGCTGCGTCTCGTAGATCGCTCGTCGGAGGCGTTATTCATGCACGCGGCGCTGTCGTCGTCTTGGCCTCGCACCTTAAACGTCATTAAGAACGCCATTAGGTCGCTATTTGTTGACTTTGTTACGTTTTTACTTTCAGGGAGGTCATTGTTGGCCTATATATTTTAGTGTAATGGGAAACAGATGTGTGAAACGGTTCTAGCCACGTGGAGCGAATTCACTTTTAGACCTTAAAATATGTTGCGATGGTTCTGTGACACAGATTTCGCGAGTTTTGCTGTCCAAATTTAAAATTTTCTCTCGGTGTAGCTTATTTTGCTGTTTATGAAGTCTATTGTTCATCTTCATCGTGAGATTTATTTACTTGTCCCCGTATTGCTTAGGCAAACATGCTACCGATTGGAATTAAACTTCAAGCAAGTATTCACAAACAGTATTACATTGCGGATAAAGGTGTAATATAAGTTTCAATATCGAGGATATAGAAATACACAGCAAGCGTCGACTTTCGGTGACCCTTACTAAAGCAAAAGGGTTGTATTCAGTAATCAACTACGGTTTTCCGTGGTTAAAATTAGGAAGTTCAGGAAATGGGAACGTTCAACCAAACTAATTTCTATCTCATAAATGCCAAATCAAGCGTCTGACTGGAATTGATTATAATATAGTCAATATTTCCGTTTAAAACATCCCAAATTAAAGAAAACACATTCTTAAGGAGTCTCAAGGAGGAGTCCCTAGAACACGAGGCAGTGTATCGAGAGTAATTTATCTCTTTGGCAGACAACAGTGGCACTAATAGATTACTCTCTTTTTAATTTTCAAGGGCTTCATTCATAGCCTAGATATTTTTTGTCCCTTGCGTCTTATTAGCTATTTCCCGAGGCGAGGTGAGGACACGCGCATTTTTTCCCGGAGCGTGGGGACACCGATCTAAAGATAGAGTCGCGCGTGTAGCACTAATAGAGTTCTATATTTCTGCCAAAGCGTCGGGAAGCCGGTGCTAAAAGCGTTTGGAGGAGCCTCCGAAATGCGACGCTGGCGTCTTCCGTCGATAGGCGTCGCGGTGAAAAGAAAGTGTGTCGTGCAGCAACGGATATTAGTTCGCGGATTTCTGAAAGGGTTGGAGCGGAAATGTCATGCGGAGTGGATGTGACGTTGGTCCGGAGAGGGTGATTGATTAGACCATCGGAACATCTTCGTGGCGAGGTCATGAAAGATTTCGTCCATTGTGGCGGAGGAAGAGTTGACAGTGATCGAACCATCGTCATAGGAACTCTACTGCGCAACTTTCCGTGTTCACATATTTTCCTAGGTTACTTTCCTTCCTTTAGCTTCTGTTACCACGTTGTGACGAATGGAGTGTTTAAAAAAAAATAAAATCGATTGTGGCAGGCTTTACGTAGAGGAAATCCATATCAATAGGATGGTGAGAATAAAATTATAAATACTCGTTTGAACACAGACACGATCATCAGGTCTGGCCTGACGATGGCCGATGTGTGCCGAAACCGGTCGTTTCAAATACGTAGATTATTTGTCATTTCATTCTTACCATTTCAATCGAGTATTTTTTATTTGTTTTCGGTGGGTAGAGATAAATTTATCTTTAATTCGTTTTTATATCATTCTTACTCACGACTGTGATAATGTGTAATTTTTTGAGATATGAGTGATTCTGATTGAAGAAATCCATCGTTTCATTATCAAAAAGTGCTATCCATTGAATCATTTTACTATATTTCCGTGTAATCTTTCCGATAAGCATTCTTGTTTGCTGGATGAGACTAGAGAACCACCTCACTCTTAGCCACTTCAGGACTCTCTGTAGCAACAAATGGAATGGTTTTAATTCATACCTATCCTCTAGCTAACAACCTTACGAACATACTTTTCATTACCTGGATTCTCCGAATTACTCTCTTGAATTGCGTCATTATAATCTCTTTATTTTGACGCTTATAAGCCAAGTAGGCCGCAGAATGTTTTAACCACGGGTAAAGTTTAAAATCGAAACCATGCGTTTTCTACTTATTAAGAAAAACGCTAAAGCAATTCTCCCCATTATATCTCTTTAATAATAAACTGTATTGCAGAGAAGTTGATCGGTGCAACCTGATCAGCGTAAGTAATTACGAATGAAATCTAGATGATCAGGCGTTACTTTGTCGAAAGCTATTTTAGATAATGAATAAAAACAACAAAGTGTTGAAATATTTCTGTACCAGATGATGCTACTCCGGTAGCGAAACCGGTCGTCAGCTAAATAAAAGTGTGGAAAATTACACTGTTTTTATTCATTATCTATTCATTATCTACCGTAAGTAATTACCTTTTTCGTGATTTCTGCTGATTTAAGGGAAACTTGAGTTTCTAAGAAAACGCGGTTTCAATTGTTCTTACGTCTCAAAACTATCGCAAAGTCTCTTTGACTTTAATGAGGAACAGTTGGAGGAACGGCTTACCTTTTAGTCATCCATCCATGAGAGTAGAGTCTCCTCTCCATAATGCTTAACAAAGTTAAATGAAGACCATAAATCCGATTGTGGAGACACTGGTTGGAAGTCACCTGCATTAATTCCGAAAACTAATTTGTGCAAGGTGCTGGGACAAAGGATCCCGCGAGCAACTTGTGTGTGGAAGGCAGGCGCTTACTTAACTCATTAACGGCCTTGAGGGCCATGTTTGACCGTTCCGTTCTCTAAGGACAATGGGTTCATTTTATACCTTTGTTTGAGTTTGAAATGGCGTAACATTATTTTCATATTAATTCCCAATTTAACTGATATGCATCAGTTATCAGAATAACCCTTGAATTCAGTATGAACTCTAACGCGGCCGCGGTGGTAGTTGTCAGTGTGCTAGCGTTCCCATCCCCGAGGTCCCTGGTCCGAGTCCCGGCTTCTCGGATTTTTTTCGGATAGGGAATGGATTTTCGGATAGGGAATTTTCTTTACATTTTTGCAGTTTAGACCTACATACTGTAATTTTCCAGTAAATGGATGTTTGTGGGGCATAGGAAATAAATAAATGGATGAATTTAAATGTAGAACCAGCTTCGCATAGGTCCCTGTGGTTGTTCGGGACTCTTTCTTCCTCCCAGAAGAAATGCAATAATTCCATTAAAATTTTAGATCAAGTAAGGACAATTGTTTAATTTTATTGAAGTAAGGTCAATTTTAATTTGTTGATTTATATCATTATAAGAAAAATTAACGTGATATTGGCTTCCCAGAATTTTTTCCTAAAGTTTGATTTAGCAAATGTGTCAAAAGCGATCTGGTGAGTCAAACAGTTTGAAAATGCATATATATATCGCAAAAAGGAAGGCTGCTCAAAATATTTTACCTGACTGCAACATGACTCTAGCGAGACGCCCTTCTTAGAGGTTTTCTTCTTCCTATTAAGTTCAAAATCTGACGGCGGAACGTTTTATAGCGAAATCGTCTTTCCTGACCTTTAAGGGAAATTTTTGGCTTCCTTCTCGAAATAATCCGCGAGTCTGATATACACGATTTTGTATATATTTTCCATATGCATGAAGATAGATGGCGGACGGAGATTCATAGTTCGAATGGCGAGCGAAGAGGATCCCCGTTTGTTTTCCCGTTTCCACGAAACGATCGACTTTGAAACTGGAGCGATTCTCGGTATGTTTTCTTTCTGCCCTTTGTGGAAACACGCATAAACCCAGTGATCGGATCGGAGACGTTGCTTTTAAGCGGAAAGGATCCGCGACTCCGTAATTAGTTTGCTCAGGGACAGGTTTTCCGCGTAAATAATCCTTTCTCTCTCCTCAGAAGCGATTCGCGTTCCCTGTTTCGAAAATTAGTCGCGCTTCCGTGGAAATGACGCGGTAGTCTATTGCCGAGAATTAGAGATCACTTTCTTGGAGATGGGGTTGCGCATTAGCCGCGTATTCATTCAGGTTTCAGCGTAATGCGAATTGCTTTTCCAGCTCGTTTCTCGAGTGGATGCCTTTTGTACTCCGCTAAATTGGGAAATAAATTAGAGAATCCTTTTCAGTCCTTCACTTGCGTTTGCATGAAAGTGAAATTGTTCAGAGGAAATGCGTTTGAGGACTCTGGCAATTAAATCTGTGCGTAACTTAGCTTCACTAAATCAACTCCAGGGGCAGGGAAACTTTTTTATCAAAAAGCCCAGTATCATTCGGTGGATACCATTTGGCCGTATTGAAGCCAACAAGGCGCACTTGCGTGGAATGTTATCTACAATCAAGTAGCTAATAACGGAAATTGAGTGGAAAAAAGAGTTTAATCGTCATATAAATTTAGATATATTTATATATATTCACATATAAATTTAGAATATTTTCCGTTATGTTTACAGTTAATTTAATTTTCAGGGAGTTCAAAAAATAAAACAATAGCATTTCAATCAACAAACGTTTAATTTTAATTTATAAAAACCATCCTGAGTGACTCTGTGTTGTTTGTATATATTTAAATTTGTTTGATTTGAAATTTTGATTAGTGATGGAATCAATTTTAGGACGAGACGATCTTGTTTAGAGTCATTTAGACTCATTGCATCAAACCTAGTCACATTAATTTATTTATCAGATTTTATTGGCGGTGAGATGATATAAGTCAGTACTAATTTATCATTAATCCAGAGCTTTACCTCTGATAATGAGTAACCTCACTAACTTTTTAGTTGAGTAAGATTTTTATCGTTGTTTTCCGAACGTGATTCGAGAGTTAACATTTTATATTTTTGCTCCGATAGTGTCCGACAAACATGCGCATATTCGGACTTTCATAAAAAACCTACCAAAATATTTTGTAGCTACCTCTTCTTTAGGCGCACTTTCAAATACAGTAGGAATTGCTCATGTAATGATGTGGTCTTCCTCTCAGAAACATTGAAAACCCTTGTCTTATGGCTTTACTTAATCATAGAGAGTGTAGCTCCGTAGAGGGCTGCTTGTAAATGTTATCAGCTCTTAGCTAAGTGAGTATGCTTCGCAAAAGGGGTCTACCACCGCCGATTTAACGCGGATCCGACTTGTATCCTAAAGGGAAGAAAACCCCATACGCCTCGAACCCATTATTCGCTACAAGAGGGGACTAATTTTCCATGAGAGCCACTTTCAGCGAATACTGCGGACTTGCTGAAGCGAATTTCCTGCGTGTACCTGGACGCGCGTCTGGGCGGCACGAAAATTGATTATTTGCCGTCGGAGGGGTTGTGAAGGGGTGGCTCTTTTCGATGCGAGCAAGCGCCTACGAATTCTTTCGGAATCGCAATGAGGGAAAACAAGGGATATCCAATTACCCAAGAAGAGGATGTAAATAATTAAGTCTGGCAACGCTGGAGAGTCCTCTTTTTTTGGACTCGATGGATACGTGATCCAAAATAATCGCGAAAGTGTTGTTCTTTTGGCAAGACTTTGAGGATCCGATGATTGCGTTTTGTTCGGTAACGAAGGAATTCTTTCTTCTAAGAAGGTGGAGTGATAGATCATTTTTATCTCTCCGTTGATTTTACGGCTCTTTCTGATTTATTGGAGAACGTGATCATCAATTGTTTGCAAAACTAACTGCAAGGAATTCATTACTAATACTCAATTAAAACGAATGGTGTTGCGAACGCAGAAAGTAAAGTAAAAATATTCCTTCTGGTGATTTTGAAAATAAACATGATTGTTTCATTCAGAAATGTGTATACATGTACCGTCGCTCATCGATAGCATATAAGAAAATTTACGAGCTTATTTATTGGATGAAAATGGAGTTAACATGTTTTAAATATTTGATAATGACAAAAGTAAGCAAACGAATTACAATAAATGGTTACTTATCGTTTTCCAGGTGAAAACATTCTAAAACTCTTAACATTTTGTGCGATTGAAAATGTATAGCTTGAACCATCTGTATAAAAATACAATTATTGTAACTGATTGTACACGAAAAGTAATTCTTATCAGTCGCTTACCAATACCCATCTATTTTGTATGCGTATTTTGATAGTGTAAGTGGATCGAAAAAAATTTCTTAAAATATTCACAATTTTTTGTGTGTAAAATATATAATATTAAGTTTAACCAGTGCAGAAGATATTCATGAAGATAATTCCACCAAGTTAAAGTACGTATTACATGAATTGTTTGTTTATTATTAATTTTGACTTATGGATATCAGATTTTAACATTAGTGTCCAGTTCCAGTGGATACTAATTTTCCAGTGTACAGTTTTTTAATTATGATTTAGTAATCGTTTGCATGAATGTAGATGAAATTCGATTAATCAGGTAACTCTTGAGATAAAATAGTGAATATTTTATCGATTAAAATAAGAGCTTTCGATTACCTTACCTTTTCTCAGTCTCAGTAACGTAATTTATCTCTTTTCAAAAACTGCCGTTCTCTAGGGAAGAAGAGTTTGTTTATCCTGAAACCCGAATTAGCTGTGTACAACTTTCGGCATCGGTAAAGCTCTAACGAGAAAGCTCTTTTCGAAAGAGAATCCTTAGAAAAGGCTCCTTTTCTGAAATCCCATGAAAGATGGGTGAGCAAGGGATAAATGGGAGGAAAGATCGTGCGATGTCCCTTCCTTCGGCCTTCCATTCCTTCGCTAAATCGGATGGAGATAAATGACTATCGTGTAAGGTGTCAGGTGCTGAGAAAGATCGCTCTCATTGTGCGTGCTATCGACCAAGAGCGCTCGGATCGCGTATTGCGTGACTGCGGTCCGCTGGAGGAGATCTTATTTAAATCCCTTCTCTCCATTCGCAGGTAATACCCTGACGCAAAGCGTTTTGCAAATCCTTCGCGATCCCCTCGGCCTTTTCGTGCATCGCATTGGAAGGATTCTCTGGTTACCAGCGATTTGGAGGGTGGATGTGGCCGTCGTAAGATGCGGAGTCGCTAATAGCTTCGGCGCTATCATTAGGTTTCAAGTTGAACGTGACAGCGTTTCAGATATCTCAAACTGTATGTTGCTGGCTGGTAGACAAAAGATTACGACATCCCAGAAGTATTTTGCGTCATAATTTGCCGTAGACGAGGTTTTCTCTGCCGGTGAAACTAATCGTTATAGCTTTTTAACCAGTTACTCAGTACTTCTCTTCCGTAAGGTTGCTTGCCATTAGTTTTTCGGTTACTTTTAAGAGATTTTTCAGTATTTCTTCGGAATTCACCATAGTTATTCTATTTTTTATTTACGCTAATATTGCGTAAAATACCTGTGTTACCCGTGATTTTGTAGTAGACAGAGAAACTTGTAAGCAATTTATAGGACACGCCAAGGAACTGAAAATTTATTCGACGTTTGTTTTCTCCTCATAAAGTCAGCGTCTCTTCGCACGACAACTTTGGGATGAATTTCTAGTTGATTTGTTCATACTAATGGAGAACTATTTTTACTGGAACTATTCCTTAATCTTCATGCGTTTCCTCACGATATTTTTCCAATTGGTGGCGACAAAATGAAATGCTTATTATTATTAATTTACGTCGTCAAAAAGTGTAATCTTTATTGTATCCTTTCAGTGAAATTCTACATAGAGTTTGTTTCATCAGCACTATAAATAATATTTGAATTGGAGCCTAACTTAAGAATCAGCGAAAAATTACTTTCACTGATCCTTAGTTTGGTCTACTTCGTGAGAGAATTATTAAATTGTTATTTCATTTGAAAATAACTTCAACTTCTATTCTTAATTTATTCCATGCCTCGAACAAATTTGAGAGAATCCTTAACTAGAGCATAAAAACTTGTTTAAGGTATAACAGACAAAAACCGTGGGGGCTTATGATTCATGCAGATCTCCCATAATTTACAATGAGATTCCTTACTAAAATAGCTACTTAATTGCCTTAATAACTCAATAGTATTTCTACCTTAGACTCGAATGATTGATATGCATACAGACTATTTGCTCTTATGCACAATAAAAACTCCTTGATTCACTTGAAACAATTAAATCATTACAGAAATCCTCTGCTAGATATCTGAAATTCCTTTTCTTCCTACCTTTGGAGATGTAACTTGATAATACTCGGCAGTTGTGTTTAGAATAAATCTGATGTATATTTTTTGGACCCTGCTCGAACGATCCGATCATAGCACAGACGTCTGTGCAAATAGCCACCACTCAATTTCGGAATGACTGTAATGTATAGTCTTCACATACGGCGATTAACGTGTGCTTTGTAAAGGGTAATCGCCGCGTGGGGGTTATTGGCAGTTCTGCACCTGGCCGATCCCTTTACATCTCCGTTTACCATATATCGCGTGCGCATTTAATCCCCCAAGGCTTAGCATTCGCACCGACCGAATTGTCGATAGCATCCGCGACTATAAAAACATTCCGAAGGATCGATTACTTTTGTTTTGGAATCTTAAAAGAGGTCTCTCCCCCCATCATGAAGGAAAAGGGAAAAATATAATAAGAAGACATTGGAACGAAGGTATGCATTCCCGAGAATCCTAGAAAGAACCGCGTAACGGCGATTGAGCGGGAAGCATAAAACTCAGGGGCTTCATTCACTTTCCTTTTACGGCGACGGGCGTAAAATCCCCTCGTTCATCGGCATTGTCTCGTCCGAATCACTGCTTTTATCTATGCTCGAACATCGATTTCCACGTCACCGCCCCTCACAAATGGGTTCTCTCTTTTTTGTCGTTTGGCGGAATGTGACATTTTTCGAGCGAGTTAGCATTCGATGAAGGGTCGTCCTGTGGTCACGTGATTCGACGGTCGCAAAAAGTCATCTCCGATATATTAGTGATAGAATTTTGATTAAAATTGAAATATATTCCCTCCATGTCTTTTATTTAGCCTAAATAAATTCGTTATTATAATTCGGTGCAGAATAATTTTTTTTGACTAGGATGTGATCAAATTACTTCATTTTATTTAAACTTGATTTCTTCCTTCTTTGATAGATGGAATATGTTCCATTTTCCATTTATACAGGACATAGAAAAATATATCTCCTATATTTTCTTGTTCATGGATGTCGTTATACAAATGCTGCATGGGTATGAATGTTGATAAATAATTATCAATCATCTGGGTCATTCTCATGAATGCTGTGAAAAGTGTTATTAATACAGTCGTCGTGCTTCACTTAAGACGACATCCTTCGTCCTTATAACTATGGACGACAATTTAATCAATTGAATGTCAGGTTTCTCGTCTTACGGTCAAGTGCAATTTGAGCGCAGATCAAGCTTCATTTTGGTTTTAAATGAATTAATCCTGTCTCAGAGATTTTTCCGTAATTAATGGTGTGAATCAAACATTAAGAAATTATTTGTTTACTCTCAAATTTTTAGCTAATCATGATTCCAATATAATAATGGAAGACCGCTGATGGTTGAAATATAGAATGAACCGCCAGAAATATAGATAGAAATAATAGATATAATAGAAGCACCAAAAATCATCAAAAGATGAAATGATGGTTTTTGGTGCTTCGTTCATTCTGATTCCAAATAGGAATATTTATTCTGATTAGAATATCACAAGCTTGTTTTTACCCACTATTTCTTTGTCATTCACTGATCAATTACTTAATGAGGAGTTTTTGGTAAGAAAACATGATTGGTAGGTTTTACTAGTAAACATACTAGTACTAAGTAGGTTTTACTAACTTCAGGAAATAGATATAGTAATAGTAGAGTATAGTGATAAATTGTATGGATTAAATATAGTACAGTGATATTTTTAAATAAATGAACATAATTGAGGTTGAACTATTGACAAGGAGATGTGAGCAGCTTATTATTTCAAATAGGTGGTTCTTAAGGAAGATGCCTCTCATAATAAATACCTTTTCTTCACTTTTTGTACCCATTTTTCTTTTACCTGAAAGCATCCGATGTAATTTATCCCTAAATAGGTTTCTTCTCCGATAATGGTATCGTGGAGAGCCACGTGAAGAAAGTGGCGTTATCTAGAAGTATTTGCGCAGATCGCTTTTAGGCTCTTCGAAGCCACGAACTCGACGTCACCCAATCGCTCACTCTTCTTTTACTCTTTATTGGCCCCGCGCGTGAAGCGTTTCGCAATCCCTAGAGGTTCTACTTAATCGATTTTGCATCGATCGCTCGTCTTTAATGGCGAATTTGTATTTTTAGTCGCGAGAGGGAAAGTGCTCCCCAATATTAATCGAATCGATAACGCTTTTAAACTAAGGGGCCATTCATTGGGAATACAATGGAGATTCTATTACTCGAATCCCCATTGCTCTACGGGCTTATCTTAAGGGTGCAACGGAGAAATCCTTTATCGTAGTGGTGACCAAATGAGCGATGTAAATGCCTGGCAGCAGAATACAGCTTCTTTCTTTTGTAGCTCAGGTGATGCAAATTTCTCTAACTTAATAAAGAGGAATAATTGTCTACGTGAATTTTTCGTTTTGATCGCGCAAGATACTGATTTATCCAAAGCATTCGTCCACTTTTGATGGTTTTTTGTCACTAATATTGAACGTCTTTCGACAAAAATTATTATTAGGTTGTTTAAATAAAATATTTTCTGCTTTCGCTTTGAATCTAAATATTTTTCTTTGTCAGATACGTATTTAATGATTTGAAAGCTTAGAAATATTCGGTTTTGGATATTGAGTCATTGCTGTGGGTAAACGGTTAGTCATCCGTAGTTTGGAGTAGCTCGATGAACTCTTGAAAGTGATGAGAGTTAATGATGAAGTTTCAACTAAATAATAAAATGAATTCAAAAATATTATGAATTACATTTTATTGGACACACTAAAATCATAAAAGGTTTATTCGTATCTGAAGATGCACATTCTAAAACTCGGAAAAAGGAAAGATAGGAAAAAGATTATTAGAAAAACATTTATGATTATATAACCCTGCTTTTGATGAAGGTATTATTCTATCGGAATTGCATTGTTAGACAAGAGATGACTTTGTATCGTCCTGCTCCGTGTGATCTCTACAGAGATCGGCTTCTGCTCATTAGTTTCCCGAAGCTGATATGATCACAATTCCACTCCATTTCCTCTCCAATTATCTGCTCACGGTCAGCAATAGATCTCTATTGTGAATAGCACAACACCCGTCAAAGCCTGCTCGTAATCTCCAACTAGTTGAACTAATAAACTACCCGTGAATTATGCCCTTAAGTCATCTTTTCACACGTGCTCTTCATAGTAATTAGTTATCTCAAATCAAGATTTATTATGTTAGCACGATGAATTTGATCCCATCCTGTTAACATCGCCTAATTAATTATAGAATTGTGAAAATGTATCGTGCTGTTGTTAAGTATAACCTTTGGGTGACAATAATTATCTACTGTTCTTCCGAGAATTCATAATGGGAAATCTTCCACATTTAGAATTGGAATATTTTTATTTTTTATTGGATTCATGTTATTTGAAGTTCCACGTTTTCCCATCTGAAATGCTTTGTATTTATCAAGCCAGGGAACATTTGGTCCGTAATTTTTCCTTTCTCTTTCATAGCTTTCAATTTCGCATTGGTTTTTCTCCTTTTGCCAGATATTGGAATTTCAGGCCATAGCTTTATATCCCCGGTCGAAATGTATTTTACGAGGATTCTTTGGTGATGTTTTGTTTGATTAAACCTTTCGCTATGGACAGTAGAAAGCATTTTCGTGTAGTCTCGGAATAGAAACGGTGAAAGGGAGTTTTAAGTTTCAACTTTTGTGAGCGACTAAAATTCGATATTCCAGAAATGCGTCCGAAATGTTTCGTTTACTTTAACCGGAAAAGGATCTCGAGAGAAGAATTCGACTTAAATGCTTAGCGTATTAAAGATTTCTATCACCACCAAAAGTGCCGGTTTTTAATAAAGAAAGAGCATTAATGCATTTGATTTCTTTCTCTACGGTTGTAAAAGTCTTATTTATCACTTCAAACAAAAATTTGAAGGTTTCTTAGCAAGTTAAGATTAGACGGAGAGCAGATATTAAATAATTTTTCCTTTTCATACTTATTAGTAGTAGTAATGTTAAAAGTGCTTCGACAGCTTAGGTCATTTCGCACAATGGCTCCCACCGGGATTCGAACCCGGGACCGCTTTCACCAAAGGCAAACGCGCTGTCCACATGACTATCCGGGAGCTTCATACTTATTTTCCGTATAGGAAGAGTAATATTAAATAGCTTTAATTTTTAAAACTTCTTTAAACGGAATACTTGCATCCATTTGAATAAGAATCAGGTTATTTATCATCGTCCTTCACAGTTATAATTTACTATGTCGATTGAAATCCTTTGATGATAAAATATTTGGGACCATAAATATAACATTGCCATAGTATATTCAAATTTATACTGATTTTACGTTGGCATTCAACCATTTGCTCTCTTATGGAAAATAAGTCTTCATTATATAATTTTTCCTACAACTCCAAAAATAGCCATCGCTCATAAAAATAGTAGCAAAATATTATGAGGGTCATGCTGTGCATATAAACATTATATGAGCAAGAAAAAGTTCCCAAAACTGTTGGAGAAAATGTTGATCTGCCCGGATAGCTCAGTTGGTTAAGGAAACCTCCCGGATAGAGGAAGGTTCCGGGCTCGATTCCCGCTCCTGTCAGAATTTTTTTCAAGTCTGGGTTTCCTTGGGATTATATGAGCAAACAATTATGTGTTTATTGTAATGGAAAGTTCTTGTAAACATCCTGTAATTTGTCATTCTGAAGCTACTCGTCCACCAACTTTTCGACTGAACTGGCTGATAAGGTTGGCTTTAGCAGCTTTACTTTAGCTTTAAGGTTGGCTTTAGCTTTACTCAGAAGGTCAACTTCCTGATTTTAACGATGGATACCTAGGAAACTTTTCCGATTTCCATCTTATTCGGTAGTTAATGGGAAGCTCATCTCGATAGAGCCCACAGAATAAAGTTAATGACTCTCAACCGCATCGTCATCTTCCACTTTGCAGATTGAATTTGCGTTAGGATAAAGGCCTTCGAATCTTCCTAAGTTCTCCATTTGTCTCCGCCAATCGATCGTAAGGCAATTCCGCAAATTGGCTTTCTAACTTAAGCACGAGACAGTGGTTAATCAGCCGTTGACCTCCGCCGTTGCACCTGTTCTAGCAAAAAGAGAGAAAAGAATCCGCACTATCGGAAAATCGAAGCGTGGACTTTTTGTTATTATGAGAACAATTATCTTGGTAAATGGTTCGGATCGTTCACTTATCAGCGTAGCATCGCAATAGAAGCGGAAACAGTCTCGCTTCCGTCACGCGTCGTTCGCAACCGGACGTCCAGCGTCGCACGTGGATATTGCTAGCGGTGAAAGGGGAGTCTATATTTAGGTGGATATGGATAAGCGCAGGACAAGGGCTGGACATCCCATGGTGTTGATTTCTCAGGAAATCATTCTCTTTTCTCTGGAAATTCGAGGGGTGAATTACTTTCAGCGTGGTCATCCCAACCCACCGTGGTGCTGTGTTTCCAGCTTAGATATGTTAATAAGAAGATTATATGACAAACTGACCTCTATAATTGTGGGTAAATGAGTTTCATTACTCTGTCCATAACTTTTCCCTATATTTTATAATAAATTTTACGGGAACCTCACATTAAACCATAGCTTTTCAACAATAAAGCTACTGAAAAGTCCCTTTAGTTTGCATATTTTTGAGTTTTAAATTTCTATTAAACTTATTGCAACTATAATAATTGCAATAAATTTAATAGAAATTTAAAACTTGTGGCTATTTTAATTCGACAAATACTGTTCAACAGCTTATGGTGGAATGCACTAATGGGACACCTAACATGCTAAGCATTGGAAGAGACATCAATTTTAAGAGATGACACAGAGGAAATATCCAGAGTTTTAGATTTTTTAAAGAGAAACAGAGTATTCAATGTGCTGTAAAATCTGATGACTTCTGTACGATTAACTCACCCATTTTATTACATTTTATTTTTTTATATAAACTCTAAACTTTCATATGATCTGACGAAGAAAAAGATTTTCTTTTGATTATTTTAATTGCAATCTATTGTATTTTTCTTACTTAAGAGAAAAGGGTTTTTAAATGCTGAGAAACAGGTGCATGTGACCTTAGTTGTCGAGGCACTATTTTTATTCAACTCAACAACTATTAAATTTATTCTCAATTTATCCTAGTATGCCAAGTGAATTCAGAATAACTATCAAACTTAAGTCCCACATTTTTTGCTGTTATACTTTTAATTTATAGTAAAATATGTAAGAAGAGTTACGTAACTTGCCTATCGCTTGATCAGTGTATGTATTTATTCATTGGAATTCGTCGTGTGAGAGATGAACTTGTGGTGTTGAGTACCACGTGATTCGTGTTGACATTTAATGGAAACTGTAGGAACAAAGGTAAAGTGAAACTAAAACAGTGATAATCTTTAAGCATACTCTAAAAAGTTTCGCGTACTTCAGGTAGCGCTTCAGTCATCAGTTATTCAAAACTCAGATATCATACCAAATACTCAATTTTCTGAGTTCAGTGTTTTCTGCATAATTGGACGTTAAGAAAATTTATAATATAAAACGGCTATTGAAGATTTTAAACCTTTAACTACTCTATTCTTTTCTGTTTTTCATTTAAAGCGTTTATTTTCTAATTCCACTCTAAATTATCTAGTAACACCTAAAAAAAGTATATTTGACTCATAATGAATCATTCTGGGATTGAACATATTTTTTATTTTTGCCATGAAATAAAATGGTCGCGTAAAACAAATTTCGTGGAAATTGACGTAACTCAGTTTGAATTGAATGAATATATTCATATATTTGGGAACCGAATTTGTCGGAATTAATATCGAAATGCAGGAGAGAAATCATAAAAATAAACAAAGAACGAAAATTTATAATTGAAGGTGAAAGGTTTCGTCCGATTCGCAGCATACAACGAGAACACCCGAGCAGCACGTGAATTCCACGGCCCAAAAACGATATTAAATTTCTATCACCGTCGAATGTTAGCGATCGGAATTACGTTTCGGCAATTAATTATCAACTGTATCCGTAATTAATTAACCGCATCATTAGTGAGGGAGCTATAAATCACCGTGAATGTCCGAGATCCTCCGATTGGTCACATTAATTATGACGGTGGAATACAGGGGATATGGCAAAGGCCACGGGAGGCGGCGGAGCCAACGAACCCATCGGAGTGCTATTTATGAGGCGTAAGTGACCACGTGCGGTGCGGGAGACTGCAACTGTGCATGTGCGTGAGAGAAGGAAAAAAAGGGGTCGCGTGGGAAATGGCGATGTTGTGCGTTTGTCGCACGACCACGCGGGAAATGGCAGTGCAGCGCCATTTTGATCTCTCGATTGGCGCGTGATCTCGATTGATCGATTTGGAGGAAAATTGGATTTTTGCCGCTTGGCCGAGTGAGCACGCCGGAGTGAGAATGTCTTTGAAGAGGTCCAGCGTTGCGTGAGATTGCTCGTTGAAAAGCGAGGCGTTCGACTGGACAGCCATCTGCGTTTTAACCGTGAAATTAAGTCCATCTTTGGAAATATCCCGCTTTTGGATTTTTTTCTCTAATCGCTGCTGCGATGCAGGAGGCGAGTGATATCCTGGAAGGCGGCTCTTTAGCTTAGTGATCCGAGGAAATCAAAGGTCGAGAATGTTATGGAAATATGAAAAGTCGCATCGTAAGGAAATTGTTGGAAAAACCATGGACCATTTATATACGGCAGCGTGAATGCGTGGTAAGGATTTTTATTGCTTAAATTAAAAGAACCGTATTTTATATGCTTTGTGAATAAGAATTGCACCTCGATTATGAAACAAATATGGTTAAAACATATAGATCTTGTATTATAATCACTCCCATGGAAAGATGGGTATGGGGCACACTCTTGTCCCGGAGGGAAGAAATCCCCTCCAAAGGCGGATGAGCCAGGTAAATGGCCAACGGCATAGGATGCGAAAGGCAACGGAAAACCATCGCATTAGAGATCCATTTGGATATTCCTGGTTCCACGGAACTACGCACAAACAGACATGGCTCCTGTAATGAAAGATTTTTCCGGAGGTAAAACTTACCCACATTCGGATCTCCGGGTGGGTAGCATTCCAGGAAACACATGGCTGGTCAACAGAAAGGAAAGGACAAGGAAAACAACAAATAATGAAATAAGAATTGGTACATGGAATGTAAGAACATTGAATAGAAAGGGAAAATTAGAGAACATAAAGAGAGAAATGGAGAAAAACAAAATAGATATTCTTGGATTGGGAGAGGTAAGATGGGAGGGAGAAGGGGAAGCAATATTAGATGGATACAAGATTGTGTACAAAGGGGAAAGCAGAAGAACTGGAGGAGTGGCTATAATTATGAAAAAAGAAATAGAAAATTGTGTCACTAAAGTGATCGCAATTAGTGAAAGGGTGATAGCAGTCAAAATAAGGAGTGAGCCAGTGGATACTCTAGTCATTCAAGTGTACATGCCCACTTCAGATGCAAAAGATGAAGATGTGGAGGTAGTATACGAACAAGTATCCCAGATGTATGAAGAAAATGGAAAGGGACAGGTGAGAGTTGTGATAATGGGAGATTGGAATAGTGTCATAGGTAAAGGTAGAAAAGATAATGTGGTGGGGGAATATGGTCTGGGAAAAAGGAATGACAGAGGAGAGAAAATGCTGGAGTTCTGTATAGAGAACAACCTATGGGTGGCAAACACATGGTTTAGGAATCATGATCGGAGGTTGTACACCTGGAAAAGTCCGGGGGATATAAATAGATACCAAATAGACTTTATTTTAATTAACCAAAGATTTAAGAACAGCGTTAAGGATGCCAAAACCCTTCCAGGTGCTGACATAGACTCGGACCACAACCTGTTAATTGCAGACCTGAAGACAAAACTGAAACACGTGAAAAGGGGAAAAAGGGAAGAAAAGAAATGGGACGTAAAGAAGTTGAAATCAGATGGAACCGCATTCACTATAGCTCTAGAAGAAAAATTTCGAATGCAAGAAAAGAAAGAATGTGTTAAAGAAGAATGGATTGATATTAAGTCTGGTATTATAGAGGTTCTAGAACAGGAGGTGGGGATTGAGAGAAGTCAAAGAAATAAAAAAGAGTGGATCACTCAGGAAATGATAGACAAGATGGAAGAAAGAAGAAAGTGGAAATGTGATAATACAGAACATGGGAGAAGAAAATACAGGAAGCTAAATAACGAGCTGAGGAGGGAGACAGATAAAGCCAGAGAGGATTGGATAAAAAGACAGTGCCACATGATAGAGGAATTGGAGAGGACTGGGAAAATAGAAGAAATGTATAAAACCGCAAGATGTCTAACAAAGAGAGACCATAGAAGGATAAGTAAGAAAGGAATGATAGACAAAAATGGGAAAATAACTACAGATGAGGAAGAGATTAAAATTCTGTGGAAGGAGTACATAGAAGAACTGTACTGTACACATGAATGCAATGGGAGTGTAGATCTAGAGGATGAGAGGACATGCGAGGAGGATTCGAAGGGTCCAAGGATTTTGAAAGATGAAGTTGAGAGAGCAATAAGAGACCTGAGGGACAATAAGACAGTGGGCTCTGATGGAATCCCAGCAGAGGTGTTGAAGGCCTTAGGGGAAGGTGCAATTAGTAGAATCACTAATCTTGCTAACAAGATATATGACACAGGAGAATGGCCTGAGGATTTTCTGAAAACAATAATGATGCCATTGCCTAAGAAAAATAACGCTCAAGCTTGCAAAGATTTCCGTACAATCAGTTTTATAGCGCATGTGACAAAGATGATGACCAGAATAATAATGAAGAGGATTGAGACTAGGATAGAGGAAAACTTGGGAGAGGACCAGTTTGGATTTCGAAGAGGAAAGGGAACAAGGGATGCAATAGGGTGCATGAGAATGCTGAGCGAAAGGGTACTGGAGGTAGGCAGAGAGATGTTCATCTGCTTTATTGATTACGAGAAAGCATTTGACAGGGTGAAATGGGATAAACTGATGGTGATTCTAAAGGAAATTGGAGTGGATTGGAAGGATAGGAGGGCATTAAAACAACTGTATAAAGGACAAAGAGTAGTGGTGAGGATAGGGGAAGATGAGACGAAGCAGACATCGATAGGCAGAGGTGTGAGACAAGGGTGTTGCTTGTCACCAATTTTATATAATATATATGGTGACAAACTGGTAGAGGAAGCCTTGGAGGGGATTGGAGGGATAGTGGTAGGAGGAGAAAGTATGAAAACCATTAAATATGCAGATGATCAGGCTGTGATAGCAGAGAGTGAAGAAATGCTGCAAGAAATGGTAGAGAAAATCAGTATAAAAGGAGAGGAATATGGAATGAAAGTTAACATTGAAAAGTCGAAGGTGATGAAAATATCAACGAAGGCTGGCCCAGTACAAATTAAGTTAAATGGGAAGGAATTGGAGCAGGTCGAGAAATTTAAATATTTGGGAAGCACCATCACATCTAATGGCAGTTGTACAGAGGAAATAAGAAGTAGAATAGCTCAGGGAAAGGCAACGTTCCAGAAGATAAAAGATCTTTTGACAGCAAAGAACATCAAGATGGAGCTAAGGAAAAGATTTGCTAAGTGCTTTATCTGGAGTATTGTGTTATATGGATCCGAAACATGGACATTGAGAAGGAGAGAAGAAAAATACATAGAGAGCTTTGAAATGTGGCTATGGCGAAGAATGGAAAAAATAAGTTGGAAAGACAAGATAAAAAATGAAGAGGTGCTGAGGAGGGTTGGAGAAGAACGAGTAATTTTGGAAAACATAAGGAAAAGGAAAGCAAGATGGATAGGCCATATACTAAGGGGAGAATGCCTGCAGAAGACGATTTTTGAAGGAAAGATCAATGGGAAACGACGAAGAGGAAGAAGAAAATTCGGAATGCTGACTGATTTAAAAGAAGGAAAAGAATATCAAGTTCTAAAAAGAGAGGCACAGGATAGAGATGCCTGGAGGAGCAAGTTCCGTTGAGACCTGTCCGCGGACAGAAGCACAATGATGATGATGATTATAATTTATTTTTAATATAGTTTAACTTAATATTCATTTTATCACAAACAAATTGTATTATTAACGTTAATTATACCTTCACTGTAATATTAAATTATGATCAACGTAAGTACTAAATTTAGTGAGTTTCAAATCTTAAACTTATTTTTAATTATAAAGCATCCCATGCCGCTTATTTGCAGTTATACTGAATGTTCAGATACGTTGATAAGAAGATTTGATTGTGTGTTATAAATGGGTTTCAATCTGCTGATATCTAGGTTAACCATAATTTTAAGTACCTTTGAAGGTTTTAAATTGATTATAATGAGGTTTTTAAAAGTGAAGATTTTAGTAAAACTCCATTTTAAATATGCATTATGATATTGGGCCATAATATGTTAAATAGCATGTCAACCATTTTATTGAAAATATAGCATATCATGTAAACATTTATAAGTTTCATCTAATCAAATAATTTTCTTCCTATACTAATTCCCAATGGAATATATTTTCTTCATATACTTATTCCAGTATTTTGCATGTGTATTGATATTTCAATGTACTGTCACCAAAAATAGATTTAATACATTTGAATATTTCACGAAATTTCCGGTTTATATCTTTTGATTAATTAAATTTATAAAAATGACTCGTTGATTTAATTACGACGAGATAAGGTTAAGATATGTCGGGAAAATATTAGTCTTTTTTAATTAATCTAAGAAGAAATATATGATACTATCGAAGAACCATGGTGCATAAATATTTCCTTGGAATATTCTTAGGATTGAGTGTATACATACGTATATTGATATAGAAATAAGTATGAGTATGCAACCAGGAATAGATATGAATCTTTGGATGGGCTTGCTCGCATTTGTATAAATATATTTTAAGACCCAGTGGTTTCTAGGCCAAATCAGTTAGGGAAAGAGGCTGGCGAAGAGAATCGGTTCGGCGATGTGTCCGACTGTTGAGATCTCGTGCCATCGCTTTGCTTAGAATCCAATGTAAGCCACAGAGTAAATGATAGGATCAGTTTAGATCTTGGCTATGAGCTTAGGCACTTCTCTACTTTGACTCAGTGATTACTCTTGTGGGAGGTTTCAACCGCTATTTCTGTACCACTTAATTATTCTCGCGCGCAATTTTCCCTAGGCAATATTCTAGACAATCCATAGGCTTTCAAGTCATTAATATTTACAAGTAGATGCAGTTGTGATAGCTAATTTTCTTAAATATCAAATTTATTTTTTTTCGTGGATGCTCATCTAATTTATTTAATAGTTATAATTACATGAATTGAAATTCTCATTTAATAGCGGTTTTGATTCTATTTATAATAAAAAATTCTATGAGAAGTTGTAAAACTAGTAACAGCTAAGTAATTAGCATTTGAGAGTGGATAGTTTTCTCTTCCATCTGCCTCATCGATTTATAATTAGCATACTATGCTATGTTATTACTAAAGAATTTCATGGTGCTGCCGTTGATTTTTAGATAACCGAGGTTCCGATATCGTGAATTAATAATGCAACATGCCAGGTATGTCTGAGAAAATTCATGAGAAAAACACGTTTTTCAGGAATGCTTCACTTTCGTTGTCTTTTTGCGCTGGGATTCGCCATTACATCTTTATTCCAGCTTCATTAGCAGTGGAAAGGAAATCATATTCTGACATCTTCATTTTCCATGGTTTTGCATAAATATTCATGAAGTTTCCAACTCTTTACGCTTATAGTTGGATGTCTTTAAATTATTTGCAGCCAGCCATTTAGTTTAGAATCCATTTATGCATCCACCGACTATATCCCGCCGGTCGTTGGGCGTCGAAGCAGACTTGATATAGTGGTGGTCTGTGTATTATTGATAGCTGCTGTGGTGCAAACACGCCCGCCTGAGCTCGGTTTCAGAGACCGCTGCGAAAACCTCATTGTGAAAGGACTTAATTAGATCCATCTGAGTAATTTATACCGAATTATTCTCTCCGAGGATCATTAACGGAAACTGAGAAACAAGCTGTGCTGAGGGAGATAGCAGTAGCCTATTGGTAATATAGTTAGTTACCATTCAAGGTACAAGTACCTGTAAGTATGTAAGGGAGAATATAAGGGTAGCGCTTTTTAATGTTGTTCAGGAAAAATTTAATCTTTTAATGACCACTCGTATGACCGTAAGACCGAAATTTTCAATCAGCTACGCCAAGCCTGTGAATGGTGATAAAAACTTCACACAGTCAACGTTGCATAACATTTCAAGTATCTTTCACGAAAATTTAATTTTCGAAATTTCATTAATTCCAGCATTATTTTATATTTTAAATTCAATGTATGTAAATTAACCTATTCATGCTTATAACTCTTTCTGTATGATGCAATATATTTCAAACATGAAAAAAAAATTCCTTTTTACTCATTTGTATATAATATTTTTGATATCATAAGGCTCTTTAATTGTATTTTGTCTGATAAAGCTTATTAAATTTAATATTTTGTATTGAAGCATTGTCTCATAAAAGTATTTAAATATTATTTAGTTAATTTATCACCTTTGGAGGTTTCTTTCACGGTTTTTCACTCTTTAAGATGACGGTGTAAGCCATAGCATACTAATTTACAGTGAATCGAAAAGATTCTTCCCTTTTTTGTGTCAATTTTGTTAAAAAGAATTAGTTTAGGTGAAGACATGTAAAACATATAAATGAATATATGTTTAAGAGTCGAAACAAAAGTCGATCCATTAAAGGTTTATTATCCCGTTGCATGTTTAACATGGAAAATGTTAAACGTAAGCAATGACCATGCTGCAAAGACCTCAAGAGATGAATGATAAAAATATTGCCAATATTTCAACCGCGCTCTATGGAGTAGGATTTTCAATTCGGATATCTCCGGTAAACTCCTCTTGGAATCTCCGGGTAGAACGTGTACGCTATCACTCAAAACACGGTTCGAACTCCTGGGAAGGTAACGCACCACTGGATGAAGTATTTCGAGCTCCATAAACGCAATTCCTTCTCATAATTTACCTATCCATTTTATCTCGCTTCCGTTACCTGATGGGAAAGATTCCTTCCTGTTTTTTTCAGTAATTTATTCGGTGTACAGAGATCGCTGCCTATTTCTCACCCGCGGGAAGCCCTCTTTGGAGGAATTATGATTTACCTCGAAGAACTGGGCCATAAATGCGCCGGAGCGTCTTCAAAGGGATGTGCGGTCTTCGGTCCTCCTTTCCAAGTGGGTCGAATGTGCAGTCGGCGTCTCATAAGAGGGGGCGGAGAGATATGGGCTCTCCGACTTGTTTTTGTTGTGCTTTACTTCCTATCTCTCCTCAGTCTTTTCTTTTTTCCTTCCCTCTCCATCTTTCCTCGCTCTCGCACCATTTGGGATGCCTGGCAGGGTTTACCTCGTCTGCTGAGGAGGTGATGAAGATTTGTTATGGGGAAGAGGATGTACGTTTACGTTTCCTGAAATTAAAGAGGAGGGATGGGTTGCGGTTATGCCAGGGCATCGAACCGGAACGGAATAGAGAACCGGAAAACCGTTATTTTTGGTGGAGTGAAAACGGAACTGGAACCAAAAATTATTGTCTTAATCCTTAACCGAAACCGGGAACCTTAGGAAGTGAGGAGAAAAAACAGGTTCATTCCCACGAGACCATTCCATGTGGAACTGAGATGTTATTACTTCTCTCTTTACCTTATGAGGTTTCTCTTACTAAAGGATTGATTGATTATACCAGACATACCAAATTCATTCAGACAACGGTCCATGTACTGCTACTGGTGCATCACACTGGTGCCACATCATACTTACAAATTTTCTTATACTGTTATTTTGAAGTAAGAATGTAGGAATATAATTAGGGTAATAAATGCACATTATGCAGTTTAGTGAATTAAGTTCAATAATATACAATTGATATAGTATTTCTTTTATTTAAACAACTATTTCAGGCCACAAATATTACGTCGAGGGTCGCCAGTTTGGCTTGCCTTGATTATCCAAACAATTTTATATCCTCCACTCCAATTTTAGGTTTAGATAAATATCGAGAACTCTTATTGCGGAAAAATTCGTATTTCGAACTCTGATAGAAAATTTCAAGGGTAGAATGGTTATTTTTGACAGTTGCACAGTATCATTTTAATCCATAAGATTAATAAAAATCTTATTAATCCAATGTTATCAATTTTTACATTCAAGCTATAGATCTCTGAGCATAATTTCTTGAACGTTACAATCTATTTATAAAAGTTAGTTTTGTAAAACTCAATCAAAGTTAAAGCTAAGATAATTGAATCTTTAAGAGTGCTTTCAGCTATGTTTGGAATAAGAGACGTAGATGAGGATGATAACCTTATGAGGTCGGAACGAAATGGAAATCTGTTTTAAACGGTTCAGCTATGGTTGTCGTAGTAAAACCGCAACTGAAACGAACCGTTTCTATGAAACCAGATCCTTAAACGGCACGAAAATAATTGCGGTTCGAAGGCTGGTCTTTAAAAGAAAACGTCCACAGTTTGTCTTTAAGGTTCTTTCTTCTTTAATCGTTACATTCAATTTACTGGAATAATTTGATCTGCGAGAATATGTTACTCTTCATTAAATGTAGGTATCATTCTATCCGTCTCATTTGAACTTTTCTCAGATTATTTCTGTTTCTTATAATAATGCCATTAATTAATTTTATATTCTTTATTTCAGAAGTCCTATACCAAAAACTTTGGCTTTAGATTCATCCCGAATTTTCAGTACTCATTATACGTTTTACTCCTATTCTCATTAATTTCGATATAGCGATGGAAACTAGCAGAGAACTTTAGTAAAATAAAATGTGATACATTATGAGGAATGGCGGTTAGTTTTATTTAGATTTCATTTTTTGACCGTATTGTGCCTTTTGGTGGGATTTTGAGTTACGTGTTTCTAAGATCATTCACACCACGATTAAGAACCCGTTAATCGGTACAGTGTAAATCCTCCAAACTAAAGATGTATTTAAGATTCAGAAGTTACGATGCTTGGCTTCAAAACTTCTATAATATTTACTTTGCATAAATATCACTCAGTCTATTCACTTTCAGAGTTATCCCTTATGTGCCTCTTTTATTTATTATTCTTCTTACTTCCCTATGCTAACATTCATCTCTCGCTTCATAAAATTATTATTTTCACACTTTCCCTATTATTTACGAAACGGAATCAGGCGTAACTTCGTGGTATTCATTAATAATATCAAAATCCATATTGAGAAAACTTTTATAAGGTTTAGTAAAAGTTTTCTCAATATGGATTTCCCTATTATTATTTATGATACGCGCATTTCTTCAATATCTAAATCAGTTTATATAACAAATTTAAGTTGAATTTATTTAGCATAAAAAATAATCCTTTTGGTAAATTTTATTTACAGTGTAAGATTTGATTTTTTGTAGATATTAACCGTTTTTTCCAAACTAATTAAATGTCGAGGAATAAGGTATAGGAATTTGGTTTTTAGTTGTAAAAACCGCATTCAAAGAGATATAACTTGTAGTTATTTATTTTTTGCGTAGTAATAGGTACTGCTCCTTTTCAATATAATGCGTGCTTTACATTTACTCACCTTTACAGTGGAAGTAGATCAGTGATCAGGAACTTCGACGACGCATTGTGTCCCGTTAATGTAACTTTCCCATCCACTCTTGACATTGTTTTTCTCCGTCGTTTGTTTACGGGGGTCGTCCTGGAAACTCCCCGTTCCGGATCATTGGAATGAGGAGTCGCGAGTCATTCTCTTCACATCTCTCTCACCAGGGATTTCGCACTGCCTTGGTCCGTTGCCCCCCTTTGGCTTTGTTTCGGCCGCACTGGGATATATTGCTTTCGGTGCATCGACGCGCGGATTAACGAGGCGTGACCCTGTTCCACGACGATTCGGAAATAACGTACGCTACGCTGGCGAAACGCGTTCATTATGGGCCCGACGAAAAGCCCTCGCGGAGAGAGTTATTCTAAAGGAGGAAGAAAAGAGTGTCACGAGGGGAAAATGATGGTTGCGAAAATGGACCTGAATGGGACTTTGGATGGGGCTTTCTGTTGGGGATCGCCGGTCCGTCGGATCGGCGTATCTGGGACTCTGGAAAGGAGGTCGAAACGTCATCTGCGTGATATCACAGTATCTGCTCATTAGCGAGAAATAAATGGAGTTGGCAAGATCGCGTCGTTGTTGGGGTGGAATAAGGAAGGGGTGATTTTTTTCAGTGGAACATGTTTCGCTCGACTTTCCCTCTTAATTTTTTGCGTGCAGTGCTACGGCTGTTGTAAAATCTCATTGGCGAGATTTGAGTGAGATTCGACGAGTCTTCAAATCATAACCATGCGTAATACCGTATCTTAACATAATTTTTTAGAATATTGTATCGTAATAATTCAACATATAAGATTTTGTCGAAATAATTTTCAGATATATATCTACGTTGTCTCATTATGTATTATTTAGTTTAGACGGAAGAATAGACTATTCTAATCTAATTATAATCTAATATTTCTCAATATCACCCGAATGAAGAGGATGTATTGTTATTTTTATGTTTACTGTGTACCTTACAAGCTATTTCCTTCTTCAAAGTTTTAGATGACGAAGTTTAAGATATTATAAGAGACTTATTTATCTCAATCTCGCTACAATAAAAGCAGTTTTATTATTATTACACATATTATAAATACGTTTCTTATAATAAAAAATAATAATGAAATCGACCATTGCTTTACTCATAAAATTAGGTTAAAATCAGGAGGAAATCATAGAATATTCGATAAGTGATAGGGGTGAGTGTTCGAAGTACTTTGGAAGGCACGGCTTCATCCCATTACTATTGGCGGAGTTCATTTGGGGATGAAGCCTTAGGAGGTCAGAGCGTTTAACTCTCTCTATCGTCACGAAGTGAAAGGAAGTGCTGTGGATTTGCGAACGTTCAGCGATTAGAGGCTGATTCATCTTCCTGCTAGTGTGCCAAAACTTGCACAAGTCACTTGAGCATTGATTTATGTTGTTACTGACGTAGATTTTCCCGGTGGTGACAGCTTGATGCTTACCGTCGTGGCGCTGCTATTCACGAGAAAGAAGAAAGAATTTGACCCCGATGTATTTGTTAGTCAAAAAGGTGAAAAATAGTAGTTTATTGTTTTTAAAGCTACAGATGCAAGGGTTTCCCTTGATTTTAACTAATCTCTCTATTATATCCGATTTATTGGCAGATAATTTGCTGTAATTCTTCATTAACTTTTAAGGGTTTATTTCCATGTGGGGATCCGCAGTTATGTAGATGAATCGGGTTAAAAATTCGGTTCGTAGGAAAAAATGGTAGTTTGAACCTCAATCTCTTCTTTTAATCATTATTTAGTTTGTGTAATATAGTAGATTTTCAACGCTAATTTACCATTCAGAGTACCATCTGTAATTATAGCGGTGGTATAATAAGTAGGGAAAGTAAAGAGAAATAGTTGTAGGCATGCAAACGAGTTCACCGAGTTGGGGAAAACATGTGGCACGTCATCGGAAGGTTTACTTTCTCATGGAAGCAGAATCGGATTCCTTTTTGGTCCAGCGTTGATGCGGAAGAGAACTGAGATATTGCAGTACGGCTCTACAGAAATAGTCTTCGGAGGATTGGAGCGGAGTCTCATTTTCATCTCTAAACTCAAAATTCCATTTGACCCATTCTCAATGTTTTCCTCTGCACTCTCTCCAGTGTGAGATGTTTGGAGCCTTAATCCATTATGATTCACCGGATTACTTCCTGATCTTCTTCCTCGTCCATATTTTCCTTGCTATTTGAACTTTTTCCGCATCTTTGACCTCCTGTCCATCTATCTGGCTTTCCCGACCAAACGATAACTTCCATTCGTATCCTTTCCCAGCCATGGCGCGTAAAACAGCAGATGCTCTCCGAGAAGATTAGCTTTCTGAAATATCGTGCCTTATCGTATTCTGTGTTTTCTGTGCTTGTTTTGCGAAGTTTTGGTCTAAAAAGAGATGCGAAAAGTGTTTTGGTAGAGGAGAGTGTTGGGGTTAGTCATAGAATCTTTCTCGATAAGGATAAATAGCATATATTAATAAGATAAATAAAATATATTGATAAAAGAAATTGCCTATATTAATATATCATTTACGGCATGGAAGTTTCTTGAACATAATATATATTATTTCAAGCATTAGCTCTCACGATTGTAATCAAATTCCTTGGCTAAAAATGTATGTTACTATACTAAAAATTATTCATATTGAGTCACAACGAATGTTCGGGAGTGTAACTGTGAACGTTGGGATAAACCGGTGAAAAGATTTCTATGTGATAACTTTATTCACTAGAGAATTGTGGAGTTTTCATTCCATAATATGTTTTCCTTGATTATCTTCTGCATACGTACAGTTCTTCTGTATTCTTTAACTGTTTTCTAAGATTTATGTTCTGTTCGTTTATTATGGCTCCAATCTTTCTCGTATCAACGTAAGTTAGGATCATATTTCGTTCAAAGATTTATACATGGACCATTCTCCGAATCATTTAAATTACTAGGAAACGTTTTCAATCTGAACACAGTGATTTAATTTGAACTTTCACACTTTTCTAAAATATTTTGCTAATGAATAATGTGCTTAACACCACCAAAGGCTCATCGATGTCACAGACCATTGTAAAATATTGTTAGAGATTATAAATTTGAGCTGAGATTTTTGTAGTCATTTTTACCGATTTTATGGCAGATAATTATGCCACTATCTATGCGTTATATTTTGCTTAACAAGTATGAATATTTATGACAGTTCTGTACGGTTTTGTTTGCCATGTTTCCTCGTTAGTAAATGTGCATGGTGGATAAGGTATACTTACTGTGCTATGCACTTCCCGGTTTAATCTTTCCTGGAAGAGGTCCCATTGCACGGACGGAACAAGAAAAACGTTCCGTTTGCCCTCGGACGACCTCTCTCATCCTACTTCCATCAAGAAGGTTGCCAAATGGAAATTTCTGAAATCCTCCCTTGCAATTGAAGCGATTCTCCAAAAGTGCTCCTAACTTACTCATTGCATTAAATTTCTAGTATATTTCATGTTTTATTTATTGGAGATCGATTTATGATGCTTTTTGTAAAGACACTAATTGTTCGTAGGGTAAAAGTTCATCCCCAATTACTGCCATACCCTGAAAACCACTTATTGACCAGTGGTATTAGTGAATAAGAGTAACAATAACGCCGGGGAATTAACCTGTTTCTTTTGTTTATTACAGTCGCGTATCTTTTGCGGAATAAACGAGTTTCTTAGGTTTTTTTATCTTCGTATCCATTATATTTTGTACTCATGGTCTGATCTGCCGAAGAAAATGAAAGATTCGCTCGAAACTTATTTTGTTTTCCGCTAACATTCTTTTTTTCTGAATTTATTTTAAAATTGAAACCTAGCCTCTAATCTTCTTCCAATTCTAATATTCCAACAATTCTTACTTAGGTAATATATTTACCTTAATAAATAATGTACTGTTTGCTGATTATAATATTCCCTATCAACTCGTGAGCTTCTGTCTCTAAAAAGTTTTTACAGATTTGGAGATATTTTTTTCTACAGTTCCCTGCATAATTCTGCACCATTCCTTTTGTTCAGTGCATAATTAACATTTATATCCTATCTTGATCAATACATCGTACTATAGTTGAATTTGTCTCAAACATATTTTAAGTTATTGTTTTAAATGCTTTAGCTTCATGTAACACATAACATATATATTGAGATTTTAATTATCACACATATTATATTACGCGTCATCCACTATGCCGAAGAGCACTCGACTGTTAATGTATCAATTCCAGCTTGTTTTATTGCACGGAAAAATATGTTTTCAAGGACTGGAAGAAAAAAGAAGAAATATGTACAAGTCTAAATTTTTACGATTTTTCGGCAACAGGAGATCGCTAACCGTATGTTTTTTTTGCCTACTCTCCAGTTTGGTTGCAAATTTAACGATTTTATCGCTAGATCTATCGACCTTTTCCTTTGGTTAATGTTTTACTGAACACTCGTACTCAATGTAGTATGTTCTATGTATATTTGCACTTAACAAAAGTAATAATCATGTCTCCATCCGGAGTTTTTTTATATAGTAACTACTTGCATCGTTTCTGAAAATGCTACAATGTAACGAAACCTGCGTACGTCGTAGTTCTGTTTTCAGTGGAATCCATGAACTTTGTTTGCTTCCAATGTTGGAAGTTTGCTTGAACGAAGCCTGATATTGTATCATTCATCAGCTTTAGCGCGGAATTATTCGAGTTTCGGACTGGAATGTTTACGTAATCTCGCAACCTTTTCTATCAGTTGCCTACTATTGAATCAGTGGACGTCCACTCCTCAATTTCAAGCAAATCCTTCGCCTTCGCTCCAAAAGCACGGCCCCAATAAGAAAGCGATCATCCCGTAAGGTAAATAGAATATTCGTCAAATCTTTTCTTTCGAGCATCGCGTCTTAGCGGTAGTTTCTCTAGATGCCTTTTTTCCCTCCTTTCGTAATATTTGTCGTTTATTTTATCTTTTGCGTCTTTCTCTTCATCTTCATATGTTCCTGTTTACTGAATTGCCGTAGCAATGTTCCTTGATTGAATGATACTACTTAACGTAGATGGTTTGGTTGTATAATTCTTGTTATAGTTTTGCTTTTATTAGTATTTGTATTAGACAAAGATACATAAATAGTTTACCTCCTAGTCCCAATTTCGCCCAAGAAAGACGTAAGCATGTGCGTATTCTACAAACTGGTTCTTCTTTCTCTTTTCCTCGCCTTCTCTTTTAAGCTATAATCCATCTGTCATTATCCTTGTGTATAAGCCTTTTATCATCTTTTTGTCGACTCTGAATGGTACCATTTTCCATAACGTGGAAGCTTGTGTGTAATATAAGAACCAAAACAATGTTTGAAACTATAACTTCCCACTATTTAACCTTATGCCGAATGATTTTATAGCTGTAAAAGTTTGATCGGTATTTTAATGGATATAGTTTGATTTACGATGGGGATATTGATCAAATACTGAGCATGATATGTCACAAATCTGCATTCAAAGGAATTTTACTCACAAAAACAAGCTTTTTTGTAAATATACGACTTCAAATCATCTTTAAACTCTACACAGCATGTGTAGCCGAATACCAACATTATTTTCCAGAAGATGAGGCTTTAAAAACTCCCGAATATCCGCCAGGAGGTCCAACAAATATCGTGTGAAGAGTTGAAGTCGCAATATCCTCGGTCCTGCCGTTGAATCTTCCCCTCAGCCTTATCTCTCTCCTTTTCCATCTCCTTTTTCCATCTTCTCTTTCTTTCCACTTTCTCCTGGATCCCCTCTCCTCCTCTTTCCTTGGCGCCACTGATCCTGACGATGGATGATCCACACCTTTCGCAGACCAACGCCCTTCCCCGGGATTGAAAAAGACCCCATCAAACTTCTCCGCCGATATTACTTTCTGCAGGACCGTTCGCCTCGCGAGTCGCCCATGTATTTCGAAGGGAATTCCTGCATTGAACTCGCCCTTCCGCCATTGCTGGTCCATCTCCCGCTCCAAAGCGATCGCGCTCTCCGGTGCTCGCGCCCTCTGCGGCTAAAAATATACGACTCCGAATGGAGAATTCGTTAGGCTCCGCAGCGCCGTCGATTCGATGAGTCCAGTGCTGGAGTCTTCTTTTTCTTTGACGTCCGCTCCAATCCCTTACGGAGATCGATTCGATCGAATTAAGAAAATAAACGAAAAGGAGGTGGATCTTCGTGCATTCGATTTCCAGTAGTTCTAAGTTAGCCAGAGTATTCGCGGGCATGTTTGGATAGAGCGCACATGTGGGGGATGGATCACTTCGCAGCGTTGAAAAAGTTTGGCTTTTCTAGAGGAAGTTTCGCCATCCATATCCATGTGTTTCCCTTTAAAAGTTGAGTTTCATTCATGAGCTAATCGCGCGAAATGTAGTGCGTAAAGTGTGAAATCTAGTGAATTTTTCTTTTATGTTCCATCACTTTTTTTGGGAACGAAAATATTAAATCTTACTTTGTGAAATAGAGAATGTATTTTATAATATATTTTTAAATAAAATATCTCTAGTATAAAAAATGTAATCATATATGTGTAAATATCTAGAGTAGACATGGGCGCCGTTATGATTTTTGTCAGCGGCGGCGTAGGGGGAAAATGAAGCCGGCGGCGGCGGCGTAACGGCGTGAACGCTGACTGCTTAATCGTCGGCGGCGGCGCGGCGTAACCGGCGGCGTGTAAAATTTCGTTCGTATAAGGCAGAATAAAGGCGAATAACTCGAATAACTGAGAGTATTTTATTATAATAATATCATACCAATAAAGAAAATGTAGAGCTATCTTGAATGCGCAGCACAGTGGGCTAGAATCGGAAAAAACTGGTAAAAAATCCTTTTCTTGAGTGCGGACTTTAGTACTGGCCATTCTCGAATAAATCCTGTCTATTACTAACAAATTATCTACGCTGATATCTACCTATTAAAATTCTACAGGTGGTCTAATTTGACCAAAATTCACGAATAATGCCAGGTTTACATTTTTGCAAAATTCTTCAGCCTCAAACCAAACCTAAATGAGCAGAATCATCGGGAAAAAAATCAATACATTGTTAAATAATCAACCCTTAAGCTTAATTATGATTTTTTAAGTGATCACAGTTGAATATTTGAATTACTGAATCACTTCCATCAGATCTCTGAATATAGCTTCTGCTGGTGAAATACTTACTTCATGCAACATGTCTTTTAAGTTATATTTCTTTCTCTTATCATCTCTCGGATCCTCCAATTTAAGTAAAACAAGCTCACATTAGACGCTGTCTGGGAATATTATATGCAGAACTTATTGAGGTATGGCAATGCGAAGTTTTAAAGTTCACACTCAAAAAATATTTCCTTATTCTTGGCCAGCATTTTTCGATTCTAGCTCGCTCTGCGCCGTAAAGGGGCTAATTTGGTAAGACGTTGCTTTCCTTATTTTCTCAAAAGCATGCTTCTTATAACTACGCTACATTACTTTAAACGTTTAAAGGTATCACAAATTGGGCACAAATAGCCGGTAGAATGTCGATCAATGGATGTACTATTGTTGTGAATTAGTTTTAACATCACATTTGCGCCACATTTTTCAAGTATGGAATGCAGGAATAGACGTTCAATTGAAATTTCCAGAAAATAAAAAATGTACACCCGCACGCACCCATTGTATGTCATCAGATCAAATACACAAATCGTCAAATAAAGGGCAGCTGATTTTTCATATGTTCTAATAAATATATTCAAATCCATTATAATGTTTTATAACTCTGGATTAGACGTTTTTTATAAATCAAAAGATGCTTCAATTATTAGGAATTGAAGGTAATCCAGGAAAATACTGTTGTACCCTATGAAGAAAATTGTCTTATTGGAGTTAACAATTTGGTTTACATGTATGTTCAAGATTGTTTTTATCAAAGTATTCACATAAATTGTGATACGTAATGAATACACATTACTTTCCATTACTAAAGCTCAACGTATCTCAAATGGCCCCATGTTCATAGGAGAGATTGATGCACGTAGTAGAAATATACGCGTTGAAAGAGAAAGTTAGCCTAAATTAATTTTAATCTTATACCACATGGAGAAACAGTAATTTAAAGTTGTTCAGTGAAATTTAATTATGGTTAATTATTATAATATTTACAAGGAAAAGTAAGAAAAGAAAAATATTTAAAATTAAAAATTTGTAAATTCGTTGCAAATGTGTTTGTACTTGTTCTTTAATACTCACTCTCATTTCAGAAACGAATAAGTTCTTATTTTAGATAATTTGCTTCCTCTTATGATCTTTTTTCGATACTTTTAAATTTCCTGGTAAATATTCTGAGAAATTACATCCTGAAAATTTGGAAGGGATTGTCGAGAGGTTTAAGAAAAATACGTTCAAAAAAGTAGCTGCCTACTTTTTTGAACGCATTTTTCTATTTTTTTCAATTTTCACTATACTTTATTCATTAAAAACATCCAGCGAGATAGTATTTTGAGAAAAGACTGAATTTTATTTGTGTTATTTTAAATCCCTATTTTCTATTATAAACATTCGAAAACGAACATACATTGCGGAAGAGACATCTTCCGGAATGTATTGTATGAATTATATAACGTATGAAATATATTATTACATATACGTATTATGAAATATTCTACCAAGAGCTTGGTAACGAAACCAAGTTTGCAATCATACCCACTTTCATTACTGAGAAAAAGTTGTTTTTATGTAATCGGTAAAATTTTTCTGGCGGCAAGGAAATATATTTAAATTTTTAAATTTGATTAAAATTATATACCGCAATATTGTGTTAACATTTTGTGATAATTAAATTAATATTTTATGAAATATCATTTTTCAAATTGAGCGCTCTGTTTGAGAGCGCGAAATAACGGGAACTTATTTATTTCTGACTGCGATAAAGTACCAAAAAGATTAAAAAAAAAATTTCTATTGCATAGTTACACATGCAATATATCAAGCTAAAATATGATGGAACTTTTTTTTCTTAGGACATTCTTGTTTAAGTTTTATTAAACTCAAAACTCAAGTAACTATATTGGAAAGACCGACGATAAATAGCTTTTTTCATTTATTTAAAATTAATAACTTTTTTTACTAATAATATATGATATAATAATTTATAATTCCTTTAAAACTTATGTGTGATAATTAGAAACAAGTTTGCGCAAATTCTAAGGCAAAAAACTGCTAATATGTGAATAAAACTATGTGTTAAGTGATTGCCGCCTGAGTAAAGTGTACCCCGCCCTGGCAAGGCACACTTGTCAAGTGAACGTCACCTTCTGGTGGGACTCACTGTACAGTGACTCCTATCCGTTAAGTGCTCCTCGACTCCTACACCGGCACAGATTTTTCCGGCACATGTGCAAACGGCCTAATCGTAACACGTATCGATATCACGTATAACTCAGCGCCCTCGTGGAAAGCCCGAGATGTGTTCTATCAGTTCAAGGCGCATCTTTCTGAACTACTTGTCAGCATATTTTCGACTGTGGGACTTTGTTTTTAAATCCTAGCCACGCCGCGCCGCCGCCGATAAAATTTCCGGCGGCGGCTCGGCGGCGCGCCGTAGTTATTTCTTCGGCGGCGGCGGCGTGCCCGATATCGTCGGCGGCTGGCGTAATCGGCGCGGCGCCCATCTCTAATCTAGAGAAAAGGGAGATATTCATTTTTAATTCAAGAGATCTCAAAAGTTGACCTTGGATTACTGAATATGATAGATCGGAAACTTTAGGATAATATAGAGTTTATGGAATCAGAAGCCTAGATGAGGAATTTGCCTAACTGTTTCAGGGAGATCACGGAATCCAATGATCCAGTTTTTCTTGCATGATATTCGAAAAATAGTCTTGAGTTTCGTTAACATTTGATCTCAAAACTAAACTATTAATTATGATTTTGTGACGTTAAAAAGGGATGTCATGTTGACCGTGATAATGTCGAGATAGACAAGAATCTCCATAAAAAGAAAGGAGGATTGGAACACGGCTGTTAATGAATTGGAGGTTTAAAATTTGGCTTTTGGAGATTTGAAACCTCTAATAAGAATCTCCATGTTTATATTCCAAAGCGCATTGATCCCGGTACGTTAAAGAGAGGGCGCATATGTAATGTATTTCGAGCCCGCCTCGACTGTTGGATTACTCATCTATTTCGTGAATCGTTTGCCTTTCGGGTCTCGCGTGAAAGATTGATGGTCACGGTTATATAAATCGATATGCGATGTAGACGTATGAATCAAGAACATCTTTCATTCACTGTGAGACGTCCCTTTCAATCAGAGAAACGGCACTGATACTCTATCAATCTGCCTTGTAATGGCACCTTTTTTCTCACTCCCTTTTAGGACATGATGCATAAAACTTTCTTTATAATTTGTTGTCTTAGTATAGTTTTCTTGTGCTGCTTCTATTTGTGTGGTGTGGGAACATCTATCGAACATTTATTCGCTGAATTCGTAATTCACCGTAAACTTATATTTTCTTGTGTTTCTTTTTAATGAATATTATTTTAACAATTTCCCCTTGACTCTCGTATAATATTTTTAATTGTTCATAAATAGAATTCACTGCCTGGGCCGTGACTACGTGGTAGATCTCTTTCAAGAACAAAGAGAAAGTATAGCTCTTACAAGTTAGCTAACTACTAACTCTTTTAGTTTTAAAGTTATGCTTTTTCTTTTTTCCGAATGGTTCCTAAATTTATTCAGCTATTAATGTATCATGTACATTTAATGCATGCACTGCTAAAATACGCTGAAATTCTTTCAGGCGATTTTTCCCAAGCGTATGTGTCAACGGTTAACGATGATTTAGTCATGTGAAGTGATACTTAAATGAGAAAGCTGAATCTAACTAATACTTAATTATGCGCGCGTATAGCTCAGAATTTGGATAAAGATATACCGTTAGCATGTGTGACCGTTTGCCATTCTTCTTTGATCCAGATAATATTGGTTGTTAAATTGATTCAAGAGTTTCCTTCCATAGATCCTTCTGTGATTATCGCTTGAGGAAAGTTTTTATCTTGATTTACCGCATGCATTTTCCTTTTAGATTAACGCTCGGCTTTACTTCTGAGATAAGAGTACGATTGCTTATAGGTGAATGTTCAGAGTCCAATTTCTCTGTGTATTCGCTGTCGTACCAAAGGATTCATTCCATCGAAAATCTCTCCATTGTTTTCGTCACAAGTTAGATAATTGAGCAGGGAGGAAAGTCTCTCCCACCTTGATGCCCTTCTGGTTTTTCTCCGATTCTTTTTTCTTTGGCCGTTTGATGTCCTAAGAAAAAACAGTAATCGCGGATCCTGTCGGAACTTGACAATTGGAAAGTTTTCCCTTCCAGTCTTAATTGTCGTGCAGGAAGACTTTAATGAGTTCCCTTGCTGTTTTTACTCCGGAATACCACTCGTTATTGCAAATGGGTGTGTCTTCGGGAAAAGCTTTTTTAATTACGGATTCCCCGCTTAGGGCGTGGTAAAATGAAGGGCTGTTAGCGCCTACCTACCGATGGAAAAGGGGGGTCTATTTTCTTTTTATTAATTTAATCTATTTTTTTCGTAGTTTCGAGGGCCATTTGCTTAGGAGTGATATAATGATAATTGTTTCCTATCATTCGTAATTTTTGTGGAAAGGCTTATATAATTCAATGCATACGAAAGGAGAAATCTTCGCTCGCAGCAGTTCATCATTGTTCAAGCAAGTGGTACTTCATAAACGGTAAAACATAAGTGATCGTTGGCACTTCTTCCTTGAGATTAATTTGTGAAGCTGAAATGGAAATAAAATGTCGTTGTTTTCGCGTATACAATAGTAGGCGAGGCACTCTCATACAGTATTCTTGTTCCGTTACGTTTTCTAACTGTTTTAGTTTAGGCTTTCGGAGATAATTAATTTAAGGTAGACACGCTATGTTAATAAATTTCATATAAATGTAAATAATACAAATAAAATTTGTGTTGGTGACTCAACGAGTTACGTAAAATATTAATGAGTGTTTGTGGATCTTCAAATGGAATCTAACCTCCAGGGTATCCGTAAGCTTAACATAATTATGTACTTAATATGTCGCTGAGTAGTAGTATGTTAATGGAGGTTAAAGTTAATGATAACTCCACATTTGCTGAAGGTACGCGCAGCTGAGGATATTTTGCCTTATAACCTGCTCATTCTGCAATCTGCAATGGTTTTCAATAAACCTTAATTGGCTTGCCCAGTGGCCCTCAATAAGATTGTTAAACCTTTTCTACCTTTTTAATTTCACCTATATTTAATATTTTGTTATTCAACGAATTTTGAGAATTTCATAAGCTCTAATTACTTGGATGTACTTTTTTTCAATTACTCAAACTTTGCTGGAGAAGGATACGGTCAAAACACCAAAAGGGCTTCTACGCTTACGTTCTTTCTTCTGAAGAAATTCTGGAATTCACTGACACGCTGATTACTTAATTGAATGAATCACTATTTTTTTTCTTCTTAATGTTCCACTCTGAAGAAATCGTTAATTCGAGAATAATTCGTTTCTTATATATTTTAGCGAACTTCTAATTTCTTTTTAATGAAAATGGCTTTCATTACATCATTATTATATTTACAATATTGTGTGAAATTAAACGGTCCCTGGTTTAAATTTTGATTCCCTTCCTCTCAATGGAAAAATTTAGGTTTCATCGTATACATAGTTCTTTTCCTCTCTGGCATTCTTTTGGGCATCTCTAGTGCTTTCTGTTTCTATCATTATCGATCTTCCAATAAACTTTAAAAAAGCATAATTCTTCTGATTTTCCTACTGATAAATTAAGCATTTTGATAGCATAAGATGCCTGCTGACGTTAAGGTTCTGGAAAAATCATTTTCTGATAAAATGCAGCAGAAAATACAGAAAGGTTTCGTGCTGTCGAGGGGAAAAGTCCACGATAGCTAATGAATCGTTCGTTGAAAATTATCCAAAATACTATAAGTATGATTTTCCTTGATGTTGATTTTTCCTCTGTGATCTTCATCCCTCCTACTTTCACTTTTGCCATCTTCTGCCAAGCGGTCGTGACCCACGGCTTGGAAATAGAATGGCTTTACCGTAATTGATGGCATGCTTCTTTTATCTCATAGGGCCAAGGCGTTTTTTGCTCGGGCCATTGTTGTTGCTCGTTGGGCCACGGAACTTGCTCGTGTAATGTCAGCCAACGTTAGCACCGCATCCTGCCAATTCGGTCGTATCATTCGTCGTCCATAACCTCAATCCTGTTTTTTTATCTCCCGATCAGGTGGTGATATCATTACTTTCCTCCTCGGCTACTCGAGGATGTTTTTACCACATAAACAACATATTTTAAGTACTATCTCGCTAATAAATAGTTTCCTTTTAAATTTGAGATAAGACCTTGGATATCTCGAGTGGCATTACCGGATTTTCGGATACCGGGTTACGCATCTTCTGACTAGGTTTTGTATCCTAGATTATTTTGCTGTTGCTCGAAAATTTGCATTCCTTTTTTGTCCCAAAAGGCTATTTCGTCGCCAATTGGCCATAAGGCTGGTGTGGTGAAGTGTGTATATTTTTAACTCCAAAACAGCGCTCCAGCCAAGTCAGTTGGAGGGTTCGCTGCATTAACCAATATATATACTCGTTCATGGTCGCATGGAGACCCCAACCGGCGGCTCTCGTTTCTCTTTGTCTCATGATGCATTTGTAACTTAAGGCTGAATATTTCCCAACGCCGGCTGAAATATCGTATCCATAGAGTTAGCGAAAGATGTGAAATTCTTATTCATCTCGGTCCCATACGTCGTTGAAATGAAAACAAATATAGCCGGGAGATTAGGAAATCTAAAATAATTAGGACAGTAACGCAGTATTTTCATAGATCTATAGAATACGGTAATAAAATCATTTCACCTTAACATTGAATTCTGTTTCTCATTTTTCCATTGAATGTGTTCAAGTACAGACCGAATTGGTTATGGTATAACAGCCTAATTTAAAAATAATTTAGTAAAAACAGGTATTGTTATCATCTAGTTATAATCATTGGAAGTAAATAAATTAGGATAGAAATAAACGTATTTATAAGAATTAATTCATTTACTATTTTGTAACAAATAATAATAATTATTTTCTTTTATCTTACAGGTAAGAAAAGGGGACATTCTTTAGTCTGTTATAACATTAGCTAAAGACCTACTACCGTGGTAATGTATAACGAAGACGATTTTTTTCATACATTATATCCAAATAGCACTCATTCTAAAGTATACTACTTGTTAATCAAGCAATTTTATACAAGTTATGCCGTAAACAGGACATATTATAAGATATGACGATAATCTTCATCATTTTTTTAACCCAGTCATTTCCAAGTGTTATATGAAGAATATATTCGTCTTGCCGTCTCAAAAAATCTCACGTTTTCCATCTGTTCTCCTTTAAAACACGCCCTCAATTATATATATCAAAAAAGATTTTCGTGTATTTTAATGCCTCACATTTTTCGGTAGGTATTTCAAGCCGCAAAGCAAAGTTGTTTTGAGAAAAATTTCTAATTTGTTCTGAATTCGTCATTGCTTAGTTAGGGTATTAATTGCGTTCTCTCTTAATAAGGACATCCCATTTATTTATCCACTATTTTTGGCTCCGGCTGCGAATGTTTTCTCTTATCCACATCCTGTCCTTATATCAAGTTATTTCTGCTGTACTTCCCCGAGATGTGGTAGGACGATAACCTGACCCAAATCTCATTGCCTTCGAGCCATTTCGAAGTTTCTTTGCGACTAATACACAACTTTAGGAATGCAGTCCATCGAGCGTGTTTACCCGCGTCGTCTCGGTGCACGAGCCAAGAAAATTTCGCTTAGGATAATGCATCTTTTGTACCCTTTCCATTCAGAAGGAAATAGATGTTAAGACCGATGGTCTGCATTGTACTCCGTCCCATAATGCATTGCTTTTTCAGCCATTCTCTCGAGCTTTCCTCCAGTGGCGACCAGTTTACATTACGGTATCACCTAGTTTACTGTGTCAGTTGGTCTTTTAGCTATGCTAACACATTGACTCTGAGCTGTATTTTTCTTTTGTTCTTTTTCGCTCACTGTTTGTTCTTCCATAATTTACACTTTGTCCAGTACTCTGCGATTTTTCATATTTATTCGTGCAAAATTAATTACTATATCCTGGGCTTGGGATGTTTCCTGGGTGAATACTCTATGTGCAAAATTATTTAAAACGTTTCCCTTAACTTTATATATTTATATATCCATCAATCTATTAATATGCTTATATACAGTTCTCAGTATATTTTGATTTTTTTAATCAACCAAAAGAATAGTTATATCAGATGATTATGGTGGATAGATCCAAATTTTAGTTTTTATTTGTTCGAAAATTATTATCATTTCATATTATATCCATTCTCTAATTTTAGGTAGTCATATCTAGTGTAAATTATATTATTCCATAGCCTCACTCTTCATGTCATCCTATAACTTCTGTCCATCTATTGTGAAATAGAAATTTTCATATTCGAACTTTGAGAAATCGTAAGCCCTTAAGAGTAACGTGTATACCCCGCAAGCCGACAGTGACGCACCCTTGGATTGGACTTTCGTTTTATAACCCATCTTCTGCTGTTTTCGCTATGAGACACGCCAATGTCTTGGTAATAATCCTCAGACCATTGGCGTGCTTACGCCTGCACATCGGTCTCTCTCCTGCTAGAAATACCTGAGAGCATTCCCACTTGTCCTTTGTTGCAGTTTGTTGGCCGCGAGTTCAATTCTTAATTATATCACGAGGATTGGAGCAGCATTTCTTATGGACCGCTCGTCGCCCACTCATCTCGGAGGAAGACAAAGTAAAGCTGCAGTTCTCGATTATTTCCGGGAACATGGTCGGGGTCTCAATGCCATTCGATTTCAAGGTCGGCAGTTCCCTAAGGGCACCTCGCTCAAGTTATCGTCGAGAATAAATTTTCTTGTCGTCTGTTATATCGCAGAGCTTACATCGTGAAAGAATTTCAATGGAGGAATACTGCGGCACTTTGGAGTAAATTCCTAATATTTCTGAAACCTCAGGTAATATAATAAAATAACTTTTGTAGAGATTAATGGTATGTAAACTTAATTGCCATTCGAGTGAATTAGACATTCAGCGATTACGTCAAAGAATAAACAAATATTCTTATAATGATGATGGTTTTAAAAGCATCCCTTCAAAAGAGAGAAATTAGAGCAGTATGTTAGAATACTAGTTATAATACCTGCGGGATGAGAGTCCTGGGTTCGATCCTCAGTCGCGTCGCTATGTTCTCTTCTGTTTATCTTTGAAAAATTAATGCATACAATCTCTATTGTTATATTAACCTTAAATAAAATATCCGTTCGGCCATTAGAAATGTTCTAAACAAATTCATTACTACCTAGCATTGCTCGCCAATAAAAGTAGCTATATTTCTTGTTTGTGTTTTCGTATTTATTGGAATTGGGAATAGCATCATGAAATAACATAAGAGCACATCATAACATACCCAATTAAGGCTTCGATTTACAAATATGATTCCGGAATGAAGAAAGTTTGTCAACCAATATTATATTGCAGTCATTGTGTTAAAATCGAAAATATACCTACTTAATTTTATCTATAAAAATGTTATCACAATATTGATGGCTTAGTCATGTTAATGCACTCTTGTATGTAATTGTTAGAATTATGCGTCTTCATAATTCGACTAATTACTTTGTCTTCTAGCGATTACTTCACCCAGACCTTCTGTTACAGCGATAGCATATGCACTGCTTTTAATATCCTTGGCGTCACTCTTCATAGATTCTCCTATTTTTAATACCATTGACCCTTCCCTTCGCCAGACTCATTCAGGCCGATGCAATTGACCAATCATCCGCTTGGCCGTGAGGATACGAATTACTCCGGGAAAAATGTACCAAGTGCGCGTCGAACGCGAAAATTACGGCGGTTAATGGAGGGAGATTGTCTCGGAGTTGCTGCCGATCGCGTTTATCGGCGTATGCAAGCAAAATGCCGTGAGGGAATCGCCTTTTCAGCGGAAAATAATTGATCCTCGGCAGCGCGAAATTCGCTGAATGGCAGCCGACTTATGCGCTCGTGTGCAAGCAAAAATTCTCAGGTGATTTAGAGAAAAGGTCGTATCGAAGGAGGATCGAGAGAAATTATGCTAATGCGTGCATCGAATGGAATCTGCCATCAGAGGAGCATTATTGGAGGGGATGCTTGGTTGCAGTTTTGAGAAAGGAATCCCATTCTGAGGTAACCAAGCTTTAACACAAAATGGGGATTTGAAATAACTTTGCGTTCGCCTTGGTTCGAGTATCATTTTTACTTACAACTAACTTCAACTTTATTCAAAAAATATCTACAAATTCAGTATTATGCAACGAACGATGAACTCAAGCAGTATCACCTCCACCTAAACTTCGCTCTAACTTATTTTCCTGACAAAACTTTCATTAAAGGTAGGAATGTTTTTAGTATGCGTTTATCTTGAATTTGAAAAATTTATAATCCCTCACAAGGACTTAATAAATTTATTATTAAAATCGTTAGCTAACTAAATACTATGATTTTTAAATTATTAAAGGGAAATCTTAATCTACTATCCCAAGAGTATTCACAGCCAGATGAGCCAAACCTCTGTGTTATCCTCGCAGCTTAATGTGTTAAGATATTTCCTTTCCTTATGCCATATTCACATTCATGTTCATAATACATTAAGTGTAGATTGTATTATTACAGAGCCCTAAGTTATATTTTCTGAGGATCATCAAATTTCATAAAGAATTTAGAAAAGAGAAACCAAATTGTATTATGGAAACTATGGACGGTTCTAGATTGTGTTATCAATTTCTACAGTGTTATAGTGAAAATCGGAATGTGATTTACGGATTTGGGGTTTTTGGAAATCTTAAGCGGATACAAGTGATTGGTGGTCCAGAGAGATTGAAAGGTATTTAGCGCTTTGCGTTGGATAATCCAGTCGTCAGATAGCTTTAAATTAAGGAATTATTGGTTATGAATAATGATAATTCTACTTTTGATTAGAATTATTGAGTTTTACGTTTCCCCATAAAACGCTTTGTCTAAGGAAAACATGTATACATAATTTTAAATGGCGAAATGCTTCGACTGTCACTGCTAAAAATCGTTGTTGCTTATATTTACTGTTAAAAATAACTGCATGCAGTCGTTGAGTAAAAATATTGCGTTGTGTTTATGTCGCTTTTCCTCTTTGTCTGTTTTATCTAAGATTCTAGACGTTTTTTGTTGCGGTAGCTAATTTATTCTATAATTTTTGTCTTATCGGTATTTCATTTTTATTCTAAATCATAAACAGAATTTGAATTCAACATAAATCATGCATTAGGTTCAATGCGTTTCGCGAAGTTCAGCTATCTCCAAGAGCATCCAATATTTTAGGAGGAATTCAGTAATCGTAGTTTAACCTAGGTTATTCCGAACCGGTAGAAGACTTGTAACTGAAACTTGTTACAATTTACCGTGTGCGAGACAGGTCACTGTTCGGAAAAAAATGTTGCTCATCTAAGTAAAAATATTTTTATCAATTTCGATAGGTTCCAAGGGTTCGCAAGTTAAAAAAGATAATCCTATGACGATCGAAACACGAGAAGGGTCAAAATGGTCTAGGAGCAGAGCTATGTAAACTGTCATTGGTGAGCATACCTCAGTTGACATTCCTCTCGTTTGTTCTTGGGGAGGACGCCGAGGCCCTTCTTTCCCCCACACAACCTTATGGCATGACAATCGCTGCGGTATTTTTATGCCGTGGGTTACATTCTCGGCCCTCTAGTGATGTGTAGGGGAAGCAGTCATCCGTCAGGCGTCGATTGGAGGGGACGCCCCTCCCCTAATCGTTAGATTGGACCATGTTACAAGTGCTTTGGGTTTTTCTTCGCAATATTTTTAGACCAAGCTCCGTCCGTCGTTATATGTCATGATTCGGTTTTCGGGCTCCGTAACTGCGATCCAGAGGGCGATGATGCGATCCCAGGAGTCGCTCGCAAGGGTGCCCCGAGTTTTGCTCTTCGGTCGGAAATTGCATGGAAATGGGTTGCGCTTTGTGGAAATGTGTTGGCCGGTGCGGACCGGTTCATTTAGGGCAATTTCAGAAAGCGTGAGATCGACTTCTTTCCAAGATTTCCGTTCTTGTTGATTGGTTTACAGTTTTGGAGTTGGTTCTAAAGTGTTGCCTTGATGAAACGATCTAACCATGTGTAACGCCATTATTTTGTTTGCTCTGCAATAAGAAAAATTGCATGATTTGCAACTGAAGATATTTTGGCTAGTTAAATAGTCATTATTGAGTCACGATGGTAGGCAGAAGCGGTATTGCTGGTAAAATTTTATTCTTATGATACAAACACGAAAGGAGTAATAGACAGTTGTCTATGTCTATGTCTATGTAAGAACCCTGCAAGCCACCTTTCGGTGTATGGCAGGGGGTGCAAGCACCTTGACTCTATTTTCCTAAACGGTTGCTTTCGCGTATACTTCGCGGAAAAAATGAATTTTTGAAACGATTCGTTTTAGCATCTATTTCCCTAATCTTTCGGGCAGTATCAGCACGGCCCATATAACAGGGGGGTCGCATTATATCGGTTACATCATCTGAAAACGTAATTTCTCTGAACTTATTTAATAAATTTATCCTTTGAATTTTTCTTCTATCTTCTAATGATTCCCATCCCGCGTCCTGTAACATCTGAGTGACACTCGCTGTTTTATCGTAGCAATTCTTTACAAATCGTATCGCCTTTCGTTGTACATTTTCTAAATCCCGAATATGACATTTCTCGGCGGGGTCCCATACACTACATGCATACTCAAGGTGAGGCCTAACTAACGCTAAGTAACATCGCTCGCGAACCTTTTCTTCGCTCCTACCGACTATTCTTTTAACGAAGCCGAGTTTCTTAAGTGCTTTTCCACATATATTTCGGATGTGGGCACTCCATGATAGATTATTCGTGAGAGTTACTCCAAGATACTTTACCGATTCTACTGTCATTAGGTTTACCCCTCGGAGACTATAAGAATAATCATTTATTATAGATTTACTTTCGAAGAAGTTAACTACCGAACACTTTTCTACATTAAGCTCTAATTGCCAATCATCGCACCAATTCATAATTCTGTCTAAGTCGTTCGAAAGGGTTAAGTCGTTCGAAAGGGTTATGAAGTTGAATGAAGAAGCTATTCTTACAAGTTCAATGTCGATCATGCTTGGACCTTTTAATGTTCGTAAGTTAGATAAGACCGTCTTCTTGGGGTCAGCTGGTAGTTTCGTTTTGAATTCCGAAATTATAGATGATTTGGAAGAGTCGGTATATCTAGGTAACTCACTACTTTCATAAGTGTAAGCAAACTTTCGATCATATCCGCTACCAACAAAACTTGTGAAGGGAAATTTTTAAAAGTTAATAGCATCCCAATTCATTTCTATGTCGTGGGAATGAAATATTTGGTCGTCCAAATTTTAATTTCTAGCAAAAGTCTTTCTTTAAGTACGTCCACATCTCTTAAACACAAACCATAATTTTGAAACCGTTGGTTTGTCGTTCAAACGAAATGATTTTTCGAGATTATTTTCCAGATCCTCTTGAGCTATTTTTTCAAGAGAACGTGGAAAGAAAACCCAGGAACAATTCGTGATCCTTATCTTTTCATGAGAGATAACCCAGCGAAAAAACACGACGAAAGATTTTTGAAATCCTTTCCGCTACATATTTCAATCTCTGCTTAAGAAGAGCGGTTTCGTTTCTTCGCCTCTTTTAATTTTATGACCCCCATCTCCAGAGCGAATTCGCTAAATCTGTGTGTTGCTCGTGAGGGCTTTTTCTCCACGGGTATAATTTCCTCAACTTTGCATCGTTAGCTTCGGTCATCCTAACGACTCTCCTCCGAAAATCCCGACCGCAATTTCCCACCGAATCTCCTGATTTCGGAGCACTGGAGAAGGAAAACTTTTACCTCCTCACATAATTAAACAGGGAAAAAAGAGAATCCTTCGCTATGAAAGATCTCGGAATTTTCATTACGGCGCAGCATTTATTAACCGGACGGTGAGAGACCTGCAGGCGGTGGAAGTCTGCGAATTTTTCCCTCTCCACTTCCTTCCCCGACTCTGTCTGCACCCCTTTCGCGCATCTCTGGGAGTCTAGATCGAGGAAGCAAGGTCGCAGCTATCCTCAAGGACCTCGCGGTTTATTTCGACAATGGAAGCTGTCCAAAGGAAGAGCGCCGCGTGCGGAACAATCGAAAAAGAAACTCCCCAAAGACGGTCGTCGCTTATCTTTCTCTTTAACTCTTTAAGATGAGCGAAAAGATCAGCTGTTCCGACTCCCACACACTGTCGCGAAAAAAGAGGTTTGGTATCGCGGCTCGTGAATCGAAAAGGTCACGCGTAAGCTAAAGCGTGCACTCGTCTCTTTGATGCCGTTCCTCTCTGTATATCCTTTCCTTTCTCCCCCAGGGCACGTTTATTGTTTTATCGCCTTGTCCCGGGTTCCTTATAATGCATGCGTTTATTTCCCCGGGCTCATTCACGTTGCTACATTCTCCATTCTAATCATTCGTTCCACATATTTTATGAGCTTTTTAAAAGTTGATATTTTTGTGATGTGTATTCTGTTAAAATCGTCATAGGAATAAATATCTTTGCATAGAGAACTTACACATTTTAGAGTTCATTACTTTTTAAAAGCAGATTATTATTCATTATCAAAGATTAATTGTGCCGTTTTTTATTTCTGAAGAATTTAACGTTATTTTGGATTAAATAAAAATAATCTAAACGTGCATTATATTTATCTAGATTTATATCGACCATTTTTTAGACCATTCCTCCTAATATAGAATTCCCACGAGCAGTCTTCTCACTAATTTCTGTGTGCGATCTTTTCCTATTCTTTTTCGTTCTCATTCGCTATTCTTTGGACTAATTTTACTTTCCTTCGGATCTGTCGATTTTCTATTCAACGTTTTATTTTCCAAAATGCTTATCCTTGTTCCATTTTCTTCTCTTAGTGCTACATTTTCGTTCTCCTTTACGGTTTTATTTCTTTTGCCTTCCCTCGCCTTTCTTTATTTCCATTCCCAACGTATTTTTGTCGCCTGAAAACTTTACGGCTCTTTCTTCTGCTGTATCCTTCTCTCTGCCACGTTTATTTTGCGTCCTTCCAAAGCTATTAACTCCATAGCCTTCCTCTGCATGCCAATAGCTCCTCACATAACTCTACCTTCAACTCCCCGTACGTTTTCTAATTCTTTAACTCCCTCCTCTCCCTAGAATTGTTGTCCCCTTCTTTATAGTCCATTTTTATCCTTCTTACTTCTTTTATTTCTGCGTGTTTGGGCATCCGCTTTCATCAGCTATTCAGTATCCTTTCTAACGACAGGCTGTCATATTACAGAATCCTTTGCATACCACACGGTTCCATCCTTATTGATGAGAGCTCATAGACCTTTTAAAATGTGACAACTTCTGGTATTTATTTCTCGTCATTCCTCTCCTTCGGTAATACTACAAATAAATTCACAAACTTGATACATGTTCCCTTATACTTGGCTAACGTTTTCCTTTTATTATTGTGTCTTCTTTAAAAAAGTTTTGATAACAGTAATCGATCCATTATCGCCCAGATAATGGAATTTTTATGAGAAATTTTCTACACATTTAGGGAAGTTCATTCTATTGAAAATATATTAGGTGACTGGAATTGAAAAGATGAAACATTCAGGGAAAACCCCAAAGGAAAATTGACGTGAGAAAAGTGAGTGGTACCGGCATTGTCTGTTTCTTTCACGTCCGGTTTCCTGTGTGATATATTCTTATCCCATTATTCGTGTAATCCTCTAGTCAGTATATAATAAAGGATTTAAGGATATTAAAAATTCTTGTATTGTATCGCGTTTGGTGAAAGCGGTCCCGGATTCGATTCTCGATTTGAGTTCACGTACAAAATGACCTAAGCTGTCGAAGCTTTTTCAACAATATTACTTCTTCTATGCAGTAACTATGAGATAAGTTGGGGAAAGAGATGTTAAAAGAAGCCGTATAAAATATTCATGTTTTCCTCAAAAGATATGCGGCAGTAACAGATTAGAAAAGGGAAGCTTATGTAGCGTGCACCCCCTCACACGTCCCGAAAGGCGGCTCTCAGGATAAATATGTGGATATAAAAACCGATTTATTCCACTTCCTGACATTCCCCATATTCTGGTGGCATTTGTCGCAGAGCTTACGAGGGAATCTGCGCCCTTCTAGGCACCGGTGGCATATCTCTGGGTCAACTGACGGTAAAAACCTTTCGTGGGAGGAGCGTGGGAAGCTTTATATCGCAGGAAGTCGTAGGAATGAATGGTCTGCCGGGAAAGTGAGGTCAGGACGCCTCGGGGATTTTTCTGTGCGGGAATTTCGGCCAAGTGATTTTTCGCGGAAAATTACTCGGCTGCGGTGAGATTTCCTCCTCCAAATGATTCATCGCGCTGATCCATCGGAAGGTGAGTTGATCGAGGAAATATTTTCGAAGACGTAATCGCTGGAGGTCGCTCGGCCTCGAGGACGTTTCGCCGTGAAAGTGTGCCCACGCATTTCCCTCTTTGTCTTACGCATCTCTCTCATTGATGTTGAGGTCGTCTAAACCCGGAGAGGTGCGAAAGAGGTGTTTTTTTTCGGAACGGGAGCATCATACGACATCCATTCGACCTTCGTTGTCAAGGTTGTTGCTTGTAATTAGTTCGAATGAGTATGTCGCGCGTTGTCAACCCATGAGTACCGTTAATTACATTCATTTCGGCATGTTTGACAATTGACGAGATGATATTCTGGATGCCAGTATAAAATGGAAAAAAAATATTTCAGAAATAGTCGTATAACTCTAAATCTCTCAGCAAGCATGTTGATTGAATCTTCAACCCATCTATCATTAGCTACCAATAGAGAGGGGGCGAGTCTTGATAGACGAGATGAATTAGTTTCGCCTTGTTTTCCCTCTCTGAGCCAGAATGCTGCAAGCGGAAAAAGTTCCCGTAAGTGCCCGTCGGACAACACTACATTGCGTTCAAGGAGCAATCAAAATGGCTGCCATTATCTAACATTACTTATTCCTCATTAACTTTGTTTTACCTTTTCTTTGAGTAAGAATGAGTGAGACAAAAGTAAATGAAAGATACACATTCCTCTATCCTGTAATAAAAGATAAACGAAAAATATTCTATTCGTCAAGATATACCCACAGAAACGTTGGAATATAACTTATTCACATTCTGATCATTCTTATCACTTATTGACTCATCCATTTGATGAGGTCAAGCTCAACTTTGAGGAAAGGTGCCATATCCTGGAAGATGGCCAAGTTTTTATTTCATATTTCTGTGGAAATACAAGGTAGTTTCTCTTCCTGGATACATAAATCAGCTGTGGGAAGAGTAACTAAGTTTCTTTCGTACAGATCAAGTTTACAATAATTGACTCTTAACAAAAAATTGGTCCAAATACAGGATATTTTAAGATGGGAAGAGTAGACATAACAAGTCAATGCATGGACTTGACTTGTTATGTTTAACTTATAAGTATAATGTTTGAGTAAAATAATCTCCTTCTCTATAGCTTACTTATAAATGTTCTAGTCTATTACATTGCGAGATAATTTTATTTAAAAAAAGGCTGAAAATATACAGCTCTATATGTGAATCGAATGATTGTTGTTCCTTCTGGAGGAAACTTCGAGCATGAATTAATAGTAAAACTTTAATTTGCCCAGGCGAGCCTTTGCTTCGGATTTTTTTATGATTTTGTTTAGTAATTACTTCTAATTCAGCGATTTCCCAAGTGCGGGCTGTAACCCTAGGAATCGTAAAAAAAACTTTATTGGAATACTTTCTTAGAATACCAAAAATGTATGATATGCGAGCTACCTTCACATCTCAGGGAACTTTTGTGTACTTGTAGTCATTGTGCATGAATATTGATTATCGATTTTATTTCTAAATGTTTTGAAGAAAAAATAGTGACTAAAATTTAAAAGAAATTTTAACGTTGTCTGAAATATATCTTCTTGAATTGAAAATTAAATCGATACCTGTAATGTTAGTATTTTGGTATTAAAGAAGTAACGATATGTTATAACGAAATAGTGATAGTTTAACCCCTTGAAACGTCAATGTGGAGGGACATACTTCATTATATTTTATCGGGCTAATTCAAGTGTAGATAGTCCACCCTTTATAATGGCTCTTCAGATGAGGCTCTCCTTTGACATTTGAGAACGTTTGGCAGTGGTGGAGGCTGTCCAGAAGCCTTGAGCCCATTAATCCTTACAGCGGACGGGTATTCCGTTTTAGACACGCAATATATATAAGTCACACCTGTCAATCGAATCCGTCTGCTATCGTTTATTAGGATGCCAATCAGTGACTCTGCCAATTGTAATGATGGGCATCTACAAGCAGCATACAGTGTCGATGGTAAACATAGAAGATGTTCCTTCCGTTTCCTTCATCAGTCAGGCATTAGTTTAACCATAAGAAAGGTTTGGACCCGCCTTTTTAATCTGTGATGGATAAAATGTTGATCTATTAAGCGTTGAACCCTATTAGTAGGCCAAGAGAAAAAGTTTAGGAATGTGTATTCTTATATAGACAATAACTTTCATATTTACTTTGTATCACTCTAGAATGCATCTCTCCTAATTCATATTTTTTGTTTGGAATATAGAGGAAGTTGCAAAATCAGTTAGATATTACGTAAATTATGTATGAAAGTAATCGTTTCGAATAATATATTTGTATTCGTGCATCGTTTATCACGTGATGTTTTTTCTAGACTATAGGCTCATTGGATTGAATAAATATTTTCGTATTGCAAGTCTTGAAGGAGATTTTTTTCAAGGAACGTATCCGTTGATTATTGTTAGTTTACTTGTAACGTTACATTTTTTTAGTCTTCTCATAATGATTTATGAATTTAAAGTATCTTTTAGGAATTCAAGTAAGCATTGCTGAGCATGTTGTTGCATTCTCGAAAATCTTTCAGTAGTTCCTTTGATCTTTCTGGCAGCGCTGTAAAATTTGCGCACATATTCTATTATTTTCAAGTTATCAACCTTTGTTTATTCATAAAAAATAGAACTATAAATATATGATTATGTCAATATAAAAGGAGCTATAAATAACACAGATTGATCGACTATTTACTGCTCTGAGAAAGTAAATAAGATCGATGAAGCAGGTATTGCGCATATCACACGTGTAACTCGAGTTGGCTTCAAGAAGAACTACGTCTATTCATCGAGTCAAAGGAGCTGCAAGCAACGCCTCCATCGGAACATTTGAAAAATACTCCTCTCCTTGCATCTCAAAGATGGTTTTTTTCATTGACGCTCTTCATTATTTTATAACATTTAACACTCCAATAACTGAATTAGGTTTTCTTTCATATTTCCGCCGCGATAGCAGTAAGAGTCTAACGTAAGCGGTTAATTTTTTACTAGTATTATATTTAATTCGAATGACGAAATTACGTCTCACAAGTAGAATGCGAGTTTATAGGATTGGTCCATTTCGGAGGTTCATCGACCAATTTGTTTTACTTTTAGTTCATCGATCAGTTGGTTTCATTTTTATTATTATAGATTGGTGTAATTTTCTGTGGATATTTTAGAACGCTAAAATGCCCGCCATTTCATAACTCCTTTGTAATATTTTCTCATACCTTTATATGCATTGCAAATCGAGTTACTTTTTGTCTAAGTATGTATCTTTTACTTTTAAAATTATGTGATGGATATGAGCCAGCATATGTAGCTCGTTGATAAATAAAATTATCGTTGTTACGTGATAACGTTGCTTTAGAGCACCGAAAATTGAATTATTAATGATATAAGAATGGCTATTTAATGAATCGTTAAAATTTTTATGAGAAACATAAATATGAAATTTTACAAAATTACAATTACATTTTTTATGAGTTCCACGTATTCATAGTGAGAATATTTTAGCCTTCTAAACATGAGGTTGCGGATTTGTTGTCTCAGTTTGTTGTTACCATTGGCATGAAGTTTTCTCTGTCCCAAAATATTGGCTAAACTGTATTTTCTGTGAGATTTTTACCGAAATTCAACCGCCAAAACCTTAAAGTTAATATTGTATCAGAGGCTCTAAGCCTTTTGCGAAGCAAAAAATTACCTATATTAAAAGAAAATATTGATTTTGTGCAATTAAAAAAAAACATTCAACACTCTAATCAAGGTGCTGGCTAAATGATTGTAAAGTGTGATCAAACATATTAAAGCTGTCTCTTTTATCATGCTGTTACTATATCTTTAAAATTAAATTTTTTATTCTTTAAATTTTTTATGTCAGTGAGCTATTAACCTGTTATTCGCGTACCGCAAAATCCATTTCCAAGTCCCTTCAATGGTTAAGGTACCGCCGATTGAGAATTGCTAACTTGTACGGCTACTGCGGTGCTACCATTCGAAATTGACTTTTTTATTGATATACAATTTGTATATATTGTTATTGCATAAAAAGATTAAAGACAATCCAGCTGCTTGTAAGTGCGAAATGTATGCTAATGTCGTGGAAAAGGAAGGTGAATGGAATGAGGAACAGCAGAGCATCCAATCAGATCCAAAGGAGCAAAATTAGAACAATACTTGGCAGTGTTTATATAGCTCGATTTAGTTAACTACCGAATCGACTGGCGCCACCTTATCGGTCAGAATAGATAGGCTTTTGAACTGTAATTTTATTATACTTATCTATTGTCGTGTGTAAGCGGCTTTTTTATTGATTAATTGCTCTTACTGGTCATTAAAGCCATTCTCTAACTGACATATTTGATATATTACATTAAAAATCGCTACCCATATGTTGAGAAATGAACTCAGGGTGACTATTTATATAAACACCTGGCACGGGCTTATGTTATATCTATCTATGTAAGTTAAAATTCACGAATAATTTGATTCTATCCTTGTTTGATCCAGTTGATATAGATTTAATATAAATAGATCTATTTAGATGTTCATTTTTGTTTTGAATAAACTTATGTGCGTGGAAAGTTTTTCTTGCTGCAAGTAGTAGATTATTACAAATACCTAAGAAATGAAGCTCGAAAGGAAGATAGCAAAGAATACAAATTGATCACTTCTTCCCTCTTACCTTTCGTTTTATTAGTATTTTTAGATTATAAGTAATGTTATTCATTTATTGCTCTTCGTGGGGTCTGATCTACAATCTTGCGAGAAGGGTTAGAAATAATATCCTCACACAAGTATTTTAAGTAATAAATAAGCTTAGTGCATTCCTTTCTTGCTTATACCATTGAGATATAATTTTGATGAATCTCATTTTAGAAACAACGGCTTGCGAAGTGACTTCGCGGTATGGATCCATCAGAAACAAAAGCGGAAACCAACTTTTACAATACCACAGAAATATTCAGATAATGATATTCATGTATAATTTATAATGATCAGGCTATTGATCTAAAATTATGTGTACTGTTGTCAACAGTTTTTGTATATTTACCGAAGTGCAATCTTACTTCTATTGTTTTTACTCTTTAGATAGAAAAATAGAAAATAATATTGTTAAAGTTTGAAGGTCATCAATCGTCAATTCTTGTTGTCCATTTCAATGCATGTAACCCGTTCGTTTGATAACCCTACTTTCTATCACCGCGCATTATATTTTACACGTCGATTATCGTTCATCATATGATAAAGATTATATTATTGGTGCTATTATAATTATATGTGTTATTTTTTTGTCAATCATTATTAGGAAGTTTTACTGAGTGGTTTTGCAGGAAAAAATCGACCGTAATTACCAAAACTATCAAATCTTTTCTTTTCTCGTGTGAATTTCTCGTAAAAAATTTCGGTTGCCTTCTCAAAACAAAATAACGGGCATGTTGCCCGTTACCTTGTAAACAAGAAATTTATTTCTGAAGAAAATTCTTTCTCAAGACCTTTCGAATGTTATCGATCAAAACAAACTAACAGCATGTATATTTTTATCCCCAAGCACTAAATTTTTCGCAGAGACACTTTTAGGCTGTAGATATAAAACAAGAATTAAGGATGACCAAGCTGCCATCTCATATATCGAACTGATGTTGAATTTACAGAATGTCTTTGCCTTTGATCCTGACGATGTCTGGGATCGAGGCCATTTTAAGAAAAACGATGGGGTTTAGAGAGAAAGATATCAGTGGTCAAGCTGCGTATAATAGGAGAAAATTGAATTTTGGAAAGGGATAAGCGAAACATTAGAAAGTAGATATTTTTGCTTCCCTACGGATAATTTACAGCGCAAGTGTAGGTGTCTTGGAATTCTCAAAATTTCTCAAAATTGAAATTGAATTTTCCTTTGATTTTGAATGACTCAAGAAGACTCTCTTATGAAAAATTTGGATCATTATTAGGAGAATAAGAAGGAACTGGAATAAATAAACTTCAACCATCGGCATTAAGGCTATGAAGTATACATTATGATAGAAATTATATTACAATAGAATCTGGTAGCCTACCAGCTGGACTTCTCAAAAATCAGGGCACCCAAATATAGTAAGAATTAGGAATGTAACAGTGCCTATGATTGCAGAATAATGTTTATTTTGATTTTAAAATACTGTGAAAGAGCACTAACTACGTCATAATGACGACTGCTGGACTTCTGGATTGTTTTCGAACTTTGGGCATCAGCTCTGATCCATTTTGAAGAATTTCTGATTATCAAGATGTTATTAGAAAATTTACTATGAAATTTCAAAATCAATAATGGATCTGATAAGCTATTTAATCGATACACAACTTTTTGAATCCATACATACGCAAAGTCTCCGTTTGATACAAAATGCAGAAATATATTTCTGACCTAGGTAACATGGCTTGGTTTTGATATGTATATTAAAGTAACATCGCCTTAAAAGATTTATCGCATCGCACACGTACAATTTACTCCAATGTTATTTTATGTACAAGTGTTTATAGTTTCTTAGTGATCTCTCCTCCTGTGTCCTTGGTTGCGCTGTTAACTATCAGAAGCGTGAAGGCAGATTGCGATTTAGATATAAATGGGATATTAGCGTTCCTTGGCCCTGTAACAGTAATCGTATATCCAATGATGAATTCATAAATTTTAAAAATTATGTACAATACAATACAAATAAATTAAAAAGTAGTTGAATGTTGTTTCGATTTTGGTGGCTCTGTTTGATTCCGACGTTTTGCCTATAAAGTTCGATAACTTTGAAAACGTTCAAATTCAGTATCATAGTTAATAGGAAGAGTAAAGTCGAGCATCCGTGTACATTGACCACATTTTCGTTCAGTATCTAGTTTAATGACCCTTTAATTCCATCCCTCCGTAGTACATGCCTCTTCGTATAATGAAGAGTGCATAGTAGAGTAAGTGCTTGCGGTCTAAAAGTAATTTCCTAATGGGGGATCGTTTGACTGTGGCACGGGCCGAATAAGGGTGGAATGAGGAGCCATCAAAGCCGCGGTCAAGGAGCCGAAGGACGTGTGGAAGGGGCTGCAAAAAAGAGCGGTTGATGGATTGAAGAGAGCAGATTCCTATCCGTCCGACGATGAGTACTTAAAGAGGTGTGGCGGGGGGGGGGGAGAGGGTAAAGGTTGACTATTGCAGGGACTGGGGCGATTTTAGAGGTCAGTGTAATCTAGAGGATCCTCCTGTGAGAGGCTGTAAGGAGATGTTCACTTGCGGCATCGCCAGTATTTTCGTATCGCCCCCTTTACCCGTTTCAAGTGGGGGTCGTTAGAGTCGATGTGGCGGTTTGTTTTCGCGAGGAGTCGGCTTGTATTTTGTATCATTAGAGTCGTCTCGGATGAAATGAGTCGTTTGCTTGAACGCGCCTGCGAAATATCGGAGTTGATCCAACCTCGATTGTTGTTTTATTTCGAAATATATTTTGGGGATACCTCTCCGTTTGACTCCTCTCTGCTGTGTTGCCGGGTTTATATTTTGTGATGTTTACTGGTAGAATTCACTCTCGATTTCGTTAATTTTGACCATCTCCAGAGTTTTTAAGGAAGAATGGCAATTAATTGGAACGTCAATCATTTGTAATTTTATCTTTATCCTCCTTTCGCAATGATATTATTCTAAAAATAAGCGTTGGATATACATAATGGATCTGTCAATATAATTATAAAGTTTTAATTATAAATGATTTGTGATTCAAACAAAAATCTACCCCATAACAGCAGATGAGTGCTAATTATCTAAATGCTCTCTACTGGAATTTAACCTATCATAGTTTTTGAGAATTATATAAATACAAGCATTACCCCTAATTGATAAGCTATATAAATATCTATGTCATTAGCTTAGAACGTTATGGAAAAAAAACCTTCGAAAAAGTTCTTTTGGACATTTAGAAATTAGTCTTGATTCTCTCATTAAATTTTATATTTATATCTGATCGTGGATTAGTTTTAAGAACCAGCGTTTCAGTTTGAATTTTAAGGAGAAGTAAAGGAGAAATTTTCGATGGAGTTTATCACCAGTTCTAGCTTAAACTAAGAATCGTAATATTTTTTCTTGAATTACTCTTAAAGATAAGTCGAAGGAATCGCAAGTTTCGCTATTGTATAAGTTAGTGAGAAGATAAATGTATGAGATGAGTTAGAGAACAAATCTACTTATATTTAGAACGAGTAAAATGTTGCCTGCATAATGCAAGCATATCGATAACACTATTTTCAAGTCGGCATCATATCGAGAGGGTCCTCATAAAAAAGAAAAGGATTGAAAATATTCTTTAAATTCGCTGCAACTTATCCGTCCGGTATCAAACCCGGGTCTTCCTGGTGATAATTACTATGCAGCACAATAGAAGATCGCTATCTCTAACTATGTGTGAAAATTCAAGGAGAAATATTTGTTGCAACTGCCTCAAACCTCTTTCTACTTTTCCCTTATATTCCTTATGTGAGAAATTTTAATGTGCTTTGGCATCGAACCCAGGAACAGTATGGTCTTATCTAAATGTTTTTCTAAAACCTAGTCTTAATATTCATCTTCTATCTATGCAAGAACTTCCTATCATTTCGATAAGTGCATCAAAAAAAATGAAAAACTACCTCAATGTATTTTAAATGGGAGATTTTTGCATCGTCCTAGAATCGAACCTAGGATATTTTATGTGAAAGTCATTAATGTTTTCGATAGATCATGACCATATCCATAGGCTTCTTGAGTTTTGATTCTCCACCTATCCGGGAAGTATTTTTTAAAAATTCCCGAAAATGAAAGCAATGCTTCTAAATGGGAAAAATCGTGACTTTGTGGCCGTCTGGAATCGAACCCATGACACTGAGGTTCAAAATCGCATTTTTTCTGGCGGTTACACGTTACGGCCAATACGTCGTAAAAATTTCAAGTCAATGACGCTTGTGGTTTAGCCTGTGAATTAGTATCCTATCTATCTATCTATATAATAAATCGTTAAGTACATAATCTTATCCGTTGATAATTTAGCTGAAAATTATTTTTGGGGAAACGAAAATTACCTTAAATTTAAGTTTTCTATGAAAGATTGCATTTAGAAAAATGTTTTTGTCACATCCCCTAAAATATCACTGGGAATTTATGTCTTACTCCCGCATTACGGTTGGTAAGACCCGCCGAATTGTGGACCCGAGCCTTACCTTTCACTCCTCACAAAAACCGCATATTTCCAACATTCCGGTGACCACGTCCGTCGTCTCCTTCCGTGAATTCACGGTGTTCGCCCACCTTCCGCACAATAATTCACGTTTAAAAATGCACTCCCACTCATTTACTCGGAGCGAGCGCACGGCTGAGTGCGAAATCCGCCGTGCATTTTACCTCGAAGCGAAGATTATAAAAGAGGGAAAGTGCTCGGCCATCTAATCCTCTACGGACAGAATCAGTCTCCGAAGCAGTCGTTTAGGAATGCTTATTCCATCTCTCGTGGCGCAATGACATTGCGGGGAGGCGTCGATGGTCGGCATCCGAGGGGGTGGTGGTGGAGTGAAACAGAATGGAGGCGCCTTTTGTTTTGCAACCTTGCTGCCTCTGACACGTACAACTCTACAACGTCCCTTCTGCACCTCATTTCACCCGCCCTGCACTTTACTCTCTTCTTCTATTCTTAGTCTCTCTCTGGATTATCTCCTCCATTTCGTTTATTTTCTTGGCTTTCCCATCTTAAGTCCATCCTCCCTCTCGGTGTTTCCTTTTTTCCCCCTCATCTGTCCGTTGACATTGCTCAAAGTTCCTCCTTCTTCTGGTTAAATTTTCCGTTCAGTTTTCTATCATTTTCTGGTTTCCCGTCATCCCTTACGCATTTTCTGCTCGTTCATACTCCAACTTCTGCTGCACTTTCATTATCAACGTGAACATTATCACATGAATCCATCTTCTCAATACTTTCTCTGCTTCTTGTTAAAGTCTTCCAGAGTTCTCTGTTATATATTATTTCCATCATATTTGGTGCTTATTCTATTTCTTCCTATTCGTACTTCAATGTTTACACTAATATTTTTCTGGTTCTTGGTGGGTAAAATTTTGTGCTGACTACTAATACTATTTCTATTCGCATTTCACCTCCATGTCGTTGACTTCAGTTTTCCGCTTTTATCATAACTTTACTTCCTCTTGGCATCGTTCCGATTCTATATTCGTTTTCTTTTATAACTTCTCTCTTTTCGATAATCTATTGTTACCGATTTCCTCAATTTACATTTGAATTTTGACACTGACAAAGGAAATTCTATAGGTTAGGACCGATTTATTTTCCGGTATCCTCCTTTCTCTCTCGATATCTTTTGTAAGCGAGATCTTTTTCATATTTATAAGCCATTCGAGATGATTTTTACATAAAAAAATGAATTTTTCTGAAATGCGTCGGTGGTTTGTTGAAAAACAGGAAAACGCTAAACTCAATTTGTGAGAGTTCTTTAATTAAAATGTTAAAGGGGAAACGTCGCTGGCGATGATTAAAGGTAAAGTTTTCGTGACGGTTCATTAATTTTAATGTTTTCCCTTACCTTTATCTTCAACAAGTAATTCGATGCTCAAAATTTTATTCACTAAAAGAAAACTAATACTTTCTATGTATAAATAGTCAAATAGATTACATTGTGATATATATATATTAATGTAATTGTATATGATAAAATGTATTTATACAACATTTAATATCACTATTACGTTAATGTTGAGTAGGGATATTCAGTGTTAATGTTAACGGGTAGGAAGCACCTAGTTTTCCTCTTCATCAGCTTTCGATTCTCTCTTTCTACTCCTTTCCCTTCGCTTCTCCTTCCCTCATCTTCGTGCCCTTCCTTTCTGTTTCGAGGGTACCCAAGGGTGGCCTCTTAATACCGTATATCATGTCCTATGGAATGCCAGATATCCGAGTTCCTCCCACTCGCAGTCGAGGGCATCAGTGTGAGGAAATTGCGACATTGTTTTTACTTATTGAATTCAGATGGGAGGAGAGGCCTATTGAATATTCATGCATTTAAATCGACGCTCCACCAAAGGGTCCAACGAAGAATCCCTCGAGAGGGTATTTTGAGATTATTAACTGAATAGGTTATTAAATCATTGTTCCTAGATTTCGTTTCTGTATTCGAAGCTACCCGTTTTATCTAGGATAAATCTTTGGATTTCGCAGTTTGAAAGCAAATTCAGTTGGTAAGAACTACCATCTGATTAACTTGATTTACGTAGCAAAATCTGACGTTTCTGCTATTCATAATTATTGGATGATTTTCTACACTATATCGGCTGACGTATGAGCTAATTAAATATCTGAATATATCGTCTCGATTCAGCTTAAAATGAATAAAATTTTATTTGAAAATTTTGATTATTCGGTGGAAATTGGTGCATACATTCTTGGCGAACTGTTCTGCAAATTAAAAGCAAGGGTTCGATACGGAGAGGTACTACTAATTGGCAATTTTCCTAACGCACATGCCGTTTTCCTATCTTTCAGGTCATTCTCATGTCTTGCAACCTCCGTAGGAAATCCTTATAACTTCAATTAGGATATAAAGTGAGTATATTTATGTTTTATTATTCGGGTAATGTATCTGTGTAATTTTCCGAGATGTTTCTCTCTTTCAAATAAGATCTGATGTAGTTTAGTTAATTTATTGCTTATCCCTTTCTTCCGCTTTCATTCAAGCGACTAAGTCTGTTTTTAATAGTTAAGGAATGGCATTAAAGGATAAATTCGATTTTAACGCAAAAGGTAATCAAATATCATTTAATTATGCGTGGGTATTATGTATCATTTGTCCTTTGAATGAAGATTCTGACGGTTCCATTTGGAAATATGCATCTTCCTGTCTCTGAATCCTTATTCTGTTGGGTGTATTTTCCTTTGTGGAGAATTTCTTAATGCGTTCGTCGTCCAGAGAGAACGCCCACCATTAAGACGAAGAGAGATAACCTATTAATCTTTCCAATGAATTTATGGCGATATCGGATGAACTCAGGAAAAAGTGTATCATTTCGGAACTCTCACGTTAAAATATAATCTAGAAATGTTCCCCTTGTTGAATAGTTACAGGAAAAGGGAGGTGCCGTTTATGGTAATGCCGCCTTAGGAATTTTATACTCTTTCTGCATTGCATACGTATTTTCGCATCTAGAGTTGTTTTTACATAGATTACGTAAATGACTTCAAATCACCAATTCATACATGAAATGTGAAAGTTTGCTAATGTGGTTGAAATTAACAAAAATCCTTTCCTAACAAAGTACAGCGATCTTTTTCCGAGTAGCTTATCAATTATAGTGACCGTGAATTTTTTATGACCTGAAAATCACATTTCCCGTCATTAAGGCTGTGATGTAAATATGTTTGAAGTGATTTCTGGAAGAAAAATCTATATATGATAACTTGGAGTGGTGATTGTCATTGCCTAATATAGAACTGTGAATCACAATGGAGATAATTTTTGAAATGCTGATCTCAATAATGTTATCTAATTATTTCTCTTTATGTTTGATTGCAGTTGTAATTTCGAAATAATATTGGTTTTTACCATTTTCTGAGGAATATTAGGTTATCATTATTAAAGTCATGTAAGATAATATGAATACATTTTCAATCTTCAGAGATAGGTAAAAATATCATTATTCAAAAAAGTCATTCAGTTTGACCTAGTGGCTTAGTGTTAATCAGGTATCATGTACCATAAATTATTTTTATGATAGCGAAGTCTTACGATCAAAATGGATAATGGAACGGATTGGAAAGTTGGATTTAGAGAAAAGACAAGAAAGCGTATATTAAGGAAAGAATTTCCACTAACAGGATAATATCCTCTGGTTTAAAGGTATTATGTGGGTAAGAAAGGTCTTAACTATGTAGAAAGACACCTGTAATAACAAACACGGAATGGTGATGTACTGAGGTTGGTAATTTGCGTCTAGTTCTAATTTGGTAATATTCTGAATTGTGTTAAGAATTCGAGAAAAGAAATTCGATATTCGGCACATTTATTTTCAAGGTTGAAAGGTCTTTTGTTGATATATTATATTGATTGATTAAAACTAAGAAACGTCTGGCTTTATCTTTGCGCTATAACCTTTGGAATCTGTATTTATATTCTTGAGTAGAAATAATATGATTAACAAAAACCTACTGAAAGAACTATTATTCCATTCGCAGACTTTCGAAGTAAAATGTTTGTCCTCTCCTGGTGTAGTATAAGGGAGGTTTAATTAAAATATACCATTCCTCTAGGTAATGCTTTTACTCGAGAAATATTCCTGGGGAATACATCTCGCTGTCCTTATGACTCCTGACTTTCAGAATCGTTCCAACCGTTCAATTCTACTTTCTCCGTCGTAAATTCCTTTTATCTGCAATTTTTACCCGACACGGAATAAATTTCGAATGTTTTATTTTCCGAGATCAAAACCGACGAAGCCGTGAGTCAGGATGCAAGAGTTCTACAAAAGGTTATCAGGATGAGAGGAATCTTGGAACCGGCTCCTCCAGTTAAGGCAGGAGCGACTGCTACCATCGCCGCTCTCGCAAAGGCGGTGTTCCGTCGCTCACCATTTCATTGTTCACTCAATTCAAACCTCTTGTATCATCCGCCAATCTCTTGTGTAACGCCCTATACCATTTACTTGTTATGGACATTTTGTCCAAGTTCATGTTCGGATATTGCAGCTTTTTTGCAAATTTTAAGCTCTATGCGGGTTGCCTCACAATTATTTCCATAATTAATAATTCCATTAAGAACTGGCAACTGACGTCCTCAAAAATTATTATTTTAATTAAATACACAAAATTTCCTAAAATTATAATTTTCAGAATGTATTTATTAATCCTATTTGTCTGAATATCTTCGATAATTAACTCATGCTGGGAATTGGTTGACTAATGAAGTTTAAATTAATGAGCATATGTAATTATTCTGTGACAGGAAAATTGTTACGGCCATTTATTTTTCATCCATTTCTCTTTGAGTTTTTCGATCTTCATTATTTAGCAAATTAATCCATTTCATTCGATCAGCGTGTATTGATCGATAGATATTAATAACGGTTAAAGATTCTTTTTTCTTTTATTCTTCAGTATTAAGTTTTTATATCGAAAAATAACTTTCTCATTTATCCTTTGGTAGTTAATGTGACTCGATAAGGTAATGAGTAGCAAAGATCAGGAGATGATTGGTAAAATTCTTGGTCTAGAGTGTCTTAATGTATGGATGGGAAACATGGTTTATATAAAAGGAGGTTATTAAAAGAATTGAAGTCTTGTAGATGTGGATGTGGAATGAAAAGGTAATAAGGTTTTGTAGAAGAATTGGTAGTTACAGGAGCGAGGAAGTATGAACCATAGATGGTGATAGGAGATATTTTTTTGGCTGATGACTTAAAGAAAGGTAGTTGAAAGCAATTAAAGTTAAGATTTGATAGACAATGCTAAGGCTCGCTATATTTATGTATATGATCAATGTATGTGATTTGAGGAGTACTATTTGGAGTAGTTACTCAATTAGTTCCGTACATATATGAAGCCTCTATTTCACTCCCTTACCTCCTTTTACCCTCTGGTCCTCCAGTCCTGGCGAACCGTTGGCCCTCCATTTACCCTCAAAGCGGCCAACAATGACGCTGGGGCTGGCGCCGTGGCGTGGGCGTCTTTTCCAGTGTCGAAATCCGTTGGGCGATCAACTCCCTCCTTCCACTCACCAAAAGCCCTGCCAACTCGCATGCATGTGCCTGCATTTGCATCATAGATTGATTGACCGGGTGAATGAGCTAAGTGCGTTTTCGTTCCTTCTCAACCTCGAACCTTAGGGGGAAGGTCGCACTCAGTTGTTTCTGTTGAGAGGGACGAGGTAACACCCATCCAAGCCACTGGAAGCCGCCGTTATTTATTTACGTTAAATCCTAGGCCGTATGAGGTAACGTGATCAGAAACAGTGTTCATGTGCGAATTTAAATTCCAATTCCAAGATCTCTGAAACCTTCGAAGAATAATATATGCACATACGTAGGACATTACATTGAAGACGATTCTTGCCACTGAGAAAAATAGCAACGTCTGAAATTATCTGACATCACTATATTTATAACGGGTGTACTGTAGTTCAATTGATCAGCTTATCATTAAGGAAGATTGTTAGTATTAAAATCGTAAAATTGAGAAATATATTGTATCCCTTGATTGTCAGGAGAGTCCTGATAATCAGCTTATTATTATTGATTGATTTGGATTGTGAAACAATGTGAATGAAATAGATCTTCGAATCCATATTCATTTGACGATTGAATTCGGTCACCCAATTTCGGAATTCGTTCGTATTTAGGTAACTGACTTGGTACAGCTGCAGCATTAGCATCTGAACGTCAAGTAATGTTGGGACTCCGATACTCGGGATCTACCTATTGAATCTATTCTGCGTGACTTCATAAACATTCGACGAACAGCCCAAGAGACGAAACGGCAACAACTGGCGTACAAAACATTCATGCATCTGAATATCAAACCGGGTGCTGCGAGTATCTAGCCTTGCTCCATATAAAAATGCGTTACCTCGGCCAACGAAGATTAGTGTTTCCGTTAATTGAAATGAGCTTTCCGTAGGATTAAATTGTAAAATATGTATAAACACTGTCAAAAACCCTTCTTCGTTTCATTCGGAAAACATCGATAAAATCTTCGTCAGCTGGAGGTTAACTCATCAGTGGAGGTATCATTCTGCATCGTTATACAGTATCGCATAACGCTCGTGCATCCATGGATATCGGCGCCTTTCATACGGCGGAATGTGATCTCTTAGATTAGTAATGGCCTCCGAGCGGTCTAGGACAACTGGCCGCCGCCGACTCGCCGCCGCCAACTGGCCGCCGCCAACTGGCCGCCGGGCCAACTGGTCCCGGGGCCAACTGGTCGCGGGGCCAACTGGCCGCGGGGACAACTGGCCGCGGGGACAACTGGCCGCGGGGACAACTGGCCGCGGGGACAACTGGCCGCTGAAACGGTAAATAGTGGCAATGGTGTTATATCAATTATAATAAGTGAAGGAATTTCCCAACAACTTACTGCTTTCATAGGAAATGCTACGCAAAGCTAATATTTATTTAAAAAACATGATATTTTATATAATTCCCCATAATTTAAAGCAAAAATGTAGTAACCTCTTATAAAAATATGCTTCACTAAACCTCATAATAGGAATTCATCCATTTTAATTAAAATCACATGTAACAACAAGGAGATGAAATTGCTATTTTATTTTAGGTTAATGTCGGACCAAAAATGGTACAGATCTGGACTTTGAGGCTTTTTCCTACAAAGATGCTCGATTATAATGGTACTTGTCGTACACAATTTTAAAGAGCAACTTATTTTCTTTATTATGATATCCATTAGACGTCAGCGTTGTTCCCCTACCTCATCTGAGACGATGTGAAGCAAATCAAAACTTGGTGGATTCGTGGAAGTTCTCGACTCGATCATGGTCACACGATTACTGAACAACAACCATGTCTCACAGGAATACCAAACCTTTAACACAACCTTATCATAAAGTCTTACGTCTTGCTGTACAATTTGACAGCAGGATCTTGATTGATTCAGATTTGAGAAGCACCTGAATTAGGAAGCGATCTCGTACAAAATGTCTTCTATAAATTGAAATGTTGGAGTTTTCACTCCACACTCTTTGATCGATTTAAATAAATAAAAAGAAGCATTTTTTCTAGAATGATTACGAGAGGAGATACTAAATCGTAACTAAAAACTCATTTTCAACTAGTTGATTATATTTCAAACTTGAGGTTTTTAATCATGTAATCGTTATCGTAAAAGAAAATCAAAGTTTTACCATAGTCTTACGAAGGGTCGTATAACCTTATGAATTTGAATAAGAAAGTGCATTCACTTATGTTCAATAATTGGTAAATGGTTTGAGTTCCTAACAATCTAAGCTTCTTCCATATTTCTTGGCAAACTAGGTTTTAGCTTGAAATTTTATATATTGCTACAAATTGTAGTTATGTAATGTTGTGCATAGAGATGTTGTCATAGAAAACTTAACCCCAGCATCTATCCACGTTCTTGAAACATATTACTTTCATTTCGCTAAGTACACCAAATATAATAATGTAAACGCTAGTAAAGTGTTTTAAATGGGAGAAATGTGCAACGGCCAACATCGAACCTAGATCTTTTTAGTAATTCTTTCTATGTAGGCAAATGATAAATATCCATTTGTAACCATGTCTGTAAATTCAAGTTGAAATGTTGGCTGCAACTGACTCGAACGATGTCTTACTTTACCGATATATTCACTATGAGAGAAAACTTAATATGCCCTGGACTCGAACCCAGGAGTTATATGTACGTAGATATTTTTTTTTCGGAAACGTTTTCCCAACCTCCATCTTTGTTCGCTCCAACAGCTTCTTATGGTTTTGATAAGTGCACCAAAAAATAATGAAAAACGACCCCAATGCATTTTAAATGGGTGACTATTTCACCGGCCTAGTATCGAACCAAGAATGTGTGAAAATTCAAGTTGAAATATAAGCTGCAACTGACGAATGCAGACGATTTTTTTTCGTATTTTTTTATAATCGTGACTTTTAGGACATTTTACTCCACGGCAACGTAAATAATTAGGATACAGAGTTAATTTCTTTCTCTTGAGTAATTAAATATTTGCTTCAACTAACACAAAAACACTTTTTGTCACAGCTACTTTCATTCAGTCAGAATAAGACTTCAAATTTTAAAAACTGTGATTTCACATCTCTGATCAATATATTTGATGCCAACTTCAAAACGAACTTCACGTAAAGTAATTTTTTGATGACTAATTTAAAAACTTGCTCAAGTCATTAAATATTTACCAAGAAAATTTTATTGGGCTATCTATACGGCAATATACTTAAAATTAGATTTAAAACATACTAAGTCCAAGATTCTCTGTTTCGCATCCCTCTTAATTTTGAAATGTGCATATGATTCTGTTTTACTTATAACACGGGTTAACCTATGTTTAATTTTCATTTTTCTTGTTCATTATTCCTATTTGTTTTTCGTTTATTTTTATGGTTGCATTGCATTTTCATTTTCTGGTCTATATATCGTGTGCATTTATCTCAAGGTGTTAATAGCGAAAGTTAATAAACTGTTAAATATTCCTTCAACCTTTCTATTTTCATTTTTAACCTCAGTGAATTCTGATAAATGATGCATCGAAAGCGCAAATATATTTAATGTTATTTCGTTGGAGATCAACGGATACTACAGCCGAAGAGTTGTGTAGTTGCTGTATATTGCTGGCGATTGGAATTCAAGAAAACTGTAATAAAGTAGAGGGAAATATAGAAGAAGCTTAGATTGTTAGGAACTCAAACGATTTACCAATTATTGAACATAAGTGAATGCACTTTCTTATTCAAATTCATAAGGTTTTACGACCCTTCAAAAGACTGTGGTAAAAATTTGATTTTCTTTTACGATAACGATTAAGGGATTAAAACCCGCAAGTTTGAAATATAATTAACTAGTTAAAAATGAGTTATTAGTTACGAATTAGTATCTCCTCTCGTAATATATCTAGAAAAAATGCATTTATGTTTATTTAAATCGATCAAAGAGAGTGGAGTGAAAATTTCAACATTTTAATTTATAGAAGAAATTTTGTACGACATCGATTCTTAATTCAGGTGCTTCTCAAATTTGAATTAATCAAGATCTGCTGTTGAAATTGCACAGCAAGCCTTAAGATTTTATGCCAAGGTTTTATTAAAGGTTTGGTATTCCTGTGAGACATGGTTGTTGTTTAGTAGGGTGGATCGAAAAACTTTTTTCAAAAATCCGTCAAGTGCTTAAAGTTTGTGGTTGATGGTCTTAAAAGTTTTAAAGTTTTGTGAAGAATGTCAAGTGTTTGCATTTTTCCTGATGGTTTCTCAATGCGATTTAATGGCAGAGAAGTACTTATATTGCTTGGTTGTTGCTTAATATTAAAGAATTAGTACGTTTGAATCAAGGAAAATAGATTCTCATTTCGCCAAAATTCGTCAAAATACGACAATATACAGAAATCTTACGGATGTTGGTTAGACAGTAGGGTGGGTCGTTTTGTCATTTTCTTTCTGATAGAAATGATTACCCGGCAAAAGTGGCACACCCGCATTACTGATATAATTTTCTTTCCAAATCAAATACTATCTTTTGTGAGAATTGTTGCCTCGAAGTTTCGAAATTTCGGCAAGAAACGTTAAAATTGCAAAAAAATTCTAGTTCGATTCAAACGAATATTTTTTTGGATAAAGATATGTCCTTTCCGACGCAAACTGTCACTCAAGCCTCTATATGTCGCATAAATGCTTCTGAATCGGGCAGAGATGTCTCCTATGGGGCCAGAATAGGAGGCAAATTAATTTAGAACTAAGTAAATAGAAGTTTTTTGTACCTCTTTCCGTTCTCGTAAATTTCTTTACTTGGTGGCTCGTAGCGGTAGCAAAGCAGTGCTGCACCTGTTTTTTACATTTAATATTCTATTTGTTGTATGAATGGTATCATTATATTTTTAAGTAAATCCTGGCCCACCGTAAAGTTGACGAGATAAATGTTCTTGGGATTAAATGAAGGAACACCAATATTGGTTGGAAGGGTGAAAATCTTTGAATATTCAAAGAATTAACAAGAAACCAATTGAATGGTCTGTTTATCATTTACATGACAATGAACTTCTATTCGACTCCATTGGTTTTCTAAATAATTCCTCGAAAATTCGAATAATTTCATCCTTCCAACAAGTATAGGTGTTCTTTCCTTCACCTTCAAAAACAACAACCTCATCATCTTTCATTTGGGTCATGCAGTACTCGAAAATATGATAATAATATTTATAAAACATATCAGATATTTAATGTAACAAATATGTTCCAAGAAGCGAAGGAATAGACGAGGACGGAAGAGCTTACACAAAATTTAAATTTAAATTAATTCGCATCCTATTCTGGTCCCATAGGAGTCATCTCTGCCCTATACAAAGGCATATAAGTACCATATTTAGGCTAGAAGGACAGATTTAGTCGCAAATGACATATCTTTATCCGAAAAATATTCGTTTTAACCGAACTAGAATTTTTGGAAATTTTAAAGTTTCTTGCCGAAATTTCGAGGCAAAAATTCTCACAAAAAATATAATTTCCTTTCCTAATCAAATACTATCAGTAATGCGAGTGTGCCACTTTTGCAGGGTTTTACATTTCTATCAGAAAAAAGAGACAAAACGACCCACCCTACTGTCTAACCAAGATCCGTAAGATTTCTGTTTGTTTTGTGAATTTTGACCAATTTTGGCGAACTGAGAGTCCATTTTCCTTGATTCAAACCAACTAAATCTTTAATATTAAGCAAAAGCCGGGCAATATATATCTATTATATATAGACACTTCTCCGGATATACCTATATATGTAGATATATCTATTATATATAGATGTACAAAATTAAGAATTCGTTATCCCCATATAATTCCAAAGAGTAATGTAAATAGCTTTCTGGGATCGTACCAAGGACGATCAATCAAATCTAAAACACATCTTTAAAAGATATCTATGATTCTATCTATATGCCAAATTTCAAGTTTCTACAGTATTGGGAAGGGGTTCAAAATAATTCTTAAAAATCGGATCATTTACTGATTGTAGAGACGCCCGGTGTCGAACCAAGGACATATTGGTAGCTATGAATGCACAGTATGACCTGTAAGGACTTGATCTTATCTCATGCAAAGTTTGAAGTTGATATCATGCCGGGAAGTACCTAAACTTTGTTTCCATTATCTCCATAAAAAATGCATTGAGGAATGTAAATGGCTATCTGAAATCGAACCAAGGACAATCAGCGAAACTTTCAACAACGTAAATAAAAGATATTTACGATCTTTATCCACATGCCGAGTTTCAAATTTCTATCTTATCGAGAAGTGGTTTAAAAAACTTAATGTGGTAATGCCTTTAGGACATGATGGTTTTTTTAACCTAAAATAAAATAGTAATTTCGTCTCCTTGTTGTTACATACGATTTCAATTAACATGGATGAATTCCTATTATAAGGTTTTGTGGAGCGTATTTTTATACGAGGTTATTACATTTTTGCTTTAAATTATGAAGAATTATATAAAATATCATGTTTATTTAAATAAATATTAGCTTTGCGTAACATTTCCTATGAAAGCAGTAAGTTGTTGGGAAATTCCTTCACTTATTATAATTGATATAACACCATTGCCACTATTTCCCGTTCCAGCGGCCAGTTGTCCCCGCGGCCAGTTGTACCCGCGGCCAGTTGTCCCCGCGGCCAGTTGTCCCCGCGGCCAGTTGTCCCCGCGGCCAGTTGTCCCCGCGGCCAGTTGGCCCCGCGGCCAGTTGGCCCGGCGGCCAGTTGGCGGCGGCCAGTCGGCCGCGGCGAGTCGGCGGCGGCCAGTTGTCCCATCCCGAGGGCCGTATAAGGTGAAGAACTTCGAACGGAAGAGTATTTCTTTATTGGCTGCGTTTTAAGGAATTCCCGCTCGTTAGCAAAGTGAGTCGTGTTCCGATGTCGATACCATCGATACCATTGCCGTCTCCGCACGAATTTTCGATTATCGACTTCGAATCGATGGAGTGATTTCATGAGCCTGGTTCTTTCACTGCACCGGGGTTTCATAAGGTGGAATTATTTCACTTCTTGGTGCTCTATTTTGGTTCTCTGAGGTGCCTCGCCTAACGAAAACTTTTCTCTAGTGCATAAATATTTAAAAGTTATCAAAATTCATTTTGTGTTATCATTATTAAATATATCAATAATAAATTAACGATATACTTTTACGGTTAGAGCGGTACCCTTGAGCTTATAAGTAAATAGGTGTGGTAGTTTTTTGGTTGTGATTTTGATATTTCACGCTACATATGATAGTTACTACTCCAGCACCATGTGAAATCATATCTCAGCTGAAAAAAGGATCCCGAAACTAATTAACTTAGTTAATTTAAGTTCTGCGAAAATAATTCATGTTAATTAAATCCTGCATTTAAATGAGTCTCCTGTTATAATTGACATTAATCGATGTTTAATCTTTGTTTCATCGCAAAATATCTTAAAAAAATCTTCAGTCTACCAAACCTATGGGATAAATTTACTTAAATTGCCTTTTTATTCTCCATAACATAGAGGCATAGCTGTCACAATAATTATGTAATCATTTAATGTTAGTTATTGAGATTATTTTGAAATTATCTTGCTTAATTTACTTTCTCAATTTAAATTTTACCTGCATTTAATTACTTTATTTGTAAGCTTTTTTGCTCGCCTTTATGATTTTTTATTCATATATTTAAAGGAAACAAGTCCTTTGTACTCCCTATCACCTTGTATCTATACATTTTTTATTTGCTTTTGGTATTTGAAAATGAGGAAGTAGTATGAGCGAAAAAATTTCCTTTGTGATCTTCTGAACAGAGGATTTTATTTTTTTCCACCCATTTTTATGTGCAGATAATAAGATTTCGGCAGCACAGCGTTTGGCGCTCTCGTAGTTTGGGAATTAGAGTTGTTTGTGATTCTGCTTACAGTGCAAGCCTTATCGAGATTGCGGCGAAGGGGTATCTTTTCGGAGACATACTTTCGTCGAAATTGAGAGCGTCTATTGGATACGACCCCACCAATCGCGGAAAAAATCCCATTTGATCCCCTCCAATGCCGCGCCCCTATTCTTCCCTGTCTTTTGCCATACATCGAGCACGTTTATGAATATGGGCCCCCCATAGTCTCTCTTTCAATATACCTTCCCTCGTTTTTATTAAAGATGAAAAAGGCTCGTTTTGATGGGAAAGCCGTGATGAACACACGGCGGCGGATCCCACGGGATGTCTCCTCCTTTTCCCCTCTGTCCTGATCTCTTCAGCACAAACAGCGGACGCGAAAATACAAGACAACAAATCAGAGCCCGACGTCGGAACGGAAGAATTGTAAATCCTCGTACACTCGATGCGTACCCTCGCTTTTTGTAAATGGATTTTGGATTAACCTGATCCACTCGTCGTTTTTATTCGTACGAGTTCTTTTGGATCGGAGTGTAGGAGAAGGATGAATTTTTTTATTCAAAGAGGTGCACGTCGTTACAGTTTGATTTCCTGTGGTTTAAAGTTTTTACTTTGGAGAAAGCAAAGAAATTTTATAGATTCTTCTTGTGCAATTTTTAAATAAACTTTAGAAAAATGCGTGTTTATTGTTGGAAATTTCAGTTAGAGTTGATTAGTTTATCTACTTTAATGATTTAATGCAGTATTTTAACAAATAAGGTCATTATTGAATATTATGTATGGTTATTCAACCTCAAAGTCTCACAAGGATACAATTAATTCAATCAATCTTTCATTTAGAAGAGTTGACGTCTTTGATAGCAACGAAAGTGTATCAATTAAATATTATAGACGAATATTTTTCTGGGAAAAATAGTGTATAATTGACGGTATAGAATCCGTAAAGATGTAAGATGTTTTAGCCACACAATTTATAACATTCCTATTAATATTTACACGAAGTAGACTAGATATTTTCAGCTTTAACCGATGAATGTTCATGGTTGAATCTTTATTCAAAATTCCATTTACGAAGTACTTTAGGGAGCATACATACTATACAAATTGTAAATATTTGTTATTATAACTGTTCTCGTGACCTCATCTTCTTCCATTTACCTATGTGTCTCCTATATTTTTATTGAGGGATGTTTCATTCCATTTGAGATTGTATGTTCACGAATTTATTGGAATTTAAATGCAAGTTGCATCACTTTGCCAAGTGAGAAAATATACAAGAAAACCATTCATATTAATCTTCGAGCTAAAGATTATCTATGAAAAATGTAAGAATAAGACAGATTTTTATGTATTTTACGTATACTTTCTCTTACATGTAAACTGTATCCGAGGCATTTATCATAATATTTTATCGTGTATGCATTCTTTGATTGATATTTTTTGTATAAATAAATGAAATATTTTTTCCTAGGTTTTATCTCGCACTTGTTTTGAAAATACTTCATTGGCTTTTCCTCACCAATTTGCGGGCGATAACAATCGTTGGTTATTTCCTTAACGCATTTTCATGACATAAAGTTTCCTCTTAAAGGGAAAGAGTCTCAACGCATTTCCGCCGTGTCAAAAGATAATGGAATAGGTTTGATGACGAAAGGTGTAATGTAAATTAATGGTGTAAAAAGCAAGTGTTAAAAATAATATTTTGTCGCTCAAATTTATTAGTGCAAGAAATCGATAGTATTTTCAACCCATACCTAATCTTACTTTTCTATTGCTATTTCATTAATTGATTTCATTTAGGTTGTAATATTGCCTTCTTATTTGAGAGCGTATTTAGAAAGAGTATTCTATACACGCATTCATCCCTGTATGCATTTGCATATATAAATATATTTTATATTTATTTAATCCATGTATAGTATTTTATGAAACGACCACATAACTCAGGCTGAGTCACCGGGGTGAATAGCACCTTAGAAATGGTTGGACAGTTAAAGGAAACTTTTCGACTTGTTTGGGAACAATCCGGCACCATCTCTAATCTCTACGTAGCATCTATGAAAAAGGTTATCTCCCTATTTTGTCCTTAATGGGAACAGTTTCGCACTTCCAGAAAATTGGCGTATGCCCGCATTCGGATCAATCAAATACGAGTAAGGGCCCTACCATTTAAACACGTCTCCTTTAAACGCGTCTCCGGCCTGCAATTTCATCCCACGCTTGATTCCTCCGCGGTTGGATTAAAAAGGTGGCTCTATCGCTTTTATTGTGCGTCTCGTTCGGTCATCCCCCTTTCCTCCTCCCACGTCAAAGGTGAGCTCGTCGGGAGAACGCTCGCGGCTAAAACACCGAGGAAAAGGGACTTTTATCGAACGTCGCGTTGTATACACAGCTTCCTCACTTTTGGTTGGCCATTAGAGCGTACACTTAAGTGTGTGGACGATTTTATCCTTCCTTTCTTTCTTGGGTATAGGTTTCTGAGACTCTGGGATATGATGGAGTTTCCGTGGCTTTTATTTCCCTTAAATTCCGAAATAGAACGATTCTCGGTTTTCTATCGGCACTTTTCTATATTCCCCATCCTTTATTACATGCTGTCATTTATAGTCTTTTTCACAGCGGGGACTCTTTATATCACTATGAAATCTTTTTTTCGTCTAATGTAAACTATTAATAAGGAATTTCGAGAATTTATTTACAGATTTTGGTCATTTGAGTCAGAAAGCGATCAGGTGATCGTGAAAACGATGCGGGAAAGACAATAGGGCCTTGGTGTTGAATCGATGAAGGGGCAATTATAGATTGCGAAAGCTTTCCTCGACCATGCTGCTTAAAACTGGGAGCATCTATGAGTAGAAAGAATGTGTTTTACCATGGACAGAAAATAATACATTTTCATAAAAAAATGATGCTGAAACATTATTTAGCTATCTCATTATATGCTCTTTTTCCTGTAATTATATTAATAATAATAATGCCGTCTTATTTTTTTGGGCTAATTTTAGCCTAGGAAGGCTATTCCTCCAATTAACCCCTGTATATTATATATACAGGGGTTAATTAATTATATATACCCTGTTATAATGTCATTGGACCAAAGAAAATTATTATTATACATTTCCTGTTTCTTGAGATAAATTACTAAATCGAAGGTAATGGAAATTAAGTCTCGGGGAATTGTTTCTATTTCATACTGTCTTTCAGTATTCTTACCTAACTATTTCTGCTCTTAGGGAGTTTTCCTTTCTGTCTTTTTTTTCTGAGTTTCAGTAGATAAATTTAACTAATCCTACTAATCAATCACGTGTGTGAATAGCTAGGCGCTAAAGAATATTAGTGTCTTGGATTACCTTTTCAAGGAAAAATATAATGTATATATATAATAATATAAAAACATAATTAAAAAAATGAGTCTTCATTAAGAAAATATATCATATTTTTGTAATTTTATTACATCTATCTGTGGAATGGTAAAGTTTAGGTATATTTTAAAAAGTTGATGCTGAAAATCAACGTAATTTCGATACGACGCTGCAAGGGACGAGGAACGGAAGTAATCGTGCGTTATTTCCAATTTGAAAAGTCTCGCAATATTACGCTCTTTCATCCTTCCGCCAGCGTCGGTATAGATATTGCGGCTCAACATTCAATAAGCTTTCTTTGGACGCAGTTAATCGATCGAAAACTTCGGGGAAAAATGTCGAATAATTACAGCCTAATGGACGCCGTTCGTTTTTATTTCATCAAAATCCGTTTCGTGATTTCCGCGTCCATCGAAGAGCATTTCGTTGGATTCCCAGTCGAGTTCCGCTTAATTGGCATACCGGGAGTTCCATTGAGAATCGCAACTGTCGCCGCTCATCAGCATCTGGGCGAGGAAATCCGCGTTGCGTGGGAGCGGACGAATTGTGTGGGAGGACGCATTCGCATATCGTTTCATCCTAGATCCCTTTAGAAATAAAAGCAGGTTCGTAAATAGGTGATTTCTGGCAGCGAGTCGCTATTTATTTGCCTTTATAACGGTGTAGGACCCAAACAAGCCGTCACAAGAACGTTGTCGTGGTGAAAGGGCGTTCCACGGACCCAGTGATCTAAAACTGTCTGGAGCTTTGGTCAGCCATGCCAGAAAGGTCAATTGATAGACAAAGGCTATTCTGTGCTGCATCAGTGGAAAGAGCAACGCGATGACGTCAAGTTGAAAAGTGCCTACAAAGGTTGTGGGGAGCAATTACGGCGGCTCTTTTCGGTGCGCGATTTACATAAAAGAGTAATAATAGCGGTAGATACCTTTTGTGGCTAATAACACTGCTAATGATGGCTTTGATGCCAACCGCATGAGGTGCTTCTGATATTTACTTAAACTCTGGTTATGTAATTTTTTTCATTATAACATTGTCGAAATGAGGTATGTATATATTTCGATAAACGGAAAAGTAATGTGAACTCTTATTATCTCGGTAAAAGCCATTACTGGAAGGATTTGAATTTTTCAACAATTATATGTTGCATTCATGCTTGTGATTATATAATTTTGTCGTTTCATTATAATTAAATTTCGTTATTGTATTTTATTATTTGAATATATTGTAATCTTCGTTGTTTGTGATTCTGATTTAATTTTAACAAAGTATTATTTTAACGTGACGTACTTCAATTTATGTTATCCTTAAATATTAATGGTCTTAAACAACATGGAGTTTCAATTTTGCTCTGAATTGCTGGGAAAATATTATTTTGGTATACGGAAATGGAGAATCCATGCAGCAAGCAATTTCAATTACCTCTTTAATAAATGTGTCTTAGCTTCACTCAGTGGAACGTCATGGAGAAAAATGCTTGACAGTTTCATCAAACATTTTTTGTGGAAACTAAGTATTTATATGTATTTACGATTAGCTCCATTCTGCTTGTGCTTATGAATGTCCCTACAATCATTCTTTACTCTCAATTCTGAGTTTCAATTTTCTTGCTAATCATCTCTGGTAAATATTGAGTTAATATTTTATTTTACCGCATTATCCAGGGAATTTACCCGGATTAACGCGAATATTTTATTTCTCTTTAATATCAAGAATTTACTTTTACTCTAGATCATTGAAGTACTCGTAGTATCATCAAGCACTGGGAATTTACCAATTTCGGGTTGAATCGAACATTTTTCTATCACTTTTCTGGAATGCATGCTTATGCTAGCGTCCGTGACCCGTTCTGGTGGGCAAAATGTTTATTTTATTCGAATTCCCGACATTTGAATTAAAAGTCGGATCGGCTTTAGATGAGATGCTGCTGGAAATCTGAAAATAATTTAATCTCCCGGAAAGAGCCTTCAATCCACGTAACCAACCTCTCGTTTTTGAAATCGCTTTCCATTGAAATCCTCCCACATCGTGCATCGCTAGTGAATCTGGTCCGGTTCAGTCTACCCACGCCCCTCATGAGCACCCCCTGGCGTAAGAATGATGTGAAAGCAGAGCGTCCGATGTATCCGTTGAAAAAATAAGGGAACGAGGCGATTAATTCGTAGTTCCCATTCCGACTTTGCGTGTTAACGTCAGCGTGTGCGATGTTTTAGCGGCCGATCGTGCTCTGTTCTCCGCTGGATTTGTTAGCTCCCTCTTCGTACTACAAGGAGGAAAATTGTCTGGAAACGCGCATCCTTGCGGTGTTTGTGATTCATTCGAAGATTATGGCCGCTCTTCATTTAATTCTCTCCGACGTATGCTGAGCGAATCGAAGTATTATCTCGACCGTTTAAACAATTCAGCAGGTGATAATTTGTGCACCAGTGTTGAGGGATTTTCTTCGTAATAATTGCGCTTGTTTGAGATTGTTTAGAGGAATGGTTTATCTGGATTCTCCCCACGATTTTAATTATTCGAACTTGATTTTCATAAAGAAGTCTGGCTTATTGTAGGTAATGAATTGTGGAGCTTTCATAAGCATTTTTAAAATCTTCGCTCGAGTTGATTCAGGTTTAAAATGTAGACAGCGCAAATGAAACATTGACTGATTGAAAGAAAACTCGTTTATTTATCAGGATCATATTAAATAAACTTTCAAAATACCATTAAACAAAACTTTATTGTGCGACCGGTTTCGAGCTAATCGCCTAGCTCGGTCGCACAATAAAGTTCTGTTTTGTGGAATTTGAAAATTTATTTAATATGATCCCGATTACGGAGTTCCACCAAGTTAAGGCCTCTTCGATTGAATTTGTTCGTATAAATATTTTTTTTGGAGAATCGTTTATTATTAAAAATGTCGACGGAGTATTTCTTTTAACCATTACACACGTTACATTCCTAAGAGTTTCGCTTCATATTATGTTCATGATTAAGTTCGTTTCATAGAGAATAGTATTTAAAGTTATATCAAGTTGATTTATTTCTCTCATTTAAGTTATTCGTCTTTCTTATCGGTTGGATAATTACGCATGCGGAATAGGCATATTCTCCTTTACATAAGAGATTGACATGAGAGCCATTCGAAAAAGAACGTGAATTTTTCTTTGAAATTTAGATTAGAAATGAATGTGACATGGTCTAGTAGATTTTTCTTATGATATTTCTAATTGATTTTCCGCAGCATTTGTTAACGAAAAATCCATATAAAAAGCTTTCATTTATTTCCATGATACCCTTATTTCATAATTTTCACTTATGCTATGCAAAAATTTGGAATATTTTTCAAATATTTTCATCTCATAATTTCCTCCGAATTTTCACTTTGAATGCGATCAATATCTTTGGCGAAATAAATATTGAGAGAGCGTGCCATTCCCTCAATCTTTATTTATCGAAGATACGGCAGCTGTCTTCTGGCCTCCACCTTGACTGCCCTACTTCCTAAGTCACGTTGTCGAAATTCGAGCATTTTATTTAGTTTTGGAAGCGGCGGCAACATCCGTTGGCCAGTCGCATCTGCTGCGTCGCTTCCTTTTATTTCAAGGCCCGCGGAAACGGACCTAAAAACAAAAACCGAGGAGATAAAAATATCGGCAATAAAAAAGCCCTGGTGATTTTCTAAGGAATCTAGTTTGGCGTCGTGCGGCCGAAGCCGTTTTCACTTCCACACCGCAGGTCCTTTGAGCAAGCGCCCGCGGAGAAAAAATGCTAGTAATTACGACGTGGACTTTGTGTGTAAAGGATTGGGCCCTGTCGTTTTAAAGAGAGTCTTAATCGCTCGCCAATGGAAGGGAGGAGCTATCCTTTGAAGCTGTAGAGCCTGTCGAAGACATTTTAGCTGGCAATTTCCGATTGCGAGATCCTAAAGTATTCGCTCATCGCTTTGTGAGGTTTGGAGTCTATTGCATGTTTGTTACGAGCTTTCGAAGCGTAATGTAGAAAACCTCTCTTCGACACGGACAAGCTTTTTACTGCACTCAACTTTGATTGCCATTTACGACAGTAATAATCGTTAGCCAGTCACTACTGCCTTTTAAATTTAATTGCAGATATATTTTTCAGGAATTTTGGCACATGAAGTTGAGAACTTTTCATCGATCTTACAGCTCGATTTCAGCATATAAACAACTTAGTCTTGCCGTCTAGTAATCTGTTTTGCGGCCTAGGTTTTAATATTTTCCTTTTTAAGACGGTATTTTCATTTTATTTCAACTTCCGTCAATGTAATTTAGAGTTCTCATGATACGAGCACACAATATTGCTCCAAATCTTACCTTCGGAGTATTGACTAATCTACCATTTCTCAACTACTTGGCTTAATAAATAAATAAAGACCTTATATTCGTAAGATGGAGATATGGAGCGATTGTGAATAATATGGTTAATTTATTGAAAAAATCCACTATTTGATACGACTATTTCAGTTCGATATTTCAATTAAAATATAGCCTCGTAAAGTTAAAAACCCATAATCAAATTCAAAGCTCTCTCAGAGCATTTATTAACTTCCGATAAAATGCGTCGTTTAACTTATAAACCCGAGTCAACTCGCTCATTGTCAAAACTAAATTAATCTCTATAGATTTTTTTGGTTATGTGTTTTTTATCGAATTTCCAATTAGGTTACCTTATTTTTATTTATATTGTGCCGAGAACTTGATTCCGAATGCCATGTTTCCCTTTAACGTTTACTTTCTTGGTATTCAGTCACGTCTCCGACCTTTGACCTCTTTGTAGTCGGTGCTCTATCACGTTCGGTTTTCTGTTTTCATCTGCATCATCTCCCATTTTATCTTATAAATGATGAAATTCACTTTCATTTATTTTATTCCAGAAAAATAGCGCCACCGATTTGTCACAGATTTGCTTGTGTAGTACTGACTATTCATGTTTTCTATCCTTTGATGACTGAAGCTGTCTTTTATCTGTTTCTCATTTAATATTTATACATTATCATTGTTTCATAATACGTATTATACCGATGTATAACTTAGTCCTGCTTCTTTTGCGACTAGATGTTGTCTTTTCATCTTCTGCTATTTTTTTCACAATATTAATCAATATGAAGGTAAATTTCCATGCAACTATAATTTCCATGCTACTAATTTACTACTTAACTAATACTTAACATGCTACTAATAATAATTTAACTATCCTCTTTAGTCTATTTTCTGCCTTAAATTATAGAACAAAATGTCGAGTCGATAAATCTCTGAGCATGTCAATTATAAGGCATTCCTAATTGCTGGCAATTTACTATTAATTGAATGCATTCATCGTCATCGATGATTATCAACAAATATCTAAAATGGATTACCGTTGTAGGATTTGTCCTTTTCTTGTGTTATACTTGATACACTTAAATGCATTGAGAAAACAGTGATTACTCATGTTACAAGTAACCGAGGTAAAAATGTTTTGCTGTTTTTGTATTCGGCTACCGAATAGAGATTCTCACTCATGCGAAAATAAAATCCAAAATGGTTGAATAAAATTTTTGATCAGAAATTGAAAGAGAGTATTTATCAGAATTTGTCTTTCATGCTCACAGGAAATCTTATTTCGATCAGCGAAGGTGATTTCGGAATTTATTATTTTATAATATTGGTGATCTGTGGTGTTGCCATATCCCCCACTTGTAAAAGTTTCCATTCTCCAAATATTTTACACCTTTTGTCTTTGTATTCAACTCTTTCGTTCTCGTGATTATCCTGCCCAAATGGGTTCCCGTCTATAGGACCACGCAGGATACCACTTTATCTCCTAAATGCCCTCCCTCTCTCTTCCCATTCCCATCACCTCTTCGTATGACTCCGAAATTTTGTGCGCCAGACGAAGGGATATGAGGGAGCCCTTACCCTCATATTTCACTCAGAGCTCGGGAATTCGCAGGAATGTTCGACGTCACGCTCGGTTCGCACGTAGATCATTTTGGGAAAATTTCCTATGCAGGACCCCATTGGGAAAGGCAAGTCTTTTATGGAAATGCCCTTTGGAATAGACCCACTGAGCTATTGGATTTAAAATTGAATTACAGGACTCGGAATCATGACTCAATAATGGTGAAGTTATTTCCTGACCTCACCTCGAATTTATATTTGTATGCGATTCGTCTAGAATTGGCGCATTTGTATCTCCATCTCATATATTTGCTTGATGCTGTTCATATTTACCGTAAAGTACATAGGCACCATTAAGTGATTTAGTATAATCAAAATTTACATCCCCGAAGAAGCATATGTTTAGAACGTTGGCTGAGGAATATTTAAATAATATGTTTCAATCTTATTTTCAACAGGATATTTCGTATTTCAACTCAACAAACTGCAATTTCCTTTATCATGATATCGCGCTTTGCTTTTTATATCTTTCATTGCGATACTCCACTAAAGTCGATCGAACGTTCATTGTTTTCAAATAAAGTACGCGATGAATGATTTAAATATGTAATTCTATAAGTTATATCTATTTTTTTCTTAAAGTTTCGCTAGTACCTATTGTTTGCGGTATTTTTCGAGTGAGCCGTTGTATTTGTTCGCACTTGAAGCATGAAGTTCGTTCTGGTTAATTTTAATCATTCTATGTATTTTTCTTATCTAAAATTGTAGCATATATAAAATCGATTCCAGCATTTTCGTTCATATTTCAAATCTTTCATAAGGTATTTAATATTCTCGTAGGAGAGTATCCGGAGGAGGTAGAAAATACAATTGCCCTGAAACAAGATATTTTCGTTCCTATCAGAAAATACGTAAGTATAATTGTCCCTCGCCACTCCGTGCTTCGACTTTCGCTCCATAACTCTATCGCGGTTTTTTCGTCTTTGTTTATTCATTAAAATTATGATTTTTGTCACGTCTAATAAGCTTTACTTTCTCTAATTTATTGGGTATTACAAGTGTAATGGTGACTAAAGAGTGCAATTACATGACTAGGGGCTCTAATTATCTTTAAAAAAACGTATTTAGGTCGTAAACATGTTCTGTACAATCTAACTACGAAAATATCCCACTTACAAATAAAGAATCCTACTGGGCGGAAATTCACCTAGTCTGGAACAGATTAACTGCGATGAACGAGGGTAGACTGTATTCGGAAAATATTGGTAGATTTATATTCGTTATTTGATAAGAGATCTTTCCGAAAGATTTTTACCTAGAATAGGTGAAGTTATATTCATTGTAGGAATTGGATAGTATTTCATGCAATTTGCGTCTGTTCCAGTCCGTTCCGCTGGCATAACTCTGTACCATTTTTTAAAGAAGAGTCGGAGGCAATTTCTTGGCGTTTTTCAAGGATATCACGCACTGGTTTGTGTGAAATTTATTCTTTCGCCGAATTCTCTCCGTCTGATAACCAGTCCAGCCGATTTAATGGAGACGTCTTCGTGGAATGGAAAATGGCGGGATTCATTCAATAGCCTTTCATCATTTTCCGTTGCCCGTGCCGATTGTACGAAGCGCTTTTTTTATGAAGAGGACGAGGAATGGAGGTGAATGGGCCGTAATTTCGCCGCCTGCGAGTCTTAAAAAATGCACGAGCTCACGGACGCGAAGCGGGATTTTATTTTCCGCATCCCTCCTCTTTCTCCGTGCAGTTCGACCACCTGCCGAGCTTTTCGTTCGATACTCTCGTTTCTTTCCCGCCAAGTCGCGCTCGGTCGATATGAAAATTTCCCTACGTTCCGCGTTGTTTTCGATGATCGCATTTTTTCGCGCGCTCCAAGTGGAGTCTTTGTATGGAAATGAGGGCGATGCCTCAAGTGGTTCGCGTTTGAAAATGTTGACCCGATGCGAAGGTGAATCGACAAGTCGGGACTTCGTTTACGACCAAGGCTCTCTCTACTTGGCCGCGGTAATTAACGGTGATAAGATCGTAGTCAATCGACTTTTTCCCCCTTCATCCGTGAATGAACTTTAAGATTCGGGGATTTATTTTATTCTAGATTTTTTAATGTTGCCAAATCCATTACTATTGCCTAGAGAAAAGCTTTTGTGCCTTTACGTTAGCTTGGCTCCAAGTTAATAAAAATAAGGCAAATTTCAATAGCCCATTAATTTTTACGTAGTATCTGGAGTACTCCTATTCCTCAAAATTAGACGTGTTTGACCTCAATAGGTATTAAAGAAGAAGAGCCAAGTTACAGACTTCATGTAGAAACTTTTTTAATGAAGGTATTTATGCAAACTTTAACATTAAAATAACTTTTTTCAGTTTCATTTGATTATAAATTCGTTATAAATTTCACTGAATTTATTTTCGTACATCATAAGGTTTTATGGAGGCATATTTATCATGTTTTGCAAATAAAAAGGATATTTTAAAGTATGATTTTTGTAGTATTGGGATCTCGGATATTGTTTTTTTATGCCGATTCCTAATAAAAGAATTACCCGATGGAACTTTTTGGAAACAATTTGAAAATTTTATTCCCTCAAAATCTCAGATAATGCGGTGTAAGTATGTTTTTACGTTTGATAAATTACTCGGGAATGTAAGTATAACTCCAATAAAATATTAATTCCTTAAATCATCTCGGAAGCAGTTTCTTTCAAATCTTATATTAAGCTTAATTAAGGATACCTCCTAAAGTAAATCTTGATTGCAAGGTTGTTAATGGACGTTGTAATCAGTCTCTCCATCGGCGATGTAAACGTAAGTTTTAAAGTGTTGGGACGTCGTAACCAGAATTTTGCGTCAAAGTTTGGATGAATGAACGAACTCAGCTCCTTGTATTCGGCTGTTTTTCCTCTGAAAGTTTGTCGATAATTTTTATTGCTTCGCTAATGAGAGCGTTATTGGCATTTCACTTGGTAGGCGAATAAAAGCGGTTTTAATCAAGTCGGAAAATTAAGAAAGGAGCGATAAAAGTTTACGCGGGTGGACCATTTTCTGCAATTAAAATCCCGAAGTTTTAGTTTGATTCCTTGATGAGGTTTCGTGAGGCTTCAATTTCACGAAAAAGGATTGGAATATTGAATAAAGTAAATATTCATCATTTTATTCAAATTTCATCTCCAATATTACCGAAAGCTGATAAGCACCCCAGTCCATGTTTGATAGTGTATTTTCACATTTATTGTCCTTTGCTTATCCATTTATATCAGTTACCTATTATGCTTTAGGATCTATAGCTCCCATATTATGTTATAGTTAGTTAGTTGGACCCTTTATTGGCGAGGTAAGGCCCAGGTGGGCCTCTCTTCCACCTAACCTCGTATGTCGATTGCATTTATTTAACTTATTAAAAAATACAAAAAGAAAGAGTTATACTAAGTTATAAAATGTTATACTAAGGAGACTAATTTTCTTTCAACCCATCTTTTTTAATAAGACTTATTAGTAGGGTTTTCATATAGGTCTCCTATTTTACAATATGTCATACTGTTAATGTTTGATAGAATCGACTGCGTTGGCGATAGGATTCCATGGAAGGATAGACAAGTAATGATATGGTTTAAGAGTATTTCCTTTCTTCCTTAATTAATAATAGAATTGGACATAATACATTACTGATCTCCGTTTCTGAATGATTGATTGAAGAGATTATCAAGGCGGTATTAGAAATGACTACTACATGAATCTATTTTTTTGCATCGTAATATTATTTAATTCCTTAAAAAAGAAAGTTATCGGTTCCCGTGTAGAAGAGGAACTCATGTAAATATCGAGTAATATTCTAAATGGATCCGTATTAGCTGATATCCCTATTATAACATTTTTGATAACATTTCTGTTTGCTATAAAACTATATGATGCTGAAATATAATATTTATTAGTGAAATTAACCTGTATTTTTGGAGATAAATATTTTTAAACCCTCCTCTGGTACCTCGGTATCACCTCGTACAAGAAAAACTTGTACGAGGTGATTGAAGGGAAGTTATTTTTGGCTTTCAATTATGACCAATAAAATGGAGGAAATTAATTTATCATCTTTAGCCAGAATTTGTGGAACAACATAATTTAGGCAAAGGAACTTTGTAAATTCCACACGATTTAATTGAAAGACAACCGGTTTCGGCTAAATTGAAGACTAAAAGATTTAAAGATGGCGATGGCTTTAATTGAATCGTGTGGAATTTGGTGTTTCTTTACCTTCTAACGTATAAAAGCTTTCAGTTGATTGATAAACTTAGAACAATCAACAGTGCAATGCAGTCTCAATAGGACGTGAAAATGTGGAACGACGCAGATTTCGGCATTAGACGTAATAAATGACGCGTCCAAAGACATCTGAGATTTTGGAGTAAATCGACGTCAAAGACGAATGATGGCTTAACTGAAAAGCTGAACAGCTGTAACTAAATGTCTGACTCAAGCTAAAATTTTCTTCCGTTGTACGGACATACTAAATTATCGAATCTTGGATTTAAATCTTCTCTCTGATACCAAAAACAAGTCGTTAAAAAATTCCAGTATTTGATATGCTGCTCGTTGTAATTGAAAGCGATGTATTTGTCTCCTCGGAAATAATGGGTATTGTATAGACAAATGTGGATGACTACGAAAAAATTACAGTAAACAAATGACAATAAATAGCCATTGCCTCTTTAATTTTAGGTGTGCTCGCTTACAGACCTAAATTTTTCCACGGATCAGAGAAAATAATCGAAAGTTCTTTCGATGCTGCCTTCTTTTATTTCTGCAAGTCTTTCGAGGTTTTTTATCTTCGTATTTTCGCTTGAAATCAGGTCTGCGGATATCGTTTTGAAAGGTCACTTATATTTCTCGTTATTCTCTTCAGGTTGACTTACCAGTGAGGGAAGAGCAGTGTGCCCAAGATGGTGGTGGGGGAAACGGCGGGGGAGATGGCAGGGGCGGTGGGCGGTTGCGATCCAGCCCCCGCCGGGTCAACGGGTGTCACTCCAACGGCACCCGCAGCGCCGCACCAACCTCCTCCACCCAACATACACAATATAATGGGAGGGATGGAGGGCACTGCGGGGGTGCGCCTTCATAACCATCGGAAAAAGCTCAAACAAAGGTACTGCGTATTTCACTCGAGTTGCGACACAAAATTTCCCACGTCTCAAGTCGACGATTGATTATCGAAGGAAATAAAAGCTTAAATCGAAATACAATGATTGAAGAACCTTTCATTTTATATTTATCGATGACGATATCGATTTCCGCAAAGTAAATATTCGTTCTGGAGACTTACAGTACAAAATAATGTATAAAAATACGTAATTTTTTGATTCCATTTTCATGAGATAAATAGAACTTTCTAAATTTAATTAGATGTTCAATTTAATTTATTGAAAATATCGTAATGTAAATTTTTAATTTGAAAATTATGGGGAAAGATTTGCTGAATAATAAATTAAACTATAATAGATACCCAAAATAATCATTCATATGATAAATGTAATCATATTCTTATGATTACATTTTTTTTAATAAAAATGTTTTATGGTGGAAATCAACTTCCACGTAGTCAAGCCTGAACTTAAAATTAATTAAATGTTTAAATTTGTCATATGCTTGGCTTTGGTGATGAAAGAAAGTTATGGCATATGTATTTGTTTTATGAAAAGTAACTCTTCCATTTCCCATTATAGGTTTGATATAGTCAAAAAGCTTGGGCAAGGCACATATGGAAAGGTACAACTTGGTATTAACAAGGAAACGGGTCAGGAGGTATGTAATTTAATTTGTGAGTTAGCATATTTTTATTTCCATCTTTGCTTTCTACATAAATATTTTAAAATTATTATTTTTTATTACAGTATCTCATATTGCTATAGTATGTCTATGTATTTCCCAATATTCAATAAAAATAATTAAAATGCCTATGTTCTTAATGTTTCTTGCATTCCAGGTTGCCATTAAGACCATCAAGAAAGCTAAAATAGAAACAGAGGCTGATTTGATTAGAATTCGAAGAGAAATTCAGATCATGTCTTCTGTACAACATCCTAATATAATACATATTTATGAAGGTGATTATATTATATATTTAGAATTAATTAATGTAATTAGGCCACATAATCAGCTCTATTTTCACTTAACACAATCATATTTTGAAGCTACTTTCATAACATTTTAGTCGCATTTATTATGCATCTGCTTCTATCATAAAGATCTATTTCATCATACTAAGTCCATAAATAAATTTTCAAATAATTCTTTTCGATCTACCTCCATGATTTTCAATATTTATGTGCATATTATTTTCCTTCTGTAACAAAAGTGTCTGAAATTAAGTAAATTATTTCGTCATCAACTTATTCCTTAATGATGAATTTGTTCATTTTTATAAAATTTCTCAAAACTTCTTTGCTGCTTGATGTTTTCATCTCTTACCATGGATGTTTTTTTTTCAGTATTTGAGAATCGAGAGAAGATGGTTCTAGTCATGGAGTATGCTGCTGGTGGTGAACTCTATGATTACCTCAGCGAGCGTAAAGTATTAGCCGAAGCAGAAGCACGTCGCATTTTTCGTCAGATTGCTACTGCTGTTTATTACTGTCACAAGGTGTTTATCATTATTATTATTTTTCTAAGACTATTATTATTTTATGTCATTTATGAGATAAAACCAAGTCAGATGTCTATAATATCTTTGATGAAGTTCCAAGATCAAAGGCAGTGTCATCATGTACAATATCAATTCTATTTTAATTCTAACAGCTTTAATTATTATAAGAAATTTGATGAAACAATGAAGAGATCTGTGAGAGAGATATTATGAAGATGATAATTCAAAAACTAGATTACATTTTGAATAGCATATGAATAAATGCAAAATCCTAAATACTATTAAAATATTTATAGTTTGGAGATCTCCTTCATCAAGAGTTTTGGTTGTAATTAATTGTCACTTTAATTTTTGAACCCATTTTAGTATGAAAATGTTAAAATAAACTCAATGGAATTTCTTATTTGAGTCACCTTTGGTCTTCTGAAAGATTATGTTTAATAATTGTGCATTTTTAAATAATTGCGTATCTTTTCTATTTACCAGCACAAAATATGTCATAGAGACTTGAAGCTGGAAAACATCCTTTTGGATGAGCATGGTAATGCTAAAATAGCAGATTTTGGCCTCTCTAATGTTTTTGATGAGACACGGTTACTGAATACTTTTTGTGGAAGTCCGCTTTATGCTTCCCCTGAAATTGTGCGTGGAACTCCTTACCATGGGCCTGAAGTTGATTGTTGGTAAGTGCATGAATGGAATGTTATTTTTATTGTCTTCTTGCTTTTTTAATTTACGTACCATTTTCCTAATTCATTTTTTCCAATTATTATACCTAGTTAGTATCTGATTTACCAATTATCCTCTATTAATACTTAATATTCTGTATTATTTTTGTAGGTCCCTGGGTGTCCTTTTGTATACTTTAGTTTATGGAGCAATGCCTTTTGATGGTTCAAATTTCAAGCGGCTTGTGAAACAGATCTCCCAAGGAGATTATTTTGAACCCAAAAGACCATCTCGTAAGTAAACATATCTCCCTGTGACATCTTTTCATAATTACTATTTTGATTCTAACAATTTTTGAGCATTTTTGTGATATCAGTGTATATTCTTTCATGTAATGGGCATTAAGTAAATACTGATCCATTAATTAATTAATTTTTGTTATAGAAATATCAGTTGAATTTGTTGTTATATATTTAATTTTCAAATAGAACACTGAATGATTCTAGTATTGATGTTTTAGTTTTGATGAATTTAGTATGAATATAGTTTATTCAAAATTTAGAAAAACCTTAAATTTTGTTTCATAACTATACAATTCAGCTGTATTTTTAGTATTTGAAGTTGTGTTTATTGACATAATGAAGTAAATGAAAATGAAGAGGTTGAGTTTTAAATAATTTGGGGATTTACTCATTGATTTGTTGTTTATGTTTATTGAATAATTGTTTTTGTGGAAAAATATTGACCTATAACAAAATTTGCCGAAACCTTTTAAAAGCTATCTTCCATAAATTAATTGGTATCTTTCTTAACCTGCCAAAGACGAAGCTTTTAAAACAGTAAAGCCCAGGAGTACTCAACCTTTTTTGGCGCCTGGGCACCAAAGAGCTCTTCCGAAAGTGAAGCGGGCACCATACATTTTACATTTCCATCCATGGTGACATTAAGGCCATCCCTTGGCAATATTATCACTTTACCAGTTAAGCATTGGCCGTTTGAAAAAAAAAAAACATTCCATGGTAAATTAGATCCAAAATATTACAGCGTATATAATTTCATCACATCTCTCATCTGAGTTTTTATCTCTGAAGTAGATTTGATAACGGGTAATACATCTGGTATGAAGGTTTTTGCTGCATGTGCACCGTTGCGTTCCGTAAAGCAGCAGCCCTTGATCACGAGAAGTTTGATAAATTGATAAGCTGTGCCAAGCTGAATCTTCGCATTTGTATAATGAACTAAAATGACATAGATACGCATCTTGTTAATCAGGACATAAGCAATAAGAGGGGTAAAATGTTTACGAAACCCAAGACCAGGACAACCAAGTTTCTGACCCTTTCCCCGCCAAACCTCCACTATCCCCGCTAGTCCAATCCCAAGAAATAATGTTGTAGCAAATAAAAAAAATCTTTTTACCGAAGCTTGGCGGTCACTGTACGAGGTCGCTTTGGGCACCAGGTTGAGTACCCCTGGTATAGCCAATGTTAGTTTGTAATGATTTTTTTTTAAAGCAGGCTACACATGTCATCTCATTTTCTTATCTTTTAGCTGCATCTCCCCTTATCCGAGCAATACTCACTGTGAATCCTCGCCGTCGAGCAGACATCGAAGCAATATGTTCCCACTGGTGGGTGAACGAAGGCTATGAAGGGTCTAGCGATGGTGTTCCCTCCTGCCTCGAAGAAGCAGAGGAGCTGGCCAGCCGTACCCCAGTTCGCCTTGATCTTCTCCTGTCTCTTGTGCCTCCTCCTGCTCCTGGTGGTGGACCACTAGTTGTGGGAGAAGCAGCGGTTGCCCCTGTTGATGGTGCTGTACCTGCTGTAGAGGCTGCTGTAACAGGTGTCCAAGAAATAGGAAATGGAGATGTTGTGTGCCAGGTGTGTGTAGCTCCTGCTTGCAACATAGTTATAATTAACTATTTCAAGAAATCCTCATAGTTTCCCCTGACTTCAACTACAAGCCCCTGAATGCACATTTATTGGTTATCCATTGTCATTCAAATCCACCAATTTTCTTACCAGGATTGCCAGAAAAACATGTCTGCTATGAACCCCTGTCTGAGCTATTTTTTACAAGTTGGCAGTTTTTTAAATTGTCATTTCATTGATAGAGAGATGCAGTTTGGTTCTGAAACAGATTGCATGCTTGATAACGAAGTGATTGTTAGTTGAAGATTTTGTTTATGTTTTTTTTATTCCTTCCTTGTTTAATAGTTTATTTGAGATAATATTGTTTATGAAGTATCGTAAGGGCTCCTGGATAGTCAAGTGGATAGCACATTTGGCTACTGTGAAAGTGGTCCTGGGTTCAATTCCCCCTGGGAGCTCATCTGCATAATGACCTAAGATGTCAAAGTACTATCAAACCCACAGCTATTAAGTATCAACTAAAATAGGGGTTCTCAAACTGTGCAATGTGGTGCTGTGGAGGGACCCTAGGGATGCTACAAGGCATGATGTTCTCCTTTTCCCTCTACTTAAAAAAACAGTTTCTCTTCAATAGAATATAACTGGGGTGTCATAAAAAATCAAACCTATAAGTGCATTTTGAACTGAGAAAGTTTGGGAACTCCTGATCTACGGTTTAATTAAAAATTATCAGATCTTATCCAGACCAAATAATTTTTTGTGTTTGTATTATAAGAAGGAACTTCCAATCATAAAATTAATGCTCTCAAAATTAGGAAGTCAGTTATAATTTTACTGCTAAAAATAGATTTCAAAGAACTAGCATCTATTGGAATAAGTAAAAAAAGAAGTACTAAGTTGTTGTTTACAATTATGCTTATTAATGAGTATAGATCAAATTTACATTTTGTCCTAAATTTGGAATCTCGATTCTTCTTATTTAACCCTCGAGCACTTGCGCCCCGTGGCGTAACACGAGCAGTCACGCCAGCGCACTCCAAGCGCCAGTGATTAATTTTTAAATATTTTCTTCAAATCAGATGATTTCCGTAAATTTATAATTTATAGCCAGCATACAATAGTTTAAGCCTTGAAAATCGATTGATCACATTTATTTTTAATAGATTTTTTATGATAAATGGAATAAATCACGCTTTAACATTTTTAAACGCTTGAAACCTTCAAGGAAATAACTTATGTATAAAGTTGTGCACAAACCTTCACAGTTCACTTTCATTTATTATTACACAGAAATGGTCTTATTATCCCAAAAAATTACTCCTCTTTGCAGTAAAATATTCAGTTGAACCTGGGCACTGGGTGCGCCAGCACCACATGAATGAGCTTCAAAAATGTTTCTTTGTTGCCGTAAATTGAACCCAATTTATGCGAAACTCAGGGGGTACATAGGGAACATTATTGTAGGAAGACATGGGACACAGAATGATTACAAGGAAAGATAAAAAAGTTACGAAGAAAAATGTATACACTGGCGCTTTCAAGGCGCCAGCGCGAGTGCTCGAGGGTTAAGATATTTAATTATTTAAATGACTCATATTTTCATTTATAATTTTCTTTGTCTGATTTTATTATTACAAATTTCCATACAAGAAAATGATATCATAGGCTAATTTTTTTTTGAATTCAAAAGGACCTATCTTATCAAAATAAAAACTAACTACATTTTTTTCATGAAAAAGTATGGTATTGACTAGTTTTGACTCACTTGGCCATTATCAGGTAAGCATATGCTGTCCTCATGAGTTGAAACCAGTCATAAAAATGAATGTAAGGGAACCAGTTTGTTGCTGATTTTGATTCTATTATGATGTAATTCCACAAAGTACAGCCAAGTGATTTTAATTAAATCTTGCATATCCTAGCATTATCATAGATGATTTTTCAAAATTACCAGATAAATCAAGTAAAGAGGAAAAGCTCAAACCCTCATCATTTAAGGAGCCTTAAACCACATTACATAATTGTACTGAAAGAACTCATTCTTTCATCTCTTATTTACAGCCGGTACCACCACGCTCACACTCGGTGGGAAGTTTCATGGACCTGGAGTATCATGGGACTCCATCTCGGATGCCTCCATTTGTTCCGCCAGAGAGGAGACCGAAGGCGGGAAGTCGTGCCTCAGAGAAAGAGGCTCCTCAAAAGAGAAAACTCGAGGGAGGAAGTGCAAGTGGGGTGTGTGTTCCCAAGAGGATAGATGAGGAGGGAAGGAAGGAGGAGGAGGAAGAAAGACTTGCATCCATGGGTGTTTCAGGAGTGCTCAAAGAAGAGGAGGAGGAGGAAGTGAAGGCGGAGGAGGAACCAGTCCCTGAAAAAGAAGTGGTTCCTCCAACCACTGAAGTTGAATCGATGGAAGTGGACGAAGTGACTGTGGAGGATAGTGTTCCTGTGGTCAGTGAGCCTAAAAAAGAGGAAGTTGTAGAAACAGTGGAGGTCAAGCCTGATGAAAGGACAGTTACGGAGACTGTGGTTGAGGAGAAGGTTGCTGAAGTTCCTCAGCCGGAAGTGCAGACGGCAGAGGCTGTGAAGTCAGAACAAAATGAGGTGGAGGCTGTAAGCATGACTGAAAGTGAAGTGGTGAAAGATGAAGTGAAACCGGAGGAAGTTCCTAGGGGAGTAACCGACCAGAGTGAGACGATCCGATTGGAGGAAGAAGAGAAGAAGAGGCTTGCGTTGGAGGAGGATGAGGCAAAGAAGAAGAAGGAGATGGAGGAAGAGGAAAGAAAGAAAGCTGAGGATGAAAAGAGGACTAAGGAGGAAGAAGAGAAGAAGGCAGCAAAGGCCCTGGCAAGGAAGAGGCTTAGCTTAAAGATCCCGAAAAAGGCTCCAGCTGCAACTCAGCCAGTTCCTGAAGCTGCTCCTCCTGTTGCGGAGGTTTCTAAGGTACCAGAGGAGAAAGTGACTGAAGTTAAACAGGACTCAGTCACTGTGCCCACTAAGGATGCTGCCAAGCCAAATGCTCCTAAAACGGAGAGGAGAAGGTCGCAGGCGTTTGAGCGTTTCAACAGCCTCCTGGCTGCCCCTTCTCCAGACTCTCCTTCTTCAGATAAGCCAAAAAAGGTCTTCATTCCAGGGATCAAGGTAAGGTTAGAGATATTAAGGATGGGAAAGGAGGAAGAAGATATATATCTGCATTGTAAGAAAGTGAAAACACTTCTCTGTCCAAGTAAGGTCTTTTCAGAATTCCCTCTTTTATTTTTGCGAATTCTAAATATCAGAATTGTCAAGCACCTATTCAATAATATCACCTAGATGGAGTCTCACCCTCCCCTCCCAAATGCTCAGTATGGATTTTTTAAAGCAGTTTTGCTGCATGCTGCTATTAGTTGATGTTAAAGACATCATACCATATTGCATGAAAGAAGTAAAGCTAATGCTGCCAATTTGTGTATTGATGTACTTGATGGAACCTAAAGGCAGCAAAAACAGCATTATTTTGAGCAGTCTATTAAAGAAATATAAATGTATTATTTTAATTTCATGTCCACAGAAGGTTTTCTATCAATTCTAAGATTGTAAAACAGTGATGTTATCTCAGATTTGTGAAACTTGAATGCCTTGAGTAGGACTCTGTTTCATTCTATCATATTACTTATATTCTTTGGCAATCTACTCAATAAATGAAGATAAAGAGGTATTCATTCTGTGTATAATTAAAATGTAGTATCTCTGTCATGGTAATATTACCATAATCACAAAATGGTACTAATCATGTAATCTACCTAACTTATCTAGAATATTTATAAATTATATCTTTTCTTTGATTCTTTTCTTTCTTTCTTTCAAGATGTATCTCTAAATCGTTTTCTTCAATATAATGACATCACATTTTAATCGTTTTATGTATATCACCATCAAGGAGTATGTCTTTTCAACTTATGGTCTTGCTGGCTAAACTCTTATCATGCACTATGGTATTTAGTCCTTTCTGTGTTATCTGATTTAGAAAATCACTTGCTTTTTTGCCGAAAAATGTGTTTTCACCTTTAGCTTTTCCCTTTAACTTGTGCAAATTTTTTACAGAGCAATACTAATGGTTAAACTTCTAAAGAAGATAATTCTATGATGGAAGTAATTGCCTTAATATAGAGCTCTCCCTCACTACTGGCTGTGAATCCTCTGCTAATGCTAGTAACCAGTCAGTTTTATAGATATATTAGAATCTAATATTATTGTTATAATATGGGTTAAAAAGCACCAATGGAACGTAAAAGATTTTGAATCTTAGCAACAGGTATATCTGCACAGGAAGAGGTAGTACTTAATTATAAATGTGAATTAGTGGTTAGTATCCCTCCCTGGCACAGTTAAAACTTATATTTTCTTTGACCCTAAGTATGGTTCACAGAACCACACTCAAGTTATGAGGTAATCATATATTTTTATTTTTTATGTTTATTTGTTTTTATTCTCATTTTAGTCCTTGTCTCAAATGTTTTGTTTTTATTTTTCTCCTGAAAATGACTAATTTGTTATGAAGTCCTTACAATCTTAGAAGTGTTACTCAACTTTCGGATTTCATACGTTTTGATTCTACTTAAGGCTGATAGTAATATTCATCATCTGTATTTGTTATTTTATCTAATACCTTTTGATTTACTTAAAAGGTTAGTGATGCAAAGAGGGCTTTTGAAAAGAAGACAACAAATGTGTCTGCGGTGATTAAAGTTAACAATAAACCTGTGGCACCATCAGCTACCTCTAAAGTATCTCCTTCACCATCTCAATCAAAGACTGATATTGTTTCACCAGGAGCTAAAAAGAAGGTAGGAAGGCCATTTGCGTAGTAAGGCCACATACTCATACTTTCTTGATTATCTCTATCCCACAATTGAGTATCTTTTTCTTAATGAGATTAATGAATTTTTCAAATTTTTAAGAGGTGGTTTTCTTAATTCGGTTCCAATCATCTACTTGCAGATTACTCACACCTTTCATATTTGATGTGCCTGCTTATATTTATTTACTTGATTTAATTTTTGATCCAATCCAATCTTTATTTCAAGAAGTCAGTCCGATAATTTTCATTCATTCTTATTAAATTTTATCATATTGGATTTTCCAGATTTCATTAATTGTAACATTAAAGATGCATTTCACAAAATTGCTGGAATTTTAGTTCTATTTTTATGAGTAAAAAATAAAAATTACTTTTGTCTTTTTGCAATTAAGTGCAAAGACAGATCAAGTACAGTTAACTGTTTGCTAAATCTTGAATAGAAAAATTATTTTGCATCCAAATTTAGTGTTCAAGTAAAAATATATTTTCTTTGGATTGCTATTCTAAATAGTCAAATAATTATGCCTTTCTTTGAATAATTATCCAAATCATATATTCAGCCTTTTTAGGGAGAAGTAATTAAATCTTAGATAAATATTGATAAATGTATGTCTCATAAAAGCCTAAATTTAAAAATTTTATATATTTTATTATTAATCATTCAACCTCATTTTATAGAGTGAAGAGTCACCAAAGAAAGAAAGTACCCCAAAACCTTCAAAAGATACTCCAAAAGAGCCTAAAGAGTCTTCGTCTGCAAGTCCAAGCATAGTAAATGATACTAAGGAAGATCAGAAAGTTCCTACACCTGTTATAGAAAATGCTCAAGCAGCTGAGAAGACTGTTAAAGATTTGAGCAGCACATCCACTGAAAAGGTCTGTTCAGAGTATTAAGAAAACTTTTCTCCCAATTTTTATTCAATATTTGCTTTTAATTAATGGCTTTTGCTGATTATATGTTCTGTGGTACTTATTTCGCAAATATTGCAGCTTTTTGAGTAATGATCTTTTGAAGTTTTACCAACTATACTGCCTGCATCAGCAGGTGCCCTGATTTTATTTAAAGTATTATCACTTTATGGATTTATCTGTGAAGCTCCTAATCAGAAAATACTTTTCATACCTTCTTCATATTAAAACATTTTTCACATTATGCAGGTTAAGAGTTTTTAATGTCTAGTTTTAGTATTTTTTATTAATTAAATGTTAAGCTGATTTATTTTAAACACCTCTACTGTATGAGTTTGGTCAATTGTTTCCTATTAATTTCCATCCTCCATGTCCATCATGTAATTCATAATTAACAAGCAAGCATATGATAGACTTCAGTTTGATTAATTGTGTCACCAATGTATTTAATATCTTTTCCATGTTTGTGGTTTTTAATTTTTTTTTTAAGTGATGGAACTTATTTCAGCTTACACTGTAACTTTATTTAGTAATTTTTATTTTCAGGGTTTGACTTTAATACACATTTTGTAAAGTTGGCCCTTTCAATTATGTTGAGATTTGTTGATAACATTGAAACAAATAATGATTGCCCTTATTTCTAATTTCTGCAATAAAGGTTGCACCTGAAAAATCTCCTGTTGAGCAAAAGGTTGGTAAAGTTCAAAAGCAAAAAGAAACAGATAAAATTCCTTCTGTGGCCAAGAAGAGCAGTGTCAAAGCGAAAGAAACTGTAGAACCGGTGAATAAAGCAGTAGATTCACCTAAGGCAGAGGCAAGTTGAAATTTATTAAATAAATTTTATATTCATATTTTTGTTTCATTAACATTTTCCATTGGAAGTACTCTATATTTATCATTACATTTTTCTAACATTTTTGAGAAATGTATGTGATTGCAGTGAAATATTTTTGAAATATACTATTGGGTTAAGATGTGTGGTTCATATATTCAGGTAGAGCAAGAGAAGAAAACTCCTGATAATGTGGCTGTGAATTCTGTGGGAAATGCTGAAGAATCACCTTTGGTGGAGAATCCTCCTGTTTGGGCTAAATCTGCAACCTTGCCTAGGAGGACAGGTATAAGGGGAGTCCCAACTCCTTATGGACAGAAGCAGGCTCAGTATATCAGCCCAACCCAACCTCCACAACTCAAACCTCAAGAACCTGTCATTGAAGAACAGCAGATTCCACAGAGTGCACCAGGTAATAGATATGAGCCTAGTTAATGATTACAAACTGTATATATAAAGCATTTTATATATGATGAGTATCTAAATGTAAATTTCCTTCCTGCATTTCTAACAGCTCAAGTTCCTTCTCAAGCACAGCCAACTTCAGCTCCCCGCCAGTATAGCACAGCTGTTGAGTATACCATTAAACCAGAAATCCAAGGATTTCCTGGAGAACTCTCCTTCACTATTTCTCAGGGCATGCCTAACTCTGGAGGAGTCAATAATACTGAATTTCAACCACCTCCAGTGAGCTTCCATATTTATTTCTTATTTAATTAGCCTTATTTATTGTCATTGATGTAGTTTCTTGATGTTGAGTTCTGGCTGATGAAGTTTTATTGCACACATAAGGGATTCCTATTCTATACTTTTTTCTTCTGAAAATGAAATGGCAGTTATAAATTATTAAAAAAATGTTTCATAACTATCACTCATAAGGAATCATCATCTTAGATCATTTTACAATATTTAGGATAGTTAACCTTCATAAGTTATTATAATTCATTGTCATTAATTGACCTACCAATTTTAGGTGAATGAAATATTTTGATCAGTAACATTCTATTTCTATGTTGATCACTTTTTTCCATGAGTAACTTGAATTTGAATTTATTGCTCATAATTCTAATCAAATTGTATTTTACTCATCATTGATAATGGAGTAATGAACTAAGTAATGAAAGTGCATTGCAAAATGCAAATAAAATGAGACATATCATAGTTACTATTAAGAATAAAATGATTTTGTCCTTGGAGTTGATAGTCTTATAGTAGTATATAGATGGTCTACACAAGAGAATCTTCCCACGTTACATGGACATCAATTGCCATTCCCCTCCATTAACTCATATATATAGCTTTGTGTTTCCTGACTCCGCACCTGATGATGGCCAAAAGCCAAAACCAATTGTTGTTTTTACATGTAAAAATAAATTAATTTTATCATGATAGTATTTTATGTATTAGTGTAGGTTTTACATAAATATCTCACTCTTCCTCACTCTGCTTAATTTTTTAAGCAGTTTAGTAAGTCCTCCCAAAATTTTGGATTATGAAAATGTTTGGTAATAGCTTGAGTCTTCTTAATGACTTACTAAATTACTGAAAATTATTTCAAAGGAGCCTGCACCACCAGTTAAGAGAGTTAGTCGTCCAATAACTCGACATCCGACAGCTCCTGCTACCTTCCTTCGCTCATCATCCTTGGGACCGACACCTCGCTCTTCAGCTACTCCGTCATCACGGGGAGTGGAGAGGATCATTCCCATACAGGTTGAGAGGGATGAAGAAAGTGAAGAGACCAACTCATTCTCTCGCTCTACTTCTCAGACTACCACAGATGATGTTTCTTCATCAACGACTGCTACTACCAGACCACCTCTCTATCCTCAGGGAGTAAGTTAACTTTTGATGAAATGCCTGCTCCTATTTCAATTTCACAATTTTTATAAAATCACACACAATATTTCTCATCATTATTATTACTTTATCATTTGTTAAACAGATGCCTTCTGTTTCCTTCCTTTCTCCTTTCCAGTAAGTCATTTTTCATCCACTTTCCTTACTCCGTGTATTTGATGGTAAATTTCAGCTGCAGTAATGTTCTCTGAATTTTGAAACTTAAATGATAAAGACTTTTATTCTATGTCCAAACAGTAGAATCTATCCCTGTGAAATTAAATGTGTAAGTTATCATAGGAAGTCAATGTAAAAAGATAATACAATAAGTATGTACAAATGATTAATTGAAATAAATTAAGAGTAACTTGTAAACTGTTCTTCCCAAAAATATTTATCTTCAGATTAGTAAAATTTCTCAACTCATGACTGAGTTCAATTAAAATGTAGGTGGTGGTGCTTATGTTCTTGTATGGTAATGAGTATACTAAGCATATGCACATTGTCTTCTTTAACTCTGACCAATGGGTAGGTACAGGTAGATACCATGCATACTTGCAGACTGATGAGAATTCAGTATGGCTTCTCTATTGAATTCCAATGTAACTTATCTTTTTGTTGTGGCTTGTATTAAAGTTTCAGAATTTTTATATTATTTATTCCTTATGCCCCTACTTCATAACACACTCTTTGGTGATAGCTAAAATAATTGAATTTTGTAAGTGTTCAGGGTTTTAAAATTTCTTTTGTAATATAAATTCATCTTTGCTAAATATTTTATTTTTTTGCTCAAATTTTGTACTTATTCCTTTATAAATATAAATTGATATATACTCAGTGTCATTAATAAAATTTTAATGTACCTTTTTCAATTAAGCAACCACGCTTTGGGCCACGAGGAGAGGCATTGTCTCGCCAGAGCACCCAAGAATCTGACTCTGGGGACACAGCCACTCCTGGAAGCCAAGCACCAACTCCAGGTCCAGAGCCCATCCGCAAATCTCCAAGAGAGTTCATTATTCCAATAGCAGTTGAAGGAGGTGGATATGTTACACCTAGGGCTGGAAGTCTTGAACCTTCTGGGCAAGAGGAAAGACAGAACTCTGCTTCAGATCCTTGGCAACAGTTCCATTCAAGGGCGGGAAGACTGGGACGTCCTAAGAGAATGAGGTGAGATAAGGCAACAAATTCAGGAATGCTTTGCTCTGCATTAGTTATTTTTTCTCTGTTTATTTCATAGTTTTCTATTGTGTAACCATATTGAAACTCATTTGGATTAAATCAAAGGATAAATGCATTTTTGAAGCAAATTGTAAATATGTCTTGAAGTCAAGACATTGGTGTATAAAGTGGTTTTTACGTTACTATCATGCAATAAATGCTATGAGGATGCCTTTAATTTATGGCATCTGCATTGAATGATTTAAAAATGTATCTTTGAGGCAAAGGAAAAGTTTTTCAGCTTCACATTAATGTTTATTATATTTAATTTCAATTAAAATTACATTTATGGGTAAGTATTCATTCCTTGACTGAGAAATTCATTATTCATTCATGAGAAATAATATATCCTGTAATTTGATAATTTTTCAAAGCAGGGTATAAAATGATGCTGGCATTTGAACTTGCATTAAGTTTTCATATCTCTTAATTTAGAAAATGAAGTATAACTCCGTAACATTGATTATTCATAATTCATCATCATCCTTGATAGCACAAGTATGCGTAGTGAGAGTGGAGGAGCTAGTGAAGATGAAGGAAACAGTTTATCCTCACCACCACCAACCTTCAATGGACATCCCTTTGAAGATGAAACTGCATCAACTGCTTCTACAGCAACAACTACCACACCAGGAGTACCTAAGCCTTTTCACATGCATCGACTTAGGTCAGTCATTGATTTTATTGACTATACTTGTAATTATTTTTCAATCAATTGAATTTCTTGAAAATATTTTGGTAATTTGAGTTATTTGTTTATTAGTTTCTTGGCTTGAAATGAAATATTCAACTGTTTTCTTATGAACTTAATGACTAGATTTGATTAATGTTTAGATGATAAAACTTCCATTTTTTCTTACTTTATTTATTTATATTATCATGTGCTTTAATCATTATTTCTTATTTAATAATCAGTTTGAAATAATATTAATCTATGGTATTTATGTTCTAACAGAAGTTCCAGGCCTAACAGGAGGCTTCTGGAGCACAGTGATAGCTTCAGTTCTGCAGAGGAGGAGGATGATGACGATGGATTTGAGATTCTTACAGCAGAATCTTTGTTTTCTACACTTTTAGCCCGAGTAAGCATATGATTTTCTATTATTGTATACAATTATTCATTATCACCAAAAAGTGAGAGAATAGCAAGTAAATTAAATTTCTACCCTGAAGATAATTGCATTGCCTTGTTCATAAACCTAGATTATTACTTCTGTGTTTGGAATTTCTTATAGTTTGATATATTAATTTGATATTTTAGTTCTGTTTACAAATTACAAGCTGAAGGTGGTTAATATTATCGATTAAGAAATTTATTTACTGTTAATGAAGGAACTGCCACTGTTAGGCATCCTTCTTTAGAACTTATTCATTCAATTCTTAAATTCAGAATATTTTATATTGAATACATTTCAAATTCATAATTTTATGTTCATATATTTCTCACAATACAGTTTATATACTTATAAATTATTTTTCTTTTTTGAATGTTTACTTTTTTCTACTTCTGGCATACACTTAGATATTTTTTAAAACCTTTCTCTTTTAGAAGTTGGTAGGGAACACTGTAATCCTAGATTTCCTTTATAGGTACTTTCAAACATACCTACTTTAAAATTTAATTTATGTATTTTAGATTCCTTTGACATGAATTGGTAGAAAATAAATGCTGTTTCTTGTGAAGCTTATAATGTAAATATATATTCATAGGTACGGAGCCTGACGCAGAGATTGAATGTCGATGATGGAAGTGGAAGTGGTGTAGGCATGTCCAATCGAGGTTCTCACCTCTTTCCCTCTGCTAGCCGCCTGCTCAGTGGTGGCTTGCATCACCACACTGGAACGCATCACCTGGGTAGCCTCGGGTCTGCTGCAGCGTCATCTCCTTTGTCAGGGGGAAGCCTCTTCTCAACCTCTTCTTCTTTTCGATCTCCCCATAATCAAACCTCTTCCAGTGGACTCTGGTCCAATTTGCACAACTCCAGAGCTGGAGAATCTCTATCAAGGTAAAACTTTTACTCGTATTTTTATCGCATTTAAAGTTTTTGCAATGTTGCTCGCTAAAAAGATCCCATTAGAGTATGCAGTCATTCTCTCTTATCAATCAGTTCATGACTAATTCTATCCTACTCCTTTAAATAAACAGACTCATATACATAAATGTATCTAAACAAATTTTAAATACAATGTAAGCAATAAGATTGACATGCTAGTCACTATGCAAGTTTAACAAAGGTTTGATAAATACATTAATGTAATGGTTAAAGATATTGAGTGATATGTTACACTTTATTTATTTATGAATCTAGGTTTCAGAGGGCTAAAATTATTCTAAAAAAATCTTGGAATTGGTTGACCAATTTTAAACTTTCAGCAAGCTGTATATCAGCCAGTAAACCTTATGCTCTACACTCCTACTGTTATGAAATATGCCAAGGGTGAATAAATTTCAGCTGGTGGTAGTTAATTTAATATCCTATCCTATAATATCAAACAAGAGTACTAAATAGTGGGTAGAGAGCCTATGAAGCACTAAATGAAGGGAACAGTCTGAAGTAATCTGACATAAGAATAATAAAATATTTTAAAATGTGCCCATAACTTTTGAATTGTCTTTCAGGTGTATTTTATATTAACTCATGATAAATTTATACTGCATCAATGGTCAATGAACTTTGGAATGGTCTTAGAATTGATGAAATTATAAGAAAACAATGATAAAACCAAAGATTAAATGTAAGAAAACCTTTTTTTCTGTAAGTTTGTTGGTTAAACTTTCAAATAGGTTGGAATATACGTGATTATGCATCATACTTAATTTGACATGAATTGATTCAAAATTAATTCTTATACTATGACTTCTAGACATCTTAATACCTTATATACCCTGTATTCTACGGATGATGTGATATCAGGAAATATTATTGTGCTAATTTTAGCATTTTGCATGTTCTCTCATTTCTTTTAATAGTTCCCAGAATTTCGTTTATTCAATTACATATGATTTACCGGCCGTGGTGGCTGAGTGGTTAGCGTGCTCACACGGTATCGCTCCAACCCCATGGTCCCGGGTTCGAATCCCGGCTAGTCAGATTTTTCCAATTAGGGAATGGTCTTGTGTGATTGTTGTTGTTAATACCTACCACTGTAAAAGTCCTGAAAATCGATGTTTGTGGGGTATATGAAATAGATATTAATTTTTTTTAATTCAAACTGTGTTACTATATTCTTTATATATCTGTTCTTGGAAAAAATATATTTGAGAATAGCCGTTAGTTTTTCTCATTGGTTTAGCAGCATTTCAGAAAAATATTCATGGACACATTGTTTTTGGCGATGTTATAGTCATCCAATTCCAATAATTTTTATCTATCAGAAATTCATGATGTTGGAAAAATGTTTTTCAGGCGTCTTTCTGAAGCATCTCGATTCTCTGATCCATCACGTTATTCTCGCTCAATGAGTGGGGGTGGTATCAGCCCAGGCAGTTATAGTACTACTAGCAGTACAAACAGTTCTACTCCATGGAGGCGTAACACCTCTCTTGATGGAGGAGATAAAACCAGCCCAGGAAGCTGGAGAAGTGCAGATGGTCGAGGAGACGATTCTGTTGCAAGTAGTGGAAGCCCTCTTGGAACATTCGTTGCACGTGGTGAGTTGGATGGTAGTACTGCCTTCCTTTGTATGCATTGAGATGTGCTAGCTTAAATACTTTACATGTTACTATACCTCTGTCTCATGTTTACTTTTCCTATTTATGGTTTTCTTCAAGTTGTGAAGATTTAATTTTTTATTTATGCTTTCTTTAATGGCTTCACATTATCACATTAATTGGCATCTTTTTAACTATTAGTCATAATGCCATGAAATGGTTAATAAATATTCAATTATAGAATTTCTTATTTTTTTGTCAAGACATAAATAGTGTTTTTCTTCTTTGTTTTTCGGATTACTCTTGTAATGTTAAAAGTTTTAAATATTTTATTTAGAGCATTCTAAAAATTTAAAAATACTTAATTCAAAAATAATTCTAATGTAATACCTGAAAGAATGAAGGCAACTTTTAACTATAAATATTAATTTTGTAAATCAATTTATATTTCCTATGATCAGTTTAAGAAAATATATATCAAAATTTTATGCTTTTTTTATATGTAGACTAGATTTTTATGTTGTTGTTAATTCCTGCCTTCTTTTAAAATTTTACACTTTGAGAATTACCTGATTTTGGACTGTTACACCTTTATTATAGTTGAACCATTAGGACTGTGAACATAAACTGACAAACAAGACCCTTACCACTTCCATGCATTTTTTTCAATATAGATTAGTTGTTGCTCATTCATATTTTTTATTATAATTGAGATATAGGAATAACTTTGTACTTCTTCATATCAAAATTTTCACATAAAATTTCATATGAAACACATAAGTTTTGTTCAGAACCAGAAGGTGACAAAAGGCCTACACAGTCCCATTATATTATATTTTTTTAAATTAAGGGTAAAGGAGGTTTAGTATGTTTTATAATACAGATTTACCAGTTTGAAATCATTCAGAAAATTAGTATCTACCGTAAAGATGGAGTTAAAAGGCAGACATTTTTCTTGGAAACATTTTTAACCAAGAACTCTTGAATATTTTTTGTGAGTAAAATTTTCTATCCCCTTTTTTATTTTTTCTTATGATTTTTATTAACGATTTTTCCATCTGCTGCTGTAGCTTGTCTTATAGAAATTTATCTATTTAATCATTTGAGTAGATAGATAATCTCAGATTGCATGGATTGTAGTGAGTGTAGCCAAGTCAGAATTGAGGCCTTTTCACCTTAGGACCTGTAAAAATTCAGTTACTATGTTGTACATTAAATGGTGTTCCCCTGTGCCCATTGTTACTGGCTAGTATCTGTGTTTGTTTGACTGCTGACTACTGACTGACCTGTGGAGAATGACTTTGGTTTCTAATAGTCCCTAAGACTACAATGTGACTTTAACATTTGTGGATATGTCATGGTTCCAAACGTAGTTTCGTTTATATTTCCGCCAATTTATATATTTATCTTTAAATATGTGAAGACATGACGCTTCAATAATTATTCCTGACTTCATGTAGTGAAATATCTTTTGTATTAACTGTTTAAACATTTCTGTTATTCCTTAAGTACTCTATTTTACAATGGCATTTTAGCTTCAGAAGAAGCTTTGGTCACTTAAAAACTCTTATCTTTCTATCATTTGGTTGCAAATGAAATGATTGCTGTTCATATTTCTTAGAACTTAATGGAATGTGGAAAATGAATCTCAATTGCTTCTCAGGGGCACTTCCTGTAGAAAGCCATTAACATTTGTAAATCAGGTTTAGTTTTTCATGATAACCTATAAATATTTTTGCTAAATATGAGAAAAAACTTTAAAGCTTGCATTAATGATTTTAATTTATTCGTGAATTGATCCTGTTTTCATATGAATATTAAAGGTGTCAACGAGATTTATACTTCGTGGAATTCAAGCAAATTGCCTAATATTTGAAAATCTTAGCTTGGTCTATCTGTTGGAGAAAATCTCTCTATGATTCTGTCAGTATGATTTCCATAGATAAACTTTTTCTTGAGAAGTCTTTAATTAGTCATAGACGGAATGGCCCTTATTAATTGCTAGTAAGCACTGTAATATTTTGTTGGACCAACACTATAACTGACATTCCACAAGTAGAAAAACTCGCATGTAGTTGTATGTATGCAAAGTTGATTATGTACGAGGATGAAATGGTACGAGCCTGGTCTGTGTTCTCTGGTTGCAGTGCCGCCTGGCTCTAGTGTGCGTGTGACGTTGCATGTGCCCGTCGGTGGGCGGCTGTCGGCATCAGGTGGCCCAGGGGGCGGGGCCATGAGGGTGGGAATATCTACCCGGGGATATCCCAGAGGGGCTTCGTCTGACCCCTCCTCCACCCCTACCTCTAATACCCTTCCTCGTCCTCGTTCAACCATAGCAGGGGGGACTTCATACTGACCACATTCTGTCCCTAAGCCCTTCATTCAAAGAGATGATCCATAGGGTTGGGACAGTGGGGTTGAATGAGTCTAATAATGTAGATATTACTCTTGAGATTGATTGAATGAAAAGTAGGAAAGGGGTTTATAAAAATTGAAGGTTTTCAGGATGAGCATGTGGATCGAATGTTAGAAGCGCGTAAGATTTAGGACGTGAATGAGTAAATATATATATATATATATAGTCTTTTTATTCTTTTAATAGATAGAGCGCTCATTATTTCAGATCTGCCAAGAAACTTGACAAAGTGTATTTTGCAATATTTTTTCATGCAATTAACCTAAGAGAGATAAAATCATGTATTGGGAAACGGGTCCATAGCTCCTTAGAGGAATCCATACTGTGTAAATCTGATATCAATCTTGCATTGAACTCGGAAGAGCTTTAAATAAATTCTCCTATCAAAGTCATCATATCACGATGTTCACTCACTTTTCACATGTAAAAAATCACTTGGAATGCACCCTCTACTTGGAAAGTATTGATCTTCTAGTGAGGTGATAGTTATTTTCCTAGATACCTTGGAAGAGTCTTTAATATAGTGAAGTATTTATGTTCTATTTTTTATTGTCCTGATGGGAGATTTGCATTGTAAAACCTTTTGTAATTATCTCTTGGATTCCATGTGATTCTCTGAAGTTCCCTTTCTTAGCATTTTTGTCTTCCCCTGCTATTTCCTTGTAACCTTTACTTCTCAGACTTGTTTAAAACACATCCTTTGAAGTATCTCCATCAATTATTCGTCCTTACCCCATCCCTATCCCCATCTGCCCTTAAGTGCTGCAAGCCCAGGCCTGCCCTGCCCCCACCCTCGAATACCACCGGCATCTGCAAGAGAGACATCAATTGCTACCGATGATGATGCTGTGGTACAGTGTTCCTCTCTCTCTCTCTCTCTCTTGATTCATCTCTTTTTCATATGCCTGCACATATAGGAGGAAGAACATTCTAACAAGACTTGGTTTATTTACAGAATGTTATTCTGCATCCAAAACTGGTCTTGAGATTTCAATTTTAAGTTTGGATGGTAGCCAAATTCATAAAAATAGTTTAATTTAAAGTTGGAATGATTACAGAAGCATCAATTTTTATTTTCCTGTGAATGTCTCATTTGCAACATTTACAATTGATATTTAGTTTATCATAAACCAGTTAATGAATGCCTCTTCCTCTGTTTCTATGTTTAAGCCTGCATATTATTTTCTAATACTGCCCTTTGATTAGTTGCACAAATCCATTTATTTTATAACTTTGTTTATATTTATCATAATCAACTGCATTTTGTTTACTTTTGTTGTTTTAACACCATTCCTATCCATAAACTTTAATAGTTTTTCTTAACTAAAGTTTCACTGATCATTTTATTAACTTTCAATTGTTTGTATTAGCTCCTTTTTAATTTCAATAATTTTTAATAATGAAACCCTATCAGTGATTAAATAATATTTTACATATATTTATTGATATATTCATGAGCCTATTTGAGTTCAATGATAACATGATATATAATCAAGAGAAAATTACTTAAATCAAAATGGATTTTTATTAGTAGTTGATTTACTTAAAAATTATTTCGTTAATATTTTAATTTGTGGACTCGTAATATTTTTCAAACTTAATTTATGCTTTCTATTGACCAATTATTTATTAAATAGAATCCAATGACTTTGATATTACTTTTTAATTTCGTTGTTTGATAGTCAATTTCTTCAAATGTTAGTAATACAAAATATTGATTTATTTTATTTTTGAATTTTTATATTGGTTTTTGGCAAATTGATGTTTTTGTTTCTCAAAAAAGATAATTGTGATTATCATATTTTAAAATGGAAAATACATTTATTGATATAATCACTTCAGTCAAGTACATTTAGGATCAGTTATGCTATAAATATTTGAAATCAATATTATTAAAAGTCTTATTCTATTTTATCTAGCTCAATATAGGCTTAGATACTACAATCTGATACCTACTTCCTAATTTAAGAAAAATTATCATGTTTTTGTAAAAAAATATTTTTTGCTCGCAAATGTGTTTGTTTAAAATATTTATGATTTACATTCCATGTGAGTCAATTTTTTAAGTGATTTCTTATAGCTATGTAACTTTAATGATTTCCTTAACAATTTAAATTGTATCAATGAAAACAAATTCTCTTAAGAATTATTTTCTGTGTATAAGGAATAAAATAATTTAATCTGATCTGTTAAAACATGGACGATATTAACAAAAGTAATTTTAATCACGTAGTTATCATTTTAATCACAGAAATAAAAATATTTAAATGAATTTAAACAGTGGAAAATAAATTATTCTACTAAAGTTTTCATTACCGCAAGACTAATGTAATTCATGCTTATTCAACCGTACATGTGTGTCCTTTTTCAAGACACTGTTTGTGTTACTTTTGTAATGTTTATGAGTATAAGTATGTTGGCTTAAGAAGTAATTGTTGGTTTATATTTTTATCAAATTTTTTTATATTGCTCAAATAATTAATGATTTCAATTTAAAATATAATGTCAACCTTAATATTATTATTATTTGACATGCATAATTTTGTATTCATTTAATGATCATATCTTTAAAACTATGTCAGAAGTCTCATACCTTAAAATTGCGTTGAAATATCTGTGTTTACAAGGTTTATCCATAATTGCTAACATTGTTTCCCTTTATCTACTGATTTTCAACTACAGGTTCTGATCATGGAGAGGCAGAAGACAACAAAACTGAAAGGAACTCTGAACCAAGAGCTTCTGGAAGATCTTCAATATCATCTCGTTTTACCCCAAGTCTTACTAAAAGAATGCAGTCTCATCATCAAGAGCAAGCTAATACTTCCTCCTCAAATCATCCCTTACCACCATCATCTTCTTCATCATCTCTCTCATCCTCATTTTCCTCTTCTTCCCATCAGCAGTACCGAAATCAAGCCAATATGCATGCATCATCCTTACCCCCAGTAGGGAAGGATACACAAAGAAATGGTGGACATGTTTCTTCTTCCAAGAATGAATCTTTTTCCAACAAGTCAAGCTTGCCTAGCACACCTTTGTCTCCATCAGAGGAAGAAGCTTCCCAACACTATGGAAGAAGAAGTAGGTTATTGCTGAATTAGCTTAAAAATATCCCTCAGCCTTCCATAATTTGTGTGATCAATATCCTGCTTATCCTTCCCTTTAATATATCAATGCTGAAATCCTCATTGGCTTTTGCTTTCTTTTAGTGAAACATCTGAAAGCTATGCTATACGTGAAGCCTGTCTGATATCTGTCGATTGAGCTGTGTCTTCTTATATATTTTTCATTAAGTTGTTTTGTATTCCTGTTATTTCTGTTTTGAAATTCATGATTAAAACTATTTCATATTTGCTAATGCATAAAAAAAAACAGCTTCAGGAGAGAGAAATTTTTTTAAATTACACCATTAATGGAGTAGCCATTGAGGCAATTTTTGCTGATTTATTAATCCACTTTGCTGTGATACCTTAATTTTCCTCAATCTTAAAATAGCCATGGATAAATAATTATTATTTTGCAGATATTTTGATTGCTAAATAAATGAGCATCAATTAATTTATTATAAACTCTTTATACAACGTATCATTTTAATTATGGAAGTTTTTTCCTGCATCTTCCACAGCAGTGCTTATAAAATTAGATACATTTAACAGTGGTAGTAAACAGCTGGTAAATAGTGTTAGTTAGTTTATTCTAGTTTAAAAGCCTACTCTTTTGGCTAAATTATGAATGTCAAAACTATGAATTTCAAAATTTAGATTCATTTATTTTTTTCTTTCACATGGGAAATAATTACATTATAATTTTCATTAGAAATAGTGGATATAAAATTTCACTGAGTGTGAAATTAAATATTTTCTAAACAATGTTGTTAATTATTCAAACTTTTAATCAAATGAGTTTAACTCATTGTTTTTGGAAAGAACAAGAATAAAATTCACCTCAGATTTGTGATTCCTACTTTCAATAATTACAGTTGCCAGACAAACATCATGGAATGAGACTGACAAGAGACCTTCTTCTTATTATGATGGCCTCAAAAGTGATACCGAAAGGAGGGATGAAAGAATGGCTTCATTGGAAGCATTGCGGAGGAGGAGAGAGATACCTGTCTCAGTGAGAGTCAGGTCTTCATCTCTGGGAAGAGATAGAGCATCCATCCTTAATGATGCTATGGAACCAAGAGCAAATGAAGATGCACTGAATTTGAGAGGAAACAGAAACATACTGGACCTTCGATGTCGCTCAGCTTCATTGACTAGGAATGCAAATTCAGGAGAACCAATGGAATGGTCAGGAAAAAGTTGTGGGTGTGCAGCTGAAAATTCTTATAATTCAGCAGATCAGTCCATTCTTGACAGACTTCTTCACAAAAGAGAGAGGCGGGAAACTTCCTCTACATCTAAGGAGGGCAAAAAGAAACTTTCTAGGGGGGGTGAGGAAATCTCCAGGGATGGTCAACCCCATTCTCACCGCCCTCAGTCCCTTCCTCTAACAAGCAACTTGGCTCAATCCTGGAATGGAGTCGAAGATCTCAAGGATGAAGTGGTGCAGAGCAAAAAGAAAGGACGACGCATATCTCGATTCTTGAGACCTGACTTCTTTGACACTCCCAGAGAAGAAAGCGCTTATGCCAAGAAGAAGGAGGCAGAAGTTGCTGCTGAGTTGGGAGAGAATGAGAAGAAGCAGAAGGAGCAGCACCTGATGGGTGGTTTCCTGCACTCATTGGAGAAGAGGCTGGACAGGCTGCGAGGAGGAGAAAGATCAAAACGGAGCAGTCTAGGTGATGCAGAAGCTGTGGTAATGTGTGAAGAGCCTGAAAGCATTGCGCCAGGATGTCTAACATCCGCTAGACTAGCCGCAGAGGTGAGAAAGGCTAAATTGATAGGTACTAATGAAATTTCAAATCCTGATGGAGCTAAAAAGGGTGGTAGTCGTGTGGATAAGGCCATAAACTCTTTGCTGTTGAGAGAGAAAGGAAAGGGAAAGAAAGAAGTTTCTGAATCAGGGCTCATTAAGAGGGCAGTTGGTATAAATGAAAGAGGTCCGCCTAAGAGTCGGAGTTCTGGTGAGCTAGCTAGCTTAAGTGTTACTGGAGGTGTCTTACTTGGAAAGCCAGTTGCGGTACAAAAGAACCCCATGCCTGTTACTGGAGAGGTGGAAGTAAATGGGATTGGAACTGAAAATGGAGTTGGTGGCAAGTTTAGCAGCAAAGTGAATTCCATGCTGGCTATGTTCAGGAAGGGTGAAGGTGACTCAGGATCAACGAACCAGTCATCCAGGTTGCGCCGAACACAATCTGTTGCCTATGACAAATCTGTGCCTGATGATATTCTAAGTGCAATTGCTGACCATGTTTCCAAGAATGATGATGCGAAAGTATCAATTGCTAAAATGGATGTGGGGCATAAATCTACTCAAATAGATACTGTGAAACCTGCAGCTAAAACTGAAAAAGTAAAAAAATCCTCCAAAGTTCCAAAGGAGAAATCATCTTCTAAATCTAAATCATCTGCACCAAAGGATAAAAAGGCTACTGCAGTAAAATCTGATAAAATGAAAGAGAATAATAATAAGGATGTTGTGATAGATAAATCCACCCAATTGGCTTCAAATAAAAATCTTAATGATGAAAAGAAAGATTTAGTCCTTACTTCAGCAGAGAAAGGTTGTGATAGTAACTGTATCAAGCATGTTAAGTCTTTGAAGAATGAAATTATCTCCAATGCATCTGTAAAAAGCAATGATTTAGAGTTGATTGCTAATTGCAGTAATGTGGCCAATGCAGTATCCAGTGAGAGGAAAATTAAGGCCAAATCAGAATCGAAAGATATTGTTAATAATTGCCCAATTAAGTCACATATCATCCCTCCAAAAGAATGCAGGCAAGAGGAGAACTTAGAATTGCTACAATCTGGAAATGGGAAAAAACTAGATAGGACTTCTACACAGGTAAATAATTTGTGTGATTGTTGTCTGGTATCTCCTTCATTAACATTAACAACTTTCTTCAATGCATTTGATTATCTAGTTTATTTAGTATTTATCTATAAATGAAAGTCATGGTTTACTGACTGCTTGTATTCATTTAAAAGTTGTATCTTACTGTTGATGACAATATAACTTTGAATTATAGAAGATTTTCCTTCTTCTGTGACAAATAAGAATATTATTTTCTTTGAAATACTTTCACCTACTTCCACACATTGCTATGCATTTACTAAATATACCTCTCATCTTCATGAATTACTTTAACAGTCTTTCACTAGAAATCACTGCATCAAAACGTTTTAACATCATATTTAAATCATTTAACAAAGCACTGCTTGACATAAAACAATTTACTAACTATTAATTGTAGGCTAAGCTTGCATCATGATACAATACTTTTAAACAAGCATTCATTACTCATCTATACTGAAGGATGTTATATGGCACACTTTTGCATTTCCAACCTTTTTCTTTTTGATTGTCTCTTATCTACCAAAGTATCGTAGAAGCATAATACAATACCTTGTAAATGAGCTGCAAAATTTCTGAGCTTTGGCCTCTTGACTGGCCTTCCCTCTATCAGGACAGCCTTGATTCTTCATGGTCAGCCTGCTCCGATGTCCTAGCCGATGTGGGAGGGGACTTGAGGGATAGGGTCAAGTTCTCCAGGGAAAGAGGAATGAGCTTGGGTCCATTGAACTATGCAGATTGCAATACAATCAACTCAAACTGCCTAGATTCTCCTCTGGATGTTGTGAGTGATTCAGGGGAGAGGGTTTCTGGGAGGGGGGATTTGGGAGGACTGGATGAGGACTCAGAAGAGAGTGTCAGTGATAGGATTCGACGCAAGAGCTTCTACTGCAGATTCAACGAGGTGCCCTCAAGAAGGAAGAGTCGAGTGGGACGAAAGTCCTCAGCTTCCTCCCTACTTTATTCTGACCATTCCTGGGTGAGTGGCGGGAACAAGCAGATTTAAGAATCATGTTAATTTCTCTTTCGCTGAACCCTTTCACCCTTTTTTGATAATTAAAATGGGAGGGAAGGCTCTTAGCCATATGCTTTCAATTTTTCATGTACAGTGCATGCTTTGGAAGGTTTTTATGTATGCATAGCAAAGTTATTGTGATTTAATTTCTAAGAAAAGTCAGTTGAAACAAGACTCATGTTACAAATGATAATGCCTGCCAAAGAATTCAATTAATCGTGTACTGAAATTAACAGAATAGCTTGTTTTGTCATGTAAAAGAATATGTGAAACTTGGAAAATTCTCACACGTATGTCTTTATGCATGAATGTCTTTTAATTTTTGGAACATGGATAAGGTGCCAATTTGTTTCTATATAAATAATTTTGAGTTTCAATGGTAAATTAAACTCTCTAATAGTATGAATTCATGATTGTTTTAACTTGGTCATCCCTTAGTTTGTTAAACTAGTAAATTCTTCTTGATTCCTAATCTTTGTTTTGATTTCATCTATATCTGGAATTAACTGAACCATCCTATATGTATCTATGCTTAAAATAAGTCCTAAGAAATCTTTCATTGTCTTTTCTCAGTCTCCTCTAGACTTGAAACAAGAATTTAAGAGTCATCGTAGATCTTCTGGAAGTGGAAGAAGCTCAAGCTCAGTCAGTCCAGCTTCTGCAATGGAAGGGAATTCCTTAGACTCAACACTGCTCCAACTTAGTTACAGAATGGTAAGATTAAATCTCAAAATTAGTGAATAGTACACTGACAAAAATTTTACAAAACTTATAGTATGATTTTTAAAAATTTGAAGTTAAAAATCTTAATTTTTAGCTTATCTAGGGAAATAATTCATGAGCTGAAGATTAGTCTGATTAACCCTAATTATTAATTTCATTTCACTCTTTTCAGAATACTGAGAGTAAAAAGCCTGAGTTAAACCCCAGCCTGAGTCGAGATGGCTTTTCCCCTCCTCCTATTCCATACAGTCGCCCTCCAGTGATATATAGAAGATCATCGACATCTCCATATCAAGATAGACTTCAAACTTCAGACCTAGTTCATTCCATTCCTCTGACAACAGGATTATGGTAGGGTATTCCTATACAACATCTAAATACCTGTGATGTTTCTCATGGTTAACATTTTCCATAAGATATATTTCTTTGATTATGGTAAAAAAATTTACATGAATGAGGCTGCATATATAATTTTATGTATTTACAAATATACACACATATATTTTATATCATTCTCACCAGCAGAAAAATGACTCTAGGTTAAGTTTATTATGTTTTAAGCCTTATAAGTGTATGTATATAAGTGCAACTGTCTTATTGTCAGTATTTTTTAAAAAATCATTGGTTTTTTCATAAGTTCACATCCATTACATTGTTGGTTGGCATTTAAATTTCTTATGCATTAATTCCCCTTCAGGTTTAATTTAATATATATATTATTCTTCCAAATATTCTTATGATTGAGTTTTTGCAATTTTAATTTTTGAATGACATCCAAAGTTGCTTCCTAAATTTGTGCAGAAAACCTTGTGAAAACAGCAAATAAAATACTGTTTTGAAAAATTAGATAAATAGATACAGAAGAATTCATCACCATTTATGGAGAGAATAAAGTTCATTGAGTTAGATTAAGTTAATTTATGTTTCTGCTTGTGATGACCTTTCCTTCAATTATTCTATTTCGCCATTATGTCTACAAAGATCCATATTCCCTGTTATGATTTGGGGAAGAATGGGAAAATCAGTGGCAAAAATTATAATTTTTCATTGATATTATCATACTATAATTAATCATACTATCGAAATAAGGATATTAATTAATTGATAATTTATTCTCTCTTTTTAATCCATAAAAATTAGATGCTGAATCTTTCTGTGTACAGTAGAACCCCGGTAATCCGGACGAATTCAGGCACATAGGCGTCCGGATTAGCGGGGTTTCCGGATTAGCGAGGTTTTCAAAAAATAACTCAAAAAACTATTTTTCTCAAAAATTATATTGTACAGATAGTGCATGTATATATTACATAAGATATTACAACATATAAAGTGAATGAATATTATCAGTGAGCAAAAAAGTCAGTTATTTTCTTTTGCGCGACCGTTCTTATTTTTAAATCAAGCCCATGCATGGTCATCCTCATTGGACGTCTATCAAAGGGAAGGATTGTTTTTTACGCCTCTTCTCTCATAGCTTTTTAATGAAAGTGATGTTTTGAGAAGTGATACCCTGCTGCAACTGAAAAATTTATTGTCTTTTGAAATTGTTTAGTCTCGCACATATTAAGCATTTCTCTAATGGAAAAATGCTGTCTCAGAAAAGTATCACAACTTAGATGTATTATCACAATAAACGAAATACTTCGCTTTCCATCACATCATTGCAGTCAATGGAGAAATTTTTCAAATAGTCTGTCCACCTCTCGTTTCTTGTTACTATGTAATATGCGTGTTTATATGTTCTCAAGAAGAAGTTGCGGGTTTGCATAACTCCCAATAGACCGTCCGGATTACCGAGGGTTCCGGATTAGCGAGTGTCCGGATTAGCGAGTGTCCGGATTACCGGGGTTCTACTGTAGTTCCTATTTGTTATGTTGAATATTCCAGTAGATTATTGGGGCTCCTGCATTATCCATGTGGGCAGCACGTTCGGCTTTGCCGAAAGCTGCGATTCCTGTTACAAAATTACCTGAGCTGTCAAAGCATTTTTAACAATACTACTACTACTACTCTAGTAGATTATTCAACATTAAATTATCAAATTGATGGTTTCATATAAATCACCCTTATATTAGTTATTCTAGCAAAATTTTTTAATTTTATGAATGCTTATTGGTAAAACATACAAATTTAAAGTTATATATTTTAATATCTTAACTCTCTGAATACTCTGCAATGAGATTGAGTGTTTAAGTCAACTTGGTATTTTTAGGGCCACATCTTCTGCAACCTCCCTTGCACGAAGTAATAGCAGCAGCAGGGCAAGTGAGGTGGATGAAGAGATAAGAGTAACCGGGATGAGAAGAGGAGAAGAGAGTGGACGTGCACAGTACATTCCATCTCCACTTTCACCCTCATCTTCAATGAGCAATTCTTATCACAATGGAATCTCATCATCAGTAAGCTTTTAGTTTTTGCTACTTAAGATCTCCAAAATTGAACACGCTAATAATAGAAATGCTTTAAATGAATATTATTTCTAAATCCCACTTTGATTAAAGTAATGATTTTTTTCTCATAAAATAAATAGTTAATTCTTATCTATTTTAATAATTATCTTCTTAAGCTGGGTTTCTACATGCAATGATTACTGGTGTATGGAAACACGCAAAATCAACTGGCACCAGTCTACTGGCACCAGTATTCCTTGTGATCCAGTTAAAGTAGAAGAAAGTTCAACTTACTAGCACCAGTAGACTTCCCCTGCTCTGTTTTCCTTTGTGTCTTTCAACTTGCCCTTATCAATCGGTTCATTACTGTGCATATAATCCAGTGCTGAAGCCATCACTTGGTGAAACTCCATCTCAGGAATGGCAGCAGAAAATTATAGTCAAAATTTTCATGAAAAAGCAATTTATTGGAACAACTAGTTTTAACTCATGAAGTCATCATGAGGTTCTAAAATCAAAGCTCTCCCATATAAAAATAAATTGCTCTTATAATTAATATTATTGCCCCCTATTGATATCGACATACGCACAAAGGATCTCAGTTGGCGCTATCTTTAATACTGTGCCAGTTACAAATTCTTGAAATGTGTGGAAACGTAAACTGGCGCCAGTAATACTAGCAATCATTGCATATTGGAACCCAGCTTTAGTTATTCTTGTCTGTACATTCATAAATAATATGCATGATGTACAGTCTGTGGACTTTTAAGTGTAGTACTTAGTACATTATCGTTAACCCTGAATAATGAATTTTATAGACTGGATAAAATGAATAAACTGAAGTTTTGTTACTCTTTAAATGTTTTTGAAAAATATTTGATTATATAACATCAAACATATATCATGTAAAGCACTATGCAATTAGACTAAGTACTTCAACTTTACATAATTGATTTTGCATGATACCAACTCATTTAGAATTACTATAAATGCGTATTTATGTAATTATTTCTGTCTTATATGTAGCCTTTGGATGAAATGGAACAAGATAGCAAGGCTCTTAGAGCTCGTAAGTTTGGAGTAACATCATTGGCAGATGGAGTAACTAAACCCTCCCCAACTCACCGGAAATACAACAGGTTATTATGAAACAATATTTTCATCATGAAATCAAGCATTAAAATGTATATGGTTTTATGGGGTATATTATATCTAGTTTCCTTGTTTAAATGTTAGAATATTGTGCATATTCAACTCTTGATAGTTAGGAATCAAATCTTACAAGTTTGATGAATTTTAGTTGAATTAATACTTCAATGAAGATACATATATTGATATTGTTAATGCAGTCCCTCAATGAGGGAATCGTGAATGGATTGGTAAAATTTCTTATTTGAAATGTTTAACTACATGGGTTTAGGATGTTGTAATTAAGACTTGTTGGTTATAACATGAATCATATAGAATAAAATGGTATGTTGAGCTAATAAAAGCAAATGAGAAAGTGCTAGAGATGGTGGGGGCAAAATGGTTTGACTGAAGAATTGAAATTGTAGTTATGGGTATATGGTGTGTTGCATCTTGGAAGGGATTGGTTTAATAAAGGATAGATCAAATTTAATTTTACAAAAAAAAGACAGAGGAGCAGACTAATACAAAAGTTGTTTGATATGAAAGGTGGGGTAAGTTATCTAGAAGCTTAGGAATATATGGTAAGTACCAACAATTTAACAGTATGTGAACCTATATCTGAAGGCTCATGTTAATTGAGATAGTCACAGTTTATATGCTAGTTCAGTAGAGAATGTGAATTTATATTTTAAATGTGTAATTAATATTATAACAATCCATTTAAATTGTTATAATTTTCTGTCATTTTCTTAAGTATTTGTTGGAAACTTAGTCAGATGATAATGTTTTAACATTTAATGAAAGAAATTGTGCTTATGACATTATTCGTTTTTGCCTCCTGATCAATTCCAAAATTTAGGTTAATTCTTTGATAATGGTAGAACTATATAGCTTCACAATATATAAAAAACCATTATCTTTCTGTTATCAATAAACTAAGAAAAAAAGAGAGATATGACAATTAATGATTGATTTTAAACGATTGATAGAATAGCTTTGAAGTAGGGTTTGGCAAATGAAAAGAAGATTAACAATCTTCAACTTCCTTCCACTAACTTTACCAGAAATTTTAAAGTAGAAACCAATTCTATTAATGGAAAGTGAGCCTAATTGTAACTCATTGCCATTGTGTCATATCATATGTCAATTTAGATATAAAAGGGTCAATGTGATACACAATAAACTTTATTTTTTGTCCATTGATTTCAATTTTAGATGGCCCAATATGTTGGAAATAATATGAATCATTTCATATCCATTATTATCTTTCATAAATTATATCAAAGCATTGAGTTAAGATGGTATATTACTATCACATTTTCTAAGATTTTTTCTAACTGGTGATCTTATTTCAATAAAGGTATAGTTCATATAGCACATCTGATGGCTTGACTTCTGGAACAAAGGAAAGTGGTCCTTCATTGCTGGCATCTGAACATCTGAACCCTCTTGGCCTTCCTCCTCTTGGAATATCATTTTCTACCAAACATAGGACATTACGAAATTCTTCCAGGCCTGAATGATTTCCATTTGCAGACACTCCTTGAACAAATAATCTGACATCTTCCTCCTTTACAAATTAAAAAATACTGTATTTAAATATGCTGTTTGGTAATCATTACCAAGTTAATTTTATGACATTTGTTATTTATCACCATTTTAAAAATGGGCAATAAAATTCTTTAGACCTATGTGAGTTTTAATAATGACCTGAAATTCTGGCCTTAATATTTTCCATTTGGACGTTAATGTTGTATTTTATAGAAATATGTGGCTTGTAAAGCATTTGTTATAGGAATAGAGAATTTAATATTTTATTATTCCTAGATCAATGTGATTATTATGGGATGACCCATTATCATGATAAATCCTAGAGTTCAACTATGTGCTTGTTACTGCTTATTATAAATATTTTACCATTTTTATCATGAAATATGATAAAAGTTTTAAAAAATAGCTCTGCCAAATTTTGATATGAATGAAGTTGAATTTATTGGTGTTTGACCTTGAAATCCAGCTGAGTGTATGTCATGCCATATCATTGATGAATACTAAATTAATCATCAGGTTAAATGTTTCTGTAGAATGATTGATAACCGCAAATGTGATTATCGTTTTTATTATTTGGATTAATTATGAGGATTGTCTTATCAAGATAAAATAACAGCTGGATACATTCTTTGTATACATCTGCATGTCTTTGGGATGGAGATACAGCATTTTTATAAATGTGCTTTGTTGTTATTCTAGTCGTTGCTGACTAATTCTTACTGCATTATTTGTAGAAGTTATTTATTATGTCTTCTGTTGTTTCTCTTCATTGTATGAATACTGTTTCCCTTAGGCAGAAAACAAATTTAACAGTTAACTAATAACCTTAAATCCCTGATTTTCGTTTCCCTTGATTACTGATCTGCATTTTAAGTGAATATGTCTTCCTTAGAATGTCTTTTCATTCAAATTAGTTCCCTATCAAGGAAGTAAATCTCTTGTGTATGTGTTCTCTCTTTGAAGGAATTGAACCCCATTGGAAGCTCTTAAGTGATTAGTTCCCATTATGTATTTATTGATTAATGACTGAGCCGAAAGGTTGCACTGTCATGTGATGCATGTTTGTTATGACTTAAAGAAGAAAAGAGAAGAACTGAAAGTTATGATGCATGGGATATTGGTGCTACTAAAGCTACTGTCTTATTGTTCCTGCTATTGTTACTTCTGATTTTCATAGATTTTTGACAGCTTTTTGGAAGAGAGTTTTCACAATGACTATAATAGTGCAGTACATTTAATTTGTGATATCGAGTGCTTCTGTGGTGCATATGTGAGTGGTTCTTATTATCAGTTTATTGATTGCACATGTTTAAGTTTGTCAGAGAAAAAATGTGATGTTGGTACTTCGTGCACCTTTATTTTTGAGGAAAATTAGTATTATAATATAAAAACTGTATTACTGTAACTGAAATGTTTTGATTTAACCATGCTTTTTGCTAGAGTAATGGATTGTAATTGCTTCATGAAGATACCTTTATAAATGAAAATGTTGATAAGTTTCATTTTTGTAAACAAAAAGAGTATAATGTTTGACATTAATTCTTAGAAAGCCTCTCTCAACAAAGTAAGTAATCAGAGCTTCCGATTGAAAGTGATTGTATAGTGTTTTACCAAACAAAATTATAAAAGAGTTCTAATTATGTAGATCTTTTATAAATAAATGTATTTGTTAATAGATGCACTGTTATTGAAGGCATTGCTTTAGTATTACTGACAATGGATTTGGGTGTTTAAAGTACTGACTCTATAAATTTACACTTCTCTCACTGATCAATGGCTGACAAAAATAATTTTTTATAGCATTAACTTCATGATCATTCATGAATATCACAGGAACATGAAAATAAAATAAACAGTTATATCATCATGGTGTAGATTGGATCAGTAGATTTATAATTAAATCAAAAATATCTCTGAGCGAGGTTTCTGGGTGAAACATAAGCATTTTTTAAACCATTTCAGTAACTTTAGCTGGGTGAATAAATTTATTTTGGAAATAAATCACACCACTATCACAACATTGAAGTCCACTCAGTCTCATCTTTAACGTAAGATTTCTGAAACAGCTCATAATTACGAAAGTGCTAAGTTTTAAACTCATAAAGTTTATAAATCAAAATATTCTTAGGAAATGTATGAGTAAAATTATTATTTCCGACTTGTTGTCATGGATGTGTGGTAAACGAACTATCCAACAACACTTAAAACCATTACGGAAGTGGAAAGACTTAAGATAAAAGTGAATATTACTTCCATTTACTTAATACGGCGGATATTCTACAATATGCGTTGAATTTAAGACTTGCCAAGACAAGTATTCCGTTACGATCAATGGATTTCATTTTTTGTAATAAACTCAGCAACTGCAATAAATGACGAATGGCGGAGCGTGTAAACAAGTAGAAATACCTTGAATACCTTCATGCAAACATAAAAGGGATACATGTGATTGACGGTGATGTAAAGGATTTGTTTTACGATTACTATCCTGCCACAATGTGAAGCCAACATCTTTGGATTTATAATAGTTAAGTTCTAAGTATACTGCAAGAAAACTTTAACAGGTAACAAGCATTTCCATTTGATCTTTAACATAGCGTTATATAAGCAATATATACTCCTTGAAATGGATAATGTCTTACTGAGAAACCAATAAGTCTGTTAAGGATCTTAATTACTTGAAATACGAAGTGATATCGATTTTTTCAGTCAATTCCTTTAAGATCTAATCTAATAAAATAGGACGCATAATAATGGTATTAATGCCGCCATAGTTTTCGTTGTTGGTGATTGTATTTAGTCCGAAACGATTTTAAGTTGTAAAGCTACTGAATAATATTTAACTAGGTACGTCTCATTTCATCATGCTCTGACGTACCGTTTGCCTTACTATTACCATATTCTCCCTATTTGCCATCTATTCTACAAAAACCATTCCAGAAGCAACTGCTCCGTCCTTACAGCATAAATTCGTAGGAGAATGAAAAGGACGACATGTTGGTCAGAATACATATACCTCCTCGGTTGTTTTATTTTTTAATGAATCGTTATCAATAATTATTTCTCCGTTGACACCACACCAATGCCAGTGTTTCGTTACTTCTTATTGTTTATGACCCGATTATCATTGAGATAATTCTTCGAGCAAGGTAATGGGCCGTTGTGTTTGCAGTAGCTATATAACCGTACGTTGACGTGGGGAAATTTTCATTTTCAACTTGGCTCAGGGGAAAATATAAGAAAGGAAATCGTTTTAACATCGAAAACTAAGCACTTCCGACAACTAACTAAGAAGCTACGCATTACAAATTATGGGGAGTAAATATCTGACGATAATATAGGCTATTGGTTTGAAGAATATTTTTACTACATCAGTCTTTCTTATTTGATCAACCATATTGTTTACTACGTACAAGTAATTCTTCGTTGATGACTCCCATCCGTGGTCGGATTCTTGCATATCTTACACACCGGTGGACTTGTCTTTCCGATTTAATTGTAAATTACCCTCCTCCCAATCTCATTTCACTCCCATTTTTTTTCATCTACGTACGTATGTTTGAAGCGTTCTTACATATAGATAATCCTCGCTCAAGGAAAATTTTCGGCTATTCTATTCCCGTTCCTTTATTTTACTTGACTTCTTGACCATCCTCTTCTAATCCAAAGCGGTTCAAGTTTTGACTATTCTTGGTAAGATTTTTACTACTTCGATGTTTGTAGAGGAATTTATTGATCATTAAAGTTTCGGATCTACTTCAGTTTGAGCTTTATTTTATCATCCTCTATCCCCTTTTTCCTGCATTCCGGTACTACATATTATTTTTGAGATGCATTTTTTTCCAGTTGTATTTAGCATAGGTACTGATATTATTTGCTTCCAAAATTAGCCAAGCCTGTATTAATTTTCATTACGTCTTAAGCTATCAGAAAGTAAATATTATAAAGGGCAAAAACAAATACTCCCAAATGGAAATATATAGACCAAGGTTAGAGAAGATCGAGATGTAGGAATTAATTATTTTGAAAATCGATATCTACAAATATTCCCTTCGGAAATTATGTCCTCGATCAGGCTTGAAACAATTAGAACCAAATATAAATCCGAACTTAACTCTTCTATTCAGCAGGAAAACTTATCACGGGAGACCGTGGCAATCGCGCGATTATTCCGCCACCCCAGCCAAACGGTAAATGGTTGGTTGAAATATCGCTCGACCAGTGCTATAACCTAACATCTAATGTTAGTGTTAAGTTCCCAGTCGCTAGAACCTGTGTGAGTATGTGATTCTCTTTTGTCGTTAAAATTGTTGTTTTTGATAGTTTTCATTTACTTTTTGACTTCATATTTCATTGAGGTAATTGCATTTTTATGCCGTCTCATGTTCGAATAAAATAAGCAAACCTATTGTCTAGTGCTTAAGCTACATTTTCATGCTAGTAAATAAATTGTTTCATATGGTTGCTTGCTTGAGGACGAACTAAGGACCACGACGTTGTCAATCTGGGGTAATGGTGCTATAGCATCCAGGGTCATTCCGCCGCAGCATAGCCCATAGCTTAGCTATAGGCATAGCTTATTTTGTTTCAAGCTGGAATAATTTAATAATTAACATTTACAGGTGCAATTAATGTTGAATGTTGCTTTACTTACTACCATTTAATTTCTAAAATTATCTATTACTTTATTCCTTAAACAATGCAGTGTTGGCTCCCGGATAGTCATGTGGACAGCGCGTTTGCCTTTGGTGAAAGCGGTCCCTGGTTCGAATCCCGGTGGGAGCCAATGTGCGAAATGACCTAAGCTGTCGAAGCACTTTTAACAATACTACTACTACTACCAATGCAGTGTTTTTCGCCGAAATGCTCACAATTCATATTTGCTAACTGGTTTAAATAGAAAATTAATAAATAGATGTAGAAGAATCAATACATATGTAGTAATTTGCAACCTAAAATGACGGTGTCATAAACCTGAGATCATGGTGAAATTACCCTTGCTACCGGGATAATTCCGCCACTGTGCAGTGTTTTATTAAAAATATTCTTTAAAGTATTTTCTAAATAGGTACGATATCAGTTAAATTCATTCAGATTCCGGGCAAGTGAATTAAGCTTTTCAGCGTTCCCATTTTCCATAATATCCTTCTGGCTTGAAATAATTAGGACCAAATATAAATCCGCACGTACCTATATACTATTCAGTAGAAAATATAGATTTTATGTGTTCCTTAGGTATGATAATTCTTATGCAATTTCTCGTTTCAATCACAATGACCATTCCGTATTTAAATCTCATGTCGACTTTATTAACCTTGGCATTTAAACATAGCATACAAGTTCTCAGAAGTAATAAATAATTTTTCGTTTTTTTATTATTTTGAAGTTTAATTATTTAATTATTCATTGATTAATACACATGCGCTGTTTATAGGAATGAATTTAAATGCATTTACACATCTTACGTTAGGAAATGTTGAAATTTATATCCAGCCAATAATGTGAAGTTCGAGCCAACATTAAACCTTTTGTTGAAATGGTTGGTAAGAATTGAATCAAGATCATCGCAGATCATATCTTATGAGTCCTAAAGATTAACCATTGTTACTATTTGACCTTTATTTATTTAGGTCTATTGGAACCAGCGGTCGATGCATTTTTTGAATGTCAAGTTCATAGTTCTTTTGCTGAAGAATAGTCAAAGTTTTAATGAAGATATATTTCCTCGTTTGTCGTCATTGTATTATAGTTTTTATATTACATAATTATATTTTTCATAATTTCTCCTATTTGGAGAGAAACACCAAATCGATGATGAATTATATTTACATTCCTAAAAATTTCGCGACGATATTACTTTTATTCGGTAACCACATATGCTTTATTTTTGCTAGGGTCAGTATGATTATATTCATATTGATAATTAAGAAGCTCCAAAATTTTATTTACGTAGATACTCTCACGCCGGCACCGCACAGAATATAACTTCGTAGAAGCCGAAGAAAATAACCATCTTAGAGTTTCCTTTCGGATTGATGACCAGGATGCCTCCTTTCAACTATATCTTTAGACTCTTCAAACACCCTAGAGGTCGATCGGTAATGCCTTTCTGTTGACTTCGGCGCTCCGACATTGTTGCCATCAAGCAGCTTGCATTTGCGTCAGGCGAGTAATCAACGCCGCCATCTTCTCGCCATCCGATCCTTCGAAATGGATGACATGTATCGATGCGGCAATCCCGCGACGGCGATGATAGACCCCACCGATCTCATTTCTGTCCACAAAAGGAGATAGAGGACATAAAGAGAACGTTTCACTGCCGAACACCGGTCTTTTATTACCTATCTTTCTCCGATCCAGTCCGGAGTCCTCTTCAGAGAGTGATTGATCACCCGGGCGATGGGATGAAAACAAACGATTTAGAGACGGAAAACACACAGAAGCCATCCCCACAGCCTTAAGCGCCCATCCCTCCGATTCGCTATTAGAGGAGCCTCTCCATCATGATGAATAACTGTGTTTGAAAATCGGTCACGCACACCCACGCGAGAGTAGGAAAACCATCCTCCGTCACAAGTTGGTCGGGAGAGTTTTTCGATGTATTAGCAAGTGTCAACACGGGAGCTTTCTTCGTAATGCGTCACCGCATAAATCTCTTTGACGAGTGGCCGCTCTCTTTTGTTTCCACGGTGTAGAGTTTCAAACGTTTCCGACGGAATATCACATCGCTATATATGCGAGAAGAAATTGTGGGTGGTGTTTTCCCTTCGCTCCCCTCCTGTCTCCCGAAATGCGTTTTTTGATAGATTCGCGCCGTAATGGATTTTTTTTGTCTTTCAGATTCGGGGTAGGTGGACGGTTTGGTAAAAGAACGATGGTATAGGATTACAATGAGTTCGTGGTCGTTATTTAGGTGTAGTTCTCCATGATTTAAGTGATTTTAGAGTCCATGGAGGATTCGATAGCGGTAGGAAATTTCGGAAATGTCGATTCGTTTTGGGAAAACGAAATCCCAGTTTTGTCATCTCAGGATTAGTCCTCAAATACTTGATTTTCGTAGATGACTTTTCCCATTATTGACGACTATCAATTCAGGGATGCTATACTTTTTAAATTTCTTATGCATCAGGGTATAATACATGAATTTTCTCTAAAATACAGTTCTAAAATATGATGCAGTCTTACATCGCTCACTCAAATATCGAGTTGTTGAGATTTGACATAAATAATGAATGACTTGGAAATTTAATAACTAACAGGGTAGACCTGTATTTATACTATAAAATCTCCACAGGACTGCATTGATAAATGTTTGCTAGATTGTGTTTTAGAATTTTTTTTCGACAATTTCTCCTAACATCATCAGAAAACGATGTTTATTGAAGAAGCTCACGTTCATAAAATTTACGAATAGAAGAAATAAAATTCCAATGGAAAATTAGCGAAACATTTTAGAGGATGCTCTAAACCTATAAAGTAAAAGAATTCTAACAAAGGTGATATAATAAATAAAATACAAATATCAGCTATGTCTTCAAGCAGGTTTGAAATCTATGAGGAAATGGGAGTAGAAGCTGGCTTGCTATTGTCAAATCGATTCAGAAAGAGTTGTTCTCGGAAGATAAAGGAATTATTAAAGCTTTATTCGAGCCCGCTGCAGTTTCAACTAATTATATATTCAGCGAAGCATAAGAAGGAAAGATGGGTAGATTAATCGTTGCGAAAATACTATCCATAAAAAGATATACAGTGGTGTCCATGATTGACAAACGCTAATAAATGGAGTGGAGCTTGAATGGTACCAATGTAGATTATTCACTAAGCAAGGTGTGCAAGAACAGATCAATTAGTCCTAAATATCTCCTCTAGAAAGACTAGCTATTTTAGAATCATTTTCTTCTTAGAGTATGTATACTACAGAATTCTTATATAAATAATATATGATATTAAAAATTATTCTAGCTGATGTTCCCGTTAATTCTCGGCGCGGAAAATATATTATATAAAATAAGATTTTTCTGTGAAACCCTCAATATCTTATCAAAGTTCTCACAATAGAAACACGAAATCTGTAAACTACAGTGGGACTGAAAATCATTATAGAATTTATTTTTTGTGAAACTGGGCTCCAGTGGACAACAGTGATTCTAAATTCATTTTTTAATTAAATCGTCTTTTTCAAAATTAAATTATTATTTAATGCAATTTAATTTTGCAAAAGAGGTCAAACAAGATGAATATAACTGGAGATCAATACATGATCATAACAATACATATGCATGAAAAGAAGTCTATTATTTCTAGTCCTTGAAACTAAAATAAAACTGGATAACTGGCTCTCGAGCTTAAGGCAAACATACGCACATAAACAACTAAACTTAAAATTAAATTTTATAGAATAGCTGGTATTTTATAAAAATTTCATATATGTACTACATATCATATTGATTGTGGCTCTTTCGATTCTTACGAAAACAAAAGAAATACCCTATGCAACAAATAAGACGTGGAATTACTTTATTATTTACTCTACATACAACTACGATACGCGTCAGCAACCGATGGGGGAAGTGTAGTCATAGTATATGCATTCCCTGCCTCATTCCGAAAGATGGCTGGTACAGTGCGCACGTAAATTAACGGAACGAAAGGCGCATTTAGTAGGATCATTATTAAGAGATCCTATTGGCAAAATCAAACTGATTAAAAAACATACCTAATTGGTCGTATGTTTGTTTATTCGATTCGTCACTGCCAATTGTTTGTGACAGTAGATGCAGTAGGAATTAAGGCAAGCACCAAAAGATAGGAAATTGAATAGAGAATTTTGCGTTGGTCGCGGAGGATTGTTAACCAATTGCAAAAAATAGATACAATAAACGAAAATGTTAAAATGTTTTGTAGTAATGAACAACCCGTCCCCTTGACTACTAAGAAAATTGTTGACGCCGAGGTCACGCATTTTCCTATGTAAAAAATATCGAATTGAAGGTCCATTTAGTAATTCTATTAGTAATTGTGAGAATTGATATTATTTTTTAATAGAAGGCAATTTTTTGAGATAATAGCATTTGCAGTTATGATGACAAATCACTGTTCGAACTTACGACCATGTAGAAGTTTTTATATTCAGTCAGACTTTGTTCATTACAAAAGGGACAGTTTACTTTGTCTTGATGAAGGAGGCGAGAAAATCAGAGATTTTTCAGTGCAGGGATAGAAAAAGGGAAAATTTAGGGAGAATTATAACATAATAAGACCTACTAGTAAAACTTTTCTTTAGCGCTTCGGTTATTACCATATTGATTTTTTCCTGCATTCATTTTAAGGTCTTTATTTGGTGGATTAATGCCTTAATTTTATATTTTAAGTAAGTATCTTTTTTTTTTGTATATTACTCATATGGATCCGGAAGTGTATTCAAAATAATAAATCGAAAAACTTTTGCTTCCGCGTTTCATTCTTATCGATTGTTTTCTTGAGAGCCAGTTAACTCCCAGCTGTATTATTTACATATCCTTTTCATTAGTTCTGAATCAATGGGACATTCTGCTAGCAAGCATTATGGAATAGTGAAATTCCCCAGTTCACATGACCTTAATTTTACTTGTGAAGTAACTTATTTGTGATATCTCAGAGTTTAAATTTGAATTTGTCCCTTTAAATTAATATGCCTGAATTCCGAGTGATGGAAGTTAAGATAGAGTACTAACCTATGTAAGTGAGAAGCTCATCTGTCATGGTATTTGAAAGATTGGTTATTAAAGACTATTTATGATTTGGTCACTAGTGGAATATCAGATGTACCACTCACAGGGTTGCGACATCCCATGAGGGCGTGCATTAATCAACGAAATGAATCATTTGAGCACATTCATCATATATAATGTGGTCAGGATTGACCCCACTAATGACAATTTTGAACTTGGCAAATTTAAGTGGCGTATGTAAAATGCAGCCAATGTCAACATGACAACTAAAATTTCTCCACTTTCTAACCGGATGACTTTTTATTTTGTATTGCGATTTATCCATTTGAGGCATTATCCGGTGTAAGCGTAGACTTAGCGTTACAGGCACTAGCGCTATTGAATTATACTTTCTTTGCAAAATCAATATAACTAACATTCTCAAAGCCGGTTTATCTTAGAGCCATCTACCGGTCGAATTCTGAACTACCTCAAACTCAACTTTACCTTTAATTGGGTTCGAACTGTGGTTATCCTCTTAGCGAGTCATAGGGAAGTCACACGTCCGGAAAAAGGGCTTGCCTTGCGGTTTCCCGCTATTCAGGGAGCGTGCGGGGGTATATCCTCCGTAGTCATCGCTTTGTGTGAACCCACGGTGCCTTCACTTGTGTGAACCCACGCACTTTGCCCACGCCTCTGAAAACGAATGCGTGGTCGAATTGTTATTTACATAATGGCCCTGCACGCCACCTGAGGCGTATGGCAGGGGGTGTAAAAAAACCCTACAACCCTAACTCTATTTTTTATTTATTTCTTTAATGCTCCGTGGATTGCGATTATTTCCTTGCAACGCATTTTATTTTTCTCTCAGAGCTCATTTGAAGTAAAAAATTTAACAATATAACAGTAATTTCAATGTCATTAAAGAGAGATTAAGATTTTCTAAGACACTTTGCTAGGAACCTTTGAGAGAGTGTAAATTAGAAGCTAGGTTTGATAAATTTAGGGAAAGCATGCTACATATTTAGGACTATATGATAATGACCGTAAATCAATAGAAGTTGATGCTAGGAAAAGTCATATTAAAAATTAATTTTTTCCCTGAAGGATTCGTGGTAGTAACAGACTAAAAAAGAAGTTCAAACGCATTGTGTGTACACCTCCTGCCACACGCCGAAATGTAGTTTGTTGGGTATTAATGTAGAAGTAAATGAATAGGAAGTACTCGTTAGTGTATAATTGCAGTAAATCAAACAGACAGATAGAGAAACAACGGAAACTGTATGTACGCAGTAGGGGATATCATACTTCAGACTTTGTGAAGCATTTCTGGCATTAGTTCTTGCTAAACATTCTTTTCAATTATTTAAAAGTGTTTTTATTTGTATTCTCCACTAGAGATTGATATACGTGGTCCTGATTGGATTCTCTATAGTTTCTGTCAATACTGACTATAAACTGAACATTTATTTGTGTAAAAGATAGACGTGATCACTTTACAAGAGGAAGGTTTTCCTTCGCGATTCCATCTAGTAAACTCTGCTTAACTGGAAGGAACTTAGGAAGGATGGCTTTTAAAGTATATAAAATCTTACTTTTATAAACTGAGTAAAAATTTACCTATTTTAGTATTGACGAATCCATTAACGAAAAATAAACTTTTAATTGTGTGAATGTATTTGAATTTTTATATTTTCCTTAATTTGTGTATAAATAAGTTCCACATTATTTAACGTATATAACATTAAATTTTGTAACGTTAAGGTATTAATTTTTTAGTTTATGATCGTATAATGGTGGAAAATGTGTAGCCGTGATAAGAACTTGTCCCACAATTGCTTACGTTTATTATATTTGACCAATTGAATTATTATTATCGCAACTCATGTAACTAACATTAATCTCTAACAATTTCCACCAGATATCACGCTGGAAGAGCTCGGAGGACACTGGCTACTGTTCCATGGCCTTAAATTTGTTTATCTTAGCCGTTATTTTGCTTTCATAACAATCTGATCGAAGTTTCTTTGTTTTGGCTCAACTTTTCCATTTTTTCCGCCCGGACCACCCGAGAGTTGGTCTTGGTAGACCGCGTGTGGCTTTGGGATGGTTTCCCCGCGGAGTGGAGGACGGTGGTGGTCCGAGAGGGTCGGGTTTTGGGTTAACAAGAAGCTTGTGAGAGGAAGAAACGAGATGCCAACCGTAGGGTGGCAAGAAAAACTATCCCACATATTCCATATTTTCCTCTTCTAGAGTTTAGAATTAGTTTTTCTTTCGGTATCTCCACTGAATGTATATACCGGACCTTTGGACAGAGATAATCTAGAATTTATTACCACCAGTTTTATAATTTTGATAATAGCAACTTATTAACAGTTAAATCGGTGAAATATCTTGAAGTAACTCTCACGAATAATTAATCATGGATGTATGCGGAAAAGTACTTAAGAAACTCGGCTTTGTTAAGAGAATAGTCGGCAAGAGCGAAGAAAAGGCTCGCAACAACTGTTACTTTACGTTTTGGCCCCACCTTGAGTATACATGTAGCGTATGGGACTCAGCCGAAATGCTATATTCGGGAATTAGAAAAGTTACAACGAAGTGCGATACGTTTTGTGAAGAATTTCTAAGATAAATCAGTGAGCGTTACTCAGATGATTCAGGACACACGATGGGAATCTTTAGAATGCAGATGGATACATTTACTAAATAATTTCTGAGAAAGTACGCTCTCAGAAGATGTTACAATATAATTCGATATTTATGTTATATGGGCCGTTCCGTCACTGCGAGGAAGATCGGAGAAATAGATGCTAGAACGAATCGATTCATGAATTAATTTTTTCCATTTTTTATTCAAGTGTTCGCACCTTCTGCCTTACGCTGAAAGGCGGAAAAGTGATGTTTACGAGCTATATTGGAAGTATGCCTCCTCGATGAGTCCATTTATTTGCTATTGTGAATGTGATAGAAAGTGTGGGTTACACTTTTACTTATCGTCATCAATTTTTTGCATTGGAAAATGGTGTCCAAACTTTCAATAACACTTTCACCCAATCTTAAGCTAGCCTTTTCATAAGAAAATATTATGAAGTTTTGAGAATGCCACCAACCTTTAGACAAAATCTCTCAAATAATCAGAACTCTTACTCTCCCGGTAGTTCAATTTTTGATAAGTTTCTTCATTTTAAGGTTTTCTCTAACTTATCAATGAGATAACAATGCTGTGCAATACAAGCGATCAACATAACATTTCCCATGCGCAAAGAATTAAGAGACCTTCGAATTCTACTCTGCAAGAACAAGATTTCTTTCCTAATTATATTGGAATGTTATGCTAGTTTAAAAATAAATTTTACGAAAGACATCTGGAAGAATATTAAATATTCCCTAAAAAAAAACATAAAATTACATGTCATGTATAAGGACAAAACTTGATACTCAAAATTATTTAGTTAAAAATTCCTCAGAATACTATTGAAGCTCCTAATTAAAAACTAAGATTTAATATTAATTCATGAAATCTATGAATCTATCGATTAACGATATTAATTGAAGCATATTATAAAACATTTCAATAAATATTTAGAGTCAACTATCAAATATTTGATAACTAAAACTATTGCGGAAGATCTATCAGTCAGAAGAAGCCCTAGAATTGAAGAAGTAAGTTGGGTTGATAGGAAAATATTCACGAAGTTGTTGGAAATTTTTTTTGTGAGGGGAGAGGGTTTTAATTGATGTAATAAGGAGTCAACAGGGGGAATAGGATTGATGATGAAAAAAATTGAGAATGAAAAGAAGGAAGAGTCAGATTATATGATGGGTGGGATTAGATACCAAGAAACGAAACGATGGCATAGGATAGGGAAAATGAAGGCAGATGAATCTAACCGTATCGTAGAAAAACTTACTATTTATACGATGTGATGGGAGTTAATAAGGGGGAGCGGTAAAAGAAAATTGTTTCGATGGTTTCACAAATGCAAAATGACTATGTAATACGTAAAATGGCCTCCTGTCGTAGGAAAATGTGATATCCTCTTTGTGAGGTGTGCGTCATTGGTTCCTAAGGAATTCTCCATTGGAAAGAGGGGGTCTCGATGGATGAGAATGGGAGGCTGGATGTGGAGCAGCCGGTTAGCAAGACGCATCTCCCGATAGGTTCAAAAGACACCGCCGCTAATGCGTTGCGGGGGCTGACAAAAAAGAGCGTGCTTTCCAGACAGCGAGGCTCAATCGCCTATAAAAGCGACTCCTCGTGAGAAACGCTAAATCGGGATCTCCTTTAGAAGCGATATGGCGCAGCTGATGGGATCTTTGGAAAATTATGGAATCGGAATAAGAATTTCCGGATTCTAAAGGCGGAAGACGCGAGCAGCTGCGGAGGATTTTTTCAAAGGGGTTGCATTTGCATGTATGTTTTCTCTCTAGATTGGCAGAAGATCTGCTTGCATTGCCCTCTGTCTCTTTCTTCACTCCATTATGGATTTGTGAAAAATGCCCCGTTGCCGATGAAAGCACTTTATGCAAGACTATTTTAGCTACTCATTTTGAAAATAGATGAGTAACCTATTGATACCGATTTTTTCGAATTTCATATTTTTTCTTCCCTTTTCGATTTCGTCTCATTAGTTTTATCCTCTTAATATCGAAGTACCTTGACCACAATATATTGTTAATTATAATGTATCTGCATTCATCATCTAAAATGTAGGTGTGTGTGAATACAAAATATATCACAATCCAATAAATTCGTATAATTTTGAAAGGAACAACTATAAATAGATATTTCTGTTTCATATCTCTCGCATATAATCACGGTCATCTAAGTTATGATGTATATACATTAGGGTGTCCCAAAAAAATCGAAGTCATTTTTTTGTAACGCATACCCTCTATTTTTTCTATTTGGACTTATTAACTTACCTAATAAATATTATTGCGATTGAATAATGGTAACCCGTGCCGACTTGATGCCAAAAAATTCGAGAAATTAAAATTTGTACCGGCAAGGGGAGCACCAGGTTAGTGGGAAATCAACAAACGGATTCGCACAAATCTTTCAGGGCACGTTCTTTGGTTATAAATAGTGGACTCGTTTAAGACCGTTTAACTCAGGGGTACTCAACCTGGTGCCCGCGGGCACCCGGGTGCCCGAAGCGACCTCGTACAGTGCCCGCCAAGCTTCGATAAAAAGATCATTTTTATTTGCTACAACATTATTTCTTGGGATTGCACTATCGGGGTTAGAGTGGAGGTTTGGCGGGGAAAGGGTCAGAAATTTGTTTTCGGTTGTCCTGTTCTTGGGTTTCATAAACATTTTACCCCTCTTATCGCCTATGTCCAAATGAACAACACGCGTATCTAAGTCATATTTAGTTCATTATATGAATGCGAAGATTCAGCTCTGCTCAGCTTATCGATGCATCAAACTCCTCGTAATCAAGGACGGCTGCTTTTCGGAACGCAGCGGTGCACATGCAGCGGAAACATTCATACCAGGTGTATTCCCCGTTATCAAATCTTCTTCGGAGATAAAGACTTTCTCACATGAGAGGTTCTCACATATGAGATGTGAGGTTGTGATGAAATCATATACGTTGTAATATTTTGGATCTTATTTACCATGGAACGTTTTTTTTTTCAAACGGCCAACAGTAAAGTGATAATAATCTGGTAAAGTGATAATATGTATAATAAACTGGTAAAGTGATAATATTGCCAAGGGATACCCTGAATGTCACCATGGAGAAATGTTATGTGGTGCCCGATTCGCTTTCGGAAGCGCCCTTTGGTGCCCGGACGCCAAAAAAGGTTGAGTACCCCTGGTTTAACTCAATGGGCTTTCGTTTATAAAAAAATAGCAACTGAGTTAGGCAACCACTGTCTGATTTCTTCTGAAGTTGCTTTCATCATGTTCATGATGCGGTGTTATGGATTAAAAATATTGGATATCCCATTTCGGAAATCTAAATTGAAGAGAGTTACGAAGGTAAGGAAAATCCCCTTTCCGTGCATTAAAGAACGAGCCGTACAATCGAGTCGTAGGTTAATGTTGTTATGGATTGAAATTATTATTTCTGAAAATTTCGATTTGTTAATTAGAGAAATATCCAAACCAAAAATGATGTCAATATTTGTTTTAATTCCACCGTCTCTTCTTCATATTATATGCGGATACGAAAACCAAATATATTGCAACTCGGACTAATTACGTAGATTCTACCTCTAGGTTGGTTTACGGGCACAAAGGTTCCCTACTTTTTGGTGAATCCTTTTTTATTATACTTAAAATGATTTTTTTACATAAGAAGCGAGATAAGGTCTCGTAATTTCAGGTTTGTTCATTAAATTGAGAAATATAAGATGTGATTGTGTTTACTTTAAAGGTTGTGTTACGCATTAAATTTTATCATGCGATGCTGTTGTTCTATTGGGAAACCGAGAATTAATATGGTGAAAGATATATGAATGTTGGATTCGTAAATTTGTTCAATTTATATATTTTACCAAGTGAAAAATATGCCAAAATTTCCAACCACATACTTTAAGTAACGTACTACGCTCGACGGACCGTTACATCGCCAATCCTTACTAACTTCGTACTTAAAAAAATCATAATTGTTCTAATCGATTACAAAAAATGAACGTCATTAAATATATTCCTGGAACCTATTCAATGAAAATATGTTCAATTAGAGATACATGCTGATGACTGTCTTTTCGTGCTGCACTTAGCAATGTATCTTTATTTTTGTCGTGAAATATTTCCGGGTCTTCTGCTACTAAATATTCCTTCCCTCTCGCACCAGCATCACATCAATCCTCCATTCCATTTTCACCTGGGATCAATCCTCAGATATTTGCCTCTCTATCCCATTCATTGGGTCAGATGGAGGATTCTGCTCGCACATGTGTCTTAATGTTTGACGAAATGTCAATAATGGATCATTGCGAGTACAATTCTTCATTGGATTTAATAATTAGGTATGAGGATCATCGACAGAATAGAAGGAGCAAGACTCCAGCACGATATTCTCTTGTGTTCATGGTTTGTGGTGTGCTGAAAAAGTGGAAGCAACTCATAGCTCTCTATTTCAGTGGATCGCAGACGAAATCTGAGGTGATAGTCCCCCGCATGGAAGAGGTGCTGCAACAATGCCATGAAGCAGGTCTTCGTGTCATTGCCATTGTTAGTGATATGGGGGCTAACAATGTCAAAGCAATTCGCTCCATGGGGTCATCAATCACGCATCCAAACATCACGCATCAAAATCATACCATTTTTACTTTGTTTGATCCCTCTCACCTTATAAAAGCCACCCGGAACCTCCTCCTTAACCACAACTTCCTAATCCCTGTGGAGTATGGTACCAATAGCTTCACTGGTACAGCATTATGGGCATACATTGAAGAGGCATATAACCATGCCAAGGGTGCCATCTTGCATAGACCTCTAAATCGCATCACAGATGATCATATTTGTCCTCAAGGTAAGGATACTTACTTATCTTAATACAGTAGATTTTGGAAAATAATGGATGCTTTAACCTTGTTGTGCATTAACTTCATACACCTTTAATTCATTGGTTCCTTGGTTTTGATTGTGACTCCAAACATTACTTTAATTAATCTTTTTCTAGGTGCGAAGAAGATGAAAGTGAAGCTTGCTGCTCAAGTAATAAGTAAGTCCTTGGCAGTATATCTTGAGGAAGGATGTCGCTCAGGTTAGTGAATTTTGTCCCTTGACCCTTGACTTGGCTGTCTACTTGACCCTCCCGCTTAATGCATTATTTATTTTGTTTCTGCACCACTTGAAGGAATTAATAAATAAAACCTTATTCTTAGGATGGCTTAATGTTGGGGCCTTGGCGACTTCTGCCTTTATAGGCACAATAGATAGCATCTTCGACTCAATGAATGGAAGGGGTCAAGACTCGTTCAAGCCTCTGCTGAAGGAAGTGAAAGAAGGCAGTCCTCATTTCCAATTCTGGGAAAGGGCTCTAGTCTCAGAGTGGAAAATAATAAAGGAAATGAGGAGTGACGGAGGAGTGAAGTTTCTCCCAATGCCACCTTCGCAGCAAGGCTGGCTGCATAATTTGCAAGCCTTTCCCCAGCTCTGTAAAAGTTTGCTAAGTGGACCAGATGCTGTGAAAGGCAGCATCTCAGCACGATGCTTTAATCAAGATCCTCTCGAAAACTTGTTCAGCTGCCTGAGAAGAAACTGTTGGTCTAACACGCGGCCAACGACGACGCAGTTCACCAGCAGCCTGAAGACATTCATTGTCAATGGTTTGGCATTTACCTCTAATGTCAGTGGGCAAAACTGTGAAGCAGATGATGATAAGCTTCTGGATTCCCTGTGAAGCTGGCTAGACTTGGAATCATAGCCTCTGACATTGGAGATTAAACAAACAGCGATGATTGCTTCGCGTTTGTTGTAAGTGAGAACGTCGAGGGAGCAGCAGTGGCATCTGAGGGCCTTATCTCATTTCTGTGCATCTATGTGTTGAGGACCATTATAAAAAAGTGCTGCTGCTGTAGCTGTAGAGAAGGGCTGCTGGATGGAACCCAAAATCCTACGGCTGCAATGTATTTTCAGGGATGCGATGGGGACAGTATAAATCCCCGAAAAAACCTGGAAGCCGTCATCGCAGCATTGCAAGTTATTGAGAGAGTACTGGATGACTCACCTCATAGGAAGGGAATCTCAGTATTTATTAAGGCCATAGTGGAGATGGAAACTTCTTTTGAATGGCTGAGTTCCTACTGTGAGGATCACTGGAAAGAGATGGCCAGTAAGATTGCGAAGGCTGTGATCCGTCAAACTATTCTCTGGTGGTGTAGGAAAATGAATAAAAATTAATAAGTTCAAGGTAAGTATGAATATTTTGATACTACAAATGGTATTTGAATTAAGTAAGATAACTAATTAAATTACTCTTTTGATGGTACAAATGATATTTGAGTTGATTCAATATTTTGATGCTTCTCGTTGAATTCTTCAAATCTAGTACATACGCGATAAGGTTTACTCGAAAAAAGGCAAAAGAGCGCCAAAAAATGAAAATTTAGCTAAAATTCTTAGTTATTGGTGAATTTTCAAGCTTTTCCAGCGAAAAAGACGTTTTAGTTCATTATTTTGAAACCTGTCGTTCAATTCTTCAAATCGCGTACTAACTCGACTATGTTTACTCGAAAAGTGGCAAAATAGCACCAAAAAACAGAAAATTTCGCTAAATTGTTGTTATTGATGATTTTTTCGATCTTTTCTGGAGGAAAAGACGTTCTAATTATTATTTTGATACTTCTCGTCGAATTCTTCAAATCGAATACAAACTCGATGAGGTTTACTACAAAAAAGGCAAAATAGCGCCAAAAAACTGAAAGTTTTGCTAAAATTCTTAGTTATTGATGATGTTTTCGAACTTTTCTGGAGAGAAAGACGTTTTAATGAAATATTCTGATACTTCTTGTTGAATTCTTCAAATCGAGTACAAACGCGATAAGGTTTACTCGAAAAAAGGCAAAATAGCGCCAAAAAACTGAAAGTTTCGCTAAAATTCTTAGTTATTGATGATGTTTTCGAACTTTTCCGGAATAAAAGACGTTTTAGTTCAATATTTTGATAGTTCTCGTTGAATTCTTCAATTCGAGTACAAACTCGACTAGGTTTACTCGAAAAAAGGCAAAATAGCGCCAAAAAACTAAATATTTCGCTAAAATTCTTAGTTATTGATGAGTTTTTGATCTCTTTTATAGAAAAATAAGTTTTAATTCAATATTTTGAAACTTCTTGTTGAATTCTTCAAATCGAGTACAAACTCGATGGGGTTTACTAGAAAAAAGGCAAAATAGAGCCAAAAAAACTGAAAATTTCGCTACAATTCTTAGTTATTGATTAATTTTTCGATCTTTTCTGGAGAAAAAGACGTTTTAATTCAATGTTTTGATAATTCTCGAGCCAAAGACAAGTGAGACGACGAAGATAATTAATTGTTGCTCATTTGAATTGCTTATAAGTTTTTAAATCGTATTCCACGTGGTCAGTGGTTTGCCCCCCCCCCCCTGCTGTGGGAGCCGGGCAAATATGAGCTCCGAATGCGAGCGAAGGGTCCGAATTAGGACGGAGACCCTCCGAATTTCTACCTGAATAAAAGTAAAGGTAAAACCCCCTGATACCTTCCAGTGAATACCGGATTCACTGCTTCCTATGCAACGCTCGCTCATTCTTCTAGTAAGTATTCCAATACAGGTTTCTTTACAGTGGAACTCCATTCAATTATCGATATTGTATTTACTTACTGGAGAGATAATTTTATTCCCATACTCGCTAATATGAATCTTATATCTCGATAACATTGACTTGTGAAATATAGGTTGTTTCCGTGGCGGCCCTTACTAATCTTCTTTTACTTTCATTCGCGCACCTTCTATTCAAGTAAAGAACTCTGTCTAAGTGGAGAAAATGACAGAATTTAGCCGAATGTTAACTTAATCTCATTTAAAATTATAAGTATGTACCAGTAATTTAGTTTTTCCAATTCAGATTTCATTTCAAACTCGCTTACTTTATAATTTTATACGTAGATTACTGTAGATCAAAAATTTATCTCATTACGTATTCTCGTAGTTTCTTATATTTATTTTAAATTCCGCCAGAATTTCACTAATAAAATCGAAGTAATAAATATAAATGTACTAGATTCAGTTGAATATCACCTATACAAATAATTTAAATTGGAGCGCAAGTATTCCATAAATCTGCGGCAACTTTGTGAAGCACATTCGCTTATGACGAAAAGGTGAGAAAGTCAAGCGAAAGAAATGTATACCTACGATCTCGAGATAGTGCACCGCAAGGCGATATTTTCTGTTAAAACATGCTACGATAAAAAAGTCGACGGCTACATAAATTCTCGCATTGTCAAACACGGGTTATAAATAAGGATAAATTTATGGAATGCACATTTGAGGAAGTCACAGCCACAAACATGCGACCCCCTTTGCTACTTCGGAAGATCCGATAATAAGCGCAAATGAAAAGAAATTGATGCTAGGAAAAGTCTTTTTAAAACCCCATTCTTTCGGCAGACGATAAAGGACAATAACCGACAAATAATGTATTCCAAACGTTACACCCGCTGCTAGACGCCTTAAGGCAATTTATGAGGTATTAATATAGGTGAAGAATATGTTATAATGCTTGCTTGCCTTTAGCCAATGATGAAAAAGTTCTCATTTTAGCTTCACTTCCTTGGATCGCGTATACTGTAGATTCGCATAATATAAAATATTTACCAGCCTATTATGATCCCTATCCTTCGGCCAAATGATATAAAATAGATAATTGGGCTCCCGGATAGTCATGTGGACAGCGCGTTCGCTTTTGGTGAAAGCGGTCCTGGGTTCGATTCCCGGTGGGAGCCAATGTGCGAAATGACCTCAGCTGTCGAAGCACTTTTAACAATACTACTATAAAATAGATAATTTCCCGTTTCTCAGCTCTCAGAACTTATTTTCGACGAAATATGCAGTTATCAACTTACCATAAATGAAAAATCTGATATGCATAAGTTGGAAACCAGATATGAGTAGGATATATTACCATTGTCATAACGAGATAAACCTACGCAAGAAATTATTTCTATTACTATTCAAATATTATTAATTATCGCCAATTGTGTGACGCAAAAGGATAGAAACTTATATTGTCATGATGATCGCTAAATGTACACTCCTGGCCAAAATTAACGCAGCACCTCCCTAGCGATCCTAACGGCTTGTGCTGCGTTAATTTTGGCCAGGAGTGTACGTTATTGCCGTTGTATGCAGTGAAAGTTCTCTATAGATTAAAGCTGAGGGCTTGACTAAGAAAGTTAGCTTATTCTGCGAGAGAATATCACAATGTTCGATTAAAAATGCCCATGTCATTATAAAATCATCTGCTATACTCACTGCTCATCAAATACTATATTCTACAAGACACTTTAAACGAGGCGAACGAAACGAAATGGAAATAAAGTATAATTAACCCTTTTTTAGTTTCTATTAAAAATTAACCTCACTTTGTAAATGTTTCACGCCTTGTAATACTTACAGAACAGTATCTTTTCATTATAAGGTAATTTCGAGTGAGATGCCCCACCGGGGGAGATGCCCCAGTCGCAGAATTTTTAAGGAAAACCACAAAATTGCTCTACTGACGGTATGCGTCAGTCAGTTGGAAGGTACCCGTCTATCTGCAAGAGTTTCACGTTGATTAATTATTTTTACGCTGTTTTATAGCATCATTTCAAGTAGGCACTGTTTTTTTCCGCCCTGTTATAAGATAGGGTATAATATTTCTGGTTGGCATCTCTTTAATGTTTGAATATTTTGAATTAAAGGGCGAAAACTTGTATCTATAAGTTCATCTATTATCCAAGGTGGTGACTGGCCATTTTGGACAAAGTGTAGCCCCACTGGCTGTAAGGGCATCTCTCCCGTACTGAAAAGATAGACGCTACACCTCTTCTCGGGATAGATGCCCTTGTGCCATCTTTAGGTATATGTGACCTATTAGTATCAATTTAACTTTAAGGTGATACTGATTAAGGATTTTTTCAAGAAAACGTATGTAAACTACATTTAAATTTCAATTCAAATTTAAATCCACGGTCGAATGCATTTTATGCAGGATCAAAGCTCTAGGTTGGTGCGTTTTGCCACTTTTTTCTGATCGAAATGTAATACCCGGAAAAGGTGGCCCACCCACATTTAAATTACAAATATAATTTTTTTTCGAAATCAAAAAACATCTTCTGCGAGAATTTTTGCCTCTAAATTTCGAAAAAAACATCAAAATTGTCATATCTTTTTTCGGTTGAATCGACAATATTTTTGCTTGAGAAGATGTCACTTGCAAAAAAAAACAGATGACCAAGCCTCAATTATATTTATATACCTCTAGAGGGGGCTCAGATGCCTCCAAAACTTTTTGCAAATGAAACTTTTAAATAGGTTTTAAAGTTAACTGAAACGTTTTCTTAGATCCTGACTTTAAGTTATATTAAATGATTTTGTATATAACAAGCGCTTTCCAGATTAAATTCAGTTTAAGCTAATAGGGTACCTCTCCCACAGAGGTGGGGACCCGGGCACTTGGGAGAGATGGCCAAATGCATTGATGCCGAAAACTTTAATAGTATGTTTGAAAATTTTTCTTCTCTACATTCGGTTTATAGCATCAGAATAAAGGAGTACTTAATTGCATCGCGAGTTAATTATATTACGAAAAATATAATTTATATGGTGCCATTCTATTTATTAACCTTAAGTATAATTGTAGTTATTCATTAATACTGATTGTAATTTTTCAAACGAGAGTTGGACATAACTCGGATGGTTTCCATAATTCCATATTTATTAATTCTATACCATATTGGATGGTTCTTCATTGCGGGAAGTTGCAGTATTAGATTTTTTAGCATCGAAATACGTTTTGAAGTACAATTATATCGTGTAGCAATATGGTTCCTTCTTTTCCCTTTCATCTCGACAGGCCTTCAGCTGACACTAACTTGCAGTGTATGTGTAACTCGTCTTCGTTATAATTTAATCAGATAAAACTTTTAGTAGACTTACTTATCAATTATCACAAGCCCTGTTGAAATTTGTTGCTGGCCCCACCCTTATAGAATTAGGCTGTTTTTACATAAGCATTGATTTTTGTATCACTTTCTGTAGATAAATGGTCTATCGCAGGTTTACTGTGAACTGAAAATCGTTTTAAAGAATATTATTCAAACTCTATGTTAGCCTTTTTAGATAGAACTAGCCCATGTGATACGATCAACTGAAGGTATTCGCGAGCCATATAATTTGTTGATATTTGCAAATATCGTTCCGAAACTCTCATCCGCTTAGACATATTTGAGGAAGAAAAGCCGACGTATGAGAAAGGAACCTACCCGTAGTGAAACAGATGGCAATTAATTTTGCGATTTTGTTTGTGAATGTGATTTTCGTGGGTTGAGGCGGACTTCAGTCCTCAAGCCGCTCTTTCCAAAATTCGAACACCTCGTTACAGCTACGAATTATTCTAATTTTTCGGTTTTTGCTCCTTTACCACAAGAATTTATGTTGAAATGGGAATCTCAAACCTTAAATTGCGATTGCATGCTTTATCATATGATTCGATGCTCTCGTTCCACATAACTCTTCGCAACTCAAGTGCATACCGTTGGTTAAGCATATAATACTTCGGTATTAATATATATTCGAAATTAGGTAAAGGTATATGCACGAAATGGCGGGCAGCCAGGATAATATAGCGAATTCGACAGCGAATGTATATTTGCTGTCGAAGCAGCGATTGGAATGTAATAGAATAATAGAAGAGCCTAGGCAATTTCTTCACCTTTTCAGAGCTTTTTATGGATGCTAAGTCCAGTGCTAAGTCCAGTGCAGTGCAGCGCTAGTGCTATCTGCAACACAATCGTTTTTTAAGCTTTCGCTTACGCTTTTCAAAGATTAATCCGGTATTTTGCCCTCTCTTCTCCGTTTCCCTTTCTTCACTCTTTCGTATTTTGCGGACAAGGAGGTGGAATGACAGTGACGGCCGACATAAGAAAAAATATATTGCGCTCTGTCATGCGTAAGGATATGAAAAGCCTTTCACATAGAGAAAGATAGATTGATATAGATTTTTATTGGGGATTCATCTCTGTTAGAGTGTAATTTCATATTTATACTATCTCTTAAACTATATTCTTAAATTCTTTCATAGGATATCGTTCTTGAATATTATGAACCTGAGCTGCAGAACTTCACAATTCTTAGCATCTCTTTCAATCTTTTTCTTTTCCTTTCCTACCTACTAGATTTAGCTATGGTATATTTCTCCATAAGTCACTAATAAACGCATATCTTTTCGCGTTTACTCTTAATATCTATAAAAGGAAAATGTAACAGGTTTTACTAGCAGCAGCCATACCATTCCACGATGAGAGTTATCGATATAAGTTATTAACCCGAAGTTTATATAGAATTCTACTATGATATTCATCGGCAGTCGCTGATATTGCGCTTTCACTGTACTACTCATAGTTGAGCGCTTCATTTCGGGAGCCATGATGTTTTTCGATTAGGCTTGTTGCTTTGCTTCGTGAGTCATAAGCATGAGCTTTCGCTTTCCCGCCTCGTTCTAAATCTCTGTAAAGAGAAGTGATAGTTACCAGCATATATACACAAGGTTGATTTAGCTCTCACTTTCCGTTAATTTTTCGGTAAAATTATTTTCAAAATTAGCGAGCAATATTTTGTGAAAAATTTCGTTTACCTCGATGATTTGTTCCAATGACTTTGGATTCTGTCGCTTTGGTTTTCATTGTTCAAGGTGGTCTATTACCTACCTCTGACTATCCAAGGAATTTAAAGTACATTTCATAGTATCACGTAGACGATAGCATAATACTTTAATTTGATATCGGTAAATAGATTAACCTGCGAAGCGTGACCTACATCTTAATGCCACTAGCAACTCAATTGTACCAGCCTTGGTGGCCGAGTGAATAGCATCTAAGCTATCGCTCCAACCCTAAGGTCCCCGGTTCGAATCCCGGCTGATGGAACTTTTCCTATTCAGGGAATGGTTGTGTGTGTTCGTTGTTGCCTCGGTGAAGCACTTCACATAAGGAGGACTTCACCGGTGAAGGGCATCAGTAGCTACGTATGAAAAAAATGTATGCCAAAGATTTCTTATGGCGCGGACTGGAAATAAGGGATTCTCTCCATGCTCTAACGGAGAATATAAATTTTATCAAATAGAAGTAAACGAGTTCATTCACGGAGGACTTTTAATTCAATTTTTCCTCCCAATGCATAAGTTTGATTGAATTTGACTAGTAATACCATAGTCTTTCCTAAACTTGACGTCCTTTATATGTTGATAGATTCGCGGAATGTGATGAATAGATTTTATCGATTAAAAGGATTTTCTCTATCCCTTTAGAAAGATGTTTCCGTAGAACTGAACTGAATTGAAGCTATTGGCAGATTGTATATTTCCCCTGATAATGAGGAATTAGCGTTTAATTAGTAATCCGTTTTTGAGAACGGTGATTTAGGAGCATTTTCCCTGTATATTATTATTACTGTTTCACAGTAAGTTAAGAAAGATAAAGTTTATTCAAATTTAGGCTCATTTGGACAGTTAGGTATTTATTGTTGTGAATCTTAGTCAGTTTACAAATATAAAAATAATAACAAGTAATTCTTACTGTAATAACAAGTATAACTTGTATAACCTAAGTAGGGTAACGTTTGGCGCTGTTAATGGAGATTTATGATATGTTGACCAGTTGATAATTATTACATAATTTCCGTTCAAGATTTCCATCCAGTTGTAAATACACTTAATATTCTTAGAGAAATTTATAAGAATAATACAATTAAAGTCTGCTTTCTGAATACTATCTATGGATTTCAGTTCCTCGTTCATTGTCTTTGATTTTAAGTTCGGCCGGCCTTAGAGGGGCTCACGTAGTTCTAATTTGTCTCTCATAAAATTTACTTTATCTTCCTTTAGTTATGTAAACATATCCCCAAACATTTTTCCTCCATTGTTTTCTGACCATCATTAGAGAACATTTTCGTGGCGTTTTATCAGTGTTCCTTATAGAATTCCAAATTCCATAATTCTTTTTCTTTTCTTTTTAGAATTCCAAATTCCAAAATTTCCAAAGAAATAGCTTATTTTTCTCTTATTCGGCCGAGTCTAGAATACTGCTGAGCGGTTTGGGACCCACACGAAGTAGGTTTAGTCTCAGATTTAGAGATGGTCCAGCGTAGAACAGCCCGATTCGTTTGCGGGGATTTCAGGTTTAATAGCAGCGCTACGGCAATGATAAGGTCCCTCGGTTGGAATTCACTCCAGATGAGAAGATCTGAATATTGACGGAAAATTTTCGAAAAGTTCATTCGTTCAGAATTTATTGACGAAGTAAGTGAAATATCAGTGCCAGTATGTAGCGAACCCGATCTCCGAGAGGCATCAACGAAGCGGTATAGGAAAGTAATCGCAAGGACGGATAATTATTTTTGGTCGTTTTTTTCCCAGGCTATTAGAGATGCTAATAGGGAGGAATGAATAATGGTGGTGCATTACACCCCCTGCCATACGCCCCTGGTGGCTCGCAGGGTATATATCTAAAAAATCTTATCCTCGCATCGATGGCATCGGCGTCGATTCAAATGAGCCATTCACTAAAAGCGAGCCGATTTTTAGAAATATTCTTCCTACTTAAGGATTCTCATATTGGCTGTGATTGCACCTAAAGATTATTTTTCCGCTCTAGTCCTTTATTACCAGAGGCATACTCGTAAATTTAAGGAACGTTTACGCCCCAGATGTACCAAATTAAATATACTCTTGTCATCCTTCTTTTTAGCCGCTTTCATGTCTCCATTAATATTCGAATGTAAGACGGAAAGGCAAGTGAGTAAAAATATCTTGAGTTGATTATCATTCGACGACTCATCGGGCGAATAGGACCGTGCAGTCTCATAAAATTTTGATCTAGTGCCGTAAATTTCGAAGCCAAGGCTACGAATTACACTGAAAACTGAACGGGTCATCCGTTGGTTATAACTTCATAATTTTCTCACTCACGCTGATGGAGAAATTGACGATTTTCCTGTCTGTGGTCCGATTACCCACTCTACCCTACACTTTGTGCATAATTGCCGTTCGCGTATACAGAAAAGGAAATATCTTCGGCCAAAGAATTGCCTTTACGTTGTTAGTGACTTGTTACACCTAACAATATGATAGTTTAATTTCTAGTAATAAAACTGAGTCTAAATTTTTAGTTCGCTTTTTTAATGTCGTAATCCAAGTAAGGAAATTATATCTTTTATTAACGAAGAATATTACTTCGTTAGACAAGAGAAGACCTTAAAATTAATCAATATATTTGTGTTAATAATTTAATCAATATATTTTAGTGAAGAGATACTTATGGAGGATTTGTGTTAGTTACGATTAAATATTTTTTTGATTATTTCGACGAAGAACATTGTCATACTTAAGGATTTCGTAGAACCAATCGATTTCGTTGGACCAATCTTGTTTCTTCTACCAATGGGGGTTTTCGCAATTGCTACTAAGCAATTGTAGTTCTTATCTCTACTTTTCTGTCAAAAGTTGATATCACTTCCAAAGCAGAAAATTTATGAGCTTAGCTACTTATAACCAGTCAGTTTTACTATATATCATTTACAATAAAATGATACGCATATATATTGTATTAAGAGGTTTAGTTTGTTTATTTTTGAGAATCGGTATAGTACCTGATCCCTTGTTAGAACACTTATTCATAAGAACCAATTCTAGTGTTATTTAAAAATTTCATTCACGATTGGTGACTTATTTAACGAAAGTTTTGGCAACTTAATTCCTGACCAGTTGGCTTCTCTTACTTCCCCTCGCCGTACTCTTGTAACCTAATAAGCCCGATCTCGAGGGAGCGGTCCTTCCCAAATACTCCCTCCATTCACAACTCCAAGCACACCACCGCCTCTCTGTGTAAACGGGAACATTTCCAATTCTTCTTTGCGACTCCTACGCTTCACGCGCTTTTGATTTCCGGTGTCAATTATTTGAAGCGTTCCTCGGGGTTCTTGGATTCATGTTGAATAAAACAAAAGAAAACTGCGTGATGGGATAGTTCCGAATTTAACATCATAAACTAACTGTGCGCTTTGCATATTCAACCAATGGTTCGATAAATTTAAATTAATATGTATAAGGTTAACCGTAAAATTGAAACGATGTTAATAAGAGCTTTTGCTTTGTACAGCTTAGTTAATGAGAGGTATAGCGATTAAACTTGATTTCTGCCAGAATTATTTCATTGGCTTTTCCTCGTAAATTTCATCCAACAGTGGTTTAAATCCTTTGTGCTATTCGAGGGTAAGAAGAACCTGTTTTCAAAATCGTTTAAATTGATTGATTTTATTTTCATGAATTTTATTTTTTCATCAGGAGTTATCATTCTATTCATTTACTTATTTTAGTTCTCCAAAACTTCCTGTTCTTACATTCGCTTCCTTCTCTCATAAATTCAAACCTTAAAAGTTTTTATCTTCTGTTTCTAAATAAGAGACTCAACATAGTGCGAATAAAGACTTTCTATTACTATTATTAAAAATCAAAATAGTTCTTACTCTGTAATTCATCCATTGTACCAATCCTATCACTATCTTATTCTTCAAGGTGTGTTCGATCAGCAATTCTCTTCTTTTATGTAAGATAGTCGCTGTCATCTTTCCTTATCTGCTCCACTTTTTCGTACAATTGTAAATGCTTATTTATTAGTATTCCGGCCTTTACATTTTATTTTCACCAATCTTTTGTAATACCGCATTTCCATTCCTTCTATTCTCTTCTTTTGTTATAATTCTTGATTTCCTTGGAAATTGAAAATTCCTTGTGTAGATCTTAATAAATCGTTTCCTTATATCCAAGCTTGTTTTTTGCGGTCATACGTTATATTTATTGTTATTTTTGTTGACGTAGATCCATGGCATGGATTCAATTCAATTTTCAAAATTAGATTATAAGTAAAACAACCAGAATAATCATTTATTCATCGTTTAAACTTTTGAAATAACTTTTTGTATTTTATTTATAATTTACATATTAAAATCGATTTAACTAAGAGAAACATAAGAAAAATATAGTAATATCGATAGTTTAAATAGTAATACTAAGTGACTTAGCCATATATTTCTTTGCCCCAGCTTTCGGTTCAATAATCTGGAGATTTTATTATAAACTTCAAGACCTTTCTCCTCATTAGTAGTAATATTAGCATTGTTAAAAGTTCTTTGACAACTGTATTCATTTTGCACATGTAGACTTTCACTGCGCTACCCCTTTGGTTATGCGGGACCTCTTTCTCCTAATTAACTAATTAAAAATATCATTCCTTTTGAGCCACTCAGATGGGATCTAAGGATACTGATTTGCCGCCTGTCTAACTATACTTCTCTGCCACCCTCATATAGGCATCGTGAGAATAAAGCAATTTCATTTGTATTTCATGGACTTCTTCTAGCCGTAGAGGTTATTTTTTTCGTGTTTTCTCGGTATCGAAGGAACGCAGGGAGTTTTCTGATACCCAGCACTCTGGTGTCTGAGGCACTTGGGAGGGGAGCGGGTGCTAGTGTTTCGTGATGTGATGGTGACGTGGGTGTATGAAAACAAGAGATGTGTGTGGTCTAGGAACTGGAGTGTGGGACTTAAAACAAAAGACTGCTCCACATTTCCTTGTTATTTCTCGTGCTGGGAGTTGCGGCGCTCGGGATATAAGTTGTCGTTCTTATTTTACATGCGGTTGACACACTTCATATACTTAGTCCCGCAATGCCAGATTGTTTCTCATTCCGGTTTCGGTTTAAAATCGACAAAACTCAAAATAGCATTTTTAGTATACCTTATAAGGTAAGAAGTAATCGCTCGACTTTAGGATGTAGTTTTGCATTATCTAAATGATATGTTCATACTCATACAGTATGTTAATAGTAAACATTTAGTAACCTTTTATCACATTTTTATATCCTTTTCTTAGGACCGTTTATGAAATATTACTGAAAGTCGTAACTTCATAATTACCGTAAGAAATATCTGCAACGAAACGCAATGGCTCGGGAAATTTCACAAGAAATATATTATTTTGCTTGATTTTCTACCTTTTATGGCTAAAACAAGGTTCGATATACTTATCAATACTGCAATAGGTAGTACTTTGAAGACATATACTTACTCTAGTGCCTTCAAAAAACATAGAGAGAGGAACTATTGAATGTGAATTGAATTGAATGAATAACTTGATAAACTTATATAAATTTATGATAGAGTATGGGTCGCTCAGTTTAACCTTTCATAGAGGAGATCTTTGTAGGAGAAGTCTTTCCGAATTCAAAAATATAATTTATAAATAAGCTAAATTTAACAATGCAAACATCATTTCTATGTACCTATATCATCGCTATATTTCACTGTACGGAATCTCAGCTGAAATTCGTCTTTTTTCGTCGAGGACTAAGAGAATTAGGGAGAGGGATATAGGGGATTGGATTGGGGAGGGAAGTTAGTATACCCAGCAATCGTACAGGATTGGTTTCTTCCCGAATTGCATTAGTCTGTGGCAAAGTCCCAGGGGCCAGCGCGAGTTTTTTCCTCTTCCTCTTTACCTCTCCCGCATTCCGACACATCACTTCTTTTCTTCGCGCCCAGTTCTTCTTTTAACTCATTCTCTCACTTTCCTTCCGCTTTTCGGGTGGAAATTTTTTTTTCGGAATTTCTCCGATGATCTTTTAGCACGAACCCATCGAAACTGTTTAAGGAAGAGACGCCTTTCAATTAAGAGTTCTGCAAGCGTTAGGTCGTTGCTGCGACTCTTTGAATATCGAATCTATATATTCATCATAAGGCAGTTTTGTCTGATATTTTAGTTAAATAAAATACGACTATCATGCTATCGCAATAGGATTTTAGTGCCATAGTTCAATGTTTATATTAAAACTAAGTTGTCGAAAGGTCCAATATAAAAGATACAGAAACCTTCTACGAGATTTTCGTTCCATACTTGATAAAATACGTCAGCTAAAAAACATTTTTTGTCACGCTAACGGTGCAGTGTTATTGAATGTTTCATTTTCTTAGTGAAAATGATTTCTAATGAAACCAAGGCTTACCTCGCAACCAAATTATCATTCACATATACTTTCACTCACTCAACGATACCTCATAATTACAAATTAAAATAAATTAATATACTTAGTAATTTTCCACAGATTTTATTACGCGAACGCTTTCGTAAGAAGTTCTTACATCTTCAGGCCTGAAAGCGTTCGCGTAATAAAATCTGTGGAAAATTACTAAGTATATTACTTTATCATGGCTTTCCACAAAGTTACGCCTGAGCATATTGATTTAAACATAATTACATATTTGACTTCTTTACTTTCAAGTGCGTTTTAGGAATTACTTGTGAATAATTTCACGGTAACGGTAACGGGTTTGTGAACGGTAGAGATGACTCCCCTTACGCAAGGGGAGTTATCTCTACCTAGGTAAATTTGACTCCCTTACGGCTTGAGAGCTTACCTACTAAACCAGCTCACTAAAATATTTTAGATTTTTAATTTAGAGCTCTTTGATGAGGTATATTTTTTAGAAGTTTACAGTTTTGAATCAGAGATATGTATTATACATCTTCAAAACTCAGATAACATTTTAAAACAAGCAGTTCAGGTAACTCGATTAACTAATCAAATGATTTTTTTCCTTGTAATGTCAATTTCCTTTCCCATCTTTAGAACAGTAGAATATTTGAGGATAACAGTAATATCGGGTGCTGTTGTAAATATAGATATAAACGGGAAGGAGGTTACATATAAGATACTAAAAATTAACTGCCAGATTATTTAGCAATACCACTTTCCGCAGAAGGTAGCTGCATGAAATGTTAGAGCGGATTATGCATTCTATATTATGAATTTGATTCACCTGAATGTTGCTCAAATATCATAAATAATAATATCATAAACAAAAATTATTATGATCTGGTAAGAAATATAACCTTTTATAGATATAGAGACTATTCATCGGATTCCCATAGTTTATGACGCTACCAGGTAGTTGTCGTTAATTTTAATTAAAAAAATGAATCTGGTCAAAAAATTATCTTTTGTGAATAACTGAAATACTTTTTTACGATTCTTTTGAAAATATGCGAGTTGTGTCTATGAAAAGTACATGCATAGTACAAATTATATCCAACTTATAAATGGAAATTTGGAGAGCCGATCGATAGTATCTTTCACTGAAAATTATATAATAATATCTATTTTTTTTTAAATATCTAGACCTTTCATGAGAGAATTCGATGCTCATGTGCCCTCATGTATTGGCTGACTGAAAGGTTTACTCCTTTATATGCTTACACCAATTTTGTACTTCCGTTTGAAATTACATTTAATTTCAAATAAAAGTTCATTAATAGGAATGGTGAAATACCATTTAAGTTAGACATCTATTATTTTTCATTATTCTTATGTTCAACAAATGGTACACGCCTGCTTAGTTTTTCTCATTTTACTATACTGCTAACAGTATACGATGAGCAATTTTTTTCTTGACAGCATACTTATTTATATTTTTAACCATAGTGTTTTGAAATAAGTACAACGAGCTAATTTTCAGTGAAAGGTTTGATAGCGGATGGATATTATAATTATGCTAACCTTTCAATTTGTGTAACCAATTAATATTATATTTAAACCTCTAGATATTTCATAATTAATACGTTCTCCTGTCTCCACGCTGAAGTCTATAAGGTAAGGTTTTTTTTAAACTTATCCTTATTATTTGAATCATTTGGGAAAATTTTGTTCTCAAGTTTCACCATTTGATCATTTTTTATCTTTTCCCGTATAAAGCTCACCTCTATAAGTGCTCCTTTCTTTCCTGCATCGGAACAACTGCTGGTATTTTTTCGGGGACACTCCAACCTCTTTATGTCTATGTCTATGTCTATGTAAGAACCCTGCAAGCCACCTTTCGGTGTATGGCAGGGGGTGCAAGCACCTTGACTCTATTTTCCTAAAAGGTTGCTTTCGCGTATACTTCGCGGAAAAAATGAATTTTTGAAACGATTCGTTTTAGCATCTATTTCCCTAATCTTTCTGGCAGTATCAGCACGGCCCATATAACAGGGGGGTCGCATTATATCGGTTACATCATCTGAAAACGTAATTTCTCTGAACTTATTTAATAAATTTATCCTTTGAATTTTTCTTCTATCTTCTAATGATTCCCATCCCGCGTCCTGTAACATCTGAGTGACACTCGCTGTTTTATCGTAGCAATTCTTTACAAATCGTATCGCCTTTCGTTGTACTTTTTCTAAATCCCGAATATGACATTTCTCGGCGGGGTCCCATACACTACATGCATACTCAAGGTGAGGCCTAACTAACGCTAAGTAACATCGCTCGCGAACCTTTTCTTCGCTCCTACCGACTATTCTTTTAACGAAGCCGAGTTTCTTAAGTGCTTTTCCACATATATTTCGGATGTGGGCACTCCATGATAGATTATTCGTGAGAGTTACTCCAAGATACTTTACCGATTCTACTGTCATTAGGTTTACCCCTCGGAGACTATAAGAATAATCATTTATTATAGATTTACTTTCGAAGAAGTTAACTACCGAACACTTTTCTACATTAAGCTCTAATTGCCAATCATCGCACCAATTCATAATTCTGTCTAAGTCGTTCGAAAGGGTTAATCTATCCTCTGAACTAACTATTTCCCTGTAAATGACTGTGTCGTCTGCGAATATCCTAACATTGCTTTCAATGTGATTGCTGAGGTCGTTGATGTATACTAAAAATAACAACGGTCCAATTACACTGCCCTGAGGGACGCCCGAGGTCACCTTAACCAAGTTGGAACTAATACCATCGAGTACTACTCGTTGCTCTCTATCGGTGAGAAAGTCTTTTATCCAGTTAATAACTTGTGCATTGATACCCGCAACTTCTAATTTGTACAGCAATTTATGATGAGGTACCTTATCGAAAGCCTTCCGAAAATCTAAAAATATCGCATCGACTTGCTTATGTTTTTCAGCAGAGTTTAGAACATCGTGTACTAATAAAGCCAGCTGAGACTCGCAAGAACGAGTCTTACGAAAACCGTGTTGATTCCTAATTATGAAATTGGACGTTTCAAGAAAACCCATTAAAGAGCTAGCTATTATATGTTCCATAATTTTACCGCTCAGTGATGTTAAAGATATAGGCCTGTAATTAGCTGGATCGTCCTTAGAGCCACTTTTAAATATTGGCGTGACATTCGCAATTTTCCAATCTTTCGGGACCTTTCCTTCGCTCATACTCTTGTCAAATATAACTTTAAGAAAAGGTGCTACGCTCTCCGCAACTTCCTTGAACACTCGAGCCGGTATGTCTTCAGGACCCGGAGCTTTATTCGGTTTAATCTGTTGCAATAGTTTAATGATGCCGTCTTCTCTGAAGGTGATTTTCGACATTGATTCAGGTTTATCAACATTCGGGAGAGTATTTGATGTATCGTCAGACGTGAAAACGCTTCGAAAAAAATCATTCAAGATATTAGCTTTGCCTTTAGCATCGTTTACTATATTACCGCAAGTATCCTTTAATGAACCAACAGTTTGCTCTTTACCTTGGACCTCACGAACGTACGACCAAAACGCTTTTGGGTCCTCTTCCAAGTGTTCGCATAAAATCTTCTTTTTATATTGACGGAGGGCATCTCGCATAATTCGTTTAGTTTCCGACTTAGCTTCCTTATGTTCGCTCTTTACTTGATCTGTGTTGATACTGTTCGGTTGCCTCGCAGCGGCTTTTAATTTGGAATGCAAACGCCTCTGTTTCTTTAGTGCTCTCCTAGTCTCCTTATTATACCATCTAGGTTCATTAATTTGATTTGAAAGTTTTGAGGGTACAAATTTATCCATTAGGTCACGCATTATTCTTACAAAGAGATTCCACGTGTCCTCGGTATTTAAACATATCGCGCGCGTTTTATACTCCAGAAATTCGTACATGAGTTTACTACGAAATCCTTCGAAATCGGCTCGCGGGTAAAGATAAACTCTGCGCTTAGGTTTTCTGTGCTTTACCAAGTTAAGGTCGAAATCTATAATTATGGCTTTGTGATCGGATATTCCATCGCAAACAGATGTGTTAGATACTCGTTCGGGGGTGTTCGTAAGAAAAAGATCTAAAATGGTTAATTCCCTGGTAGGCTTTTTGACTAGCTGGTGTAATGAATTTTTTTGTATTAAGTTTAACAAGGTCCTACAAGAGTCATTGTCCCGAGCTCTTTTCTTGACTACGTGCTTTTGCCAATCGATGTCTGGAAGATTAAAATCTCCTCCAATTATCATTATGCTATTGTTGTTTTTACGCGAGTAAAAATTTATTTCATCGTTTAGGTTACGCAAAACATGACGCGAAGAGTTGGGCGGCCGGTAAAAAGCACATACATGTAGATTGGGTTTATTTGGCTGACTAATGGTACACCATACGCTCTCGATGCAACTGTTAGGATACGTATGTGAACTACTCCGCAAAGAACTTTTAACCGCTATAAATACTCCTCCACCCACTTTATCCTGACGGTCCTTACGATAAATCTTAAAATCTTTAGGAAATACTTCGTAGTCATTAATATCGTCTGTTAGCCAGCTTTCGGTGCCTATAATTATGTCAGAGTCGTTACTTCGGATAAGATGTTCAAGATCGGCTACTTTGTTTTTAATGCTTCTACAATTAATAATGGCAATCGATAGTTCATTTACAATGGGAGAAGCCCGGGAAACGCGTTGTTGCTCATCTTCAACTTGCTCAGTAATTTTTAAGGTATTCGATTGTTTATTAACTTTATTTCCTATATCGGAGCCACTTAAATTAGAAGCATTCCCACAAATTCCCTTTAGCCTAAAAAAAACCTACAATGCTCGTAAATCCTGTGAGCCACCCCGCTCGCAGCTTCAGCAGTATAGTGAACACCAGAGCCGTTCAAGGCGAGGGGGTTTATCCGTCTATATTTATCATTTCGGAAAATAGGCTTCTGCCACTCTGGTTTCCTCTGGAAGATCAAAGAGGCATTTTAGCGCTGAAAGAAAGAAGCCATTGTTTTCTTTTTTTCCAGCTTCCGAGCGGAAGAATTTTAATTCGAAACATTCTTCTAGATAAATTTTCCCTAAATATTTCGCGTATCTCTTCCATCTTGTTATTAGTTGAAAGCAATTTAGCTACCCATAATTACCGAATAAAATTTAATTCAATGAAGAGCACCATATTTTTATATGGCGAGTTTCATTCTGAATATACCTAATTATAATGTCAATATTACCTTGGAAAACGAAATTAATTCTTTCCTTATTGTATTCGTTTGTTGAAATGCTGTTTCCTCAACCGTGTATCAATATATTCTTAAAACGTCGTGGAAACTACTTTCTTTTATTTGTGAGCAAGAATGTGCAGCAAAAATCTGTTATGGTCGGTCAGCCAAGTTCCCTTTAAAGGGAATATTTAAAAAAATAATTTTTAGAAATTTAGCCGTAATTATTTTATTGTGATAATAATAGAAATATGAGGTATGTACTGGTATAAATCTGAATGGTATTCAGAAATGTTAGGTAGATATTTTAAAGGGCCCATTACTTTACAAAGCTAGGATCGGATGAGCCATTTTAGCATAACCTCGTTTTTACATTTAAATATTACATAAGCCCAGGAAAAAAGGAAAGATTAAATTTTTGAGAAGAACCTTAGCAAATTAACGCATATTGGAAATATTTAGCTGCTATTTACCAGGAAATTATTTATGAGTTTGTAAAGATACATCTGCTAGTGCTCACGAGGACGTTGGTGAATTAGACATCGCGGCTTAAATATGAATCTTAAAATAATAAAATATAATTGACTTGTAAAATATAATGTATTGTATTGTAACAAAATATAAGCAAATATAAAAATTTAGATTTAATATGGTTAAGTTAGCCAAATCATAAAGAAATATTTTGGTTATTAGTGATCCTATCGTCATTAATTTGATATGGGATGTCAAAATTATTTTATATACTCGTACACCTTTTCCCTCAACCAGTCCAACCTGTCGTAGGACTTCATAAATCATATCAAATATGTTATCCGGCTAAAAATACTTTAGAAAAGGGAGAGATTTGTGAAAGACAGTTGTAGCTCATAACTATCGCTGATATTATCGTTTAAACGCAAACTTTACGTTAACGATAAATCGTTTATTTTCCATTTCCATTCCTTCGCTTGTGTTAGCTCCGAAGAGGCTCTTGTTTATTTAACGAGCGTAATAATGGAAAATGGCGTAGGTTTCGTCAGTCATCAAAGTCTCGTCATAACCGAATCTCATGTACTCCTAGTATCCCATAACATAGCGCCGGCCAAAAAAGAAAATGTTTTAAAACTCTTCTCCTTATAAACCTCTGGGAGTAAAGAGTGAGCGAGACCCTAAATAACCCGTCGAGTCCCATCTCCATCTCCTCCTTAGTAAATAAGCAACTGTCTCGCGTAACCAACCATTCCTACCGCCATAGACAATGCCAACATCACAAGACGCCACAAAACGCTTAACCAGTATATCCCTCCTGCTTTTTGCTTTTTCATTCCTCCGAAACTCTCGGCCAATAACACAAAGTGCTTCCATCAACCACTGGAATTTTTTGATTTCACATCTCAAATTTATGGAGTTTTCCTCCAACGGTTTGTATACGCTAGGTTTTGAAAATACTGAAGGAATTGGGACAGGCTGTTGAAAACACGCGGTTTTTTAATGCTCGGATCATATTCTCGCGCGGGTAAACGGCTCTGATAGAAGGTTGTGTATACGAGGTGAGCGACTCGAACGTCACATAAGGCGCTCCGAAAGCTTTTATATCCTATAAACTGCACGCCGACTTAGAAACTAATGCCGTGATTTCGAAAAGGGTGGTGAGATCATTTCTCGAGAGAAGTACCGTGCGAACAGCGATACCAATATGGCTTCTTTCTTGGAGAAGTTCGGTGAAATGTCTTGCCTCTTAACTGTAATATATAATCATGTACCAATTTTCAAATTTAGCTAGTTTTTAGGATAAAGAAACTTTTGAAGATGCTCTATCCAAAACTTATACGCAATCCTTCTTACATTACTATTTACATCCCAGCATTCATACTGCTCTGCGGAAAATCGACTTGAATTACTTTTTTAACAATTATTTTCTTGTAACAACAATTTCTAGCGAATATTTCATTCGCTGATTTCACTCAGAATTCATACTCGCAGCTTGTTGAAATTAAATATCTTTGAAAAGCATTCATTTGAGAATATAAAATAATTTCCTAAACGTGGTAATAATTTAAATTTTAAACTACCTTAAAGTTTTGTAGATGGTAAATTTTTCTCCGATATTTTGAAATGGAATCTAGGTTACATAATGAATTATTATTTTTATATCTTTGACGGAGACTGGGGTCCCTAAATATACTCTTTTTGATGATTTTGATGATTCAAATGTTCACAAACCAATAACACAAATATCCATGGCCAAGCGTGGTAAATCTTCGTTAGCCGGGACTCGAATCTAGGACCATATTAAAAAGCTTGCGTGCCTACCATTATGGCAAAGAGGTCTATATGGTTTCCTGTAATTTTTACTGTTCCTCCTTTTTCAGAGGTATTGCCTTAATTTAGATCGTTTAGAGGATTTTAGATCACCATTTGAATTATTAAAGCGAGTTATCATAACTTATAATTTGACATATTTGCATTTGGTAACTTGGTAGAAAACTTATTTGTTAGTATAAAAAGATAAAAGGCCCAGTTTCGTAGTTTAGTTAGTTTTTAGTTGTTTTACTCTGAGGTTCATCTCTAATGGTTTCTTAGATTAGCAGTTTTAGACATGCATACGGTAGCGTTAATATTTTTATTAAGAAACATTCACCGGCGTTCGATGGGCAGGCATTGTCCACTTGGCAAACCGAAAGCTTCGGAAGCAAATTTTTCCACCCAATTTTCCATATGATTTTTTAGTAACTCGAATTGCTTCTGCCAATTGCAATTGCGTAAAATTAAACTATACAGTTTGAACAGAAATGTCAGTGTTCAACAGCAGGTTATACCAGCAATAGCGAAACATTTATTGCTGCTCAATTATTTATTACACCCTTTTATTTGTAAATATGGATTAATTTACCAGACAAGGAGCGAGTACCAACATAGCTTTATTTCAATTTGTCATTCATTCTGATGTGGAGTTTAGTCTATTTATCCTATTAAGAAAGAAATGTATTTGTATTATAGCTTTTTTCAGGAAAATAGATTACGCACTAACGCCAACGTATTTTGAGGTTAATTAGTCATTTTTGGAGCGAAATTGTATTTATTATATTAATTTATATTAAATTGTAGATGAGCGTAATTTTAGGAGAATCAACAGAAATCAATCAACAGAACCGGCCGTGGTGGTTGAGTCGAAAGCATTCTATCTACGCTATTGCTCCTACCCCCAAGGTCCCGGGTTCGAATCCCGGCTGAAAGGACTATTCCGATCAGGGAATGGTTGTGTGTGTTCGTTGTTGCTGTTGCCTCCGTTAAACACTTCCTGACAACTTCTATAGAGAGCTTAGAGACTTCACCAAAATTCATAGAAAATTCAGCAATTAAAAAAAGATATTTATATAATTATTTGACAATTGAAGCTAACACTCTTAATTCATAATTCTTAATTAATAACAAAAATAAAAATATTCCTTTACCTGGATGAATGACTGTCGACTCTTTTGGAGGAAAATGTAACTAACACTGTTAAGTTAGTTTTTCCTAAAAATTAATAATGTGAAACTTATGTGATTGGTTTCATAGAGAAAAAAACATAGCTAATTTATCTTGGGGAAATGATTTTCTCACATTTTATATCGGAGTCGATTTGAGTTGGAGTCAAGAATTCGACTAATTAAGGTGATTAAAATAGAATTGGATACACAGGTATTTTAACTCTCGAATCTTCCACTCGCAAACTTCCATGAAGCAACAGCTTCCATCTATCTGCCCTAAAAGAGGAAGTTTCTTTCAGTGGAATCCACTTCGTTGATATTGTCACATCCACGATATCGCAGACTCGAAATCCGGGGGCTCCATTTCGAAGAAGTAAAAACCACTTGACTCACGATGCGTGGGAGTGAAAAAAATATATTTCCGGGACCATTGTGCTACAATAGCTGTGACGTCATTGTTCCAAAGGTCCGTGGCGCCGTCTGTTGCGAAGAGAGACGCCGGCGGTGCCACACCCGATGGCCCGGGGGCCAACACTTCGGGGCATCGCTGTCTCTTGCTAATGGAACTCTCCCTCTTTCTCCTTAGTATATACCCAACACCCACTCCCTCCGTCTTCTGACGGTCTCACCCCGTCATTTGTTCTTTTCTCCTGTTTATCTTTCCGCCGCTAGATGGAAGGGGCGGCTGACGGTATCAACACACGCACCTCCTCCGGTGCAACTTTTTCCGCTCCTGGGATTCAGGGTTCGAATCTTGGATTTGCTTTCCCCCCTTCTAATGTGAAGCCTGGCTGAACATGAAGAGCCCCGTGGTATCTTAGGGTTAAATTTTCAATCCTTATGTCCGAAGTATCGATGCATGTGACAGCAATTTCATTGGTTCGGTCATCAAGAAAGGTGTCGATGGATGTTATTAGTATGCACCAGCATTTCTAAATGGATTGGTTCGATTCGGGAATGTAAAATGGCTGAAATATTTTTTCTGCGCTGTATGAGCATCAATGATGAATTTTGGATAGTAGGAATACAGAAACCATTATTGCATTGCATTTACTATTGATTGAATATAAAAGTTACTCATTAGTTACCTGTCTAATGTATAAATTCAGGCATTCCTGTAGGCATTAATAAATACATTCATTTCGTTTTAAGGAATTAACTTGCTACTTTTTGAATGAAACGTTATTCGAAATCTCAATATATTTTTAAAAATTTATAATAATGTAAAAGTTGTTTTAGTATAAGGATGGTTATTTTAGGAATAAAGTAAATAAAATTCCAGTTTTAGCATGGTTTACATGCGTTTTTACCTATAGTATTGTTCAATCGCAGAAAAATGTTGGGCCTTTATTTTCCGCAATTTTATGAAGTTTTTCTCAGGAGTAATTTGAATAACAATGCAGAATTTGTACTAAACATATATTAATTCATAGAAAAAACCTGTTAATAAGTTTATCACAGTATTTGTGTATAAGTGATACATTTCCATTAGTAATTCGATAAGAATCACCCGATTATATGTACTTCAGCCCTTTCTAAAATCAGCGCCATCAAAAATGTAATAATATTAATATTAACATAGTTATACATGAATCTCCTGAATCGTCAGAAAATTCGTTTTCTCGATAAATGATTCAGTCGTTTGCGATTAGTCGTGAACTGATAATATATACTTTAAACTACTTTCGAGGTGTGGCATGGTAGTAGCATGGAAGATTTAACTGGCGAACCTAAGAACTATCTTAGAACATTAAACTCCAACCAGTGATAAGTTTCATCAACTAAATACCAAAGTATCGAAGTGGAGTCCTCCTCTAGTATCGCTCCTTTGCTATGTGAGGAATTCTAAAACGCGTGGGTAAACCGGAAAAGAAAATCCATTCTGCATGATTAGATAGCGGATTAAATTAGTCGCCAACTACATCAAACAAAAGGATTATTTTAGCCCTTAGAATTGTTCGTTTGGAACGGAGGGAAATATTTGTGGACGGCCTATACCTATTTCTGAGCTCGCGCTTCGGGCTGAGAGTGAGGTTTCCTCCGAATAGATCCGCTTTTATTGGGAAACGCTTCGTTGATGCAAACCGATTTTGCTTATAAAAGCTCTTTTCGAAACAATTAAAGTATAAGTTATCGTCCGGAATGTTTTCTGGTGTGGATCGAGCGCAGTGGGGTCGATCCGATAAGGTCGAAATTTCGAAAGCATTTGCTCCTCGTGCCAACTGTGCGTAGCGGCTGCATTACAAGCTGCGATCCCGATTATTAATTTCAAATTAAATTACGGCTCCTAAAAAAGAAGGCGTCACACATTTGGTTTTTTAAAGTTCTAATACGCCATTTTAATTTAAATTTCAATTTGGTAGTTCACATGGAGAATGAATTATTTTAAATGAATGAAAATACGAAATAAAGAGATAAACATCCACTAAAATTTGGAAGCACGACAGGTTCCGACACTTTTAACCATTATGAGTTGTTGGAACGAATTAACAGTAACTTTACAAATTAATTACTTTGATTAGTGAAGTACTGGGAAAGTGTTGAAGGTTCGAAGGGGTTGGACTAACGTGTCATTCTTGTTCTCTGTTTGTCTGCCTTAGTTTTTGCTATAAAGATAAAAAATAAGTGATGGTAACTTTTATAAATCTGTATATTATCCCTCTTCATATAAATCATATATATTCTATTTATTGTTATTTCACACAGAATGCGGTATTGTATACACTTTTGTTATTCTAACGATCATTGATAACCTTTATTCAGGGTCGATTCTAAAGATAATCAGGATCTTAGGTACTCGGCCCCATTTTCGTGATTGTAATTTGCAGCTATAGTAAATCAGGATGAACAATACGTGTACAAAAATTGAAGAAACCTGCAAAGATAATTCAATTTTTCTGAACATCAAATTTTAAGAACCCATCAGATCTTATACTGCTGAGATTAAAAGCTAGGTCGTGTTCTTTCCAGTTCTTGATTCAGTAAAATTCAATTCTACATTTCCCGTTCTCTATATTTTTCAATAAGAGTATTGTCCCCATTTTATCACTTGCCATGAAGTGTACTTGCTAAAGAAATTATTGCAGTGGTTCAGAAATGAGATTAATCCTCATTAAGACGTAAGGACACTGAAATTTGCTTAATGGAAGGTAAGATTCATGTGGAAATAGAGAAAGTTGGACGAAAAATTTGCATAAAAAGGAGCTAGTATATGAAGAGGTAGACTGGTTATGGAGAGATAAAGGGTAAGGGGCACTAGGAGATTACCGAGAGTACAAGACTCGTCAGTACGTGTATGTATGCAAACAAATTCTTTTCTGAGAATCTGACGCGCTCAAAATTTCCACGGATCTACGCAATCCTCTCTTCTTTCCTCCGTTGGCGCCGTCTCCCTTTCGCCTCCAAACAGCGGGGGTCCTCCTCAGCTTGGAAACTTCCAACGCCGGCTACTGGAGGAGGAGGTTACAGAAGGCCACGTAGGGTGCCTCGGAATCCGAAGCGTAACAACAGCGGCAGCTAACGGATTATTGGCAGGCTATCATTTACACCATTAGAAAGGGGTGAGACAAAGTCGCCCCCAGGAGATAATGCGTTGAGTGAGGAACACGTCTTCTTATGTAACGAATGCAAAATCGACAGAATAAAAATATATTTGGCTCCTTCTTTCGAGTTTGTGCTTTCAGTCGGCTGTCAAGTAGGTTCCATTCGGTATCGATGGTCATTAGTTTCCATGTAATTGTTTACTTTCCATCCCACGTAACGAATAAAAATCGTTTTCAGCGCCTTGAGTTGTTGAGCTAACGCAAAATTTCAACGAGTCATTATCTCCTCTATTAGCTCTTAATCATCCAGGAGTTTAGCGGGTTGATATGATAATATCTGTAGATATTTCTATCAGTACCTAAATTCTTCTGTAGATCAAATGTCAACATTATTTCTTTATGCGGCGGAAAGATATATTTTTGATCAAATTTTGCTCGAGACTTCATGTGATTCAATTCTTGGACAATGAAGTAAACAAGCACTTGCTTATAAACCAATGGTTATTTTGTGTTTTCATGTTTTCAGATTTCTTATTGCGGAGGAATAAGATGCAAGCTATTTACGGAAGATCTTCTAAAACAAATGTCTTCAATTTCATTCAAAGTCTTTATCATTCCTACCGTTATCTTTTCTGTGACCATTCACCTCTGCACAACCTCATTCGTCTTAGCATTACAGTTTTCTGTTTTTAGAATTAAAGGGTTCCGTTATTTCCTTCTTTCACCATTAAATAAGACGGATGCGTTTTAATTCTATTTGTCGGTCTCCGGCATTTTAATACTATTTTTGGAATCAGTTAGGTTTATTTCAATAAAAAAATCCTTTCTATTTGAGAATATTTTCCGCTACGTATGTGGTGATGATCTACAGCACTTAATAATTGATTCTGGATAGTTTCAGTTTTTAATTATTTCCAGAAGTTTTTGCGGATCCTCTACTCGGATAGTGTGATGTATTGGACTGAGTTAGGAAACCTAAATTTTTGCATCACCCAACCAATAAATCAAATAGTTTGCTATAGAATATTTTTATCAGATTCTGAACTCCTTGGGGCTTTCTTTATAAACACATATATAACCTGGTAAAATATCGTCTTCAACTTGAAATCTTCAGTCAGCCATAGCGGTTTTGAAATTTAAATAGATTTTCTTATTATTTCCTAGTTTTGGTCGCATTTTTTATTGTAAAGCCTTCCGTGGAAATATATTTTGCTGTTTTCAGGTTCATTTGAGATGGATCCTACTGACCTACTACTAATTGCCATTTCGCATAACGATGCTCAGTAGGATCACTTTTGGGGCTTTTTCGAGTATGGAATGCTTTATCTTTAACTCAGTCCTGTTTTCTCCGCCTTTTCTTTACTATATCCCTATTTTAAAAGGCTAGTCATTTTATCTCCATATGCTATGATGTTATTTCTTAAACTAACTTCGCTTTTAAAGGCAATTAATAATGAAATAGAGAACATCTTAGAAAAAACTTAATGTGAGAATCTTAGAAAAACTATATAGATTAGTTACTCACATGCAAAACACAGATTTTTACCTTACTTCTATTCATTCAGATAATAAAATGATATTATAGTTTTAATTCATGATATTTCATTTGGGCATTTTAGATATTTGACAGAGAATTGTATTTTTCCAAACGAAAACATTCTTTTAAATGGTCCTCTGTAGAGACACTCCAATTATATTACGTTTGAGTCCGCGATAACGTATTTAATGAGCATTATCGTGTTAGTCATAACGCTGTTGGCCCTTGAAAAACTATTGTGGGTTATCCTATTAGAATTATCACCGTAATACGAGAGACTAAAGATAACTGCGAGAAAGATAACCTTGGCATTGCCGGAAGCAGGATGTCGAAGGAAGAATTTCCAAGAAAACACGATAGAGGACGCAGATCCTGACAGGGAAACGTGAGTGTCCGACTAAAAGGCAGCGAATAAACGTGTATTTACAGTGCGCCATTCGGTCTCGGCCCTTCATTTTCTCTGATGCAGTTTCTTTCACTGCGGGAAACGAAACCTAATTGAGCAAGGATTGGTTTTTTGTAAATTTGTCTGACTCTGGCAGTACCTACTTAAATTATTAGTTGAAAAACTTAGTAACGCACTTAAGGTACTATTCCAATCAACTTTTAGCACAAGATTGATAGTAGTTGATAGGCAATATTTCATTTAAAAACTCAAATCTAAATTTTATTTCTTATAGATTACTCTCTGAATTGACTTTTGCTTCTTCTAGTGAGATTTCCCAAAAGCTGTTGGAAGAAGTGGGCCCACGTCTCTGGAGCTCCTGCATTCCAGCTGCATCATACTCGTCTCCTCTATGCCACCAAGGTAGGAAATATTGTTCATTCAGTCTTCTCTTTAATGAAGCGTTACAGTAGCAATAATATATTGTTTTTTTTGAGATTGTTGCAGATTACGCTAAAATTATCTAATTGAGAAATATATATATTTTTGAGGGGAATAATTGATCATCGCTATTATCTCTTTTGTTAATTTATGCTCAGTTTTATCATATTACAATGCCGGCAATGAAAGAATCTTTAGCTTGATTCCCATCACTCACGGAACTGCCTTGTGATAATTGTGAATATGGTTGTAGAAGATAATAAATTTTGGCTTTGGCATTAGCCTTACGGTCATATGCCTTTTCTGACATTATTCCATAACAGGGTACCTTCGAAATGGAATCAGGGACCGCTTCTACACAAGGTCTATACATTATTAATTCAAATTAGGATAATATAAACTGGAGTCATGATAACATTTCAATCGTATCGGCAACGCGATTGACTGTTTTTACTTTATCTGTAGTTACGTAGTCAATAAGATACTTTCATTCAGTTTTTACTCGGATTATATTTTAAATATTTTCGCGATTCCCAAATTATAATAATAATAATAAATCGTCTTTATTTGGGCGAGATTGAGACTTAAAAGTCTCTTCTTCCATCTAATTATGTTCAAGATGCTGGTTTTGAAATTTATTCTGCTGCTTTGCGAACATATTGCCGTAAATTTCAGCAACTAAAAAATGCATCTATGTGTTTTCAAATGTCATCAACTGCCTCTAAGACTCTTTCAGGCGAAAACTAAAATCATTTTCAAAATTACGTAGGAAACTAGTCGTGATACAATTCGATAGATGAGAACTACCCGTTTTGACGGAGATAGAAAGAGGACTCTCTCTCGAGGAAATTGAATGTTTTCTTTCCACCGAGACTGTCGCAGATTGCGCACCGCAAAGTAGACGGGTGCGGTTGAACGACTCGTCCGTAATTACATTAAGGAGTTCAGTGAGGTTTTCTGATTTTCCGCGCGATATCCGAAGGCCCGCTTTCATTGCCACCACATTTCATTTCGGGCCAATGTTTTCGTTCCATTTCTCCCGCTTTGCCTTTGGGTGTTCCCTGTCACCCGTCTCATCGGTTCGACAAACAAAGGGAGCAGTCCCAAAGGGTTTCCTCCGAGTTGCGAGGCAACGGGATCCTCCGTTGCAAATCCCTATGGGCACAAGGCGAGGAAGTCGGAATACAAATTGTTTCCATGGCCTGGAGGGAGGCTAAGGGATTGGGCTCATACTCTCTGCAATGAGAGAGAGAGAGAAACTTGTTACGGGAGCTTCTATTAGGCCGCTGTAATTAAGTAGATAAATTAGATCGTATTTGTGGTCGTTGGCTACCGCAAACCATCTCGGCCTGTAAATACTCAGATTGAATTGGATTTCCAGGTTTCTTCCTAATTTTCGCTATTCCATTTTAATTGGTCTCTAAGATTTGTGTACGTTTAAGGATTCTTAGGATCGCTAGAGCCTGCATTAATTTCAAGGGTCGTTAGAATTCCTTTGTGTAATACTTAAACTGAAAGATATGTACTGGTGAATTACTTTTCTTTCAGTGTTCATCCAAGATTGGTTGGTGAAAAAATCCCATGAATTAACATGGATTGGTAGAAAGCTTTCGTGTTACCCTTGGAATGGTGAATATCTCTCTTCTAGAAATAAAATTTCGATATTTGATTAAATCGGTAGTAGTACGATTGATGGTAATACAGTAAATTCAAGTATTAAGTACGAGAATAATGATTATGTTTTCCATCCTAATGAATTTTCTAACTGCACTTCATGCTGATATTATCTTCATCATTGATCACACTCTTCGAAGGCTCAAATACCTTTCAATTTCTTGTAGTTATTTTCATAAATCGTAATAATTGAGTTTTAATTCTGTTAAATCTCCGGTGTTAGACTACTATTGTAAGTTTTATTCGTTTTCATGTCATACTCCACCTGAACTTTTTCATACCTCATGCATTAAAAATCCCAAATCTGTTTTCAGTATTTAGTTCATTCATCCATATTTTCCGAGTCTTAAATATAAGATCTATTATTTCAACTGAATAGGTAGTCTTATAAATAAAAATTCAGCCTGCGTATGTTAGTGACCGCAAAACTCGAAAAATACTCGGTCGATTGACATGAAATTTTAACATGACGTTGCATTTAAATACGAAAGTGTTTTTATTGTAAAAAAAGTTGAGATTTCGTCATCGGTTCGATCCCAAACGATTCAAAGCATTTCCATAAGAAATGCACGTAAAGTTCATTTTTGCCGCTGCAGGCTTTATTTCTTTTGCAAAATTAAATTAAAAAGGATGGTCATACGAAATCGAGACAAGCACCAAAAGAAGAGAAAATAAATGAAAAATCTTATTTTTATCGTGGATTATTGTTTCCGAATTGAGCTTTCTAGATTTTACACGAAATACAGGAACCCGGTCCCTCTGATGAATGCCATTGTTGAATCCGAGTTCCTGAATTTTAGCCTATTTTAAGTTAAGAAGAAGTTTTTTTGTTGTTCGGTTGATTTTGTTCACATTGAAGTGCATATTCAATCGTTGGAAGTGATTCAAATGATCTATTTTCGAAAATCGAAATAAGAGTTGATTTGATACCGAATATTGTATTTAGTTCAATTCATTTGTTTTGTTTTGGAAATGATTTAATCTGTTGTATGATGTATCTGATGTAATCTATCTGTTTTCGAAAATCAAAGTGCGAGTTACATTTTATTTGAATGTTGCATTCAATTCGATTAATTTCTTTCGTTATTTTCCCCTTGGTCGTCGTCTTTGTTTTCTGCGGGCCATAGTACGCGTTTTACGGGTTGAAAAAGAAGAACAGCAACTCAATCTCCTCAACGATGCCAAGAATTATTAGATCTACAGCTAAGACGTATGCAGTTGATTGAGCCACAACAAAGCGTGGACTGGTTTAGCTTGTTGATTTATAAATACTTTGAAATTAAGGTATAATATATTTTATTTGATATGTAAGTTCTCCAATCAAACATAATTATTGTTTGAAAATTTGAGGCGTTCTGTTTGAAAGATTATGAAAGTCAGATGTTTATAAATTCTTAATCAGTCGTTAACAAACATTGCCACCCGGCCAGAAGATTACTTGCAATGACATCTTAAATAAATAAATAAATGCATTAATCAGTGAGGTTTTCTTTATTTGTCTTCCATTTGTATTGCATCTCTAATTACATATTTTGATATCAAAACATACTTAGTAGCTCATTTTTAGTGTATCAAATTTCTGAGAATTCATTTTGGAGGTTATCTTTTATATATTATCTATCCTGGATATCCCTCGGCCTTCCGAGCCTTGTTTGTGGCATTGGCGTCTTATCGTGTACTGCTACAGCTCTTATTGACCCAATTACGGCTTATTATTCATTCTAAAATTTCTTTGCCTTTATTAATAGGAAATGCACGTCTATGCGTATGATTATCCGGTATATAGTCAAGTAAGAGGAACGTTTGCCAAACGCGGAACTGTGGCGTCTTATTTATAAATACTTAACTTATCATAGAAACTAAATAAATATGAACTCAATTTATTTATGAATGTCCTTAATCTATAACTAATTCATGTGTAGGTAAAAGCTATTTTACGAGAGTGGGGAAGTTTAACTTGGCCACTAATTTAAGTATTTAACAAATGCTAATTCTGAAACTGCGCGATAGTCAGTGATGAAATTAAGCTTCTACGCATATTGTGTGTCTGTATTATAATGATGCGCTCATAAAAATAATAATAGTGACACATTTCAAGCTATAAAGAGTTTATTCCCAAGAAAAATTGGTTAAGATTTTTATAGCAGTCCCTTCGTTCGGTCTCCTGTTGCTATCGATTATCTGAGAAACAATTTCTTTGTCTTACTTTGCGATTGAATCATTAGTGTTTTAAACAAAAACATGTGGTTATCTTTTGACTAAAAGTTCACTTTCACTAAGAAGTAATCTCTAGATTTTCGAGGGAGTATTTTACGGAGATAAATCTTTTAATTCCAAACATTGTTTTAGTGTAAATAAATAAGAGACTCTCGAAAATGTTTTGAGAATTAACCACTTATTGATTGAAAGGGGTACAAGTTACGGAAAGACCGGCGGATATCTATGCTAATTTTCAATTGTGTTAGAAATCTGTACTGTAGACCGCGATTCGCCATGTATGTTTTGCGTTACTTCGGATTTAAAACTACAGCTTAAATTAACGCTTGGTAATTTGTGCAAAATGCATAGTGTTATTTCTTTGAATTTGCCGTTATTAATGGTTTGCAGTACGGCATGATACGATATGAAGATATTTGTATAATATGTTATGAGTGTGAAACGTCATTCGATATGCTTTTTACGAAACAATGTTTTATTTACATAATATTTAGCCATCTATTATATAAATAAACTAGAAGAACTGTAAACATAACTGATTATGACTCCAAAGAAGAAATGTTTTCCGAAAATACTACTTTCAATGGTTGGTTAAAGAAAAATTTTCAAAGCCACAATCCTATTTGACAAAAATATGATATGAAAATATTTTAAGATTTTACAATGGGAGGAATTCAATTCAATCATTATGATTGATTGAATCAATTGACTGAATGATCATCAGTTATGACTCAGATCTCACCATTTTTATTTATCACAATTCACGTTTCTCATTTATTTTTTAAGGCTAATGCTTTAATTGATATGTTTTAAATATGAATGCTTTAAATAATTTTAAAGTATGATTTTTAAGTTCCGTAATTATCATAAATTTTACAGATTGCAGAATTGACTCTAGTAAGGGTACACAACATAAATGAATATTACATCTTTGTACACGGATAATTTATTAATTCTATAGTAAAGTCACACATTTACGCGAACAAACATAGATTTTTTACATTCACTTAGATTTTTGGCGCTAAATGTTCTTCCCCAGGATAAAAGACATCAATTAACTCGTTAACATCGAAATCACTTATCTAAATCAGAATGGCACAAACAGCACGAAAGATCACGTCTTCTGCAATCACCACCGTGAACTGAACTCCAATATTTGATTGAAAGACGACGTTTGGCGGTTTCTCATGGAATCGCAGCGTAGTTTAGACTACAGAATCGGTTCCGTCAATTCCTCTTCCTGTCGGAGGTCTTCGCCTCTTGGGCGGCACCGTCCTCAACGATGGCGCCCTCCGAACCCACGGCCACATGGTACCGGCAATCGTCGCAACTGGGCAAACAGCACATTATGTCTGGGTTGAGGGGACGGGTCAGGGATGGATGCAATGGGTGCGGGTGGAGATGACCCGCCGATGCATGGTGGTGGTGCGTCAATATTGGCGGGAGGAAGACGGAATCGCCTCCTCCTCCACCACCCATGAAGAGGGGGGCCATGAACCCAGGACCCGGAAATGCTATGGAGGCCGTCGTTGGGGTGGGGGCGGAGGAGGAGGTGGGAGGGAAAAGGAGGTGATGGGGGTGGAGGGGGTGGTCTTCTTGAGAAGGGATGGGCGGAGGGGGAGGAGGTGGGGGAGGCGGTGGAGGGAAATTAAGATATGGGTGAGGGAAGGGGGCGGGTCGTAAAAAGGATACCGCGAAGGGTAGGGATTGGTGTGCCGCAGGCGGGGGCAGAATGAGCCCTTGGCGTGGCGGAGGCGAGGAGGCGGAGGAGGCGGAAGAAGTTGAGGAGGTTGAAGAGGAGGATGAGGCGGAGACGGGGGTGAAGGCCGATTTTGCAGATCCCTGCTGGTGGTATGGTTGGAAGTACGGGTGGGTGTTGTTGGGCGAGGTGATGTCCTTCCTCATGGCGGCGCCTATTGACCCACTTCCTCCGCCGGCCGTCGCGTATTGATAAGAAGCTAAGTAGTGATGCAGGGCGTTCCCTTGGCAGCATTCTTTGGTCGTGGTCGGAGCTCTGATGTTTGGGAATTTAACTAATAAGAGAGGCAAAGAAAATAGAATTTCAGTTAATTGAAGTCGTCAATGATTTCCTAAATCTATCAATTACTTTCGATATTCTGTTACGGTCGCAATCGTAAGATAATAGTCATAATTTAGATTAGGTATTTACTTAGAGTGACAAGTAGCTTTCCTATATATATTATCTATCATTATTTAGTATGATTTATCGCGAAACTTTACTCAACGTTTATCCGTAACTTTGATTTTCTAACCCTAATGTAGTTGTAGAGAAAGAAAATTTGAAACACGGCTGTTAAAGAATGAGAGGTTTAAATCTTCAATAGCCGTCTTTTTCGGCGTTCCTCGTCTCGTTCACTGGTATTCCGAGAAAACAAAAAAGAACACCGCACTTTTTGAGAGTATCTATTCACTCCTGACGGAGAATGCATCGCATTCAAAATACGTATTGAGTGCTCTCAAAAAGTGCGGTTTCCTTTCTTGTTATCTCGGAATACCGGTGAATGATAGGAAGAACGCTGCTAAAACTCTATTGGAGATTTTGAACCTCAAACCCTAATGTAGTTACAAACGATTTTAAGCTCGTTCAGGTCATTTCTTTAGCCTCTCCAATATACTGCTTTAGGTAATCAAAATGATCAAATTTCTTGAGGATGTACTCTCTGCTCAAGATGAATGTTTCCAGCTAACCATGTTTACACGTTTTCGAAGCAATAGGTATCGCCGTTAACTTACTTAAAAACGAATGTTTTTTGCTAGATTCTCACCTCGATCATTTTGCATCCCAGCGTTGTCTGCTAAGACGGTTAAGCATCCTCCACTTCCTCCTTGTTGGATTGAGGAGGCAGTGCTGCAACCGATCGTACTCACTCCTCCCCTTATATTAGCGGTCGTCTCGACAAAATGCTGAATCGCCTGCGAATTGGAAGTGTGAATCACGTGAATTTTCATGCTCAGAAGTAATTTCGTACAATAAAGAGATGGATTAACACTTTTACAAGCTGGATTAATATTAACTTCCGATTTAATTACATATGAAGGTATGAATACGATTGCGGAATCCAGTATGTTATCACAATCATTTTCAAAATACAGTAGAACAAGAAAAATTCTATTCTGGTAGTAAAATAATGGAAGTTGATATAATTGATCGGAAAAGAAACTTTTACTCATAGTTATTAATATTGATTTCAGTGACAACATTCTGTGCATGTAAGTAGTTCAGATTTACTATAAACAATCTTAGCATCATAATTAAAACTTAAAATCTTCGGAAGGGATTATCCTCAATGAGTCATATTTTTGCAAGAGGAAGAAATTATAATCGAGTTTAAGCACATTATTAAACCTAACGAAAGGGATGCTGAAAAATATCCTCCCCTAATGATATTATGCCCAACCTAAATAGAGTTTCGATATATTTACAAAAAATTTCCTGAATATTTTCTAATAAGTGCGAGTATGCTTTCTCGAAAATGCTCATAGAGTTTACACGGAAAGGCAATAAATGTTTCGTTAGCAATGGATTCTATATAAGCCTCCAAAGATATTGAAAGGCTGCGCCGAGTTGTAACGTTCGAAACTCAGGAGCTTTTTTTGCATAAGGAATGACTTATCACCGATCTTTATGTTTACTTGCTTAGTTAACTTATTATTAACATCTATCCATCATACCATATATCATAGGTACTCGTTACAATTTCAGAATTTTTGTTGCGTTGAAAAAATGCTGGAAAAATATGAATTGAAAAAATAATGGCGTTATAAATCCTTTTTGAAGTAAATACCAAAGTAAACTCTGGAAAAGAAAAGTAAATCATGGAATGGCAATTTTCTTCGAGAATTTTTACCTTGAGAAGATCATCCCCACATCTCTGCAGCACCAGTTCGAGGACGGATCTCTTTTTGGCGGGGAATACCCTGGACAGCATCTCCAGAGAAGATAGTCTCTCGGCCGATAAGCGCTCGGGGCTTTGTTGCGATGCCGTTTGAACTGGTTTCTCCCCTTGAGTGGGCTTCTCCTCGTCCATCGCACTGACTCCAGACACGCTCTCCACTTCCACCACACTCTCCTCATCGCCTTGCCCGTCGTCCTCCGTGTCCTCCACACAATCTTCGTCGTCATCGTCATCGTCCGACCTCTGCGAAGAAGCGCGACTATCCATAGGGGGGGCTAAATTGAAATATTCGGGGATTAATATTACTCTTATAGATGCTGAAGAAAAATAAATAGGGATATTTTAATTGAAAAAAGGTTATGTAGGGTTTTATTACAGGGATAAGAGGTAGGTATACATGTATGTTCTTCCCTAGGGGAGGAGATATAATGTCAACAAAACCTAATTTATTTTCTTGTGCCCTCTCTTTGATTTTGTGGTAAATTTTATTTCTTTTATATTACCACCATCATACAAAAATTGTGTTCTTACAGTTCCTTTGACAACTTTACTAAATTGGTAACTCCTGGGTGGCGCTCGAACTCAGAAACATTAAAAAAATCTTATTTTTTTAATTTGACGTCTTAAACATAGAATTAGTTTCTCTGGTTGAAAATACATATATACAGTTCTGCCGTCAGACCAATCAGCTCAAAGACTAGAGTTAGAGACTTGACTAAACCACCCAAAAATTAGCTATCGAAGGACGTCCACGCAACTAAGGCAAGTTGTTATTAGCCCTTTTCTCTCTGAGCCTCCCTGTATTCAATATACTGTGAACATGGAGGTTCAGCACAATAAGACTATGAATAATACTTATTATAGAATTTAATAAGGAGAAACCAAAATGAATTGCTCTATTACGCTTTAAGCGGCTATTATTATTTCACAGTCATGATCAAGACAGAGAAAAGTGGGAGATGAAAGATTCGTTTCCTTCTATCAGATTCCCTCTAATCAACTGATAAATGAAAATAATGTAATACATAGAGAAAGATCACATATACAATAATGCAGCCTAAGGAAATTAAAAAAGTAGGAATCAGATAAGATGATATACAAGGCAAAAAATATAGAATTATTGCATGCATATGCACATTCCTATTTCATGGATACCAAGTTAATCTGGTTCCTATTATACTTCACTTCATATCGCCGTCAAATATCTCTCAAAATCGACTCACCTTTGTTGGGATCTCTAACTCCGTCTGAGTCTCTGTTCTCCTGCATCATTTTCCTATCTGAATCCGATGATTCCGTTCCTTGTGAGTGTGAGGGCAGAACTGGGGCGAATATGGGCCCGGGGGGCAGAAATCCGAACTGCTGTCCGGTTGCCATTGCTCGAAGGCCTAGTGCGATGGCATCCTCTGCTGCTTGCTGCCTTTTCAAGGCTACCTATTAATGACGAAGAAAAACTAATGTGTTAGTGTTATCATTACCAAATTTATATACGTATTCACAATCTAAAAAAGATTAAATTGAAAATATGCTTCCAACAAAGTAAAATTCTCACAGATTGACGATGTCTTGTGGAGCATGATAATTTTTTGACGTAACGATCATGCGCTTGAGCCAGTCATGTATTTACAGTAAATAAGGGAAAAAGAACAGGAATCCGTCCGTTTCATTCGAAAAGATATACTCTTAATCGAGCATTTTATGAGTTTTAACTGAAATTTGACGACAGGAAAATTTTCGCATGCTTATAATTGCATGTATCTTTCTTAGTTTTTAAGATCGGACTAAATATAATATTACGTGATGTCATCAGCTTAATCTGTAAAATATTTATCAATTGAAGTTCTCCAAAGCTTTCTTCATAATTAGTCCTTATTCGATTTATTCGTATGAACTCCTTATAAATCGGGCATTTTAGCAACTTAAGTAGATAGAAAAACTAACTCCGGGATCTCCCGGAAAATTGTCATATTGTGACGATTTCTATATAATTGATTTGGCGATGAGTATTCCCATGTTTTTTTACGAAAGGCAAGTTTCGAATCAGTGGTACAATTTTTAAGTGATTAAATTAAGAATATATAAGTAATTTTTGCGAAGTTATACATTTATACGGTAAACAATTATCGACTTGATATTTTTTCAATATTACCTCTATCAGTTCTGTAATTTATAATTGTGGATTTACATAAAGTAAAAGTGAATCTAGTGAGTGACGACATTTACGTGGAAAATTCTCTTAGGTGAATATGTTTTAGAAATGACTGCATATTTATGCCATTTAATAGTATTCTTTGGAATGGTGACGTATTCAGAGATTGGCAAAACGGGCTTATGCCCACGTTAAAATATTCACCTCTATACGTCTACATTTAAGTTTTAAGCGTTGATTTATCTACTCTATTTATATTTAAATAAAAACGTAATAAATTTTATTTGTGCTAATTTTTTGAATTTCATGCGCAGAAATAGTAATTAAACGTGATATTTGTAAGCATTCTTGCTGTAGTTCCTCGAGAGGGCTTCTGAATATCTATTTGGTATTGAACATACTTCCATAATCTTTATTTTTTAATTAAAAAGTTATTCAATTCCTTTGAAAATATCTATCGTTATAAGTGAATTTATCTTCCCTCTATTCACGTTAAATCTCATATTTGAAAATAGAAAACCTTACTGAGGATGATAGTTGAGTTTCTCAAACCTATTTGGGATAGTAATTTCCGTCGATCCCATAAAATTGTCAGAGTTCAAGAATAAGGCTTTTATTTTACTACTTTAGTTTATCTTCAATATGCATTATATGCGAATTTAACAGTAGGTTGATTAGTCACTGATTTTCATCGCCATATTCAAGACACAAGCTCTCATATTTACTTATGTAAGTAACACATTTCTCAATAAAGAAATCATTTCCTTGCACGTAAGTCGAATCTTTCCAGCGTAGGCTGCATTAGTAGTCAATCGAGTGGTTACCATATACACCAGCATAAGAACATAGCAACATTTTGCAAGTACATTAAAAAAATTGAGAAGGAAATGTGACAAAGGAGCGCATAGCTTTTGCCCAAACCGTTTTCGGCGAGGAAACGCCACCTTGTAATATGGAAACGCTTTCTCCGGAAAATCAACATGTTTACTCAGTAGCGCGGCTGAATGCATTCAATTTACTTCGTGATACAGTGATCCGATTACATCTACGCTTAGCTACTCATGGGATAGGTGGGCGGGGATGGATTGGAAAAGGTCGAGCACTCCCACGCAGTGCAGCGAAAGATGGGGAAGCCCATGGGAATAGATGCATCTGGACGGAGACCCCTGTGCAAACCCTTTAACGAAAAACCATGCATTAACTATCCCCATGATTCGCTGCTTCCTTCGCACATATTTGGTTTGAAAGTGATATTCTTTAGGCGTATGCATGCATCAGGGTCCCTTAAATGTATTGCGGGGAAGATGGATGCTGGGAAAGATGAAGGGGGATTCGAAAGGGTGTCATGGAGATTGTTGGGATAGTAACGTCATAATAGAGAACGAAATATATCGTTAGCTCAGTCGTAAGTCCGACTCTATATTTTCAACTGAAATAACCTCTAATACGTGCTTTTAGTAAGACATCAATTACTGAGATACCTCGTCAAACAAAGATGATCCCTAATCACATTCGTTTGCTTAAATTTTCTGCCGAAAAAAGTTATTTAAATCCAAAACGTTGAACCAAATTCTTTAACTTGTTACCTAGTAAGGTAACAAGTTAAATCACTGTTACTGGAGTAATTTTACCATAATTTTAATATTTATCAACCTGGCATAGGCTATCACTATGATGTGGATACATTTGTTGTATAATAGGTGAACAAGATAACATTTAGATCCCCATTCCTAGAGAAATAAATTTCACATCGGTTATACGTATTTGTGACACACTATGTATCCTAAAATCGTTACGCAATATGTCTAATTTCATAATTGTTTAATTGGAAAACTCAGAGTTGAAGCTTAAGGAAAATATCATCTATGCTAATATTGTCTACTTACTTATGAGCGCTAATAATGAGTTTATAGGAAGGGGTTTTGCGCTTAACCTAAACTGTAAGTTTAACCTAGAATGCCTTCCACCACGCTTTTCTCGATGAATCCTAACTATAAATCTCCCGGAAAAATTTTAATATTTATAAATTTTATTTTATTTTTACGTGAACTTATAAGATTCTTGTTAAGATGAGCTTCGTAATGCTTCATAGAAGATCTTCATTTGTAAACAGTTGCATTTGACCGTGTACTAATGAAGTACACATGGAATTTGATTTCATAAACCTACTTCAGGATATCAGTATTGTTTGTAGCTCAAATTGTCATTCCCTCTGACCCTTCATTTTGGTCTCCGGAAGATGTGATTCTGACTTCCTGATCATTCTTATTTTATCACCTTATATCCGTATCATATTTTGTAAATACATCTTAGGTAAAAGGAAATCACGCACAGTATAGCTGTTGTTTTCATTATTCTATTCAAAAAGGACTTTTCCACTAGCCGTTTTTGTAAACAATTATTTCAGATGGATGATTTTAGAATTCAGAACAGTGCTTCTCAGAAAGGTTCAGTGAAATACTTTTAGTATATAATTGTGTCATTGCTTCAATTTAAGTTTCAATAATAGGAATAGACATCTAAAAGGCAACGACTACGTAAAAGCATAGAAGAAGTTAATGAATACTAATACAGCGAAAAGGAAGGAGGGAATTGGGAAAATTCTTGATAATGGACTGACAAGTAGGCATTGAAAAATAATATAAAATACGAAATATGTAAATCAAACGAGTAGTTGGCATGGGAGGATAAATTCAATTAGCAGATTACTTTTATCAGTCAAGAATTTAATCGGTCGAGTCTGGTACCAAAATTGAGATGAGAAAAACAAAGGAATGAATTAGGTAGAAAAATGAAAGAGGAAAAAGAAGTGGAAAGTATAATGGATGCTATGGAAAAGAAATTAGAATATGCGTAAGGATTCAAACTGTGCATGGAGAAGAGCATGATAGAAAAATATATGGATATAGAAGCTTACCGAGGGAGAGATAAAGGAAGAGGCTTTTATTTTCACTTACTAGAGCAGCGTCTCCCAAATATTTATTCTGGGATTAATTATATATTATATTTATATTAATATTAATTCGCCAATTTCGTGATCTCAAACGAACATCTTGTCATAATGTTGACAAATCTTAGTATTAAATGATTGGTCCAGGTAAAAGTCAGGTGTTTAGTGATAAGACAATCTACTCCCAAAGTAATCAGTTTGTGGAATTCAAACAGTTTCATCCAGCATAAAAAATCTCAAGAGAACCATCTGTATTCATTATTCTTCGCAGAAATTATAAAATTTTCGCGGAATACTGGTGTTCCCCGGAGATTTGCTATGTTTGGGAAACGCTGCACTGTTAGTTTAAAAAAGATTAGAAAAATCATAAATAAAATATGTGATGTTTCGATTTTCCGAGCTCTTTTTCGTGGTTTTAGTGTATTGTACGAGAGGAGATGAGATTTAGGGAACAGTTGTTATACTAATGTTTTATCGGAGATATTTTTTTTACAGTATGCCTTACTTAGTGGTTAATCGCATTGTGAGATTAGAAATTAGCCATTAGTAAGCGTGTATCTTATATTATTGAGTTGTTTCACTCGCTCATATACATTTACTTTTAATATGTCTGGAGAAGATGAATCGCTATGTAAACAGTTTTACATTTAGAATTTTACCAGTGTTGATTATATTAACTTCCTCTTTATTGCACTTTTACCAAAATATATCATCGTACGTTACCAGATATTACGAAGGAGAAAAGAATCAGTTTTCAAAATTCGTTGGCGTATGAGTTAAATTAAACAATAGATTCGATAAAAATCAAGGAACAGTTTAACGACATTGCCAAAACACGTATATTTTTATTATATTTTTATAATTCAAGGTACGATCTAACTAATGTCGCTAAAGGAAGAAGTTCATTCTAAACAGATGGTTTGACCTCAATGAAATATACTCGTCTATACTCATGAATACAAATAAATACCTCCGGCTTACGATTGGACTTGTCGCACAAACCATAAAAATTTTTATTTTTCTAATTTTGCGTAACCTGAAGTAATAATTCATTAGATAAGTAACGTTATTATTTAAAACAGCTCTGTCACCGTTTCAATTGAACTGTTCGCGTATTTCGTTACAACGGCAATTTAAAACGCGTACAAGGGCGTGGTGAAGTAGCGATCGGCGCACGTTACGTCCTCTCGGGGGTCGCGGGTGCGGATTGCGCCGGCGCCCGCTCCGCCACTCCCATACACGCCCACTAAACCTAAAGAGAGGACCTTTTCGTGCGAATTCCGCCGTAAAATTCCTCCTGCGATCCATGGCTTCCGTGTCGGCGAGGAGCCGGAAATGCCCGACCCCATTTCCCATACCTTCCTCTACAGAGGTGAGCATCCGTACGGAACGGAACCGCTTCACCGCCGAAACATTCAAGTAAACACTGCTTCGGTAAACCGAGGATGAAAATAAGATAAATTGTTATGCGTTACTTGCTAAAATGTATTAGATTTAGAAGATAAATTGTATAAGAAGGGATTTCAGTCGTTGTAAATGTAAATGCATGGTCACACTGTATTTTTCTTTATAAACTTGGTTTGATCCACTAAAATCAAGAGATACTAGTTTATAACTGTTTAATACCTACCAGTTAAGTATACTGTTAAATTTTTATTTATTTTCACTTCCATGAGTATGATTGTGAAGTTGTAGTCTGAAATATGCCGTCGAAACGTATGCAAAATTTCACGAGAATACAATTTGAGGAATTCAGCCTTGAAACCTTAGCTCTTTTTATATTTCTATAGTTATGTGAATTGAAAAGAAATATATCTTCCGATAAAAATCCTTTTTTAATCCTCTTTTAATGTTACGTGAAACTATTCAGAGCGAAAACATTTTATATTAGAGTTCCTTCTAATTCATTTTGATCCGATATTTTTAGGTCAAAATTTATATGCGTAATTGACTCAGTATTTCATAATTTTAAATAAATAATTTGATCCGAATATAGATGAAACAATTTATCATATAAATTATTTTATTGCAAATATATTATTCGTTTTCTCACTGAACGCATCTCTACATTTTGGGCTTAAACAAGTCTTGAGAAGCTGTGGTTAACTTCCCAAATAATAGAGATTTGCCTTAGGCGAGTCCTATATGTAGGCACTTACGTGTGAGGCCCAGTAAAAATAGGAATAACCAATATCTTCCTTCATGAATTAGGCTGTTAGGCCTGTTCCTAAAAATCATGTTAACCTAGGAGGACCAACATTATGTCGACCAGTGAGATTAATTATTTTTACATGAAAAAGCATACAGTTTAAGAGAGGGATAGAACACAGGTCATCAAAACGTACGTAAGTCCAGAAATTACTACATAATTAGAGTTGATAACCTAGGATCGGAATGACACAGATCAGATCCTGTAGTAATAAGCCCAAGTATAGTATTAACTGTGTTTCTAAGTGGCCATCACATTTAGATGTCCATTATTTGTGAGTGCAGCTTCTTTGCAACAGCCTGTATTCAACTGCACCACAAGATCATTATCTCAAACAAGGCTTTGATGAAATGCATCCATTTCTCTTCAAAAATATTTACTTCCCTTCTTCCAGTGAGTTATGAAATTTTAGCAGATGGATAAGTCCATTGCCCTCTGTAGCGATGCGAGGTTCTTAGTGCGAACAAGACCTTCCTGCGGATCTCATTCAAAGAAAACATCCGCTCGCAAGATAGCAGAAAAATTTGCATTTCCTTCTCGGAAGTATGAGAGAGGTTTTCCAAATTAATTAAGTTAGCCGGCGTTACAGTTAGTGTAGATAAAGCATTAAAGGTGAAGTTGGCTCATGGAACTCATGGTAATCAATTTAAATATGTCTATTCTCAAATTCACTAGACATATTTGAAATCAAGTAAATGATAGCTTTTTCTGATTTCAAAAATAATGAGTTGAAGAAGCTCGCATCAGTTTGAAGATAAAGGGATTTCTCTGGACGATTTCTGTGGCCTGTGAGTTATGTTTTTCTCTTCAAATATTCGTTTTTACATTTTAAGATAATCGTAATGCGAAAAGCATCATAGAATCATATTTATAGTAACATTTCAGCCTTTGAATGGAGAATGTGAAATGTACAAAAGAAATTATTGAAAAATAAACTTAAGAATATAAAACGCACCTAAGAAGTTGCAGAGTAAGAAAGGCATTTTTGAATGAATGCGTATTCCTAATCGTTGAAAACGATTCTTGACTGCAAGTAACAGACTACAATGTAGTATTTCTCTTTCTTTCAAGTGCCTTATTAAGTTACACACTTATCTTTAGGTGTGCAGGTGTAATTCATAATGTTATTAAGATAAGATGAATATTAAGAAGCATAATAATTCGTTTTGGAATCCATATAAAATCGATCCCTGATTCATATTTTTATTGTAAATTGAAAAATGTTCTTCCTTAATCAGTAGTTTCTGTTTTGACATTTAGGATACTATTTCGGTACGAGAAGAGGGAAGTATATAATATGAATTATCTTAAATATATAACGAGTAATATCTGCAGAATGCCTAAGGTAAGAGAATTGAGTAGTAGTTCCGATTCGTGACAGTTTTTCTTACAATTTCATATCATGCACATGCATGAAAAGTAATTGCAGATGCCATTTTGTGAATTTCTTGGACCAGTTCTTTAATTTGTAATTTTCTGCAACCGTAAATTCGGTTGGAAAATTATGTCTTCTGTAGGAATATATTATTAAAATAATTTCGGTACCTTTCCTAGTTTTGAACGAGGGCAAAGAAAACGTTTCTGCTACTCGAAACCAGGTTCCCCATTTTCAGGGCAAGTGTTATAATCTAAACTATCATATCATTTCGACTTGCAGATTGGCTGCCTCGATAAGAGCATTTGTAGTTGGTTAGTGCTTTATTATGTGAAGTGCCATTGGAGTTGCTCACAAAGTATCACATGAACAGAGTGGAATCGACGCGGCATTATACATTAGTGGTTATAATACCTGCCCAGAAAGTAGGGGACCTGTTTTGTATACGATAAAACTATGGTTATCTTTCGGTTCCATAAGTTTATTACAGCCATTTCCAAATCAATTTCTCGCTATCTGAAGTAGATTTTATCCAACATCTTGCCTTGATTTTCCATCCAAATGTTCTTTCCGTTTTGAACTATTCTAAGCGGTTACCCAAAATATACTAGAAAATGTATTTTTCCGTAATACAACTATAGTTATATATTATATAATTATATATTGCATTAATAATTACCTATTTTGAATTTATAAGAGGTATACGTTAACCTTAGAGACACTTCAAGCATACATTTACGTTTTTAGATTATTCAAAATTATAATCCATTTAAGAGCAATTTGATTAACAAGTATCAACTTTCCGTGCATTTTTTTAACATTTGGTTCATAGGGATGAATAAAATTTAGCAGTAAATAATATTTCTAAACGCCAATTGATTTTTTATAATTCTCTCATTACGTTTATTTGAACTGTAAGAACTCCCTCCTCTATGGAAAATAAAACCCGCTTCTCCGAAATTCCTCACCATTCTCTCCCTTAATCTACCAAGTAATGATTTTGGAACCAAAGACACTTTCTATGCGTTGTTTTATTCCTTCACATCTCTTCTCCAACTCCTTCTCTCGTTCATTTACACCTCTTATTTTTCTCTTATTCCTTTTTTACGGCCAAGTAACCACATTTTCTCTAGTTCTCCCTCTTCTCGCTCGATTTCTTTCAATCCATGCTGCTGTCTTCCGCCCATCCCCAGCGGCCTCGCCTCACCGTCCAAGTTGCCTTACAAATAGAAACGGCAAACAGTTGGCGAAACTGATTAATTGGAGAGATACTCACACTGGGATCTCCAGAGAAAAGACTGGGGCAAAGAAGGAACTTTATTTGCGGTGCGTTAGAATGATGAAGGAGTGGCAATGCGGAGATTCTAGCTCTCGACGAAAAGTTAACCACGATGCGCATTTCAAGAGCATTCCTATGGATCGAAAACTTTTATCCGATTCGATTTTCTTTCATCTTGCGTTTGGTAATTACAATGGCGTTTTATAGTTGAGGTTTGGTTAAGAGTAATTTAGAATGCTCATGATAAATACTTAATCGACTATTTATTGCCTACTTACTTTTTTAATTCGAATCACAAAGAAAAACGGCGAAACAATAAATATCACTGCACTGTTTTTCCTTTTAGTTATCACTGCACGGGTATACCTTTCCCAACGAAGATAAACTGCTCCAAAATCAGCCTCCTTTTTTGTAGTCTTCAATTAAAAAGAATACTGTAAACGTTTGGCGTACTTAGGTATTAGTTGGTGGAACTTCCCCATGAAATACTCTTGCTGAGAAAAGGTTCTTTTCGGGTCAGCACGGAATACAATTTTCCGTAAAGAATCGATGGAAATGTAAGTATAAACTGATAAAAATCATTAATCATTCTTGAATTGTTCGTAATGAATGGGAAGACTACAAAATTCTTGGTCAACACTCAGATTTTGTGCAGTCACATTTATTGGTCTGTGAATATAATTCTGTAGTTGAATACCTACTTTTAGCAAATTCATTTTCCCTAATCGAAGAATTTCCAACATTGACCCAGCCGATTTCCGAAGCATATGCATTTTTAAGCACAGAATTGATTGATGACCTCCGACTAGATATTTTCGATGTAAGGACACCTTGAAGCATTAATCGTCATATTTTATTATTTCTCTTCGAGCTCTAAGCATACAATTAAATATATTCCATGCTCCATTCAAGTATATCCCTAAGAATATTCAAATGCTCTATTCTGTAATTAAAATTTTCATTGTTTTTACTTGTAAGTATGTATCGGTATCACAAGGAAAATATATCTCGTTCCTACTGCAAGAGACGGAGTAATGTGTAGAGTTAATTACTCGCTTATCGCGTCAGATTCATAGCTTTCACAGTAGAGAATTGATAGAAAATATACGCTTCGTTTTAGATGTTTCACCATGTAATAAATGTCTAGAATTGTTGTTTTATATTACGCTTGGTTTTCGATCAAAGCGACTAACGATTATTCTCTCTAAGGCCAATTTAATTTTGTATTTTGTGTTTATGTTTTCCTAAAACGCAAGAACCAATTGTCCCGCAAATTTCAGGTATTCATTGTTAAATAAATAATGTAGGTATGATTTCGCCAGTTTCTTCCATAAACCAGTAAATTATACAGATGAACCAAATTTTTGAACACATTATAGCTTAATGGTCTATTTTATATCAACTTAATTGATGTATCGTACATCCAAATCGACATATGACCAGTCACTTAGGAATTAATCCGGTAAGAATCTAGCTACAAACGAACCTGAATCTTTGCCGTAATGATCGTTAGATATTTTCCATTTTTAATTAATTGATGAAAGTTTAGATGTACCTTCCTCTATAGAACTGAGAATCTTTTCCATCTTGTAGGATTTGTTCTTATTAATAATAAGGTAGCATTAGCAATAATAGGTTTTAGTACATTTACATTTAAACCCTGCAATCCGCCAGTGGCGCGTGGCAGGGGGTGTAAAACACGGAAATCCCTATCTAACCTGGAGAGCTATTAGCTTCTCTAATACATCGCGAGAAAAATGACCAAAAGTAACTATCTATCCTGGCAACTACTTCCCTTTATCGCTTTTTTGTTTTCTCTCAAAGGTCGCGTAAGTATATAACTGGGAAAAAATATCAGTTATCTTCTCCCCGAAATCGGTAGTGATAAATTTATCAAAAAGCTTCCGTCGATATTCAAGTCTTCTATCACTAACAAGGGGAGACTCTCACTTTTGTCCGGGGATTTAGATGAAAATTTTTGCGGTGATGCAGGAAGTAGAGAAATGAAAAACTGTATTGGCGTTCGTCTAAATGAGCCTTAGTTTTGTTGCAATAATTAATTAAAAATTGATAATCTGAACAACCCCGCATTACACACCCGCGCTAGACCAAATCTGTAAGGAATAACCCGCTGTTTTCGAGTAATTCTCAAATCTTATTTTTATTTCTTTTGAGATGTATATTTTCCTTGTGACTCACTGATAGGCATAAGGGCAATATTTCCATTATTTCACCAGATATCCGATAGAATAACCTTATTTCAGCCAAATGAATTTCGATGACGGAGAGCCTCGCTAAAAGTTCCATCCGAGGGATTCTATCATAGCCGGAACACTGCAGTCGGATCTTAATTCTCCCTTGACGAACCTTGCTGCTCTACGTTGAACCATCTCGACATCGGAAATTAATCCTACTTCGTGAGGATCCCAAATCGCACAGTAATACTCAAGTAGAGGTCGAATCAGGGAAACGTTCGCTATTTCTTCTGCTTTTAATGAACATCCCCTCAGTACTTTTGAAGAAAAGAATATTAATAAAAAAGAATCTTACAAATACAATCTCATCGATCAATTAAAGATACATGTTCCCTTCATATACGTTCTCTTACATCTTGAATTTTTCTTTGCAGTTTGACTGGTGGTCCCACGTTGACAAGGAAGCTGTGATATTAACGTATTCACTGAATGTAGCTTGACTGGGGTGTCCCATAGCATGAACGGGAGTAATACTCTCACTGACTTGACGTACATACTTGAGAAGGGGAGGTAGTTGACGAGGGAAGTGCCGTCGAGCGCCTACACCGATTCTTGGTAGGCGCTGAGACCCATAGCATAGTATTAACCAGGGAAGTGCCGTCGAGTGCCCTCACCGATTAATGTTAGGCGAGGAGACCCGTAGCATAGTATTGACCAGGGAAGTGCCGTCGAGCGCCCTCACCGATTAATGTTAGGCGCGGAGACCCACACCATAGTATAAGGCTCGTAGGGCAATCGGCATCAACTACAGCGGAGCAGCATTTGACCAACAGAACAGGAACTGAGGACCAACGGAAGGGCTCAGCAGTAAGCAAATATCGGTGAGTGCAAAACCTTTCTTCCGTAAATTTATTTAGCTCTCTACGACTTCAGGTCTTTGAATATTTTTGTTAAACTGATAGTTTGATTCTCCCTTTGAGCAATGGAGCCACCGAAGGCTCCTCAGCTTAATTAGATCGTTTTCAAAGCTTTCCTCCTCTCTCTGAATAATGCAGTGCGTATTATTTCTTCATGCGAAAACCTAGTTCAGAAATAAATCAGGTGGAACAGCGCAAGTAAGCCGGTAATGATAGAACTTGCGTTTGATTAATCTGGCTAGCTACCGTTTCTCAATGGAATTGAGCTCAATTCTCAGAAATTGCCAAAGTAACCTGTGGAGAAACTGAACCTATTAAACAATGTTTGGCAGGTCTGCAGAAGTAAATGAATACGGATGTTTCTGCGAAATAAAAGGGTATACATAAATAAATGGTATAAGTGTGCCACTTAATACCTATTATAGCTCTTCTCAATCTAAATTACAATATTTAAAGACCCAGTAAGTTGTGGATGTTTTTAATATTATCTTCTAACATAAGTAATGAATCAAGTCCATTATAATTGTCGTATACATCTACATTTATTCCCTGCGAGCCGCTTTTCTGCGTGTGGCAGGGGGTGTTAACACCAGTTTTTCTAAAGTACTTCTTTACTCTGTTATTGTCACGTATCTTTCGTGGAAATGAATTTTTAAAACAACTCGTTCTAGTATATATTTCTCTTTACTTATGTTCGTTATATATGTATATAACTATTCGTTATATTTATTATATATAACTTACGTCTTATACTTAGCTGTTGACGAAAATGATAGCGAATGAAGAACTGTCAAATTTTGCTTGATTCAGTTTTTGTATACCTACCTTAAAAAGAGCGGCGAGTTGTCAAGTCAAGGCGAATCTCAAGCAATTTATACCTGGTCGACAAGGTACAGAAATTTTATTTTGTTATCTGCAGGGATCCAAAAATTAAAGATATTGCAGTAGAATAGATACTATACATAAGCATGCTAAGTTGCGGATACCATAGTCGAAGGCGTATTGTTATGTAATACTATCTGCTTCATTTTGGAACTATAACCGGATTACGTGTTCCTAGTACTACATAATAGCAATATTATTCTATAAAATTAAGTTTTGGAAATACTTAGGACAACAAATAGAACAAGTTTAATAAATTTGTACATTATTAATCGCCAAGATGAGGAACGTTGTTGTTGGCACTTCTTTTGGCGTTCATGATATAATCATGGAAGTATTTGTTGACAGGAGCTCCTTAAAACCGTATATTCCCAAATCTAAGGCGCACTAAGTTTTTGAAGTCATGTAGGGAGAAAATTACCCGTTTAAAAGACGCTACTGTTCTCCGTGGTACTTGTAATTAATAATAATTCCAATATTGTAGCCCTACTTATGATGCTGACATTTGAATTATCTTGCAACTTCATTCTGCAAGGAATATTAATCGGCGGTTTTCTTATTGAGTTGAATTCCTCTTGATATACACTTTCTCTCTTTTACTATCTTCAATCCCGTTTTTCCTTTGTGTTTCCCGTTCGGGTTAAGATTAAATGTTATAAATTTCTAAATTAGTTTTTCAGTCAGCTTCTAATACACCTACGTTCTGCAAAGAGCTCGTTCGTTTCATCGTTGTTTTTGCAAATTTCCGCGTGATATTCATTTAATTACTTTCTGCTAATTATGTTTAATATTCGTCCCGTTTTTCCCTCTGTGTCATTCTAAATATATTTCCGTGAATGTAGAACTATTTATCCTGAATATGATGTGATCTTCTTATATAGTTTATACTTCTTAACCAAACTTTGTTCTTATTGAAGAAATTGTAAATTGAACAGATATGAGATTGAATATCGAGTCGAAGTTGATTTAATTACTCAATTTTATGTTGAATGCATTCGTATCTATACGTGTAATTTTCATCAGAAACAAAAAGATTTCCTCAATTTGTTTTCCCTTTCTCTTCTCTATTGCTCCGCACGCTTATCGAATGAGTTTGTACAACTCCCACACCCAATGATATCGAACATATTTTCCCATGATTTTGTTTTAACATAACCCAAATTTTTGCAGTTTTTTTTCTTTATAACTTGTGAATTCATCCTAAATTTCAACGGTTTAACTATAAATATTGAAATAACTTGGCATGTAATGCTATGCCATAATCTATAGACATCGCTCAACTCAGCCATCATTCATTCATAGCAATACCTCGATTAATCTCCTCATATACGGATATCAAGAGATTCAAAAGTGTATAATGAAATGATCACAGCGTAGGATTTCTTAGAATATTTACATTTCGCAATTCTTTCAGTGGTTATCAACTATGAAAGTGCATATATTTTGCGGAATTAATCTAACTTCAATTCAAACATAATTTAAATGTCTTAATAGAGAGGTTGGATTTATTTCTTATTTTTTCTAAATATATAATAATAATAATAAAATATTTCGTAAATGTCGTAAAATCGTAATTATATAATAAATATAAATAAAATTATCTCAAGGTCCACATCTAATCTTATACATGCATTCTGTAATCCGTCTTTCGGCATGTGGTAAGCGGTTTGAGTTTTTGTATTTTTTCCCTTCGAGGGTCGGTATAACGAGGGTACGGAAGGCTAACAAAGACTGCTATGAGAGAGTTGGAAAACATCGAACGTTGACTTATTTCTTACCTAAGACTTTTCTCCGTTTCTTATTCACCGCAAGTAAGCTTCACCCATAGCTGTATGCAAACGATGATTCTAAATTAGACACGTGTACATAAAGTAAGCTAGATTTGTATTAGGACTTAACGTAAGAATAGTTACGTCTCTCCCTTACTACTGAAAAATGAAAATCCCGTCAAAATTACGAAAAAATCTAACTTATTTAAACGCGTATGACTAGCATCGTATATATCTGATGCTAGATAGCCAGAATGACTGAATGTAAATAATATTATTCGTTAGAAGGTCTGTAAGGTAACTTTTAAATTTCAAATCGAGTTTGAAATTTTCCTCGGTTTCCTATACGAATCTTATAAGATAATACAATCTGCATGAGTATTGACGCCTTTGCTAAAGCTCTCTCATCGGAAATGGCGGAACCGAAATTAAATTGAATAGCAAGTCTATAATAATGGATTATATAACTTATTTCCACAATAAATATCAGGATAAATGTACAACACGCAATATATTTCCTTTGTAGACCTTATTTATAATAAAACATTTCCGTCTCCCAAAATATAATTCGTTCATTTATATTTGAAAACTCGTATGAACCAGCTAGAGAGAGAGAGAGACATTTTACCACAAATAGAGCCCTTCAATTACAATGTTACAAATTAGGAAGATTGATTATTCCTTTATTCAATAATTGTTACTTTATTCAGACGTATGTAGATTGCGTTCCAATGCACAGTGCAACAACTGAAAATCGTAACATCTGAATTATACGCGTGGAAATTTTACGCAAAAACTTAATCATACTCACTATCATAATCATATATAGTTTTTAGTAATTATTAAATACAATTTTTTACTCGTTTAAAAACTTCTGTCTCCGTTTGTGTGGATTTAACAATTCAGTTATTAGATGTCAAATAACGTCTAAATGATGTTGTTTGCGTTTTTTTCCTTTCATATAAAGTATACGAGTACTTTTTTACATTTTTTTCGGATTCGATAATACATCATTCGATATTAACCCGATTTTATACTACGAATCTCCGTTTATAGGGTTGATTAATTCATTCATTCCTTGACAACAAATTTCTGAATAATTCCTTTCTATCTTTCAGTGTGTTTCATTTCTGGGTCTAAGCTGTTAAAATGGATTTTAAAATACAGGTCACCCACTCACAATTAAATGCCATTGTAGGTGGGTTGGCTTCATTAAAAAATTTATTTACTGAAGTTTGAGCCAAGCAGTGCAATTTTTGTGCTACTGGCAAATTAAATTCCTTCAAAATTGAAATTTTTGCAGCCGTAAAAATAACATGAGAACATATAAGGATTTAATGATTGGACTGCCTACCGAATAAATAGATAATAGACTGCTTTTATATACATAACAGTCCCCGGTTCGGCCTAGCATTCGGCATAGCGCTCCAATTAGAATGCAAGTTAAGTTCATTTTATCGGTTGCAGATTTTTCTTTTACAAAATTAAACTACAATAGAGAATCTTAGGAAATCGTGACAAGCAACGAAAGAATATAAATTGAATTAAAAATTTGATCTTGTTCATGGAATATTGTTTTCGATTCTAAATTGCAAGAATTTTTATTAATCGCATGTATATTTTAATATTGTAAACAACCCGTCCGTACCCTTGACTATCATCGCCAATGTCGAAGTCTAGCTCTAACGTTTTTCCATAAATATACATAAAAAATTTCCTGATAAGAATTTATGATAGAGAATATGAAGAAAGGTAAAATTTCTGAGATTATTTCATTTTCATGAGGGTATTTCTGCAGAAATAGTTAGAGCATTTTTTAGCATGTGGTTTACATTTCTCTTCAAGCCTTTATGTGGCCAATTTCTCTGTTCTTTGATTTCTACTTTGTTTAAATGATTCTTCAATTATACATCATCATTATACATTCTAAGGCAAGCCATCGCTGATATTTCAAAATCGTAAAGCTACTAACTATCCCTATATTTCCATTTCTCATTTTTAAATTCACTATCTGTTGAAAAAGCAAAGCGGCTGCTGATGGTTATGTTATATATAAAGAATAAATTCCAAAAACCATCAAGAGACTTGTACTTGATGGTTTTTGGAATTTATTCTTTATATATCACTATCTGTTGTTGTATCCTGAGAGTTTAATTATTATTTATGACAAGAAAGTTGTGTTATTCTCTGTTGATATGGTATCAGTTATACCTAATTTCCCCGTTGATAATTTACGGACACTTCAGCTTCTCTGTATTGCACGTGTGATTTCGTATATAGGTGTGTGTGTCCGCCTAAAACAAGGTAACCAGAAACCGAAAACTCTCATGCTAGCGCATTATTAAAAGCCAATATATCATAGATAATTGACCTATTTTTGGGTGCATAGTAGTCTCCTGACTTAAATCGTTGCTATAAAAACGAATAGTAACTTTATTTTAATTGCTTTCGGGGTCTATTTCCATTCAAATATTTAATTAAAAAGGAACAACTTAGTAGCTTGAGACAAGTTTTGCAAGAAATTAGTTTTATGGAGATTGATATTATTTTTCGTTGTTTATAGATATCGGCAACAAATTAAAAGGAATATGATAAGATAAAAATTTTGAATTGAGTTAAGTAAGAAGAGAGATGTTAGATTCTCTTTTGTACAAATAGGACTACCATTTAATCCTATTTATGTTTTCCCTTGAAAATCAACGGGTACTTCATCTTGTTTAACATAAGAAATATGGTTATTCAGTGATACAAAGTATGTTCATCCAACTCGCGTTGCATTCGTAAAATACATTTTATTTTTTTCCTGTAAGGCCCGAAAATCTATTGATTTTTCTAAAGGCTTATACCTGGAATATTATACATAAAAGAGGTGATATGTTAAAATATTCTTTGAAACTATAGCTGATAACACCGCGTTGCACATTACCTATTTCAAAGCCGTAGTAAATTCGGAATAATTTGATACTACAGAATATTTGTAATTCGGCTCAACTCCAAAGAGGTAAAATCGCACATTAAAAAATTGAGAGTGCATTTTTTAGACCTTTCCTCAAAACCTTCTTTCCTGGCTCTAAAAGAGTTAGACGATTGATGTTTGCGCTGGCTTTTTTGGAGGATTTGTAATAATGCATAAATACGCAAGTGAGGATTTGACAGTCAATGATCGAGATTCTTCTCGGCTAGTATTCGATTTTTCCGGAAGGTTTGAAGGATAACAGAACTCCTGGATGTCTATCTGAACAATTTATTGAAATTTAAAGATAAATTCTATCGAAAAAGCCGTCATTTAAAAAAAAACAGCATATTGATTTAACACAGAGATTATTAAATATCGTACATTCCTTTTCTTACAGATAACAATTCTTTACCTTGCAATATTCTCCTTCTAACGATGAATTTTTAATTCAAAGTGGGTCTTACTAATACAATATTATGAAATTCTTTTCTTCTGAAATTTATCATTTTACAAGAACAACCATTAGAAAGATACAAAAATTGACGATCTAAAGGGCGTTCACTGCTTATAAATACATTCTGAATAATAAATTCTACGTCTTCTGAAATTCTCGATTTATAAGTCTAAATTAGCTGTCTTGGAGGAAAAATATCATTGAAATTTTCAAAAACGTTGCATATTTTGAAGATTGAGTTGTGGTCAGCTAATGGAAAATTGAAATATTAGATAGTTAAGTTCTTGTAAAGCTTTTGACGCGCTTGAAGTATTTTACGAAATTATTCATGAACTATTTCCGTTTTTTTAATATTGAAAACAAAAGTATTGATAAATCTTTAATAATGTTAACTATTATTTCTTCCATTTTAAATTTGACCTTGTATAAATATAGTCGACAGAATTTTAGCGGTACATGCGCCTCAAATACATGTGCTAAATTTTAGATATATTATCTACCAGTCTTCGACTTATCTTTTTAAACAGTGGAAGCGGTTAGTTTGACCCTACAGAAGTATGCAGTCAATTTTCTCCATTTCAATGTTCATTCTATTGGGCAAATTTAATTTGAAGATCAAGTTATTCATGATGTCATGTAGATTATTTTTGCTCGTGCTCCAAGTTGATTTATTCGCATTTACATCATCTCTATATTCTATTTCAAAACCTTCTAGAAAAAAATCGCTTCCAGTAGTATGCATCCATTTTCTTTTTTACCCAAATATTTTTTCTAAGAGGAGAAACATATTGCAGTTGGCGCCCTCCGTTGTTTCGACTACCAATACAGCCCAAGGCGCGTAAACGAAGGACTTGTGGCCTAGGGATACTGACGGTTTTTCATAATCGTTTAGACATTTACGCAAATATTTGTTATGACGTCAAGCGAGCTAACGAGGAAATGAGTAGATATATCCAAGTCTTTAACGTTTTCGATCATTTCCTTATTAGGGATATCCTAAGAAATTATTCTTTCTATAACAAAAAATGTGTACTTAAAAAGAAGATTCTTACTCTTCATCTTCATTCAACCGATAGTTCGATTGAGGTTATTGTTAACGCGAAGGTTTGTAGTTAATTTGAAGTAAGTCCGTTTTAAATTAATATGAAATCGTTTAAATGTAAAATCATGTTTTTAGCGTTAGAAAATAGAACTAAAAATATATGAACTGTTTCTAAAGGGTCCTCATAATGGATCAATGTTTTGTTTTGATATGATAGTTGAATTGTGAGATTATATGAACAGAACGTAATATTTTTATTTTATTAATATCAAACCAATGATAAACACCAAGATTGCTAGTTATCTAGTATATCTAGAAATTCTTACATCTAGAAAATTAAAAATTACTAGTGAATTGTCAGGTTACTTAGTCATCAGAAACGATTACCTATCAAGGATAAAAAATTAGTCACCCAAACAAATGCATTTTGTTAATTGTTATAGGCTAGATCCAAATACATACTCGTATTACTATCCCAAATAGTACATTGTTATGAGAATAATAATACCTAAACTATATTTATAACTAAAGTTCGTACCTTAGATTAAAGGATGATGACGAAGGTATATTAGGATTTTTGATCGAAATGTAAGTAATTCAATTTTGGCTTTAGATTTTCGTGAAACAGCGATACCACACTATTTTTTTAGCTTAAGAGGAGTCTCTGAAAATCATTTATCTATTCTTATATACTATCTTGATTCAGTTGTGTGATACAGAGAATAAATTTCGTGCGTGAAATATGTTATGCCTTTCTTATTCACACATACAACGAATTGTCTTGATTGCTTTGATCCTGAGGTACCTTCAGTCCCTTTTATGTACTTAATTGTCCCTATGTATCATGTGTTGTATGAAAATAGTTGCAGTACACACATTTAATTCGCTCACCTGCGCTGCCATCACCCTCTGTCTTTCCGCTATCAGATTGCACTTGGGACAAGCACAGTCTCTGAACCGACAGTGCCTTTTGTGTCCTTTGAGCCAAGAAATAGTGCCGTGGTTCCGGCATCTAGCGCACTTTGGTCTCCTGGCACCTTTCTCCGTGGTAGGGTAAGGGATGCTCCCTCCTCCGCTTCCACCGCTCCCGGCACCACCAATTCCCACGAGAACTCCGCTGCCCACTCCCAGCCCTCCGCTTCCGCCACCTCCCGCACCCAGACTCGAGTTCATGTTCATTTGAGTGTTTAACTCTGTATCATAGACATCCACCTACAGCTAGGTGTTCGTATGACTTCCGAGAACTATCTGTTGTATTTTTAGTGGATTCACTTGGCTGCAAATACGGGAAAGTTAATGTGTTTCCTAATCACAAGAATACTCTTACGTTTGGCATTCAATTTTGTTTTGATCTAGGATCTTTGTCCCTTGTACTAGTCGTAGCACCATATCGATACCTCTAATCCATTATAATATTCTTCGCTCTTGAGCATTAATTACGAAACCTTCAATTGCACTTGCTATCCACGCTTAACAACTGTTCGGGTAATGCAGCGAATCAAAAAATCCCAGAAACTCCAGAGTGGGAGATATGGGTGAGTGTAAACGAAGAGTTAAGTCATGGTTCTACCAATTGAGTCACTCGAATATCACTTCATCACGAGCTCTGTGGCGGGCACCTCGGCGAAGAAGATCGATCCCTTGTTCTTCCGTCGGACGAATTCCGGAATCGGCTCAAATTCGGGAATGCTGCATTCTCCAGATAACAGGCGCGCATAACTGCGGAGATGTCGAATAATTCCCGTCGGCGCGCGCGCTCGCACTCTCGCTAAAAATCTCTCGGCGGTCGCGCAGCTCCGAGCACTTCATCCCTGCATTTCCCTCGTGCGCTCTATCCTCCACGAAAGCGGTCCATGGGCTTCCGGTTTCTCTCGTGGTTTGGAAACGTGTGAGGGTGTGGGTGAGAGACGAGACCCGAGGTGGCGCCTTAATCTCCTAGTGTAGCACAATCATTTTTAGCCTTTTGTTTCCTCCCCCCTCGTAACTAACTCCCTCCCCCGGAGAAGAGGGTGTCTAAATCTCGGCAAGGCCACGCCCCCTTTTCTCCCCACCCCTGTTCTCTCGTCGAACCCCCGCCCGTGGGAAACCTATGAGCCGGTGGACCACGTGACTGCATGCCACGCCCCCTAAGCTCCATCCTACCCTCCTTCTGCAGCATCCAACATCTCCTCCCTTTGCCAGATCCGTCCATTTCCCCAAAAGTTTGTCCTCAATCCTTTTGTTGCAATTTTTCAATATCATGGCCCAGATTGCGGTCTTCATTAGAAAAAAAATCTAACGCAAGAATACTATTTCATGAGGTTTCCTGAATGATTTCATTCAGTGAAGTAGTATTAAGTACATCTGTATCATTTCTAAGAGTCATTCACCTCGAATTCGCTTGCTTTTTGTCCTTATATACGAAAAGAAAATCATATTAATTGTATAAATTTTATTTATACAGAACAGACTAGTAGAAAATTAAAAGATTTGCGTCAATTAAGTGACAGGAAGTACTATGCAGTGCTTTTAAAAGAATCATTCATAAAAGGCTTATTCTTCATCTTCTCTACAAAAACATATTTTCTTCTTTTATAAGGCTTTTATATTTTTATTTCAGTTTTCGTGGTTTGGAAAGGATTGCTGTGAAATGTTCAAAAACTCAATTTTATTTCCACAAATTACCCAAGGCCGTTTTACGAACTTTCTGATTTATTTTTAATAATTACACAATAGGGAGTTGCCCTGATTTATTATTTTTGGTTGAACCTAATTGATTATGGAAGGACTCCAACTTAAGCAAAAAAGCAAATAAACTTCATGTTGTTCCAAGGTCCAATCGAAAAACTTCGCATAGAACTCATAGAAAGATGAACGGAAGTGTTTCTGAGAAAATTAATTCAGGTCCTGCATAAGATGTACATTGAATATCATTTTTATATCTTCACTCATAGAACACCTATTAAGGCAACGGTGATCGTTTTATGTATTATAGAGTTATTATGAGCTCTTTGTAATTTATAATATCTGTAACTCTTTTTCCGATGTTAAGTAAACCATAAAAAGTATTCTTATAGGAGAATTAAATAAACTCATCGGCTGAATCCTTATTTTCTCTTAAAACTCACTTTTCAATCGTCGTTTGGTGATTTAATGCAGAAATAACTTCTAAGCTGTACATTGAAAGGTTCCCAATTTATATCTGTATTCTGTAGAATCGTTTTTACGTTTCACATTAGTCACACGTCTCACTTCCTAGTTTCTTTAGAGTTAGAACTTATGAATATGAGATATATATCTCTGATTTGACTGATTGATAAAAGCAATAATTGTGTCACAATTAAGAATATTTAAATTATTAGAATCATTCAATTAGATTGTTTTACTACTGGAGACATGCATTAATATCACCAGCTATTACTTTAGAATTTGTGTTCAGCGTCATGTTACGATCAAAGGCAGTTGTCTTTTCTGAATGCGGATGAAAAGGATTAAAAATCAGAAAATTGTAGATGAAGGAGTTGTTGTGGAATCCGCATAATCTTGCATGTATTGTGCGTAATATCTTGAGTGGCTTTTATCGTTAAGGGAGACTACACCTTCCATGTAAGCGTAGTTATGATCATTAGGTGTTAACTATTCGAAATATTTGTAAATAATGATTTTCATGTTGAAATATGCGACATCGTTATACTCGCTCTCAGTGACCGCTATTTTTGAATCCAGATATCTAAGTGATTTCGCGTAATTATTATTGATTATTGGTCACTTTTCCAGATAGTGTAAGAAACGCAAAACAGAAGGCTAATTAATGAGTTCAATGCTCTCACAATCCCATTAATGCACAATATTGCAGCTCGCAGGGTATTAATACAAAGATACAAAGTAATTGGATGAAATGAGAAAATCAACTTTAGGCCAACTATTGAAATATTATCGAAAGTACAACATTTTACACAATATGAGCGTTAAATAATACTCACGCAGGAAGATACCATACAATTTTTTATCCATCCATTCCATCCATTAAAATCGCAAGCTGTTGTAATCGGGTATCCCATGCTATTGAACGAATATTTTGAGGTATTAATGTATAGCTAATCTTGGACAATACTGAGATCACATTCTGTAAAACTGTTACTAATCTAGGTGTTTGCGTAAAAAATAATCTTATGTGGTCGGAAATTCTTCCATTAATTTTCTCAGATGACTAGGAAATTTCCTAACGGCTAATATTAAATAAGATTCAATTGGTAAATTTATTAATTATGCCCCACTATGATAACGGTGATATTATGTACCAAGATTTATTCAAATAACTAGCTACAAAGTTGCAACATGCCCAGAATGAGTTTGTTCGGTTTATATTTAACTTGAAATAGTATTGCCATATTCTCAATGCGTTTAAGAAAATATCTTTGATTAAACTCTAATCTCGCGAAAGACTTTTTGCTCTAACGTCAGCTTTCAGAGTTTTGCGAACCCTAATTCCGGAATACTTCTTTCCTGGATTCATCAGCTTAGAATCTGTTCACAATTGCAATACTAGAGGGAAAAACCATGTACTCATTCGAAATCATAGATCGGAGATGTTTCCCAAATCATTTGTAGTAACTGCTATTAAGTTTTGAAACGTTCTTCCACCTTATATATATATTTCCACCAGCTCTTTCAGAAAAAAATTCATCTCTCAACTTCTAGTGAATCAATTACTCAATTCATATTCCTCTTCGTACTCCTCAACATTCCTACCTCAACAATAATCAAGAGATAATGATGACTGTCCTTTCACGTAACACAAATATATATATTTTTTACTTGTCCTGAAACATTTTCAGGTCCTTTCTATCCTAAATTATCCACATGTATTTATTAATTTAAAATTTGTTTTATTTTATGTTCATATGTGATATTTATTAGTTTCTCATTGTCTATTCTTTCAATATTCCCTTTTTTATTTTATTTTAGCAATTTTGTTATGGTACCGCTTTTGTAATTTGCATGGTTAACCCTTAACCAGTGACGTGCAATTTTTGTCACATTACCAGTGACGTGCGGTCTGGGAGACCGCAATTTTTCAAATATCTTTAAAGTTACTAAATGATACATTTAACAATGTTTAAAAGCCTGAATAAACTAATCAGTTATTAAATAATTTGAATTCAAATTTAATTTTATGTTAATATGAACAAAATTACTATTATTAATCATTTTACGAAGATAGTCAAAAATTTGAATGAAAAAAACATATCCTAGCAAAATAATGTCGCATATTAAAAATCAGGTGCCTATTTTTGTAGCAAAGCCTTTAATGTATTTTTGGGATGATAATTGATAAAACGTTCTTGAAAAATATTTCATTTATTTTGTTTTTCATGGATTCTGCAAACGTTCGATATTACATTTTTCGTGAAAAATGTCCTACCCCTCCATAGAAGCACAGCTCTTGCAAATTTTTTTGTGCATTATAAAAAAACTGGTTGTCTACATTTGGACCAACAGAAGGAGGTTTTTCGTTTTTTTCATGGAGGGCAAAGTCGGCAAGTCCTCCGCTTCTCTAGTTTATCTTCGACATTTTGAGGTTTTTCAACTGTTAGGTTCAGAATTCGGCCTATATTGACTCTTAATTGTGTGGGAATCTTGCTGTTTGACATTATCCTCTTTAATTGTGGCCTTACTAACTCCGCTGCAATGCATTTAATAAAATCGTACCTATTCAGATACTTCTTGTCTTTTAGAGACTGCTGGAACACAAAAGAATTCACCAATGAAATGTCTAAAATCCTAAGAAACACTGCCATTGGCCATCTCCTTGTTCTTCGACTAGATGAGTAGCTGCTGCACATTTTATGTAGTGTATGTACTCCACCCTTGATTGAATTATAGAAAGCTATAATTTCAGGTTTCATTGTCATGTCATCAGTGCTCTCTGTGGTGCATTGACGACACTGACCAAAGAGTCCTGTTTCTCTTTGGCACATGAGGAACTAGAGTCATGTTGCCGTTTATCCATACAACGAGGACCCTTTTGTGCCTTCTTTTGAAGGCCAGAACTCATTGGATATTTCCCTTTAATTTTTTCGTATCATCCCGACATAGGTCAGTCCTTTCACCCTCAGCTTCTAAACCAGTTCAATTGAAGTGAACCAATTATCAGCTGTAATATTTCCATCGGAATGAAATAATGGCTCAGTGAGACGCGGAACTGATTGCGTAGGTTTCGAAGTCTTTTTCTCTTCCTCTGACAGACCTTTTCCGTTGGCACTTTTTCCGGCGTACAAATAGGCATTATACAAATAGCTATTCGATGTATCCGTCAAACACATAATTTTGAGGCCATACTTAGCTGGCTTACTCAGGATGTACATTTTAAATCGGCACCGACCCCTGAAGGCAATTAACATTTCGTCAATACAAGTTGTTGTGTCCAGTGAATAGCAACAATGAGAATTTTTTACGAAATGATTTAACAAATCAGAAATTGGTGCAACTGGGTCACTTTCGTACCGGACGATTCGGTCTTCATGGTTATCAAACCGAAGACATAAAAGGAGAACAGCAAATCGTTGTCCATACATTACTAAACGAAAAATTTCCTTTCCCATGCCATCTGCAGCAAAAGTACTACTAATACCTTCATCGTTAGATTTAAATATTGCCGAATATATTAATAACTCAAGTAAAGTTCTTAATTCAACATAATCTAAATCTTGGATTTCTGGCCTACTCTGGTATACTTTTCTCATAACTTCTGAAGTTTGACATTTGTCCAACACAAAATCAAATTTATTATATCGTCGTCAAAAATAAGCGACCAAAAATGGAGAGGTTGCAGTTACCTATCTAGAGGTATAACAAATTGCTTCAAACCTGGTTTTTCCGCAACAATGTTATACAGACGAGAGTAAACGTTTCTCTTTGGCTCTTTAGAACTCTTATTTTCCCAGGCAATTGGTTTTCCTGCCGCCATATTTGCAAATTATTTTACAACAAAGATATATTTTAGAAAGAAACGAACTTACTGAAAAAATATAACTCACATGATTCGTCTTTCAAAATATCCGCGTATGCGATCCGTGTAGCAAGATGATTACTTGGCAACGAATAGAGCGATACTAAAGAAAGCAGTTTGGGGAAAATCCGAGAAATACGTTCTCTTTCACATCTAGTCATGTACTACTCGAACATTCGCCTCGGGTTTTCCCCAGGATCACTCCACCCTTTCCATTGGGGGTCCATATTCCGCTGACAATATGCTTCACTAAAGGTCATTCATCCCAGGCACAAATGAGTAGTGGCAACAAAGAGAAATTCTCGCAGGATTTGGTTATTCTGAGTTTGCCGCCACTTCGGTCGCATCCGTAGTAAGTGACATTCTAGTGTCAGAATCACAGCGAAATACAAAGACGAAAAATTCGGTTCCATACACATAAGGTGTTTTAATGCAAGTATGATTTAATATTTTTCTAAAAAGAATTTTATTGTTGGAGTTGATATTATAAAATAACCAAAACAATCAGTATTCTTTAGGACGACCTCAACATTAGCCTACTATCATAAAATCCATATATTTTGCCTAATTTATGCTTTTCAAATAGTAATAACAAAGAAATGTGAAAATAATAAACAAATGTAATAAATAAAGTTAAATTTTGTAAGCCACCGTAATAATATTCATCCATATTACGAATTGAGTTTTCCCGAATTAGTGACGTGCGGTCTCTCAGACCGCGCATGAAATTAAATTGCAAGTTAATAGAAATACAAGTAAGATAAATGAAATTCGAAGAATTCTATATACTACGTAAAGGCATCTAAGAAGTTACCATAAATAACAGATTTGTTAAAAATCAAATAATTTTTTTATTCACAATAAAAAAATCGGTGCGGTCTCTCAGACCGCACGTCACTGGTTAAGGGTTAAACACAGCCTCCTTTAACATCTTTTAACTTGTACAGTCATTAGGTTTGCGAAGGTTTTTACACCCCCTTCTTCGTGGGTGTTTTCCTGCAGTGGATCTTATTTTCTAAGATCAATCTCTATTCGCCTACACATTACTTATGTTTTTAAAACAATTGATGAATGGTTAGATGGAAGAAGAAGATTTTCAGTCTCAGTCTCGCCGGAATAAAGATCTTATAGACCTTTTATCGGGGAGTTAGATGAAAGTAGATAATCGTTGGCAATGAGATGTTCGGGGAATTTTAGTGACAAATGATTTTGTGTTTCTCAAGGAGGTTGAGCCTTTTCCTTTTTTCACAGAGACGCCAAATTTTGGGAAGTCTGGGGAGAGGTTAGCGTGGGTGAGGTGGTCACCGACATGGAAGGCGGAAGTGTGATTTTTTAAACGACGATGTTATTTTTGGGAACCCCTTCCGGTTTGATGTAACCCAATCATAACCACTTTCAAAAAATGGCAGCTTTTCACTCATTTTTAAATACATATCATTAAACATCACTCTTTCACTTACAAGCTTGAAGAATTTCTATAGGAAGAAGTTTTAATAGGCGAAATTACGGGTAACTTTTAAACCTAATTAAAATTTTTCCATGAAAACAAAGAGAACCTGTTTTTGAATCCTTTAATTCCACTATTACAATGTTATATATTTATTGATGAGTAGACAGTAACAAATACCATTGTTTGTTTTCCTTGAGATTTTTCGTTGTTATTTATTTTCCTTAAGGATTTGGAAGAAATAACTTTATGCCGAAGGACAAATATATGAAACAAATAATTATGTACTTTCCTAGTAGTAGTATTGTTAAAAGTGCTTCGACAGCTTAGGTCATTTCGCACATTGGCTCCCACCGGGATTCGAACCCGGGACCGCTTTCACCAAAGGCAAACGCTCTGTCCACATCTACTATCCGGGAGCGATGTACTCTCCTCTCAATATTTTATACGTTCTATACAAGTAATATAATGGTCTATTTTGAAGGAACTACTATCATGAGAAATAAGAAATCCCTATATTGATTCTGAAAATTTTGTGTGAGAACATTTACATATTGACATAACAAGCCACTACTGCCATGAGGATGAATTTTAGATGATGCTTACATTGTAATATGTCATATTTAGATTAGGAGGGTCCTGATGCTGCTTGTCTTGTATCGGAAGCAAAACTACAAATGAGGGTTATTAAAATTAGAAGGCTAATTATTTTCTATTTCCAATGGTGTTCTTAAATTAGCAGCCAGAAAATAACCATTTTACGACAAACAAATATTTTTATCATTGCATGAATTATTTGAATCACTGCAATGTAATAAATGAATAATGTTTTATCTCTGATAGAAGTTTAATGGGGAAGTTTGAATTGAATCTGAAGTTTAGCGGGGATAGATTGTAATTCATCATTCAACATTCATTCAAGATTCATGTTATTTGACGGTTAGAATTTGAAAGGAATCTCTATCTCAAACATAGTAGTTGGTAGTATCTTCAGCTCCGTTGAATTAGTTTTCTATGCTCAATTGGGATATATAATGGAAAAAATTTACTTTATTTTACTGAAAATGATTTGTATTAAAATGAGTATGCATGTGTGGAGAACTCATGTCGGGAGAGAATAATTTGAGCTCAAATTCTGGACCGATAAAATAATGTATGCCTAAAAAATTAGTCTCGATTTCGAAATTGACTCATTTTTCATTGACTCCTTTTATTAATCGATTAGCATATGGCCGATACAGCTCAAATGGAATTATTTCCAGATTTTCGTCCTGAATCTACTCTCCTTCTGTCGACCTTCCCTACGCTATTTCCGCAATACCCTCTCAAAATAAACTCCGCGAGTTATCCAAACTTCACGGTTAAAAAGCTGCTCGGCTGCTATTAAAGGGGGACTTTGCTTCATTCGGGGTCTTTTATCTTCCAGAAATCCTTGAAAAGCTAAGAAAAGCATTATGAAAACCCGGTCTTTCCGAGCGAAAATCCCTGTCCAGAGTAGTAAATCCTCTGAAAACTCCACTTCCCACATTTCTTCTCGTTTCCTTCTCTTCGTCTCTTTCGCCAACGATTCCTCTTTCGTTTCCCCCTTCTCCCCTTCCATTCTCGCACCATCTCGTCACTTTTATTCCTTTCTTCGCACATCGACTGACAACTTCACACACGCCATCTCCGTGCTGTGTCTACGCGCTCAAGCGATCGTGTTTATGTATTTGCGTATGTAATCGCATGTTCCGGCTCGTCTCCTCGTGTTTGTTTACCCACAATTCCCTTCGGGCATCCCTCTCTTTTCTTTTACTAATCCTTCTTACTCTTCCCTCATTCTTTCTCTCCTTGGTTTTCTTGACGCCCTTTTTTCATTTCCTCTTCCTCAGTTGGGCTCTTGGTGAACCCGGGTAGGTATTTGTCTTAGAATGAAGAGAGGTCATCAAATCTGTGGCATATATAATAATCTCAATTGCACAATTTTAATTTCTCACTTACAGTTAAGATTCACCTACTTGGCGTAAATTGCCAGTTAACTCAACCAAAATCTACATCTCTGCAACTATAGCGTTAGAACAGCAGTAGCTTAGTAAATTTTAGATTGAGATTCGCATAACTAATCAAAATTTTCTTACAAAGGAATCTCAGGAGTTGTCCATCTCACGATGTCTCACACGTCAGTAGTTAGATGACTATGACAATTTCGTACTATCAGAAAAAGTTTTTTTTTAATTTTTGGCAACTTTTGGTTGAATTTACGTTATCCAATGAAGGTAGAAAACATCACTCTAATGGATCCTGATTTGAGAATATTCAGCATAGATATTCCGAAAAATCAACGGTTAGTTGTTATTTCATCTTACTGTGGAAACTCAAAAATATTTTTGGTCTCAAGGTTAGAAAACTTAATTCACCATACTGCTATTCAATCTTTAAAATAACTTTAGGGGAATATTTTCTAATTTATTTACACTTATTTTTAATTACGAGACCCTTTCAATAGCATTCCAAGTTACATTGCAAGAGTTAACGTTATTCAAGTTAACCTTCAAAAATTTTACGATGTTAATTATCATTGGGTTTGATGTAACTAACTTGAAAATTAATTTCCGTTAGTAAAATATCTCTACCTACATATTCGTCGGTTCTTCATTAAAAAAAGAATGATTCTTTTTTCAGATAATTTTTGTCACCCTCTAACCAAGCAGCCCCAATAAAATAATTATAATTTAGTGGTAATAAACCTAATGCTTATTAATTCCAACAAATAGGCATGTTTTATTGAATTGCCAGTCCTAATATATCAAAATCTCCGATTTTTAGCTAGAAACCAAAATCAGTGACCATCTTATAATAAAGAAATCTTTAGGAAGTTGGATATGGAGAAATCTAGTTTGTTAAGATTGATGAGGCCGCTATTGCTTATTTTAAAATTTCCCAAAAACCCAATGGTTAGAAAACTGTCGATAAATATTCATAATGTACAATGCATTTAAAAAATAGATGTAGAACCCATTGGCTCAAAAATAGATAAATAAAAAATTTGGTTTCCCAGAAATTTCAATGTTTTTGTGCCATAAAACATCATCATATTTTTTTACCAATAAAAGACAACAAGGATACACTCCTTAAGAAAGGGAATAGCCTTTTAAGAATTCATTAATTCAAAAATTGGGTGAAGAAATAAAAATCACAGGTCCAAAGCTGTAGAATAGAGGCGCCGGATTATTCTGGCGCCATGAAAAGAAACAAAATGTATTTATTGACGCTAAGAGCAGTCGGTGGTTCAGTGCCCAAGGCATCAATATCGTGAGATCCCCTACTATCCCTTGGGTTTAGAATGTGTAATTGATTCGATTCCCAAATCAAAGCTATTAGAGATATTATATTTATGCTTCAAGTCCTTTACAATGACAGGATTTATTCAGTGTATTGTCCCCACCAACCACCGACTCATTTTACTGTCCTCTCGCTGCATTCACTCACTCCAAATCTCGGGGAAAGAATCCACTTCCGTAGTCTGCACCTCGCTCAGGATAGAAGTGCCCGAGGCGGAAGGAACGTCACCAAATGTTTTTTCGGGTATAACTATCCGAGTGAACGCGAACCGTTCATGGGGAATGGACCCCTAGGAAAATAGGTGGAGAGATTGGTGAAAGAAGTCTGAAGGAAAGTCTTGGATTCCATCCTCGGTTTGGAGTCACCAATGAGGAGCCTCTCTCCCTTCCAATGCTACACTCAAGCGTCTCTTCACCAATCAAGGCTTAATCCTCTCTGCAAGGCAGGTAGTAGAGGCTCTATTATGGTGGTAGTGACGTGCAGACACAACAAGGGGCGGGCTGTTTGTGGAAACAAACTCTACACTGCTGCAAGTTGCGTTTGGAAGGATAAATATTCTCACATTTTGAGGAGGGAATGGACAAACAGCGAGATTTTTAACATAGATGCAAGTATACCCATTGTTATGAAGGGTCGATTTGGAAAACGAGTAAATTTGGATTGCGTAGCGTATTTATTTTTCAATACTCTAATAAACACGAATGCGATCGGGTAGTCCACGTTAACAGTTAATATTAATAATAATAAATTTAGCGGTGTATTTGGCAGAAAGTTTTCTTAGGAGTAAAGATTTAATTAATCAGCTAATCAGAATTTTTTTATCTCCAATACCTTATTGAATTGTTACCTAATTTAATTAATTCTGAGTCAATTATAATAAGATGATTTGTTAAGAGTATCCAATGTTCTCTTTGTTGATGTAATTAAATTCCTCAAGGAACTAGTTTTTGCAGAAATTCTGTGCAATACTTAATTGCAGCTTTGCATCGGTGTTAAAAGTTTGCAGAATGACTTTTTGTCAAAGGAAAGATCGTGCATTCCACATTCTTTAACTTACAAAATTAAAATACAACATAACCTTAGAAAAAACTATTCATATAAAGCAATTCCACTTCATTTATGTTTTCCATAATCCTCTACAGTTCTGAATAATTTTATCAGCTCACTGCTACAAGATGCCTTTAAATGAAATAATAGGTGTATCTATCGGTTCCGCTTTTCTCTTTCAATTCATTACTTTTAGTGGACAGCAAAGCACTCAAGATATTTTTCGTCTAATCTACATTGCTGAATGACCTTGAGTTGGAGGAGCCACGACATTATTAAAAATAACATGAGATGTGGAATTTTACAGTTATCACATAAATTGAGACTTTGAGATCTTTAAAATCAAGTATTGCGATCTCTTAAAATAATAATTTGATATAAAATAATTTACTTGCCTGAGACTTTAAGCTTTTCTTTTTATATTTTTTGGAGGTTATTATGAATCATACGTTCATAATTTACAGGCATGAATTCTCCAATCTTCAGCGTAGATGTTAGGAAATTCTCTTCCTTGATTTGAGGCCATTGGTCGATTCTGTTTCTCTTTTCGCGCTTACCCAATCTCTTCCTCCTTCGCAAGAAGAGTGCTAAAGGTCAAGATTCCGTCATTTGGTAGGGAAATACTGCCAAGTTTCCTTCCATCTGCCCCTTCGATCTATCTCTATCTTTTTTCATCTTAATGCCTCCTATCTTCCTGGATAGTTGGTATTAATTGCTACATGAAATGTATAGTTAAGTTTAAATTCCTGTTTAATATTGACGTTGTTCTTTCTTTCTTTGTCAACGTCATATACCTTTTTAAATAAAGGAATTAGAATAGGTAAAGCTTATTTATGGTAAAGGAGTACGTAGCTTCTAATGTAGAGAACAAATTCTTCTGGTTCATAGGAAATGTTTGAATATATTTTCTAGCATCTAACATTTCACAAATACGTAAGTTATCCATTCATAAGTGTCATTAGAGAAATCTTGTCCCCATATCTTTTTTGTTGAATAGATGCATCTTTTTAGCAATGAAGAACCTGACTCGCGTACCTTCTACATGTTTTTGACATTTACAATTATAATCTTCTGTCTACCATTCTTATTGTTTAATCGAATAAATAAAACAGACCATAATTCTCTTGGAATATAATAATCTAGGAATATAGATATAGAGTAATATATTTATTGATTAGTGAGTGGCAGCTCTTCAAACAAAACAATACACAAAAGAGGGAATGTTAACGGAAAAAGAAGACCTTTTGCTTTATATAAGGGCAATATTTCAATCTCCTGATGTTATGCTTATTTTCAGTGAATGCATTGACATAGTATGGTCAATAACATAGACCAAGTATTTTCTTAAATTTCTCTGTTTAGTCTTTCCAAACCCTAGCAATGAAGAATAGTAAACCGTCTTCAGGTTTCTCTTCCCACTGTACACGGTAGGAATAAGCGCAAAATTTTTTTTGCACTATTTCCTATCCATTTTTTACTTACTCTTCAATATAGGTAACTATGTTGGGTAATTCATCTTAATTTTAACTTGTGTATTATTTTGTTTGTTTTACTTTGTGTGTATACTTTTAGTTTGACATTTTATTCCACACCATTTGACTCTTCTTCTCTATGGGTATTTTTCCAATTTTTCAATTATCAATTGTGAAACTTTCCATAAATCATTCACTTTCTTATTTCGCTATTTTTTCTCCATAACTACTACAGTGATGTATCAGATTACGAGGAATTATGTAGTAGTCGTTTCCAGTCACTAAAAAATGCACTCACTGAAGAACATCTAAACTTATTTATGAAGTCTTTCAATCTATTGTCCTTAGTATTCTTATTTTCCCTCACCAGCTCTTAAGAACTCAGTAATTTTCTGCTTATTTTGAATATCATTTATTTCTCCTCTTATCTAAGAAAACCATCGGGGATTAGGAATCACCGTTTCCAAGTCATTTACCTCCTGCGTATCCACACAACGAATCAACGAAACAGCATAAAGTCTTCCGCGGACTAATAGAGAAGAAGGAGAAAAAGTGCGACGGAAACTATTTCACGGTTCTCGGTCGGCGCGAATTTATTTATACAGCGCCTCCAATATTTGCCGTCCAAGTTTGATGGATGTCATCGGTGCGGAAGGAAAACACTCGCTTCAGGACGCCTCCGAAAATATTGCGCCGGGACACGAGACCACACACAACGCTTCGGGTGTTTCCTTTCCCGAGCCGACGTTTAAAAATCCCTTCGCTCTCCCTCCGAAAAAACATATCCCACCGAATCCTACGGTTAATTTTTGCTACCTTCAACTCCCACGAAATGGAGCACATGGACGGGAAACGCCAGACGATAGAGCTCTCTCGAGAGAGAATAAAAAAAGACAAAAGGTTTCCGATTTTTTTCTCCCTCCGCCTGACCTTCTCCCGTTTGGCTCCATTAAAATAGGATGATCGACTGTTTGAGTCCCGTTTCAGTCTTTCATGCGCTTTTAATACTGTGGTAACACGCTTTTTAAGAAGGTTGCCATGAGCGCCTTCTAGATACGGGAATACACGTGTATCAGATGTAGGGTACAAGATAATTTCAGCGCAAAAGAATTTAGAATTTTAATGTTCTGACTGATAATAAGTCTACGGAAGACATTTTAATTTAATTTTATGTTCCCCAGTACTGTAAATAATATATTTTGCAAGTTTCATAACCTTGATCAAATTGATACATATTTTTTATAAAAATCGCACTAAACCTTCATTTGTTTTATATGCCTTTTTAATCTTTTTAGGTATAATTTTCATAAATTTCATTTTTTGGACTTTAAAAAACGATATTTATGAACGATGGAAAGTAATATTTGACTTTGGTTAGAATACCTGCCTGGAAAGTGAGAGACCTGGGTTCGAGTCCCAGCCAAGTCACCATTTTTCACTTCTGTATAACTTTGGGTTTAATACTTATGAACTTGATTTAGAATAATACGGAATTTTCAGCCATATTTGGGAGAGGAAATGGTCTTTGAATAGTATGAAACGGGTAAATGGAGCGATAAATACTCTTTAATTCTTAAATTACAAATCAAATTTAGAAATTCCATCTGATGTACGCCTTACAAAACTATTTTAGCAAATTATCATTTGAGTATAAGACGGTTGCATACCCACATGTTCTCAGCAACATAATAATGAAAAACAAAACCATTTAGTACTATATACTTATACTTTATATATCCTTTTGTAAGTTTTCTGGTAGTAGCATGTCCCATTTAATGAAATGGCTACATTTACGATGTGGGTTACCGGTTCCTTTTGATATTTTTTAATGATGTCGAGTTATCAAATCTATCAATAAATTTACTTGTTTTCAACTGAATCCGTTAGCAGAAAATCAGAATCACATCAAAGCTATCTTAGGTTTTAACATGGACACCTAAGAAAGTATATATTCGGCTTCATATTTTTTATACATAATAGAGAAGACTATTTACTGACTCAACACAATTAATTATTTCGCCATGGAAATCTTGTTTTACGCGGAAGCATGAGAATCGAAACAATTATTGCCTAATCACTTGCTACCACTCTTCTTCTAGCTGTATCTTGGAAATCTTTCGCTTTTACCTGACATATTTTTCAGGAAAGTGCGAAAGAGAAAAACTGGAGGGAAAGGAGTCACCTTTTGCGTCCCTTCTTGGGATATATCGATAGCAGCCAGATGTCGCTCAAGAGCTCGCTCGGTCACAGCGTATTTCATTATTGGACGGAGATTGCCGAAGGGTCTCGTGGATACTGAGATTTTCGTTAGCGACGGAGGAAGATAGGGGTGAGAGAAGATGAGTGGTCTTTTAGGAGTGAAGCAAATGGACGGGTTGCGGAGGAAAGGGTAACTGATGGTGAGGAGGTGAAGGGAGAAGCCTCCGGTGTTACGTGGGTGGGCGGTTGAGCGCCGACGAGGTTACGCCAGTGGTCCACGCTCCAGAGGATGAGTGACGGCCACTAATGGCTCGGAGGAAAAGGGCCGGAGGGGGCGAGGATGGGTGAGAAGGAAGGTGTGGAAGGGTTCGTGGACAGAAAGGCGACAATGCGCGATATTCTTTTGTTTGATGTGAAATGCTATCTCTCCGAGAATAATGACTTCGGAGTATTGTTATTTCGTGGTTATTATTATCCTCTTTTATATGCGTAAATAAGAAATTTTCAGTTTGATATTCTGACGAATAACTGCAACAACATCTAGGTAGTATTTATGAAGCTTCTTTTGATGATCCTTGCGTGGAGATTTTTCACCTATATCTTTCTGGTTAAAAAAGGAAAGTAAATCCAAAATACCTCACTCCTCATATTGTGGAATATCTTTTACATAACTTTTGGTTGTCAATGGTGAAGGAGTTGACGTTCAAGTCGGCCTCCGAGCTCATTAATGTACAGAAAGATATGATTAGGAATACCTCGAAATAATTACATTATCTTAAGTTCCTTTTTTTGAATTTGAATCATTTCTTATATTTATCTTATTTATTGTTACGCTCAGTCATAATCGTAAACTATTTCGTCTAAATGAACCGGTAATATTCATCAGCTACTGCTTGGAAAATAATATATTTATTCAAATCTACTATTGTTATATATCTTGTAACCTTTACAAAAATTGTTTTTTTAAAGCTATTGCATTTCTATGTAGAAAAATATGGAAGAATATATTGAAGCTCTGAGTTACGCAAATAAATACGGAAGTATTTTATCAATTTGATTAATATACAACACCAAATTATCTTTTCATCAACTCTGTGGCAATAAGCAATTCACTTTAGTAATATTTATGATTGTCTGAAATCCGCGTAGTAAATTTTTCATTCGGATTAGCTTCGACCGTCTTTAAAAACTATAATTAAAAGTTATCACGAGAAGGACATCATTCGTATCCATAAATTTTCAGTGTAAAGACACCTCCCAAAATTTTCGGAAATGTGGAAGGGAATCAACCGAAATATGAAAGTATTTACTGTAACAGATGGAGGCTTGTTGATTTTAGTGTGACAGCTTTCTTCACCCTTTCTGTCCATTTTACGCCTATTTATCGTTCCATTTCTGTTCTCGGGGTGGATTTCTTTTTCTCTCCCTCTTCACTCACTTCCCCATTGCCGTTCCACCCCTCCTCCTCGTCCAACCCATATCATCCTTAAAAGCGGCGTGTTTTTCTTTGTATTACCCCTCTGCCTCTCGTTCCCGTAAGAACAAATATATCTTCCTGTTACCTTGCAACATGACGTTTGGACTTTAGTTTGAACGTGAAACATATTTAAGGGCACTTAAAACCATATGGTGCTTCGTCTCAAATACGTGATTGGAATCGCTATGAATTACCCCAATTATTGCCATTACCAGTTAATAATTTTATTTTTACCACATGCACCCCCGCATATTTGATATTTAGATTTAAGTGTGGTAATTCTGAATCTGTATAAAACTGCCGAATCACTAAAATAATTATTTTTATCGAAACAAAACCGAAAGAATATTATATTTTACAATATGTATTTCTTAATTTGGTATTTAATGGATGGTTTTTAACTTTCTGTTAGTACATATTTTCTTTCAAATACAATGATAAAGGTAAAAATATCGCGTCGTATTTTTATTATGAGCTATTTCCTTATTCAAAGTAAGATAATCGTTTTTAAAATCGTCATATCTTTAGGTTTCAGCTTCTTGAAATTTAAATATACCGTCATACTCAGGTATAAATCTTTTCATTACATTTTATAGTATGCGATATTATACACATAAAATAAAATTGTTAAGTTACATTTCTAAAGAACGTGCAGTTCAGCAGAGACAGTGAGTACAGGATATAGGCAATATGCAATCAAAATTTTAAATTGTGATTCACCATTATTCTTAATCTTATATGCAGCCGAGTATCTAGTGATTATTTTATCCATTTAAATCTTTTACGATTACATAATGGCACTGCAAGCCATTAGTGGTGTGTGGCAGGGGTTATGGAAACACCAGTATCTCTAAAAAATATTTACTAAAATAAATTAAGTGCCTATACAGGGTACATAATTAGGAAGGTAAGAAAGAAATTTTAGTGCATGCTAAAATAACGGGATAGTACAAGTAAGTATATTCTAATTCAGGTCGTCCATGAAAATTATATCTGTAACTACCAGTCAAAAATCCTCAAATTTAAAATATCACAGGTAATTTCTGACTAGAAGTGAAAATTTTCCAGTAAACCGTTTAGTTGAGAAAAGATTGATTATGAATTTTATGGGTGGTACAGACCATCATCTTCTAATTAAAACATTCCGTTCCTAAACCAATACTTCTCTGGAATTAATTCCAGGCTGCTTTGTTTTTAATTTAGGTTAGTTTTCTGGTTAAACTATCTTTTCGTTGGATTCTAAATTCACAAATAATCTCCTATAAAACCTGTGAAGCTAATGATTTCCATTTAAGAAAAAAAAGGCTATAAAAAAATTCGTGGAAAACGTCAGCTTAAGGTATTCTTAAACTGAGGGGAATCTCCGCGTGAACACAGAGAATTCTATGAGATATAATCTAAGGATTCCAAAAAATAATATAAAAGCAATGATCAAAAATCAGCTAGCAAGTCAGAACAGCAATCGAAAGATGCACCAGATTGAATTTCCAGTCTCAACCTCGGATGGGACGTAATCAAAATGTTTATTTTTTCCTCTTATTCTTGATTAAAAAAGGAGCAGTTGGAAAATAGACAAAAATAAGAATAGTTTAAAGAGAGGAATATTTTTTATAAACTTTTTGGATGAAGGGAAAACGAGACGTAGCAAAGTGTTAGTAATTACAAAGATGCTAAGCCATTAACTTTATCCATCAGTAAAGCTAGTAAGTACTGCAATATGGTATACAATATAGCAATGTAGTACAGTGAATAGTGTAACAACAGTTTAAAAGTTTAGTAAGTCAAGTAAGAGTAAAATAGTTTTCTGACGAAAATGGAAGAGCCAGTGAAGTAAGATATGATTTAAATCAGGAGCCCTCATTTTCCATTGAATTAAAATATAACTTAATAAAATTTTGTATACTTAGAATCAACTATAATTCATTCAAAACTGATTTTTTCACTATATTTTCGGCTCTGTTTATTTGTTCAATCTATTGGTAATTATTGGTATTCCTGACATTCGCGGTATTGTTTTTGCTGGAGCGGAAAGACGAAACGTTTCATTTTATTATTTTCCCATAGAAACATCATCAAGAAGAATAAAATTAATTTAAACTATTTGATTATAGAATGTTTCCCTTAAAAATAAAAATTAATTTAATTTGAATAGCAAATGCTGTTTAATGATATTTGTTGTTATACGTGGTTACTAAAATCAGTATAGGCCATAATTAACAGAGTTATAATTACTAATAGGGTATAATTATTCATTGAATGATAGCATTTATAAAAGAAAAATTGAGTTAATTTTATGAGAGTAGAGATGTTAGTCGTTTTTATGGTCTGTGGATGTAAATGGAAGTAAAGTTTGGGCCCCTGGTACTACGTTACACTAGTTGGCTTTATGTAAGGAGTAGTGGGAGGATGAAAGCATTACTTTTACAAGAAGTAGAAGATGCAAGTCTATCATTTTATAAAAAGAAGAGGGTACAAGACGCAAAATATGGTAAACTTTTACTACTACCCTGATCATAGAGCCCGTGCGGTGAATTCCGTCTTTTCCTTAACTTTTCCTGAACTCAAGAAAAGTAAAATCGAATGAATATTTTTCATCCGAACGTAAATCAATCAGTAAAACGACCTTATTAGGAATGCCTTTTAATTGTATTTTAATTCACGTTGCAAGTTTACCAAATTGTTGTTTGTTGCTATAAATATTTAAACTTCAACAGACACTTTGTGATAACGAAATGAAAGGCAGGGCGTAAGATTCAACCACATTTTACAATAAAATTCTTACACTTAGGATCTCCTGTGATTGATTCTGAGGAGTTTCAAAGGTAAGGCGATTTAAATTCGTTCGCATTCGGTATTCAAAGCAAGGGATTCAGTTTGCCTGCTGTCCGCCTTATGGAACTGGTAGCACCGTCCACTCCCTCCATTTGTAAGCAGTTCCCAATTTGAACGGAAGAGGACGTCAGATGCGTTTCTTTCGCTTATCTTCGGCGCGCGAAATCTCGAGAGATGCTCTGACCTTTCAACTTCCTCTAATCTCAATATATTATAATTGTGACATTTCCAAGTGAAAATTCTCTTAAATTGTCATTCTGACGTATAATTTGACAGCTATTTGTGAAGGTTATCGGATAATAACTCCTGAAATGTATGATGATATAGCAATAGAAGTACCTGGTAGTGAAAAGAAACTGATACTCACGACAAAGTCACATATCAGCCATATTGCGTAGGCACTAACCTCATTGAAGTTGAGCATATTCGAACATTTATTTTCCTCGATAAAATAATCCGTACGCAAGCTATTTTTCAAATGAAATCCTTAAGTAGAGTAATATATTATTATGAAAATAATGGTATAAAAGAAAAACAAAACATAGCCTCTGGTATTAATTTTAATGTTAATAATTTAGATGCTAGTCGTGGTTACTACTTGTACACTAAATTAGAATGCATGTATAGATAGATTTTGATTAACGATATTAGGATTGACTAAAAATTAATACCTCTATTTTGTTTCTTGGGTTTTGAGAGGTGTATTTTAATAAATCAAACGGAGAATTAAATCTTAGAGTGTGCTCTTCAATAAAAAGGATTCGCTTTTACACAAAATCATCACATATTTGTGTATAGCCTGCCACCGATGAACAAGTGTTTTGAAGCCGTCACAGAAGGAGTCTGTACTCCTCTGGCTCTGCAAGCAACCTCTCACGATTCTCTCAACTTCTTTATTCGAAGCAAAGTGTTGTCCCCGTAGATTTTCTGTCATTATCAGGAGCAGTTGGAGGTCAGGCGGCACCAAATCTGGATTTTACGGAGTGTGTGTGTATTTTGTTTGGTCCTGTGGTGTGGTGGTCATTGTTCCCAGACTGTACATGAATATATGTTGGCTATGCGGAAAAACAAATATTGGTAATCAAAGAACGCATTCCAAGGATTATTTCTGCGTTTACATCATTAAAATATACCCATGCAAACATAGGCGTGCGCAAGATTTTGCAATTGCAATCCAACGATAAAAATGCCTGCTTTTGCCCTTGTCCATGGCCGTAGTCATAACCCCAAGTGTTCGGGTGAAAGTCACTTCCATAATGCAACTCCCACGACAAAATTAGAAGGCCCCAATATTTGTGTAAAAAAATATCTATATATTCAATTTCTGTTTTAATTTTCGATGCTCGGATAAAGTATTTCTTCAAAAATACTTTAAAATATTGCAACTAAATAAAATTTGGTGATATCAGCATAAAATACCTTATCTGTCAGTTTTATAATTTTCATCAAATAAAAAAGAGTAACTACAGGAAAGAATATTCGATAAAAATGCGGAAAACTTTTGTAATCGACTTTATTGGTATATTTTTGTTTAATAATAAACTTTGAATTATATTCATTGTGTTCACAGAACATACACAATACAAAAATGTAATAATTTGGAAGATAAATATTATTGAAATGATACATTTTGTTTCACTGATTATTGATATGATAAAAAAGTTAAAATATATAAATATTAAATTTTGGCTCCCCTGAAAATGTTTTGGGGGTGCCGCGGCACCCAAAGAGCGCAATGCATCCTAACCCAAGTTACGGAAGTGGAGGAAAAACATTCCTGTCAACCCTTGTATTAGTTGTATCTTCGAGATCGATTTTCACTGCTTGCTCCTTACAAATTTTTGAAAAAGTGTTTTTCCTTTCCAGAATATTTAATGCACTGGAGAGTTCCTCATGTACAATCTTGATAGCTGGTGTATGATTCCATCCAGCATATTTCGATGTATCTCACGATTTTTTCGAAAATTCTTATGGTAAAATGTATTTCAATAATTTGCTTCAATGGTAAATATATTCTTATTCTAATATGATACTACGCTTTCATAGCAAAATTGATTCTGAAAAATCTCCGCTTACTTCCAAGGCATCGTGATATCGTTCTTGTAATAGAGAGTGAAATTAAGCCGATAAAAGAAGGAGACTTAAACAGTAAGTAGGAAAAGGAAGAAGGTAATTTGCTCAAACAATGTCCCGAGGTTATTTTCTTGAATCTCGGAGAAAGTATCGAAAAACACTCCAGTATCCGAACGAAAATTGCTATAATGGGAGAAAGATACAATTATCGGTCGGAAGGAGAGAAGGTTTTAAATAGACCCAATTGCTCTTGGAGTTTGTGATAATCGAAACGGTTTAAAGCTTCCTGCCACCTCCATCAAACGTTGCTCCCAGGGAAGGTAATTAATTGAGGAAGTTAGTCAGAAGGAACGTAGATTCCCTGTTTTTCCTTGTTAGTCTAGGATTCTTTGTCCATTCGTCGCGTATTACATTTCCAGGGAAGAAGTTAAGAATTTGCAGTTAACAATTTTAAGAAGTTAAGAATTTTAAATGTTCAATTCCTCAAACATGGCATTTATTCAATTGTATCTTTGCTTCCATTGAGAAGAGGTATGGTATTTTCGGTGATTGTGATAATTAATTTTAATCAAGGTTTAACTTTTGTGCTGAGGGAATCAATAGGATATCCCTATCCCAACCTACACGATCTGGGGCTCTTCATTCCAATTCACTTGGCATTTACCTCGAAAAACTTAAAGCAAAGCCTATCAAGGCGCAGTTGTACACATAAAAATACCAAATTTTATCCCACGATGAAGGATTACAATGAGAATATGAGAGGGAGAAGTTATGGATTTTATAATGTAAGGTGCTTCTAAAAGAAAAGCAAGGGATAGGATGGGAATGGATATGACTGAGGATAAATATCCGTCAGCAAGAGATAATTAAAATAAAAAATAGTAGAAATAATAAATAATCTCAATAGAACAAAATGGCCAGCACAGTACATAATTGGGGATTGAGAAAGTGAAATCAAGCTTTTAATTTCTTTCCCCTGAAAGGAAAATTGAATTTTTTCCGCAACAGGGAAAATTACTTTATGAGTTTTTCCGCGCTTAAGTAACCATTTTGATTTCTTAATCTCCCAAAAGAAACATATGTTTCGCTGTTCGTTTCAAATCGGCGAAAACAAATGGAGTCCCATTTTATTTCAATGACGATCCCTCGTTCCTACGTAGAAAAATCCCGTTTAATTAATTTTAAAACACGAATCGTCGGCGATTAAGGGAAGGAACGACTTGTAGGGGCCGTTCTGAAGCATATCCAGCCTTTCGGAATGAGCCATAATGTCTCCCAGAGCGTCGTTATTGAAGAAACAAAAAAGGAGCGGAATTCTTTATTCCGCGCGCTCCCTTAATAACGCCCCATTCGACCACAGACATTTCGGTAACGACTCCCGATCATCCCTCCCCCAATCCTCCATCTTCGTCTTGCTTTATCGCTGCCTCAGCTCGTCTCGGAGAAACCCAGACGCGCTTCTAATCTGCTCATTCCCCTTTATCGTCTTCCGCCTCACGTCACTCTCCTTCGTTCGTCATTCTCATCATTGAGCTCGTTGTCTTCCCTATTCTGCTCTCCTCATTTCCTCTCTTCCCTCGCTTACTTCTCGCCTGATTCTCCGCGGTTGCGTAATCTCTTCCCTTATTTGCTCTCCCGCTGCACCGATTGCTGGCAGGGTCTTCAAGAGGGTCACATTCGCCCCCAGTCGCGAATAGGAACACCGGTAAACAGGAGTGAAGTTTTCGAAGAGATATTTCATCATTTCCTTAATAAGATATTACGGAGAGTAAGAGATTTCCTCCGTTTATATCATTGGTTCCTAACCGGTGGATCGCGACCCATGAAGGGGTCTCCTTGCCTTTTTTGGGTTTTCGCTGATACTAAAAACCAAAATTAAATTTAAAATCTAGAGGTGGTTGAGGAAGTGTTCATGATTTAATTAACTTATTTATGCTTGGCAACACGAGATATGCGATGTAATCAGTGGGCGGCAGGCTCCTTGTTAAGTCCTACAACATATTTGTGAAACCCTTTACTTTTTGTTTTGTTGATCAGATATGGCGAATGAGAAAGAGAGGTGACCGCTTTTATAAAATCTAATAAGGGTTGCGAATAAAAAAAGATTGGAAACCAGTGGTTTATATAGTGAGTAGTGATAAGGTTCCACATAGATTGGGAGAAAGGCATTCTTGAAGACGGTGGAATAAAGAAGGAATCGGATTTAATGCATTTCTAGAAACAACGGCTATTCAATGGAGGGATGGACAGAGGAGAAAAGGTTCAGAAGGGGACATGGCACTTCTCGAAATAGATTATGGAGGATATTAGAGCAAGAACGAGGTTTCGAAGGGAATGGCTAATTTCAGAGAGGAATGGAAAGAAAAATGATGGTCCTCAACTATCCAGAAGATCGATCTAAAAGGAGGAGAAAGGAATCAAGACGTATAATTTGGTCTTTCATTTCTCGACGAATCTGTGTTTAGCTTAGAAAGGTGGACGAGAAGGAAGATGAAAAAATTAACATCGGGAAAAAGATGCTAAATATCACCAGAAAGAATGACGCTGAGAATATTGGCAAGGCTTCCTTCAGATGGCTGGCAACAATGTGGTAATATTAGCAGGATGTCTTTGTTGCTGACATTTACGATTTGCTTTTATTAAACCATTGCTATAAAATACGTTTTGTTACGTTACTTATATATCAACAATAATTCGCCATTTCATTAGTCACAAATCTATATATACCATTTTCTATTCAGACTCCTAAAAGTATCTATTCCAACACCTTTTCAATAATTAATCGTTATTCGTTACTTTAGTCATCTAAATTATACTATAATTGATCATTATCTCCAACACTTCTATATTCGTAACTAAAGTTTGCATATAGCCTTTACAAGTACTACGTACTGCTCTAAGTTCTCATGTTTTAAGTGTGTGGCAATTTCGTCGATAATTTCGTGCCGACGTGACGTCGTGACCGGAGTGACCAGAGTGAATCTGACTTATGGTGACTTAGGGTGGCGAAGGGTGGCGCCTTCGACTCCTGTTCGCTTTTTATGCCAAATGGTGGAAGAATACAAAATCTTTGCCAAGAGTCAAAAGTTCGAACAGAGATTATTCCGCGGTTACGTGTGAAAGGCGTGCCAGCCAGCCTGTCCCGTTCACTGTGTGACCGTGAACTCAAGGGCGAGTCTAGATTGGTGCTGGTGTTAGGAGTTGGGGCTGCTCGAACACACTTTTGCTAAGAGACTTCTTGAAGAAGGTTGTTGTGAGGAGAGAATGTTTCGACGTCTTGTGAATTCGGAGTCTTCCCGAATCGACGTTCGTATTGGGTGATTTTGTACTAATTGTAAATGAGCAGTTCAATTTAAAGTGTTATTTTGTTGTATGATATTGTTTGACCTCTTAATATTATTACTTATTATATTTATGGTTGAAACTCATTCTCTGATTGATTTCTCGATGTTCGATATCCCGAGCTGATTGCTGTTCAGAGTAGATATTGAGTTACCGAATATTTTTCAGTTCTTTCCGAGTACAGAAAAATAAGGTGGCACAAATTGGTAGCAGAGTGCGGTTTGATTCACAACTCTGTTCTTGCAAATTGCTTTTATCGACATCTTATGGACTCTGTTTGTGAGTATTCCCTGTTGATTCTTTGACATGTTGTTATTTCGTATCTTCAATGCTGACGTTCTTGATTTTTTTTCTAATTGCGCTCCAATTGTAAGTATTGTTTCGTGTTAATGCCACCTCCTAATCCTTACGCCAAAGGTTATTTAAGTTCCTCTAAAGATCGTCGTAATCGAGGTAGTTCTCGAGAGATTGCCAATATGGAAACTACAACGCAAGCGTCCTCGGAAGATTATTCCGCTAATTCCATTAAGTTGGATTCTGTCAAGTTATTACTTTCGGATATTCTTCCCTTGGCAAACGTCGAATCCGAAAACTTGTTTAATTTTTTGAGTTCGGTCATTCATGTCTCTGATTTATCGCTAATTCCATTCGATTCGCTTATGATATATCTGACGTCGAAATTACCTGTTAATTTTCGGATGTTTTGGTTTGCCGCTATTCAGAGGAAATTATCTTTTCAAATGCTGGTCTCGGAAATTTGGCAAGAGTTTGTAAGTTCTCGCGAATACGAGCGTTTGATTGCAGCTAAAGTCAAACGTTATCAAATGCCATCCGAGCCTCCCTTGGAGTTTTTAAATGTTGTAACTGTTTCGGCAAAGGTTTTGGGGTTGTCTTTATCTGATGTTGAGCTTGTTTCTATTGTTCTCGATGGAGTAAATCCTCTCACACGAAGTACGTTCGTTTTCCGAAGTAAGCCTACTAATATTTTAGAATTGAAGCAATTATTGTCGTACGCCTCGAAGCAGCTGATGGATTTCGCTAATTATTCGGCTACTTTCAACCCCAATTCGCCACGTGCAATCACTTGTACTTTTTGCAATCGTCAAGGTCATACTTTTGGCAATTGTCGTCAGCGAAGACGAAATTCGAATTCGAATCGGCCGGCTATTACTATGTTCCATGCTACAGATTCTTTGTCTCCTGCTTTGCCAATTGTTAAGGTGACAATTGGTAATCATTCTCTTGAAGCCTTGATCGATTCTGGTTCTACTTATTCGCTGATTGATGTTAATTCTTGTAACAATTTACAGTTACGTTCGGTTAAAACTCTTCAGTCCCCAATTCAAATTCGAGGCCTTGGAGGAACCACATTTACGTTAACTCAGCAAATTAAGGTGAAGGTCAAGGTCAGCTCATTCTCTTGGAGCCATTATTTCTACCTTGTTGACTTGCCATTTCCAGTACTAATTGGTAGGGATTTTATGTTAAAAACTAGAATGATCTTAGGCCATAACTATTTCACTTTTCAGTCTGATCCCACTCAAATAATCCCCTTCATTGATAGGCAGCTTGAGAACAGTTCACGAGATACTGCTCACCCGGTGCTAAGCTCAAGCTCTTCCGTTAAAAGGGATTCCCCTGCATTATCTACCAATCTGGGATCGAACAAACTGGTGAACTCATGCTCCCCTTCTGATAATTCTGATATTCCACAGGACGTGGTGCAACTTATTAATGAATTTCCAGACGTCATTACTACCAAACTTGGGTCTACTGGTGTAATGGCTTATGAAATCCAGCTTACAGATACCACTCCTGTGAGGTCGCATCCATTTTCTTTGCCTCCAGCCAAAGCCAAGATCCTACAAGATTCTGTATCATCTCTGATTCAGCAAGGTGTGGTTGAGGCCTCCACATCTCAATGGGCTTCACCGGCATTTCTTATTCCCAAGAGGGATAAAGGTTGGAGATTGGTGGTGGATTACCGAAAATTAAATGGAAAAGTACAGGTAGACCCCTATCCAACTCCTTCGGTAGAACATGCATTTCAATACCTGTCTGAGGCTAAAGTATTTTCTATTCTTGATCTAAATTCTGCCTTTAATCAGATACCTTTGAGTGAGTCTTCTAAGAAATATACTGCTTTTGTAACGCCTTTCGGTCTCTTTCAATACACCAGATTGCCTTTTGGATTTGTCAATTCTCCACAAGTTTTCACTCGTTTAATGGATCTTGTTCTTGGTGATTTGAAATATAATTGTGTTTATCCTTATATTGATGATCTTTGTATATTTTCAAAGGATATCAGCTCTCATTTAGTCCATCTGAGAGCTGTACTCCAAAAACTGCGAGACGCTGGGCTAACTCTTCATCCAGGAAAAATGAAGCTGTGTCAAAATTCTATTTCATTTCTTGGGCATGTTCTTCGAGGGGGATGTCTCCATATTGACCCGGAAAGAGTTAGACCCATTCAGAATGTTCCTGTTCCGCTAAATCTTCAGCAAGTGTCCAGATTTCTAGGTATGGCAGGTTTTTATTCTAAATTTATTCCTGGCTATGCGGAGATTGCCCACCCTCTAAATCAACTCAAGAAAAAAGATGCAAGGTTTGTGTGGTCTACTGTTCACAATGACGCCTTCAATAAATTAAAAAATGCTTTAGCCAACCCTCCTGTATTATCAATGCCTTGTTTCACTCGTGATTTCCATTTATTTGTCGATGCCAGTAATGTGGCTCTTGGTGCAGTTCTAAATCACCATATTGATGGGAAATACTGTCCTGTGGCATATGCTAGTAGAACTTTAAATCCACATGAACAGAAGCTAACTGCATATGAATTGGAATGCATGGCATGTATCTGGGGTATTGAAAAATTTAAAGATTATTTACAATTTAGACCTTTCCATTTGTATACAGACAATGGGGCTTTAACCTGGCTGTTTAATCATCCAAAGCAATTGGGAAAAATTGCTAGGATGGTTTTAAAATTATCTTCTTATAAGTTTACAATACATCATATTAAGGCTAATTTAAATAAACCAGCAGATTGTCTCTCCAGAATTCAGGTACAAGAGTCTGCTACTTCTTGTTTTTTACATAAGCTACCTATGTCTTTTGTTGATATTAGAACCCACCAAAATAATGATCCTTACTGTGTACCACTTATTAATAAATTAACTAATGATGGACTTAAGTTAGTTAAAGAAAATGGGATTTCTTTTGCTCTAAAGAATAATCTATTGTGTTCTAAAGTTAGTAAGGCTAAAAACTTTAGAGTTGTTGTTCCTGTTGTCATTAGACCAATGTTATTCCAATATTTCCATTCTTTACCTAGTTCGGGGCATTTAGGCATATTTAAGACTGTCCAAAAAATATCCCAGAGTTATTGGTGGCCAAACTTTAAGACTGAGATCACTGAAATGGTTAAAAGATGTTCGGTATGTCAGATAACAAAGCCCAGAAATGTTCTTTCTTCTGGTGTATTATCTTCTCAGCCTATTAGCAACCCTTGGGAGAGAATTTTCATTGACTTCGTGGGTCCCCTTCCTCGATCCAAATCAGGAAATTGTTATATTTTTACAGTAATTGATGGTTTTTCTAAATTTGTTTTCCTTGAATCTGTGAGAGATGCTTCATCCAAAAGTGCAATACATGTGTTATTTCATAATTTGTTCCCAAAATTTGGCTATCCCAAATATATTGTGTCTGATAATGCTACTGCTTTTACCTCGTCTGCCTTTAAAGATGCTTGCTTCAAAGTTGGGATTAAAATAGTACATACAGCCCCTTACTATCCCTGTCCTAATCTGGTTGAAAGAGTTCATAGAAATCTGCGTTTTGCACTGTCTGCCTATTGTACGCCTTCTCATAAAATCTGGGATGAATTCCTGGGAGATTTGACATTTGCATTTAATACATCAGTTCATGAAAGTACTTTATATTCCCCTGCTAAATTGTTTCTAGGTAGATTGATTCCACATCCCCTAGATAATGTGTGGGACCTACCTAATTGTGTTGTTGATACTTCTTGCTCTGACCGGGATCTCAGGCAGCACTGGACCAAAGCAGTTCAAAATTTAAACAAGGCTCACAAAAGATATGCTGCCTCTTATAACAAATTACATTCAGTACCACAATTCAAAATAGGGGATTTAGTACTGACTCAAAATCATTCAGTAAGTTCAAAACTGAAGAAAAGAATGTCTAAATTGGAGCCTCTATGGTCAGGACCCTTTTCAATTCTAAGATTTGTTACTCCTGTTACTGTGGTGTTACAGGTTGGGCCTAACAAGGAGAAAATATCACATGTTTCGCAATTAAAAGCATATCATTAATGAAGAGTTGTTTGCCCAATGAGTTCATGCAAATTCACGGTCCTTAAACTTGTTTCTATTCTGTTGTGTCTCTTGGATGTTTTTGTATTTAGTATTTGACATAATACTGTTAATATTGATAGGTGGCGTAGCAGGATGGGATCTGCATCGCCCGGCAAGATTCTCTTGTCGCAACTACCACCTAACTTTATGTTAGAAATATTTTCTATACACCTTTCGACATTGTGTCAAAGCGAAGTTCTCCGGTACCCTAAATTCCACAATTGGGTATCCGGGCCATATGAGTTCTCTTCTTTGACCTATTTAGCTAACCTGTGTTCTTTTTTTTGGGTTTTGCCCTTGAATAATATTGTAAAGGCAGAGAAGAGACTCTATTCCTGAAAACAGCCCCAGTTTTCAGTTTTACATGGGTTTTGGACCCCTTAGGGACAGATCTATCTGAATTAAGTAATTATTGTATTGTTTGAAGTATATTTATGGCAAATGAAGGCATCACACAGCACAATTATGCTAATTGTTTGACTATGTTTCTAAGTAGCTGCTAATTTAATGGAGGACTTGGCATTCATTTAAATGATTTCTTATATTTGTTCTGCTCATTTGGCATTTATTGTAATTGAGTTATTATATTTGTTCTGCTCCTTTGTTAATATTCAAGGACACCATTTGTTATTTTATCTATTGCCCCACATAATTAAACTAATGATAATTCGTAAATAACAAATATTTCTGTGTTTTCCAAAGAATCGGGCACCCAATTTTGTAAAATGGAAGTTTTTGTTAATAAACAGAAAAGTCTTTCTGTTGCTCTCTTGTCTTCTTGACTGAAAGTTATTCCAACCCTTTGGAACTCATCTCAGTCCACAATGTTTTCATTTAGTGTAATTTTGGCCCTAATTTCTGGCAAAAAGTGTATTGCCAATAAATATGCCTTCCATTCTATATTTACTAAGGTTATTTTCTGTAATTGCACTACTGCAAAGGGTTTAATCCTGACAATTATATAATTAATTGATAGTTAAGTTAATAATTATGATATCACATTTATATTTGTTACAATTAATTTCTAAATTGTTGATGCCTAAACAATGTGCTTGGAATATAATGAATCTATAGAGACTGCCACTGGTGTGATATTGTGATCAAGCGACATTGTTATTTCTTTCTGGGCATCATAAAAGAGACAATGCTATTGTGTGCCTAGTTGATGTCCAGTTAACTCAGTTACTTCTTTCTGGCCATCATAATTAAGACAGTGCCATTGTGTTCCCTATTGATAGCCAGTGAACTTATCCCAATTGGCTCAATTAAAGAACTATGAACCCTTCGTTTGTTTGAAAAAAGAAGATGGACATATTTTTTCCAAAAAGCAAGGGGGGATGTGGCAATTTCGTCGATAATTTCGTGCCGACGTGACGTCGTGACCGGAGTGACCAGAGTGAATCTGACTTATGGTGACTTAGGGTGGCGAAGGGTGGCGCCTTCGACTCCTGTTCGCTTTTTATGCCAAATGGTGGAAGAATACAAAATCTTTGCCAAGAGTCAAAAGTTCGAACAGAGATTATTCCGCGGTTACGTGTGAAAGGCGTGCCAGCCAGCCTGTCCCGTTCACTGTGTGACCGTGAACTCAAGGGCGAGTCTAGATTGGTGCTGGTGTTAGGAGTTGGGGCTGCTCGAACACACTTTTGCTAAGAGACTTCTTGAAGAAGGTTGTTGTGAGGAGAGAATGTTTCGACGTCTTGTGAATTCGGAGTCTTCCCGAATCGACGTTCGTATTGGGTGATTTTGTACTAATTGTAAATGAGCAGTTCAATTTAAAGTGTTATTTTGTTGTATGATATTGTTTGACCTCTTAATATTATTACTTATTATATTTATGGTTGAAACTCATTCTCTGATTGATTTCTCGATGTTCGATATCCCGAGCTGATTGCTGTTCAGAGTAGATATTGAGTTACCGAATATTTTTCAGTTCTTTCCGAGTACAGAAAAATAAGGTGGCACAAATTGGTAGCAGAGTGCGGTTTGATTCACAACTCTGTTCTTGCAAATTGCTTTTATCGACATCTTATGGACTCTGTTTGTGAGTATTCCCTGTTGATTCTTTGACATGTTGTTATTTCGTATCTTCAATGCTGACGTTCTTGATTTTTTTTCTAATTGCGCTCCAATTGTAAGTATTGTTTCGTGTTAATGCCACCTCCTAATCCTTACGCCAAAGGTTATTTAAGTTCCTCTAAAGATCGTCGTAATCGAGGTAGTTCTCGAGAGATTGCCAATATGGAAACTACAACGCAAGCGTCCTCGGAAGATTATTCCGCTAATTCCATTAAGTTGGATTCTGTCAAGTTATTACTTTCGGATATTCTTCCCTTGGCAAACGTCGAATCCGAAAACTTGTTTAATTTTTTGAGTTCGGTCATTCATGTCTCTGATTTATCGCTAATTCCATTCGATTCGCTTATGATATATCTGACGTCGAAATTACCTGTTAATTTTCGGATGTTTTGGTTTGCCGCTATTCAGAGGAAATTATCTTTTCAAATGCTGGTCTCGGAAATTTGGCAAGAGTTTGTAAGTTCTCGCGAATACGAGCGTTTGATTGCAGCTAAAGTCAAACGTTATCAAATGCCATCCGAGCCTCCCTTGGAGTTTTTAAATGTTGTAACTGTTTCGGCAAAGGTTTTGGGGTTGTCTTTATCTGATGTTGAGCTTGTTTCTATTGTTCTCGATGGAGTAAATCCTCTCACACGAAGTACGTTCGTTTTCCGAAGTAAGCCTACTAATATTTTAGAATTGAAGCAATTATTGTCGTACGCCTCGAAGCAGCTGATGGATTTCGCTAATTATTCGGCTACTTTCAACCCCAATTCGCCACGTGCAATCACTTGTACTTTTTGCAATCGTCAAGGTCATACTTTTGGCAATTGTCGTCAGCGAAGACGAAATTCGAATTCGAATCGGCCGGCTATTACTATGTTCCATGCTACAGATTCTTTGTCTCCTGCTTTGCCAATTGTTAAGGTGACAATTGGTAATCATTCTCTTGAAGCCTTGATCGATTCTGGTTCTACTTATTCGCTGATTGATGTTAATTCTTGTAACAATTTACAGTTACGTTCGGTTAAAACTCTTCAGTCCCCAATTCAAATTCGAGGCCTTGGAGGAACCACATTTACGTTAACTCAGCAAATTAAGGTGAAGGTCAAGGTCAGCTCATTCTCTTGGAGCCATTATTTCTACCTTGTTGACTTGCCATTTCCAGTACTAATTGGTAGGGATTTTATGTTAAAAACTAGAATGATCTTAGGCCATAACTATTTCACTTTTCAGTCTGATCCCACTCAAATAATCCCCTTCATTGATAGGCAGCTTGAGAACAGTTCACGAGATACTGCTCACCCGGTGCTAAGCTCAAGCTCTTCCGTTAAAAGGGATTCCCCTGCATTATCTACCAATCTGGGATCGAACAAACTGGTGAACTCATGCTCCCCTTCTGATAATTCTGATATTCCACAGGACGTGGTGCAACTTATTAATGAATTTCCAGACGTCATTACTACCAAACTTGGGTCTACTGGTGTAATGGCTTATGAAATCCAGCTTACAGATACCACTCCTGTGAGGTCGCATCCATTTTCTTTGCCTCCAGCCAAAGCCAAGATCCTACAAGATTCTGTATCATCTCTGATTCAGCAAGGTGTGGTTGAGGCCTCCACATCTCAATGGGCTTCACCGGCATTTCTTATTCCCAAGAGGGATAAAGGTTGGAGATTGGTGGTGGATTACCGAAAATTAAATGGAAAAGTACAGGTAGACCCCTATCCAACTCCTTCGGTAGAACATGCATTTCAATACCTGTCTGAGGCTAAAGTATTTTCTATTCTTGATCTAAATTCTGCCTTTAATCAGATACCTTTGAGTGAGTCTTCTAAGAAATATACTGCTTTTGTAACGCCTTTCGGTCTCTTTCAATACACCAGATTGCCTTTTGGATTTGTCAATTCTCCACAAGTTTTCACTCGTTTAATGGATCTTGTTCTTGGTGATTTGAAATATAATTGTGTTTATCCTTATATTGATGATCTTTGTATATTTTCAAAGGATATCAGCTCTCATTTAGTCCATCTGAGAGCTGTACTCCAAAAACTGCGAGACGCTGGGCTAACTCTTCATCCAGGAAAAATGAAGCTGTGTCAAAATTCTATTTCATTTCTTGGGCATGTTCTTCGAGGGGGATGTCTCCATATTGACCCGGAAAGAGTTAGACCCATTCAGAATGTTCCTGTTCCGCTAAATCTTCAGCAAGTGTCCAGATTTCTAGGTATGGCAGGTTTTTATTCTAAATTTATTCCTGGCTATGCGGAGATTGCCCACCCTCTAAATCAACTCAAGAAAAAAGATGCAAGGTTTGTGTGGTCTACTGTTCACAATGACGCCTTCAATAAATTAAAAAATGCTTTAGCCAACCCTCCTGTATTATCAATGCCTTGTTTCACTCGTGATTTCCATTTATTTGTCGATGCCAGTAATGTGGCTCTTGGTGCAGTTCTAAATCACCATATTGATGGGAAATACTGTCCTGTGGCATATGCTAGTAGAACTTTAAATCCACATGAACAGAAGCTAACTGCATATGAATTGGAATGCATGGCATGTATCTGGGGTATTGAAAAATTTAAAGATTATTTACAATTTAGACCTTTCCATTTGTATACAGACAATGGGGCTTTAACCTGGCTGTTTAATCATCCAAAGCAATTGGGAAAAATTGCTAGGATGGTTTTAAAATTATCTTCTTATAAGTTTACAATACATCATATTAAGGCTAATTTAAATAAACCAGCAGATTGTCTCTCCAGAATTCAGGTACAAGAGTCTGCTACTTCTTGTTTTTTACATAAGCTACCTATGTCTTTTGTTGATATTAGAACCCACCAAAATAATGATCCTTACTGTGTACCACTTATTAATAAATTAACTAATGATGGACTTAAGTTAGTTAAAGAAAATGGGATTTCTTTTGCTCTAAAGAATAATCTATTGTGTTCTAAAGTTAGTAAGGCTAAAAACTTTAGAGTTGTTGTTCCTGTTGTCATTAGACCAATGTTATTCCAATATTTCCATTCTTTACCTAGTTCGGGGCATTTAGGCATATTTAAGACTGTCCAAAAAATATCCCAGAGTTATTGGTGGCCAAACTTTAAGACTGAGATCACTGAAATGGTTAAAAGATGTTCGGTATGTCAGATAACAAAGCCCAGAAATGTTCTTTCTTCTGGTGTATTATCTTCTCAGCCTATTAGCAACCCTTGGGAGAGAATTTTCATTGACTTCGTGGGTCCCCTTCCTCGATCCAAATCAGGAAATTGTTATATTTTTACAGTAATTGATGGTTTTTCTAAATTTGTTTTCCTTGAATCTGTGAGAGATGCTTCATCCAAAAGTGCAATACATGTGTTATTTCATAATTTGTTCCCAAAATTTGGCTATCCCAAATATATTGTGTCTGATAATGCTACTGCTTTTACCTCGTCTGCCTTTAAAGATGCTTGCTTCAAAGTTGGGATTAAAATAGTACATACAGCCCCTTACTATCCCTGTCCTAATCTGGTTGAAAGAGTTCATAGAAATCTGCGTTTTGCACTGTCTGCCTATTGTACGCCTTCTCATAAAATCTGGGATGAATTCCTGGGAGATTTGACATTTGCATTTAATACATCAGTTCATGAAAGTACTTTATATTCCCCTGCTAAATTGTTTCTAGGTAGATTGATTCCACATCCCCTAGATAATGTGTGGGACCTACCTAATTGTGTTGTTGATACTTCTTGCTCTGACCGGGATCTCAGGCAGCACTGGACCAAAGCAGTTCAAAATTTAAACAAGGCTCACAAAAGATATGCTGCCTCTTATAACAAATTACATTCAGTACCACAATTCAAAATAGGGGATTTAGTACTGACTCAAAATCATTCAGTAAGTTCAAAACTGAAGAAAAGAATGTCTAAATTGGAGCCTCTATGGTCAGGACCCTTTTCAATTCTAAGATTTGTTACTCCTGTTACTGTGGTGTTACAGGTTGGGCCTAACAAGGAGAAAATATCACATGTTTCGCAATTAAAAGCATATCATTAATGAAGAGTTGTTTGCCCAATGAGTTCATGCAAATTCACGGTCCTTAAACTTGTTTCTATTCTGTTGTGTCTCTTGGATGTTTTTGTATTTAGTATTTGACATAATACTGTTAATATTGATAGGTGGCGTAGCAGGATGGGATCTGCATCGCCCGGCAAGATTCTCTTGTCGCAACTACCACCTAACTTTATGTTAGAAATATTTTCTATACACCTTTCGACATTGTGTCAAAGCGAAGTTCTCCGGTACCCTAAATTCCACAATTGGGTATCCGGGCCATATGAGTTCTCTTCTTTGACCTATTTAGCTAACCTGTGTTCTTTTTTTTGGGTTTTGCCCTTGAATAATATTGTAAAGGCAGAGAAGAGACTCTATTCCTGAAAACAGCCCCAGTTTTCAGTTTTACATGGGTTTTGGACCCCTTAGGGACAGATCTATCTGAATTAAGTAATTATTGTATTGTTTGAAGTATATTTATGGCAAATGAAGGCATCACACAGCACAATTATGCTAATTGTTTGACTATGTTTCTAAGTAGCTGCTAATTTAATGGAGGACTTGGCATTCATTTAAATGATTTCTTATATTTGTTCTGCTCATTTGGCATTTATTGTAATTGAGTTATTATATTTGTTCTGCTCCTTTGTTAATATTCAAGGACACCATTTGTTATTTTATCTATTGCCCCACATAATTAAACTAATGATAATTCGTAAATAACAAATATTTCTGTGTTTTCCAAAGAATCGGGCACCCAATTTTGTAAAATGGAAGTTTTTGTTAATAAACAGAAAAGTCTTTCTGTTGCTCTCTTGTCTTCTTGACTGAAAGTTATTCCAACCCTTTGGAACTCATCTCAGTCCACAATGTTTTCATTTAGTGTAATTTTGGCCCTAATTTCTGGCAAAAAGTGTATTGCCAATAAATATGCCTTCCATTCTATATTTACTAAGGTTATTTTCTGTAATTGCACTACTGCAAAGGGTTTAATCCTGACAATTATATAATTAATTGATAGTTAAGTTAATAATTATGATATCACATTTATATTTGTTACAATTAATTTCTAAATTGTTGATGCCTAAACAATGTGCTTGGAATATAATGAATCTATAGAGACTGCCACTGGTGTGATATTGTGATCAAGCGACATTGTTATTTCTTTCTGGGCATCATAAAAGAGACAATGCTATTGTGTGCCTAGTTGATGTCCAGTTAACTCAGTTACTTCTTTCTGGCCATCATAATTAAGACAGTGCCATTGTGTTCCCTATTGATAGCCAGTGAACTTATCCCAATTGGCTCAATTAAAGAACTATGAACCCTTCGTTTGTTTGAAAAAAGAAGATGGACATATTTTTTCCAAAAAGCAAGGGGGGATGTGGCAATTTCGTCGATAATTTCGTGCCGACGTGACGTCGTGACCGGAGTGACCAGAGTGAATCTGACTTATGGTGACTTAGGGTGGCGAAGGGTGGCGCCTTCGACTCCTGTTCGCTTTTTATGCCAAATGGTGGAAGAATACAAAATCTTTGCCAAGAGTCAAAAGTTCGAACAGAGATTATTCCGCGGTTACGTGTGAAAGGCGTGCCAGCCAGCCTGTCCCGTTCACTGTGTGACCGTGAACTCAAGGGCGAGTCTAGATTGGTGCTGGTGTTAGGAGTTGGGGCTGCTCGAACACACTTTTGCTAAGAGACTTCTTGAAGAAGGTTGTTGTGAGGAGAGAATGTTTCGACGTCTTGTGAATTCGGAGTCTTCCCGAATCGACGTTCGTATTGGGTGATTTTGTACTAATTGTAAATGAGCAGTTCAATTTAAAGTGTTATTTTGTTGTATGATATTGTTTGACCTCTTAATATTATTACTTATTATATTTATGGTTGAAACTCATTCTCTGATTGATTTCTCGATGTTCGATATCCCGAGCTGATTGCTGTTCAGAGTAGATATTGAGTTACCGAATATTTTTCAGTTCTTTCCGAGTACAGAAAAATAAGGTGGCACAAATTGGTAGCAGAGTGCGGTTTGATTCACAACTCTGTTCTTGCAAATTGCTTTTATCGACATCTTATGGACTCTGTTTGTGAGTATTCCCTGTTGATTCTTTGACATGTTGTTATTTCGTATCTTCAATGCTGACGTTCTTGATTTTTTTTCTAATTGCGCTCCAATTGTAAGTATTGTTTCGTGTTAATGCCACCTCCTAATCCTTACGCCAAAGGTTATTTAAGTTCCTCTAAAGATCGTCGTAATCGAGGTAGTTCTCGAGAGATTGCCAATATGGAAACTACAACGCAAGCGTCCTCGGAAGATTATTCCGCTAATTCCATTAAGTTGGATTCTGTCAAGTTATTACTTTCGGATATTCTTCCCTTGGCAAACGTCGAATCCGAAAACTTGTTTAATTTTTTGAGTTCGGTCATTCATGTCTCTGATTTATCGCTAATTCCATTCGATTCGCTTATGATATATCTGACGTCGAAATTACCTGTTAATTTTCGGATGTTTTGGTTTGCCGCTATTCAGAGGAAATTATCTTTTCAAATGCTGGTCTCGGAAATTTGGCAAGAGTTTGTAAGTTCTCGCGAATACGAGCGTTTGATTGCAGCTAAAGTCAAACGTTATCAAATGCCATCCGAGCCTCCCTTGGAGTTTTTAAATGTTGTAACTGTTTCGGCAAAGGTTTTGGGGTTGTCTTTATCTGATGTTGAGCTTGTTTCTATTGTTCTCGATGGAGTAAATCCTCTCACACGAAGTACGTTCGTTTTCCGAAGTAAGCCTACTAATATTTTAGAATTGAAGCAATTATTGTCGTACGCCTCGAAGCAGCTGATGGATTTCGCTAATTATTCGGCTACTTTCAACCCCAATTCGCCACGTGCAATCACTTGTACTTTTTGCAATCGTCAAGGTCATACTTTTGGCAATTGTCGTCAGCGAAGACGAAATTCGAATTCGAATCGGCCGGCTATTACTATGTTCCATGCTACAGATTCTTTGTCTCCTGCTTTGCCAATTGTTAAGGTGACAATTGGTAATCATTCTCTTGAAGCCTTGATCGATTCTGGTTCTACTTATTCGCTGATTGATGTTAATTCTTGTAACAATTTACAGTTACGTTCGGTTAAAACTCTTCAGTCCCCAATTCAAATTCGAGGCCTTGGAGGAACCACATTTACGTTAACTCAGCAAATTAAGGTGAAGGTCAAGGTCAGCTCATTCTCTTGGAGCCATTATTTCTACCTTGTTGACTTGCCATTTCCAGTACTAATTGGTAGGGATTTTATGTTAAAAACTAGAATGATCTTAGGCCATAACTATTTCACTTTTCAGTCTGATCCCACTCAAATAATCCCCTTCATTGATAGGCAGCTTGAGAACAGTTCACGAGATACTGCTCACCCGGTGCTAAGCTCAAGCTCTTCCGTTAAAAGGGATTCCCCTGCATTATCTACCAATCTGGGATCGAACAAACTGGTGAACTCATGCTCCCCTTCTGATAATTCTGATATTCCACAGGACGTGGTGCAACTTATTAATGAATTTCCAGACGTCATTACTACCAAACTTGGGTCTACTGGTGTAATGGCTTATGAAATCCAGCTTACAGATACCACTCCTGTGAGGTCGCATCCATTTTCTTTGCCTCCAGCCAAAGCCAAGATCCTACAAGATTCTGTATCATCTCTGATTCAGCAAGGTGTGGTTGAGGCCTCCACATCTCAATGGGCTTCACCGGCATTTCTTATTCCCAAGAGGGATAAAGGTTGGAGATTGGTGGTGGATTACCGAAAATTAAATGGAAAAGTACAGGTAGACCCCTATCCAACTCCTTCGGTAGAACATGCATTTCAATACCTGTCTGAGGCTAAAGTATTTTCTATTCTTGATCTAAATTCTGCCTTTAATCAGATACCTTTGAGTGAGTCTTCTAAGAAATATACTGCTTTTGTAACGCCTTTCGGTCTCTTTCAATACACCAGATTGCCTTTTGGATTTGTCAATTCTCCACAAGTTTTCACTCGTTTAATGGATCTTGTTCTTGGTGATTTGAAATATAATTGTGTTTATCCTTATATTGATGATCTTTGTATATTTTCAAAGGATATCAGCTCTCATTTAGTCCATCTGAGAGCTGTACTCCAAAAACTGCGAGACGCTGGGCTAACTCTTCATCCAGGAAAAATGAAGCTGTGTCAAAATTCTATTTCATTTCTTGGGCATGTTCTTCGAGGGGGATGTCTCCATATTGACCCGGAAAGAGTTAGACCCATTCAGAATGTTCCTGTTCCGCTAAATCTTCAGCAAGTGTCCAGATTTCTAGGTATGGCAGGTTTTTATTCTAAATTTATTCCTGGCTATGCGGAGATTGCCCACCCTCTAAATCAACTCAAGAAAAAAGATGCAAGGTTTGTGTGGTCTACTGTTCACAATGACGCCTTCAATAAATTAAAAAATGCTTTAGCCAACCCTCCTGTATTATCAATGCCTTGTTTCACTCGTGATTTCCATTTATTTGTCGATGCCAGTAATGTGGCTCTTGGTGCAGTTCTAAATCACCATATTGATGGGAAATACTGTCCTGTGGCATATGCTAGTAGAACTTTAAATCCACATGAACAGAAGCTAACTGCATATGAATTGGAATGCATGGCATGTATCTGGGGTATTGAAAAATTTAAAGATTATTTACAATTTAGACCTTTCCATTTGTATACAGACAATGGGGCTTTAACCTGGCTGTTTAATCATCCAAAGCAATTGGGAAAAATTGCTAGGATGGTTTTAAAATTATCTTCTTATAAGTTTACAATACATCATATTAAGGCTAATTTAAATAAACCAGCAGATTGTCTCTCCAGAATTCAGGTACAAGAGTCTGCTACTTCTTGTTTTTTACATAAGCTACCTATGTCTTTTGTTGATATTAGAACCCACCAAAATAATGATCCTTACTGTGTACCACTTATTAATAAATTAACTAATGATGGACTTAAGTTAGTTAAAGAAAATGGGATTTCTTTTGCTCTAAAGAATAATCTATTGTGTTCTAAAGTTAGTAAGGCTAAAAACTTTAGAGTTGTTGTTCCTGTTGTCATTAGACCAATGTTATTCCAATATTTCCATTCTTTACCTAGTTCGGGGCATTTAGGCATATTTAAGACTGTCCAAAAAATATCCCAGAGTTATTGGTGGCCAAACTTTAAGACTGAGATCACTGAAATGGTTAAAAGATGTTCGGTATGTCAGATAACAAAGCCCAGAAATGTTCTTTCTTCTGGTGTATTATCTTCTCAGCCTATTAGCAACCCTTGGGAGAGAATTTTCATTGACTTCGTGGGTCCCCTTCCTCGATCCAAATCAGGAAATTGTTATATTTTTACAGTAATTGATGGTTTTTCTAAATTTGTTTTCCTTGAATCTGTGAGAGATGCTTCATCCAAAAGTGCAATACATGTGTTATTTCATAATTTGTTCCCAAAATTTGGCTATCCCAAATATATTGTGTCTGATAATGCTACTGCTTTTACCTCGTCTGCCTTTAAAGATGCTTGCTTCAAAGTTGGGATTAAAATAGTACATACAGCCCCTTACTATCCCTGTCCTAATCTGGTTGAAAGAGTTCATAGAAATCTGCGTTTTGCACTGTCTGCCTATTGTACGCCTTCTCATAAAATCTGGGATGAATTCCTGGGAGATTTGACATTTGCATTTAATACATCAGTTCATGAAAGTACTTTATATTCCCCTGCTAAATTGTTTCTAGGTAGATTGATTCCACATCCCCTAGATAATGTGTGGGACCTACCTAATTGTGTTGTTGATACTTCTTGCTCTGACCGGGATCTCAGGCAGCACTGGACCAAAGCAGTTCAAAATTTAAACAAGGCTCACAAAAGATATGCTGCCTCTTATAACAAATTACATTCAGTACCACAATTCAAAATAGGGGATTTAGTACTGACTCAAAATCATTCAGTAAGTTCAAAACTGAAGAAAAGAATGTCTAAATTGGAGCCTCTATGGTCAGGACCCTTTTCAATTCTAAGATTTGTTACTCCTGTTACTGTGGTGTTACAGGTTGGGCCTAACAAGGAGAAAATATCACATGTTTCGCAATTAAAAGCATATCATTAATGAAGAGTTGTTTGCCCAATGAGTTCATGCAAATTCACGGTCCTTAAACTTGTTTCTATTCTGTTGTGTCTCTTGGATGTTTTTGTATTTAGTATTTGACATAATACTGTTAATATTGATAGGTGGCGTAGCAGGATGGGATCTGCATCGCCCGGCAAGATTCTCTTGTCGCAACTACCACCTAACTTTATGTTAGAAATATTTTCTATACACCTTTCGACATTGTGTCAAAGCGAAGTTCTCCGGTACCCTAAATTCCACAATTGGGTATCCGGGCCATATGAGTTCTCTTCTTTGACCTATTTAGCTAACCTGTGTTCTTTTTTTTGGGTTTTGCCCTTGAATAATATTGTAAAGGCAGAGAAGAGACTCTATTCCTGAAAACAGCCCCAGTTTTCAGTTTTACATGGGTTTTGGACCCCTTAGGGACAGATCTATCTGAATTAAGTAATTATTGTATTGTTTGAAGTATATTTATGGCAAATGAAGGCATCACACAGCACAATTATGCTAATTGTTTGACTATGTTTCTAAGTAGCTGCTAATTTAATGGAGGACTTGGCATTCATTTAAATGATTTCTTATATTTGTTCTGCTCATTTGGCATTTATTGTAATTGAGTTATTATATTTGTTCTGCTCCTTTGTTAATATTCAAGGACACCATTTGTTATTTTATCTATTGCCCCACATAATTAAACTAATGATAATTCGTAAATAACAAATATTTCTGTGTTTTCCAAAGAATCGGGCACCCAATTTTGTAAAATGGAAGTTTTTGTTAATAAACAGAAAAGTCTTTCTGTTGCTCTCTTGTCTTCTTGACTGAAAGTTATTCCAACCCTTTGGAACTCATCTCAGTCCACAATGTTTTCATTTAGTGTAATTTTGGCCCTAATTTCTGGCAAAAAGTGTATTGCCAATAAATATGCCTTCCATTCTATATTTACTAAGGTTATTTTCTGTAATTGCACTACTGCAAAGGGTTTAATCCTGACAATTATATAATTAATTGATAGTTAAGTTAATAATTATGATATCACATTTATATTTGTTACAATTAATTTCTAAATTGTTGATGCCTAAACAATGTGCTTGGAATATAATGAATCTATAGAGACTGCCACTGGTGTGATATTGTGATCAAGCGACATTGTTATTTCTTTCTGGGCATCATAAAAGAGACAATGCTATTGTGTGCCTAGTTGATGTCCAGTTAACTCAGTTACTTCTTTCTGGCCATCATAATTAAGACAGTGCCATTGTGTTCCCTATTGATAGCCAGTGAACTTATCCCAATTGGCTCAATTAAAGAACTATGAACCCTTCGTTTGTTTGAAAAAAGAAGATGGACATATTTTTTCCAAAAAGCAAGGGGGGATGTGGCAATTTCGTCGATAATTTCGTGCCGACGTGACGTCGTGACCGGAGTGACCAGAGTGAATCTGACTTATGGTGACTTAGGGTGGCGAAGGGTGGCGCCTTCGACTCCTGTTCGCTTTTTATGCCAAATGGTGGAAGAATACAAAATCTTTGCCAAGAGTCAAAAGTTCGAACAGAGATTATTCCGCGGTTACGTGTGAAAGGCGTGCCAGCCAGCCTGTCCCGTTCACTGTGTGACCGTGAACTCAAGGGCGAGTCTAGATTGGTGCTGGTGTTAGGAGTTGGGGCTGCTCGAACACACTTTTGCTAAGAGACTTCTTGAAGAAGGTTGTTGTGAGGAGAGAATGTTTCGACGTCTTGTGAATTCGGAGTCTTCCCGAATCGACGTTCGTATTGGGTGATTTTGTACTAATTGTAAATGAGCAGTTCAATTTAAAGTGTTATTTTGTTGTATGATATTGTTTGACCTCTTAATATTATTACTTATTATATTTATGGTTGAAACTCATTCTCTGATTGATTTCTCGATGTTCGATATCCCGAGCTGATTGCTGTTCAGAGTAGATATTGAGTTACCGAATATTTTTCAGTTCTTTCCGAGTACAGAAAAATAAGGTGGCACAAATTGGTAGCAGAGTGCGGTTTGATTCACAACTCTGTTCTTGCAAATTGCTTTTATCGACATCTTATGGACTCTGTTTGTGAGTATTCCCTGTTGATTCTTTGACATGTTGTTATTTCGTATCTTCAATGCTGACGTTCTTGATTTTTTTTCTAATTGCGCTCCAATTGTAAGTATTGTTTCGTGTTAATGCCACCTCCTAATCCTTACGCCAAAGGTTATTTAAGTTCCTCTAAAGATCGTCGTAATCGAGGTAGTTCTCGAGAGATTGCCAATATGGAAACTACAACGCAAGCGTCCTCGGAAGATTATTCCGCTAATTCCATTAAGTTGGATTCTGTCAAGTTATTACTTTCGGATATTCTTCCCTTGGCAAACGTCGAATCCGAAAACTTGTTTAATTTTTTGAGTTCGGTCATTCATGTCTCTGATTTATCGCTAATTCCATTCGATTCGCTTATGATATATCTGACGTCGAAATTACCTGTTAATTTTCGGATGTTTTGGTTTGCCGCTATTCAGAGGAAATTATCTTTTCAAATGCTGGTCTCGGAAATTTGGCAAGAGTTTGTAAGTTCTCGCGAATACGAGCGTTTGATTGCAGCTAAAGTCAAACGTTATCAAATGCCATCCGAGCCTCCCTTGGAGTTTTTAAATGTTGTAACTGTTTCGGCAAAGGTTTTGGGGTTGTCTTTATCTGATGTTGAGCTTGTTTCTATTGTTCTCGATGGAGTAAATCCTCTCACACGAAGTACGTTCGTTTTCCGAAGTAAGCCTACTAATATTTTAGAATTGAAGCAATTATTGTCGTACGCCTCGAAGCAGCTGATGGATTTCGCTAATTATTCGGCTACTTTCAACCCCAATTCGCCACGTGCAATCACTTGTACTTTTTGCAATCGTCAAGGTCATACTTTTGGCAATTGTCGTCAGCGAAGACGAAATTCGAATTCGAATCGGCCGGCTATTACTATGTTCCATGCTACAGATTCTTTGTCTCCTGCTTTGCCAATTGTTAAGGTGACAATTGGTAATCATTCTCTTGAAGCCTTGATCGATTCTGGTTCTACTTATTCGCTGATTGATGTTAATTCTTGTAACAATTTACAGTTACGTTCGGTTAAAACTCTTCAGTCCCCAATTCAAATTCGAGGCCTTGGAGGAACCACATTTACGTTAACTCAGCAAATTAAGGTGAAGGTCAAGGTCAGCTCATTCTCTTGGAGCCATTATTTCTACCTTGTTGACTTGCCATTTCCAGTACTAATTGGTAGGGATTTTATGTTAAAAACTAGAATGATCTTAGGCCATAACTATTTCACTTTTCAGTCTGATCCCACTCAAATAATCCCCTTCATTGATAGGCAGCTTGAGAACAGTTCACGAGATACTGCTCACCCGGTGCTAAGCTCAAGCTCTTCCGTTAAAAGGGATTCCCCTGCATTATCTACCAATCTGGGATCGAACAAACTGGTGAACTCATGCTCCCCTTCTGATAATTCTGATATTCCACAGGACGTGGTGCAACTTATTAATGAATTTCCAGACGTCATTACTACCAAACTTGGGTCTACTGGTGTAATGGCTTATGAAATCCAGCTTACAGATACCACTCCTGTGAGGTCGCATCCATTTTCTTTGCCTCCAGCCAAAGCCAAGATCCTACAAGATTCTGTATCATCTCTGATTCAGCAAGGTGTGGTTGAGGCCTCCACATCTCAATGGGCTTCACCGGCATTTCTTATTCCCAAGAGGGATAAAGGTTGGAGATTGGTGGTGGATTACCGAAAATTAAATGGAAAAGTACAGGTAGACCCCTATCCAACTCCTTCGGTAGAACATGCATTTCAATACCTGTCTGAGGCTAAAGTATTTTCTATTCTTGATCTAAATTCTGCCTTTAATCAGATACCTTTGAGTGAGTCTTCTAAGAAATATACTGCTTTTGTAACGCCTTTCGGTCTCTTTCAATACACCAGATTGCCTTTTGGATTTGTCAATTCTCCACAAGTTTTCACTCGTTTAATGGATCTTGTTCTTGGTGATTTGAAATATAATTGTGTTTATCCTTATATTGATGATCTTTGTATATTTTCAAAGGATATCAGCTCTCATTTAGTCCATCTGAGAGCTGTACTCCAAAAACTGCGAGACGCTGGGCTAACTCTTCATCCAGGAAAAATGAAGCTGTGTCAAAATTCTATTTCATTTCTTGGGCATGTTCTTCGAGGGGGATGTCTCCATATTGACCCGGAAAGAGTTAGACCCATTCAGAATGTTCCTGTTCCGCTAAATCTTCAGCAAGTGTCCAGATTTCTAGGTATGGCAGGTTTTTATTCTAAATTTATTCCTGGCTATGCGGAGATTGCCCACCCTCTAAATCAACTCAAGAAAAAAGATGCAAGGTTTGTGTGGTCTACTGTTCACAATGACGCCTTCAATAAATTAAAAAATGCTTTAGCCAACCCTCCTGTATTATCAATGCCTTGTTTCACTCGTGATTTCCATTTATTTGTCGATGCCAGTAATGTGGCTCTTGGTGCAGTTCTAAATCACCATATTGATGGGAAATACTGTCCTGTGGCATATGCTAGTAGAACTTTAAATCCACATGAACAGAAGCTAACTGCATATGAATTGGAATGCATGGCATGTATCTGGGGTATTGAAAAATTTAAAGATTATTTACAATTTAGACCTTTCCATTTGTATACAGACAATGGGGCTTTAACCTGGCTGTTTAATCATCCAAAGCAATTGGGAAAAATTGCTAGGATGGTTTTAAAATTATCTTCTTATAAGTTTACAATACATCATATTAAGGCTAATTTAAATAAACCAGCAGATTGTCTCTCCAGAATTCAGGTACAAGAGTCTGCTACTTCTTGTTTTTTACATAAGCTACCTATGTCTTTTGTTGATATTAGAACCCACCAAAATAATGATCCTTACTGTGTACCACTTATTAATAAATTAACTAATGATGGACTTAAGTTAGTTAAAGAAAATGGGATTTCTTTTGCTCTAAAGAATAATCTATTGTGTTCTAAAGTTAGTAAGGCTAAAAACTTTAGAGTTGTTGTTCCTGTTGTCATTAGACCAATGTTATTCCAATATTTCCATTCTTTACCTAGTTCGGGGCATTTAGGCATATTTAAGACTGTCCAAAAAATATCCCAGAGTTATTGGTGGCCAAACTTTAAGACTGAGATCACTGAAATGGTTAAAAGATGTTCGGTATGTCAGATAACAAAGCCCAGAAATGTTCTTTCTTCTGGTGTATTATCTTCTCAGCCTATTAGCAACCCTTGGGAGAGAATTTTCATTGACTTCGTGGGTCCCCTTCCTCGATCCAAATCAGGAAATTGTTATATTTTTACAGTAATTGATGGTTTTTCTAAATTTGTTTTCCTTGAATCTGTGAGAGATGCTTCATCCAAAAGTGCAATACATGTGTTATTTCATAATTTGTTCCCAAAATTTGGCTATCCCAAATATATTGTGTCTGATAATGCTACTGCTTTTACCTCGTCTGCCTTTAAAGATGCTTGCTTCAAAGTTGGGATTAAAATAGTACATACAGCCCCTTACTATCCCTGTCCTAATCTGGTTGAAAGAGTTCATAGAAATCTGCGTTTTGCACTGTCTGCCTATTGTACGCCTTCTCATAAAATCTGGGATGAATTCCTGGGAGATTTGACATTTGCATTTAATACATCAGTTCATGAAAGTACTTTATATTCCCCTGCTAAATTGTTTCTAGGTAGATTGATTCCACATCCCCTAGATAATGTGTGGGACCTACCTAATTGTGTTGTTGATACTTCTTGCTCTGACCGGGATCTCAGGCAGCACTGGACCAAAGCAGTTCAAAATTTAAACAAGGCTCACAAAAGATATGCTGCCTCTTATAACAAATTACATTCAGTACCACAATTCAAAATAGGGGATTTAGTACTGACTCAAAATCATTCAGTAAGTTCAAAACTGAAGAAAAGAATGTCTAAATTGGAGCCTCTATGGTCAGGACCCTTTTCAATTCTAAGATTTGTTACTCCTGTTACTGTGGTGTTACAGGTTGGGCCTAACAAGGAGAAAATATCACATGTTTCGCAATTAAAAGCATATCATTAATGAAGAGTTGTTTGCCCAATGAGTTCATGCAAATTCACGGTCCTTAAACTTGTTTCTATTCTGTTGTGTCTCTTGGATGTTTTTGTATTTAGTATTTGACATAATACTGTTAATATTGATAGGTGGCGTAGCAGGATGGGATCTGCATCGCCCGGCAAGATTCTCTTGTCGCAACTACCACCTAACTTTATGTTAGAAATATTTTCTATACACCTTTCGACATTGTGTCAAAGCGAAGTTCTCCGGTACCCTAAATTCCACAATTGGGTATCCGGGCCATATGAGTTCTCTTCTTTGACCTATTTAGCTAACCTGTGTTCTTTTTTTTGGGTTTTGCCCTTGAATAATATTGTAAAGGCAGAGAAGAGACTCTATTCCTGAAAACAGCCCCAGTTTTCAGTTTTACATGGGTTTTGGACCCCTTAGGGACAGATCTATCTGAATTAAGTAATTATTGTATTGTTTGAAGTATATTTATGGCAAATGAAGGCATCACACAGCACAATTATGCTAATTGTTTGACTATGTTTCTAAGTAGCTGCTAATTTAATGGAGGACTTGGCATTCATTTAAATGATTTCTTATATTTGTTCTGCTCATTTGGCATTTATTGTAATTGAGTTATTATATTTGTTCTGCTCCTTTGTTAATATTCAAGGACACCATTTGTTATTTTATCTATTGCCCCACATAATTAAACTAATGATAATTCGTAAATAACAAATATTTCTGTGTTTTCCAAAGAATCGGGCACCCAATTTTGTAAAATGGAAGTTTTTGTTAATAAACAGAAAAGTCTTTCTGTTGCTCTCTTGTCTTCTTGACTGAAAGTTATTCCAACCCTTTGGAACTCATCTCAGTCCACAATGTTTTCATTTAGTGTAATTTTGGCCCTAATTTCTGGCAAAAAGTGTATTGCCAATAAATATGCCTTCCATTCTATATTTACTAAGGTTATTTTCTGTAATTGCACTACTGCAAAGGGTTTAATCCTGACAATTATATAATTAATTGATAGTTAAGTTAATAATTATGATATCACATTTATATTTGTTACAATTAATTTCTAAATTGTTGATGCCTAAACAATGTGCTTGGAATATAATGAATCTATAGAGACTGCCACTGGTGTGATATTGTGATCAAGCGACATTGTTATTTCTTTCTGGGCATCATAAAAGAGACAATGCTATTGTGTGCCTAGTTGATGTCCAGTTAACTCAGTTACTTCTTTCTGGCCATCATAATTAAGACAGTGCCATTGTGTTCCCTATTGATAGCCAGTGAACTTATCCCAATTGGCTCAATTAAAGAACTATGAACCCTTCGTTTGTTTGAAAAAAGAAGATGGACATATTTTTTCCAAAAAGCAAGGGGGGATGTGGCAATTTCGTCGATAATTTCGTGCCGACGTGACGTCGTGACCGGAGTGACCAGAGTGAATCTGACTTATGGTGACTTAGGGTGGCGAAGGGTGGCGCCTTCGACTCCTGTTCGCTTTTTATGCCAAATGGTGGAAGAATACAAAATCTTTGCCAAGAGTCAAAAGTTCGAACAGAGATTATTCCGCGGTTACGTGTGAAAGGCGTGCCAGCCAGCCTGTCCCGTTCACTGTGTGACCGTGAACTCAAGGGCGAGTCTAGATTGGTGCTGGTGTTAGGAGTTGGGGCTGCTCGAACACACTTTTGCTAAGAGACTTCTTGAAGAAGGTTGTTGTGAGGAGAGAATGTTTCGACGTCTTGTGAATTCGGAGTCTTCCCGAATCGACGTTCGTATTGGGTGATTTTGTACTAATTGTAAATGAGCAGTTCAATTTAAAGTGTTATTTTGTTGTATGATATTGTTTGACCTCTTAATATTATTACTTATTATATTTATGGTTGAAACTCATTCTCTGATTGATTTCTCGATGTTCGATATCCCGAGCTGATTGCTGTTCAGAGTAGATATTGAGTTACCGAATATTTTTCAGTTCTTTCCGAGTACAGAAAAATAAGGTGGCACAAGTGTAAGGAGTTATATCAAGCATTCAGAAATTAGACGGCTAAATTTTTCTCTGGGAAACTAAATCCAGTTTTAATGATAACGAAGCAGAAAGGGATCTAGGTGTCAAGATAAAAATTGACCACAATCTCATTTCACCTTCCATGGAAAGTTTTTCTCGATTCCTTCGAAGTGAAACAAACAGAAGTCGAGTATTGAGCCCCATTGCTTATTTCGCTTTGATGCTCTCGTTTGTTACTTACTGCCTGAAGCACTGCTGACAGTATCATCATCTACGAGTAATGGGCCAGTTCAAAGAGGTGAAGTAAGATGAGTTATAGGACAGTAAAGAAATGAGTCGGAGAACTTTTCAGCTTACGGAAAGTCTTAGAAATAAAGAAGAAAATTATCAGTATTTCAACAGAAGAGCGGAGAAATCGAGAGCGTAATCACAGACCTGTCAAAAAAAGGCTCCAACGATGATTATTTTGTCTGATATTATTCTGCGAGTGACAATGCTTTCAGTGTAATATCTCCCCTCTTACATTGATTACATCACCTTTGTCTTTGTCGTCCCTGGTTCCCATTTCTCTCCACCGATTTCTCATTCCCGCTGACCTCTCAATCTCTTCCTTCGGCGATAATTATCAAGTTTCCATTAAGATGATGCGAATCAGTTTCTGAGGACTCGTTTCTCAGAATATCCTTACGAATGTAATCAGCCTAATGAAATGCCTAATGTTGTAAGATGTCCAAATACAACTATCAGTGCTCTTATGGGAGTCAAGTTTTTGGAGGAATGTAAACATTTGCAGCACCCGAGATAAAAAGGTAGAACTTCTCTTAGCGAAGCCACTTTCATCTAGCGATCTGCAAGTGATGGCAAAATATCATTCAAGGTGTAGAATGAAGTTGTCATTGAATTCCTGAGGGATCAAATGAGCTGCATTCAGCAAAATTGTATGCAAATGTATTCTTTTGTTGGAATTATCAATTGATTTATTTATATTTCTTGAAGAAAAAATTTGCTGAGGAATTTCAAGTATACCTATGCATCATAGCGGTTTATTTTTTAATGTTCAGTTGCTGGAAAATAGAATCCTATGTTTTTTGCTGGGTTCAATCCTTTTATAGAGGATAGATAGATAGATTGTAATATTATTTCATGGGCTTTAATTCGATGTGTATTTTCTTGAGTTTATAATTTGCAAGTTACTTAACACTTCCGATTAAGATGATGGGATCTAATAATAATATTTTTAGAATTTGACAATTTTAATTCCACATAATTTTTTGCGAAAAATAAAAACATTAACAAAATATCCAATATGTTAGTGTCATTGATTAGTATCTTTATATTTTCTTAGTTTGTGTGGAAAATAAATTGTCAAACAATCACCCCGTCAGAATCAGTTACAACGGATAATGAGATTAGTATACAACTAATTATTTTATAGATTCTATTTATACTTGTACCAGAAAATCACTTTGGTTTTGTAAACGTTGAGGCATATCTTTTAAATAATAAGTTTGTTAAGGAAACATCTTCAACGATCAATGAAATTTAACAACTATGAATTTGTACGATGAATGGCTTAAATAGTAAATTTTCCAGATGTTAGAAGGTTTCTGCAATTGCTTAATTTATACGTAACATTACGTACATAGTGCAGATAGAATATTATCTGTTGGCAGCCCCTATACATTCAAGTAAGTCGCAATATATACAAACACTCCAAAATGTCTAACACCAGAAGTCCCACAAATACCAAAGTTTTAAAACAACATCACCATAATCACAAATAGTAACAGAACACACACACAAATACAGTGAAAATCAATTCAAAAATCATCCCCCACAGTATTCCCTCCAACACATTTATACCACATACCATCATCACAGTTGTCACACAGCTTACATGCGTACTTTGGATTTGTCATTTACATGAAAGAATTAACAAAACATTATAAAACAAAACTAGCATCCAAAACATCATCAATACAATTAAGCATAGGATACTATAAAACATATTCATAAACTAGTATTATTATATTTTTACCGTATGATTTACATTACTACAGTATTAAAGCACTATTTACATTTATTTATCTCGTTATTTATGGTACATCACATATATAGTCTTAAGATATTCCTGTTTTCAAGTAAGGTTTTTCAGGGTTCCTTATCAGTTGTTTATTTGTTCCTCTCTGATCTATACCCGCAAATCGTGAAAGCCTCGTCTGCGTTACTCGTTGTGATATGCTGTGAATGTATCACAAACATAAGAGGTATGCTTAAGAAACCAACAATATGGAAGTATCAACGATTATATTTTGAATTCAACCAGTCTTTAATGATATTATATTTGGATGTCGCTAATATTTCACCGTGGCGATATTTTCTTATTCCAGCACAATTACGGTCTCTTGACTTAAATAGCTCCTTTCCACAAATTCCATGCTTAATTACTTTAACTCCGGTTCGAATAAACACCGGTGTTAATGTTATGCAGTTAATGGAACAAACTCTCGACATCTCGAAATTATAGGTTACTGCCTCGACTGGATAAGGACTTTTTCTCTATCCCTCTCTCTCTCTCGCTTTCTTTCTCATTTACCAACTCCTTTATATCTCTTTCGACTCGCACATTTCTCCCCTTAATTTGTCCATCTCGCTCCCTCTTAAACTTTACTCTTCCCGACTCGTAATCTAGCATCGTGTCGACTCGTCGTAAATTGTAGCTTTCTCTCCCCCTCATCTCTCTCCCCCTCATCTCTCTCCCCCTCATCTCCCTCCCTCTCATCTCTCTCCCAGATTGAGGAAATTCTCACTAATTCCATCTCTCCTCCCCCCCTTAATGCAACACCCCGCCCAGACCAATTTTTCCGCCGCCTGCGTCGGTGGTGGCAGTTAGCGTCTTTCTCGACCAAGGAGAGCTATTTTTAACTCGGGGTCGGAGACCCACGATGGGGAAAAGGCGATGTTTATTCATGGAAAAAAATTTCGCCCTCGTCTTATTTCTCCTTTTTTGTATTCCTCAACCCTCTCGTTATATCCAGACACCAGACGTAATTACCGCTGAAACCACCACGTATTGGACGTAAATGGAGAGGGGAGTCGAAACAAATTATTACCAGGGCGCTCCCTTCTCCGCTGGATTTAATTCTCTCTCCCCGAGTTGCATTAACCCCTCCCAATCTCATTCTGACATACTTTCGGTTGCTTATTATTTTCTCGCGTTCCTCTCGCCGTCCCGAATCCACTTTTTTTCCCTTTCCAAAGAGAGGAATCTCGCTTCGTTTTTAACATTCTCTCGCCCCTTTTGTTTGTTCTCTCGAAATGTTTGCGCCGCGGGGGGTCGCGAATATCTTCACATATTTAATGCTCGCCGTTTGAAGTCTCAAGTGTCTTTTTTTTCACTTGATGGCTCTCGACCCCTCAAAGCATTTCTCTAGCTCTATTTCAGTGCGTTAAATTTCATTTCATTCCTCGTAAAGCGTTCCGAGTATTGTTCTTTATTGTAAAGGCGATTCTACGGAAAACCGAGCAGAATTTGAATTATATTTTTTTGAAGTTTTGAAAGTTTACATACTTGCGTGCCTCTTCGAGAAACTAACAGTGGATAAGTCTTAGCTTGATAAAAATTGTTTTATAAGTTATTAATGTTTAAATTTTCCATATTTACGCAAAATTCGGCAAGCATGGATCATTTTGAAGGCTCATAACTTTTGAATGAAAGATTTTAAGTATTGAAGTATTTGCTTATTGAAATAAATTGAATGCGTCTTTTTTAAATGTTTATGAGAGTTGCACATATTGTATAAATATAAATTGTACAAATATAAAACATTGTTAGAACTTGCAACAAATCGTTTACTGCGATATTAGACCTCTTAGCTTGCTGGAATTTAAATGGATCATCGAAATCTATAGTCTTGTTTCAGTGGAAAACAATTGTTCAACGACAATAGGAAACAACAAAACAAAAGTAATTGAAATAAGAGTAGGGCTTACAAATTCATCTCTTTTTTTATTTCCTCCTCGCACTCTGCTTAATCATTGGCCATCCTGTTTCCCTATTCTTCTCTCTTCCTACCTTTCCAATTCGTTTTCCATTTCCTTAATCTCCTTAGATTGAAATATCATCGTAATGGGAGACACCAAAATCCTACTCGCTCCTTGAGTTTCTTGCGTCATCTAGTCGCGGGTGCTTTTGGTCACACGTCACCTCCGACTTAATACATGACGACAAACTCTCAAAACAATGTGGATACTGCAACTTAGCACCTCTTAAGTTACACTATGTCTTCCAACTTGTGTAAGCGAAGAGCTGTCAAGGATTCAGAGTTCGGAAACGTTCTTTTGATTATTTTATTGCTGTCTATCTCAAGGATTAGTATCATCTTCTATATTTGATTCCCTATTACTTTCCCCAGTGAACGTCATCTTTTAACCAAGACTCAATTTCCTACCTGTTTACGTTCTATATATGTACTTTATGATAGAAATTAATGTAAAAAATTTAGTAGTTGTCGAGAGTGACACTTGAAATAATTCTTGATGACATTAATATTATATTATTTAATGACTTAATTTACTTTATTTTATGTTTGGCCTTATTACCAAAGAAACGATCTTTCAATCTCTATGGATTTGTTAATGATAAATTATCTGCTCGTTTTATTCGCAGCTGAATGCTGTTAACTGTCAATTTTCATCCTGCGAATTGAAAAATGATAGCCATACTATACTCCACTTCTTTGCTTTACTAGAAATATTTTGAATCTTAGATATTAGTTTGCAGCTCAGGGAATTTATTAACTCTGTCGATCAAGAAATGCAACATGTTACCATTATATATTATATCAAATAAGCCGTGTAGCACAACTATTGCGCATTATATCATTCGAATATGTTGGGACTATTGGAACTGTAATAGTCGATCATATATTTTAGCTTGATTACAAATATTTCTTTAAAGAAAACACTCCTTCCTAAAATTATTTCATATCGCGAGGACGTGGGAATTTATAAACAGACCATTGATCGGTGGCCATGATGCACCGTTTAACGAACCAAAATAATAAACATATGTAACTCATTATGTGGATGTAAATGTCATCGGTGGATTTTCGGTCATCATATTATAACTTACAAACATTTTTCGCCGTAATTATCTCATTTTTAAAGGGGTATGCTGATAAATATGCGAACGATTATTTTGTTTTTAACAAACAATTGGTTTTGCTGTCAATATTTTTGGTCGACCGTAGTTTCTACAACTAGTGCTCACAGGAAGATTAGTCTTCAGCTGGGATTGAACCACTCATAACCAAAAGACAGGCCTAATTAGTTTAGGCTGTGTATTACTGGAATTAAAATGTTAGAACCCGGGATCGATCCATAAGTTATCAATTTTGCCGACAGCCTTAACACGATCAAAGAACCTGATGTCAGTTATTTACCATATCAACTAAACACTTAAACAATCGTAGTATAACCGCATACAATACAGGAAAAAATCCAATTAGGCCACAGTAGCAAATCCCATATGTATACCTATATATTTCAATAACATCAGTATTCCTGGAAATATGACTGATGTGGCATTATTTTAATATAAATTCGAGATTACTGTAACGTGAACCAAATTAATACTTTCATCAAACACGCAGTATATCGATTGATCGGCTGCAGAATATTTCCCTGTATCACTGGCAGGCTACTAACGAGTACGGATTGAGCTAACAAATGTTTTGGTCTATGTTCGCCAGTAAACGCGTTCCTTAAAATAGGAAACAAATACCAAACGTATCTGCGCAAATTTTCTGATTTTGAAATAAGTTTGGTAGCTTTACTTAAGTGTTTATTTTAAAATTTGGATTTATTTTAGATCAGTAATTATCACTCTAAAATATATCCTTCGTTACTCTTGGTATCACTAAACCCGTCATTAAATCGCAAAATCCATTATTTAAATCTTATCGGAGTGAAGAAGTGTATGTTTAGGCGAGAAATAGTTCGCCGATTCCTCTTTTCCGTTAATTTCGGATCAGAATCTAACTTAATTACGGCAACTTGCCTCTCCGTCTGGATGGTGAGAATTTCTGATTCGATCTTGGAGCTCTACCGGAGCGATAAAACTTTTTAAAGAGTACTTTGATTGGCCACGGCAAGCAGCTGAGCGGCCTCGGATCCGAAACTCGCGGAATAAGTTCCAGAATCCTGGTAATCTGCATTCTTGGAAAAGTAGAGCGCAGGGATGGAAAGAAGTTAGCGCCCAACGTTTTATTAAGGAAATGAAGAAAGATACTTTTGAGGTATGAGGCGGGTCTTGCCGATGGGTTTAAGCTTTTTTAAAACTGAGATGGGGGATTTGAAGGTGGAATTGGGAATGGTAAGAATGTGAGGATATCGATTTGAATATCGAATCCTGCTGATTCCATGACGCTCCTTATGCTTTCCAATGTACTGGTACTTTTATAGCGAAAAATTCATTTTGTTGCTAAATTTACAGATATTTTTTAGTTAAGACACATTGCAGTTCATATAGGTGTATGAAAAACTTAACATGTTATTGTTCTTCCAATCGAACCTTAGCTTAACCCCTTATCGAAGCTTAGATTGCGTTATAGTACTACTTAAAATATGAGAATTTTCGTATTAAAATCATTAATATTATGGCTGTGGTCAGTTAGATTGATTAATAATAGAATACTGGGCAGAAAACTATTATAAGCGGTAGTGCTTATGAGTAGAAATATTTTTAAGGTGGATATGTCGAGAATGATATAATGACCTTTGCTTAATATCCTTTAAAATATATTCACTAGTTTGGAATTCGGTAATATACATATTGAATTTTAACTATTTTTTACACCACATTGCAATTATAAAAGTAAAATTTTGTTAATTTTACAGTATAAATAATTTATCTTATTTTTTGAGAATTATTCACTCGTTCTCTATTTTAAAGTTTTCAATTTTCTATTACACCTGTTTTTCAATCGGATTTAAATATTAAGGGTAGATTCCACGTAATTGTGTATCTTTAACGTTCCTTTTGACGAAAGCTAGTAAACATAAGCAGAGTACGATGAACGATCGTGCGTTAACTTTAAGTTTTCTTTGGGCGTGTCATGACATTTTCATGGGACGTAGAGAAAGACAACATTTTCCACTCTGACATTTTCCTCTGTGGAATCTGCATGACATTTGGCATTTTCAGAGTCAAACCAAGCTGACAGAGGGATAAATATCAATTTTCTTACATCAATATTTGTTCTCATAACTGAGAAATTCGAGATGTTTTGCATCATTCAACATAAGCCAAAAAATGTATATGCTCCTCTCTCTCCGGTATAATTATAACCTTCATTAGCGAGAGTTTTAACTGACGATTTTTTTGGTTATCATTTTTTTCTCTTTCCCGTAATGGAAAGAAAATAATGCAATCTTTCCGCTTCCAATTTCAATTGATTAAAGGAAATGGAATCATTCCATGAAAGAACTATCGGTTTCAAGCAATTATAATTAATTTTAAGTACAGCATCGACGTCTAGCAATAGCTATTATTCCCTCAATAATGTCTACATGATAATGAATAGCTTTATTAATTATTTTATACGTATCAGAGATCTAAAAGGTTTTTGGTTTTATTTTCAATGGATGTCTTCACTCTCTCTTCTTCCGAAGCACCACTTTTTTACTCTTATTTTTTCAAATTCTTCTAATATTCTCTAAATTCAAAGACCTTTTGCATTATTCTGGATTTAGGAACATCACCGTTTACTAATTGAATGTCAAATACGACTATAGCTTGAGCAGCAACGCCGTATTTTAAGGTATTCTGAATGACCTAGCTATATAGAAGGCAATGATCATATGAATGTTTGCAAATATTTTGGTCACAGAAGACTGTTACAAGTTCATCTATAGGCGAAGATGAATTCGTATCGAGTGAGAAACTGGTCGTCTTATCAAAGCATTTCTTCCCTTGGAATTAATTTATTTCAACATGTTCCCTAGTTCGGAGTTCGGAAAAGTCAAGGTATAGTCTTTTGAATTCTTTGAAAATAATTTTTGATAATTTCCTTTAAATCGATCGAAATAGATATCCCATTAATTTAATTAGCGATTAATATATAAAACTCTAGAGGCGATATAAAAATAACTTATACCTTGTTTATTTTCTCTAAAACCAGATAAACTGATCGCGTCACCTAGAATTATATTTTCTCATATGAATCGAAGGAATCGCATAAAAAGTTTAATTGTGCTCAAAAATGCAATGCACATACCTCGGATTCACCTGAAATTTTGTATTTTTTCTACGGAGTTATTAAACTTCTTTTACAATTTCAGAATATCGATGTAGTAAGAACTTTGACGATAAAAATCGCTAAAATTGCCAGCTTTCAATAATGCTCGGCCACGGTCTTTCAACCAATTGCTGAAATCCATGATATAAGTCCAGAAAGCCGCTGTAGCATTTCGCCGCAGAAAAAGTATGAGTAGTTTGATTCACTAAGTAGTCCATTGCATTACAAAAAGCCAAGTCAAAGACAAGAAGACAACTTCCCGCATCTTAGAAAAATAATCATCCGTATAATGAATGTCTTCTTAGCGAACGAATGGTTTTTAATCATCAGGGATATTTCTATTTAAGGATGACATACTAATATCAGAAAGAAATTTATATCAATGGAAAATGGGGAAGAAAAAATATACGTAGAATATTTTCAGCGATTATAAATTTTACTATTTGCATCAGCACTGTGCATAAGAATAGGTCCTCGTAATTCATAGCAAGTGAACACCCCCATCAAATATTACGAAATAATCTAACTTATTTAAAAATGCATGACTGACATCGTAAACATCTAATTCTTGATAGCCAGAAGGATTGAATTACTAGTTAAAATATATGATTCTTATAAAGACTGATAGGAATTTCCTACCAAGGCTGAGCTTGAGTATCACTAACGATCAACAACGTGTTTGCTGAAGCTCTCCACCGGACATACGGAAATTAAATTAAATCAAATTGCAAGTCTGTTATTATGGAATGTGGAATAGTTTTGAAAATATAATTTGTTGCCAGTTTAAAAAATTCCTTCTCCGTTTGCGCGGATTTAACAATTTTTGTAATTAAATGTCAAATCACTTCTAAATAATCTGTTTTGCGTTTTATCTATCATGTAAAGTATGCGAGAGCTTTTTCGTTGCTTGGATTCGATAATAAATAATTCGAAATGCGATATTCGATATTAACTCGATTTTATACTTCGTATCTCTGTTTACGAGATTAAATTAATTTAGTTATTTCTTGTCAACAAATGTCTGAATAATTAATCTTTTGTGTTTTAACTTTCAGAACGTTGCACTGCCGGGCCTAAGCTGTGAAAATGAATTTTAAAATGCAGGCCACCCACTCACAATGAAATGCCATTGTAGGTGGGTTGCCTTTATTTTAAAATTTATTTATCGAAGTTTGAGCCCAGCGGTGCAATGTTTTTGCGATTGGCAAATTTAATTGCATCGAAATAGAAATTTTTGCAGCCAAAAAAATTAACTAATGAAAAAATTAGAAATTAATGATTGGACCGCCCGCCAAGCGGGTTCGAGGGCAGCGCGGGGTCTGAGGCTCCCGCAACACTAAATGTACGTGTTCGAAACCAGTTCAGACGAAAAATCGAAGTTAGGATGGACTTCCGGGGGGTTTGGCGGCCCACTACCCGAAAGAGCTCCCGACCGGATTCGAACAAGCAGCGTCGCACCTAGGTGCCTCGACCCACTGCGCCACCAGTCGGACGATGAAGGCAAAATAATGTGCTGATTCGTCCAAGGCTGTCCTTGAGGCGGGAATTCAAAATTGAATACAATTCTATACACCAAACTGCTTGCGGTTAGTCCCAAGCGTTTTCGTTTTCTGAGAGTTTCTAGATTTAGTGTGCTCACCCATCAAATTATACCGAATTTATATATTATATACTCCTTATTAATTTTATTTTAAAAGGATGTGCTATTAATAACATGTTGAGATCTGAATGAATAAATTTTTGGTATTTGCTTATGCATTGAATCTTAGACTTTAAACAATATTATTATATAAAGTCTAATTCCACTATACTTACGCTGGATATTCATACAAATTTTGTAAACGAGTCCTGACAATCTCCGGGTGGAGATTTATCGTCATTACAGCTGCAATTAATGAATCTTATTTTTTTACTGTGAGTTGCATTCACATAAAATTAGAATGGAAAGAATATCGCTAATTTGCCGCTTAAAGGTGAACTTAGCATTGGAATCAAGTGCAATACAAACCTCTACTCCAGTGCTTAATTTCGTCGATTTTTGACGATACTTTCGAAAGTTTATACATACTTACAATGTAAGATTTTAATTATCTTAAGATTCTTCTTATTTTAATATAGCTAGATAAACCAACGCTTTAAGCATACTAAGCGTTCGATGAAGAAGAATTAGTAGGATGGTAATAAATTATCGGTCACTTGTAAGTTTCTTTTCGATTGAAAAAATATGTTGATATTGAGAATATGAGGAGCCAAAAATTTAATATTATTATGAATGATTAACTTGAAATAAAGGATTAATTAATGAGTTGACAGTTGGCACTTGATGTACAAATGAGGCAGGAATAAGTAAGCTGAAGAAAACGAAACTTAAATTAGTGATCTCCTCAATTTATATTTTTATATTCTTTGATCAATAACTATTCATTTCGATTTTCTATTTTGCAGTTAGCTATTCTTAGCGAGAGGTAAAGTGGTGGAGGGTGTAAAGGAGTATTTTTTCAGATAACATTTAAAATAAAATTTCGCGAAATAATTTTGATGGATTTTAACATAAACGAACATTATAACTGCAAGTATTCCTTATAGAACTATGACAATAAAGTCCTAGGTAAAACGAGGGATTTTTCAGATCTAAAAAGAACGAGAAAAACAGAATGAGATAATATTTCACTTCTTCAAGTACACACTACACTACTTATTACTGACTTATATACTTGGTTAAATCCTTGAAAATTACTTGGTAAAATTTTCCGTTTGTCTTTGTTGAACTTCCAATCGATATCCTGAACATTGAATACTCTCCATTAGTTGAAACGACTTCCTTTCATTTAACTTAAGTTCCACTATCAGTAATCACAGCTGTAAAAATCACATTGCATATATTATTTACTATTATCGCGAGAACTTTATAGAAAAACTATTTCAAGTCGGCGATTAACATAATTATAACGTAGTTTTCGGCCGGTAGACGCACACTGACTTTTCCATTTGTAGCAATAATTTGAAATCTATCTGATACTCTTTCGGTCAAATCGCACTTTAGAATCCTCTTGGCTAGGGCAGACCTCTTGAGATGGCTGTAAAAAAGGCGATGGATTCCGAACCCCTGAAACATAGTTAAGCGAATCATTGACAGCTCGTGTACTGCATTCGCTCTCACAACTTCTAACGTCATAAAGAGTTGAACAATAATAAAGCCATTAGAAATTATGGATAAGAAACCAGGTGGAATACTTATCCACGAGAAGAGATGTAACTCACAGGTTGAGTGGTGAATCCTAGAGATGTATTTGTTGAAATAGCCGTAAAGGGAATAAGGAAATACTTCCTTTTATATTGAAAGAGAGGAAACTAGCTTCGACATCAATAATTTACCTCTTAATCGATTAAACGTTCCTTCCTCAAAGCCGTATTTCCTCCTTCGAGACGTCCAGTGAGGATTTTCTAATTTACATGAATTACATAATAAACAAATCTTTTTTTTCGGCAGGCTGAATATGCTGTTTATTTTATCCAAGTCTGTTTTCTGATGCATCCATACTCATTAGAATTTTAATCAGTGTTCATTAGGATGTATTTGCCGCTAACTTATCAACTGCTGAAAATTAGGAATTGGATAATATTGCCTTAATCTTCTGATTTGATGTGATATGTTTTTTGGTACTACTTCGGCTGTGAATGCTTTGGTAAGTTTCTAAGTTGAAGGCACTCATATAAATTGGCATGAAATATCTTGATATACGCATAGTTTTCATAATGCTCTTTCTCTCTTTGTGTACATATGAGCATCTTCCGTCAATTTCTGGGAATTCCAAATCGAATCGCCAGCAAGATCCAGAATTGATGGGGAACAACAGGGAAAACTAAGTTTTTGAAAAATCCCCCAATATATAAAACATTGTATTCTATATTTTTAGAGAGGGAAAACAAGCGACGCACACCAAGACGGAGGGGAAGACGTCGACTGATGAGCGAGAGGAAAGGAAATTAAATAGAAATGTAGCAGAAAAAAGAAATCCGAAGGAAATGTTTGGCCCTGTGGAGAAATCAAAGAGATAAGAAGAAAGTTTCCGGGGACGAGGGAAGAATATGGAAAAGAGGCTGATGATAAAATGGAATCGATGTTTCTGTTATTCAGAGTTAGGAACGGAAAAAAGGGAGAACGAAGAGTAAATGAGGGAGAAAGAATAGGCGATTATGTTGAATTGAAGATATGTTTCAGAGCATGTGACAGAGAATGTGCCAGAGATGTTGCAATTTATACTATTAAACGTAGGATTTGAAGGAAGCAGAAAGTGGGTGTTTCCTGGAAATGGAACGTGGTGATACAATCGACATCTTACTTTTTCAGTCCCGAAATTATTTTGTCGTAATGGCAGTAGGGAAGGATCGTTCTAAAGATAATCGAATGGTCGGCAAACCCACATGCGGCTTTACTCTAGGCATGCAATTGTGGCCCTAAAACGAAACCCACAGTGTAAGTATGCATTAATACGTTTTCATTTTATGGGATGAATTTCAGTCAACTTCAACGTAAATATAGGGCCTAAATTATATATTTGATCTCGGAATCGGTATTATAATAAAAATTACTGAATGTAAAATTCGCAGAAACTTTTCAAGCACATGTAAGCTCAGGGTAAACTGTTTGAAGCTAATGAGACCAATTTTTTCTATGTTCATGCAATTTTCTTTTCCTTTAGTAAATATATTCAAAGTTTAAGTCAAATATTTGGACTCTCAGATATGCATGATTGTATATCTCTGCAAAGATCTAAGTAAAGTCATATTGTGAACATTATTTTCGAATTCTAAATATTTAATTCGAATTTTAAAATCTAGAAGCGTCTTTATGATTTTATGGTTAAGTGAAATTAAGTTTTTCCATTATTTAAGTAAGGACTTATATCTATTTTGAAAACAAAATGTAACAGTTGATTGCTAATGGTTCCATCGTTTGAGAACAATTTACTTTTCGACAAAATGAATTATAACAAGAAAATTCCCTGATAAGAAGCCTTCTTGTTGGCCTGCCGTTATTTCAGTTTCTTTGAGAAAAAATAGATATTCACTACCCTAAAGGTTAATTGAGGCAATTTTAGTTCCTTATTACTAATTTTATCAAAATTACATTGATTCATTAAAATACAGACGTTCGGTTTACGTTAGAGTTCAGATCTTCGATTTTATGCAATCTTCATTATTAGCGAGAATTTGATATAGATGTTCCATATTGTACACTTAAGATGTATTTTTGAGTCAAGAGATGCTTTTTTGCAATATTTCTGCTAATATGCCACTTTTTAGATGAACCATACAATATTAGTGCATTTAATTGAACTCAAACGATTTTTACACTTGGGTTCACCGTATGCAATTACTTCCTATTCTATAATTTTTAGATCGTGTTTGATTGCGGCAAAATAAAGACCGCATTTTTCAACTTATGAATAACTAGCACATAATAAAATACGGATTATTATTAACAATTACATTATTTGATAAAATATTATTCAACAGGGAACAATGATGAATTAGAGAAACCGTAAAATGACGACGGAGTTGACTTTCTACTGCTCTTCAAGTTTATCCCTCACACCCTTAGCACAATAAGTGCGTTGTTAGAATAAGTAATAGGTATCATCCTAGGTAAAACTCCAGTATTTCTCCCCCCCCCTGTGAATCGCGTAGCTACTTCCATCATTAACTCGCACCTCCCAGTGCACGCATCCGTCTCGGAAAATAAGTGGCGCATTCATCTATTTAAATGTGTCGTTAGAAGTCGAAGGGGACAACCAAACCATGCAATCTACATAGAGAAACCATTATACACCGCCATCCTCCCCTCCGCCACGCGTGATTACCCATTCTTTATTTTACTCTCCGTCGATGAGTTCTTTCTTCTTCCGACGAAATGGCCCTTTTTCCTCCTCTCCCCTGACCCGTGCCGTGCTTCAAGGCCGTGACCTTTTGCGACCCGAGGAAGATGAGTGGGAGAGCATCACTGGAGTTAACAAATGGTGAGGGGCATTAGCCGCAGGGCTGAAAAGAAGAGGAAAGGTGTATTCGGATAAAGATTGTGATATAACGAGCGGATGTGTATCACTAGCATCTGAAGTATTATAACCGGCGACAAATATTATTCAATAGTAAAAATGTTTGTGTAAGCAGAGAATGGGAAGATGCTCGGTCAATAGAAGTTCGCTGATTTACATTCTTCTCCTCGAATGGCGGATCATATCTCTCCCTCCGGTCGCGGTCATTAAATTTCACAACGGTAAAAGAAGTCTTCCTGGTGGTTTCATATCATTAAGTAGAAGGCAAGTCTCTTATATCCTTAATGACTGTCAAACATATCCAATTCTTAACTGTATCTATCTAAGATTTGCCTTCGTAGTCTCTTTTTATATTAAAAAGTCATTCGTCTCTTTAAATTGGCTATTTAGTGATTGAATCAGTAAATTCACGACAGTCAAGCTCTAAAGACCACGGCAACTCGCTTTAATCTCCCATTCGCGATACCTATTTTCCATTCACCGTTTCCTTGTCGCTTTCAATGAATCAATACTGTTTATGGTCAGATTTTTCATTTCTCCGCTTTGATATTCATAAATCACAATATTCATTCGCCGTGGTGAGCGTAATCATATATCATTGCAGTATAAATTAATGGGTGAAAATGCCTAATATTCTCCAATTTAAATTTTTCTCATTCGGTGAAAACATAGCATTAAACTACATTTAATATTCAAGGATATTATCTATTACCATGTTTGAATCTAAGAACAAATATCGCAGTACCTATTCTATCCAAGTTACCATTCGTCGTGCTTCGCATGCCCCTTTTGTAATGATTCATGTAAGTTCAATAGATGATGGAATTCTATGCTCTGTTGTCAATTCTATTGTATATTAGCTTTTCCTATAATGAGTTGGGTTTTGCGATCTTTTAAATACGTTACTATTAATATCATTGGTGGAATTTTGTTATTAAGTTCGAAAATCATTATCCTTAATTCCTTTGGTGAGCTATGCTCTCGCAACTTTGCTATCCTCGAGATCGTGAGCGCTTATTTGAGGAAAAACTTATCTTCTTGGACAACCCCCCTATTGAAAGTTACAGAAGTCTAAAGGTAAGCTCATTCTGTAGATTATAATCGTTTCAAATTTTCTAAACCATACAGGTAGAACCTTCAAAACATAATCTTATGTATGGTTCGAGTAATTTTACTCTCAAATCATTACAATCTACACAGTAATTAAAGTAACGTCTGAACATCTAGATTTCATTTACACAGTAATTGTAGTCTCTAATGAATTTGGTGGAAATCCCCTAAGGTCACCAAAATATCTCTAGTAAATTAGCCTTAAAGACCTTCGTTCAACTCTGCGTGCATTTACCTTTACTTGACCTTTGTCGTAAAATTTATAAATTTTCATTAGGGTTTTATTTTTTTCATAAAATTCTTTGTTTTTGCTATTTCTGAAAACCTAAAATATGCATACATATCCGTAGGAATTGAGGGCGATTACGTATAATATACGCATTTCACACTAAAGATTATAATTATATATTTGCACGTATACAGGTATTAACGGGATGTAACGCTATATAGAAATATGAATGGTGGAAAACAAAAACAGAGACCGTATTGGGAACACAAAAGAAGAGCAGCAGAGAACGAATAGAAGAGTAAGGGGCGTGGTAGGAAAGGGTAACATGATAAAGAAGGAGAAAAGACGGCGATGAAGAAAGAGGGAGTGGAGAAACAGTAGGCGTTTTTGAATTAGCATATCGCATCGAAATCTTGGAGAAAGTCGAAGAGAGAGAAAGTGAAAAGAGTGAGAATCGATACGAAACGGGGCTCTTCCTGCCAAATACCCTCAAAACTCCATTCACTCCTTCTTTTCCCCCAACTTTGTCATTCCACCGGACTTCGAACGGACGACGCCCCTTTGTTATTCAATTTTCCCTCGTCGGCAGGTGGCGGCGCTGGGCGATGCTGGATTGGGGGATAGTGAGGAAGATTCGCTCTCGCGCATAAAAAACTTGACCTTGGTGGAAAGGATACGGTCGAATGGGAAGAGGCAGGAAAAGGCCGAAGGGGCCCTACTCCATGAACATGAGCCCGCTCTCGGGTGTAGTTTTTTAACAATTACATTTCCATAGAGAATGTTTCGGATACATATGCTCAATTCAGCGGAGGATGTTTTTCGAGTCCCCATTCAGGATCCCTGGGATGAATGGCGAGGATAAGAATGAGAGAGCAGCTGATGGGGGCTTATGAGTGGAGGAGAGTCCGTTGAGAAGTGAATAAGGAGGAAAAACACGTCGTTTTTGTCACATAACAAGGCATCTGGAATAAACGACCCTTGTTCGATGCCATTTTCTGAATTGAAATTCGAATGGTCTAATAAATTGTTTTGATAACAACCTCACTCTATTCTTCGAGACTTGATTGAAAGATGTGGGCGATTTTCTTTAATAAGAAACAGCAGCGTCTCTTACAGAGTGTAAGAATTTTATATCCTGAGTACGAGATATAAATATAGAACAGCGGTATGCTGGCTTTTCATTTCAAGGGGTGGTATAGGAGATTATATTTAAGCTTCGGGCTCGCATTAATAAAAGTTTTAGTAAATACAGAGAATGTGAATTATTAATATTTATTACGTCAATAGATACACAGCTAGCTAACAGGATAATTAATTAGTAACTATGAGGTTGATATCAATTTCCAATTGAAGGTATCAAAATTTCAATTCTTACCATTTCATTTAAAAAAATCCAAATTTATTTGTAAAACCCAAGTTCTGCAAAGATTACAACTCACTTTTTCTCAATTCTATCAATAAAATCTACTATCCTTGAAAAAATTGGGCATTGAAATTAAATTTTCTGATAAGGACAAGGGAAAGATGACTTAACAATTGTTATCATTAATTCATGGTCGCGAACCGCATCATTGACGGCTGAGTGTCTCATGCCACCCACGAGCCGCAGATTAACGTGATTCGATGAAAGCTAAACTGGAGATACCGCCATTGCCAGAGATATTCATTGAATTTTCCAACCAAACGCAAAATCCCACTGACGTCGATTCAGCTTCACCAAGACTTGAATGATCGGTGGGAATTTTTTGTGAGCGACGCAATCGGAAACTTTCCTTACGCCCTTGATTTCTGGGAAAAACTATCGTGCAGATACTAATTAAGCAGTGCGTGAAATACAAATTATTATTGCTATGTCCTCCTTTTTTGTTTTGGATCCTCAAAATTCATTTGCAACAGTAATTTTAATATTCTCCAGTCGGTTGTCGTCAAGTATTTTTGGTGCTGAAATTATCACAGTAATTTTAATTGCCCAATCGTACCTGTCATCGTAATTGTAAGAACAATGAGAATATTTATTTTCTTGGAATGAAATGTTAACAGAAGTAGCAAGATGCATGTTGTTCGTATTTTCATTCAGATTAATATTATGATGAGACATATACCATACATGATGATCTCTGACCATATTTTATACCATAGTTACCCATTTCTGTATAATGAAATTATTTATGCATTTAGGGTCGAATCTAGGGTCTATCGAATCGAATTGAATTTAGGGTCGAATCAATGAATCTTTGATTGCTGTTCGATTTACGTTACATAATATGTAATCCTGGATCAGTAACTAAATAACAGATAGTTATCGAGTTAATTAAAACACTCGAAACATAAAAAAGCATCTTATACTTTGAACTGGAACATTTTCTCAGCACAGATACAAAAATTGTTGTATCTAAATAAAAAATTTAAAAAATAATTTTCGTGTTTAATAATCAATGTTATTAATCGATTGATATCAATAATCTGACCTTTATAAAAACTATTTTCTTGTTCTTGGGCATCCCTACGAACGAGGGAATGTGGAATTAAACATTTTCACCTACCTTGGAGGAAGTAACAGGAAAAGCAGTTATTTTATTTCCTCTTTTGTTTGTCTTTTATCTGAGAAGGAAATATGCATGTATGTAACTTTGACCTTTCCCTTCCCCTAAGCGTGTTCAATAAAAGGCGTAGCGAATTGTACGCACAGTGTGTTACAAATCATTCATACTGAGGGACAACAGGTCAATGTATGGCGCTTTCTATCCCATGATTTGCGTAGAAGTGGAATATCGAGTAACCGTTGAAGTTTATTATATAATTCAACTTGCGAAGGCTTAAGAAATTTACAAAAGCTTAATTGATGAAAAAAGAAAATAGCCCGAAGTAAGATTGGGAAGAATCATGGAGTATAAATTGGAACTATTTCGGTTTGTAGAGAGAATTCATTGAAAGACCAAGAAACTATTCCTTTAAAGTTCTATCCTACTCAAATATTTAATTATTTATCACTCATTAATTTTAGATCTAAATTGGTTGAACTGGATTCGATGACTTATAGTTTTGTTTTCCATAGCCTTGTATGTATCCAACTCAACGTAACAAAGGGATGTATAACTATAATATTCTCGTTTTTTAAAATCCGCATATTTTTTGTAAATATAAAGTTTTCTGTGGATTCAAGGGCAAATTTCTTTGAAAAGATTTAAATGTTTTCGTAAATTGAAATGAAAATTCTAGCTTCCACTAAGAGTTTGTGAAAACCTCGAAATATTGCAATGCCATTGGAGGCGAATAACCTTTTGAAATTCCAAGACCTCAAGGCAAAATTAGTGAATCAAATCTTCATCAAATCAATAAATATCAAAATCTACATTTTATCTAGAATTTTAAGCTTATAATATTATATCAGATGATGTAATTTTTTCTGTAAATATCATACAAAATATTAGTTTTATGCACTTTTTATGTTGAGAAATCGCCTTGCACTGGTTGATCAATTAACAAAAATAATAGCTTAATAATTGTTTCACAGTTTATCTAACAATAATACAGTAATGATTATTTTTTCACATATTGTAGTAGTAGTATTGTTAAAGGTGCTTCGACAGCTTAGGTCATTTCGCACATTGGCTCCCACCGGGATTCGAACCCGGGACCGCTTTCGCCAAAGGCAAACGCGCTGTCCACATGACTATCCGGGAGCCTCCTTTCACATATTATTTACGACTTTTAGGAGTGCAAAATGTCTAACGTATGATGTTTACCTTTACAATCTGTAAATTTAATTTTTATTAGTAAGTATGTAAATATGAATCCCAGCTAAAGAGAGATATCAAATCCCATATTGTTTCCATCTTCGAAATAGGGAGTTTTCGCCGATATAAATTAGAGTAGAGCCTCTCAGGTGAAATGCCAATTCTTGCTCATGGTAGTATTGAGAATTGAATCAGGGTAAGATTGTTTCTCACTACTTTTAAAGAAAAAAAGGAAAGGCATCTTCGCTCACTTCCTTATATCAGTAGTTATCCTAAAACTAAATCTTTAATCAAGTCTTAATTGCTTGTAATCTCTGCCGTTTCAGCAAAAACATCAAAGCGAGGTATAAAACACCGTAGGGTATTGCGACTTATTTAAGACTCTGGTTATGAGATTAATTAAACGCCTGATTTATTCGTAGCACAGCACCATTCGTAATATATGGTTGGTTCCAATTTAGCATCGAGTCATTTTGAGCTTCTATTCAAAAGGCGACAATTTCGAGCCGTCGCCATTACTCAGCAAAAAAGACGGCTTCGCACGAACAGCAGTAAACAGGCCAATTTAACAGCGCCGCTCTTAGCACGAACGGCTTTGGCGAAAGACTTCATACCACGGAATGCCTCCAAAGCGAAAATGCCTCACCATTCGGTGCAGCATTGCTTGCATACATAAGTGCGCGTCACTTCAGACAATCAACCCCAGCGAGGAATATTTCCTCAACCTTTTACGCCTACCTTTAAAGGTAATTGGCGACATAATACTTAACCGCTGGAAAAATTCTCCGCGAAAGACATTTTCCGCGTCGAACTCGTACGGAATAAAGAAAAACACGTGCTCGCATACGCGCGACGAGAACGCCCGCCGCGGCGTACTCGGGAATTACCGCGCGAAAGAAATGGGGAATCGACTAAAAAGGTTTATTAACGCCGGGCTCCTTTGAGTTGGGTAAAATATTAACCGGTAGTTCAAAGAGGAGTTCGTCGCTGGTGAGACAAAGGTGGATCGAAGGACGGCGCATTTCCCGAGCGCCATCATGCGAACCGCCTGATAAACACTATGGGGTGGAATACGGACGGAGACAAAAGAATAATTTTTGGCGCACGCCTGCCGTCGATGCAAAGCGGTTTTCACTTCCCTGAATATTCAGAAAATTGAGCTGCAGACCGTGATAAGACTGGGAGCTTCTTTCTGCACCGGAATTATTCCACCCCGGAGAAACGCTCCGAAATAGACGCTAGCGTGCAATGGCTGCTCAAACGAAGTCTTAAATCTTACTTACAATCTTGTTTAATGAGTTTCCGAATAATCAAAGCAGAAAGCAATAAATATTTAATAATTATATGCCATGACTGGAGTGGTAGAAATAAAACCGAGAATATGGACAGCAATTATGGTATGATAATGACGAGATTTTCTAATTTTCGAATTCCATTTTCTGGAAATCTTTCTATGATGAAATATCATAATTTCATAGCATTCATTCATTTATTGATTACTCTTTCATTCTTGGACCCATATTTAAGTTTTTCTCATATTACTTTGAAATGTATTTTTAAATAAATGTTTGTAAAACTCTTTCCAGGCACTTTTTTCAGGTATTTTATTTTCTTAGTAGAGATTAATTATTTAGCTTTCTTAGATGTGTTATTTTTGTAACATAATAGAATAAGTACCGCAAATACAATGGACTAAGTTTCCGTATCACTTACTGCGTAAAGTTTTCTTATATGTTCAAGTGATGCCGAATCCTATCAGCTCCCCAAAGCCAAGAGAGATAACTTTCATCAGCCTGTATATTTCTTTCATAATACACATGCAGATATTGTTATGATTAAGTTGTATTTCTTTCCTATTTATTGTTTTAAGAGTGGACTTTAATTTAGTTTCGTTTGCCATGCTGACCAGATATTTTACAATATACACCCTTGAACGCTATCTATCTTTTTAGAAAGAGTTAATTGCGGCTGAGAATTGAGCATCCGATGAAAGGTAATCACTGAATTTGACTTGTGTAATTTCATGAATCAGATGTTGATTGACAACTTGCCAATAAATAGTTGCTACCGTTGCCTACTCATGCAGCGAGGTGGAGTTATTAACCGTAGACCTTGCGTCAATCTCATTTTGGAAGTTGATGGATTAGTTACATGGTACTGCGCGAGTCAACGAGGGCTTTCGAAGTCAAGAATGGGTCGGCGTGTATCGAGAGCTGATCAGCCACGCCTCGCTGATTAGCAATGGTGCCGTAAATGCAACGCTATTTGAACTTGCTCCATTCTATGGCGAGAGCAGTCTGGGATGGAGAGAGAGAGATACACATAAGCAGAGAACAGAAGGCCCCCCCCCGCGATTTAATATTCCTTTCCGCTTCTACAGCGCTTTATTCGAAAAGGTGACCCCTTTCTAGTGCTATCGTCTCAGCTGAATATCCAACCTCCGATAGTGCTGTTTCATTGACCCGTTCTACCTTTGAGAAATTTTCTTTCAATATTATTACATCCCGCAATCTTCTTTGACTTCAATTTTTATCTATTTATGTAAATGTTAAATAACAAAAAATTCCAGGAGTCACTGAAAAATACTTTGAATTAATACCTCAAGACGTTTTAAAGAATTTCTTCAATGATACTTTCTTGACGAAAACTTATCTTGAATACTTGACAAAGATAAGCTGATCGATTATTTTCGTATTTTTTTGTTTGAACTGATATTAATACTATATGATAATAACAGCATCCCACGCAATCACGAGGTATATCAACATTTGTAATTTAGCTCAACGAAATTGACGCAATAGTAAATTTCGGCGAAATACCGTTAATTTTGATATAACCTAAGAATAATCTTCATACATTAAACTGTTTAATTCATTTCATTGAATTATAATGATGATACAACGAGTAAAGAATGGGCTTCGGTTATTAAGGCTACTCCTATTTTAATGTTATGATTAAATAATTTAATGAATAATTACGTCACAAGCAAGCCATAAACAAAGAAGTGGACACATTTTCAACTAATTACGTCACAAGCAAGCCATAAACAAAGTCTTGGACAAAATTCCAACTCAGCTATAACATTCATCAAAAATAGATACCATCAATTTCTTTTGGATTAAATATTAACTTGCTAAATGTACGACTTAATCACGCACCTTTTTAGTCAATCAGGTTCTCATTTCATATATCTTGAGAGTAGTTTCGGGCTCTACCATCTGCAAGAAGTATTACCGAACCATTATTTTTTGCGGAACGTCTTTCTATGTTTCTTTCTGTTCGGTCTCCATAGTTTAAAGTTGATGCATTCCGGTCTGAGATTTCCATGTATACCCTTTACAGTAAATACACCTTCTAGAAGTGTATCCAATTTGTATTCATCGCGTAATTACTTACTTTGAAAGATTGACTCCAATCAGGATAATGGGAGAGTAACCAAGCTTAAGAAACTTCCGCTACTGCAGGACCGTATTTCTGTTTCATAAACTAAACAAAGTCTCGTATAATTTACCCTGGAATATCAAAAAATGACCGTAGATACCTGCGTAAAGTCGGCGTAAATCGCCATTAATTATCCTAAATGTCCATTAAGCTATCCACGCACATTCAATCTTTCAAGAAATACTTTAGATTGCACAGAGAAAAATGCCACCGACCTAAATCGGTCAAGTAAAGTATTTCAAGGATCAAACAATGTTCACGTGATGATCCTTGTAATTCCCTCATTTGTTTGATTTATGAATATACAATCATACTGGACGAGAAAGTACACCTTGTCTTAGAAAAGGTCAAACTCCACAGCTCTGAAAATTCTGGGAACGCAGTTTTTCCTCCTTATCAATTCCAGGAAAAAGAGTTTTACGAGCAAAGTATGCGCTGACCTTTGGGTTCATAGGACATGAGCTTTTAAAAGCTTCCCTGAAGATTTTGTTCCCTGTTTAGCGGTTGAAATAAGCGTCGATTAACTCAATATCTATTGGGTGTAACTTTTACCATAATAAAGGACTCTAATAGTTTCTCTGGTAGTTTATGAAATTATTACCCAGTGTTTTATATTTCAAATAAATATTTGAGGGTTTTATTTCAATACATATAGAACATTACATAGTAACTAAAGAAGTAAGTTTTCTTGGTTAAAAAAGATATTATGAATACGATCTGAAGTATGATTTTGATGCCGCAAACAAAATCCTGTCGTCAATCAACTTAGTATATGTATGTCCACGATCATGCCTTATAAAAATTGTCTTCCTCACAAGTTTCTAGATAGAGCATATAGTGATACTGTGATCCTGCGTTTTAATGTTCATTTCCGAGGAAGATTTGTTTTAGGCATTTTACAAAGAACGTGATTACATCTCGGTAAAAATAAATAAGAAATTATGAGGTGATCTGATAGTAGTCTACCCTCTGAATGAGCACTTGGCTTGGAATAAGAAATGTGATTTTTAAATCCTCCTCATCTTATGACAATTTATTTTCCATTCTAAAGTGTTTCATTCAAATTCCTACTTATCTTGTATATTGCACAAATCTTTGACTGAATTCTAAATCTCTACAGTCGAGAATTTAAGATTCCGTATAAAGATATTATTGGTATGTTGTCACAAGGAAATAAAGTGGAAAATGGCTGTTAATTATTTAAAGGTTTAAAACACTTCTGAATCCATTATCAGTGTGTGGCTGCGTTATGACCAAACCGATGGAAAAGCCCCGGCAAACGACTTTAAAGGAATCTAACAGTCCAAATTTCAATATCCATACTTTCTTTTATCTAATACATAATATAATTTTCATCCTCAGGGGCAGTAATATTTATCTTCTATTCGGGAAGTTATTGCGCAGTGATTACAAAAGCAAAATCTTTCCATATTGCAAGCCGATGATTCATTTACTTACATTATTTAAAATTTAATCGTTTTTTAAGAGTGTTTATCTACGTTGCAGTGTAATTTAGAAAGCGTAAAGTTTCATTTCAATGCAGCAATGTATACACGGAAGGAAATGAAGAAAATTCTTGATGGTTATACAGTTTTGATTTTTGATGAATCCTCAACATACGTATGAAAGACAAAAGCCTCACCGCATGTAATCAGAGATCCAAAGCCATTAAAATTTTAAAATATTTACAGCCAATGAATGAATACAGTCGCAGATGTTGCAGAACTTGACAAAATAGGACACATATTCACGCAATTAATTGTTGAATTCAAACTATAATGAACAATGATATGCATCACATTTTATTATAGACTTGAATATTTTACTTATTAACTACATTAATCATATCTGTAGAGATTAAATAGGTTGGACTGATTTATAATGACGACCAAAATGAAAAATTTACTCCTTAGCGTTCCAAGAGATAATGAAGAAAGTTCATAACAGCGTGTGGCTGCGCTTCTTTACCTTCAATTCACTTATAGATTGATGAATTTCGTTACTGAATTTCTGGCACTGTTAAAAAGCGAAGATCGTGAGTTGAATAATTGGAGCTGAATTTTATCTCGGGAATATTCAATCAGTCCCGTCGTACCTTATTCTTCATTTTTTTTTGACCACGGATGGAAGATGTCACATCTCCAAGTCCATAATTTCGTCGCACAGAATGGCCCTCGTTTTTTCGAGATTTAACTGCTTCAATTTAATGAAGTGATTTCAATCTAATTTTTACCGAAAGGACCACATATGAAACTCTCTACGTAAAAATCTTTTCCAATATTAAAAGTGGGGAAATTTTCGATTGACGTTTTAAAGATTTAAAATTAATAATGAGTTTTGATAACACAATAGGTGTTAAATTAGACAATAAAATGTCAAATGAAATTTGTACCTATACAATTAATATTTATTCAAGATGTGATCGCGATTTTCGAACTTAACAAATGAGAAAGATTCAATTATGTAAAAATGAGTAAAATTTACATTTAACTATTATAGTACAATCTTTGACGTCATTTGAACCTTCAACCCTTCCAATAACTACATTGATTGAAAATCGCCTAATCAACAACTTATATTCAATCCATAATCTCACTTTCCACTGTATGGAACTTAAACTGCGAGCAAGTGCTACAGAGTCTGTACTCGCTTAATAAAACAAACACCTAAGTCATATAAAATAGGTCGCTATAGAGAGGAAGAAAAATCATAGCTTCCGAAAGCATACGAACGAATCGAATTCGAGAGAAATATTCGAAATAAGACGCTGATCCAGTCAGCTCGTAAGACGTTTTGACATTTTCTCACAGAATGCCAAAAATAATGTAAATTTACGATTTTACCTCTTAATACTTGAAATAATAATCTATCAAATGTTACATCTATCTTGTAAGTTTCATCCCGAGGTCTTCTTTTCCATTCTATTAATATTCAATTTTCTGTTACTGATCGTAATATTTATGCCCTAATCCTTGCTCAACTGCTCACATTCATATAATTCCCTTACTTATTTTTTGTCATTCGACCCCATACTTTCATTAATGCAGCCACTGGTATAATTTACATTGACTTAGCGTATGCTATGATTACAGCATATAATATTGGGTCATTGTATGTTCGAATATCTTGTATTTGCTGGTATTTTCCATGGAAAAACAATTTTTCTGTGCAGTCTCGATTTGGTTTGCGTTGTTATATACACGTCCCATATTTGTTTCTTCCCGATAACTTATCTGTTAAAGTTATTTTCTTTATGTTAATAAAATTTTAGAATCATTTCTTTAAGTTACTAATATTATAACATTCCTTTGATATAATTTCTTGGTTCTATCTTGGTGAACAAAATACATTTTAACGTATTTCTTCAAAAAAGATTTGAAATCATTCTTCTACTTGTTCTTTTTTAATTGAAAAAATCCTTAAGTATCTAATAAAATAACGGATTTTCAATACAGATGGATTGGCGTAGTATTTTTTATCTACATTATAACTCCACGCTATCCGTTGGTGGATTCAAAAATGGCTTATTTTGATATTACATCAGGGGTGTAAAACCCTTTACCCAGTGGAATGCGTTAGCTTCTAAGAAGACTACGTGAACTGCAGATAATGTGCCCCGCCTTGTTTCTAAATGTTGAGAGCTCATCTAAACTAATGAGCAATATAGTGTAATGGAATTGATATCGATGGATAACATTGTGAAATAATCTTCTCAACCATGGTTATCAAGCTTGAGTTTAGGAAGATGAGCAAAATTTAATGGAAGAATTAGCTTCTGGTCCCCATTGTGTGGCTGAAAGGGTCCCTTTGCGACCCTCGGGCGGTGAATTCGAATCCCCTGGATTATGGGAAACAACCGTGTTAACAGAATCAGCCGTGTCAATGTGTCATACCTCGAGCTATGTCGTTTTGAGATGTATACATTTTAAATATCGAATAACTACTACTAAGAAATCTTCAAAATAAAAATTCACTCTACATAAAAAGAATATTGAGTAAATTATGTTCAAGTAATATTCTGGAGAAGTTTTCAGAAATTTTCAAAATTTATAACTTTCTATTACATTGGATAATGATCGAGTAGTTTTTATTTTTCTCGTATAAATGATTTTCATTGTTTTTACTTGATAGCACATACATACTCATCTTTATTATTTTTAGGATGAATATTAAAATGACTAATTAGCGCTACATATCGCAAAAAAATAAAATACTATATACTTATAGACAAGGTTAATAACCAAGGTTTTCTTAAAGCAGTAATAACAATTTTAACCACAATTGAAAGCTGAATTTTAAATTTCGGCTTATTTTATTGTATACGAATAAATTCAGAAAGGGAATCGTGAAATTTATCATTACAATTAGAACTAAACAAGGGGAATCGCTTAGACTCAGCGATGGGATGACTCTCCTCTTTAAATACATTAAATTATCATCATCTGCCCCAGCGGATGCTGGTTGCGAGTCATCGCGAAGGCATGAATTTTTTAAAAATCCACTTTCACCCAGGAAGTTGTTAGACTGAATGGTTGAGTGCTATTGGAACTCTGGGCAGATATAATCATTCGAGTCATAAATAATTATCCAAATAAATTTCCAGCCGAGATAGAGGAGGGGGTAAATCTCTTAATCCCGCTAAACTTTTTCTCTCGACTGCGGGCGCACAGTGCAATGGGATTTAATCGTAGCTCAGAGTAGTCATCGGCTCAAAATTCCTCCGCAACTTTCCGTAAAACACAGGACGCTCCGATTCTTTCTTTTTTCATATAACACTCAGATCGTTACGCCTCCCGAGCGGCGGGAAGCAGGACTATTTTTGGTCCGGAAAGAAGTTTTTCGCCATTAAAAAAAAAGGTGGTGCAAGTGAGAGAGAGAGACGGTGGCGTGCTTCCCTGAGATCATCGTTTGCGTGCGATTCTCATATATGTTATCCGCTGAAGTTTGTGATCGAGTCGAAACGGAAGGAGCCACCACACTTTTCCTTTGAATCCGGTTTCTTTATTGCGTCTTTGAAACCCTCGTTTCACGGCACTTTAAGTACTTTTCTTCTCTTATGGTTCCCAAAGTTGAATTTAATGTAATAATTGCTTTTAAATACATCCAGCATGTGCAGTTAGAAATTTTGTCCAAACACTTTTCCTTGCACACATATACAAATAATGAATTCTCCGATCCGAATTCATTAAGTGCTAGATCAGGTGAAATTGTTAGGATATAGCATAACAAGGAATTTTCATTGATTTTTCCATTTAAAGTTATCACATTAATTTACTTGATAAAGTTTTAGCTATGAAAATAAGGTGTGTATCCTTTTAGTTAACATATCCTCCCTCTAATATTGATAAATCTGACATGAATTTGGTTATATGGCTCATAGTAACCTTTTAATATCCAACTTTATTCTTCAAAAAGAAATGGAAACTCTGCCGCTGTTCAATATTAGATTCTTTTATACGACGATCCTTTCCACGGATGAAATTTTGGCATTTAAAGGTAAAAGGGCAGCAATTTTCTGAGCTGTATAAATCCTGCAGAAAGTACGTTGTTTCGACTTTGGACCCATTGAATATAAAAGATGCTTTAAGAATAGGTTTTTTACATCTCATTCCTCTCCCTGTGCTCAGGGTATACTACCGATGGCCCTACCAAATACTTTGCGGTAAAGGACATCGGATAAATTTCCATAAGTATTTTGAGATCCTTCTCTCTCTTGATCGATTTTCTGTACAGTTAATGAGAATCTCTACACCTTAGAATGAAATCTACAAATCTTTCCTTCAGTCCTCTTTTTAACAATTACGGTAGTTTTTAATAGCAGACTTGCTCTAGACAAGGGGTCTTCAAACTTATCAGCCCGAGGACCACATTAGCTATCAAACAGCCGTTTGGGGACCGACTACACACTCGAGGTCCAAATACAAAAGAATCAAAGCATTAATGTTGTTTTTAATGAATTAATTTGATATTATTACACGTAAATTTCTGTGATTGATGAAGGATAATGCATTATAAAATTCTGAGGATGTTTACAGAACAAGGTTTAATGGTACCAGTGCACAGTGGTCCGAAATCGAAAAAAGCCGGACAAAAGTCCAAAATGCTTTTTTTGAGATACAGACTTAAAAATTTGCATATATACAGCCAAATGATTGCCAATCATGGAACGGTAAGTCATTTTTCATAAATCGTATGCATTACTTAGATACGGAGGGTCAAACATGATTAAATTTCCAAAAACACGCCCGGTTTTATTTTTCTTCGAAAATCTTAGAAGTTAAGCTAATAGTGGACTTGTGGAAGGAATTTAGTGGAATAAAAAACATAATATTCGATCAGAATGGTACTTTATCTATACTATCCATCAGTTTCAAGGATATTGGTCAATATTTGTGCGGTGTTCCATCACAAAATGGCGGACGCTTTTTACAGACAAATTTTGACATAAAGTAGTCGATATCTTTTTTTCAAAAAATATGTGCAGCGGGAAATTACACCAGCGTATTGAGTGAGAACATTTTAAGAATATTCAGCAGAGATCTTTTATGAACGTTACCGACCACGAAAATAAACGCGATTTTTCGATCGCGCTGCACGATCCGGGTCGGCGCTGCCGGGCCTGGAAGTACGGCAGCTTTGTTGGATTGTTTTAGTTTTTTGGGCCTTAACTCTTTAAAATCGCTGTTTTTAAGCTAAGTATGCAGTCACTATCACTGTCACTGTTCAGAAATTCCATTTCCAAGATATGAAGAGGATATTTTATCGTGCGAATGAGTCAATGGATGCGGTACTCTGGTAAATATGCTTTGGTTTGGATACTTTACGGATTCTTGCCGCAAGTTAGAAATATTCTCCAACTTTTAAGACAGTTAGTCTGCTCGCATATACGGTAACTGGTTCATACATTGCAGAAAAGGCACCATCTGATTGTTTTTATACCACTTACCCTTTCCGCCCTCGCCGACGAGTGCCACGCGGAAAGGGGCTTTTGTTACACAGCGCAGCGGTATTTACTGGGCATTTCCACGGACGCATTTCATGGATAGTTCTTAATCTTCAGAAAAAATCTGGTCGTTACTACTGTCTGATTCCAATTCCTTGCCGTCTTCAAAAATCAGCAGTTCTCTCAATTCTTTCGGCACCTTTCTCTATCTCTTCGAAATCGGAGTCATGTTAGAGGAAAGAAATAGATCAGAATTGATTAACAACCTTATAAGTAAATCGTCTTTTGTGGCCACCCTGGAGTGTTTTCTGCTGAATCTTTGACAGAATTTTCTAGAGTCCTCATTCCGATCCTCCATCGCCTCTTCGAAGAGCTGCTTAAGGGAAGAATCTCTTCCTTCGAAATTTCACTTCCATGTATAAGGACATTATGTACTGTTGTTAGCAGATAATACCAGGGGTACAGGTCTACGTATAATTCGGCAGTTCTCTAGCAGTATTGCGAAAATGCCTCAATATTTGTCAATTGTCCGCTTATTATATATTATTAAGGATATTGCCTTAAGGATGATGGAAAATTTTTAACGAGGTCATAATTAACCCCTGAAATGAAAATATATAAAAAATTATATTAAACTAAATGGTATATGTACAATATCTTTCAAAGGGAATAGTTACTGAGGAATTTGTAGTAGCTGTATGGTATCATATAAGCATTTGACCTATGCATGGCTATTACAGAGAAGCTATGTCTACACACACAATTACCTGTCAATTCAGCTGCCCGCGCTTTGCTTTTAATATTTCATGATAGCTGGGATACAGATTGTGCCCGTAACTAAGAGCGGAGCTTCTTAGAGCATTATACTGACTCTTCGTCAGCTCCGTGGTAATCATTAAAGATAGATCTTCTTGCTCTACTTGGGGTGGTCGTCGTTACTTCGGTAATAAGTTGAGCGGCTGCAATATCACCTCCCTCCCTTAAACTGAGAGAGGTTGCCAATGCGAGCTCGGAAGCAGAAGAAGAAGTTTTAATAGTTTGAACCTTTCTTCTTTTGAACCTCTGAGAGGAAGAATTGAATTCCTTTTGTGGTCGTCCTAATATACCTGATATGGTAAACATTTTAATAGACAAATCTCACATGAAAAACTATACCGCTGAATCATTGCTATAGAATTTAAACAGAAAATACATACCAGTAGCTGTAGACGTACCTGGTAGGTACTGACGGATACTTTCAGGGAAAATGATTGACTCTGTGAGCCATAGCATGTGACGGACGAAAAATCACTCATCATTCCAAAAACATTCTTTCTGCCTTTTTTGATAGGTCACCATGAATGTTATCCTAATAAAATTACGGAGCCAATCTAGGGCGTCTTCATGAGCCTCCAAATTTAAACTCCGCCATATAAAATTAGTCAAAAATACTATTTTATCACTTAATGATTTCTCCTTCATCTTAATTATTCGTTTGTGGAGCTCAAGACACGTAATCTAGCATGAAGGCATTTCAGCGCAGAAAAATGGAAAAAAGCCTGTGCGAAAATCCGGCAAGTTCAAAAAAATTTAAGGAAAGTTAGATAATATTCGCACTTTCCTATTAAAGTAAGCAGAAAACAAGGGCAAAAAAAATTGCAGAGTAATAAAAACGTACAAGCTCGTAGGTACAATGTGATGAATTAACACGGTTAAGTTATACAGCAAAAAATGCTCACCTTTAGAAAAGGCATGAAGTATTTAATAATAAAAAACACCACTATCCAACACAGCTACCAGAACTAGTGCTATGATTCACGAGAAAAATCACCAGACACCCACAGATTTTAGCAATACGCCAGAGCACAACAAGAACAACACTACTTCACCGATGCCAAACTAGAACTGCATGTTAAGATTCATTTCTTAAAGGGAAAGGAAATGAATATGTGGAAAACCCCGGTAAATGCCGTTAAGGGCTGCGCGGTATCACAAAAGCACCTTTTCGCGTGGCCCTCTCCGGCGAGGGCGGAAAGGGTAAGTGGTACAAAAACAATCAGATGGTGCCTTTTCTGTAATGCATGAATGTGTTTGGGTGCTTCGGCCTTTTAGAACATTTCCCAAAACCATTTTGTTAAGAGTTCTACTCGAAGGCCGATTTGAACCCCAAACCTCATACCATCAGCTACAAAAATCCTTGGAATAGGAATGAGACCAGGAAATGTCAGGAGTTAGGTATGTTAGCTTGCTTTCCTTACAAATTTTCCCTTAATATTTTTAATTAGATTGCTTTCTTTCCTCGCATATATCGCTTCCTCGTTTCTTGGGAAAGGAACAAGCCATACGAGACGAATTTTGCCTTGCTTTTCTCGCGAACTTTCATCTACATCTACATGAATACCCTGCAAGCCACCTTTCGAATAAATTAACTGCGAAACATTCACTTTTATTAAAATCTAGTTGCCAATATTCTCTCCACCTTTAAATGAGAACTAAATCCTCGCAGAGAGATATACGGTCTTCCTCGTTTAATATTTTTCCATCTGTCATCGATTCAACTACAAATATCCACACATTTCTATCTCGTCACTCCAGTAATTGATATAAATAAGGAGAAGAAGAGGTCCTATCACGATGCCCTGAGGTACGCCTAAGGTAACTTGATTTTCCCGTGTTTTTCTTGATTTCCGTGTTTCGTATTAATCAGCTTCCTTGCTCCTTCCCCATTTTCCTTGTTCTTGATCTTCTCATACTGCCCCACATAACCTTGCCTTGACTGACGCAGTGGATGAAAAAATAATCGTAATGCCTGCTCGGACCTCACCTGGGAATTTGCGCGAGAGGGAAACCGCTGAGAGAACCGCATTCGGCAATTTTTATCTCCGGAAATAAGCGGAGGAAGGGATAAAGAACCTCTTTGGCCTCGCAATGCACGGGAGCGTGTGTGCAGAACCGGATGCGGAAATTTAATGCCCTTGAAAACGCAGAAATGAGCAGGATTTAGCCACGGGCGGCGGTCGGGCGGAACGCAGGAGGAAATTCATTCCCCGTATTCGGAACCGAAACAAAAATTAATGCCGCGCATTGATTTTCTTATGCGGAACCATTCATAACCGTCCGCGGGGAAAAGTTTATTTTTTCCGTTTTCCTCGGAGACTTGCTCCAAGAGAGTGTCGTAAAGTTCCTTTCATCCCTTCCCCTCCTGTCATTTGTTTTTCCTTCATAATTGCCGTGAAGAGTGGTCGGTGAGGTCGGAGGCGTTGAATAGGCGAAGGGAAGGAGGGGTCGCGTGTTTGTGCAAGGATACGGCCTCCGGAAGTTTGTGGTAATGTAGTGGAGTTAAAGAGGGCGCCTCGTTGAAGAAATGCGGGTAAAATGGGGCGTTTTCCGGCGGATGGGAAGTCCGAAGGAGAGTCAGGTGAGGCGGACTCCGTAAGAATTATTTTTCCGTCGCTCATTGGTATCTGTCACAAGGGACGAGACGGAGCGCGAAGATCCTTCCTCCCAATGGTCTTTCAGTTGCTTAAGCAATTTGAATGGGGATGTTTTGTAAATTTTAGATGCTTTAAATACAGTGATACCCCTGCTTACAAGTAATCATCCTAACGAAGTTTTTTCGCAGTTTTTAGGATTCTTCTTGAGAAAATTGACTTGTTGTGTTTGTGGATGAGCATGAATGTACGTTAGCATGAGAAAAGGTGTATTACCCAACGAATTTGATGCTTCCAATACCTTCTTCCTTATGAAAGAGTTGGATAGACTTTTGGCGATGGTTAAGCATATAAACCATTTTGAGATTCCGTTTCTGTGATGAACTATCTTATTGAAGCGGGACGTATCATTGAGCCCTGCGTATGTCAATTAACAACTTTAACCGAGATAATGTAATCCCTAACCAATCACAATCATGTTTGAAGCGCTAGAATACGCAATCGCTTTTGAAATAAAATCAACATTGAATATTATCAAATTTTATCCTAATATTGCCATTGATAAAGAAATGCTTGATTTAAATAAACCAAGGTAACTCATTTCTGGAAATGTTTACGTAATGTATGTTTATAGCATTCAAGAAAAATCAGCATGCCAATCAAAGAGTCTCTTCCAGAAGTTTCTACATTTCTTTAGCATTTGACAAACGTTTCCTGAATCATTTAAATAGTATTGCGAGTGTGAATGTTTATGTGATAAAATAATCACATTTCAAAATTTTTTAACAATAATATAGACATTAATTATGTAAGCTGAATGTTTGCGTGCTTGGTAATTTCATTACTGTTTCAAGAGAAGTGTATTTCATTTTGAAATAAATAATAACCACACATTCGTCAAAATATGAAAACATCTCTCTCGAAAGCGCTTCCATACAAAACAATACATTTCGAAACCTCCAGAAAACAATTTTGTTCCCAGCTGCGAGGTAATTAATATATTAATGCCCGTTTTCCGTCCTACTATTTACCCATTCACCCGGTAAATACCTCAATTATGGAAGTAATCAAAATATAGAAACATCCTTTCACGTGGCGAATTAATCATTTTGCCCCGTATTTATTAAAATAACAGCTCCCCGAATGCTAGGGCACGTGAGAGGCATTCTTTTTTGTTCGCCGAGCACAAAGAATGGCTATAATTGGTCCCGGTATGGGAAACATATAGGAAACTCGGATGCGAAAACATTTGTGACCGTTGGTGTGGACGCGAATGAGAAAAAAACGAGCTGGATCCGCTGCATTGTTTCCTTTCGTATTAGCTTCTGCCCATGCCTTTGTGCGAGCCAGTTCCCGTGATGCGTTTTTCAGTCCTCGATCCAAAACCCTCGAGGCAAAAAAACTGACCCGCCTCTCTCCATATTGACGTTTCCATACTCTTTGTCCGTCGTCACATGCTGCCTCCAAATATGCCCTCTTTATTATTTCCAGAAGGATCCTTTCGTTAAAATTGAAAGTTCCGTGTCTGCCATTTTTTATTTCTCCATCCCTTCGTTCTTCCCGAATGTTTTCTTTTTCCTCGTTGTCGATCCTTTTGTCGTGGCCGATTCAGAAGATGTTTGGTCGGCCATGATTAGTCCCTTCTATTATGCACCAGCCCGTTGGCTCTTTATGCTGTGTGTTGCCATTGTCGGTGTGTAGCTTCCTAATCTGGATTCAACGGTTCATTAAGCCTTCAGGAAAGGTACGACTTAATCAGGAACTGCCGGCGAACTTTACTATCCAATTGCCCTACGGTGAAAATAACATTATTAACATCAACTTATCTGCAACTTTGAATTAATATCACAGCTTACGAAGATTCTTCATTTCTGAATCACCTTCGTTTGCCAGAACGTTCGTCTCCATCGGATTTCGAATAGCTATATACGCGTAAGCATTTCCAAAAACTACCAATTACTTACACTCGTTAGTGACTACGATAAGATACATTATGTTCAAAGCATTTTAAACTGTTTCCTTGCGTGCACGCATTCACCTAAGTATGCATTTCATAGCCGCGATTATCTTTGCTGGCTGGTTCCAAATTACAGTCCAATATTAATTAGCTATATTTTGGACTGCTATTATAAAGTAAAATTTTCATCAGCAGAAATCTTCGATGTTCGGCCATTTCACCCAAAACCTTTCGCTAAAGAGACCGCTCTCCCGAAGACATTTCACCCAAGGGACTCTTTACGCCGACATGTTTGGCCATAGACTTTCCACCCTAGGACTTTTCACCATAGAGTAATTTTACCCAGGGATATTTCAAACTGTGGATATTCTTCCAAAGATATTTATACAGAAGGCGTTTGACTTCAGTTGGCTGATAAATAATCATTCATAATTTATCTAAGCCAAAGAAATATTTCCCGCTGTAGATAAAAATAATACATTAATCCATTATTTGGACTATTTGTAAGCCGAGGGCTTAGCCAATATATTCAATAACGTGAATGGTTCATCTACTGAATAAGAAGAAGGAGACGATGAGCTGCCGATGGTCGTGGTAATAATATAATATCTTATTATCTTATGCTTCCATAATATTAGAATTTCATTCTAAATATACTTACTACTACTACTACTACTATTTTTAGATGTAAAATTTTTCTTTCCTATCAAGATAATCGACTTCAAGAAAAGAGTATTTTATTTTCTCCTGAATATATCGTTTTCTTTCACTTTCACAGCTAACATAAATATTTAAAAAAAACAGTATAAGGTGTAATTCAAACTCAGACGAAACATTAATTAACTTACTTAACTGTATTGACAGTTCTCTAAATTTTATGTTTTGGCTATTTTTCAGTGGAAAATTTCTCCGAACTGGCAGAAAATTTGAGCAAAATAATTGCTCCAGCAAAAGTTTTAACAAACCGAATGCAGTGCTTTTTTGTTTGGATAGCAATCTTAGGATAAGTGTTTTTGCTTTAAGGCACGTTTTAGCCGTTATACAAGAACTTGCAGAATTTGAGGGTTAATTGCAATCTTCGGAGTATATAGAAAATGCTGATAAAATATATTAAAGGCAAGATTAATACCGCTAAACAAACTGAGAGACATCTCAAATTGGTTGGATCACAGTATTCTTCAGGTTGATAAAGTTATATTCCATCTCACTCTTCTAACTATTTATAAGCTCTCCAGGATATAAATGCTTTTTTATAGGTAAGTTCAACATTATAACGTACATACCTATTGTATTATACAGGGTGTGGCAACATAACTTCCTTTTTTTAATGCTTTTTAATGCGAAAAAAGGAAGTTATGTTGCCGCACCCTGTAATTTTGTCGAAAATTTTCCCCGGAACTTTCACAAACATAAGTTTATTTGACTGTTTCAGGAGAGACGTGAACAGTTACAATAGAGGAATGTGTACAACCGTGCTCAAACCGGGATAATATCCGACTAGCCAGTACATTGGCGTCGATAGGGAAGTATGCTAATAATTTCTCCAACGAGGTTGGAAACTATTTATATGGAGTTACATTTGACTTTCAGGAGTTACAACGACTTATTTTGGAGTTCTATTTAGATATCTATATAGATATTGCTGGTATCAGGAAATATTCAGGCTTCCGTATTTTACTAACATTCATTGACTCTTATAGCAAGTTTTTCAAAATCCTTATTATTCGAACGATTCAAGTACAGATTTACTAATAAAGTCCGCTGTCTTTCCAAGGGAGAGAGGTTCTACTTTCCATACTTACAGTTGGTGAAATGTTTAAAAAATTAATTTTCAAAATATATAACTTCCTTAATTTCTCTCGAAGGTGATACGCATATTTAAGTAATCTCGAAATAAAATTCAGAGAATTAAATGTGATTCTTCCATGGAATCAAAACTTAACCAAAATAACTTCCCTTGGAAAAAAAATCTTCTTTCATGCTCTGCTACAATGTTTATATTGGCTCCTTAAAAGGTGTCTTCTTTGAAATTGCTTTGACTCTCACTCTTATTTCAAAAATTAAATTATAGTGATAAGAACGATTGTTAGCAATATTTATAGAAAACCATCAATAAGCTGTATCGGATCTTGTCTTATATAATAGTAGACCTCATAGGTTCATTTTTCGTAGGCCGACTTGTGATAGCAACAGATTGGAGTAATAGCCAGATGGAACCTTATGCTACCATTTCTGCCATCTGCCGAAAGGCGGCGCACAGGGTAGATGTGCAGGTGTAGATGACAAAAAGATACAAGAAAACTTTTTAGGACAGCCAGATAAAACAAATATGTCTAACCATTTGTTACTACTACATATATTTACATCAAACTTTGTTATATTGTGACACCTTGTAATAATATAAAGCCTCTCATTATTATTTAAAAACTTTAAATCCTCTCCTTTAATGATAAATTGGTCCGTTGTTCAAAATTAGAGAAATGTGTGCTAAATATTTACTACCTTCCTTTCTGGCACTCATTTGCTCTTTTATCATTGTTATAATTTGTGGTAATCGTTATTTTGATGCTTAAAAAGCCTAGTTTTTTATTTACATACTGTACTGAGGGATGATTTCCTAAAATACCCTCCAAATAACAAGTGCTTGATCGATGTCATAGAGATGAACTATTCAAGGGGCAAAATCCACTTTAGTAGAGGCTATTTTAACTTTGATATATTGCGTTCAAACATTTCGAGTCATCCTCGCTTAATTTCAAATTTTCATGCGCTTGCGTAACGCGTAGTACTCGAAATCTGACGTCCGTCCCTTTTGGAGTTAAAATATTTACGACGTGCACATTTGGTGCGAATGTCCCACGAGAGACCACGCGAACCCGTCGGCGGAAAAGCCGAACGATGACAAAAAACCAACGATTGCGCACGCTCTCTCTCATTGTTATTGTTGTAGCGAAAACAGTGCATGGCGGAATAAAAAGCCGCGTCTCTCCTCCCGTTTCCGAATTAAATAATTGATCGAAGTTTCCCGTTTCGTGTTGCTCGTTATTTCCTCGGTGCAGCCATTGTTCTTTCGCGTCCATTTCAAAGGAGACAAAAGAGGATTCCGGCTGCTAATTAGAATTGATTGTTAAGAAGTTCAGCCCTATCTTGGCGGAGGGGGGTCGGCGGAGAAAAGTTGCGACTTCAAAAGAAGGAAGAACAAATGAACTATCAGTGGCTTAAACGCTGAGTAATATAGGCCATCCAGAGAGAGACGGGGAGTCACGAATGCGACTAATGTGAAACAAACTTTGCCCCATAGATGTCATCAAAAGCCGTGCAGGAGTGGCAAGGAGCCAAGGGAGAGAAAAATGAAAAGGAAAGTTTTTAAAAAGCGCCATTCTTTCCGAAGGTTTAACTCGATTGTTTGAGAGGGACGGGAGGAAATCACGGTGATCGTGACTCTTTTCCTCCGCTAAGGATGTTCCGGTCGTGACCGGATGCCTATAATTTCCCGTGGAGGCAGAACAATGAGAGTTGACTCGCGGAGCGGCTAAAACGTCGTAATTAGTCCAAAGGACTCGAATTGCGCTCTCGTTCTGTTTTTCTTTCCGAACTGACGGCGGTCACGTGTTCCCCTGCATCAGTAAGAGAGGACCCGTCGAAAAAAAGGGGGGAATATTGCTGGCCTCGGATAACGTTTATAAGGTTTAAATGCATGCTGGAATGCAGAATGTGTGGGAGTTAATTTAAGGGGCGATTCGGATAATATGTGGTGACTCGGAATTACTTGCCGCATAACTCTCTCTTAAAGTCGTTTATTTTTAGCAGTTCCGTTTTAATTAAAATATCTAGTCCACATAATGACCGGATCTTGCGTATTTTTCGATATTTAAGCCTAAAAATAGTAACAATGTTGATTCTCGAAGTTATTCAACCCCATTTTTCCTCGTATCGTAATGCTGGATAAAGTTTACTCCGGATATTTCATTGGAATATTTATTAGAATTCTGAAACTATAAAAATGAAATTCTTTCATATCCAATTGGACTCGACGAGGTAAAAATGAATGAGTTCGGCTTTATTGGAAATAAAAAATGCCAAAAGTTTATTTAATATACTTCAAATGATTTGGCTTGATGCAGGGCTTGATTCATTTAAGGGAAAACCATTGTACATTAAATGAATTAAACTGATTGCGTATGAGTGAATACCCGAAGAAATATATCTAAAAAGGCATAATTTGAATATTTAATTTAAAATTCATTAATATTTTTCCCTTTGAAGCCAGACTGCTCTACGAGTTCTACTATTTTCTATTAAAATTCAATCTAAATTTTTGAAATGATGGTAAAGAATTTTTTGGTTGTTTGTAAATGAAATGACATGAAAGTATATTACGTTATGAGGTTTCTTATTTCTTAAATTCCCGTTTTTGCTGCAACAAAAGCCATATTTGAGAAGTTAACATTAAGGTTAAGTCGTACTCTACGTTTACTGAAAACTTTTGCTTTTCGAGATGACATAAAAATAATGAATGAAGTCATGAATTCTCTTTACTAAGCAAGAATTAATTCCTAGAATAATGCAAAACTCGTTAAATGTTGGAGATTTAAATTTTATGCCAATTCTATTCAAAGTAGTTTGAACTGTGAGGTAATAGAGAAAAGTATACATTTTGGCAAAAAAATTACATGGATTTATTGTAAAAAAGAATTGGGAAATAAATTAAAATTTTAATTGCGACAATTTTCCCAGTGATCCCATCACATGACATAGACAAAACAATTACATTAATCATTATCATGTTCTAACATTTATGCTGTTGAAAGAAACAAGCATTCTTAACTAAGAATTAATTCTGATTATTAACACCTTAGCTATGCTATATTTAATTTAGGATGCAGCGTGATGCACTCGCATTACGTGAAGGAAGACTGGTTCATTAGCCAACTGCACCAACGAGCTCATCGGAATGCGCGAATCGCGTCGTTTACGTATTCCCCAAGAATTAAATCCGTCCAACGACACACACAATCCGGAATCCTTCATTGTTATCCCCGCCCTCCCTACCCCCAACAACATTCCGATCAAAACAAACAATAGCGCAGGCGGAAGTAGTCGCGAGGGCGACTAAACGACGAGAGATTAAGCCCGAGTTCCGGGAGTCGAAAGTGTATTAGCAAAGCTCGGAACATGTCCATAAATAACCAACGGAAAAAAAATCGCGAGGAGAGTTTTGAAAACATTCGCGGGAGATAGTTGACCAAAGAAGTTTTTAAGGAGATAAATGCATCGAAGAGGACCGTTACCTCTCCAATGGCAAATGAAGCGCAAAAAAATCAATACGGAATAGACATGCCAACAAAACGGTCAAAAGGAAGGGAGGAAAAAAGGAGAAGGCGGGTAGCTTAGCGGAGAGGAATATGCCAACGCGAAGCTACCTTTCCCTCCACCCCCGCACCCTTTCTCTTTTCTCTCGAACTCCGATATACCCCCTCCTCTATTACCCCACCCCTCCCCCACCCTCATCGCCCTCCCCCTCCACCAAACTCCATTGACGTCCTTGGGGTTGCCATGGGAACGACGTCGGGCGCCGTTATTGATCCTTAACTACGACGCCTGCGACGCTAGGTCAGAGGGTTAGGGAGGGAGGGGTGCGTAGGAGAGGGGGGAGGAGGGGAACGGAGGAGGAGGTTGCAATCTGTACCGATAGAGGGAGAATGGAAACAGATGAGGTGGCGACGAAGGAAGGACGGGAGGAAAACTCAAAACTGTCTCTCTCTAGTTGTGTTTAGGCGCCTCTCTCCCCCTCCGAGGAAGCGTCCATGCAGATTCGGAAGGATGTGCTCTTTTTTTAAATGCCATGTTAAAGAATGCTCTCTTTTTTTCGGTGTTTCCGAGAGTATAATCCGAAGACGGTTCATTTTTACGGTATCAGTCGCTCCCTTTTCGTGCTGCGGAATTAAAGTTGTCGTCGTCGCGCTAAATAAATTATTTTCGTGCCGTGATTTTCATTGGGAATTGAGAGCGTGGGAATGCGATGTTTTGTGGCCTCGTTTAGACTTTCCGTCGAATAGTGACGCTTGAATGATTCGTCGTTTGCGGAGGATTTATTACTCTTGAATTCCGTGCTTACCGTGATAAGTTCGAGGGAGATGAAGTAGTCGGGTACTTCTCTAAGGAGCTAGATTGCTTTCATAAATTGTTTGGTTGCTCTTAAGTATTCATCTATTGCGAATAAATCACCTAGTCATCAATCTAAACGAGGATTACTTGAAAACGAACTAGAATTTAGCTCTATCAAGGTGTGGTTCAGATATCATTGTATAAATTTTAATAAGATCTTTTAATGAAGGTAGTTGATAAACCTTAGTAGTAATATCATCTAATATTTATAATAACAGTACCTTCAAATTTTGTGTTAAATTTTCAAATGCATTTTTCCTTTTTAAATACACCGGAATATTTTCGTAAATAAATTAAAAATAGGAGTTTATGAAACAACTTTAATGTGTTACAGAATATTTACGTTGGTTAAAAGACATCTTGGTTCTTAATTTTCCTCGAGCGTTTTTCCGAAGTAAATTTCTCATAATGAGTCTTAATCATAATTACCATATAATATAAGAATGGGTCTTATTGACACAATTTTAAAAGTCTTTCTCTCGATTTAATGGAAAACTATGACATCTTTTTGTGTATTTTTAAATTTTAACCATCATACATAATAATGTTTTAACATATAGTTGTGAAAATTATACGGAGCACATTTTGATTATATATTTTCATTCAGGGTGAATAAATTAAATATCAATTAATTAGCCTCAATTACCCACAGTCAATATCATGTTGGTAAGAAATGAAATCACTATTTGAAAAGATTTGTCCTAGGATAGCGTAATGATGATTCAGTCTTATTTAAAGCCATATATTGGATGCGTGTTTTATGGAAACAAGATATAACACTTCAAGTGAACTCATTCATTCATTCTTCATTCACTAAAGATTACATTACAGCGAGAGAGACGGAGAGGAATATCTTAGCAGAGATTACATTAGCATTTACGAATCTATATAAGAGCACTCGTTTTCACAACACAGAATCCGTAACAAAAATATATCTTTAATAGTGTTTAAATCTATAAATAAATTATAATCGGTGAGAAACAGCAATTTTTAATTGAAAGTTAAACAAGAAGGGAGTAAGAAATGACTTAAACATCTACTGCCTGCCGTCGGATAGAAAACAATTACTCCCTCAGAGGATAATCATAGTTTCCCAAAGAAAACGCAGAGCATATTATTTTTTTCGCCTATTTTTTCTCGAATAATTGAATCGTATTGGAATACGTATTAATAACCATGCATTTCGGAATTGATTACGGAATCTCCCATAAAGTACATTCAAGCGATCTATAAAATGCTGCTGTACTTCTGTATTTTTAAATAACCCCTTCATTTTTCATTAGACATTTTTAGTTGTTTTATAATTTTATTTATAACCAATTTCATAATTTAGCTCCCTCTGAAATTTTGTTTCCTCTAGTTTTAGCGATTCATTTGAGCTAGAGAATTGACAATTATACGGGAAACATTTGCTTACACAAAATTTGAAAATGATAAAATATTAACGGCAAAAAATATCATTAACTTTGTAAGGTATCATAGAAATGTTTGGGAAATTTAAATGATAAATAGATTAATATGATTTTATGTAAGTTAATCGGATTTTTACAGCCTCCCTTCAAAATCATCAGTCTGATTGAAGTATCTACCCCACCACCTTTACCTACGAAAAGCTTTGAAGAGAGGATGAATCGACAAAGAAATATGAGGGGAGAGGTAGTTTGCCATTGCTAACTTCAATTAACAAAGATTACTATAAACAAATTAAGCCCGTAAAAGTAGGTCCAATATTCCATTGCTCATACCTCAGTAGCTTATTATCACAGCCATGAATATATAGAAGTTAAATATGAAAGATAAATTTCCCTTTATCCTTCACCAAAAGACAAAGTAAAATATATTCTAATCATTAAGACAGGGTAACAGGAATATTAAGATAACTTACATTAAATATAATTATAATTAATTATCACTAGATGACAGTTGCATTTCAACCACTTATGTTGTGTAGGTAGCAAATAAATAAAGTATTCAATTATCAGCAATGAACACAAATTACGATTTCTCGGACTGAGAGCTACAGCAGTTAAACGCCACCTTCTTCTGCGATCTGTAAAAAGAAGGAGACACAGATAATTAACACTTGTAGATCCTAATTTATTACTTATGATTTTCGAGTAAATTTCTTTACTCGCCATAAATAATGATATTTATCAAGCCATGGTATTCTTTTTCGGTTCATATTTTGTATTTGCTTCCTCAGATCGTTTTGAAACTATGATTAATAATTGTAAAACAGAAAAGGCATACTTTGCTGACATATTAAATGAAACATATTAATTGAATTTAGCTAAGAGGGTTACTCCTCAGAAAAAACATCAAATTAGTCTCATGGGAGTAATAAATTGAAAAACGTTGCATCCACACTGAGACTCTCATAAGGATAAGCCGGAGTCTAACCCACTGACAGATCGAAATCACTCAGTACATATTTTAAACATTAAATAGGTTCTGTTATTGCTATTTTTGTTAAAATGAGGTCATTTTTATCTCACTAAGACTACAAAACCTGTTTCTTATTTAAAACACTTATTATGTACAGAATATTATTACATAAATTAATAGAATTGAAACAAAAGTACGTTATCGTCATTTTAGAAATAAATACAATATCATAGGTACATATGAAACAAATATTCATGACGATTAATCAAATACACGATAAAACTGATTCGTATTTACAGACTTAGTAATATTTCCCTTAAGAAAGTATTTAACACTTTCTCCAAGAGATTTGCGTTATTTCAAGATCATATTTTTATTTAAGGAATGCAATGGAGATGTGACGTGAAACTCAGGTGCTCTAAATATTTGGTTTCTTGAACCAAATTGTCCAAGGGTGGGGCCATAATCTTGTTGACTTTTTTTTGTTTTCAATGTATTAGGATTCTACCTCACATTAATTAGTTCCATCCACTCGAATCTTGCATGTGTGTATACATGGATGCTGATACCGTAAAATAAACAGTAACATAAACATCTCTTAATGTGAATTGCAGAGAAATAGAGATTTAAGAAAAGGTTGATGTACTCCTATGGTGTCTGCCAGAAATCGGTAAAGGTCAAAAAGATAAACGCGGAAGTTCGAGAGGGGTTAAATCTGAAAGTTGATAGATAAGGGGAGAGAGCTGCAAAGTGGAGAAGAGGTTCAGAAGAAATGAGATGAAATGGTTTTAAGAGCAGAAGAGAGCTGTCCCGTGAGGAGCTGAATATCATGTTGAGGGAAGAGTTCTTGCAAGGAGGATGACGAAATGTCGTTCATACGTGATGAGAGTTCATTTATTTTCAGTGCACGTTTTCATAGCATCAAACAACATTTGTTCTGTAATAAATATCTATATATGCTTATCTAGCTTTTCGGAACCATTCTCGATGTATTACTTCAGGAACAAAAGCACATTATCCAAATTGAAATTTAATTCAGCGATATCAGTTTATATGTTATACTTACCCTGACTGAAACAATAGAGATTAATAGAATTATTACACAAATATTTTCTCTTGGAAAGATTATCAGTTCCAAAATTTAAATTAGAAGTCTAAGAATATTAAGGCTCTAGTATTTACTCACTAAGTCAAGGTTTTTCTCGGCAAGTGGCTAACTTAGTGAAACACAAATTATCAGGAATTTTTAGGAAAATCATTTTCCTGAATAAATTATACGAATAAAATAATCATTAACATATATTATTTATGAATACTTCCCACGACTCTTTTAAGTGTTTCGTCAATCAGATATTTTAGATACTTGAATATTTCCTCTCACGATATCAAATCTCTGTTTTCATCTCGCGGATGGACTGCTTTCTCAGGTATGAACTTCCGGTGTATTGGTCTCTGTTATGTATATAAATGGATTCATTTCTGTTTTTATGTTGGGAAGATGAAATTATTGTGGCTTGAAGTTCTGCCATTTGGCACCACCATATTCTTGGAATAGAAAATTCGAAGTCATTGAGTTGTTTAATAAGAAGTGTGTGTGAATTGTTCATTAACTAAAAAAGTGAGATTTGACTCCAAATATCGCTTCATTCGAATTATGATTACATACCGGATGTAATATTGCAAAGTGAATTAAACCTAACTCCTAGAATAAATATCCTCTCCTGTAAATCAGTCGGAGAGGTAATGAAGAAATGCTTTGGTGACCATTGAAAAAATATTTTCAAGTGTTTCTGGCATTCATGAAAATATGTGAAACGGTTTTCAAACTTAGAATAGTACAAGGAGTAAATTAAATAAACTGCTGCTCCGATTCCTCGTTTTGTTTGTTAACTATATAAACATATGCTAAAATTAAGAGTGCCTTTCTTATCTCTCAATATTTCTCCGGGAATAAATTTAGCGCGGACGATTCCAATCACTGGAAATGATTGAAAATATGAAGCTTCAGTTCCCAATTGATTATCAACCGAACTAAAATATGTGAGGGTTATTAAAGCTTAAACTCGTGCATGGATAAATATCAACGCTATTGAACACGAAATCATTCATATTTTTAATCGATGCAGAAATTAAAAATATGTGGAAGTAAATTTAAATTGATGGTATCAGATACAACCTAAATATTGGATTTTATACTGGTTAAACTCGTCCGTTTTTGTTAATTCTATGTAGTTTTTATTAAAAAAACTTTTGGAAAGGGATTGTTAAAATAAAATTTATATCCGTATAAATTAAACTAATTAACTATATTATCATGAAAAATTTAATCCACTGCGTTCATTCTCATTATTGCTACGATTTACAGCGGTAAAAATAATTACACAAGAATAGATAGTTTAGCAGCGGCTATAACTGGAAAACATGCAAATTCTAAAAGCCGATGATTATTTATTCGTTCCTCTCATATATGTTTTAGAAAAGCTGCCATATGGAATTAAGAGCGGGCTAAATTTACATATTAACGAGTCAATATGAATACTTATAATTAGTGATTGCTAATAATGTATAATTCAATCTTTGAAGCAAATAACAAATTTGAGGTCATCTTTGATTTAATAAACGGAGAAATCATCCACATTTGTTGAAAAGATTGGTCATCTTAAAGGTTCTTGGCTTTTATCTCCGAAGTCACTGTAATCTTCCATTTCTGATTTCAACCTAAATGAGATTTTTACTGTGAACTTATGAGAAATTCCTCGAAAATAATTCGTAATAAACTACTGACGCTAACCTAACAAATATTCAGAAGCGTGGTCAGGGTAGCATTGGAAAGCACGAATGTATTCCTAGAAAGCCATATGTTATAAACTATTGAATCTAACCAAAACAAGTAATTACAAGCTTAGTCAGGTTAACATTTGAAAACGCGAAATAATTTGGTTATATCTTAAAATTTTACCAAATAAGTGTTTTTTATAGGATATGCGTTTCGGTAACATATGTATGTAAGTTATTCGGTAAGTTATGTGAAACATATCGCGTATGTGTTTCAGATATGTTCGATTACCTTGGTTCTGAATGAACGACTTTTTATTAGATATTTTTCAATATTTCTGTACCTATTCATCCATGTTCGCATGTAAATTTTGGGCCGATCGTACTCTCACAAAATATAGAAACTTCGCTCTATTCCCCATCCTCGTGTCCGCGGTAGCTATCGTTCACATAGATGAATATCTCTTCCTCTTACGATGAGAAGTCTCCCCAAAGTTTTTCATCTGAGAGAGCAGTTCTCTTCCAAACAACCCCTTTTTTCTCTTTCCTTGGTTCGCGAATCAGTCTTCTCCGTTTTCCCTTAAACTCGGCAACAGCTGTTCTGCATCGCCTTCTTTATATTCCTCCTGCATCGTCGTGTCCCTTAATTTCCTTCTTCCAGTGCTCGGATTTCATCTTCCCTCCTTCCATTTTGTCCCGCCCTCTTATTCTTTCCTTTTTGATGCATCTCTTGCGAGCGCACTCTCCTAGTTTTCGGGTCTTCTGTGGAATTCCTCACCACGTCGTCCGCCATATCGATCGAAACCTCTACATCATAATCTCAAAGCAATTTCGCAGATTTTTGTCTGGCGCTCGTGTTTCCTTTTAAGACCTTGTTTCCCGATCGAACATAAATCGAATTCTTTTTAGGAATCGTAAATTATAGAGTATCATCTATAACAAAATATTTTTGATATTTCAATTGATATGGCTTTGTAATTACTGAATTATGCGTATTCAATTATGCATTCCTTATTATTCTGAGCAATACATTGGTTATTTTCTCGGAATGATGTTAATCTTACATGTTATATTTTTGCTAATGCAATCTTCCCAATCAGTGTCCCTGCCATTTTACATAATATTGGTTTTAGACTGCATGATTTTTTGTTCCGTGCGCTGTAGAAAATACCTTACTGCATCTAACTCAAAAATAAAATTTTCTGTTATTTTCTTACCTACATCATGGCACCAATCTTTACTACAACTATTTCTTAAAATGAATAAAATATGTTTATATCTTAGTCATAGCTGTATGCTAAAATTATTTATCATCTGTATAAATTATTTTGATCTTCATTGAAAGAGCACCTTACAGCTTGGAACGGTTAAGACTGTAACAGTTTCTGCCCTGTAATCAATTCTTCATCCGTCTCAGTTTCGGATATCGTATCTTTACATCCATGTTTCGTTGTGTTCGAAACAAGACTCTTACATCTGTTGATTATTCTCCACAAAAGACTGTCAGCTCTTTCAATTTTCCACCGAGACATTGATTCTCAGATAAAGTAAAATGTTTATGCATGATCTGAGAACATGCTTCCGAAATTCTTTTCATGATGGAAGTGATGGTTAAATTTAAAAACCACCACAAACTGTGAATAATATAGCTTTTATTAAAATGACTAAGATAAATTCATATATCTTATAGCTTTGAACACGAATCCAAAATAATTTTGAAGTTGTAAAGTATCGTCCATCCTTTCATATACCTGAATGAAATACCGAGTTATTCTTATGCCACTTTTCATAATTAGACACTACTTTTTAGTATGCAACCACTCTATTTGCAACATTACCACTCATAAATTTCTAAATATATTTTAGAGTTTAATCCTTCCTCTCATGTTCATCGAAACAGCTCGTTCAACTCTAATTTTTCACGAACATCTAAGCTTTTTCTACCAAGTATTTTTATTCACATAATTTTTTCCTTGATAATTTTTATTCCTTACAGACTTCATTTATAGAACTACGTTTCTTCGGTTTCTGTACAAGTCCAGAACGCACTTTCTTCTCCGTGCTTCCCAAACTACATAACTCACCTTTCCTTCTCCAATTTTCCTCTTACTCAAGCATATGCAAGGCTGTTGTTAATATCTCCTCCCGGAGTTCTTGCTCGGCAAACATAAAGTTTGAAATTGTGACCCTCTTTTGCTTTCCTTTCCTTCAACTCCTTATTTTCATTTTTTATCCCCAAGTTTTGTTTCATATTACTGTGTACACTGCTGGTTCTACATATTCATCGTCTTTATGGTCCTCGCTGTCTGTATCCATTCCAACTTTCTCATTTCTTTTTCCTCGTGAGACGGATATTTTCCTTTTCCAATGCGTTCTGCCTCAATGCACAGTGTTATTCATTAGCGCCACCGAAGTTCTGAATTTATCATCACTGAGGTATTGGAGGAAAGAACTCGTAACAGCAGATACCAAATCTGAATAGAGGTAGTACTTTGACAAACACCATGGCATGCTATTTCTATTGGCCGCCACAAAGCAGTCAACAGTGAAAATAAAGAATGTCAACTCCCCGTCAGTTGCGCCATTGTATTCCGTACCGCTAATTTCTCGGAACTTGTTCCTACTTTTGTGGTATTATGAACCACAGATCCGACACTTTAAGCCTTAAGCACTTTAGCCTCAGTCAGACTGCGACAGCGAGAAATTCTGTGAAGTGACGACTGCTGCACAACATATAACGTGCAACCACCTAAGTATGGTATCGTAACTACTAATATTGTTTTATATTATTTATTCATAGAATTGTTCTCTGATTTAGTTTTCTTCATATGTATAATATAAAATATTGAGCCAACGATGATTAAGCCCAAATGCGTTTATCCTTCCTATTATTCCTCTATCTCTCTCTACTTTTTTCCCTCCAGCCTCCTTGCACTCCCCAGTAAATCTCTCTTTACCTGATGATGATCTAACAGGTGGAAACCACGGTCGTAAAATAAAATCGTTCTGTGGTAAAATGTAAAAGTTTCAATTCTATTTGTCTACACAATGGCAAACTACCACAAGGTTGAGGCCAAGCTATTGGATTCTTTCATATTTTTCTTGATTTGGATTCAGAATAAACATGAAATAACGACACTAGGTGCTCAGTTTTAAAATGATACATCATTACATTTATTATATGGTGCCATTCTTAGGAGTCGCAATTCAATCATAGCTCAATTTATTTTTGAGATCTGGTCGGTTGAAAGGAATACAATGCGCGAGTTAAGGTATTAGGGCCGCCTGATAAAAGTTTACGTTATGTGTAAAACTGAGGGATATTTGGTACCTGCTGTTCTTAATTACGTTGTTTAGCTATGTCCCTTATAGTTTGTACATAGTCTAATTGAAAATTCGGAGTGATCGATAGTAAATGATTCTCACTGCATTGCTTAATTGTGATGATTTTCTCTCAAATTATATAGATGATATTCAAACTTTATATCAATTATATATATATGTTATAATTTCATATTGTTATAAAACACATCATTTTACAAAATACTTATAATTATAGAACCGTCATCATTGGTTTCTCAATTCTGCAATGAATGATGTTTGAGACATCACATCTGAGAAAGGTAGCTTTGTACTTGTTATTTACAATACGCCTCCGTAGACTTTACCATTCACAAGTATTTCGATATTTACAAGCACAGATTTAATTTAGAAACAGCCTTAAGTTCTCAATTTGCGTCACATAATTCTCTAAGAATTAGTTTAATTTTCTTCGAAGGCATACCTCCACCTAGGCACCGCACATATTTTTCAAAGCGAGCATTTCTTGAGACATTATTCTCTGGGTCTCGCTCCTTGTCCTCATCAGGACAACAACCCACTCAACATATGCGCGTTGCGTGGAGCATACAAATCCAGGCGCTCCGCCTTATTCCTACAAAGCCGTTTTTCTCGTTGCTGTGGAGAGCACTTCATGATTCGCGCTAGTTAAAACTGCGGTTTATGGCCACGGGCATGGCTAAAAGGTATGCGCTATCCCTAAGGAGATTACCCGGGAGAAATCGGGCCATTAGGTCAATGTGTAAAAATATTTAAAAGGGTTCTCATTAAGAAATGATTTATATTGTTGAAACAACGGTGAGTTACATACTCACACTGTAATAATCTCTGAGAATATATTTCACTGCATGGTTACTGTTGCTAGGAAATGGGATTTTATCTTGCTCCAAATGATGATACCATATGATGGTAATTGGTAGATTTACCTATGGGACGGTTAATAACTATTCAACAGTAAGTGCATGGCATCATTCTGACTGACTTAACTTAAATGGAATTGATTTGATTAAATTGGACTGAACGTTATCGATATTTAGCAAAATGATCTAATATTTCTATATTGATTAAATCTAAAATTGATGAATCATAATAAAAATATTTCATACAACTCCTCAAAGGAAATCTTAAGAAAGATAGAAAAAATTTTAACGGCTGTTTGATTGGTTAATAGGTGAAAAGTAAAGTCGAAAAGAATTTTACAAACAATGAAGATTCGTTTGAGAAAAAGTAGGTATAATTTTTTTTCAAGGCTTGGGTACTGCAATTAGTATAATTTTCTTCTATAGATCTAAATTTGAATAAAATATTCCAGTAATTGCGTTCCTTCGTAGGAAAATGAAACAGATTGTAAAGGCTTAAAGATTTATTTTTCTTTACGTATCAGTTTTCCTCTCTCCATTTTCCTTCCATTTCTTCCTGGTGAACCTATATAATAAAATAATAATAGCAAACTTTTCTCTTCTTGCACGACTAGAAATATATTCTGTGAAGTGATAAAGATTATTCACTTTGTATCTATCAAAAATTAGTTAATAGAAATGTCATCGAGATTCAAAACTGTCCCTGGTTTGAATTTTCTGCAACTAATTATTTATCCAGCAACGAGATGCGATGCATCAAAAAGTGATTATTTTTAATCCCAAAAGAATGGAACTCATTGAAGCCTCTCGCGCTGAAGGGATATTCCATTGAGGATAAAAATTGCGATCCTGAATTGGATATGATCGCGCCTCATCTTCATTGACTCTCCGAATGCTGAGGGAATGGGCCAGCGGTGGTCAAGCACAGATTTGCGAGCGGATATGAACAAAGCGAGCCCTATATCCCCACCGTAATTTCAGTGGAGCAGATGTATCGCCGTGATGCTTGAAAGCAATGGACACTTCATACGATTCCTCTTTGATATCGGTTTCAACATCAGCAGCAAACAGAACATTTGGTCAAGGCTAAACCGCTCAAGTCATCATCTCAAAGGGAGTACAGAATCATACCCTTTCTTAATAGTAATGATTTCATCCATTGCTTAGCGGTGGTACTTATCATTTGCAGGAGTTATGTCTATCATTATGCACAAGTGAACTATGTAATATCAAATACCACGGTCAAATAGTGATTACATTCTCACATGTACGCGCTGTTACATGCAAACGGGGTAACATTCTTATATTTACGTGCTAAACCGCAATCTTTTCGGGAACCATTTAATACCCTCCACACTTTCTTAGTTCTCCTTTTTTATTCAGAGTAACATGGAACATAAATTTCAAATCCAAACCTAATTATTTTTGTATTTTTACACTCATCTGTATGCCGATTACATAACAGTTATAATATTACTAATACGGCCATTTGTATCTGATTATTGAATAAATTAGGATGAGTACTTATCATAATATTTCCTTTATAAAGAAAGTGTTGATAAGAGAATAATTCACCTATTACGTAGTTACATAAAATCACCATCTAGTTCGCCAAAAGCTTTCTTACTCATACCTTCCCATAAAAACTAGATTCTTTATTACTCTAATGATTATGATTGCCATGTACTCTAGGAGGTTTCCTTCTTTTTAATCTTTCCGAAAAATTTCAACGACGAGTAAACTGCTGACATGAAAATGGCCTGGGTGCATTATTATTGACAAAATAACCTCATAGGATACCATATGGTTTCTCGGTTATCAGTTTTGGAAATGATAAATCAACATATTGATTTTTATGTGAGGCTTACAATAAAGTTCCTTTGTTCCCGCTGTAACAAATAATGAAAATATCACTATTGTAAAGCAGCTTCGTAATTGGGCCCTAAGACCCAATTTTGAATTGCAGAATATTTTGTCCCATTTAAAAAACTCGGATAACAAAGCATGAACCATTTTAACTTAGTACGTGATTTTTTGGCAGCCTTTTACTTAGTCGCAATAAATTTTATATTTTCTTCCCAGTTTGAACTCAAAATTTTGCATCGAGTAAATTCACTTGATGAACGCAAACACCGTTTTTTTCTTAAAACAAGGTATTCTGTTAGGTTTTAATAAGAATACACCAAACATTACGTTACAGTAAAGGTTCTGAAATGAGTGAGCTGAAACGACTAGATATTCTCGGAGACAATGGAAGGACAAGAAACCATTTCAAGCAGTCGGAAAATCTTTCCCCGATTATTTCCACTTTTTGCAACATCCGAGAGCTGGTCGAGCAGAGGAAGATGAGTTTATCCATTACGTAACGCCGCATATCCCGAAGCAAAAATCCGTCTGATAAGGAGATGAGAGAGTGTGATTTAAAGGGAGAAGTGGGGAAAAGAAAGTGTGACGTGGAAGAGTGTGGCTTCTTGACGTTCACAGCAGCTTCCGACAGCAGAGAAAAAGTAGTGGCACATCGCTGAAATGGGGAAGGCAAGATGTAGGACAATAGACAAACGATTGAGCCGACGGCGAAATGAGGATGACGAGAGAACGTGACGGAGGTGGCGTTAGGAGAGGGTATGTCCTCCAATACAAAATAGACACCTTGGAGGGTTGAAATGTTAAGGTTTGTGCACATAAACGTACGCAGTATTAAACTTTTGTTAAGGTTTTTCATTCCTTGGCAATTGAACATATGTTGTGATGTTTTTCATCTGAATTTTCAAATTACGGAAATCTCATTACCTAATGTATTAAAGCAGTGTAATCGGGTCCTAAACCGTAGCCCAGAATTCTTGTATCTTGTAAGAACAATATTTATCTTTAAACGTATCCCTTAAATATTTTACCAGTTCTAATTGAATATGAAGTCGGATATTTACAGTACCGAAGCGCTTTTTTTAATAAAAAAGCGTCGCTCTTTTTCTTATTCGTGTTCATATGTAGTCTAAGGAGCCGATGTTTTATTGAACTAAACGATTTATGGGATTTATAATTAAAATTGTGTATCAAAGGATGATTTCGTATTTGATTTGGTGTTTGAATTTGATTTGATGTTTGAATATGGTTTGATGTTTGAAAAGTAATAATACGTTACATACAATAGTTAAATATGGTATTTGAAATCTAGGATTTAAAATATTAAAGTTAAAGTGTAATATTAAATGAAATTGTTCTATTTTAATTTTTTTAATTATGAAATGTCCTACCTGAATTAGTCGCTGAGTATTTTCAAAAGTTTAAACGCCGAAGTTAGTTATCACGTTTATTGCTCCTTTTACAGTTTTTTCTTTAATTCTACTTTGATTTTTATTTGTATCGATCAGTTTGAAACCGTTGATAGATTTATTTCTTGAGAAATCTCAAAATGAAACAGGCATTGTTAATGTAATTTCATAAACCTCTAAAACTTCTTTCATGTAAATCGTGTTATCTTGTTTCATGCTCGATAAAAAAGTAGTGTATGGAAATATTTACGGTGAAATTTCACGAAGCGAATGAGACTGATTTCGGATATGTCGCAAGAAAATCAAAAGTTAGGAGAAAGAAGAGGGGGATTAGATACGAGAAAGAAGTTGTTGCGGAAGGGGGAGATTTGAAGGATTGAGAATGACAAGGAGAGGAGGTGAAATTGAGAGAAGTGGAGGAAGGGTGAGTACGAGGGAAGACTGCAGAGAGAGGATGAATGGAGGAGCGCAGCTGGAATAGCGAAGTGATGGAGTGATGAAGAATGTGATGCGTGGAGGAACTCGAATTGAGATGGCTGAGGGGAAGAATTGCTTACTTGTGACGGAAGGAAATCTTTTTCCCAGCGTGTTATTCGACTGATATTCTTCCAATGTAACAATATACTCGATGGCCCGACCAATTCTCGAGGGATTGCCCACGGAGATGATTCCTCCACTTCAGCATGATGAGGGAAATAACACACACTTCCAGTCTATGGTCCCACGACGGCGAATTGTTCATCTTTATTCTAGTGTCAGTCATAGACGTATTGAAGCGGACAATTCAAACCTATGGGTGAAAAATAACTGAATTCATAAAATAAATTCAGAATATTTATTCTTCACTTTCTTGTTAATCTCCGATGCTATGTTATTAGATTTTTAGTTTTAATTTTTTCATCTATTATACTACACCAATTAGGAAATGAATTATTAATATAAATTTCGAATATGTTAGTATATTGTTAGATTAAAGAAACCTGAATATCTTATTTTCAACGTTGTTTCTAGTAAGAGTATTTGAATGTAAAATCAGGAAACTTCGTTTCAAAATGAGTTTACATAACATTTTTTTACTTATAAAGAACCTCTATTAATATTAATTCTTAAACTGATCTCTCTAATAACTATTTATATATAAAAAGAATAATTTCAATCTTCCGATCAGCGCGATGCGATATATTATGCTCAGAAAAATTAGGCAGGACATTTGCTCTAAATTATAATATCGTCTAAAATCCAACCCGAGAAAGATGAGGCTGTATAAATGAAAGGGGAGGAGCAATGCGACCTCAATCTAAGCTAGAACAAACGATATCTAAACTGAGATACGTGTTGAATTTTATCGCGCGAGTATGAGCATCATACTTAAAAGTTAAATTTTAATCACTATATATTTATATATATTCTCTTCGTAACGTTTTGGATATGAGAGGAAGTAAAATCTCTTCCCTGATTATAAAAATTTATAACCAGGTTAGAAAAAAGTCCAATACATAGAGTGATTTTCAAAGATCTGAAACCCTATGCACTTCCATCGTACGCATTTTAAGCAAGTACTCTAATTACCATTAAAATGCACCGTCGTGATTCTTCTTTGGGAGCAAATTATTTGGGGATGGATGCAAAATGAGACTTTTCTCAATTTCATTATTAAATAAATTCTATTACAATTATAAAGTTTCAATAATATTATTAACTACAGGTTTTTTGCTTGTGTTAAAAATGTGTAGACTCAAAATTTGATGCTTTCATAACGCAAAATGGATATACCGATTGTAACATCCAACTTGCATGAATGCCCCCTCGAAAACTGCGGAAAAGGGACCCGAAGGTCATCATGAGAGCACTTGGGCTAACCAGAATACCATCTAAGAAAATAATTTATTTACGTGGAATGTCCCGGGAAGATGGTATGAGTGAAACATTGAAGGCGTGGCGGATCTGCACGTACGACAGCTCATTTAAGGAAGATAGTCGAGGTCCAGTTTAAAGGATGTCTCACTTGATAGAGTCCTTCCGCTCGGAGAGGTGAGGAAGTGAGAGGATCGTGAGGGTCGAGGAATCTCGGAAGTTATCAACGATGCCAAGACAGCTCTGAAAGCTTCTCACACTCGAGTAATGTACGGCGCTGTTAAACTAACTATGAAGACACACAATGTTACTTGGATATGACTATCCATTCCACCACTTGCGATACTTGAAGAATAAGTTAAAACTTGCCGAGCGATTTTTGGCTCAAATATCAGAAATTTAAAACAAATGTTTCCATCGGAAATTTAACGTTAAGTTTTGCTATTCCCATAATTTTTCGTTGCTAGTAGTGAGTAATATATCAGTTAAGTTATTCCCTTTAAATGATCAGTACCATTCGGACCTCTCGCATTATTCCTCAAAACTTTGACGATACTACTTTTTCGGCTGTGGTAAAATATAAATGATGGTAGAATGAATATTATTTAGTTGACTAACCATCCGCTGATAGAGAATTACGGATATTCTTTGATTGAATTGAGATGGAATATTTATATAGATAACATAAACGATTATTGGGTTATTGGAGAACTGAGATAAAGGATAAAGGAAATATTTCCTTTGTTTAGCGATTGGAAATCGATGAGAATCAAAAGAGAAAAATAGTCGAAGGAGTGATATAGGGATAGAATAGAGATGCTAATCATTCGGAAGTTTTCTGAGAAAGTAAAACGAATAGCATATAAAAGGATCGACTAAAATAAAAAAATTAAACATTGAGATGAATTTCACACAAAAATTTGGATACGTAGAACAGTGCTACGTATTTATAGGTTAGAACTAATTATTTTCGTAGAATGTAATTCACGGAATAGTTGTTTATTCTAACAACAGTTTCGTCGATAACATTAAAGGATGAGGTATAAAGCAAGGATGAAACACAGAACTATATTTTTCCGAATTAAAGATACTGATGTATAAAAAATATTATAAGAAAGTTATTTAATAATTAACCTTTTCGGCTCCCACATTTAATTTATCCCAGAGCCCCTTACACACTTCATATTCCAAATTACTATATTTATTTTCGATTTCACGGCAAAATTTAGCATGCCAGTCATAGTGAACAATTTAAGTGGAGCTTGAGTTTTAACTTACACTCTTACTTATTTTCTTACACTTTAGAAGTGGAAAATGCACTGTCTAAGCCGCAAATGTTGACACCGCAGTGCCACGGAAGATATAATAAAGGTCGGGAAGCAGCTTGTCTCTAAATCATATGAAAGATTCCTATAATTTGTATCACACTCATGAAGGTTATCCAATGACACACGTAAAGGCCGCGTTGGATTTTTATGGCACGAGTGAAAAACATGGGCCATAAAGGAGAAGAAGCAAAGAGTGGAGACGGAGGTTGAGAAAGGGATGAACAAATGACTAAAAGGAGGAAGGGAAGAAGTTTGGGGGCGCGTCCATAAGGGAAAAAAGAGAAAGGGATGTCGAGAGAAAGGCGGAGATAGAAAAATAGAGAGAGAGAGCTAGAAGCACGCGGATGTGGAAGGTTGCCGTCTCGAAATGAGTTTCCCGAGAGGTGGAGGGAGGAGTATCGCTGGAAGAGGGGCTCAAGTGGAGGAAAAATGGGAAAAGAGTGAAATTGTGGTGATCTTTAGGAGGCTTTGGAGGTGACAAAGCCTGGAATAGGAATGATGGGATGGAAAGGATGCGCACGTACAGAGAGTTGAGGAGTGTTGTCGGGAAGTGTTGCATGGATAAAGAGGCGGAAGATGAGTGTGGAAGTGAACCGCAGATCGGAACAAAGGGAAAAAGAATTTTAAATGTCAAGAGGTAATAAAGAATATTACGTCAAAACAGTTAAATTCACATGTTAACTTTCAAGCCCATGTCTCAATAGGTATATAAGACACGATATTAAGGTGAAAATCCATGTCTACGTATTAGGTGAAATATGAATGGTGTTACTTTTGACGTTACGCTAGTCTGTGTCCACACGAAGGTCTTGATAGAGTATATGGCGTCTTAATCCGAACGATATTGAGACCGAGAAGTCTCATCTTCAAACCATCTCATATGATGGAGGTTTCAGAAAATAAAGAATTATCATAAGTTGAAGAAAAAAATAGATAGTAGGGAACAAATTAAAATTCCTTCATAAATGTTATAGCGATATTGTAAAGCAATATCACCGATGATAATAAAATAAGTTCCTCCACTAACATAATCTTTCAAACCGGTTAATTTTTAACTCTGCAAAGAATGCAAATTTCAAAGTTTAACTTACATATACGCTAGATGATCTTAAATATAGGTAAATTTCTCAAGAAGCAAAATTTATATTACCGAATTTGATATACAAAAAACTTGATTATTTTTCCATACTTCGGGAATTCATATGCAAGCCTGATCGAAGAGATTCAATTATAAAAAATTACAAGCTAATTTTCTTCAGTCATTAATGTAATCAAATCTGGAAGAATATTTGAAGGTTTTTATCTAGTTCATAACTCGCATTCGTTAACCTGCGTTAAGATTGGGAATGGGTGGAAAAAAGTTGGAAGAAGAGTATATACTTCGCAAATACAAAACCAAATTGCAAAATCAGGTATTTGATATGAAGCATTGTTTCCTCTTTTACGATTCAAATTCCTTTTAAGTTGTTCTATCTTCATTTGGCAAAAAGAAAATTTTCGATGTAATTGCTTATAAAAATAATTTAAGATTAATGGATAAAAATTACTTTTTACGGGATTCATTGTGTTTTCATATAAAAATTATGTTTTCTGGAATTTTGCAGAGCTTATTTTAGGGTATTTTCGTTTAGTGCATTCATTTAATTTTGATATACCATTTTGAGTTTTATGTCCTAGTACATCTTTCTTTTCTTCGTTTTTCATCCGTTTAATTGTTGCGCTATTTAGTTATTACTAAAGAGGATATTTTTCAGAGGATTTAACGACGGAAGAAAAAGAAAGTCTGGCCTCTGTCTGGCCAAATAAACACGTACTAAATAAAGCGTACTAAAATCGTCTTTCAGTTCTTTGCTGGGATTTATATACCGTATTTAAATCTAATCATTATATACTGTTTGATTGCAGAAGACTGTGGTTGGAATCTTCTTACCTTCTTAGGTAAACAATCAGTCGCAATTTAAATCGTCAGATAGAGTCACAGAGAGATTGATAGGACACCTCATAGAGTCGATTTAGAGTATGGCTACTCTTGAAATGTGGAAAAAGGTACATGAGATTTCATTTCCATTTAATCCATCAATACTGATGAGAAAAGCTTGAACGTTCTAAAATCTGGAAGCCCTAGAATTTTATGCTCTATCACGGTACTTCAAATATTTAAGCATACATTCCATCGTTTACTTTTGTCCCACAGAAAATTTAATCAATATAGTAAGCTCAATATCTTCATAAAACAAACTAAATTAGATTTAAAGTTTACAGATCCATCCAAGTAAATGTTACTAAAAAGATATTTAGAAATGCGATACCTCAATAAATATTGATTGTACTTAAATGCAATATTTGCATTATGTTCACGACATCTGTTATGAAAAATCATTAATAAGAAATGAAAAGATAGTAATGGATTTATTATGCAATATATTACATGTTAATTCTTATCATTAGACCATGTGAGTGGTAAAACTTACATCATCGACTTTGGTAAAAACGACAAACAACACGGCAAGTGGGCCATTCTCACGGGACCAATCGATATTAATCTTCTAAATTTATTTTCCAAGAACCTCAGCCTCCCACTTTCCAGAGGGAATTTTTCAGCGCAAGCAGAAATGACGCGAGGAGTTCGGCGAGAAATAATATCGGTGAAAATATCATTTAATGTTTTTTGTGGAAGCGTCCATGAACTGGAATATCAAGTAGGACACGTCGCAGAATCCATATCTGAGACGATCAATCGAGTTTCTCCCGTATCTCTCTCCTTAAATGCATCTGCCAGTCTTTGGAAGCAACGAATTGGAAAAAAAGCAGTTGTCTTCGTTACCGCCTGATATATAATCGCATTTTCGTACCAATTGTCTTCATTTATACCAACGGTCATAATCATTGCTCATTCAGATGTTCCCAGGTCTAAAATCTGCGTAGGCGAAGACGTCTTTTTGTGAAATTCCCTCAAAACAAAAAGAAAACCGAGACAGAAAAGTACTTTAGTTATTTAGGTATATGCATTAGAGAAATTCGTTTTCCACGACGGTGGCAGTCATTCGTTGAATCGGTCTTGTCTTTCTGAACAGAGGAAAATGTACTCTTCTTTCTCCTTTTCCTGGTTATTGTTTTCATGTTCCTCTGTGACGTATATTTCATGTCAGGTTTACTGCAAAGACACGGTTAAAATAGGTGATCGAGTGTGTCGAAGGTTGGTGTTAGTATTTCCTTCATTTTTTATGTGAATAATGTTTCGCTTTAAAATAAGTCCGGAACAATAGTGGTACTGTTTCAATAATCTCAGATAATTTATAATTCCATTAGATATCTTAAAAATGTTTAAGATATCAACGTTTTCAAAATCTGCATATTTTAAAAGGTAAAAGAAAGATTTATGCAAATGAGAACACACATCCACATATATTTGGTATTCCCGGTGTCTTCCCATCCATTAACTTCGGCATCATCTATTCAACTGTTTCAGCAGTGACAAATATGATGGGGTTTTAAAGCCAGCATTTCCTCGACATTTTTGAGCACGCGCAGAATATAAAACTTAGATAATATATTGTATCCACTCTGGCATTACACGACTCGGCGAAACGTTGCGATTGGTCTAAACTCGTCAAGCGGAAATGCATCCTTGATTCGGGACCATTCTCGCATCCTCCATACACGCCCATCTCGAGAAATTGCCGTCTTAAGAAACCTCCCTCAAGTCTACAACGAGATCTGTACGAGCTAAATCGAGGAGTTGGTGATTAAGAAGTGTGTCTATTTCCTAGCACGTCGTAAATAGAAATGTGGAAGTTAAGATTTAAATAAACGCGACGACCGGAGTGATTTTTTTTGAGAAGGCGGAGGATCTCATCCGAGAGAGGATTAGAGAGAGAGAGTCGGCGACCCGTGCAGAGAGAAGAAACATTTCATTCCTCGGAGGGGAGGAAGAAAAGAGCAGAGGAAAGCGTGGAAATTAAAAGGTTAGGAATGAAGTCCTCCGCGTGATTGATGCGGGGCCGTGAAACGCTATGATGGAGAGACAGTGGCGTTTCATCCTCGGAAGTGGAGCGTGAGAAACTGTGTCAGGCGGTATATGGCATTTCGGAGGCACTAAAAGGAAGGAACGGTAGGAGAAAAAGACGTAGAAAAATCGTCCGCTAACCCCGTTCGAAGTTGGACTAGAAGACGATGGCGCAAGGAAGGACGTTCCTCAATCCCGAATACTCGCATGCAAGGTTATTCTACAATTACCGGCGGAGTGACTGCGGGAAGCCGATATACTAAGTTACTTTTCCTTCCTCCTCAGGATTGCCATATCCTCCCTTTCCAGGTCAGATATCGTCTGCTTTTCGGATAGTTTGGGAATACGTCGCTTACAGACGTACGTCAGCATCGTTAAAAAATAACGCTCGGATGATTTAAATTTTACCTATCGATATATTGCTTTGACCTTTGGAGTACTTGTAGCGTAGCTACTTACAGTACGAAGATTCTTTTGAGTTTCTATTTGTAAAATAAAAAAAAACGAAAATGCATTAATTCAATGTGAACATTTAAAGGCAATCCAATAATGCAATTACAAGTTGTTTCGTATGAAGCAATATTGTCAGTTGAACTCACGTCTGATCCGAGAATTGAAGGAATCGACCTGATTCTCTCGTTTATGTATTTCAAAACAAACAATTCTCTCAATTATGGTTTAAGATGGTATCACAATAAACGTTCATCGTCCGCTATCACTGAATAGCGTATTTCTTTGGGGTGGTCGTTAAAATCCTATTCCTTTCATAAAGCTAATCTTTCATCTTTTGATTAATCCAATAGCATTTATTTTAATCTTAATAACTTTGGAGGTTTCCCCTTATTTTCATCGTTGAAAAACCCTTCAGCGACTATCTTAGAGATATTAATTACGGTATGGAATTGAAGAAAAGTTTTTATAAAGAGCAAAATAACAGTTAATCCACAGAATAATCATTACCATCTAGTAGAAGGATATTGCTGAAAACTGGGGTTATAAAACCCTTCGAAAATTTTGACGCATCATGGTAGATACAGAGAAAATAGGCTATTAAGACAAACAAGTTAGCGTTGGCTTTAGATAATAACAAATAGAGTGGTTAATACTTTATAGTTTGAAAGTCTTCCTAAATATACTAAACCTTAAGGAGGAAGGATAGGAAATTACTTAGCACGTGAAGTCGTGCGACTGAAACCCAATGATAAACAGAGGTGAGAAATAGAGACATGACTGGGACTCGAACCCAGGTCTCCCACTTTCCGTGCAGGCATTCCTACCTGCCCGGAAGGTGGGAGACCTGGGTTCGAGTCCCAGTCATGTCGCTATTTTTCACCTCATTTTATCATTGGGATACTAAACCTTATTCTGTTGCGCTCTAAATTTGTCGTGAAAGAAATGTCTCCTGAAAATTATTTATGTCTGCGATTTGGAGGCTTGTATTGGTGCAATGCTGATAGAACTGAGCGCTTAACCATTAAATTTCGGAAGAAAATATCCTATCCCTTTGTTTCTTTTCTTTGGTTTTAATCTTTGAAAAAAATTATTAACATAAGGAGGCATTTCTTCAGTTGAAACCAGGCAACCACAAAAGATGATGGTGTACTTCTCCGCGGACTGGTTAGTGAATATTTGCTTTGATTGTTATTATGAATTGCATGAAAATCTGCGAAAGGATATGGTAACATGTTTCGATATGTGCTGTGATTACTTAATTTCTAAATTACGATCACCTATATTTTCATTACAGGTAGTACTTACTTTAAATATTACCCGAGTAACAGCAATATGATATTCATGGATGAGGAAGCAGGAAAACTAAAACACAATTTCATTATAGGAATTAAGTAGGACTGTATTTATTACCTACCGTATCAAAATAATACCACTGAATGCGGATAGTACATCTAATTCATTTATATTACATTTTTTCATCTTTGCGAATCTGTTACGAGCCTTCAACACGTGGAAGAACCTCATTTCCGTGAGATTCGCAATTTTCTCGCGGAAAATAACGCCATCTCCCAACGAAGAATCCGCAAATCTCCATCCATATTTAGCATCGCTAACCAAATCCTCCGGATCTGCGGAATCAAGACGTTGAAATTCGGCCTTGCTTCCGTAATTTCAGTCGGTCCCGCACGTGAAAGCAAAATAAGCAAAAGTGATTGGAGGGAATGAAAAGTTTGCGTCGTGTGGAATGAGAAAATGGGAGGGAATCTTGGCTGCGAATCGCAAAAAACGGACGGAGGGGCAAAAAGCGGGGATCTTGTGTTCTTCCTGGAGGGGATTGTGGCAAGGTTTTCAAGGTCTCTATAGGAACTTTATAAGCCCCTCTTGGCCCTACTCTCATCCCCTATCCTTTCTCTCCACTGTATTTACGGTTGCTATCCTCCTCGCTCTGATGCTGCCAAATTAGTTGCCGCCCTCTTCCATGACGTCACATCGCTCCTTTTCTCTCACTCCCTATGTTCTCTATCCGACTCTCTCTGTCAATAAATCGATTTTTTCGCTTCATTCCTCAAATATGGAATGTACGACCGAGCGGAACAGTTAAAAATGGTAAAAATAGAGACACAAAGCGATTTCGTTTCTCTCTTGAATCCGTGCGCATCCACAGAAGGTCACCGGAAGACCAAAAAAGACAGTTTTCCCGAAATACACGGTGTTATACCAGCTATATTTATATTGTTAGAAAATAAATTATTTATTCCTCGATCATGGAGAATTATCTTGCCGCTACTTTATCATTCGTTCCCACTATTTGATCTTGACGTCTTTTGCTACAGGATAGAGAAAATGCATCTTTTATTTAATTTTGTCTCAGTCTTCTCCAGGGCTGTGATGAGATAAGAGCTGAGGTATGAGTGATGCTGAATAACAGCACTAATTAAGGTCTCTCCTTATGGAATACTACGCAATTTTTTACTCATAGACTCACTGTGCTTCACTTATGTGAACATGTTTTGCTTATGGCATTCTGGTATCGTGAGGAAAGAAAGGGCAAACTACTTCACCCCTCATCTTTCCTATTAAGACTCATCCGCCTCTACTAGCACGTGGTCGCTAATATGTAGTAACCGTCGGCCTCCTGGCTGAACTTTTCACATACTGATTCTATCATTAATATTTATCAATATGTGCTAAACATTCAGCAGACAACAAAGGTGCTTTATTTGTAACTCTTAAGACGATCAAACATTGGAGACCATTGAGATGAGGAAGTGGTAGTGTGGTGATGAGGAAGACTCGTTAAAGGTCATCTGTGATTATGTAAACACAATGAGGAAGTCCTTGGAGATGTCGGCGAAAAAGGGGCCAGACTAAAGAGATGAAACGAAGGCAGAGGAAATGAATTGGAGGGGCAAATTGCGGTACGAAGTCATCGAAGTTGAGATTCAGATGAAAAGAAATTGAGGAATAAAGAAGGATAATTCAAGATAATATGAACCTACGAATTAATTGTCCGATGAAATTTGCACTGAGAATCAAAATTTAGGACAAGGAAACCTAATTAGAGGTAGAAAACACGTGGTAAAAGGAAAAACAAGAGGAAAACAAATGTAGCCATGCTAAACTTTATGATCTGTTTTCATGATATATGCTAATGTTTAGAGGTGATGAAAGTAAGTTTTTTTGTCGGAAACACACAGCTTTTCAAATGTAAACTGAAATCCTATTCTGTACTTCACTCTTATTTATTGCCAATGCCGGCGAGTTTGTAGAATTTCCGAGAGATTTAATATTTAAGTTTTCAACGAAATTTAATTTAACGGAATCGTCATAAATTGTGAACTCATCTATCCGCGACAGTAAGAGGTAAAGAAAAAACATCTTAGATCCTAGTTATCTTTATACTCTAGTCTAAGGAAAATTGTAACTGAAAGATTTTGATTATAAGAATATCGTCAAGAAAAATAATGAGGACCTTCCTTGTCATTTTGCTAGACGGTAAAATATGGGTCGCGTTTAAATCCTACCACGACCTTGAGGTAAAAGATAAATACGGCGAAAAATATTTGTATATTGACAAAAACTGACAAAAGAGGGAAGGAACCCAGTAGCGTTGAAATGGATATCTTTTTAATCCGCCCCGAGGAAAGTAGGAAGTAGAGTACATGTAGGTAATGGAAATGTTACGAAAAATACTCGTACAGCGGAAAAATGACTTTCGTGCCAAGGAGGAGGAAAAAAATGAAACGGTGATCTTTTTCCTTTCGGATTCCAATCGTCCTTGGGGAGAAAGACGGAGTATTCGGATAGTAAGAGCGATGGCGAGATAGAGGAAGTGGGAATCCTCCTTTCTCTGGGGAGATGTCTGGGGAAATGGGAGGAAGCTGTGGATAGCGGTAGACGTAGAAATGAGACCGACAAAGAGCGCTGCATTGTGTGGCCGAATGGTGGAATAATGGATGAAAAAGAAGCTGTTGAACTTTTTTGCAGAGGGCAGACAGCCAACTCTCGAAGAAGAGCGGCGCAAAGATGAAGGCGGAAGGTGTGGTTTCAATTCGCATACTGAAGGGCCTTAGTGGAAAAGTTTCCCAGATACTTGTTGCCGTAAAAATAGACTAAATGCGACGCAAATGTTGGTCATGGGGAAGAAATTTTCACTTCGATATTTCCTGTGACGTTCCACATTTGGAGTATGATGTAACTCGGCGAGGAAAGTGCCATGGAGTACATTATTTGATGTCTTCATCAGGGGTCGTTACTTAATATAGGGTGTGTTTTATAAAGATGTAGGTCAAAGAATCATAAGAATAATATATTCTCACATCTTCACAGTTGAAGGCAATATAGCACACGTTGTTCTAAAAACATTAACATGTTACTAAAATAGGATATCCTATTATAGGAAAATTTTCGTCGTTTTTACCTTTTTTCAACTTTAATTAGGCTATCTGGATTGCGTGCTTCAATCGGAATGCGGACTTTAAATATTTTTACAAAAAACTGAAACAGCAAATCCCAGAAGCTGGAATAATTCGCATTCTGAGAATTAAGAGGTTTACGAAAGATTTATTTTCTTGTGAAGTTATGTTATATATTTCTACTAAAAAGAGAGTACATCAAGATGATTTTAATTGAAGTGAGGTATTTTCTCCGTGTATTACTTGAGAGCTTTCGTTGAACGTAAATTTATTTTAGGTCAAAGATACCAACAAGCATTTCAATAAAATAAATTAATAGTGAAGAGAAATATGATCCTATACATAGCATTCCAAAGGATGAAAAATCCAGATTTTAAAAATTAGGTTTTTTCCTAGAAAATCTTTATATAAAAGATCAATGCAGAAGTAAAAGAAATAAACTTTGTTTTGCTTAGGAGTCTCTATTTTCCACTCCTGATTTTTGATAACGTTTGCTGACAGGTAGTGATAAACTGTCATATTGAGGTGTTAAAGATTTTCAATGGGTTTCTTGAGATTTACCCTAATTTTTTAGTATTTATCCTCCCATTTTGAATTGCTACTGTCTTTAAAAACAAGATACATCGAAGAAGAACAGAAATAAACCAGAACATTTGAGCCTGATGGAGAATATTATTACAATACGTAATGACAGGAAGCAGCCAATGATTGAAAACGCTTCGCAGTGGAGATGAATCGCTAAGAGAGAGCAGTTGAAGAGAGATGTCAGAAGAAGGTCAACTGCTTGTCCCTGACTCCCAAACATACTCCAGCCTCTTTTTTCCCATACCTCGATTTGCTCCACGGGTCCAGCGAGGGAAGAGAGATTACCGGAGGCTCGGAGAAAGGAAATTAAACCCGAGACAGATTGGTATCCTCCGCCATTCGTTTTTTATTTCTTCCGAGAGGCGGAGGAATCGTCCAGTAGAGGGCCATCGAGCAGAAATTCTAATTAATGAAGTCGATTTGGTAAATTACTCCGTCATCCCCCCTCCCTTCATTTCTATTTCTCCGAAGTTTGCTCTCCGAACCCTCCCATCCTAAACATCTCTTCCGATCCTCTCATATTATGACGTATTTCCCCTCCCTCTATTTCGTCCATTTCACCCCAATCCTCTTAAATTTTTTTACTCTCGAAAATTTTCCTTCTTTCCTCACTCATTTCGCAGCTAATTTTCTTCTTCGTCTTCACTCTCCCCCTATTTTCTTCTCCATCTCGTTGGAAATCTCTTCCTTGCCTCCAATTCGTCCGCTTAATTATCCTCATTTTATCTCCATCTCTTTTCCTTTATATCGCTTTTTCTATTTTCCTTTCGACTCCGACTAGAAGCTCCTCTTAAATTAAAATTTTCCCAGAAACCAAATGGCATTACTGTTGGAAAATTTAGGAACACCTTAACTCCTTAACACATTGTTAAATGGCCGATTCCTATTTCTTTCAGTTATTTATTAAGTTATTTTCACTTATTTTCTTTACCTTAGTTATCTTAGTTTTATAAATACTTCATTATATTACATTTACATTAAGACTTTATTGACAATTACTTCTTTATGCTACTAATTGCATTTATCATCTGCTTCCAGGTTTTTCTTCTATGTCGTTTCCAAAGCAACATGCCAAGCCTCAATGAGAGAGAGGCTGTCTTTTAGTGATTGCTTTCAATTAATATGGCATATTTTATGCTATGAGAATCTGACTTACAAGAATCAAAACAAATCCACTAATTTCCGTATAGAGTATTAAAATTCAATTTGTTTTTGTCAAAATATTTAACGACGGATATGACCAACATGCATGATCCCGAAAAATATTTCACATTCCCATAGTTCTGTACAAGTTCAATTTTTTGCTGTAAGATTCAACATCAAATAATTAAAATCCACTCTAATTTCATTTCGCATTATTAAAATTAAGGATTTTAAAGTAATATTAGAGCTAGGTTAATATTTTAATGTTACACAAAATATTCCACTGAAATGATACTGAATAACCCACTCAAGGAAATATTTTTTCTTCTTCTTTTCTACGTTTTTACTTTCTCCATATACTAAGTATAGAGAAAGTATTGTTTTCATGAAAAAAATCGACTTCGAGATTTCAACGGAAATACATGTTTTTGGGTCCCTAGAACACGTTTTGACCATTTTCGGAATGATGTCTGTGTGTGTGTGTGTGTGCGTTTGTGGGCGCTCTAACGTAAAAACTATTAGATGAATTAATACCAAACTTCATATATAACACTATGTTGGGTGCTGTCAGAGTTGATTAGTTTTTGGAGTTAATCAGTAGACCGAAAGTTGAGCTTTATTCTTCGAAGCAAATTTCCGTTTTTGCAAAATATCTCCATGAATATGATATTTAGGTATATAATATTATTTGTAAACTTTTAAGAAAAAGTAATTTACTATAACTTTTGTATTTAACATATTTTTATCACTGATTGTTTAGGAGTTATTCGTGAAATACTGATAAACTGGAAGTTGCTGATTGTGAACTTTGTAGGCGCTCTAACATGAAAACTATTTATTTTATCAACACCAAATTTCATTTATAATACTTTAGTTGGTGTCGTTAGAGTTGATTAGTTTTTGGGGTAAATCGATTATCCGGAAGTCGTGCTTTACTTTTCGAAGCTCATCTCCGTTTTTGCAAAATATCTCCACAAATATGATATTTAGGTGTGTACTATTATTTATAAAAGTTTTAAAAAATGTAATTTACTATAACTTTTGTATGAAACATATTTTTGTATAACTGATTGTTTAGGAGCTATTCATGAAATACTGATAAACAGGAAATTGCAGATTATGTTCTTTGTGGGCGCTCTGGGCGAAAGACCAATTTCACCGTTTTTCATCGAAAATGTCCTGAAAAACATTATTGTATAATATTGTATTATTGTATATAATGTTTGAGACGTAAAAGATAATATAATATAAATTAATCACCAAGTTCATCAAAGTTTAGATTGAATATAGAGTTCGAAAATACAGTCGTAGATAAATATTTACATCTTATATATGGAGAAAGTCATGTGCTGTCCACATCAGATTTTTCATTTCGTTTACGGTATCTGTCTTTCTTGTTCCTCATATTTATCATTCCAGATTCTCTTCCGTCCGGTTTACCTCTCAATTTCTCCCCATTTCCCTTTGTCCTTCCTTAATAGCCATCTCTTTACTCCTCCCCCCAATACTCTTCAATGGGAAAATTGATAAAATTAATTCGCCTTCCTTTTGAGGTTTTACGCTCTCTACCCCTATATTTTCCTTCCTCTTACGCTCCTTAGTTCAAAGAGAACATTAGGAGGCCGCTTTCGGCTTAATTTGCTTCGTTTTTTTATTCCTCTTGCCCCCGTTCCATTTACGCTGGAATGCACTAGGCAATGCGATGAAATGTCAACATTATGAGACTCTCTGTGATTTATTATTTCTGGTTTGCAAAACAGTTTTTTTTTTCAAAAGTGGTTCGAGTTCGGACTTTGTTGCCTTGTTTGATGTTTGCCTGGAACTAAGTTTTTTGGTTTCCACGCATGCGGTATTTGTGCGGCTCTTGGCATTTTTCCGGAATTCAACTACATTTGAAGATCTTTTGAAAGTGGAATCAGACAGATGGGAATGAATAGCCTTAGACTCTCTCCTCGACATGAAAGGAATACTGTTATCTTTCTCCGTGGCAGAAAATTCCCGAGGCTCGGATAGTAATTGTAGACTTAGTCTTCCTCTTTAATTACGCGTATACTTTGTTTTCTGATTACAGCCTTCTTTCATCACGGAAAAATTCAATTTTTGCTTCAGTTTGTTGTTTAGATGAAGGCAGATTTTAATAAGGGAAATGGATCATTACATAAGAATACTTTCTTCTTTCAACGTTAAGTTTGCGTGTACTGTGAACGATTAAGTTGATAACGGAATTCATTATCACAAGGAGATACTGTCTTAATTTGATACTGAACTATGTTTAACGATAAAATATACAATGACAAATATAAAACAAACATATCGTATATAATAGACATCTTTAAAAATCTCAAAGTATAGGTTATTATAATAGCTAACGTTTGCCGAATTTTATCCAATGTATGAACTCATATACCCAATTCTGTATTTTTTATGAAAAGACCGGAATCTGTGTCCCAGTGCTAGGCATGACTTGTGAAGTAATATTGCGATATAAAAAACTGCAATGGTTTATTTGGTATCGTAGTTACGGCTTCGGGCATGTGGTCACTCTGAGGCTTTATTAACTCCCTCACTAATTGCTCTTTCACTGTAAACTTATCAATTTCGATTAAAATTCGAACAACAAAGTCTTCGCGTCGATCAGCTGAATATAACTATATTATTTTTTTCACAATTAGTAGTCATACGGTCGGTTATTTCTAACGAGATTCGGTTTTATTAAAATTTATATAAAATTGATGTCTCTACGAACTTTAATTTATCGATTACACATAGTTATTCCTTACTGATACTACGGACGATACTTACTGATGTAATAATAGTATGTACGTGTAGAGTGCATAATCGGAAATATTACTAAATGTCAAGAACCAAACTTTTCCCCTGTTTTAAGTATTGTAACCTACACTCTTTCGGTAACATTTTGTTCATCATCATAATGACCTACGGTCCAACCCACAGGAGGAGTCTAACTTCGGGTAAGTGAAGCCAAAAATAACGCAACCCGCAGAGCACTGGGTTGGACTTTTCTCCGGCTCCCCTTTAACTACATGTATTTTTGGGGTTTTGTTTTACTCTCATACGGGACTCAGGAGCTTGTCTATCCTATGACATGGACTCAGGTAGTTTAAATGAACCTTTTAATCAACGATCATGTTCGATTTTTTTCTGTAAGTCCTCTTGATTCCTTTTATCATGGAAAATAAAACATGCCTGCAATGTAAACTTCTCGGATGCCGGTGTCGTCTGCTAGAGCGATATAGAAAACGAATCATCTGCCAACCTTCCGAAAACTCTATTAAAACATCGTTGATTATTATAATGTTAATTTTATATATATTATAATGCATTAATTCATCTTAGTTTTTAATTGATCAATACCAAGTACAGCATAAAATTCCTTAATAGTCGTTTACCGCAATGAGATAAAGCTACTATATAATACATTATAATACCTAATCAGGGTAATTAGATATTTTCCGCTTGTGTAAATGTTTGTTCTAATTCATAATTGGGGCTCAATGCAGTAAAAGTTGTCAAAATAACGTATACGAGAACTTGTATACCATGCAAGACCTGCAGGTGCAGCCGAGAGCACAATGAAATGTTCATTAAAACGCCGTGGATTAATACTGACGTTCGTTCTGCTTCATTGAGTTCAGATAATGAATGAAATAATAAAATTAACGAGGATGGATAGATTTTAGTTCGGAGCATTTAGTGGGGGCAGCTGTTCTGATGCACAGCAACTGACCATGCTGCAGGCAGAAACAATCTCCTGCTTATTTACCTATAAAACCTTTAGAAACGCGAAAATAACAAAATTGCTTCGTGTTACGCATTGCTCAAACTACATTTTGCGTCCCAAAACGTTCGACTCACTCGATCAAACCTTAATAACACTGTATCAAAGCGGCAAAATCACGAAAAAACAATGTATTGGTATAGGGAGATACGAAAAGTGCTACCCAGCATGGCTAAATGCGCAATCTGCCCCTTAACCCCTGGCTTCACTTTTGGGCGCTAGAGGGAGATAGCAATACTACCCCTGTGGTCCAACCTAAGATGTGTCAAATAATTTCGGTGAGTAACATAAGGGTAGGGGATTAACTTTAAATCTTAAAAAAAATTAAAATGAGAAGAGAATCTTTGGAAAAAAACAGTACATTTATGTTTTCCGTTAAAATTGCTCCCAGTGATAGTGAGAAAAGGGCCTGGACCATAAAAAATACGAGGTAATGTTAAAAACTAAACGTACCTGTTGAAAAATTTTGATCAATTTTCAACCTACTCCCGACCACGTTCAATGCGCGCTACCGATTTTCTTGAGCGTTGATTTCGCGAGAAAAATAAATCTTTCGGTCTGCAGTCCATCAATGCATGTACCACCGTTTACAGCTCACCGTCTACGGAAAAGTTATTGCCACCAATGGTGGTCTTTAAGTGGTCATAAAATACAATAATCTCACGGTGATAGATCAGAGAAATGAGGAGGTAGTGGAAGAAGTAAAAGTTTGAGGTCTGTGATCCTTCCGACCAGCTCATGGTACGTGTGCAGTCAATCATTATCTTACTGCAACAGTATATCAGAACGGGGCTAACCGTGTCGTTTGGATGTTATAGCGGATTTCAAATGGATCTGAAGATATCTGTTAGACAGAAGCTCTCTCGCCATGCTCACCTTCCGAATGATCAAAAGACATATTCGGAGTTCTGAGTTGAAGATGTAACCTTGTTTCTTTTTCCTATAACACTCGTTTGGTGTCACTCTTAACTTGTATACCTTTTTATCTTTTTAGTCGCTCGAATCGGACCTTATAATCCGCTCCGCGACGGCATGTTTAAATCACCCTCTACGGCTGAGTTGAAGGCCAAGGACAGTGAGCTCCGTCTTCCTGACGAACCCAATGAAACCGTCTTAAGCAAACCATTTGCATCTCGTTTAATGCATTCACACTCGGGATCTCCTCCGTGATTAATATGCAAATGAAAAGAAATCCGTCAGATGAAGGAGAGAAAACGATCTCTAAGGCCTCATATGAGAGGAGACGTAATTTATTAGTTCACCGGGAAACCATAAGATATCTGAAATTTATCTGATTAAATGGACGCAAACGAGAATAAGAAAGGGTTTTCTCCATGTCGATAGCCTCAGTGAAGTACTATCTCTTACATATCTATTTTACCCCTCCATCCAACTCAACAGTCCCACACCGAGCAATGGATGACTACTTTATTTAGGTCGCAAGATAAAAATTGGAACTCAGTTTCCACCACCTCTATAATAATAGAATTTTTGATTTATCAATTCCAACGAAATTACGATTAGTGCCGTACACAGCTGGATTTATAAGTTGTTTATTTAACTCTACTCTGACTCGCAGCATTTTTCATAACGATGAAACCCATCGGCAATGGCCTTCGTAAGATTGATAGATAAAGAAATAAATCGTGGCGGGTATTAAACGTTTGTATTTTTTATGTTTGTTTTCTCATGATGTGTTGGGTGTGGTAATGACTTTCCTCGTTCTGTTCCAAAACTATAATGACTAATTATTTTCTTACAGCACATTGTTGCAAAATACGCCTACTCCTAGACGTAAATTTATTTCAGTGACACCTAAGGGTGAATCTAATTAAAGATAACGAAAAAAACTCGATTTAATTCAGTCAATTTCGATCAAAACGCTAAGCTACTATTTAGAAATTGCTAATTTCATCAAAAGCGGAGATGAGCACACACTCGGTAGTTTTAGTAATTCATTTTTGCTGTCGATAGATTTTTAATCATTGAATTAATAATCAGACGATATAAACACATTGGTGATGACTGATGAAAAAATGTTGTAAAAAATTCCCAAGTGCTTCTTAATTTTTTGATAGTATACTAATACATATTTTTCTGATAATAGCTTGTAATTTTATTTCAACCAATGTATATTTTTATCTCAACGGCGCGGCTTAAGGAAGGGTGAAAGGAAAGTCTTTGCCAACATCGAGAGACTCATCGCGACCGCCAAAACTTCATACAATCCTCTTTCCTCCACATCTTACTAAAAATGTACTCAGAGCTGCTCTTTTTGTCATTCTTTACCTCTAGATCACTCTAAGTTGAAACCGTTCGATAATAAAAATAGTAGCGAAAATTGTTGATGATATTTAATATTATTCCTTTTTCGTTCCACAAAGTCCGGCTGAGCCATATTGATTGCAGGCATCTCTAAGAAATACTTCATTTTGAACAAATATTCGGAGTAAGAATATTCTATTATCTCCCACTTCAATACAATACTCTCATAATGTGAATTCATTTTCTCACCACTTAATGCTTTTGCATGGCTGAGGGCTGTATTTATTCAAGATTTCCATTTCAATTAATTTACATTGCGTAGTCTACTCTATATTGGGCCTAAACTACAAACAAAATTGATTATAATTTATTCGAATCGAGAATATTTTATGCTCATTAAATCTATATTCCTAGTCATTTATTTTTTGGCTTGGTTCGCTATTTTTTGCTGGGGCAGAAGATCGTATTCTCTAAGTTTCTCCACAAACCCATGGAAGCCTTCCACAATAATGATAAATATTTATCTGCATCATCAGATATATCGAAAATCCTTTGTTTCCATTTGATTTATATGAATTAATTCAATTTACTATGAACCTTTTTAATTTTACTGGTTATGAGACCAAAACATTCCAGAAGTGTAATAGTCAAAACATCAAAAAGAGATAAGTTTTCGAATTCTTTCATACTTATTTAGAGTCTATGTAATAATCTTATAACCAAACCTAAGAATGTAAATTTGTCTTAAACTATGGCGTGAATCATGGAGAATAATGCCTTTACGGATACATTTGAATCGCGTGGTTGAAGGGATCAAATTCGTTTCCTTTTATCCTCCTGCTTCATAAGCAAATACAACGACACAACTCGGATCAATCCACTCGGAATATTCAAGAGTAATGCTCTTTATCCGAAAAGGTCAAACGTTCTTCATTTACCCTTTGCGTCATTCTCACTGCGAGCCTCATAGATCGTCATGTTAATTTCGGAGGCAAAAAATAAACTCGGGGAAATCTTTTGGATACCAGAAATTCAGCACGTTCTTAAATGCGCGGAGGTGGAAAATTCTGCCTTCTGTTTCCTCCGATACGAATTTTCGAGGATTAAGCGCCGCGGTGATATGCGCATGATCTCCCAATTAAGCATATCCTAGCGTTTGCATCGCTCAGCACGACATTCCCATGCTTCCCCATCTCTCATCCGAAATATAACCCCCTTCCTTCCTCTTCCTTTTTAAGAACCTTCTTCCAATCTCCTCCTTTTCCCCCATTTTACTCTGAACTCTTAAAATTTGTTTCTCTTTGCCATTGTTTGGAAGATATAAGCCAAGTCGTTACAATACTACACTATGGTATATAGATTCAAGTCAGAGGTGTTAGGAAATCTTACCCTTTGTTTCGAAATTGCTGCGCAAAGGAAAATTAAATTAGTGCACACACGCATTTAATTTCCACGAAACATGAGGATAAATCAAGCAGAAACAAATAGTATATATGTTACACCCCAAACGTGTAATTGCCCATTACATGTTTTGGGCAATTACATGTTTGGGGTGACAGGAACCCTACCTACCCTACTCAGCCCATCGGCGCCGCGCATATTTAATTAATTAATTAATCTCTGCTACAAATCGTAAAATATGCGCGGCGCCGATGGGTTGAGTAGGGTAGGTAAGGTTCCTGTCACCCCAAACGTGTAATTGCCCAATTCATGAAATCGGCAATTTTTGCCCATTTCATGAATTGGGCAACGCGCCTGCCCATTTCATGAAATGGGCAATTACATGTTTGGGGTGTAACATATATGCAGAATTTATACTATTTAAACGTTTCTACGAATTACTTCCCAGTATGGAAAACTAGACCTTTTCAGTAGCTAGATGGAACTGTGATAAATAAAATTTACCTATCATAGTAAGTGTGATGACTGATAATTTGATATTTTTGAAGTAGGAACATCTCTTATTGAGTTAAAGAATCGATTAGAATATTTATAATAATTTCAATATCATAGTTAATTTTAGATTAACTTATTATTTATGAATGTATGTAATTATAGTTGTTATTGTATTATATATATTATTATATTGTAATATATATAATTATCTTCTATTCTGTCAGTCATATTTATTTTTATGAGAAACAAAACAATTTTTCATGAAAGGCATGTTTAATATTTCGCACCTCGGTCGACTGCATGTGAATAAGTTCTATCTCTTGAATCACAAACTCATCTAAGAATCAATACATGGAAAGATGGAATACTTTGTCTTTCGGAAAGAAATCTTGTTCAAAACGTCCAGTACACTGAATTACCCTAGTTCTGCCTAACCTACTAACCTTTGTCGGGTGATTTCATGATACAGCATTTGTATATGACTATTTTATAGTAGTATATCCAATCAGTAAAATGTATTAGTGAATTAAATGTCCTTTGGTCAGTCGTCTTATAAATGGTCTCATTAGCATATGAATTTGCAAGGAGATCTTCTCCAACAACCAAGGAGAACATCTGATTCTAAGTATTGAGGAAAATACCGTGAAAGCCGACTTCAGTGATTCAGTTCGCGCAGTCAAATTTTGGAATGCTGCTTAAGATGTTTTACATTTGTAGAAAATACTTCAGAAGGAAAGTTTTGATTGGAGTGAGGTCTTGTCTTCCGGTCGCTCTACTAGAAATGTTACCCGTGTCCTTCTAACTCACAGTTTTTCCTTTTGATTATGTACGAGACTGGTAGTTTTAGTACAGAAATATTTTTATATAAACTCGGTCTAAAATTTTTATGATCTTTTATATATTCCAAATCTTTCCATATTGCTCACTTAAAGTGACAATCTTAACTCTTTTATCCTTAAAAATAATGTAGTTTTTACGCTTATTATATTTGACATGGATATCAAGATATAAAACGTGAACCTGTGGTACCAAAAATATTTTTATTTACTAACTATATTTGTTTGTGTATATAGAATAGTATTGCTTCCGTCTTTACAGACCTAAGTAGTCTACGCTATTACACGAGTCTCCTTATCCACTACACTGTTAGAAGGTCACGTCTACCGATAAAATTTCATTTAAAGGCATGTATTTTTTTAGAAAACATGTTTTTCTCATGTCTAAAAAATTTACAGTGCATGTAAGTGCTCATTGAAATCTCCTACGCCTTGCTCCGAACTCTTTTCTTGCTATCCGACGCGGTTTGAACACCTCTGCACATAAAACATTCCATTCTTTTACCCCACGGTCAATAAACGAGTATTCAGAGATATCCAACCTTTGCTCCCTTAACTTAAACTTCCCTTGTGTTTTCTTCCATTCTCTCTTTCACCCCTCTTCTCCCTTTCCTTTATCCTCTTTGTCTTCTTTCTCATTTTATACTTCACCCGCCTTTCCCTCCCTTGGATCCTTCAATATTTTTCCTTTCTTCCACCCCATCCTGAAAAACTTTTTATGTCTCGCTTCTCCTTACCGAAGGCGGTTTCCGCCCCCTCGTTCTGCCTCAATCCCCCTCTGACGTCATCCAGGTGAAAAGAACCGCCTAGCGACACGCAGGAAAGGTGGATGAAAGGGGAAGAAGATAGAGTGGTTAGGGGTAAAAGGTTTTGGCGGGGAATTCTGCTCTATTCGGCACCCCGTGCCTCGCCCTGCAGTCAATCCTCAAGAAGCCATTTTCCCTCCGTTTATTATACAGTTATGCTTCGAATTAAGGTGATAGGCAAACTTTCCGGGTCAAGGAGGCTGACAATGAAGCCGGAAGGTATCTTGGGAGATGTTGTCGAAATTCCGATGCAGGGGAGTGATAGAGGTGCGACAGAGGGGAGGAATTTCCTTATGTACTCAGTTTTTATGTTTTGCATTCCATAAAATACCTTAATACCGATGAAGAAGTACTTGCTTCTCTCAGGTTAGTAATAATAACAGTCATAATGAAGCGAGTTTTCTTATGGAGAGGTTGAGACTGTTAGTCTCTTTTCTACATTTAATCTTTCGTCATATAAAATTTAAGAGAAACAGTTAGCTTGAATAAAAGCAATCAGATTCAAATTAGTTTTTTTTAACTTAGGTTTTCTATTAGGAAAATACACACCACACTAAGAAAACACTCACAGGAAGGGGGTTGTAAAGACCTGCAAAATCTACGGATAGTTAAGTGAATTTTAGGGAGAATGCAGGTTTAGACTGAATAGAAAGGTAAAGAAAAAATTACAGCTACATTTTTACATGGATAATTTAAAACAATATGTTTGCACAAAAATATACAGAAAAAACAAAAACAAATACTTAGGTTTCAAGATAGAGTAGTATAGATAACTATCAGAAACTAAAATAATGTAAATCATAGAGTTTCAGATTCGTCAATGCTAACCAATATAATTAATTAATTTTCTTCTCAATACTTAGCTACAAATATCAAAGATATTCGTAAATACATTACTACCAAATATTTACATAGTGTGTCCTTCCTACATAAAGGTTTTTCAATGAATAAAATTAATTTTTAGGCTTCATAAATAATTTTTTATAGCTCCTGCGTTCAGTGGAATAAAGTCTATGAGATTTGACGGTTTTCAAACGGTGTAATGACTGTCAATTCGAGCACAATGTTGTCGAAAGTTAAGTAACCTCTTCAATAGTAATTTGCTATAAAGATTACATCCGTCTGGTCTTCTTGATGATTATTTAACATGGGGTATCCTCATTCGTAGCGTCTGAGAACGGTCACGTAGAAAAGGCGGCTTCATAGAGGGAGAAAGCAGAGAGGCAAAAGGTGAAAAAGTTCATGAATTATGTTAGCTTACGATGATTAGATCCTATGCAGGACATGCGCGCAGAATGAGGGGCTCTTCAAACAAGCGACGTGTGACTTTGAAAGCTCCGAGTTAAATCAGGATGTTTTGTTCATTCTGATACATTCATAAATACCACGTTTTTCATAGACAATATGTTTCCATAATTTTACATAGGCCAATCACATAATCCAAGGTAAATTAAGGACATAGATATTATAAATAGCTGCTTAAAAGATCTATCGTTTCCTCGGACGATTTTTCAGAGGAATTTTTAATTACAGGAAAGAAAAATGTACTTACAATGTCAGGCCACCCTGCCTCATGCCGAAAGACGTCTTCCAACTGTCATATATGAGTAGATGCAGATGTAGATAGATGAGATAGAATTGAAGATTGTAGGAACTGAAATACGGAATGATAAAAATTTACTGATTTAGAATATCTTTACGATGTTGATTTAGAGTTGAAAATGTTCTACCATAAATGTTTCTAACGATAGTTAATTTTAATAAAACAACATACCTATTAAGAATATTCTAAAGTATTTCATGTTCATAAAAACAATAGTGTTGAATTCTCCTCTTTAGTAAGGAAAAGTAGGAACATAAACAGAGTAGACACTAATGCATCATTAATGGCGATAACATATCTATTAACATTCAATCACTATTGAAAATTAGGTATACCTATAAAAGTAAAATGGTGAAAAACAATGTATGATTTCGAACTGTATTTACTGACCTCATTTCCTAAAATAAGAGATTCAAAATCAGTTTCCATACTACTCAAACGTTTTCAGGCGTTGAAATTCATAGAGATCATTAAAATCAGAGCCGAAAATCAAGTATGTTAGGAATAAGATATCATTTGCATATTCCATATCTGGTAATTTTAATGGGAATTATTTTATAAATATCGCATTATGAGCAACACTTTAAATTCGTGCAGTAGTTATGTTCATTCCAGTTACATCGTTCTAATAGAATATTACGGCATACGTAGTTCTCCTTTCTTACTTCCAATGCTCTCCTTCTTTCCCTACCCACCCCTTTCTGTCCCGCGACTTTCTCTCCCCCCATCCTTATCTCATCTCGACCACTTTAAAACTTCCTTCACCCTCATCTTATTTCTCACTCAAATTTTCACTTCTGCTATATTACTTCCGAACTTTTTCCTCTCCCCCATCCATCGTTCCTTTTATCTACTCTTCGTTTCTCTTTCCATCCATTTCTCTCATTCATTCGACTTCATCCTTCCGTTTGATCGGCTTGCTTCCTCTCGCTACCAAATCAAATTTCCATGATTATTCAAGAAACGTTTACTCTACCCAATTAAGAAGCACGTGTCGCCCGTTTTGATCGCATTAACCCCGCTAAAAATTTCAATTCACTGCCCGCCTTATGCTTTTATTTACTTTCCTCGTCTATTTTTGCCTTTGCATTTCAGCTGGAATAAACCATCCCAAGCCATATTAAGAGACTTAATACATTTTGCGCTAGAAGATTTAATGTAAAAGATGGATGTAAGAGGTACTTTTGTTATAGAAAATCATTTTAAAGAGACATCACGTAAGCGTAAGTCCCAATAATTTACCCAGTTTTTTCTACGATTTACTAATTAGACAAGTGGTTTAAACGTCATAAGTTTGCTAAATATCTGCGCTAACCTTTAGTTATTAAAGAATATATCTGTTGTGCTAGGCTAGCAAGAGCTAAACTAAGTATCAATATACCCATATTTATACCAGGAGATACATAACATGATACTCTTTTGATCAAGCTGAATTTTCTTTACAAATTGAGGTTTTATTTCCCTTACAATTCATTTTATTATTTAAAGAACAACTCGTATAACTTAAAACGATATTCTAACTTATTACTGCCCTTGTACACTGTAGTTCAGAATTAATCATTCTTCAGTAGATGCCATACTTTTGCATTTCTGAGCAGGACTAGGACGAAAGTAAATTAAAAGTAAATTTTTATAATTATCTTCTTCATTATTTTATTTATCTCAAAATAAAAATGAAAATGCTAAATAAAAGTGAAACTCTGAAGATGCAGTTTCGGGAAATTCATAGAAATAGATTTTAGTAAACGATTTACCTTTCTGTGTGCCTAAGGAATTCCATACCTTTAGTAAAACTCAATTTTCTTAAAGATACACATCTGAGTGATTTATGAACTGAAGTTGATATGTGTTATTTTATTTCATTTATATAGTGGAAGAAAGATCGGACCGCACCATCTCTGAATGACGCCGAGATATGATTGAGGTCCTAGAAGAGACGTTCGTCTAAGTTGTCTCTTGAAGTTTATTCGTAAAGGTAAGACAAACGTTATATATTCGCGTTCTGTTTCTATCTTTAAGAGAAAAATTGAATTTCAGTGATAGAATTTAATCCACAGGTAAATCATCGTTGCACATTCGGCAAAAAATCTTTTACGCGGGAAAAACAGAAATGTGTTAAAAGCAGCGATAGAATTTTTGAGATTTCTTTCCTATTTATGTCCCGTACTGTTAGAAAATTGATCACGGCCTTCAAAATGAATAGAGAAAAAGTGCATCCCTACATAGATGAAAATTAGTCTAGCGGATATCCCTTCAAATTTCAAAGTATATTTACCATTCCCTCTCTTCAAATATCTTTCCTTAATTCTATCTATGAGACGGAACTATTGAACAGCTGAGAGAGCCGATTCAGATTTTCTTCTCCCACATTTATCAACTAGATTTGCGAATCCGTTGAAGCGTATATCTGGCAAAATCCCCAGTCTTATAAACTCGCTAATATCGAAATCGGCCGAAGGGTAATCCTTGAAGGAATTATCTCCCAGGAAGACCTTGAACTTGAGAAACTTTGCCGTTTATTATCACTCGAGTAAACTAATCGCTTTAAGAGTGGAAACTGTTTACTTTTTTCCTCGAGAACATTTTTATCTGCCCCGGAATATATATTTTCCATCATCCGCTTAATCGCGCCCTTCCTTTTCAGTTATTTATGGCGTTCTCTCGGCGTTCAAATTAGTGAAATTTAATGAACCTTTCCCTCTATTTCCCTCTCTTTCCGTATCGTCCCTCTCCTCGCCCTCTTATCTACACTTTTAAACGGTTCCAGACAACTCCCTTCTTATCCTCTTACGACCTCGTCCTCGTTAACTGTCTGTCGGCCCCTCCCATTGCAAACTCCCGTACATACTTTTAGACTTCCTTTTCTCATTTGTATCCTCCTCCCTCACACGTTCATTTCACTGTTCTTGCTGCGTCCCATTTCTCTCGCACGGCAGTTTAAAAAAGGATAACTGCTTCCACACCCAATCGGTCATAGATTTGCAACTTAATCCTTTCCTGCAGCCCTCAATCACCTTTTATTTTCATATCTCACGCTATTTTTTCTTAACTATATTTCCCGTTTTTAGTTTCTCACTTATTTCTGCTCTCCGTTTTTATTTATCGTTTCTTCCGATTTAAAAATTTCTAATATATTTAATATACCTTTATATAATACCTGCAAACCTTTACCATTAACCAAAAAGGAGATTAGTAGTAGAAGTTTATTGTGAAAGACATATGAACGGGACACTTTTGTAAATTGTTAGTAATATAATGGAGAGCGTAAAAAAATGGCACGAGGCTTAGTAAAGATATGATGTAAACTGTATGAAAAGCGTAAAAAGTAACTGCACTTATGATATATATGGGGTGTGTGTATGTAAGAGTGGGTTCCATGGGGATGTTGGGTAAATAAATGCTTGCTGTAGTAGCTGTGTATGCTCTAATATTGTTTATAAATACCGTGATGTGTTTCTGAATTACTAATTAGTAAGAGGGTTTCTAGTGTAGGAGATCGTGGAGAATATTTGTGTTGTAAATTTTTTTACTATAGATATGATAAGTGAGTAAATAATTATCAGATAACGTTACTTATTTTTGAAACAGAAAATTGTTTTTTTCACGAAATATTTACTTATGACTGCCTTTGGCTTGTACGCCATCTTCAGGAATGATGATAGGTACTATAAACAAGATCGAAAGTACGGTAAAGTATTTCAGCTTTCCTTCTTAAAGATCTGATAATAGAATTGATCGTACGATATGAAGTTTTGCTTCAGTTGTATACAGCTTTCCTCTAAGCACCACAAATTCTTGTCACAAAGTAGGATTTTATCTTTTTAATTGAATTCTAATGCAATGCTGGTCCGATTCGCAAAGTTGAATCATGGAAGGACTATCTCTTATTTTCTTAAAACAGGGTAAAAAGGATTGCATCACCTATACATTACTATACCAAATACATTTTTTATCTAGATTTACACATGTACCCTATTAGTTATCTCTCTGCGTATGGTACGGAGTACTTATACATTGCATTTTTGTAACATCTATATCGGTGTCCCTGGTCATTGAGAGAATATTCCATATCTAAGGAGAATTTATGGTAATCAATGAATACCAATTACCGAAAGAAGAAAATAATGGTAAGATGTTGATAAGGCGTCTGAGCGAACTGTCACGGTGTCGATAGTTATTATCAAAAGTTCTTGTTTGAGATAAGAATAGGTCATTTCGTTTCCAGGTGACCTATTTATTACCTATATTACCTATTATTCGTTTACCTAAACTAAATACGATTAGGTTAAGTGATACATGATTCATATTAAAGCTCGTAATGTAAGGGGAAATAAAATTTATCTGTTAAGATGTCTCTCATCGCAATCTATGTGATATATTTCATTCCATTGCGGTTTACTGTGCTGTTGTAACTTAATTATATCACTCGTAAAAACGCTGATCAATTATAAATTATGCTTAAACTCCTGCGCATCAACCTCCATTCTTGTGCCGTCGATTTTAACAGCCCCAGTGGTTTTGTATTGTTTGTTGTGAGTATCTCTAACGATCACGCCATTTTAGAAAGCCGCCTCGAAACGCTTCATTCTTCCCCTTTTCTGCCCTTTTGACTTATTCCACTTTACTTTCCCAATCTCATTTCTCTTCCAACCCCTTTCACCCTCCTGCAACCCTATCCTTCCTTTCTGGACCCACCCGTCCTTTCCCCATTACGAATCCCGCTTCTTCCATTCTTTCCGTCATTTCCTCGTCTCCCATTTCTCCCACACTCTGATTTCCTCCCTTTCTCTTTTTGCAGCCCGAAAAAAGGCCTTCCCAAGAGCACCCTTGTGTCAGGTGCCATTCTCAGAGGCCTTCAACGCTCCCCCTTTCTTCATATACTCTAGGGAAGGTCTCTCGCATCCGTCCCATTATCATTGCTTATAAGGACGTCCTTTTTCTTAACAATTTCAATTCTTTCGGGAGATGAAGGAACTTATACCCCACGGGACGGACTCCCATAAGAGACGGTCATCGCTCTCCGGCGACGGTCAAACCTTTTGGGAAATTTTTGCGACTATTTCATGGGTTGTTCTCCAAAGTTGTGTCGTATTCCTTCAATCTATTTCGTGAAAGATTTTCGAAGCTGAGTTCGGTCTGACAGAACTGCTTTAAGATGATCGTGCTTACACTGTGACATGCAAATTCAAGACGTAAGTTCTGTTCGTGCTTTATAATCAATGTGGGAATAGATATTCCGACTTATCTATGGGTGAATTTTCTATACGTAATAAAAGGAAACGAGATACTTTTTCTATAACAATCATGTCTTCGTTCTGTATGATGGATTTCCACTAGATAGCGCATTACTGTGAATTCTATTTAAAATTCAGAATATTGAAATCTATTTTATAGATAAAATAGCTTGGCAGGAGTTGGAGGGTAGGATATTATGATTGTGGGAATTGTATTAATATGAGGTCATTTGAAGTAAGCATATACAGAAGTAGGAAATTTAAATTTGAATAGGAACATTTGATTCGCTAAGTAATTAAAAATCAGTCCAATCGGAAAATTTGATTTTTAATGGTTAAACGTTGAATTATATAGTTATTTACATGAAGAGTTCTCCTTTGTAGAATATGTATTTGCAACAGAAAAACTTAATTACAAAAATTACAATTTCCAACATTATAGGTTTCTTCAATTCTATTCATTACTTCAGACTCCTTCGCCACTACAATCTCAACATGAACGATTAAATTTCAGGTTCTTAAAGTTGACAGTGGCCATTCATCACCTTTTTTTATTCAGTTTCGTTAAAATTGAAGCATTAACTTTGGATTTCAACTTACAAGGTTAAATCTTATTTTGGGCGTTCTCTGACGATGATTCTCTAAATCAAAACAAATCGAAAAATAAAACAATATCGAAAATAAGAAATCGATCTCATTCCTTTTCTTATTCCATAAATTTCCATTCTTATCTCTTTCTTACGTTTTCTTATAATATTTTTAATAGAATTAAACATTTCGGAGCCAAAATTATTTGAATTCAGACCCGCCAAAATTTTTGTCAGGTGATTTCTAGAGTCGTACGCAAAACTCAAAAGTATAAGCAAGTACTATTTTCTTTATTTCCGCATTTGCACCATAAAAAAGGTAATAAAACATCGAATTGTGCAAACTATTGTGTACAACATTAATTTATGTCCAGGCATAACCAGAAAAGAATTTATAATTGAATATAATTGCATAAATGTGATTGCGTTGATATGAGCAATGATTGATATACTTTTCAAAATTTTATATTTATTTTATATAATATATTTATAGAATATAATATATAAGGCTCCAGTCTCCTGAAAATATCTATATAATATTCAATATAATTTATATAAATCTTACTTTTTACTTAATATTTTATTTATTCTTCCTGCAGTGAAGTGACTGTGTTGTCTGTGATAAGCGTGTTTGTAAGTAAAGCAAAATAGACGTAGACTCTATTCCTTATGGAGGCGTCAACCTAATCATCGCGCTTATGACTTCTGCTAGTCTAACTCTACCTCTGGACATAGTCAATCGCTTCTAACGGCACTTCTTCGGTAAATATATGAAAATCGTGAAAAGCATTTTCTTTCTGCTAGAAATAATGCAAACAGATATTATTTAACTTACTTTTCTCATAAAATTGGACCGAGAAAGTACTATTCTTTGATTGACTTGGGAGAAGTTTTAAAAGAACGTACTCACATATGTTGGCACAGGCTGCTTCTCCATATTCAAATAAGCCATCTTACGGCCAAAAATAAAATCAAAATCGGGAAATTTTCCGACGAGGATGAATCGATAATTTTTTTGTTTCGAGGATCTGTGGTTCCCGTCGTCCTACATGTTAAGTGTCGATTGGTACTACCGAAGTCTCCTCTCGATTACCTTTTAAGCGTTCCTTAACCTTCTTCGGCGTCTCTCACTCTCCCTTTTTTAATACCAATCCGCCTTTCTCTTTCACTGCCTCAGCATTTCCGTCTCACATTCCACACCTGTCCCCTAATTCCTCATCCTTTTCCATAATCTATCTCCAATAATATATTCCTAGGAATATTTTATCGCCTGACTTACTATCAAGATCTTAACCTTTCCTATTTTGTTACAAGCATTAACGAAATGTTTTCATTCCGAATATTTCTGAGCTACATCATCAACGGGTAATTTTTTTCATTTGGAATAACATCTTATCCACATTTATTTATCTTTCATTCACATTCTCATACATAGTCTTACTTTACTAGCAATCTCAGAAATTGCTTACATTATTTGTAGGCTGATTTGAGTGCACCTAAAAAGAGTGTATCCTTGGAGTTGTGCAACACGTATAAAGTATTGTCATGCTGGTTGCGTAACATAAAGGATGATTTTAAATGTGACCTAGTGTCCAAGGGTTGGATGATTACGATTGGAATTTTTCTTTCCGAAATTAATTCTGTTTCTTCTAGCAATTATAAATTGTATATAAGATTGAATGAAGTGCATATAAGATTTTTTCTCGCTAACGTGGCCATATTTTCAAAAAGTAGGTAATCGCGTAGACATTAGAGTGTTCCTATATTCCCCCCTTTTAAAGCTGTTTTAAACTTCTTTCTTTCCTTTTATGCATTACTATGGTTAAAAAAATATATCTTCTATTGAATATATAAAAGGGTGGAAAAAAATATGCTATATATTTAAAATCATGGTATTGATTTTAGAAGAGATTAAATAATTTGCTATAAAAATTTATATTTTTTTTTAATTCGAAAATCTACCAACTAATTTATATACTGGAGAGGAACTTGAACTGCATAGCCTTTGAAACTTATGCAATGTGTACGTGGCGACCTCACGAACTGTTGTTTTCACGAATGCATTTTGACTACGAATCAACAAGGATTGTGGAAAAGTAGAAGAATCGGCCATTTTACCTACGAAGAGTCTTACGAGTCATCCAGGTACCGTAATTCATTATTTCCTGAGGATTTTAATATGTATCTCGTTAATCAACATGCCCATTTTATTTACGCTCGAAAGCTACTGTAATATATTTCATAAAAAGCACTGCCTCGCCTACATATTTGTTCATAAATGCGCTGCTGCCGAAATAATCTCAGCAAACAAGGAATGTTTTCCATTTGAGATCGATTTTTCATCCACAGTAGTTTATTTACTGCTTACGTTCATAGAGGAGTTCCAATTTTATTTAATACTGAATACACCTGCCACTAATTAATCATTTGGAAAGTTTTTTCACTAATTACCATTTCCCTTAGATCATCAATATCTTTTTTTAAATCAAATAAAACCTTACGATTAGATCCGATAAAGTTCTGAAACCTCTCAATTTGATATGCAATAAGTGTTTCTGCATTTTATCTGATATAAAGTAAAGCATTTATCAATTCTGTAAAAAATTTAAGATATATATTCATAATTTTCCTCGAAATATGCTCTTAAAGATGTATATATCGCATTTAAATAATTTTAGTGTGGCATTTTTCACTTGAAATATATTGAATTTGACACTGCTCTTGCAGTTCTACCTTTCTCCCCCGTTCAATACAAACTCTATCATCAAAACAAGATACTGAAATTTAAATATCATCGCCTCAATCTATCCCGAGTTCTTTGGAAAGTAATTGTAAGTTCCTATTTTCATTCTACTTCATTTTGTATCAAGAATGTTTTTCTCACGAAATTTCTGAAGACATTCAAGCAATATTTTTTCTAATCACAGTTTTCTTGAAATATCTGAAAGTATCTCGATACTATTATGAAATAACCCACTGCACGATTCAATCTTTGATGGAGAAGATTAAGGCCTTGCGCAGTAAAATGAATTATCTATTAATTGGTGTGGGGGGAGAGTAACATATTTTATGGTTGATGAGGAAAGTGTTTACTTGTTTAATTGAAAGTTGTGCTATAGAAAATTGAATTGCAAGCACGTAGTCAATCTTCGTCTGTGTTTGCTTTTAATAAGTTAAATGCTAGATCCCGATTTTCCCAGAAAAGCAGGCAATTCAGAATGTAATTAATTTGCCTTACTGCTCCAAGTATATTTTACAGCTCAACTGACATATCTCTATTCTTAATTACGTGAAAGTGACTGCTGTTATTTCAGGTAGGTGTTCAAATTAGAAGTTTAGTAATAGATTTTAAACTGAATCGTACATTAATATTGATGGCAAACGTAATGTTTGATCTGTTGCATAGATAAAATGGATTTAGTGAGTAATGAATCAGACATACTTGTCATAACCGAAGACGACCGGAACAATGTTACTCCCTCGTGAGATGAGTTACTTACACCAATGGTGGCGAGGGAGGAAATTTTCTACTTTACGCTTAGATCATGTTATAACAATGAGCTATGTGTATATTTTAGCATCAAAAAGTATATTTATATTACTTACTGAATGCAAATTGACGCATGATATTTGCCAATAAAATGTTTGTTTGTAAACAATAGATTGAAAATTAATAGTTCGGTGAATATTAGGATAGAAAAATACTTGATGCAAACGGAAATAATTCTTATTTATGGTAACCAAACTATTAACTACAAATAGAAAAAAGCCTAGTTGTTAAGGCAGCCTCCCGGATAGAGGAAGATCCCGGGTTCGATTCCCGACCCAGTCAGACTTTTTTCAAGTCCATTTTTCCTGGGTGCACGCCCTTATGTGCAATTAACCCTTTACCCTTTTCTTATAAATAGTAGAATTAAAATTTTCATTGTGAAACTGTAAAGCAAGAAATTAATTGTTCCATAAGTTGAATTTACTTAATACAGGCTTTTAACGTTCCTTAAGCTGGGTTGCGTTTAAGAAAAAGTAAGCTCAGCAGAAAGCGGTTGGCATGAGAATGAACCTTTCTGCATGAAAATCTCCGTCACACGTATCTCTATGGCTACTGAAAACCCAAGGGAAATACAAACAAAAAAAGAGGAAAACCACCATAAGATAGGTCGCATGGGGAAGAAATCTATCATGCCCGACTACAGTAGGTGAAAGCATGTAGAAAGGGGTTTACACGTTGACAGAAATCGATTTGATCGTCATCAAAACATTAATGTGAGGATTAAATCCTACGGCCGTGGCTGCCGATAAAATATCCTGTAAGAGGAATTATTTTTTCATGTGAAAATTATGTAAATCAAACTCATTCACATCCATATTCCCATCGATATTTCGTGCCCTCTTTTCGTGTTTTAGAGTGATTAACTCATTGCGATTTGATCTATCCATTAGCTAATAATTTCTCTTTTATGCCCATTTGTACTGCTGTCCGTCATGAGCACTTCAAGAGATGCAGTGATGCAGCCTCGCTCGATCTAACTTCTCAATCCTAGTTTTGGAGTGCCTTATGTACGACCTTTTTACGCACCCTGCCTGCTTCTCTAACTTCTTTAATCTCTTTCCTCATTTAAGACACGCCCCTCGCCCGAAATAAAAACCGCTACAGTCCGCTCTCCTCGAAAAAACCCTTGTATCATCCTCTGGATCTCTTCTTCTCCTCTCTCGCTAATTTGCCCTTGATCTTCCTAATGCTCTCTCACATCCTTCTCTTCCTCATTTAATGCCGCTCGCGCCATTTCTCCTGTCACTGGAATTGGGAGAGGATTTGACACTCGCAGTGAGAGTGGTAGATTGAAACTTCAAGAAATTACTGTATTAACTATCGGGCACCTTAAATAAACGTGAGAGGATTTGTTTGTCCGTACCAAGCCAAAAATCCCAAGCCAATTAACGAATATTTTGATAACGCAGGCCAAAAATGTTTAATTTTTATGGTAACATGGATAGCGATAGCTATTCTTCACTAATTTTAGATCGCTGATTTTTTATATATTTATTCTCATTTAGCAAGTAGCTAATACAAAGAGACATATACATTACTTAACAGAACATTTAAAATATATAATCTAATGCAATCAGCTCATCCACACCTGCTGTCCATCAAATACCTTTTCACTTTATCAACAAACATATATACATCGGGAGCCTCCCTAATACATTTTGACAAAGCATTGTACACCCTACTCCTTTTACAAATACACTTCTTCTAGTACTCTTTTTGTGTTTACTCCTGATATGCAAGTAATCCTATGCACGAGTATTATGGTAGTGAACATCACAGTTCTTGACAAGATAGCCTGTCAAAATATTTGGGCAAATCGTTTTTTAAAACGATTTCAGAAATGAGAGAGAAAATACCACCAAATAAGGTGTTTTTGTGATTGTAATCTTTAATTTTTCTTTTCCACAATTCCACATGTTTTTGCCTTTACCGCAAAAATAATTTTTTCCGGTAACATTGATAAAAGTTTCCATTTTCAATTTCCAAATTTTCGATAAAAATTTCCAAGGAAAAACCGGCCCGTAAAAAGTCTGACGGGGCTGGTAATCAAACCCGGGATACTCTTTTATCCGGGAGGCTGCTATTACCATCTAAGCTACCCGGCCAGGACACTTTAACAAGCCGTTTTGGGTACTTTGTGTGCATGGGCAATATTATAATTCAAGTCCGTGTTTCCTTGGGAATTTTTCTGGGTGCAAAGTTGCCTTAACCCTTTTCCATTGATGATAATTGCTGCTATCTACTAATATTTGGTCGCTGATTACAGATATAAACTCAAATAAACCTCAAACACGAAATTAATTTTTATTAAGATGACTTTTACCTTTTTTCTCATCCGTAATTCTGCATGTGTTCGCCTGCACCGCAATTATCATTTTAAAGTATTTTTTCTCTTTTCGTCAATATTATACGAAGTAAGGAGACCCTATAACAAATATGACAAAGGTTGAACTAAGATATCCCTTTCATAAAGAATCAGCATTCATCTCCATTGTTTATCCATCACCTATTACACTTCTCATCGCCTTCCTCCTAAGCACTTCTCCACCACCATCATTAAATATATTAGGTAAGCTTAGAAGGGTGACCTTGACAAATTATAATTTGGCTTATGAAGGTGTGATTGTAATTCATTCCGAATCATCATCGTTAGCTGATATCTTTGTGGACAATCTTAATATAATTCTTGCCTTCACTATTTTTTGCATTTTATCATCTCAGCCATAAGTGAGCGCAAATATATGCGAGCGTTCTTCTGAGATTCGCCAGCTGAGTCCTAAGACTAAGTGTGCAATTTACATGAATTAGTGATGCCTTGAGAGTAAGATATAGAGAGTACGTACTTAGTGCATCGTCTCTTTCCTAGTAATCGCAATTCCATATATATTTTCCTTTAACTCACAATAATTTCGTAGCATCGCTCAAAGTTTGATCCCTGTTTAATCAATATTATAAACGTAAAAATCTCATAAAGAATACGTAAGTCATTCCTCATTGCTCTTCGTAGATTCGTCTCAATCTATCATACTTTAACTTTAGTGTATTATTCTATTCAAATAATTACAAGCAATGCAGTTTATACATTTATACGTGAAAATGTTCCCAAACGTTACACGTTAGTTTGGTTATCGTACTTGTGCATAGCAAAACAGCGGCCGTGGCGCATAATGATTTCAGCAAGACAGATGCATAGCTAATATTTTCATATCTATTATATATAGATGCTTCTCCGGATTCATTCATGTATATAGATAGATAGAGAGGATACAAATTCACAGGCTAAACTACAAGCGTCATTAACATGAAATGTTTACGACGTATTGGCCATTACGTGTAACCGCCAGAAAAATTGCGATTTTGAACCTGTGTCATGGGTTCGATTCCAGAGGGCCCCAAAGTCCCGATTTTTCCCGTTTAAATACATTGCTTTGATTTTCGGGAATTAAAAAAATATACTTCCCGGATAGGTAGAGAATCGAAACTCTAGGAGCCTTTATAAATGGTCATGATCTATCGAAAACATAAATGACTTTTACGGAAAATATCCTGGGTTCGATGCTAGAACGATGCGAATATCTGCCCTTTAAAATACATGGGAGTAGTTTTTCATTATTTTTTTTGATGCACTCATGAAAATGATAGGAAGTTCGTGCTTAGCTGGAAGATATACGGTAAAAATTAGTGTTAGAAAAAAATAAGCCCCTTTTATTCCTGGGTTCAATGCCAGAGCACAATAACTTTTCTCTCATAAGGAATACAAGGGAAAAGTAGGACGTTGTTTGAGGCAGTTGCAAGCAATATTTCTGCTTGAATTTGCATATGTAGTTAGAGATGGTGATTTTCAGTTGTGCTGCATAGAAAGTATGGCCAGAAAGACCCGGGTTCGATGCCGGGCGGTAAATATATCCCCCATATATAATACATTGGGGTAACTTTTCATAATTTTTTTTATGCATTTATCGATATGATTGGTAGTTGTTTCTTACATAGAAGATGTATATTAAGATTTACTTTATGAAAATAAAATAGATAAGACCATGCTGTTACTGTGTCCGTTGCCAGAGCACATAAACATTTCTCTCATAAGGAATAGAAGGGAAAAGTAGAACGTCGTTTGAGGCACTTGCAACGAATATTTATGCTTGAATTTTCACACATAGTTAGAGATGGTGATCTTATATTGTGTTGCATAGGAATTATCACCAAAAGACCCGGGTTCGATGCCGGACGGAGAAATTGCAGCGAATTTTAAGAATATTTTCAATACTTTTTCTACTTTTGAGGACCCTCTCGATATGATTTCGACTTTAAATTTGTGTTTACGACTTGCTTGCAGAATGCAAGCTACATTTTACTCGTAATATATGTAAGTCCAAACCCATTCCTCAAATTATTATAAATCTTGTTCCTGCACTTTTGAAATTTGAAATGACCGTGCGTTGTATATTTTTCGATTACTACACTAAAATTATAACAACAATATTCATTATTTAATTATTACCATTATTTATTGTGTTTTAAGTTCGCCCAACAAAAATTACAGGGCTATCACTAATTTTCGATTCAAAATCTACAGTTTCGCCTTTTAAGCAAATATGCCGTCGCTTTATGTTAATTAATTTATTTAACCCGTTATTGGCTAGAAATCTTTGCAACTGAAGGTTGCCAAAGAAAAAACCCACGTTGCGGGAAAAAACCCACAGAGAAGGGGGGTGAAAAAAACCGCGAAAACACAGTAAAAATAACAATAAAGTATAGACAATAATAAAATTACATACAGCATATACATAAATCAATAAATTTACAGAAAAATAAAAATATGATTAATTAAAGATAAAATTATAACATTTACTAAAGTGAGAAAGAAAATGAGAAAAAAAATCACAGATATAATGAAATTTCCTACTAATTAATATTCGTCAAAGAAAAATATAATAAATAAATAAAGGTCAGCCAGCGGCGTCCGTCGACTTTTTCAAATTTATCTCAGCAAAAAGAGGGTTAGATGAACCTGAAAATGAAGAGAGAAAGAAAGGGTAACTGTGCAATCACCTATCATATTTTGCTAGGTCATTTCATACATGAAATAACATTCTCCAATCGGCGCTTTTTTCAGTAAATATTCCGATAAATTTTGTCAAATAGCAAATAGGCTATGTATCGAATAGTGGCTAACTCTAGCTCCTAATTCATGCGCTATCATTTTTCTCACGAAGGTCCGCAATGGCGTATCTTTAGTTTGGCAGCAACATGAGAGCAACATCATTGATCCATAAAGGAAAATTTCCTAAAAGAATCCGATATTATCGAAACGCAGACTAAGCGCATTGCTACGGAATTCCTCCGCCAATATAATTTTGGCGTAAAACATCGCACAACTTTATAACGCTCATATTCGCCATAAAACTCCGTAATGCTGGAGGACATTTCTCTTTTTTATCATTTTACTTGATTACACACTCGTAATGGTCTACCAGTGTTCTGCCCGCCTTTAACGACTCAATCACGTCCCTGTAGTTTGGGTGGACTCCGCTAGGAGTCTCCATGCGGTTGGCCCCGTTGAGTGGCTGTTGAACGGCTATGACTTCGGAAAAAGCAATCGTACGCCCACGCCGGCCTGCGTCTGACCGTCTCTTTAAAAGGATTTCTTTTTTCGCTCCTCTTATGCCATGCGTCTTGTATGAAATATTTCTCCCATATCTCTCGCACTCTCGAATTTTCCGGTAGCTTTCGTTCGAGGAAGAAGTATGGAGGCTCGAGAAGAAACTAATTTTCTTCCTATATCCTTCGCCATACATTCCGCTCGTTCTACTCTTACAGGATGTTTTAGAAAAAAGTTATAATCAAAATTTTTTAATCAAATCTACGTTTACTCTTATAAGTATAAATATATCATTTTCATGTGAATAGACTATAATAGCAACCATCTCGGGAACTATGCATTATTTTCTTATTCTAAACAACCCTTCATAGCAATGTCAGGCATTGATAAATAATGAAATTCAAATAGATATGACGAGCAATAACTAATTTATTTCGAATGTGCTACATTATAAAGAAAATGTAAATGGCACTTAACTCATTCTATCCTAAACATGAATTCCCATAATTCGATATCGAAAAATTGAAGAGATATTTGGATTTCATTCTTCACTTTTATCGATACTTGAGCTCCTTGCTTCCATTTAAAATGTAAAGTTGACATAATAATTTGACAACATATTTCTTATCTATTTTGATTCGCTTTTGTAAGAGTTATATTCTAAAATTAATGATACCTGCCAGTTACACATATCCTCTCCTTCTACCAAACAAAAGAGAATAACTTCCAACACCAATTCGGACATGATTTTGTAGAGTTACAATGAATCTCTTACCAAATTCTATGTGGTTTACACTAAGATCAGGAAAAGTTGGTAACTTAACACTTATACTTTTCACTTTGATCCCTCCTGTGGTTCTACGTTGAGGCTGTTTTAACTGCGGATCATTTTCAACATTAGTCCCCATTACCTAAGCGTCCTATGACTTAATATTCCCCCATCTCAAACCACCACACCCCACAATTCTGAGAGGCGAAGGATAGCCCCATTTCATTCCATCCAGGCACTCAATTTTTCTCTTTAATGGATCTAATTTTGTTCACGTTTATACCAGATTTTTCCGATCCGCCCGATTATAACCTCTCTCTCGATGCCTCTCCCCCAGAAAACATCCTTTTTCCCTTAACCCCGACCAGATGCACGCTCGCAATCACAACCACGCCCCTTTCTCTCTCACGCGCCCCCGTATTTTTTCATCCGTTCCCTTCTTCTCAGTTTTTTGTTGGCCATTCGCGTGTCCCCTCCTTCTGCTCGCTCTTCGTCTTGGGAAGGGGGAACTTTGGACCGTCCCGGCTCCATCTTTACTGCTGTCATCCGCCGAGCACCGGGTGCTCTCCATTTCTCTCCTTTTACCGCTCCCTCTCCCCCCTCTACCTTCCAATACAACGTTCGGCCCTCTACGTGTGCAGCAATTGCGACAAGGGTATTGCTCGCCATAGCTCCTCGTTGTTTTTCGGGAAACTAAATAAACTTAGTGTTAACGAGTGACCATGGTAACGAATGTTTTGGCTAAATGAGATTTTTCGCTCCTTTTTGGACTCGTCTAACAAATGTTGATTCAACAGACAAATCTTTTGGACTATTCAGTTCATTCGTAGGCGCACGAAACTTTCATAAAGGTCTAAATTAAAACTGCTTCTATCAATTATGACAAACGTGGGATTAAATATTGCAGCTTTTAGGGTTTTTGTATAAATTAGGATATTATTTTCATTTTGAGGAACATGTAACGTATTACCTTGGATATAAGGATTTTGTTAATGAATATATTAAGCAACGGAACTTATCATCTTGGTAAGGTGAGGAATCCTTCTATATCTACAACATTGCGAAATGATATTGAAAAGAATCCTTACAATGACAATTAAAATCAATTACATCATAAAAATCGGTTTGATAAATTTCTATTCACTTCTGATATTTCCGAATTTTGGTGTTTTAAATGAACTGCAACAATATAATTTCATCATGTTTATCTAAATCTTCCTTGTTATTTTCATATCATTCTCATACTTTTTCATGATTGGCTTGAAGATATGTGCTCGTAAACTAAGTAAAGCAACTCTAAATGGACACTATAATACTGAAATTAACTGCAAGTATACACGCAATAATAAGTGATGAAAAAAGCTTAGGTGTATTTTATAATATGTAAAAACTTCTTGAGTATATTTAAAGTCATAATCATTCTCATATTCATGTTTTTTTTATTCCTTGTTCTCGATTTAGTATGAAGAACTCATTTGAAGAAAAACAATCTTTCTTATGGTTTAGTAGCAAAATAATGAAATTATTATTGATTTAACTTTCCCAGTGATACACGGTCTGGTCTCCAATCTAAATTTGTAATTTCTTTGTTATCACAGTGGCAAAAATATATTTAATGAAAATTCGAGTCATATTTTAAAATTATAGTAGTTAATTGCTTCTTACAAAATCGATAAAGTGAGTTTAATAAACACCTTTAACCTTATTTTAGACTTGCGGACTGCAAGAGCTATTTATTTCTAAATGATGAATCTCCATTGATCATTGTTCTATAACGTCCTTTTTCAGACATACGGTTGACTCTTGGCTTCGTTCACGACCGCTTCAATTCTTTCGGAATCCGTCCAATAATAGAACCTCTTCAAAGCTGGACCATTCCTCTCCACGTATAAAAGACCCGATCCGATTTTAATGCCGCTACTTCATTATAATCATATTGCATTCCGCTTTCTGCTCCTTTGCCAAATCGTTCCCGTTCGGCATCTTTGGAAGAATACCAACAGGCAATGGTGTAACGTACACCATTTGTGTACGTTAACTTTTTACTTACTATTATTTAATAAGTATTTTTAAATGGAATATTCGCTTACATCTGGCATGAATGGTAACCAGCTAATAAAATTTTCCCTTCCGTATCATAGGAGAGATTTGCATTAAGAACATGTTTTATGGCTATGATATCTGGGTATGATTATCTCCATGAAAATTAGATATATTTAGAGCATTTAAATTAATTAATACTTAGAATATTGTCCAAGGAGATCTGGCGGAATTTCATATCGGTTAAAACTTTTTAATACAATACGTGCACAAGTCCACAAAATAAAATACACGGTTTACCGGTTTTGGCATGAAATTAATAATAACAATTATTAATTAACAATAATAAGTTCTGATGATGGCTTAGTTTCGTGCCGAAACCCGTTAAACGTCTATTTTATTTTGAGAACTTGTACACTTATTGTACTAAAAAGTTTTAAATAATTAATACCCTATAAGCCGCCTTTCGACGTGTGGTCGGAAGTGAACCAATAATTGACGAACCAATCGTTTGAACTTCTTTTTCTGTTATTATGGCGTATCGTTAGCAGAAAGAATGAATTTTTAAAATAGCTTGTCCTAGTCGAATTAAATTGCACCCTAAATCAACTATTCGTCCCCAGCGGAAAAATATGATTTTACTCCATTCTGGAAACCTCTTCTTCTATACTATTCTAAGGTTTATCGTCGGCTTGGTTTGCTTTATTTACAAAGCCCTTGGAAAGATAGAAAATGGGCCACAGAACAAAACGATTCGTAATTTCCTCTCCGTGGAATAAAACATCGTGTAAGATAAAAGTGTATCTTGCACTCGACTTCTAATAATCTTATCCAAGGTGTGAAATCTATTTGATTTAATGTACCAACCGCGCTCGACTTATCTCTGCCCCTTATCATATCCTTCTTTAAACACCCAATAACGCGGAATGCATTAACCTCCCCCTTCTATTCCTCACCCCTTCCCCTCTCCGTGCCAACTCTTATCTCTTCCGACTAAGGAACCCTGAAATATCGTCTCGTCGGTTGGCCAATCATTTCTCTTTTGAGTTTCTCTCTCTTATCACCAAATCATCAGCAGGGAAGCGGGTTGCTCACAAGGTAGCCTAGTGCAATCGAGCGAGTGAGGATTTTTAATTTTCCAGCCTACGAATGAAAACAAAAGTTGGGAATTGGATATGGAAACCATTATTGGAGGTTCTCAAATGAAAAAATGCGTTCATAATCGCTATTATAAATTAATATCTAATGCATTGTTTCTCGGTATCTTCCTTGAGGTCCTATCCTCGCAAAAAGTTCCACTTTCGGTTGCTATGGGAAATCTAAATGCGATATTGAGTATGTTTGTAGTATACTGGACCCTTCACATAAAGATTGTATACAGGGATAGAAAATTTACAGCGAAACGCGGTATGTTTTGTTATCAATTGTTTCAAAAAATTGGCATTTCTTAGTATGATGCTTTTCGTATCGTTAGAATATAATCAAGAAAACTTTTATTTTCGCGATAAATGAAGAGATAGTACGTCCTCGAGAAATTGAGGAATAAGAGTGAAATCTGCAACGCATACAATAAAACTTTTTTTCAGTATAATTTTTTCATTGCTTGAAAAATGAAGTTTCGCCAAATGTCACATGAGATTCTCAAAGGTCATTATAAAATGGGGGCTAGTTTCATTAACAACAATTTAGCCAAAAAAATTAAATTTGTCGCCAAATACAACTCTTTGTTGAAATTGACCGACTGATTCAACTAATGGCCCCTCGAAAACTGACACGGAATTGCGTCGACTTAACCATACTTCCATTCTTATGAATGACCCATTGTTTCAGCTTTGACTCAGAGGATGGGGAAAAGTATAATAGATATCATTGGCTGTCATTAATGTGATTCATACTCAGAATCAGGTTTAAATGAAAATGAGATTTAACGATAATATAGTTCATTTCTACCCTTCAATTAAATACAAATTCTCATATGTCATTGAAGTTAAAAAATTGCTTGTATGGTCCTTACATAGACATATCACGTATGAGTAAAATGTTCCTTGTATACTGCAAGCATATTAATAATGAGTTTCAAGTATCATTTTATATGACCGCCCAATGAGGACTTCCAAAGCTCCATTTGGTAGAGCACAGTTAAAAGAAGGAACGGCTAGATCCTTTGAATCCATCCAGAAAATGCAGGGTCCCAATTTTGGGCCTTTGTAATGGGCCAGCAAGAAAATCGAATTGGAATGAAATTGACCTATTTTTACTTTCTCCATATACGTAGTATAGAGAAAGTATTGTATTCGCAAAAAAATTCGACCTCCAGATTTCGACGGAAATATATGTTTTGGGGCCCATAGAGCATGTTTTAGCTATTTTCCCGAACATGTCTGTCTGTGTGTCTGTCTGTCTGTCTGTGGTTAAAAAGTTTGTGGGCGCTCTATCTTAAAAAGTAATTATCCGATCATTTTCAAAATTAATATTTAGAATTTTCCTAACAATGCCAAGAGTTGATTAGTTTTTGGAGAATATCGCTAAACCGGAAGTAACGGTTTATCCGGAACGAAATTTTGTTTCTTAAATATCTCTGTAAGAATGAAATATAGGTATATATATTTACCCACAAAAGTTGTAGATTTTGTACTTTACTACAACTTTTGTATAAAACATTTTTTCGTAACACTGATTGTTTAGGAGTTAATCTTCAATAATGGTTAACCGGAAATTGTTGTTCACCCAGAAAAGGAAGTTTTTCATACAAATCTCTGTCAGAATGCAATATAGGTATATACATTGACACACAAAAGTTATAGATAATAAATTTTACTACAACTTTTGTATAAAACATTTTTTCGTAACACTGATTTTTTAGGAGTTATTCCCCAATTATGGTTAACCGGAAGTTGTTAATCCAGAAATGAAAGTTTTCCATACATATCTTAGTCAAAATGCAATTTAGGTATATACAATTATGAACAAAACTTATTGATAATGTATTTTACTACAATTTTTGTACAAAACATTTTTTCGTAACACTGATTGTTTAGGAGTTATTCCCCAATAATGGTTAACCGGAAGTTGTTGTTTACCCAGAAAAGGAAGTTTTTCATATATATCTCAGTCAAAATGAAATGTAGGTATATACAATTATGAACAAAACTTATTGATAATGTACTTTACTACAACTTTTGTATAAAACATTTTTTCGTAACACTGATTGTTTAGGAGTTAATCTTCAATAATGGTTAACCGGAAATTGTTGTTCACCCAGAAAAGGAAGTTTTTCATACAAATCTCTGTCAGAATGCAATATAGGTATATACATTGACACACAAAAGTTATAGATAATAAATTTTACTACAACTTTTGTATAAAACATTTTTTCGTAACACTGAATTTTTAGGAGTTATTCCCCAATTATGGTTAACCGGAAGTTGTTAATCCAGAAATGAAAGTTTTCCATACATATCTTAGTCAAAATGCAATTTAGGTATATACAATTATGAACAAAACTTATTGATAATGTATTTTACTACAATTTTTGTACAAAACATTTTTTCGTAACACTGATTGTTCAGGAGTTATTCCCCAATAATGGTTAACCGGAAGTTGTTGTTTACCCAGAAAAGGAAGTTTTTCATATATATCTCAGTCAAAATGAAATGTAGGTATATACAATTATGAACAAAACTTATTGATAATGTATTTTACTACAACTTTTGTATGGAACATTTTTTCGTAACACTGATTGTTTAGGAGTTATTCTTCAATAATGGTTAACCGGAAGTTGTTGTTTACCCAGAAAAGGAAGTTTTTCATACATATCTCTGTCAGAATGCAATTTAGGTATATACATTTACCTACAAAAGTTATAGATAATAAATTTTACTACAACTTTTGTACGAATCTTTTTTTTGTAACTCTGATTGTTTTGGAGTTATTCTTCAATAATGGTTAACCGGAAGTTATTGTTTACCCAGAAATTGAAGTTTTTCATACTTATCTCTGTCAGAATGCAGTGTAGGTACATACAATTGTGTACCAAAGTTGTAGATAATGTTTTTTACTACAAAGCTTGTATGAAACATTTTCCTGTAGCACTCATTGTTTTGGAGTTATTTATATATTACCGGCATAGGCTTATGTTTTCAATAAATACGGAGAAAGTCATGTGTTGGCCACATCAGATTTTTTATAATGAATTGAATATCGTCGATCCTTATCCACACCCCATTTCTAAAGAATTGTTTACGTGGAGGTCGTTCCTTTAATAAATCCATAATGCTGATTATGTGTCGTGGAAACAAACGGAATTATTAAGATGAATTGTATATTCTCTTCCGTTATCGACTGGCCTGAATGATTTTTCTGTCAATATATTTTTCCCTGCGATCCTCCATGGAAGTATCAAGTTATGATGTAAAACTTCTCGAAGACCGATCACGTGTTAGATTTTGTCGCGTGAAAAAATTTATAAGCAAACGATGCAAGATAAAAAAGTAAAGAATGTAAAGTGATTACATATAACATCCTATAAAGCAATCCATTCTCATCATCACCTCGAATATCTTTCCAAGGACATGGGAAAAGCCTATTCAAAGGATCGTCGACTGATGAAGTGAAGTGGATTTCCCTTCTTGTTACAGATCCACAAGTTTTTGTGCCTTTGACCAAAGTGGTTGAAAATGTACACTATCGCTGTTGCTGAAAAGATCTCTGCCCTTGATTTGTCTGCCTGGATCGTCTGTATCCAGATATCTTATCTCAGAGGAAGCAATTTAACGTCGTCCGTCACTCGAAGATCGCTATAAGCGGCGCGCCGTAGGTTAACTTCCTCGGCCCCTCGCTGTTCGATATATATAGCTGATGTACTCAAGTGCGCGAGATAATGGCTGTCACAACTTAGGGTGGGCTGTAGATCGCTGCAGGTCACGGGAAATGGAATATATGTCCTCCGACTTCAAACGCCGTGAAATTGGGACTTCCAGAATTCAACGAACGCGAAAGCGTCCCAATTACAAACCGCAGAATCTCATTGCTCTTGCCTTGCTGAAGTCGGCATAAAATTTGATATACAATTTAATAAGCTAGATTACCTTTTTTGCTCAACCCAGATACAAGTCAGCGTTATAATAACATCTATCCTTCTAACTTCTTAGAAGGATAGATGTTATTAACTTAATAACTTATTGATTGGTTACGTAGCAATTATCCTCTTGTTTAACTAGTAGTTAGCTTGGCTCCTTCATTTTTAATGACTGAAAAATACGGTTTCAAATTAAAACACTGAGGAGTGAACTTAGAGTCAAAAATTTATATTTTCAACTAATTCTTAAAGTGATCGTGGTTAAGTGAATCGTGCAATCTTATTCGTTAGTATTTATGTTGTGCTACAAATATAGCCACTGCTCCAAATTAATGAACTCCAAATAAATAAAATATTTATTTCATAACTAATGCATTATTAAAATAACGCTATGTTTCCAAAAAAATGTATATGATTATATGTTTTTTAAGATGTGAAGGCTAGCGAAACTTCGCTTGCCCTTTTTACGACAGACCTAAGCTATTGCCACAATGAATTCTTAACAATTATTACACAATAGCGCGAGAGTTCAACTCAAGTATTGTCAAAGAAAAGATATAAGAAAAATTTTTACTCGATAAAATTACCATAAATTGTTTTATATTGATTAGCTCAAAAGTTCTTCTTGATCAAAAAAATGTAAATATTGCAGTAAATTTGAGGAAATCAACATCTTAAGATAGACTAAAGTAACTTCAAATTGAGTCAGATAGATATTCCTCCGGATTTCTATTTAGACAATAATAATTTTTAATGTAATTTTTGGACATTGGTAACTAAATGTATTTCAAAGTCGCACTAATTCCGGATAAAAAATAATTATTCAAAAGAACCCATAAAAAAGTGTACACAACACTAACTTTTCTGAGATTCTTATACATTTGAAATTTAAACAGTTATTATTAATTATAGACTATACATGATATTTTATCAATAGGGAGTATGTTTGTATTCCTTAAATATTTCGTAGGCCAAAGAACTGTTGCTGGTGAAAATTAAAAATGTTTCATTGCATGTAACTTTCCTGCAAATTTTGCCTTTTCTCTGCTCATTGTGCTATGATAACCCTCAAAAATCCCGGCTTTCGTTACGTGAATATATGAGTTACTTCATATACTCTATCTTCTATCTACTCTATGTCTTCTATTAATATACCAAACCGAAAATAAAACAAAACTCTCCCAAATAGATCCTGGTTTGTCTGCCTCCTGAGCAGAAAGCAGACGGATAAACGTAGCCGAGAGGAGCCCTTAGATCTCAAGGATTCCTAAAAAGCCAATATCTGTGAAAATCCTTGTTTTTTCGACAGCGATACTTTTTCATAGACGCCGTTTATGAGAAACTGAAAGAATGGGTTTGTAACGCCAACGGTCCCTGCGATGGATCTCGGGGAGACCATTTCCGCCCCGTGCCGTCCTTCTTCGAGTCCCTCACAATGAGCTCTCATAGCGCCATAGAAATTGGATTTGAGAATCATTTTGTCGAATGCCACGGACCCTCCCTCTTTGTATCACAGCCACCACTGTTTCCCATCCCACCACCCATATCTCCCCCAATCTATCTCCTGAGCGACTTAAAGAAAACGAATTACGGTTCCCCGGCGGATTTCTAACTCTGCGCCCTCTTTCACTATCTTCTCCTCGTCCACAGACTCTTCCATCGATTTACTTTTCTTTCTCTACAGTCATCTGCGCACATAAAGTAGGGCCTCTTTAAAGTCTATAATAATTAGTGCAAATTTTCGTCTTTCATTACATTTCGACTCCGGAAAGGCGCGAGACACGTCAGTTATCAGAGATTTCTTGATTTGTCCGTTTCCAATTTATTTCTTTAGCGTCGTATTCAATTGCATTTTCGTCGTCCGTTAGAGTTTCAGTGGAATTTCGGGTATCCTGTATCGCTGTTTTTCTGACGCGTCTAACAAATAAGAATTCTGTTGATGAATGTTTTGGAGGATTCCCCGCATTGGGAACAAGGCATTCGAGAAATGACGAAACAAAAAGGCTAATGCCAATTCCTGATAATAAATCAGAAATAATCAATATTTTAATTAAGGATAACCAAAGAAAGTTCGCATGGAAACACATGCTTTATTAATACGAGTAAAATGTAGCTTGCATACTGCAAGCAGATCGGCAATACAAATTTCATATCGGCATCATATCGGGACGGTCCTCAAAAGAAAAAAAAAGGATTGAAATTTTTCTTAAAATTCGCGGAAATGTCATCGTCTGGCATTGAATCCGGGTCTTAATGGTGCACTTACTATGCAGCACAATAGAAGATCACCATCTCTAACTATGTGTGAAAATTCAAGCAGAAATATTGGCTACAACTGCCTCAAAAGACGTTCTAATTTTCACGAATGTAAATGGCTCTCTGGATTCGAACCAAGGACGATACTGGAAATCTAAAACATGATTTTGAAATGTATCTATGATTTCTATCTACATGCGGAATCAAGTTTCTATATTGTTGGGAAAGGGTTCAAAATAATTATTGAAAATCGGATCAGTTAATGATTGTAGAGACGCCTGGTGTCGAACCTAGGACACATTGATAGCTGTGAATGCACAGTTTGATTTTTATGGACTTGATCTTTCTTTATGCAAAGTTTGAAGTCGATATTATGCCGGGAAGTACCTAAAATTTGTTTCCGTTATCTCCGTAAGAAATGCATTGAGGAATTTAAATGGCCCTCTGGGATAGAACCAAGGACCATCAGCGAATATGTAAAATTTGAGTATGAAATATATTTATAATATCTAACCTCTTGCCGAATTTCAAGTTTCTATTCCATCGGGAAAGGGTCCAAAAAAAAATCTTAAGAAACGCCACAATGCATTTTAAACGGACGATTTTTGCCCCGACCTAGCATCGAACCAAGGATAATCGTCGATGATGTCTTAATGGTTTTCGTTGGATATGCACGGTTTCTAGCGATCCCTTGAATTTAAACTCTCTACTTTTCTTGGAAGTGCACCAAAAAAATTTTCGAAAATCCTCACCATGTATTCTTATGGAGAAAATCGCGAATTTGGGGCCTTCTGGAATCGAACCCATGACAATAAGGATCAAAGTCGCTTTTTTCCTGGGGGTTTCACGTTATGGCCAATACGTCGTAAAAATGTCAACTCAATCACGTTTGTGGTTTAGGCTGTGAATTTGTATCCTCCCTATCTATCTATCTATCTAGTTACATGAATGAATCCGGAGAAGCATCTATATATAATAGATACGCGATGGAAATGAAAGATAAAAAGTCAGCCGTAGCCGAGAATCGAAACCGGGTCTCCCAATTGCTGGTCGGTTGCTCTAACCACTAAGCTACCACGACAACCGACACGACAAGAGCTTTGATGGTGAGAAAGTGAGGTGGAGGGTCTATCAAACATGGTATTGCCCTCCGTACACGCGGACATCAAAGATTTTTTTTCTCTTTCATTTCCGTCGCGTAAAATATTTCAATTAGTTTTGTTTACATATTAGGACATTTTTCTGCACATGTTTGGTAAATTATGAGTTACACTTATGATATCGTGGGAGTGGTGGGGATTAGAAACGAAACGGATGGTGTTATTAGCATTGGTGAGTTTCCGACATACGGTGAATTTGGTAAGAAACGGAGGGGAGGATCTAGAAAATTCAAAGAATTATCGTATTCAGTTTCATGGAAAAAGGAAAATGTTGGATGGAGAGCGTTCAGGACCAAGAGGAAAGAGAAGATGTCTATTGGTAACAAATACCGAATATATGGTTCAATTACCGCCCATTACATTAAAAAATAGAAATAGGTTTGAGACTAATTTCGGATAAAATTCGGAATATCCCCAATGATTTAAAAACTCGAAACAAAATGTTTCAAGATAAGAGCGACAGGAATGTTTTATTTCCTAAATTTATACTTAAAATCACAAAAAGTACGTAGCTGTAAAACATATTGTGACTTGTGACTATCATTATGACTAGTGGATGCCATTAAAAATTTAATTAAGGTGAATCTATAATTGGAGCTTAAAACTTCAAAAAAAATTAATCTTCCCCGTAAAAACCTCCAAAATAATCATTAATAATGAAAAATATCAAATTAAGTTATTAATTAGTTCTTAAATAGAAAAATGAATAGATGGACGTTAATTAGTAGTGTAACTACGGTTTGATGTTAGAATTGCGTACTGTTGATTTTGAATTCCCGCCTCAAGGACAGCCTTGGACGAACCAGCTCATTATTCTACCTCAATTTCATCGTTCGACTGGTGGCGCAGTGGGTCGAGGCACCTATGTGCGACGCTGCTTGTATCGGGTTCGAATCTGGGTGCCTCCGGGATTAGTGGGCCGCCAAATCCCCACCGGAGGCTTTTCACGTCATCCTAACTTCGATTTTTCGTCTAAACTGGATTCGAACCCGTACATTTAGTTTTGCGGGAGCCTCAGATCCCGCGTGTACTCGAACCCGCTTGGCGGGCGGTCCAATCATTAATTCCTTACGTATTTATCGTATTACTTTTTCGACTGCAAAAAATTTCAATTTCAAATCATTCCTAATTATCACCTTAAAAAGTGCACTGCTGAGCTCAAAGTTCAGTGAAAAAATTCAAATCCAGGAAACCCGCATACAATGAAATTTTATTGTATATGGGTTGCCTGTATTTAGAAAAATCATTTTCACTGTGCTAAGGCTAAAGTTAAGGTGCTAAATAAGAAAAACGTTCTGAAAGAAAAACCGCAAAAAAGAATAATTATAAATATGTTAAACATGAATAACTGAATCATGCGCAAACGGTGGAGCTTTATATTAAAACGAGAAACACGTGCTATTTCCGAAATCCGAATTATGAAAACGTGGGACCAATTTAAGGGATACTTTTGTTCCGCGCATATAGTTTAGAATTGTCGACGGTATGGAACTACTTTTTATATGGCGATACTAATGGTGAGAAGAAACTAGTAGTAGTATTGTTAAAAGTGCTTCGACAGCTTAGGTCATTTCGCACATTGGCTCCCACCGGGAATCGAACCCGGGACCGCTTTCATCAAAGGCAAACGCGCTGTCCACATGACTATCCGGGAGCCCTATAGAGAAGAAACTGGTGATCGGAATTTCCAGATAAAGAATAACATAAAGAAAAAGAACAGAAGAATCTTTCGAAAGCATTTGGGTACAATTGTGAGAGAAACAGTTTTAAAACAAAGTAATTAACATACAACTGTCTGGTTGGGCACTAGTTACGTCTTGCTTATTACGTTCTACGCGGTATTTTCATTACTACTTGTTAACTTTCTAAGCCTTCAGTCACAAATTTGACTATCCTAGCTTTCTTTCTCGTGCATGCACATCACGAATTTATTAATATATTCTTATAAAGACCATTAAACATCTTATATTCGAAAGTTAACCACGCTATTCATAATCTTCATGAATAAGTGGAAGTGATGAACTTGGTAATTTGTCGCTTTGCAATTTTTGGCCTGCCGTAGACGAAGTGTAAGTGGAGTAGAGGATTGCCTTGTACGGTGCAGACTTTCCCGGGGCCACTATTATAACCGTGAAGGCCTAGCTTGATCCATGAAAAGCCTATTATGATGAGTTAAAAATTAAGATAAGTAGAACATTTTGATACGTGTACATCTGTATAGTAAGTTAGCTTTTACGTGAAGACGTGTACACTATGTCCAAGACAAATAACTGATGAATCGGTGTGCTGTTGTAGCCGGAAGAAAGCTGTAGAATAATACTTAATTCTTGTAGCTTGAGTGCCGCCTGGCTATCTCCTCTAGGGATATTCTGCTTTACTAGCTTGGAAGCAATATTAGCTTATGATGTAATTTTTTGCCATTATTTTTGTATGTAGTATTGTTTAGTATGGAAGTGAGCTAATTTAAAATGTTAATCGTCTGTGTTATATAATTTAATTTATAAAAATATAATATATGCAAAAATGTGCTATGGTAATGTTACCACCATACTTACAGTTCATCCGTAACATATGAATCAATAATAATCTATGAAATTAAGAGGAAACAGTGAAAAGATGTCGTTCTATTCCAGTTCCGTCTCTATGACAGGTAGTCAATGGAAAGCCGTGCACATAAATGGCTCCGACGACAATATTTATACCTTAGATCTGATCCTCCGATCTCAGAAGAGTACACCTTGTAATTCAGGAAATCCGAGTGTGACGTCACCCGTTATCGCCTAAACATCCGCAGATATCTTTTCACATCGAAAGGCACACCTACGTCCCTATAATCGTTCTCTGACGCAACGGATCTTAACCCAATCGACGCACTTTCCGCCTATTTCCGTCATTCTGTAAATAAGAAATCCCTTTATTATGAACGCCTTATCTCGCCTCCCTGTCCATTCTTGGTGCTATTTTTATGATCCGTAATCGCAAGTTCCGCAAGATGCGTTCCTCCCCATCCATTGCTGAGCATTAACTCATGCTCAAACAACCTACTACGTTTATTTTAATTTAGTCAGTCCTGCAATAATTATTATCCAATCATATTGCACGAGAATTAAGTGAAAAGTGTTAAAAAAGCTAATACTCAGAGAGGAAGAATGCATCGGTTTCAATTTCATTCCAGAAAGAGTAACGCACAACCAAATTGGGTAACTATAGACTATTAAACAGAAGAAAATGAAAAACAAATTATATAATCTTAAACAGGAAACTATAAAAAAATTTCTTACAGTTATTTATAACACATATTTGCCATCATATACTGAAAATAAATATATTAATTCGTATATTTATCCTCTCAAAAACGTATTTAAAGCAGCGACATAATTCGTACGGGTGCTGCCCTGTGATATATCGCCATTTATTTATCCAAAATTCAAAACCAATTGAATAAATTTATCCCGAATAATTTATCTAATATATGTGCAATAAATTAACTCTTTCTACTCATTAAAAATCAGAAATTAAATAGTTTAAAGCATTTTGAAAAAAAAGAAATCTCGAGAATTTTATAGCCATCATGAATATAGCTCAAACGAGAAAATCAATATGTACAGTGGCGGAAAAAATTATCGCAACACTTTGCGAGCGCTTCAGTGGCTTTCACAGAAACTATTTGGAATTCTGTTTTCTGTGACTGACTGGCAACACCGAGGAAAGCCTCGAAAAGCGGTAATATTTGAGTCGGAGCCTAGAACATACACAAATTTCCTCTCTTCCGAACTCTTCTTAGAGCCTTCGCGCGAACTCTCCCCGAGTTGGTCATCTTTATTTCGGCGTTTCTCTTTCAGAGATAGTTATCGTATTTATAGAACGATAGGTTAAATATATATTTATTCCAATTTCAATCTTAAATGCAATAAGATACATGGACAATAATTTAAATTTAATTCTTAATAATGTGAAGAATACTATTCGGTTTTCATAATGTGTAGCAATAAGGAATAAGTGGTATTGGAGTAGGAATACGCGATGTGGCGATTCTCACCTTTAGAGAACGAGAATTTTGGAGTCTAGAGGAAAATGATGTTTTGCGAGATTATAGCGAGAACAGATGGCCTATAATGGTCTATTTTTCTGGATAATTTGTGCGCTAATAAGGCGTTATTTTGGTAGTTTGGTTTCTCACTCGAGCATACGTCTTACGGCTGCCTGCTGGATATTAATGTAAATGTAATTCTTCAAACGTCCAGTTCAAACATAGGATATTCATAATTTGTGATAAACATTCCGAGGAGGATTTTTGATTACAATTCTTATGTTTTCAATTCAGCAATTACAATTCGATAAGTCGTTAGAGCGATTACTGAGTTACTAACTATGGCACAATGTAAAATTTGTATTTTGTCTACGGAATATAATTTTTCGCCAACTTAATCATGCAGACGAAGGAAATTCGTAATATAAATTTATATACACTATTTGTCACCTAGAATACATGAAATCATTGTCCGTCCGGAGTTAAAAGAAAAAATACCAATTCCAAAGTTAAAAAAACATGATTTCATAAAAACCGAACAATTTCTGCGCATATATCGGACTTGTCTTACATTTTGTAACAGGGAGCTCGCTGACCTTGGTCATTAGTCAATTGTGTTGCCTTCGCGCGGAGAAATTCACAAAGAAATTCAAAGAAAGGCTTTGATAATTCGCGAGGAAAGTCTTTAACCACAAGTTGATCCCTTCAAAGTATTGCAGGAGCCAATACAAAACAAACGTTGAAATGCATTACCTCGCGTGGAAAAGCTTTAACCATATGTCGAGCACTTCCAAAGCAAGTATTGTAGGTGCCAGGTATATTTTTCCTTTTCGTGCCTATTTAGCTAGACTCAGGACCCTCATTTTACAATCGCCCAGTAGAAACTATCCTCTGGCTAATTCAAAGCTCCTTCCTCACCATGGTGCTAAGGAAATGAAATGTTATTGCACTCGTAAAAATATTCCCAAATAATATTATTATATTAGCGTATTTTAGTAAACAAAGACTTCCTAATAAACAACCCAAGTTTTTAGTACTGATACGTATTTTATGAACGTCTGACTTTATTAAGTTAATTATCCAGGATTATGCTGCCATAATAAAATTATTAATAAGCTGCTAAAATGGACTTCTCAGATTGTTTGGAAGTGTCATAAATATAACTAGTTGCTAATTAAGAGGTGATTTTGCAGCTGTCTGACACAAATTATTGGCATAGGAAGGGCACGAGCTCGAATTCCGCTTAAGTTAAATGAGTTTTTTATCTTAAACTTCTCTTGTTCGGGAAATGAACGAATGTAAGATATGATTTCCACATATATTTATACGCCCCTGTGATGAATATATATATTTACCAGAGAGATGCAATTCATTATGGAAAAATAACCATTGGATATGAAACATTCGGAACCAATTCATCATCAATTGTCGGTCAAGAACATGTTTCGTGTGTCGGTGGAAATTCCTCTTCTACGAAGGATTCGAGGTCGTTCGCTGAAAGACAATGTCCTTTGACTTATTTTCCACAATTAGAGGTATTTGACAGGGCCTCCTGATTTCTGGAAGCACGATGAACCTTTCGCTTTCAGTGCAGCGGATTTTCGAAAGCCTATGCGTCACTCGCAACAACAAACCGGTCGTAAGGCAAGGAGCTCTGGCTTACTTAGGCTTATTGGCCACTATTTCTTCATTTATGTCTCCACGTCGATAGACGGACAACCAGCGCACCGCGCAAGCGAATCTTTTTCATTTTTACGCTTAAAAAAAAGCATTGAGAACTATTGACATTCTTATGCATATTATTATTCATTGTTTGTCTACAACCAGGACAATTTGCGGGTTCACACTTTCCAATTTTCTGCGGTAGTTCCAAACCAATTATATACATTTAGATTTATATATATACCTAGCGAGCTGCCAGATGGGTATGGTAGGGGTTGTAATAAACCATCATCACGTAATCTACTCTACCAGCCTCTCTTATTGTCAGGGGAAAAAAGCGACCAAAAGTTATAATGTTTTGTGATTACCTCCCTGTAACGTTTTGTCAATGCTTCTCAGAGTTCGCGATTAGGTCTTTAGTTGCACTAAAATTTCAATTACTTCGTCTTTTGGTTCTGAACCGATAAAGCTTTCGAAGAGCTTCCGTCGGTCATTAGATCTTCTCACCTGGAGCGAATTCCAATGAAGAAGTGGATAACTCTATGTCTATGAGGCTGAATCATATAGAGGAGAATGAAGGACAATGGATATATTACTAATCATCCTATATTTTTCTTGATTCCAATATAATTCTAGATTATTAATCATAGTGCATATGTGCACACTGTTACCGAGTCTGAGAGAAATACGAATACATATAAATATTTTTCCACTTGCTCTAAATTATATTAAATAGTCTCCTTCTCTTAAAAACATGAAAATTGAGTAATATTACGGGGATGAAGGTCTATGGCGGAGCTGACATTCTTTCATAATCATCTATGTGTAAGAATCTACGGATTCTATCGAATGTGGACATGAATATATAGATGATAATGAATGATTGCTTTGTCGCAGGGGCGCAACCAGGATTTGTCTATGTAGGAGAGGGTTTTAGACAGTAAAAAGAGCGAAAACATTTCTACATTTCAGGGCCGGTATATTCATGCACGCTACATGATAGAAGATGTTAAATTCTTTGAAAAAACTAAAATGCATAGAAAACTAGGATATGTTCACAATTATGTGGCAAAATTAAAAACTTTTTGAGATTTTAGTTTGTAAAATTAATAATTGAATAATAATGATGAATAATAATCCTCAATGATATTTGGATTTCCAGTTTTGATAGGGCCATTTTCTCTTTTATTGTCATTATTTTACTAGGTGTAAGGTTTTTTTTTATTGCAAATATTAATTTCGAGTGCCTTTGAGAGTTTTTTTGAAATCAAAGGAAGGTTAATTAAACTTTCCTTTAACTAATAAAATCGATTGTGGCAGGCTTTACCGTGTGGAAATCCATAACCGGTATCGATCTGTGCCGAAACCGGTCGTTTTGCAAATAAATCTGTGGAAAAAAGTATTTGTTAAACCTTATTCTTAACATCCTCCTTTCCTTTAACTGTTAGTGAATGTGAGAAGAAATAAATTAGTAGTAGTGATTTAGGAGATGATATTGAAACGTAAGTATTTTGGAGGTAGCACTGCAATTTGGACAACCCAGTTACTTTGATGGAAACCGAAGACCAATCGTAGCGGAGACGGATGAATTTTTCCTCTTAAATTATATGTTGTTTTATAAATACGATATATTCTGATTATTAAGTTAAAATGTCGACAGCACAGAAACACCATAAAAATATGTCTATGTAAGACCCATTCAATCCGCCTTTCGGCGTGTGGCAGGGGAAACAGGCATCTTAACTCTATTTTCCTAATCAATTTCTTTTGCGTATCATGCGCGGAAAAAATGAATTCTTGATACGATTCCTTCTAGCATTTATTTCTCTAATCTTCCTCGCAGTATCAGAGCGGCCCACATCAACAGGAAGGTCGCATTATACCGATTGCATCATTTGAGAACCTAATTTTTCTGAATTTACTTAGTAAATTTATCCTTTGAATTAGTCTTCTATCTCTTAATGATTACCATCCCGCGTACTGCAACATCTGAGTAACACTCACCGTTTTATCATGGCAATTCTGTACAAATCGTATCGTGTACAACCAATCAAGCAAATGCCGTACACGAATTGTAATACAAAAGTTATAATCAGTGTAATCGCGAAACAGTATTCTCTCGTTTGGCTAGGTTGAATAAGAGGAATATGAGTTTTTTTCTTTGAAACACGATGAGCATCCCCTCAACGATCTACTAGTTAATCTTTGCATTCTATTCACTTTTCCTATCGCATCTCCAATATGTTCTTTCAAAGATAAACTACAGCTAAACGTGACACTTAGATATTTTGTGTGGCACACTAACACTAAGGGTTGTCGCGAAATTTGTTGCTGCGTGGAAATAACGTTTTTGGATGATATCTAACATCCTTACGCTTTATATACATCATTCACAAAAAACTCTAGGTGCGTCTTACAAGATTTATCTTTATGGAATCCGTGTTGGATCCGAATGATTCCTATCTTTATGGTAAGAAACTGAATAATAGAGCTTGCTATAATATGCTCCATTATTTTGCAGAAATTCGAAGTTAACGAAAATTACCCATAATAATCTGATCATTCTTAGGCCCCGGAGTGACGTTTAATTTCTTCCACTACATTGGGACAGTACCCTCATTAATTGATTTCTGATAGAATTTCCTATCGGTGGGATCCAATGTGCGAAATGACCTAAGCTGTCGAAGCACTTTTAACAATACTACTACTACTACTACTATTTCCTATCAATCTGTTGCAGTGAATTTCCACTAGCATCAACTTATATCTCTATGGAAATCATCTCCGAATCAATGCGCGAAGTAAAATCGTTAACTCGACCATCATCTTATTAGAAACATTTCTGGAAGTACGGATTAAGTAAGTTAGCTATTTCTGCCGATTTATTTAAGGCAATTCCCTCTTCGCTGATAAAGCTAGACATAGAAAACTGACCACCACGAGTCTCTCACACTTATGACCAAAATTCTTTCTAATCGCCAACTAGTGATTTTAACAGGGTTCGAGATCTATATTCCTGGTATTCTTTTCGTGATCCTTCCTCAAATAGCTTTTGCACTTCTCTATAGTTTTGATCACCAAGCTCATGGATCTCACCGCACGGTTTAAGTTTTCTCAATCGCGAGTGAATGACTCCTATGCAACGATTCAAACTTCTTCCTCGTCTCACCTACTGTTTAGACGGAACATATTAAACTAAATCTACTTTGATTATCCGTAGAAACTCTACCAAACTATCGTTTACTGTATTTTCACCCGAAAAGCGTAAAAAATTATCCAAGCCTTCGTTCAAATAAAACCTTAAACTCAGAAATAATTGCTTTGCGAATTACATACACTTGTCTCACCGGCTTAAGAGATCTAACCGCTACTACTTTCATGCCTGCCATTATGCCATCATGGTTTGACTGTACCGTCAACTACAGCGAGGCTAGTTATTATTTGTGGTTGGGAAGTGGCTAGTAAATCTAAATTGATACCTTGCCTCGCACGATTCGTTCGAGTTTTAGTCATATTTACCTTATCTAAAGCATGCAACGAAAAAGTGTGATGTATTTCGTGAATTTTTTTCCCACTGCTAGTGCTGGAGAATTTTAGATTATCCCAATGAATATTGGTTAGGTAAAAATCTCTTCCTACGGCGATGATTGGATCCTTTATTTTCTCGAAATTTTTATGTAAGGCCTCGGATAAATCAACAATACAACCTATTTTTTCATCGGGAGGACTACACAAAGAACAAACATTAATCTTACTTCCGTTTTGTCTTTGAATCGAGCACCAAATGATTTCGCTCCTGCTATTTTCTACTAATTCATCGCGCTTACTAATTAAATGAGTCCATACTGCTATAAAACCTCTACCGCTAGATTTACATAGTCATATTTTCAGTATATCACATAATTGGGGGAAATATCTCACTTTGAGTAATATCCTCGCGTAACCAAATCTTTCTAGAATGATTTCCGCGCAAGTTCTCATCGTAATGTTAAAGATTTCCACCTGTTTATTACGTAAGCTCTTGCAATTTACTATTATTATTTTTAGATCTCTCAGTTCGCACATTAAAACATGGTTTTCTTTTTCGAATAACCTTTATCTTTTTTTTAAGTGAATTTTTCTTTTTCACCATTGCAATTTTTCTATGTTTTGGGGCTAAGCTCATGCCCACCCACTGCTTATTTAAGTGGGCGTTAGTAACTATTTCTACTGCTAAATTAAAGAATAACTTTGTCTGCGTATATTCGCTCTATTCTCTATTCTATTCGCATCCAAACCGCAAAACAACGTAGCAAACGACATTTAAACTACGGTCTTCATGGAGGGAGAGGGGTTGGGAGTGTTTCGGAAGAGTCCGTAAAGTGCACACAAATTTTAGTTAAATCACCGAACAATAGCTGAGTATGGTGTCTAATATATGGATCTAAGTAACCTTGAGAAGTATTTTAACATACGGAAATCAAGATGATCAAATTGGAAGCGGAAAATTTTATTCATCGCTACGGAGAAAGTAGAGAAGTGAATACCGGCCTCTTGGAAACTTAATACAAGTTTAGATTATGCTGCCACAAGTATCTTCGTAAGTGTGGCCCGTTCTACAGTGTAAAATCTGTGGGGCACCTGTAATTCGTCCAAAGTGTGTGATTATGTTTACACTACGAGGCGAGTACGGAACATCTAATGATTGATTATCGGACATTCGAATCATCATTTTTTATTTGCATTAAAGATTCCAATTGTTGGTATAATTTCGATTGCATTCTAGCTCATTAATCAAATATATTACAGCTCTGGATAAATTAAATTGAAATTAACTGTTGTAGAGTAATACACTCACTGAAGAGGAAAATCGTATTAGTGGTGTGATGAATGACTGTAACATCAATAGAGATGTGGTACCGTTGCAATTTATTATATTTTTTCAGTCAGTATGGTTAAAGTGCATTGATGTCTCATGAGAAACACCATTTGTTATTACACAAATATTACTCCCTATTACATATAGCCTGATAGACCTGAAAATTGTTTATTACCGATTCCACTATTTAAAAGTTAATAATAGTGATGACAATTACTGTCAAAACGTTAATTGCTAAAAAGCTCTTGGAAAAGTTGAACTCCTTCAACACACGGATTAGATTGGATTCATCGAAGGGATATTTTTAATACCTTAAGCAGTGGAAAACTGCACTGCTCGAGAGAAAATAGAAAGGTAAGAATAGGACGCATCTTAGTGGTTTATGAATTCGAATTTTTAAGTGTTGAATTCTCTTTGCAAGAATTCAATTCCATCACAATTCTAGTATGTAGACCTTTAATTCGCGAAATAATACCTCAAAATGTTCATTTTAACGTCTGATATTCCGCTATCAAACAATCTTGTTAGTAACTATCTCCCAGTGTATTATATTAACATTCTACACAACCTTTTTTATCACGACTAACTTTGAATAATAAATGGCAAAATATGAAGACAATGAGGCAAAGGCACTACTTGGAAATCTCGCGAAGGTGAGTCTTAAATTTCTGCATATAAAAACGAAACTAAAAGTCTATTTTCCATTCGTATGGACTTTGAATATTCCCGGTTTTACTGCCTCTATACAGAGTTGCCGAATTGTCGGAGTTAGAGTGATTTCAGTTAGTTTCCACGTAATCCGCGCTCTGACGCCAACTGGTGTTGCGATAATTGTTTCCCCCACTGTACAACGAAAAAAGGGAAGAATTTGAAATGAGGCACTAAATGAAAATAAATTGAATAATAAAATAAATAAATTTTGCGTTGAATATGTTGGAATGAAGGAAAATTACGAGTATTACTTTTATAATTAAGTTAATTGTAAATAGTGAAACAATATATAATGAGCTACAGAAAAATGATTTTCAACTGTTCGTTGAAAGACATGGAATAGTGTGTGGTTTAAATAGAAGTAATGTAGGAAAGAAGGATGGAAATTATACTTATGTAAAATAAAAAAATATCAAGCGCAATCAGAGGATAAAATAGTGGAAAGAAGTGGTTAACTTGTAAAATCAGATACTCTTTGATATATATTAGAATAAAAAACCAGGTATATATCAGTATGCAAAGCTATATATGGCAAGCATTACATATTTTCTTAGCCAAAAATTATTTTCGTCCTATTGTTAGTAGAAATTGAATTTCCTATCATTTAAAACGAGCTTCACTGACTTAAAAGCAGTAAATTGAGATCTACGCTGAAATGTTTGAAAACGTATCAAAATTGTGTAATGCAAACAAGGAATTTTTCTAATCCCAGTTCTTGGAACATTTTATACACCCATAGAATGTAAGCCTTTTATTCAGGAAAAAATAATCTGATATTTACACCGCTCGGATGGCGGCGAGCGGGCTTAACGCCACGCCAGCGATAATGTTCACTTGTACAGAACACTCCATAACAAACGAGTGCATCGCTTACTTTTAATTACTCTTTCAGCGTCCTCTGTAATCCGTCTGCCTCTCTCGCGAGATTTCGTCCACAATTGATATTTCCACCGCTGGAGAATCCATTCCCATACATTTTAATGCCTACCTATTCATCCAAATCGAGAATGAACACAAGCGCGTTCTTTTTTTCTCGTTTGGTAAATTTGTCGAAAATATGCGAGCACATCTCGCTTCAATCTTTTACGAAAAAAACGGAGACAGCTCGAGAGTGAAATTCCAGCATTATGCTCTCCGCTCGAAAAAATCCCCATCGTTAAGCGTTTACATTATTCGACCCTGTGTGGCATTTATATTGCGTCATATTTTTCGCGCCTCAAATTGGAAGAGAGAAGGGTACTAAATACCCACATCCGAGCGTCACGTAGAAAGGCCACTCCTCCATCCTGATTAAGCGCGGGCAGCGATCGTCACTTTTTTATTATTTCGCTTTTTAAATCCTCCTCGTTCCCACCCTCATTCCCGCCACGTGAGTGTCTTTCTGTGGGATTATGTCGAGCCAAACTTCCCCAAGTTTCTCGTGTTGTCTGACGCCTGATTCCCGTTAAGTCGACTGCTGCTCACGAATATGGCGGTGTTTTCTATCAACTCGTTTGTGATTTTTATCCTCCTGCCGTTTATCGCCAGTTTCTCCTCACTGTGGGTTAATACTGGTTACAGATAGGTGACCGCATCCACCCTCAATTCGAACGATACTCATTAGAAGTAAACCCTCCTGCCTTTACACCCCGCTCACAAATAATAATTATTAATTAAAACCTACCAAAATCATTGAAATATAAAGTAAATCTTCAAATTTTAAGGTGAGGATATATCATTACTTGTTAAAAAAATATAGCCGGCCCATACACTAGTAAGGAATAAAATCCACAGAGGCGGCCGAGATTTTGGGGTAAATCTATAGCAACAAATGAATATGTATACTCTTCCACAACAATTTATTATTTGCTTTGCCTTTAAGATAACGTCTGGTCCGCAGTAAAACTAATTTCCAAAATAACATATAATACATATCAAAAAATCACAAAGGGTGAGAGAGAAAGTCGGGAGGATGAGGAATGGTTGGATTGTTGCTATTAGGAGTATGAGTACTAGAATTGGATGTGACGACATATTCTAAATGTAGTGAAAAAAAGTATAGTGGAGGCAGAATAGGTTCAACTTATCCTTTTTGGTTTATCAAGCTGAAAATTGGTGGAGATGTTCTTTGAACAGCCAAAAGCAAAATCCCAAAAATCCCAAAAAATCCCAATTGGGCAACATGCCTAAATATTTAAACAAAAGTCGCCATCTTGGATTTTCGACCTTGCATCATATATAACGGTATATCTCCGTATCTAATGGTGATAAAGACACACGGTTTGATTTAAACTACTTACTAAAGTGTAAACTAGAACCATGGTATTTTATATTGAAAGAATAATGAGTAAATATAAAGCTACACACGAAAAACAACTCGTCTTAGGGTAGCTGTAACGGGAAAATCTGCGTTAAATGTCGATTTTCGACCTTTTATTATCATTAAATCAAAAAATATATCGAAATAAAAGTTGTAGAACACATCAAAAGGCTACAGAATGTTTTATTATCATCTCCGTAGTCCAAAAATTGTAGCTTCTACGAAGCGCCAAACACGTTCGCACACTCAGTAGATGACTACTAACGCGGAGCGCCTATGTGCGAGTATCCATCAAAACACCGATTATAATGCCGGAAAGTATATTCTTATTACTATATTCCTTATATCCTTATGTTATATTATATGCTATTGAATTGCTACGACTATAATATAACTATTCAAAGAATTAACCAAATATTTTTCCAAATGGAAAACTAACGAAAATGATTTATAAAAATAAGGCAATAATATAAAAGGATAAAAAATTACAAGCTAACGACTATAAAGTGGAAATATAACCGGAAGAATTAATACTATCGAAGGAAAATAATACAAAACCTTTCTAAACACTAGCAACAATAAACCAACATAAGAATAGAATTAAAAAACATTATGTCGAAAATTCTACTTGAGTTTTAATACACGATCGGTTTCAGAAAATTCTGTCCATCATCAGGTAAAGAGACCACAACTCCAGTGAATATATACAAAACAATGGCCAATGAGCAAGCAAGATCTGAGAGGGGAGGAAGGGTTAAGGATATTAGGTGAGGGAAGCAGCGGGAGGAGGCAAACAGTTGATAAAAGTAGGGAGTGGTTAGGAAAGAGGTGAATGTTAGTTAGCGTATAATTATGATGTAAAATTTCTAATTCCTCCTGGTAGTTTAGCTTATTTCCTTAAGAATGGCTATGGAGGAGGGTGTTGGTAAAATCAGAATGGTGTTTATTGTCGAGTAAATGTTTAGCGAAATGTGAGGCACTGGAACCATTGAGGAAAGACTGTTTATGTTCTTTTGTTCGAATGTGTAAATTTCTACTGGTTTGGCCTATGTATATTGCATTACAGTCTTTACAATTTAATTTATATATACCAGATTTGTGTGTATTATCGAATTTATCTTTATTGTTTAAAATAGTTTTTCCTATGTTCTGCGTTGTATAGAAAGCGGGTCTGATGTTAGAGCATTTAAGAAATTGGCAAGATGATAACTGATGTGGCCAAGGAAAGATAATTTCCCCCAACGTTGTACTTCCGTGAAAATGGAGCAATCGGGATATATCCTGAAAATTTTTTGTTTTCTTTGTCCATGTGAAAGTATGATATCTATAAGTTTTTCGGAATAACCATTGGAGAGAGCCATGCATTTTATGATTTTTAGTTCCCGAGAAACGTTTGATGGAGAGAGGGGGATATTTAAGAGGCGATGAATAAAACTATGAAAAGCAGCGTGTTTATGTGTGACTGAATGATTAGAGGTTGCATGAATTGTGTGGTTCGTATAAGTCGGTTTTCGATAGATAGAAAATTCAATTGAATCTGCATTCTTTGAGAGAGTTAAGTCTAGGAAGTTCAAATTGTTGTTATTCTCTATTTCTAAAGAAAATCTGATTTTACTGTGTTGTTGGTTTAGGTGTGACAGCTATTCAACTGTCAGTGGGATCCATTCCAAATACAAAGGACATCGTCAACATATCTCAATAATCTCAACCACAAGAAAACGGGTTTTCGTCATTCTGGGAATTTGTAAATAAATTATTCTCAAAATTATCTAAAAATATTTCGGCTAAAATTGGCGAGAGGGGAGATCCCATCGCTAGACCATCAGGTTGATTAAAAAAAGATTTTTCAAACAAAACTAATTCTGCGAAATACATAAATCTGTCAACAGTAAAATATCGTGAACAAAATTTCTGTCCAAGTTTTTGTCGTACAATAATTTTTCCAACAGCAACAACACCTCTTTCCTAGCGATTTTTGTAAATATGTTATTAACATCAAAAAAACAATTTTTTAGTTTGTATATAATTTCAAATTTTTTAGTCTATTAGCAAGGTCGATGGAGTTTCGGATACCATATCTAGGTGAAAACAGGGTTAAGTTTTAAATAAGTTCATTCACTATAGAGGCCAGTTTGTGGGTTGGGGAGGAAACACATGAAATAACTGGGCGGATGGGGATATCAAGTTTATGTAACTTTAAGAGAGCGTATAATCGTGGAGGAAGAGGATTTGGATTAATTATTTTATAATAATCCTTGGGTTTTAGCACAGTTGTACACTTTTTCACTATTTCTTTCACTTTTTTATTTAGTTCGTTGGTAGGGTCGTTGATTTTCAATATATGGTTGTCTTCTATGAAGGTTTGTACTTTTTGAGTGTAATTACTTTTGTCTATTATGACAATGCACTTTCCTTAGTCGGCTTTGGAAATAACGAGATTTCCACGTTCCACAGTATTCATGATGCTAAGTAAGGTTTTCTGGGAAGTAAGTTTACGGGGAAGTAAGAAGGCAACACTAGATTTTTCAGATTTTAAGTGATGGTATGGGTGAAGTTATGTTTTAAGGAACGATCATTCCCTTGATGGTTGAAAATATATTCACAATCAGCTATCAGATTCTTAAAATCGTTACCGTTATAATGGCTAGAATTAAAATTCAGGCCTTTTGATAGGAAGTTGACTACGTTATCAGAAAAGTTAACGTAGGATAGGTTTTTCACTCACTGGTAAAATACATGCTCTGTGGGAGGGAGTTTTGAGGAAAATCGGCGGCAGGTGGAATCATCCTGCGTAATTACTTCTGGGAAAATCTGTTGAGTTTATCGCGGAGGGTATCTAACTTCTTAAAACAGATCTCACTGGCAAATGTTCTCACCTTATCATCAAAGCAAGCCCATTCAATGGGATAAAGGGATTCCAAAGGAATTCTACGCAGGATGATTCCATTTTTGGAATCTAGAACTCGTTCAGACCGGAAAATGACTGCTGCGCAGCTTTTAGTTTCATTATTTGGCATTTATTCGTTTTTTTAAGTTTCTAGGGTGAGTTTGTGCGTAGTTCTTAGCGTTCCTTTGTTTTGAAGTTTTGAATGCCTAGTGTAGGCTTGGGTTTGTGACTTGTAAGTGCTGTGTTACTGTATGTTTCTTTGTGGTGTGGGTGCCATTCACGTATAAGCATGGCTACTTCAGTGGAGGTTGTGTGCTCTATTTGCAAAAGCGTGGTTTTGGACAATGAAGAAACGGCTGTGGTAACGATCCGGTCTTTGATTTTGGTATGGTTCGGATCCGAACGATTTAGATGAAAAGAATGAGGAAGAAGAAGACGACATTACTCCGCATTTCGATATCTTACCTCATTCTCGCCAAATTGAAAACTCGCCCGAGGATGCAAACATCAAGAAAAACATTCGTCCAAATTAATGGGGTATCTTTCCTTTTATAACATTTTATCTTGCTAAGTTATAATTATTAAACGCTTAAATATTTTATTAGTGAAATTATTTACTTGTAGGAATAAGAATATACTTTCCGGTATTATAATCGGTGTTTTGATGGATACTCGCAGATAGGCGCTCCGCGTTAGTGGTCATCTACTGAGTGTGCGAACGTGTTTGGCGCTTCGTAGAAGCTACAATTTTTGAACTACGGAGATGATAATAAAACATTCTGAAGCCTTTTGATGTGTTCTACAACTTTTATTTCGATATATTTTTTGATTTAATGATAATAAAAGGTCGAAAATCGACATTTAACGCAGATTTTCCCGTTAAAGCTACCCTAAGACGAGTTGTTTTTCGTGTGTAGCTTTATATTTACTCATTATTCTTTCAATATAAAATACCATGGGTCTAGTTTACACTTTAGTAAGTAGTTTAAATCAAACCGTGTGTCTTTATCACCATTAGATACGGAGATATACCGTTATATATGATGCAAGGTCGAAAATCCAAGATGGCGACTTTTGTTTAAATATTTAGGCATGTTGCCCAATTGGGATTTTTTGGGATTTTTGGGATTTTGCTTTTGGCTGTTCAAAGAAAGTCTCCACCAATTTTCAGCTTGATAAACTAAAAAGGATAAGTTGAGCCTTTTCTTGCCTAAAATGCCTCCACTAGTAGGAGAAGAAGCTCGTTAGAGAGATAGAGAGAGATATGGTAAAGTGACGCATGTTTTCGCTGTTTTCGAGAACATTAAAGCGAGAAGCTTAGGTTTAAAAATGTCAAGTATCGGAAAAATAAGTACTACGAGTGTTTGTATTCAATAATGTACCGCAAAGTGGGAGGAGGAAAACTTAAGCCCTAAGAGGTTGGTTAATTACTTTATACAACTTTGGCCTGTGTATATGGCATTAAGGTCATCACAATTTAATTTATTGTTACCAGATAAAAAATAAAGTTAAAATCTAAAGTTTTCAAAAAATTGTGATAATTATAACTAATGACAGTCATTAAAGGGGAAAATTAAGGTGAACCTAAAATTGGCTACCTCTAAAAAAAAATTGTCCTCGTAAAACCACAAAAAATATAAAAATAAGTTATTAATTAGTGCATTGATAAAAAATGGAATAGATGGAGGTTAATCATTCGCGTAAATAAAGGGATATTACGCTTGATGTTAGGATTGCAAACTGTTGAATTTGGATTTCCGCCTCAGGGCCAGCCTTGGACGAACTAGCACGATATTCTGCCTCACTTTCATCGTTCGACTGGTGGCGCAGCGGGTCGAGGCACCTAGGTGTGACGCTGCTTGTATCGGGTTCGAATCCGGTCGGGAGCTCTTTCGGGTAGTGGGCCGCCAAACCCCCCGGAAGTGTATCCTAACTTCGATTTTTCGTCTGAACTGGTTTCGAACCCGTACATTTAGTGTTGCGGGAGCCTCAGACCCCGCGCTGCCCTCGAACCCGCTTGGCGGGCGGTCCTATTATTAATTCCCTGCGTATTTTTCGTATTTTGTTTTTCGACTGCAAAAAAAATAAATTTGAAATCATTCCTAATTATCACCTTAAAAAAATGCACTGCTGGGCTCAAATTTCAGTGAAATAATTAAAATCCAGGCAACCCACATACAATGGAATTTTGTTGTAAATGGGTTGACTGGATTTTAATTATTCCACTAAAGTTTGTGACCAGCAGTGTAGTTTCTATAAGGTGCTAAATGAAAATGACGTTCTGAAAGAAAAAACTCAAGAAAGAATTATTCAAAATTTTAAAACCATGAATCATGCTCAAACGGTGAAGCATTATATTAAAACGGGAAAAACGTACTATTTCCGAAATTCGAATTATGTTATTTCGAATTATTCGAGGTGACCAAATTTAGGCATACGTTAGTTCCACGCATATAGTTTAGAATTATCGACGGTATGGAACTGCTTTTCAAATAGCGATACTAATGGCGATAAGAAACTGTGACTGGCTCATCGAAATTTCTCAATAAAACATTTTGATTAACCTAAAAAGTAAGTATAGAAGAATCTCCCGAAAACATTAGCGTACAATTAGCAAGGAAAGTACTTTTAATGCGGGTATTAAATTAATTATTATACAATACGCACGAAGTTTTTTCAATACTTATTACTAAGCTTACCTCCATGTTAAAATATCAATATGAATTGGCACTGTTAATTTAGCCGTTATCTTTTTGGTACGGGCTGCTAGAATATATATATATATATATATATAATCTGTTGTATTACTTATTACGTTCTTCTCTGTATTTTCGTTATTTCTTGTTAACTTTCTATGCCTGCTGTCACATATTTCTTTTTTCATTCTTTCTTTTTCGTGCACGCACATTTCAAATTTAGTTTCCTATATTTCTTGCTCCCAGAGGTTTTTGTACCCTAAGTACATCAATCAAGTATTATTAATACCGCACTTGAGTCTCTTTACATTGACCAATGTTATTAGTCCTACATTGCACTTGGGCTGCCATTTTCACGTATGTTAGTTTAGCCAAACGCTCCCTCAACTCGTAATGAGATGGCCGAATGGAAGGATCTAAGCGAAGATGTTACATTCTCTCCTTTTAGACCACTTTTCTCTTTCTCCTTGCAAGACTCCACGATAGCCAAGTGTTTCCTGTTGTGTTGAAAGTGATCCCAAGTTCGTTCCCAGTGGTAGCCCATGCACAAAATAATCCAAGCTGTGGAGGCAAATTGAAAAAAAACTAATCAAAATTAAGTTCTGCATGTCTAAACGGTAGGCATTTTAGAATCGATATGAAAAGTTTTCTTCTAAATAACATCGAAATGCCGAAGTAAACAAGCTGACGGATGTTTAAATAAATAATAGTTAACTTTGATAGGTGAATCTATAAAAGTCGTTGAGATACTTAAATCATAAATTGGAAGTGTGGTTCTAACGATGGGAACTCTCAGAATAAATTTTCCACTGTCACTTTCACTTTTATTGTATCAATTTTCAATCAAATTTCAATGGCATCCAAAACTTGACTTCGTAGTGGGATCCCAGCAGAGAAATGGAAATAGTAATGGATACATAACTACAGCATGTTGTAATAAGATCGGCTTCGACATATTTTATAATAAGAATATTTACTTAGCCTATGTTGAGTATTCTACCAATTGCCTCAAAATAAGATGAGATTTTATTCCAAGGAAAGTGAAAATTTTGACGTCGATAATTCATACTCGTGGCCATATAAGGCTCTCTCGATTGCGGTCTCTTTCTTTTAATTCAAGTTAAAGCGAGCCAGGTTTCGATCAAAAGCAGCAGCAAATATGTGTTATTCTTTATTCTGCTCGTCTCTAGCGCGGTATCATATAATGGTTATCAACAATACTTCGTCAATTTCATCTTTAGGCGGCACCTCATCGTCGCACAATGATCACTTCTAAAATATCACTTTGTTAAGTAAGATCGTATCATTTTTCGATATTCCAGTATCGACGCCTTTCATTGCCCCGATGCGCTTGCGTCGCTCGCTTACTGTCACAGTCCTGTCTTTCCACCGCAACTCTTTCATCTCCTCTTTCCCTTGAAGCTCCCCATAAGTGCTTTATCGGGCCGAAAATTTAAAAAAAAGCTAACATTGGAAAGAGGACGCGTTGCTGGATTTCCAACTCTTTCCGAAGCCTCTCTCTCCATATATAAAAATGCTCCGCAACGTCCCGTCGAGTGAGCATTTTAATCCTTTCCGATGGAAACGCGCTCTTTTTTGTTATTGATGTCGTGGGTCGAATTCGGTCGCAAGATTCGCGGGACTGTCCCGTAATCACCAGATTACGGGACCGTCGGGTGGAATGCGATTACGGAGCGAAATTTATGCCGAGGGACATCTTTCTGACGGATAAGCCTTTTTGCGTGAACTCGCATTCTTAATTTCTTCCGAAGGTTAATGGAAATCGACGAATGTTTTCCGTCCCTTTTCCTCGGAGCTGCTTATTTCGATGCTAAACCGGTCGATTTCGTTATTACCTTAAATCCCTTCTGCTGGATTTTCATCTGTCCACCATATTATCGCTTCCAAATCCTTTCGGAGTGGAATCAAAAAGGGATTTATCTTTTAACGGACGATTTCCCATAGCCACCCTTTACAAATTCCATAACTTTAGATTTATACATCGAAATCCTAAAGCGAGAATGACTGCTCTAAAATGATTACATTCATTTGATAGTTATTAAACGATAGTGTAAAGTGTTTTGTTAGATAAAATACATGAGAAATAAATAATTTTAAATGATCTAAAATGAATAAGAAACTCCGACAGTAATTTATCATTTTCGTCTTAAAACATATGAATCTAAATTTCATATTTCTACTAAAATACTACAAATAAAATAACTTTGCAACTATATAATATTCTTAAGGCATCCTAAAATTGGAGACTACCCCATCATTTACGAGGTTGATGAAGTTTTCGTTAATTGCGGATATTGAAGGCCCATCATATCGCCTCTATCCTTACCGGAGAAATCATACACACACATACAACTATATTCCTAAAGATACGATTGGCCGGGATTCGAGCTCAGGACTTAGAGGTTGCTTTGTTCGTTAACCATTCCGTCACCGGGGCCGGTACACTATTATTAGCTCAAATCAGTAAATTAGAGAAGAACTGCAAAAACCTTCAAAGTGGTATATGAATTACTTTCGTTACATGATCACAAAGGAAGAAAATTACATATATATGTTTCACAGTTCTCATCACATCTATTGTTTCACAGTTTCAATTCAAGCCAATATTTCCCTAGAAGAGTTTTTTATAGGCGTTAGTTCGTTGAACAAAATCTAAATTAAAAAACATGTAAGTGTTTCTACCCTACAGTATATTCATGATTAACAATATTTCCTATTCAACGCCCTTGATTTCGCGCAAATTATCTGCAAACCATAAATAGAGCTTGATAAAAATGAGAAACGTGAAACAAAGTTGAGTGATTTATTTCGAAAAACAGTCACATTCGGCTATTATTCTGAATTTTCCTATCCCTCGAATATGACTGGTTTTAGCAGACAATGTTTATATTTTATTGTATAAGTTCTGTAATATGTAAAGTAGTCGTACTTTCCAGTAGTTTTCTTAGATTGTGAAGTTGGCAAATTCCATATAAAAGTAAAATGTTTAATTTAAGTCGTAGTCTTATTAAGATTCATTTCCATAAGTCGCTGCGCAATTGAAATAGCGAATGTTACATACGTAATTTAATTGGTATAATTTAAATGTAAATAACGTACAGTAAGTTCGGATATTGCAGTCTGTTACGGCTAACACTTTCAATCCCGCTTCAGTATTTATCGCATAAACTTGTATCGATAAATACATAATAAGTATATATGCTCTTACTTTGGCGAAAATCTGGAAAGGTCCCTTTTGATATTTCACCCTCAAGCTGCTCCATTATTCTTTTATGTATTTCTTTCTCTCGCTATTGACATTTCTTGCTCTGTCAACTTCCCTGCGCAGTTCCGTCCTCTCGGATTCATGCATATCTAAAAAGCTTCCCTCTGCCGCATCCTAAGCCAAAGCGAACACCCTTTTTGAAAACATCGTATACGGACAAACACGATTCAATGAAAGCGCCCTGACGGGTATCGACTGGCGGAAAATATCAGCACTTCTCGCGCTTTCCCGACGGAATCAAGAAGTTGGCTCGAGAAGTAGAATCAAGGAAGTGATGGAGAAAGAGCGAAGAAAGATTCGCAAATGAGGAAAAGGTGTATGAGAATTATGAGAGATCTTAATCCACGTACAATTGATACGTACATTGGTTAATTAATACCGTACAGGACACATCCAAGGTAGGAATAAGAAAACGAAGATCTTGTCAAATAAGTACCATCTTAGTTATCAGTAATCAACAATAAAAACGATAAAGTAAAAAGTATAAAAGCAATTCAGCGAATAAAATAACATCGGGAAATCAATGGATAACTCTAAAAGTGGAAATAAAAGAATATTTAGCCGCTTAGAATCGAAGTACACAACTTAAAATCTTACTCAGAAAAAGAATTATTTACGTAGCTCAAGGTTGAACATTTGAAAACTCAATCAGTCTCGTATCAACTCCTAATTAACTATAATTCTATCAAACATTTTTTCTTTTCAATTTATTTCTATCGCTAAAAATTTTAAATCTTGAACTGTATTGGAACTGCTTATACAACTGCATCAATTGGGGTTTGTTTTGAGAGTGTTCATCATTTACTGAAATACCCCCTACAATAAAGACGAATTATTATTATAATATCTCATTTTGGTTACTTCAGGGGTATTTATTTGTATGGAAGTAGAACATGAGAAGAGAACAAGAAAAAAGAATAGAAAGAAGGGCCTGTAGATATAAAATTTCTCCGAATAGTCAGAAGATATCAAATAGATGATAAGATAAGAACCGAAAACAAACGTAATTAACTGAATGTGGGCCATTGGAAATGTGGAAAAATGGTGCAAATCACGAAAGAGGTAGAAGGAACTCTGAGTGGGATGGAAAATATTATAGAAGTATAACTTAACGGGCGGAAAAATGGTGGAAGATTGGTGAAGCAGAGAAGATATGTGTAGTATAGAGCGGAAGATAATTTAGTGTAAATTAATATATTATACCAATGCAAATTCAACCTTGTCATAAGAATATATAAAGAATAAACTCCAAAAACCATCAATAAACTTGCAAAGCGGCTATACGTATTTCGACTTCCACGAAGTCATCGTCAGGCTAAGGTTGGCAATGAAATGCAAGGAAGTCGGAAGAACAAAATGAGATCGTAGAGAGACAATGTGTCACATAAGGAGAACGTTGAGAAACTATGTGTCATTATGAGATCGTTGAAAGACTGTGTCAATTAATTTGAAGAGAGTTTGGTTAAATTCTAAATCCTGGTTCATTAATATATCTTTATTTTTATAAATGTGCAAATTTTCCAAAGCGTTTAAACGAGTATGTGAAGAATGTGAAAGATTTAAATCATTCAAAGATATTTCATGACCAGTGTCGTTCGTGGTATATGTTTAGCTCTCGGCTTGTAATTTTATATGCTAACGATTCCAAATGACAATTTTTTCGTTAATCATTTTTATAGATAAAATATAGTTTCTCCATAAGGTTTTGAATCTCAAAATACAAGTATTTAGTGAGAAATTGTCACACTTTTTTGCTCATCATGAGTGCTCTTACCTTTCGGTATGTTCATTTGCGTCAAAAATGTATATCTACGTCATTTCCCTCACTTATTGGTTGCTTACTCCACCCATTATGTCATATGTTTTCGCTACTAGAAAAAAATGGGTTGGTATGATCCTAAAATTTTTGTTCACTTTTAGTTCTCTTAATTGTCGCGTACTGGCGTGCGCCTCCTCTAAACATTCGCATGCACAATAGTTAATAGTTAGTCGTATCCAAGAAAGAGAACAGTAACAAAACATGTTCGTTAATCAAAACATCATAACCAGCATCACCCTTTATCGGAAGTATCATCGTATTTGATTTACATTATCGGAGAAATTGAAAGTTACATATTAAAATTTTTATTCATTTTATCGGGAGCGAGAAACATGCTCTTACGCGAGGAAACGTTCCGGCGAATTGAAAATTTCGATGACGTTGAACAGCGAAAAAAACTGTTCCATCGCTCGGATTAATGCACTCGATAATATTTTAATCCGGGTCACGTGATTCTTCTCCCATGGCGCTCTTAGGAGCCTCGTCTAGGCGGCTTAAAGCGAGAGAATGGGGAAAAAGTGTTTGGTTGTCTATAGAACGCGTCCCGCCGACGAAATCCGGTGTCCGAGGGCGGACAATCGAGTCGATGGTAGGGCAGATTGAAGAAAGGGAGGGAGAGTAAAAATAGAAGGGGGCCGTCGGGGAATCCATAATCGATTGCCCGTTAGCCAAGGAGATAAGGGGAAGAGATGACCGGAATGAAACAAGAGCAGAAGAATGGAGGAAGAGAGAGAATTGCGATCGAAGATAAGGAGGAGATGATGAAGGCGGAGTTGAAAGGGGAATGAAATGGTCGTGGGGATGATAGGAGTAGTTCGATTTGTTAGGAGGCGTTCGAAGTTGTGTTTGGTCGTTGAGAAGAGTGCTAACAGAGTAATACAATTCCTAATCTTTCGGTAAGATACGATGACAGTGTTCGGAGTAAAATAACAAGCTCCTCTTACATTGATCTGTTATGACATCGCACAATGACGCAATCTTTATACGTTATTACAGTGAGTAGTAATGATTGTATTCTCATTTGTAAATACGCAATAAATTTAGATTTTTTTCTCTAATGTAACCAATAAGTATCCAATGGAGGAGCTCTCGGTATTGGATGATTCCCTTATTTTTAGAATATTTAGAGCGTGCAATGTCCGTAGCACGTGGTCCAGTGATAGCTTGGCTAATGAGTGACCCTACAATTGAATATTTTGGCAAACGAAGATATTTTTCGCTGTTTTGCGGCCACAGATATTGAGTTTTGGATCCGCTAACAGGTATTTTTATTGGACTCGCACGTGTACATTGGACTTATTATTCAAAAGTGACCGTAGAAGGTACTTTTTTTTAATCTCACAAGAGTGGGGTAGTTCTTTTGGCCATGTTAGGTGTAATTTAGACTTAACCTATGGAAATTGAAACCTATGGAAAATCATATTTCCGGTTATAATTGTCAATCAAAAACAATTATCTTCGTTTGACGATGAATCGTTCTCATCATCATAGTTTAATTATCCATAAATTAGGATTCTTTTTGAAAGTATTAGATATATATAAATCGGGTATCGGAAACATTGACTATTCTTTAATGATTTTACTACCATGATAACATTTTAATTTCTATCTCAGGCTAACTATAAATGAGCCACCATGAGGTAATCTTGTCATTAACAAGACAAAATTAAGATTAATTAAGTCATTATAAATAAATCTAGCAATCATAGTCTGCAAGATCTCATTATCATCATGGTAGATTCATTTGTGCCTACGGTTTAATTTGAAGGAAGCTAAAATAATCTTGACGAAATTGGTAGACCTCATTTATGACATTGTGAATAGAACTATTCTATCTTTTGTATCATTCTCTAATTTGAGCCGATAATAATTCTTTAGAAACTGGCTACGCTCAAATTAAATCTACATCTTTATTATTATTTTTCTGCCATTTCCAATAAAATAATCAATTTCGAACAATTCCAGGTTAAAATTAAAACTTGTGAGACGGTACTTCTGTAAACATTGATATTCTACGACAATCGTCCGATTGATAACAATTTAGGTTACTTAAATCAATATTTACCGTTAGCATCTATGATTTATGCAAAATGTATCATTCTTGACCCGAAAAATGCCTTGATCCAAAATATAACAATAAAAATAATAGAAATCACAAATGAAGAGACAAAACCGCAAGTTTTCATTCCTGCAAATACTTGCTAATTCGAGAATAGAGAATTCACTGCATTAAGTAAAAATTAGGTTGTACAAAGCAATCGTTCAGGCATTTATTAATTATTTACAATCATTCTCTATGAAATAGAGTAATTGAACTAAAATTCTTCTGTGATGAGTTCTACGCGTTCATTTCATTACTTCGACTTTTTTGTGTATCTACTGAGTTGATCCCTTTTATCTATTTACAATGTAAACTTCCTGTTTTTTGCGTCGTGGTTTCGAATTTATGCTTTTCGATGGCGTTCCTGATTTTACCAAACATTCTATATTGTCATTCTTAATTGTTTTAGGACTACTTCGACTCCTTTTATCCGCTTTATCTTCCCCCTGCCTGAGTTGATGACTTCTAGAATCTTCCTCCAGATTCTGCTCCTATTCCTCATGTGTATGTGTCCGTAAAATTTCGTTTTTTATTTCCTGAGTGTATCCGTGATCTTATCTATGTATTTGTTGATTTCTAATGTTGGTACCTTTATCCAAATCCTTTATCTATTTATCGATACGAAAATTTTTCTGAGAACATTCCGTTCCAGTTTCTCTATTTCTTTCATTTTCTTCATCCATTAATTTTTGTTTTATCCCAACTGTTTATAGTGCTTCCAGATATAAAACTTCATTTTAGCGACTTACGCGTTGATGGATATTGATTTGTTTTTTTAACGATTCCTTGTTAGCTTCATGCTTTTTTGGGTTTTCACTTTTGGCCTCTAGTTTAATCCTACTGATTGGTGGATGATTTCTCCTAGGTACTTGGAATAAAGGACTTGTGTAATATCCCGAGGATTTTTGATAGGGAATTTATCCAGTAGCAATCTCACTGTGTTGTGTGGTTATTCTCATTAAATATGTACAACATTTTTTGTGCTATTTTGTTTAGTGTTTTAGCGTGTTTGCCTCTTCTCTGTTTTTTCGTGAGGAATCTGAGGCCATCCGCAAGAGATAGACATTTCACTTTGAATCTGTTCTCTTTTTATACCAATTTGAATTCCTTAGATTTTTTCCACATCAGTCAGAATTTGGTGCAAACTTTTTTAAGGTGATTTTTGTACGTAAGAGATTCGCAACTGAGAAGTTAGTAAAAATAATCCTCGAGAATTTGAATTTAACATTTTTTCTTCGTTCCTGGTGAGCCCTCTGATTCCTTAAAACAGACTGAGTGACTTTTATCCTGAATTTTTTTCTCTTAACGTCTTGTAGAAATCTCCGCTGTTATTTTGATGGAGTCATTTTCTATTAATTTTTTTCGACTTTTATTGTAATTCCGTTTTATCCATATGATTCTTGAAAGCAATTAAATGGCTCTTTTATGGTAACATTTTTCTTGTATTATCAAACTCTGCGATGAATTACAGGTGATCCTAAATAATGCGATTAAATTTGGATTATTCTCTTAACACGAGCGTTTTAAAGACTAGCCAGAAGATGCAAAGACAATAAAAAAACTGGATTTTAGTCTCTACATTTAACTAACAAACGAATTCAGAGTGAAAAAATTTTATTTTTGTCTAATGCTTATATCATCCATAAAAACGTTGTTTCACATTAATACTTCCCACAACTGCATTTAGAAAGTGATATTTCAAGATCTTTTAGTACTGAATAATTTATCAATGAAATTTTAAAAATTGGAAAATACCGTATTTCTAGATCTATTGTATAATATCTAAATCAATTACTTCTGACATCTCCTCTAGGAGTGTAAATTCAATTCAATTTTTTATCTTTAGTCCCCTAACTACTTTAATTTCTTCTCCTCACCTACAATATGCATCCTTTTACTTAATGCCCATCGTACAAGATTGAACATTTCAGTTGTCTTATATCAAAAACTAATCTTCATTGAATACATAATATTTGTTTTGATTCCCCGTTATTTTCTCACCTTCAAAAATCATTGCTGTGATTCAGTCATTTTCTTACTTATGTAATTTAGAATTAATGTTTGGCTTAATTACAAAGAGATTCGATTCCATTAAAGGTTAACTAAACATGTCAATATTAGCTCCAAATGTTTCAGGAATGTCTTTCTCAATCCCTGTCCGCTATTTCCGACAATTTTATTTAGTCTTACGGAAAGTCCGTTATCAGTTGCCGCACCATCAACTCCGTTTTGACGCGAATTGCTGCAAGAGATTTCAAAAATGAAAAAGTTCGGCCTGTCCATTAAATTGGAGATTTATGTAGCGTGGAATAAATCGCATTAGGCGAACGAGGAGTTTAAATCCAACATTTCGATAAACACGTTCCCTCGAATATAACTTTTTCTATACTTCCCGGACGCAGTTAATTTTTTGGATGGGGAAGTAGATATTCGGAGGCTTAGTAAACGCATTAGGGCCAAAGACGCGGAGGGATTTTTCCGCTAATCCGACTACTTTCGGAGTCGAACTACGGAGCGACGGCGAAATAGGAAGTTAGCGGCGGATGGAGGCAGAAATGGAGGCTGGGCTTTAGTGCAGAGTCGGCGGCGCAGTGGGCGAAAAAAGAAGCTGCCTCTCCAATTCACAGTGCTCGCCAAATAATTAAAACCGGTTACCTCTCGTTGCTCGGAAAATCCCGAGTCTTCCCAATTAAGACCTCGCAATTAATTCCGGGCGCCGTCCCCTCTATTTTAACGGCGTTCTTGGCTCTCCCGCGTAGGCGCCCCGCGTTCGAGACCGGATGACAAACCGTGTGTCGCAATCGTCCTATTAAGCGGAGTGATTTAACGGAATTTCCTCTTTCGTTCCTTCGGGCGAAACGTGTCGCTCTCGTGTACGGATTCCTCGGCATTTGGGCGCAGTAAACCTGTCTCTCGTTGTCATAGCGCTGTCGAGAGGAACTACGCCGAGGGAATCGCAGTTAAGAGATCAACACACCGTCGGACGTTATCGCTGATCGCGGGGCTTTTGTTTTTAATCGAGTTCCACGACAAAAAATACGCCTGGACGGGGGAGATTTACTTAGCACTTTACTGGCAGAATCAATAATACGAGTAAACTTTAGCTGAGCGTCATGAATCACATTTTCTTCTGCACTTTTACTCCTCTTTTTATTGTAGTTTTGTCAATTCCTGTGTAACGGGCCATACTATATCTACGGCTAAAATTGCCTTCACAAGATTACATCCTAAGGGTGTAAATGGGCCTAAGGGACAACGTGCCCTTATGCTATCGGCAGTGTAATAACCCAACCCAGTATAGCTAAGGATGTTTCTTTGAGAATTTGTACATAAAAAGCGACATCTTTTGATATATAACCCACTGAAATTTATTAGAACCATTATTTATGGAAATTTAGGGTAGAAATTTGAATTTCTTTGTATTACATCGAATTTTAATTTTTAGTAAATTCGAGTTTCTACCATTCGAATTCCATGAAATGAGCTTTCTTGGACTCTTAAGTTACTTATTAGTTCAATTTTTAATCACTCGAACTCTATTTTATTCCGTTATCGATTGCTATATTTTTTTTCATATTGCGACACATTTACTTAACGGCTATTTATACGCAGAGAATCTACTGAAGCGAGTTCTTTTTATCAAATATTTTAAGACAATGTGTTTATGTTGCAAAGGTGTATTCTAACCTCTATGAGTGTATTATATCCTTGGCCAATTTTTCTTCAGAATAAAAGGCAAAATGTCAAACTCGCCCGTTTCATCGATCAGATGCCATTAACATCAAAACTAATCACCAAATTTTAGAAAATAATCAAGGAATAACATTTCACGAAGCAACGTGCTATGAAATAATCCCAAATAATAAACACAATATTAAAATATTAAAGTATACTGGAACTCGAATATCAGTTCTTTTACTTTCAGGGCGGATTCTACTAGCCAATTAAGCTGTATTACAGAGCAATCTCATTCTTAGGGAAGTTTATTAGGCAAATCCATTGGTTACGCCGATTTGCTGCTTCCACTAATCTAGCTTCCTCGTAGGGGTAACTTATGTACTCTGCAATATCTTGGTACTAGTCCTTAACGATAACCTTTTCACTGTTTCACTTTTTCTATAATTCCATAGGTACTGTATTTTTATTTTAAAAAGGGCTTCAAGATTCGATTTTTGAACGTGCCGATTTATATTTGGAGATATTTTTAATTTTCCATTAATATTTGAGCTAGTAAAACAAGCAACCAAGATATTCATCGATTTTATTTACATTCCAAACTTAGTAACAAACAGTTTATAGCCTTCAATTATATATTGGCACACATAAAATCTCTAATCTTTTCCAATCTTCTTTGCCTGCGACTCAAATGTCTCTAATTCATTTTCTAGACAGGTACCTAACTGATTCTTTACGGCTTACTTTGTTTGGGTTTCCGCAGTAACTCACTCGGTAAGAGAAAAACGGAAATCCATACTTTATAAATTCGACATTGCTAATAGGTATATATTTATATGTTCAAATACTTATAAAGACAAACGGGTACACTCTTGCCCATATTTGTGTACAAAGTTGAGAATGACCGTGCGTTCGTCTAAGAGTTCAAACAAATCATAGCCAAAGGTTCTAAAGACTGGAATCATATAACAATCATATACCCGAAGAGTTTGCCTTTTTTTGCTTGCTAATGTTAAGTTAATGCTAAGTTAAGTTAAATGTCATTTTTCCATGTTATCTCAAACTAGCATTGAAACACCAGCATCTTTTGTTTACTTATTTCTCTTTTTCCTTCCTAATCACTCTGTTTACACTTTGCTAATTCATGCATATCATATAATTATTTTGTCATCCATAGCATCTTTGTAAATATAGGTGTGGATGAAGGTCTTGCAACTCTCTTTGAATTTTCCAGCCAAGCTTAATTTTTAAACAATCTTAGCCAAAAAAAGGTTGTATTCCTTTAATTTCTCAAAGTCAGAATTTTTTTTTTTAATATTCTCTTTTTATACTACTGAACTACACAGAATTGGTGGCTGCGTTTACAAATTTCTAAATTAACTACTAACAGATATTCTATATTCTAAATCAATAAATATTTAGGCTTTATTCTGTTCTGCCAAAAGTATGAACTATTGTGATTTGCGTGTAAATTGTGTATATAGCAATTTACTCAGAGTACATGCAACGACATATGCTCTGGTTTACATTGATTTACTAGAAGCATTGGTCTACTAGAAGCGAGCAACTTCTTTAAGATCAAAATTTGCTTTAAATAAGGTTTTTCTCGAAGAAATTCCCATAAAAAAGAATTAATAAAGAATTTTACCTAAAGTTTACCTAAAGAGTTTCTTTTCGATGGGAAGTTTAAAAGTATTAACTCATCAACCTTTCTTACCGCGCATTTGGTGTAAAGTGTGTAAACTTCTGATCTAATTTTCTAGAAGGAAACTACTTTGTAATTTCCATGGACTGCATTCTATGAATTCTGAGAAAATTACAAGGTTATTTTCTTTTTGCATGTTTTCTCAAAGTTGAGTTTGACCACATCATATTTATCTGATTTAATACTGCCAAGGAGTTCTCCACTTTTCGAAGATCTGGTTTCTATATCATACCTTAAGAAAGAGCGATTCCCATCATTTCCTTTTTTCTTCTCCTCGACGAAAGCTGCGATTTGTCTCTAGCGGCAAAAAGAATTAGCTTGTTGCTCGAACGTTTATGTGCCTACTTCTCTCCATATTCGTTCATCGGTCATTTTGCGGAAAATAAATGCTGGCGCTTCGCCATCCAGGATGTGTTCTCCTTACACTCGAATTTTTCTTCTTCGGAAAAGAGGCAAAAGTGGCTCAAATTCCGGGTCAATGACGCTCATTTCACCCAATCATTTTACACTATGATTTCCCACATGCAATTTAAAGGTTTTCTTCGAGAAAGCCTTCTCTTCCTTACTATGTTATTTTACTTGAGACCACGCTTCATACGCGATTTTCTCGAACGGAATTAGGGAATTTTTTGCGTTTAAATTGCCGAAGTTGCCGAGTCGAATTTCCAAGGTTGACGCTGTATACATGAACAAGTAAATGAAGTATTAATCTACTATTAAGAACATGTTCAGTAAAAATGATTATATTGCCTTGAAAGTCAGTTTTGCCACACCATTGTCATCTTATATATTTATAATTTCTATACTTGTATTGAAAGATGCATCAAATTAAATCAGATGTATTAGGAGATTTCATCTCATTCCTAACTCATATTCACTAATATTTCCGTTAAAATGGATAATTTAGCTATACATTCCTCCATTTAGTCCTAATAATTGAATTTTATATATACATCCATACTACTATTTACGAATTTAATGGTGATTTTACTTATATACTTCAATGTAAATATAGAAATAATTATTTATAGAAGAGGTATAAGTATTTACAATAGGACAAAGTAAATTGACATGATACTTGCTTCTTTCATAGCGTTTCTTATCTATTTTCTGAAATGAATCCTTAATTGAAGATGACTTTTATTTGTACTTAAAGATATAACGATTTCATCACTGATATATTGTTTTTGCTCCGATAGCTCAACGTTTGGCATTTACTTAATAAAAATACATTAATTTTCAACTAAATAATTTAGAAGCTTCTCAGGATCACTCAAGTCAACATTCTTCAAAAATAACTTTGTATTCTTGTTGTCATAAGGCAAAGTAGGTGTATTTTACGCTGATTTACCAGTGCCACTACCTTTGCATCAACAGCGACAATACTGAACGTCATTGGGAAAAATGTTCGAGCTATAAGCATGTATATTTAGTTTTCGTGTTCGTACCGCTGTCATCGTTAAGCTTGTTTGTTATCGCAATTACTTTTTTCTGGACGAAGAGTAGTTTCAATTATTCACCTTTTCCAGTTTCCAAATTTATTTGGCATTCTGTTTTTTTTTTCATAAAAGCTTTCAATAATTATTTTCTTCACAAATGCAGTTTATGTTTATTACTTGTAACATCTTATACGTAAATTGTATTACTTATAATGATGATAGTGATATTTATGCTTAAAATTGAATAATTTGTGATATTAATTTCCATATTTGTGATATTTTATACTCATAAAATCCTATTGTTTATTGTATTTTATACTTTTAAATTCTGTTATGTGATATTGGTGCTGTGACATTTTTTGTAACAAAAGGGTACATCCTGATGAATAAATAAATAAATAATTAATATATATCTAAGTAAGAAATTTCAGTTTCGATAATATTCGAAAAAAAACGGCTAACTCGATGTTGAGTTTTTTGTTAATTCTTGTTTGATTATTATACATTTGCGTACCATGGTAGTGGAAGATACTATTTCCGCGCAGTAAGAGGGTGACCAACAGACTCGTTGGTTTCGAGCCACCGCGTCGTTGTGGTAGTCATTCCCGTACCGCCAAACCCTCAAAATACAGGCCCTCCGTCTAAAAGGGAGGGATTTGGTGGAGAAGGGAGAAAAGCAGAGGAATCGGGGCTCATCGATACCTTCGTTCGCATCTCCTCCGCTGCGGGGCGCCTCCTCCCCAATCCATGTGGAGATACGTCCAGACGGCACGGTGCCGACCAAGCCCACACCCCACCCCGTCTTTCCACGTGATATGACACCCTGACGCATTTTGACTTTCCCTACTCGACGGCACATTTCGTATCATTTATTATGTCTTATTACAATGTCTTTGATTTTCATTCTTAGACCTCAAAGTAGCACTCCGTCATCTGTTTTTTCTTTTGATTTGTGAAGTTCATTATTCAAGAAAGCTCCTTAAGAAAATATTCTGTAAAGTTACGAAGTTAATGCTTCCAAATTCGGAAACCTACCGAAATAAAACATTTGGGAGAATTATAAACATTTTTTCTTCACTTAATTCACGGAATACATTACAGATTTCCAGTCTGTCTTACACTAATGATTATTTCTTAATTTTTTCAATTTTTTGTAGTCGTAGCTTACGTACTAAATTCTCAAATTTCATTCCACACAAAACACTATCTACCTACCTCTACATTCCGAAGTAAAAGAAATGTCCTAATACTCTCTGGTGTCATACTAATTGTAAGTGCTCGTAACAGGAAACCGAATCTAAACATATTTCGTTTAATATAAGGTAATGTAAATATAAATTTTTAAATTAGATTGAACTGAAGGAGAAATAAAAATCCTGTAACATGCTCCTTATGATTGAATGTTTCCTCTAATGATGTAACATCGCGAAAATTGGATTTGAAGATTTAATTTGTCCTTCACTTATTTTGGCCTTCATTTTTTGACTTATCAAACATCCAACCTTGTCATTCATTTTTTCTTTGCATAATGAACTATTTTATTTTGATTCTTCCCAAAAATATTTTTTTCTAATAGTAAAAGTTTTTATCTTCCCTTTATATTTACTGTTATTCTAGAGTTACACCCCTGCTCTTCGTTGATAGAAATAAAATCAATTCTTATAACCAATCGCAGAATATTTCAATATTTAGATTAAGTTTGTGTTTTCTCAATCACCAACTACGTACGATACTTATGTTTCACGTTTGTTACATGAAGTATCTCCACAGCAATCCGTAGTTTGGAGGTATTTGAGTACAAAGTAACGGAGCATATCAATCTTAGGTTTTAAGATGCATCTCAATTCATAAATTACAACTTTACCAACATGGTTTTTATGTGTTGAAGTTGTGTTAATACGTAATAGGTTTGATACCGATCCCTAAATCACTTTTAAGTCGTAACGGCCATCCTTGATCTTTCCATTTCAAATTAGTACAATTTGCTACTCCCTTAATGCGGAAAGGTTTATAAATACATTTCGGGAACATAATAGCTGTTTTATTTAAAATTACCTGTAAAAGATTATTCTTTTCTATTTTAAGACACGTCTCCTTCAAAATAGGCTTAAAAATTACAAATATATATGCAGATGAGGAATAAAAGTCTAAACTTTATATCATCTTTATCACCATGTGAAATCATTTCCTACATAATTCAAGCGAAAGCAGTAATATGGTTAAGGGTAGTTTACTGCTGAAAAAAAAAACAAAATCTTCAGCACTTTGGTGAGCTTCATCCGAATTTTTAGATTCGAACATCAAAAAAAAGCAAAGGCGAGTCTCACAAGGCATTATCCTAGGGCCAGTTCCCTGCGCGTTTCGATCTGTGATTGCGAATGATCCTCTTGAATAGACTGCGAGCGTGTTTCTTACGTCTCGCATTGTTTCGGAAGGAACTCGGCTTTTTTCTTCGGGGAAGGCGTGCTCACGTGGTAGCCATGCGTAGGCGCGGAGGGGAGAGTGGATAGAGAATTGGATGACATCATTCTATTTCCCTCCCCAACCGCATGGGAAAGGTGCGTCTTTAAGGTAGCAGAAGACAGAAGGGCATAGAGCACGGGAAAAAGCGAGACACCATCCGCATCCGAGATAGAAAGGCGAAAAATAGAGGAAGGTTAGGATGAAAGCAAAGTGGAAGAATAACATCGTGTATAGATGTATCTTACGCGTCATAACCCGTCTCCCTGGAGAGGTGTGTGTGACGCACAGGATTGAAGGAGAATGGAGGATGAGAGAGATAGAGGTGCGGGGGGCGAAAAGGGTGGGGCGGGAGAGGGCTGGTGCGCGGGCGCGGCACCCGGAGGATGTGGAGGGGGCGGAAAGGGGAAGAGAACCGGGATGTGGCAGGGGTGCGGAGGAGAAGGGATGGAAGGATGAGGGAGTTTTGGAGGGAGGGAGCGGTAGGGATGGTGTAATAAGGGTGGGAATCGGCATTTTCCCTCTCCTTCTCCCATCCACACGCGTGGCGAAGGGGGATGTGAGAGGAGTGTGTGAGAGAGGGAAAGGCGCGCTTCCATCCGCGGACCCAAAACATTCTATAAACCGCGTGTGCTACAGGCGGACGGAATTTGATAACGTCGGAGAGAGATTGCGTGAGGGACAAATAACCTTTCCTTCCCGAGAAGAAAGTATCGAAAAAATCCCCCGAGGCAGAGGGTGAAAGGGAGGCGGGAGTCACAGAGCTACTACCTGCTACTACTACAGCGAGGGCCCGCCCTTTCCGTGTACGGATAGAGGGAGCGGCAGACGATGCAAGTAGGTCCTTTTCTGGAGAAGAAAGGGATGCCACCGGTGCAATAGGAAGGCTGATCGATTGCACCCCGCGAGGCTAGATAGTCGGGTGGAAAGGAAAGGGGTGGAAGAATTTGGGGTCGGAAAGAAGAGACTGCAGCGAAGAGGAAGAGAGGTTTCGTGTTTTTTGGGAGATAGCGGAGTAGGAAGAGGGAAAGATTGCCAAATTGATGTAGGAGGGTGAAAAAGGGGCGATATAAAAAGAAAAGCCTCGGAATTTCCATCGCGGATGAGAGTGATCTCTTTCTCTCCACTAAACCGAATCTCCTCCCTCCGTCTTATCTTTCTCCACCCTCGCCGAAGAAATCCGTTCTCTCTAGGGGCCGAAAGAGAAGTAGTTCGATAGGGGAGAGGTTTTTAAGGGAGGATTGTAAAAAGAGAAAGGGTGCCGGAGAGAGGGGTTTATTTTTTCGCGGTGCACTCCCTTCTTCGGGGGCGAGTGCGGAAATGACGTGTGTGTTCGGAGGCTGAAGTAGAAGCTGTCTCTCTTCCTGCCCCTCCGTTCCACCTCTCCTCCGCGTCTGTGTGTGTGTCATCCCCGTCGGGAGGGGAGGTAGGTGTGCGTTATATAGGAGAGGAAGCAGAAAGGGATAGACGTCGACACATTCTTCGCCGCTCATCGGTGACGGCAAGTCGGGCTTTCTTTATCGGACGCCCCACGCTCTCTCTCCAGCGCGCCGTCACGCGTGCGTAACGTGTTCTTCTCCTCGTGCGAGTGGATTGGTGCCGGGGTTGTTTTCGTATTTTCCGGGGAAAGAAAGGGGAGAGATTAGTGTGGTGACTTAGCGTGCTTAGGTGTGATCGAGGGAGGCGGAAGTGTGACGGAAGAGATCCGCGTTTTCGTGAGGGGAATCCTAGACGGTGCGACGGAGTGTTGTTATTTCTGACTGTCGTCTCGTCGTCTGGTGGCTCGACGGCTGACTCGCCGACGGGCTTTCTTTGGACGGTCGCGGAGAGTTTGGGACCTCGTCGTCTGTCGTGATCGTGAGGGGCCATGGGGCCCTCGTGCGAAGCTCGCCCGCCCAAGACGGACACGTAGTCCGGTAAATAAGGTTGGTGCACGGATTCTCTCTCTTCCGAGTTTTAGATTCTTTTCCGTTTTGTGTCCGTTGACCATTTTCGGTAAATACCCACCCTGATTTAGAATCGGTGTTGCCCGGTGTATGAGAAGTATTTTGTTATAGCTCTAAGAATAAATTTCGTGTGATTTGCGTGAATAAACCGTGGTTTAATTTGGCTTAACTTAATCGTTTGCGTTATATGTAGGAATTAATCGCAATTCCAATCAAAAAAACCTTCATGTGGGAAATAAATGAAGTAAATAAAACTACGTGTACTTACAGAAAAACTATCAGAGATCAAAGTATTTATTTACGTGATAATATAAACATGCAGTGTTTCTAACCATTTTAATTTTTCCATCACCTGTATATTATTATATACATGTTCATATTTCCGTAACATTTACTAAAATGTCGCTAAAATATGTATATGTGTTTTAAATAGCTTTCGCAGAAAAATAATGCCTAGTAACTTGATGTGTCATGATTCCATTGCAATCTCCGATCGTTGAGTGAAATGCTCTAAAATTATTGTCAGGCGACCGGTTATGTTTTTGGTCATAAGTATATTCCTATTAGCGGAAAAGTGCGCCCATGAAAGAGGCAAATGTATCGGCTCAACGCGTGGACTCTATTCCCACGAGGCTTATCACCTGAAGAGAGGAGGGGCGATACACGCCCTCCTCCGACTCCCTATCAATCAAGACGCGCTCTCATTGGCGCTCGAGAGCTTTTAAAGGGAAGATTTATCACCTAAGTTCATTAAATTCCTCTTTTTTCTTTTTTTTTTGTCCCATTTTTTATATTTTTGTCATCTATATTGCAAGAAATCCTCAATTCTGGATTATGCATAAAATGCTTGCGATACACGAATGAGTTTCCTGTGTTACCGGTTGCTGTTCACACAGAAAACTTTCCTACATTTGCTTCAAACGTTAAACAGCCATATCTAAGGATTATAAAGAACTATAGCGTTGTTACTTGTCCAAAACAGAATCCTGAGGACCCGAATGTTTTCGATGTTGTCAGAGGACAATGCAAAACCGCCGAACTTTGCTTTCAAAGTCCCATCCAAAACAACGAAAGATTGAGTGTGCGTCTTTGATGTAAAAACTCATCGTCAATGGAAAGCCTTTTTGCATTCTAAATTTTTCAGACCATACTACACTCGCAGTCACACAATGAAAATAACTTACGAACTGAACGACTACACCCACATTCGAGTAATATATTTAATTACTTATTTAGAATAATTTTGATTTCTTTTACTATCGTTTAATATAATCTAGTTGAGTAGGAAATCCATCTCTAAACCAGATAGTCGTATCTGGCTATGCTTTAAAAGGAAAAAAATGATCTTATACGTCCCTGATTCATAATAGTCGTACAGAAGAATCTACCAAGAATTCAAAATAAAACGACCGGTAATTTCCTCGAATCGACTTAACAGTTATTAAGTGTTCATCGTACTTCTGAAAGAACGACTCATAACTGACTGTCTAAATTTTTCTTCATTTAAATTTTGATCATATTTGCTGCATTGAGGTAGGAATTATTCCTTGATGAATTGCTAGTTTCTTTTATCATAAACTCAGCGAATTGGATGCAATGGAATATAATTTTAAACTTAAACAACCATGTCGAATAGTGTGGCAATGAGCTACTTACATAGATACTTGTTTACCAAAACAAAGAAATATGAGATGATACATTCACTTCTTTGACTTGTAAGCCACTAAAAACTGTTTATCTAAGGTAAATAACAGTATAATTCTATTTAATTTTGTATAAATGTAAAGTAAATTTAGCTTCAATAGATGTCTGTGCATGTGGTATTATTCAATAGCGAAGAAAGGACGGTAAATTTGTAGATTTCCCTTGCCTACTGCTTCAGACCCTTGTTTGCTTATCAACTCAGTTGAGCATGTATGCTTGAGCTTCTTCAAACGTTCTCTATTATGCACAATGTTTTACCTCCTCGCTCGATTTATTTGACCGTTACTTTGTTAATTAGAATTGATTGAACACACCACTTTAAATTCACGAGTACATGATGATTGCTTTCGGCTTTGAGAGGACTTTGGGGACAAACTCCCACCAGAGCACTAATTTATGCAAGCAATCAAAGTTATATTAAATTTTGAGACTACAAAAACTAGTTAGGTAAAGATTGCAAGTTTCTATATGTTTCATGTAAACAAGGAAGTAATTCAATTTAACTATTGCATTACAAAGGTAGAACTTCATAGAAAATACTTTGACAAGAGATATTTCAGATGTTTATTTTTTGGATGCAAAAAAATTTATTTTTGACTAAAAATCGCCACTCTACGGAACTCAAAATTTAGTTGATCAAAAAACGCAACTCAAAATTTTAATTTTTACTCACTAAAAGTTGTTTAACTTGTATATTTACCTTTTGTTATACCTAGTTAAATAAATATCCAGAATTCTCAGAGTGTACTCACTTACGAACATGTTTACCGAAAGCATTTGTGCATTCCTCTTAACGGGATATTTAAATTCCATTATCATTCCTCGCCGAGTTTTTAGCCGCGGAAGTTCAAGCTCATCTATTTTAAGGCCGAGTTTAAAAATAAACTCCTCGAAAACCGTTTTTAAAAAGGCGCAATCCGAAAAAGGCATATCTATTTTAATGAGCCCTCGCTATCATCGAAAGGCCCTCCCACGCGAACGACGAATAAAATTACGGAATCTCCATCATGCATCATTTTTCACCGGAGGGGGTAAGAGAGACTTTTAAACCGTTCCGCGGAATAGATATTCCACATAAATTATCCAGCGAGAGGGAGAATGGGACACACCCACGCGCACTTTCACACACGGGGACGCGCTCGTCGGGTCATTCAATGATTCCGATCCCCACATGTGAACTCTGCGTATCTCCCCCTCCCACGCCCGAGGCATGTGTAGGGAGCATCCACGCACCCACGCACGGCAGTCGATGACGTCGACTCCCGATTTTTTATTTCGGAGGGATTGGCCATTTTGCATTTCCGGATGGCGCGGGGGGCGGCGGGGGCAGAGCTGCGCACACGTCACGGCCGCCGTGGCAGAATAACCTCCCGGGCCCCACCCCTCAAATCACTAAGCTACCTTGCCTTCCTCCTCTTTTCGGGGGTTACCCAGTGCCTCCCACCGATATTGATTCACGACATGTGCCCCTCCTTCCCACAGGGTACCCTCCCCGCTTTCCTTGACTTTCCCCTCCCCCCGCTCCCTGTACCCTTAAAACGTTCCCTGCACGCCCCCGCACACACCCTCGGTTTCTTCTCCACCCGAAAGACACGGGGGTTAAAAGGTACGTAGTGAAGCCCCGTATTTCACCGGAGGATGGGTCTGAGTCGATCGGGAGTGTCCGCGCCGTCACTTCCGATGATATAAAAAAGCGGAGACGGTTGGAGTGTCTCTTTTTTCATGCCCGAGAGGTGTGGAGTCTGTGGAATTCCTCTAGTGATTTCAACAGGCGGGATTATATCTGCCGCTTTCATCTTTCCCATAAGCGGAGGCTAAACAGAGTTTCGAGAACAACTGCGCCCCGAGGACGTGAAACTTTTATAAGCGCACACAACTCGCGAATCTTTTGATCTAATATTCTATTACTGCGCCGAGGAGTGCGTGTGTCTACAATACTTGTAACCGCGTACTCCAAGCGGGTACAACTTTACGCTGCCGTACTCCTGTTTGAGGATTCGATTTTCTAATCTAATTTTCTCATCCCGCTCATGGCCTAGCTGCCGAAAGCTTGAGTAAAAATATTATCGCCAGGAAAACAAGTGGATGACTATTGGCTAATTGATAATAGAAGCGTTTTCCATGTCACGTCAGGAGTAAGTCACTTCCGGCCCGCACACACAATATCGTATGGATATTTTATAAGCTACGACAAAACTGGGAAAAAAATCATTAGATGAAACGTACTATGTTTGGTGATTTTTTCGTTCATGCGAAATATATAATTCGTGAGCATGATGCATATCATGCATATTTAGAAAGAGCAAGCGTCCCGTCAAATTACAGAAAATTGCGCTCAATTCTGAAGCTTGTTATTGCTCGACCTTTTCAATTACAAGAGCCATCAAATTTTTAAATTCTTGAAGTACTATAAGTAAAAGATAATTTTTTGGACTTAAGTATAGAAACGAAAAGGTTCATGGAACTGAACAAGTCGCTTAGCAACTTATTTTATTAGTCTTAGTCTTATTCTTATTCTCATGGCTATACTATTTTAATGGCAACTTTAGATCAAATGAATTACTATATATTTTGTGCATTTTGTATCATACAGTATTTCCTTCAAACCTCGCTGATGGAATTTCGAATGCTATATCTCAAATCTAATTTTGACTTTTCAGAATATGTGGGCCCATAAAGAGCTAAAAGCATTGAAACCGCATACCTACGTTACTTAAGCGCATGATTCAAACGCAGATTTTTATTGTTAGTTTTTATCTAAGCTTCTTTATAATAAATTTGAAGATGCTTACATTGGGAGCGAGATGCGCATATCGCCATAGCATTTACGTTCTTTGATGGTTTTTGGTGCTTTGTGTTATTCTCTAAGCTTCTTTGCAAACCGAAAAGCGGGAGAAAGTTTTCAAAATGCAAATGAGAAGAGACAAGTGTATGCTATTGCTACTTCGTGTATTATTCCTCATTCCAAAACTTAAGCAGGTAAGTAATAGGAATAGATATCATGGAGTATGAATTAACCATTTCAGAGAAACAATTTGTTGACAATAACACTTCTGTTTATTTTTTTCAATAGTATGTGGCTCGATTACCGAACGCCCATTCTACAATTACTCTCTTATGCAACAAAAAGGATAGTTTGTTTCGAAAACGATTTCGATATTCTATATCAATTTCCAACTTTTATAGATTCAGACATCACTTCCTTTTTATTGTACAAAAATAGCCCCATTTAGAAAACAGTTATTCCAACATCCTCAAAACCACTCGAAAATGTGCAATTAAAACGCGCTTCAAATCTCTATCAAATTCTTAACATTTCGCGCACCTCGGATTGATTGGGTTTCGGAGGTTCGGATTCTTCAGTTTTTTCCGAAACATCCTCCACCGGGACCGTTTTCAATCACCGCACTCTCGCGACCGATGCGAGAGATAAAGAAGAGCGGCCGCTGCACGTGTAAGTGTTGAGGTTGGCCGATTGACTGTGCTAACGGCATGTGGGTGTCGGGCTTTCAAAGGATTTTGACGAGTGATCAGAATTCCATTTGCGGCCGATCGAATTCTAGGATCGGATGGGGGAGTGGCGGCGAGGGAGCGGGAAGGGAGCGGCGAGGGAGCGGGGAGTCTCGCGGGGAGACGGTCACTCGAACAGTCAGGCTCGATTGGTCACTAAGGCTCGTTTAGTTCCCTTTCTTTTTGTTTCTTTGAGCGTGGACTGTCATCCGCAGTTGCATCGGCCGAAAGCGAGGTATTTAGGTAAAGTAAACATCCGGAGCGATTTTTTGTGTGCATTCCCTTCCGTGAAGCGTCCTCGTCGTCCGCGAAGGGATTATAACCGATAAATAATTGAATGCGAGCGTTTTATTGGCGTCGAAATGGAGTTTCGTAGGAGAGCGTTCCTATTTTGACTTTGTTCCGCGAATGTTATTTTAGTCGCGCAGGAATTCTGTGTTCGGTCGCAGATCCGCCTTTCCTTCCGATGAGTTCTACGCTTCGGCGATCGTCAACATAGCTAATTTCAACATATGCCATTCGTAAATACTACAAATAGTACTTATACCTATATATACTAGTTCTACTTGCGTGACATGGATGTTGAATGGGTCCACGGAAGCGAGGAGGGGAAAACAATCCCTTACTATTTGAGTGGTTTTAGTAAATAGTATAATACTACGGTACTATTTGTAGGGAAAATCTTACCGAATGGAAATCAAAAGTGAATATTTTTTTCTCTACGCGATTGATCCCGCAAGAAGTTTTACAGAAATATAAAATATTTCCCCACTTTCTGTTTTAAATTTCTTTCTGATCCATCAGAGATTATATTTCTACAAAACGTATTAGTAAAACAAAAATAAGAAACTTTATTAAAAGTAGTAATAAAAGTGGTACACGATTAAAATAGTATGAAGAAGGGGAATTAAATAAATTGAAGCAACTTTCAAATTTAGAGCACTACTTTAAAAAGAATCCTAACTTGTAGCAGATATGTATTTTTTCGTGATGTGTATGGCACCTTTGATATTTTGGTATATCCTCCGTTGATTACTCGTATTTTACCCAATATATTACTCGTATTTTACCCAATGTGTTACTCGTATTTTACCCAAACAAAAATGAGCTCTAAAAACATTTCGGATCCTCAATGTCTTCCAGGAAATAGAAGCAAATAGATAGTGATATGAGGAACAAATCCATATCAAAAGCACGCTTCTCAAAATCTCTATCCCAACTTTTCCATGATGAGAATTCCATCATAAAAGGAAGCTCAATTTCAATAAAACCTATTCAAACGTTATCGCGCTAGCATCACATTTCTACCGACCTATAACTTATACTCTTCTTCTTCTTCCCAAATCTTTCAATTGAAAGTCCGGCATTAGGACCACCTCACCTCTTAGAGTCCGAGGGAATTTATAAAAGTAATACGTGTTTTAAAATATCAGCAGTTCTAGTAACAACTGAAAGGAACGTTGAAGATTGAACGTAATCGATCTTCACGATCTCGCAAAGGAGGAAGATAGCAGAATTTCTTAATCTAAAGTGCTCAAATTATTTAAAATTCTTTTATATAACCTCATAGTACCGTGCAAGTGGACGCTCATACGATTCACATAGGACGCATTTTATTTTCGAAAAGATACTTGTAAAAATTATTCTTTCTGATTTAAGAAATTATTTGTTATCACATTGTGTTACAAAGAGGCGTTAGCTTATGTAATCTTATGGAACTAAATGAGAGAAAAAAACAAAGAAAGAAATTTGTTCTATAAATTCTACGGGTACGCTTTTCACTATCATTATAGCATGACAAATAAAACCGTTCGTACCATTCCCTATTAGAATATGACAATGCGATATTTAGATTTCGACTTTTTTGGATTTGTATGGAATCAATCACATGATAGGTATACATGGAACTACATCCTCAAAAATACTAGAAAGTCCTAAGATCCGGAAAGAAACGCACTGTTAGCGGCGAAAATATTATCTATAAAGAACAAAGGAGACCGAAGGAAGAGAGAGGGGCTTCATAGGAAAATAACGAACCTTTGTCGGTGTTTGTCCTTCGAAGGTCGTTGCATCCACCGTAGCGGCCCATCCTTTGATTTCGTTTTATGCTCGATGGCCTCGGCGGACCACATCCATTGGATTTTCACGGGGAGATGCTCCTCCAGCCCACATTGGTTAATCTCTCTTACACCATTGAACCAGCCCAAACTTCCCAACGGTCGAGGATGATATGAGCGCTGAAAGAGAAAAAGAGCTTTGAGGATGGCGACTCTTCCCTGGATATATCTGGGGTTGAGATGAAAAGGAAACCTTGTAATAACGTGATCAATAGATAAAGGAGAAATCAGCTCATCCCAATATGTAACCAAGATAAGAACTATGAACGATCACTCTTTTTTATTAAGCGAAAACAGCTAAATATTTATTGATAATCCACTAGTATTATCCAAGAGAATATATGCTCATGCGTGTCTATTCTTAAGCATACATTAACGAACATTTTTCATAAAATTTATTGTTGTAAACGATCTCTCTCACCCATTCCTGAAAGCATTCATCAGGAAGAGTATCGCTCTGCTCCCTGCTCTGCTATCGAATACCATCTATTACGTGTTTTATTTTAATGAAATTCATACAATTTATATTAGAATATATTCCTCGGTAATCGGAGACAAAATTTCGATTAATGAAGCGTTTTTATCGTTTTAAACTATCATGTATTAATCGAGTATTCAATCTATTGCTATTTTTTTTTGCTTCAGGTCATGTTGTTGCGTTTTATTAGAGAATGTTTGCTGTAATTTCAGTCGTTTAATACTTTAGATAGGTGGGTTCTACAGATAAAAAAACTATTACAAACGTTTTATTAAAAGAACCAAGATAACTGATTTCCTCAGAGATATATAATAAACAAAATTGCTTCGAGATGGAACAATCGGCGTCGGCATCATAATAATGTAAATTGTCACTTCTCTAAAGCAGATAATATCATCCTTGTCAGATGCAATTTTCTTTTAAATAATAAACATGAATTACTTAATTATTTAGATATTCTTAATACTTTTAATTTTTTCTGTGGATAAGTCAAATTCATTTCAATTACAGTCCTGATTTAAAACAAAGTGTACATGTTGCGTTTAATGATTATTAATAATTTACGTGCTTATCTTTATCGCGATATTTTTACCATGTATCTATAAATATTCTAGTTATTGGTATTTAAATTTCAGATGAATGTTTATATAGATATATTAAAAATAGATGCAAAGAGAGAAACATTGATGAGTGATTCGCATCGTTACTTAAAAGGCGAAAAGCTTTTCACCAAAATAACATTTTCTTGTGTTAGTGTGAGTGTGGGTTAACATGATAAGATCTTATTATCTGAGAAGTGATTTAAGCGTTGATTTCAGGAGTTAGAGAGTCTCTCACACTCATTATTATTCCTAGAGATTCATCCATTGTTAACGGCTTTCAAGTGGGGCATTAAATACCCACGAGCTACGCCTATCAAATTCTATCCATAAATTCACCTCCAGGCGAGTTTTATCAGCATTCAACGTACATCTCTTTAATTACTTACTCGTTCCTCCACGATATACGCCCTTTTCCGACCAACAATTTCTTGCCGAGCGTACTTCGGAGTCCCATATATATATTTATGCCAGTCGACGCAGCCGGGGTCCAGCGGGAGAACTGGGGCTAATTGCATACGGATTAGTTAGGGCGAGGAAAGGTTCAGGTAGGATATCAAGTGTGAGCGAAGAGGAGATGAAGGACATATTAGGATGATTTCGATGCTAATGAAAGGAGCTTCCGAGGAGAGGAACGGGTCAAAATTGACGGCGTTAGGAATAATGTAAAAGTGCGATGAAGCAAAACACGGGAATAAAGAATTGAAGGCGGTGTGAATTCAAATTTCATGGGCTCACTCGGGAAGTTATTCCAGTGGGGGAAAAGAAACTGGAATGATAAAATGTAGACAATCTCCGTTAATTCCCATTATGATCACCAATAATATTTATTTATCGCTACAATTAAACCTTGGCTAACGAGTGATACTGCTAAAGGAATTTTTGGATGAAAAAATGTCCGCTGTTTTTCGGACTACGATGAAATAAATGTATCGGCCAACGAATGTCAACCAGGCTTTTAGCGCATTTGCGCTCACACAATTTTTTTATTTATTCTTAAAAACTACAAATAGGCACCAGGCCTGGTGGTAGTCATATCAGTGGGAGAAGGGAAAAATAAAATAATCTGCCTGGTGTTCACCCTAGTCGGGAAGGAAAACCCCCCCAAAACCTCCCGAAGGCGGTATACAATACATATAATTACAAAATATACAAAAATATTTCACAATTTACAACAATAATACAGTATTCCGAGATTTACTACAATATTACAATATTAAAAAACAATACTGCAACAAAATCACGTATCCCTTTTTATTTTATACGTGGATACATTGTAGGATCATAAATGTATTGTAGAAGTAAATAGTAAATTTTGAAAGGACAAAATATACGTACTGCTCTTCCTTACCAACGAGCTAATGATTGTGATACCTTTTGTCTACGATTTTGGGATTTATATTTTCAAGAAATTCCTTGTTTTCAGAAATTACAGAAAATTCTAACCGAAAAAACGAAGATTTCGACTTTCTAGTATGATTGCTGAGTGAAATACACAAGGTGGCATTACATTTCGTAAGCAATGAGTTAATAGAGATACCAAAGGGATTAATAAATTTCACCACAATGTTAACCGCTGTTTAGTTCAAACAGATATACATCTGCTATGTTACCTCTGAGGATTGTTTAAGTTCACAATGACGCGACACTTGCGAAGCGCTCGGCGACTATTTTTCTCGGTAAAACGATGTAATTCCCGTCCTTTGAGAACTCTAAAACATGGAATAGGACTTCCTCTACGGGCTTCTAAGGGAATATGAATTCTGTATTCCTTTGATGATATTTTGATAGAGATGAAGGCATTAAAACCCAACGCCGAAAGAAGCACCGTAGAATAATATGGAAGCTTTACGTACAATTTGAAACAATATGAACAAAATACATAGATGAGAAAATAAAAATGTAAGTGGTAATCAGAGGGAATTTAATTATAATCCATACCATTGTAATTTTAAGGGCATAAACAAGCAGAAAGTTTTCTAAAAAGCAAAAATCTTTTCTTCAACCTTCGCTTCATATATTTTACCCAATAAATAAAAATCTGTATTTTAATTGAAGATCGACATAAAATAAGCTTTGAAAATTTCAGTAACAGAAAATCAACCTCTCCTTTGAAAGGAACTCTATAATTGATGGTTTTCGTCTTCGATTTTCTTTCTGTCTTATAAGGTAACGTTAATTTTTTGCCACTTCCAAAATGGATATTTAAATATATTGTATGGATGAATGAAAATTTATTTGGGTTTACTTCACGGCAAGAGTGCCGTTTAAATACTTGAACTAATGTTCGCTATTACGGTGGAATCGAAGTAAAGATAAAACTCTCTACAATCAGGATCTAAATCATTCATTTCTTGTTCGGATGTATGTATTTAGTGCACGGTGACAGTTATCTTACAGTGATTTATGGCGAAAATCAGCAAAGGGTTTAATGTTCGATGGGATGGACAAAGGCAGCCGTGTCAGAATCGTATCCAAGAATGGAATGAACGGGAAGAGAAAATAGAGATTCAGAAACAATGAAAATAAAGGGCAAAAGGGAGGGCTGCAGATTAATGAGGATGGAGAGAGAAGAAGTTCATCTTGTCTTGTCGGCTCTCATAGTGAGAGAGAGAGAAACGCCGAACCGAGTCTCGATTTGGACATCACTAATGGGATTTTTCGCACTCCGCGACTTTTTGCTTCCCCGTCCTCATAACTTCAGCCACTCTAGCTGGACCACTTTTGTTCCGCGTGCATTTAATTTAGCCGCCTGCCCTTCTTTTCTCCGCTGATGAGATATTTCGGTTGTAAAAACACGGCCATCCTTGCGCGGAACTCAAAAATCATTATGAGGCTGATATATTTTCCACGCTACCCTAGAGCCTAATTGGAAGCAAAAAAAATAATCTTAGGATGAAAATATAAAGCCTGTGAGATTCTTAATAGTATTCTATATTAGTTATTACTTCTCCCGTGTTATAAGGTAACCTAAACGTTTTTGTTGAAACTGTTGACTGTTAATTTTCATAATTAGAACTCCAGGATATCCTCACTACGATCAAAGTAATTGCGATCGCTTTTTTCTACAAGAAAAACTTTCATAGATATGGTTTTTACATCATATTTATTCACTGTGCTCACCGTTACATCTTTCATCCCTTTTTTCATATTCAAATCATCAGCAGAGTCCGTGAATGACAGGAAGTAAATAAAGCCCTATTTTAACACGAATTTTGACATAATCTGTTCTTTCGAGGAATTACGCTACGTTTGAATATTCAGTCACTTGAGGTATTAAGTTATACGACGTACATCAATATTATCTACTCCCTCGTATGTCTCTCCAACCCTTCACCACCAGAGTACTCCAATTAATTACCGCGCAATGAGACGTTCCTTTCATCCTCAGGTACGATGTGCTTTCACATATGAAGCCTGGTTTCCTACACGTTTTATATCCCTATTCTTTTATCATTGGAAAAACAACGAGGTGAAGCAAAGGCGTGGCCAAGCTGAAGATGATCGTCACGGGGTGCCGCTGAGTGAGCCATCCTTTGATCTCTTTAACTCTTGAATAGAGGACGTCAGGAGAACAATGGAGATGGATCCTAGGGCTCTCAACTCTCGGTAAGGGATAGGTAGTGAGAAAGGGTAAGGGGGATGATCAGGTGCTTCGAATGGGATGGAAAGTGCTTAAATGAGATATCGAAGACGGTTCAAGAATCTTGATGTGTCCCCGAGAGACAGTTTCTTCCCTCTTCTGATTGCAAAAAGAGGATTGGCCTAATTGCCATTTAAAATCGAAGAGAAATTTTAAGGGAATCTAATAGTGCATTTTCTGATTTACATATTGGCGATAGCCGTAGATGGAGTAAAGAGCATTTGATAATTCTAAAATTCTGTTTCATAATTCACTCATCTGGGGTGAATTTAATTCCTGCATTGGAAAAAATTTATCAAGGAATAAATAACAAAACTTTAAAACCGAAGAAAGCTTTGTTTGGGCTGAAAAGAGGGATAAATCTCATTGTCAAAAGCATGATAATAACACGGTTTCCTATATTTTCAAGTTTGATCTCAATTACTATTCACAATTTCATCGACATTTTCATGAATTAAATTTAACCATTCAACGTTAAGTTGTCGTATAATAATATCTCCAATTCATAGAAAATGTTTTTAATAGGCTATTAGGCAGACATCGGATGTGTTATCTCTCGGTGCAAGATGCGAAGATTTTGATCTATCTCGTATTCCTATCTGAGATATGTCACGCCGTGTATCGTCTTTTGTAAGCTAGGTTGTGCCTTAACTATAAGACAAAAGAAAAACGTATGACTATATGAATCTGATATGACCAAGCTCTAATTTGTGGAAAGGAGCCATACTAAATAAAATAAAAACACTGGAAGTTACTAAGTGTTTTTATTTTATTTGTTATGACTATTATCTCTGAGACAATCTCTCTATATTTTCTCTGTAGATAAAAATCTTATATTCTATTGAGGCACTCATTTAATCTGCCTACTGTGTTACATATACTGATTCACATATTCTATATCTGATCATTACATAACATGTAGACGTTTGCTAAATTTTTCGTAAAAACCACAGTTTGATACTTTGATGACGTCGGAAGATCTTTATCTTCAGATTACGTAAATCCTTTAACAAATTCAAAGTGTCCTTGACGTTAAGATTTTTTGTGTAACCGTAGACCTTCTTCTTATATTTTAGATTAACTTTTAGGACAGTAATTTTGATTAATATCTTAATTTATTAAATTATACATTTACATTTGCTATAATTTGAAGACACCGATAAAATATCTACCACGCAAGGTATACCTTTCCAATCTCAGACAATTATTTAACGTAATATATTTTATTTCATTATTTCATCTCTATACATAAAGTGCCCTGATTATAAATACATCCACGTTATTAGTGTAAGTTAATTTTTAGCTTGATATTTTTACCGAAAGAGACCACCTATTCCCATGGGTGAATTTTATCCTGAACTATATTCTCTGACCCATGCACGTTTAACATTTATGTATTGCGGGAAGCCTACGCTGGAGGATGTGTCTCAATGAAAGCGCGACTTCGCAGGGCACGTGATTTAAATAACGAGGAAACAAGGCCACTCCTTCCGAAATTCAGCTGGCGAGAGCTAAACGAATTAAGTGAATTCAAAGCCATATCTGGCTCTCAGATTACTCCATAACGACAGCCGGGCGTCCCAGTGAGGTAATGAATTGGACCCGACCCAATAGCTAAACGATTTCAACGGCTTAGCTTTAATTAAATTAAATTGATTGCACCTATCGCCCAGATTGTGGTAAAGAAGACTATGAGCTCTGTTTCAATTATCTGTAAATGGAAACCATTATTATAACACTGTTTAATTTATCAGTTTTCCCGCAGCTGTTCTCAAAAGATTCCAGTTTCCCAGCCGTAATTGCTAGGCTCCCATGAAAATTACGTGTAATCTACTTTCTCTCTTTCTCCCACAATTCTAGAGCGAGCAATTCCGTCGGAATGAAATTAAACATGTATCTTACCATTTCCCGGGAGTTATCGTACGTGCAGAGTATAATAAGTAATTTAGGTTGTCACACTGTTTTTGGGGAAAAAATGTCGGTGAGCAAGAGCAATAGCCGTCTTAAGGAGTGTTTTAAATATATTTCGGAATTATCATAACCAACGTAATGAGTAACTATGGTGAGACGTTGGTCTGGCTTTTCAATTTTAGAATGGACGCCACTTACTACAAATCTGAGGAGAAAAATACGTTCCTTTCTATGATTTTCTAAAATTTTCTGACAGTTAATTCCTATTAACTACTCTTAATGAATATGATATTTGGACTTAGTCGCTACTTAGTTGCAACTGCTGATAGCCTTCGAGCCGAAATCGGCAGGAAAATAAAATCCTTTAGTGTGGAAATTTAGGAAGTTCTTTTCCTCTCCGTTGAACTAAGAGTTCCTAAGTAAACAATGAATGCGACCGTACATATTTTCGTTACAATCATTCGAGCGATGGGTTATCTAGCAATATGACAGAAAGTTTGAGGAAGATTCATGATTCCTTTATAAACGAAAACAGCGATCGTACTGAAACCTATTTAATATAGATAATGCAAATCTCATCAACAAGAACAAGGAGTGAACCACGCCACACAGAACATCTACATCGACGCCACTCTCTTCTCCGCAAGATTAATCCGAAATTATATCGCATGGGCTCATAATAGCGATCGTGCAGCTACCGCGCTTCTTCGCGTGGCTGGAGCTCCCTTATTTGCCTCGTGTTTCCCCTCTCTCTGTCCGAAGCCCCCCCACCCCTTGGTATCACCACACAACAGTAAGGAAATAAAAGAGAACAAGGAAGAAGACGAAGTGGAAAATGAGGTAGCGGAGGGGGGGAGAATAGATCGAAAGAACGAACGGACCCTGGGGCACGCAACCTGTTCGTCCTGATGCAATTGTGGTAATCTGGAGGGGGCGTGGCTTTCTTGAGCGGATGGAAGGGTCTGTCCCCTCTCTACGCCCCTCTTATCAACTCCCCCTATTCTAATCCTTCCTCTCCCTCTTCATTGTTCTTAGCCGTTCCCTTTGCCTTATGCCCTCATGCCCCCACTTCTTACTGCTACCTACTCGCTTTGCCAGTGCTTTCCAGCCTTCCTCGGCAAACATAAGTATCGACTCGAACTTCGCGGTACACAAATTCCCTACATTTGTCAGTATGGATTGAGATTGAAGTAAAACTGAGCAGGTGTAAAACTGAATAATTTACAATTTTCATGATATTGTGATATTAAACGAAAACTAGCCAGCGGTCAAGAAAGAAATAGGAACACGGCTTTTAATGTATAAGAGATATGGAAATTTCCATAAAGCCATCTTTGTCAGCTAATCTGCCTTGCCATCGGTTCTGGAAACCGGGAAGTCCCAGATTAATGACCTTCTGAGAAACGCCATATGTACATTTCAATAATTATGCCATATGAGTAGAAGATAATTATGCGCGAACAGTGGGGTATTTACAGTGAGACGTCTGGAAGGATGGTGAGCGGTGGAGTTCTATCAGTTCGACGTCGTAGAGGACGAAAATAAGGGAGTTTTGGGAATCTTCATGGATTTTGAAATAACGACAATGATCAAATTTGCACGATGCGAAATTTGAATACTGTTACCCTCGGATATTATACCAAACACCATGCTCATTCGCCGGATTGGGAGCCCTCACCTTCTTCAGCTACTCTCCCCTTACGTTATCTATCTCAGCTACCTTTACTCATTCACTCACCTCTTCCAGCAACGCACTTCATCTACCCGCACTCCCTTCAGCTACCTTCAGACCATACCCTCTTTCTTGTTAGCTAACTATTCCCCTCCATCCGTTCCCCCGTCTCTCGGCCACCCTTTCCCCTGACCATCACCCCTTGAGCTACCAATTCCCCATACCCTTCAAATGTGACCCTACCTTTCCACCTGTCCCCCTTCCCCTAACTCTTACCCATAATCCTTACTGCTTTTCTTCATCCTTCCCCTTTTACTACCCCCTTAACCTTCTTCCTTACCCTCCGCCTTCTCCGGCTTATTCCCTCTCCTCGCCCCCTTTACCTTTCCAACTCCACAACCCTCTTTTCTCTCCCACCGCTGCTTTCCCGACTTCCACGCACACTCATTCCACTTCAAAAGGGAATTCCGGATGCCTCATACGGAAATAGATTTGGGAAAACTCGACCTAATTCGGTTGTTCGCCTCCCTGCAATGTTTTTCTTATCCGAGGGGAAGTTTTTATTTTTCCGCTCGGCTTTAGGTCGTCTGAGCGTCAGCCTTATCGATTGATCAGCCCCAGTCTATTTGGGTAATGAACGGTTAGTTTAAGTTTTGGCAAGAGACACCCCGTCATGTCGGCGAGAGCTAGGTGACGCTACTTAATTTATGGCCTATCGTGAGTTCTCCCGGCGACGGGATTGAATTAAAAATAAGGGGACCCTCGTGTTCGACGCCCGTGCAAACTTTCCGCTGTGATGAAGCAGATGACGGTGTGGAAGCGATCCGAATAGATAATCAAGTTGAATGTGTGTCAGGTGAACGGAGGGCGGGTTGCGAATAACTTTGCTATTAAACCAACGAGATTTAATAGTAATTTTTGATAAAGCCTTTTGTTCAGCATTCGCGCCTCGAAATGTTTGTGCACGAACAGCATACCGCGCTTTGATAAAAGTGGCAGAAAAGAAAATGAATTCGTGAATGTTTTATTTCTTTTCTTTTCATTATAAATAATCCGTGTTTTCTTTATTCGTTCTAATAATTATTTTCTCTTGTACGTTGTTTATTTACATCGGTAGGTATCTGGAAAAAGTTTTCATGCTCAAGGAACAATCTAAATCTATTTCATACAACTCATTATATATCATCATCATCATCATTTCAATAATTATTCCTTATTTTCTACGTACTTCTTTACCTTTAAAAGGGGTTGACGTTGTAATTTGAGTTACAGTGCCAACTCGCAGTATTCAAATATTTAGATATAAATAATAAGTAATAAAATTAATGATGCAAAATAAAGTACGTAGTTTCATGTATATTTTTCTTTCGGCCTCGATTAAAAGCAATTTACTTTCGTACTGAAATTGGCACTATAATTCGTTACACCGAAAGAACGAAGCAGTAATTTACATCATCCGACCGTATACGCTACTTATTCCAATTTTCGCGAAACGAAGAAATATCGAAGCGCCGTATACTTCGCCGCATCCATATTTCCATCCTAATCGCGACAAGTGCAGATAAGAAAGGAAATGCTCACCTCTGCAGCAGTCTCGAATGCATGAATCATAAAAGGAAGGAATAAAAAAGGAGCCAAAAAGCCGTCCTCGCTGCAAGTGCATTCATCCCGCTCTCGCATGCAAGACCCGACCCGTTTTTGTTTCCGCGCTCTAAATCGGTCGTATCGGAATTAGCGCCATCGCGTGGAAAAGAGATGACATCCTCCATTCCCAAATGGGAAACTCTTTATCTTCTCCAGGGTTTCACTTCCTTGTCTGCAGTATTCCGTACGGCGGGGGTCTCATACGTATCCCGTACGGCACGGGGGGGCTCATACCTTCGAGTGCCTCATTATCGATCTGCGATTCTAAGAAATACGCGACAAGTAGAGAGAACATAAGCGTGCAAAACCGTGCCGTTTTGACAGTCGCCATGCAGACGAACCAACGCCCTCCGGATTCATTTTTTCCGCGAAGCGGTGCATAATAAAAGCTTTCTCCACGCCTCCGTGTCAACTTCCATGTTCTATTCCCAAGGGTTTGTGAATGCTCCGAACTGTTTGGCTCCGCTATGGGATGCGGAGGTGCATTTTGAGTAACGTGTGTCATCATGACGTATTAAAAATCCCCGTCCCTTAAAGACAAGAATATCATTCCACTTCCAGTCCTATGAATTAAAAGCTTCTTCGTTCCTAGGATGGAACACCCTTGGAGTCGGCTGGAAATATCGATTTAATATTTTGTGAGGTTGGGAGGGAAAGATTCCCCGACTCGAAAAATTCGTGTTCCAATTTTCAGAGTAAAGGCGGAGTAAGGAGGATTTTTAAAAGTGTTGTTTCCTTTTCTATGTCATCATTCCGACAATGTGTCGTTTAAAATATATATTTGGAATCAACTTTATCTTGTAGTCTGGGTAATTTAAATTGAATCAAAATATTAGGATCTCTTTCAGCCACATTTCGGGTGTTAAATAAAGAATACAATGCAGGAAAAGAAGAAATATCCACACTCGATGTGTTCCAAATATGCCGAAGTGGCCCTCGAAATGAGAGACAAAGTATTCAAATTATTTCACCGAGAAATGTGTCCGATTGTCTGTTTTGCTATCTATCAGATTAAAAGATGAGCATTTATCAAGTAAAAAATAAAAACTGTCTAATTAATGGGGATTTATCTCCTTGTCATTCTAAACCTGATTGAATTAAGTCAGCGTATCAGCATGAAAGTTACCTTTAGGACTCAATCGATATCCTCTTAAGGTTATCTATTTAATGACGTATCTGCTATTTAACAGTCAAAATTTCAATTTTAAACGGAACTGTTATTTTTCCGTAAAATAAAATTATCGGTAATACCCGTAAGCTAAGCTTGTTGAGTTTGTATTTTTGGGTATAACGGAGTTAATGAAACCATAATTTCTTATAATGAAAACATACCGAAAGTCTTTGATTTAAAGTAAAACCACCCAGAAACTATAAAATAGTCTTCCTAATCTTCTAATGCTGAATTTCTCATTAGTATTGACTGAAACTTGCCACTAATTTTGGAACCAGTTTTAAGAGAGTTCACCTCAAAATTACACCGAAAAACACGAAGGTTTTATTGGCAGGATAAAAAGGACTTTAATCACGGTGATGCAGCAGATCGGCAGCGGAAAAAAAGGTAGAGATGGCACGTACGCCGTTCTTCATTTGTTTATTGTCGTAATCAATAAAAACACATCGATAAAGGAATGGCAAGGGACCGATAAATCAATCCACCCGCGTATATTACCGCGCGATTTTATTAACCCGGCCGGTAAAAAATCTGCGCGGGGCAAAAAATACCCGGACGGGGAGCCATCGCAAGGGCTCAGTGGACGCACGTGTGCGGGAGTAAAAAAGTGTTAAGAGATCCAAAAATAGAAGGCCCACTGATTACAATCGAGGCGCATGGAGGGACGTTTTCCCTCCGTCGGATGACGACATTCCGAATCAAATCAAGCGACGGTGATGACCATCTGAAGGGAATGTGGAAGGGGGAGGGAATGTGGGAGGGGAAGTCACGTGACGTCTCGTCTGTGGGTTGCGAACGTCTGCCTTCAACTATTTCCTTCCTTTTCATCCCTCGTCGATCGGATTCCTCAGCCGCATTCCTTATAACGCTTCCTTTCGAAAGAAGGGGTTTCTCTTAACGGCACTTTCGCCGTGCTATTTCGGGAGATTATTGTAAAAACAATCCTGTTTCGAATTCATGAACAACCCTCAATCGAGATGATGAGTTGCTCCCTTAGGTTTTGTTTGCATATATAAGCACCACTCAAATGTGACAAATTGGAAATATGAAATGGCGAACGCCTCTTTCCAGATACATAAAATGCAGACTTGTTTATCGCCTGCTTGAGGTGCTTTTATAGGAAAACCAAAAATTTTTTTCGGAAATATTCTACTTGAAATAAAACCGAGAGGCATTATCGATAAATACTTTAGCAGTTGTCTAACAATGAAAATTCTTCATAAATTCGAGATCACGACAAACAGACATAACTATAGCTTTATTGGACTAAAATGATTATCTTCCTGGAACTTTTTAAATTCCCTACAATAATCTGATTTATATCAATTACTTATTCTTCATGGATATTTGATTTTGTTTTTTCGTCTCAGTTTTAGCAACAATAATATAATAATAAAGTCATTTCATTTTGACGATATTGTGAGTGATACTTTCTTGGCTTTATTACATGAAATTTCAAAGATAGAGACAGAAAAGAGAGAGAAAAAGAAGTACGCAGAAGAAAATTACTTTGCAGGTTTTAAAACCTAAGGTTTCACTTAAGAAAAAATACACCTGCAATAAGGAGTGTGAAAAAATTGCTAAACTTTGGGATAGGTAAGTAAGTGAAACAAAACAATACTGATGTATATTTAACTTATGTAACTTATTAGAATGCATGAAAATAAACAGAAAAAGAACATAATGTAAACCAATTAATTTGTTTACAAAATATATCTGTATGGAAAAAAGCAATAAAAACTAAAATTAGAACAAAATAATAGATATTAAAGAGTTCGTTAGTAGTAATCATACTTATCAATAGATTTGAATAAGTCAACACCAAATTTTCAGCACAAAAAACTGATCCTGGATGAGGGAAAATCATACCGTGTTCTAACCACCTTACTTTCACACACTATCTTCATATTTCACTTCTCCACTGCTATTGAGATCACGCATTTCTATGTCTTCCAAAATTCATTGCTTAACATTCAAGAAGACCTGGTAAGACACAGCTTTCTGCGATGTATTCCTGTTCCTCCTTTCTTCGCGAGGAAATATGTTTGACGTATGAGGAAATTTTGCAATAGTCATGGATGGAGGAAAGTCAAGTCTCGGCCGAGATATCTATTTTCCTTGTGCTCCTCGAACGTTCCTCACTCTTCGAGTGGAATTGGAGAGGGACGGCAGAGAGGCGGAGTCACCTCACTGATACTTGGGAATTGGTCAAATCCTTCCTCGAACGTGACGTTTAAGAGAGTGCGACCAAAGATCTTTATTTTAGCGAGAGATCCAGATTCTGGAGAAAACTTTCATTTCCCCAAAGCTAAGGAGAATAAATTTATATGTGTATACACTTAGAGTGTTTGAAATTTGAATCTGTTTCTAAAATAAGCTTAGACTGTAAAATTAGACTGATGTCTTGAATACTATTTATTACGATATCATAGTACTTATTTATACTAATTGCATTGTATTAATTCAGTTAACTCAGTTTTGTCACACGCCTTTTGTAAGAATATTTTACGGCAAAAGTTTATTACTCTATCACCCATCAGATTTGGGTATATTTTCTCTTAAACTTCATCGTTTATTAATGTTTCATTCGAAGATTACAATTATTTCAACATTCAAAGATATTTATGCTACTGCTTTCTGCCTTATAGTCCAAATCTGTTAGCAAATTTTGCAATTGAAGTAATAATTTAACTACTTGTCCTATTTATGTTTGTCTCTAGTCATTATTATTATTAATACATTAACTCTGAAGATAGGGATAAACCTGGTGGCTGAGTTAGTTATCATGCAATAAACGAACACAAAAATTGTCTACAAATAATAAGTAGGCATCTAAAACAGATTTGATTGAAAACAGGATTGATCATTGATAATTTTATTCTCATAATTAAATATTAACAACAGATGCATCCCATATATTTTCCTTGATTTGTGGCAAACGAAGGCGTAATAGAATTAATTTATAGAAAATTTCCAAATGAATGAAAATTAACATCGTAAGAACCGCTCCTGCTGTATGCAAGAACCTTCAGCTATTGAGGAAGTTTATTAGTGTGTCATATCAAATGGAGGTTTACCACAGAGTTAAGTAAAATCCATTGGAATTACAATTGGCTCACACGATCCAAAAGATAAAATGAAGCTACTCTGTGCTTCGTCAGATTAACGATGAATGTTTCATTTAAATTTTATGGATATTATTCCATAAAATCTCACCTAATATTTAAACCATAATAATCGATTTTACTTTGATTATAAAAATATTGAGTTTGAGGAGGAATCCGTGTTAGCAATTAAATTATACATTTCGTTCACTAGGAAATTGCGGTGATATTATCACGATGTTTCATTTCGCGAGTATCAATTTATCATGAGAAATGCGCACACGAAGAACATTAGCAATATTTTTACTTCCTTTTTTCGCATGAATTCCAACGGCGAAGTCATTCGCGTGCTATTTTTTGCAACTTCCACCTCTCCTATGCAAAAGTACTCCTCGATGCCCTTTATAAGAAAAACAAATCTCGTACCACTGGAATCCATTATTGTTAAACTCGAGGAAAATTACAAGTTCTCATACAGCTTCCCTTGGGCGAGAGTAATATACCAAGGAGAATCCATGGAAATTAACTTTTTCCTTCCTTTCTCTCTCCCCCCCCCTCCCTCTCTCTTTCTCTGGGAAAACAAAAATCACAAAGGAGCCGCTTAGGGCCACGTCATCCTTCCTTCGCTTTCTCCTAGACCATTCTTCAGTTCTAAAGGGTGTCCTTTATCTTTAACGACGTCCACCGAAGGAAAGAACGAATTGCTCAGAAATAAAGATGGCGCCCAACAAAAGAGCGGAGTTATCACGTGACTCCAAGTATTATTTTTCCCTGGAAGAAAAAACCCTCCGATGACGTTCGTCCCCGTGACTTTTCCCCGTGACAATGGCAATCTGCGTATGCGATCGGAAGTATTGGGCACGAGGGGTACAAGTGTCGGGAAAATGAGGGAAAATGATGACAAAACAAAAGAAAGTCTTATTCCGCACGTTCTCCGAGCATCCGTGACCTCCCCTCTACAGTTTGCCTTTTTCCTCTTTTTGATTGTTTCCCTTTCGGGTAGTTGAACCCTTCGACGAAAGAGGCCCCTAAGATTGACACAAGTTCATTTCTCCAATGAGGAATCGAGTCGGAGAATTTTAAGGAAACAGAGTCTAAAAGCAATTCGAAGTTGCAGTCGTCGGGACTTCCATGTTCGGCGAGAGAAGAAGGGGACGATACAACAGAATTTAATGAAGGGAAGAGAGATGGGAACGGGGGAGATTATCGCGTGAGAATCAATAGTTAAATCGAAACAGCCATTATTACGAAGACACGAACGCATTAGAACTCTTTCCGGGGAAATTTGGTGGAAATCCATACTTAAATGAATTTTGTGCTGAGGGTAAATTGTGCTTTTCCCTCGGCTTTATCGATCAGCGAATTCACATTAAGCAAAGGAACCCGAGCAGATTATAAATTTGAATGGTTTTCGGCCTTAATTGCATCCGTATCAAAGGGAAGATGGAACAACGAATATTCTTCACTTTATCATTGGGAATAGACTAAAAATCCTAGTATAGTAGCATTTCATTGTCATAAGACCACGATAATAAGGTTTTTAATGAAGTGTGTGTGTATATAATATAATTGAAGCCTTATAATGTATATTGGTTAGATAATTTATATCGTAGTACGCAGCATTTAGTCATAACCAAATTTCGATCAGTCATTTAAGCCAAATTTAAGAAGTGATATGCAATAACTTTCAGGCAGTGATATATTCTAATAAGTATATTCATTATTTCTTTATTTGCTTAGTATCAAACCGACACACAGATAAAATGATTGTTCCGGAAAATAAAAATCCTAACGAGCTCATTGATCTAATCGTAAGAACTTCTTTAGTGATACTTCTAGGAAAAAATATCGCAAACATCAATCTTACTGCAGTTCATAACTTCTGACTATATTTACAAAAAAAGCTTGAATGAAGAGGTATAACCAAAAAAAAACATTTTAACGTCACTCTTAAAATATTGTACTAGATATTCATTCTTATGACAGCACGTGGTTAAAAAATTATAATATAATATCATGAAATGCTTATTATTGAATGCATTATTTAACTTACGTCATTATAATGAGTTTAGAGCATATTATTTATTATAATATAAATTTTCGGAAAGGTACGATTTGCATGAAATAGTTTAGTCTTCTTTATCGCAATACTTCATTGAATTAGAGAACAGTTTAACTTGCACAATTTTCATCATAGGTATAAAATTTATAAGTCATTCGTTTATACATATCGCAGAGAGATTATTCCCACGCTTTTCAACGCGTACACATGAGAGGAAGTGAGTAACACTGATAAAGACTAGAATTGGAAAGGAAAACAAAATAGAAGGGGAAATAAAGACGGCTGAAGAAGAGGAAAGGAATAAAAACACGGCCGAAAATAGAATAGACGGCAGCAATAAAACAGGCGAGTGGATATAAGAAGAGTTCCAGAAGCTATAGAGGGTCTAAAAGGGAAAGAAAGAGCGAACATACTCGGCGGAGTTCAGCATAAGCCGATGGATAAATATAGAATGAGGCTTGAGAGATGCGTAGGCGAAGACTGCTAATCTGAAATTGAGACCGCCATCATCGAGTGCAGGGATTTCTGTGAACAATTGAAATGCAGGTGGAGGTAAGAGGGGATCCAAAACTGAATACCTACTGACTAAGCTACGCTTACCATGCACTCCGCAGGAGATGCTCCTTTCTTGAGAATGAGAGGTGAAGTAGCAGATTTACAAAGTCTGATCAGGAAACGAAACTATTTTCATTTTACCATTGAATTGGAACGAAGCTCTACGGTACGCGCCTTCCTGCATTATGCATGAACATTATTTATTCATTCATCTTATGATCCTGTACGTTTGTGTTGACCATGAGTTTATTATTTTATGTCCTTATGTTAATGGATAACAATTATTTAAATGTGAACGTGACTATACTTATTGATGTATCCCATATATGTGCCTATTGATAGTGTATTAATAAAATTTAATCATTTTTCTTACCATCTTTTTAATTATGACTATCGGTAGGTTTACTCAGGTATTTCACACCCCCGCTTCCTAGTGGGTGTTTTCCGGTAGTGGATAAATTTTTTCCTTAGAATTTCTAAGGTTTTTTACATCCACAATTCTTCTTATATTTTTAGTAGTAGTAGTAGTATTGTTAAAAGTGCTTCGACAGCTGAGGTCATTTCGCACATTGGCTCCCACCGGGAATCGAACCCGGGACCGCTTTCACCAAAGGCGAACGCGCTGTCCACATGACTATCCGGGAGCCCCTCTTATATTTTTTTCATACTTTCTCTTTAAATTGATTATTTAAATATTTTAGGACGATGGGTTAGATGGAAGAGGAGACTTATAGTCCCATCCACGCCCAAATAAATACGTTATTATTTATTATTATTATTGTACTAAACGTTCCTCAACATCCCAAGGATACACTAAACCTTTTCCTTACGTTCCTCAACATTGTATGTAATCCAGTAAGGTTGAAATTAAAATTAAGTTGTAACGCTTGCAAATCTTATGTACAGGTTACCGAAATAATTAGATTTGCACGCAAATTTTGAAATTAATAATAGCCTGGAGTTATAAGAACTGTAGTTTTACATACACAGCCACAAATCATAAATTAAACATATAAGTACAATAGAAATAAATGAGCAATCAACTGACTAATTACCAATTAATCATAGCGTTATTTAATTAGTATGAATGGTTGAGTAACGCAGCACGAGGCGAAAACCAATAAACATCGTCCTTCACGCCAGGAAATTATCGCTTAAGATTCGCGAGGATCCTAATGGAATTAGCTCACCCCTCGGGCAAGGAGCGGATAGATAATGTTAGATCAACTAAAATGGAAGATGATAATTACGATTTACTCGGGACCAAGAGTTTAGAAGTGCATGGAGAGTCGGAGGAAGAAACAACAAGGGGAAGATATAATAACAAGGAGAGGGGCCCAGCGAGACGAGAGAAGTATGGACATAAGGGAAGAGAAATGTACGTGGGGTAAGGAAGACAGGAGAGAAGGAAGAATGAGGGGGCTCGGTAGGGATGAAAACGCCGCAAGCAGAGCCCAAAAACCTCTGAAATAGCGGGAAATTGGTTAGAGATAAAGGGTATGAGGGAGCAGGGGAGAGGAAAGAGATGGGGGTTTGAGGGCGGTGACTCGGTTAACAGGCGATGCGACCCTTTGCGTGGGAGGGGATGGCACAGGCTGGCAGCTGTCCAGAGTCTCCCTCTAGAAGAAGGAGAGGGTGGAAAAGGAAATGAATGAGACGAAGGGAGGGTCGGTTGCGGGCGTACCGCAGTGAGGAAAACTCGCGGTCTCCATAAGGGAATCTGTCGGAAGCATTCTCCCGGTTTCGCGGCGTAAATAAAACACTACGCGAAGACCTCCCCGAAAATGTATACCACGGATTTATTTTACGTCATCTCTTACTTTCCCTCATCTCTTAGATTTCCTCCGCGCCCGATACCCGAGGACTTTTTTATTTTCCTCCGCGATTTTTTGACAAGTTATTTGTTTTCGGAATACGACGAAGATATTTTTATACACTCCCAGGAATGGATCGTAAGTTCGCGACGTGTTTTCTCCCGCTGTAAGGAGAAACTGCTTTTGTTAGGACGTGCCGTAAAGGAGAAGATGCGGGGACGTGGGTTGGTTTAAAATTTTTATTGCCATCGATTTTCGGGGAAGAGGCGGAGCTGCATTTTGCAGGGAATAACGCTCGAAACGTTGAGAGCAACTTTTTCAAAATGGGTTCTCCAGATAATAAATCAATTGTTTTCTCTAAGACGAAAGTTCGGAGCGAAATACAGCGTCTCCCAAAATCGATGTGTTTAAATCCGATAAGATGGATTGATGATTCTTTTATTCTCAAAATAAATATTTCCGCACTCCCGTGCGAGAGGATGAAAAATACATATCGGACACGCGATGGAAAGCATATCGGATAGGCGAAAGGAACATCCGCAGCAAAAAAACGCCGTCATTATTCACGATCCAAATTGGAACAGTAAATGCGGTGATGGAGAACAACTCGGGGATAAGAGCGGAATTAATGAGAGACCGGAAATACGAAAGCGCGGGTCGGGTTTATTTATCAAAATATTGACCGATTTTTAGGAAGCGCAAAATTTCGCGATCTCCGTTATTACGGGTCGCAAAAGGACAAATTTATCAAAAATCACCGAGTTCACCTGCGACGTGGGAATGAGGACGGACATTTGGGCGCATCATGCACTGAAAGGTTTTGATTGCATCAGAATTCTATTAGCAGGGCATTCCTCGTTTATCTGCGTGAATTATTTCGTGCTTACCCGGAAAATATTGATTTTAACCGGATTAGGAGGCTAAGAATCACTGACGTTTGGGCCGCAAACTATGCACTCACCCTCACCGAGTTAGCCTGCAGAGTTACCGGCCAAAAGGTCAGAGAGTATCAACGCCCGAACTCCGCTCGAGAGAAAAAAATGACTTCCGTATTGGCTCAGAGAGACATTAAGCCTTCATAATTCGCTGTTGATATTACAAAGAGATAATTTTTGACCTAACTGAATGATTTATACCATTTTTATTCGTTTCAATTTTTTACCTACCCATTCGTATGATTTTTTCTCCTGGAAACGTATCAAATTCGTATGAAAACCGTTGAATCTCAGGAAACTGATTTAAAGTGTCTAGAGTAATAGTAGGTCTTTTATTGACATTAAAAATTCACATTTTTTCAAGTACACTGAAAGTGTATGTGTAAAGTGTTCGTCCTGTCCGATACAACTTGTTTTGATCGTACGATCTTACACATATTTCCACTTTCTACCCTATAATATATTCATTATATCACATCATGTTACCATACACAATTTTTAGGTATTATTCTGTTACAGTTTCATTTCCAAACTACTAGTTTATTCGTATTATTTGCAGCGATCGTTTATTCCCAAATTCATCAGTAGACGACTAATTTGTGGATCTGCGAAACTTACTGATTGGATTTGAAATCGGGAACGCCGCTTCCATCGCGGTTCGAATTGAAATCTACGGATTTGTTAATTTCAAATTAGCCTCAGCATTATTACATCGCGAAAGAATATCATCTGCGTTCAATTGAGGCCGAAAAATAAAGATTTGAAAAATCTGTTTGTAATGCACTTTACTAGGTATGAAGAATAAAGATTAGGTAAAGGCTTTGAAACGGTAACGTTTTAAAATGAAATTCAAACAAATCATGTAACCTTGAAAAATAAATCCGTGTATTAATATTTAAAGCATACAGTTTACAAGTAATACTAAAACAGAATTCCGTAATTCGTGGGCTAAAGTATGTTCTATGACCGGTGAACGCGTAGCACTGAGACTTCCGAGTTTAATTGGTAGGATTTGAGGAACTTGATACCCTCCCATTTTATTCGTATAAATGACTTGTTTCTATAATATTTTGCAACGTTACAGATTAATAGTTTTTTCGCTATTACTAGTAAGGTAAAGGTACGCTAAAATTCGTTCAATCTTTACCTCAATTAGGTAAACAAAATTTTCGCACTTAGTGAGACTGATCTCTCTTAACAAGATGAAAACTGAGACTTGAGACCATATAGGTTACAAAAAAATGGTCTCGAGAATGCTTAACCTGTACTACATAACGATTCAATATACGAAACGGAATCCTTATAATTCTACTAAGTTCAGTTTGTATGGACCACCTACAAAATAATTTATGAATCCTCATTCATTTATAGATTTATTCAATGCATATACGTATGACAGGTGGTGTTAGAAATATTTCTATGAGATTTCATCTTTATGTTATGTATCGATATAATGTAATTGTAAATGTAGGGTTTACTTGAAATTAATTGAATTGATTCTTACAAACGAACATGTTTATTGCAGTGGTTTTATACTATAAATATTGTGAATTATAAATTATTGTATTTGTAAATTAATGTAATTAATAGAAGGGGTTGTTAGATACTAATGTCCTGCAGCTACATACGTAAATCTTTGAAACATTTCTCGTGTTATTTGTTCTATGTAGAGTAAGATAACGTTTCCAACTGTTCTAATGGCAGACTGTGGCGGTATTGTAAAATAAATAAATAAATTTCTTTTCATTAAGCAACTCTTTGAACCCTTACCAACGGTGTGCGTGCAATCATCAAAGTGGCCCAGGCACCGTTGTAAGGAATCAGGCCACCAATTCTTTAGTCATCTCGAATGGTAAAGAGAAAAGGGAGACACTTTTGGGAGAAACAGAGGAGAGCTAACAGATATCGGCGTGGTCCAAATCTCGCTATCGCCGCTTTACGTGGAAATGCTCACTCGGAATAACCCGCACTCGGTGCTAAAGCAAAGTATTCCCTTTGAGTAGTAAATTTGAGATGGAAGGGCGGTTCATATACTTCACGCAATGCTAGGGATCGGCAGACTGTGCGAAACGTGTGATGGCTTCCGGAAATTGAATTCCGCTATTCGTACGATCTTTTATGGTGGAGTTCGCCACTTGCTCCAACCCTTCCTCCCACTTCGGCTTTCTTCCAGAACCTTCTGCCATTATCCTCTTTCCTTCCTTCGCTCTCTATCACGTTTCTCTTTCCTCTGCTCTATGCTTCCCTTCTTCCGAAGGACATAGGCAGCGGATAAAGTGAAACAAGTGTAGCTTACGTACTTGTTTTAAGGAAAGTTTTACAAATCACAACTTCGAAATTTTCCCAGATAAATAAATAAAATTTGATAATTATTTTTCTGCGCATATTATCCATATATTGGAAATTTTCATTCAAATTAATTATTTAATTTCTCTTTCAAATCTATGGAACCATCTAACCTTCCTTTATCGAACCGAAAAATTTCTATTCACTATTTTCAAATAACCTTCTTCTCTTTTATTTCATCGTATATTTTTCCATAATATCTATTTCCGTTAAATATTACAGCCAATGTTTTATCCCCGACATTTACCGAGCTTGAATCGATCTAGAATGAAACATCTTCAAGCGGGCCTTCGTCTGAAAAAAGGTGCCAATTTCATTCAGGAAGATCATACAAACAGGGTACGTATGTAAAAGAGAATTCACTATGGATAAAGCACTATTTAGCAGTACGTATGACGTCATAGAATGTCAGAGGCACGGAAAAGAAACTTATGAAGTATGGAATGGGAAAAATGAAATTTTTACCCAAAGCGCAGAGGTAGCACGGCCTAAAAATCTGCGAGATAGGAGCAGCTTTCATAACATTTTTATTTCCTTTCTGAACTCCTTTCGCTTCCTCTCCGATCTCTCTTTCCCGTATCTCCCTTCCTCCCTCACTGTGTACATCTCTGTGATTTATGATCCAAACGAACCCAAAATTCCATCTCTCTCTCCGAATACCCTCTCGCGATTCCATTCAGGGGCACGCTTGCACCGCAGACGTTGTTTGAGGAAGTGGTAGCATTCTATTCCCTAAGAACGACTCCGTCGATTAGCTCGCTTCTTAAGTTAAGCCAAATGATAATCGTCGAAATGAATACATTCCTGCTTCACTCCTTAATAAATTTTTATTTCAAAAGATAAGAACAATTTCTCATTTTGATATTTTCGACGTTTTATGATGTGACAGCGATTTAAGTGGGTAACTCCTAGACTCATAATACCATATACATAGAAATATTATTACATTGTTTCCCAGTACGGGATGAATAAAACTGTTACCTTTACTATGTAATTTTGACGCAATCAACTTAATTGCTGCGATATTATGAATGCCACAATCACTGATGTATATTTGATGCCCAATTTATGGAATTCATTCTGGTATCTATTTACGAAATGCTACAAAAAATGTTATTCTCACGGTCATGCCACTGCCCCATCTGGTATGTTACACTCATATCAAGCTGACTCATTGAGGAATGGGAAGACGAACTGCTTCACACCCCATCTTGGCTGGTATGCCTCATTCCCTCTCCGAAGCTGTTGGTGACTAACAGTGAAGGGTTTGTGGTTCAAAAGTACTTTCTCAATGAATGTTTTACAGAGGGACATGAGAAGCAGTGAATTTTTCAAACCTCATCTGCGGTCAAATTTGATTAGAAACTTGAAAAATCATATTTGAGATATTTAGTAGCATGCTCGGATTAAGAATCTCATTCATAAAATTCTAAATACCAACTTCGATGAAATAAAATTTTGTTTGGTCATTTCCATTCATCCGCCGGACCGCTTTCAAAACGATTTCCGTGCGAATGATTATTTAATGCTTACCACATTCGATTCCGATGCCATAAATGAGGGCAATCATGTATCTGTATTCCTTTGTATAAGAACGATGCACGAGATAGTATATTCTTATAATGGTCCGGCAAAATTTTAATTCCTAATGACTCCCACAAAGGTCAGTGGTTCAATCAAAACGATTGAGTTCCATTACTATTCATTGATTGAACGCTTTGCTTTCGAATGCTAATAGAATGAAGGATTAACAGAGACCAATTAAAAATACTGAAACTTTTATAATCAAATTAAGGATGAATTATAAATGAAAAGATCGAAATGAATTGACAGTTTGTGGCGAGTTAATTGGAGAAGCGCAAACTTTGGATAGAGGGCTGGCAATTGGACGTTATCTTGCAGACGAGTGGGTCATTAAATAGCGATCAATATCGCACTGTAGCTTAATTCAAGTGTGCGGAGGTAGCAAACTGTTATCCCCTCAGCATATTTGGCGGTTAATCCTTTAGCGCTTCATCTATCAGATTTTTTGCCGTCAACTTCGTTGCCATCCTCTCATGCGTGAAAGAACTGTTTATAAGGCTCAGCATGGGATATTAATAAATTCCTATCGACCTGACACCGCTCCGAGCCGCCAAATTGCATTACAGAGCTTTGGGATGGCTTCGTCTTCTCGAGACACGCGCTATTGCGTAGTATTGCGTGAATGCCTTCGTAAGAGAGTAAACAAGTCAACCCGTGGAGAAGTCTGAAATAACATCACCTTGCCTGAAATAACAGCACCATCACCACCTCTTAGCATGATACCGCTTAAATTAGTGTTGAGAGGGACAAAATTGTTGATAGCGCATTAATGAATTGATTAATGTATAAAAAACAACTCGATTCCGACCAAACATAACTTTTCCATCACAATGTTACGTAAGTATTCTGAACTCCTTCAAAACGTGATTAGGTGATCATCTGTGCACATTTGCACTTTCCTTTGTAACTTCTCGAATACAAAACTAACAAGTGCAAACCACTGAGGAGTTTTGGGCCCTTTAGAATACCATAAATTAGGTAGGTACTTAAAAATGTAAAAACTTCTTAATATGTACAGTTAAATGGCATCAATAGCTTCGTTGAATGATCTGTACCTTGTTATTATGCAGGTATATTCCCTGAATCTGATCGTATCGCACATGAAAAAGCTTCAATTATTAATGTAAAAACATATCACTTCTATGAAAGAAGTCATTAGACCAAAGGTGATTCTCTCGCCCGAGTCCTGTAAATGTAGTAACAAGTACATTGTACTTATAATTTCATAAAATTATGACCATTAAGAATTTCATGTTTCTCATGGAATAGGCACATCCTAAAGTTAGAGGAAATTCTGAAGATACCTAGTTAGACAACTGAACGTATAATACAAAAAATTTGTTCAACTATATGAGTTCTCACAGATGGTCCACTTCTTCGGAGGAGTACTGATGAATGTTGCGTAATGAAATGGTAGAATAAGTCAGAATTTGTATTTACCATTTTTACTGAAAATTCAACACAAATATTATGGACTTTCCTACAGTCACGTCTAAAAATAAAAACAGATTTCATTTAAAAATGTGGTCACGTTTTAAAATAATAATTAATCCTTACCATAAATGAGATATCATCGAATTAGCAATTATAGTTTCGATGAATCATAATCATCGAAAGTTGCGTCAGCGAGCACTATTTCAGAGGACCTCATCTCTCAGTTTTCTGCCTTTGAAGAAAATAAAGTCATATCCACGAGGAGGAGACAACAATGTGATTAATTGGCTCTGAGAGTAATCCAATTATTTCCTAAGTAAGACTTCAGCACCTAAATGGCTTTGTCCCAAATATCGCGCGTTTCTCTTTTCTTTCCAAGAAAGAGAGACTCGCTCCGAGAAGAAAAAGACTCCGTTGACTCGTTTACGAAAGAGTACTCATTGCGGGAGGAATTGTTTGCAGCGGTAATACACGTCAATGAAATTGTGGCATATTTAGCAGAATCATAATGCAAACCTGTTGAAAACTATGTCGAATAGGCGTTCAAGCGAGTTATAATCCATTCCTTTCTCACATCATTGCTATTCTAGGAGTTAAGTACTTAAAATGTGAGCTCAAATTCACATAGTAAAAAACAAACTGATGCAGCAATTATGCCAAGTTTGTGTTAAAATTGTGTTTCCTTAGTTTCGTGGAATTTAAATTACCTATGATAAATCGCTGCTGAGGCATGCAGTATTAGACTTAAGTAGAGATAAATGCTCACGTGATCATCATTCTTATGACATATCGTAGCTTTTCCCGCGAGTTCAATTACTCCAACTCCTAATTATCCTGCTCTTCGAATTAAAATTAAGGATTTGCTCTAGGTGCTTGTACGTGCAGTATTTAAAATTTACCAAAATAAGATTATAATTGTTCTCTTTCATGAGTATATCAAAAATACATATATTTTAATATATCCTACAAAAATATATTGAGTTCAACCTTTTATCAATATTTATTAAATATCCTCGAACTCATCTAGTATTTCAATGTTTCCTACTTCCTGTAAATTTTAAGATACTTCTGTGAAGTAAATAGCTTATATTGGACATTGATGTAATTAAATACGAATGTTATTCGTAGTAGATAAAGTTACTTGTAGAACCGGTAGGTATAATCGCGATATTTAATGTATAACATTAAAGATTTTGATAAATTATTCAAACAAAGAATAATGCGGCTTTTAAGGACATGAATGGATTTCGACATTTAATTTTAAATACCTGTCACCGTGCTCTTAAAGCTTTAGATCTTGATTCTTCGAACAGACCCAGCGAGTTTTACTCGGACAGCTCGCAGTAATAATCTTTCTCTCTTTATCCTTAACTTTAAGCCGTCATGCGTTCCGCCCTTTTCCTTCGTCGAATTCCTAAAAGATCCTCAACAGCCGATAACGGGAGGGAAAAAAATCCGTGCAAAACCGCAGATGGGAAATCTTACCCCGCACAATTTTCCCCTGCGAATCCTATCACTCGGTCGGGACCGAAAATTTTCCCTTCCATCTCATGGTGTCGTACAAGGAAAATCTCCGAGGCGTGGAACTTTCCACTTTGGGAAGGAAGCGGCGCGGGCACAAGGCATTAAAAGCAAAAGGGGGCGGCATTCGATGTAATGGAAAACGATCTGTGGACACTACGGAGAGAAAGAGGCAGCCCGAAGGGGGAGAGTTGATGGCAGTCCGAAAGGGGGGTATCACTTTAGACGCCTTAATGTCTTCCCGCGTATTGGCACGCCGGCATCGATCGATAGCTCGATTTTCAGAGCGGCGTAGACCTGCGAAAGTAATCGCCGACTTATCTCCTTTAGGCCAGAGGGAGTTACTTAGGGAGGAGTCTTGGAGGGGTGAGGAGGTGGGGTTAGGAGGCGGGGTTAGGAGGCGGGTGGGGCAGGGGAAAAGCGCGTGGGGAATCTGATGGCGAACATGCAAGAAGCTAAAGGCTCGCTCTCGAGTGCACCTTTCGAGAAAAAACTTTGAATAAAGAAGAAAGCGTTGCATGCGTCCATATCTCCCAAACGCTCCACTCAAAAGCTTTCCTTTCGTGAAACGATCCCACGCTCCTTCTTGTTTTCGGGTTGATCATTGTCTTATCCCTCGACATCGACGTCGCACGTTTTGCGTGCATTTTATCCCGTCTTTAGGGAAGTGGGGGATCTCGCGACCTTTCAAAGAGTGGTGATATTACACGATGGATTTGTGCACTTTAGCATGAGTTGGTGCTACCCGACCTAGTTCGCGAGAGAAAATAATGGGGGTGTACAATACGATCTCTAGAGTGAGCGATGGACGTGCTGACGTTTACAATTTCAGATGAAATGTTCTTTTCGGTACGAGTTCTTTCAAAGAAACGGAGAAAAAAATAGGTTTGAATTTGGTTTATATAAAAACCATTGGAAATATTACTAATATAATTTAACTAAACGATTTTTTTATTGAATCTCACCCCCAGAAGCGAATAAACAAATCGATAGGTGTTTCAAGCTTGCTTAACGTTATTTACCCTACTTTCCAATCAATATAAATAACTAGAATGATTCCATTGACTAACCATAGTTTTACGTAGTTAAAAGGTTGCAAAATTTAATACCGATGGTCAAAATAAATACTAGAAAAGTCGACTGGAACCAAGAGCCCGAAACTCCTGAAGAGCAGCGGTTAGAACTTCTGAAGCATACAGTTTTCCTGCTAAGACTGGAAAATAACTGCGAATTTCCGTATAAATATAGCCATTCATCATCGTAATTTTGGTACCCAGGATTTCCTGCTATATATTATGTGTATTATAAATATTTCTCGTTTTAGCTGTGAATTTATATCGGCATACATCAATATCCAATTTTATAGTTTTGGGAATGATAACCTTGAGGAGACGGTTTCTTTTAGATCGATGATACTGATGGATTATATGGTCTCATGAATTTGGCATCGTATGACTATTTAATATGGGTCGACCCGTTCCCTGGCAATGGGAAAACGTACACAGCCAACACAGCCCTCGCCCACTCAAACAAACATCAGTATTAATAAATCTTATTGTTCGAAAACAACTTCGGGATCGTCATTTCTTCAGAAATAAAAGCGATTCGACGGTAATTTCCTCTCCTCTCCTTTCCTCTCCTCGGCCGCTTTAAAAAATAATCCGCGCTATCTGTACATGATGGATGTGAAACCATATAGTAAGCGATAAAAAAGCGATTCCCTGGCGCGGCTCATGTTCTTCATCGACGACTGTAAGAACGACTAGAAATGTATTCGTTTTATGACACCGCCTTCGTAAAACACAGACAAAAGGAGAGGAGATACAAGGGCAACCATTAATGTTCCATTTGCGCTGCTAGCAACAGCCTCAGAATTTTATAAAAACAATATAGTTGTACAATAAGTGGTCTACATGGCGGCGGAGACAAAATGAATGAAATTGTAATCATTTTCATTATTTTCTCCGTACGTTACTACTAGTTAAGTGATTGGATAATTATTTGTCTATTATTGTCAGGTATGACATAGCTTCAATCGACTGTCGCATTATATGAAATTAGAAAATATTGCTGATTTGTCAGCCTTAGTTGGAGTTGAAAACATCAAGGTCTCTTTACGTCTGCACTGGGCATGAGGTCTTACTACTAATGAAAAACAATCAGTTTGCAGAATCAGAATCAGAAATTCACATTTTTCGGGTTTTCAATATTCCACAATATTCTAATACAAAGTACCGTCCATTCCATTGCCCTTCCTCACATTTCCCCATGTCAAAATAATTCACCAGTGAGCCATTTCGTTCCCAAGTGCCATAGTTTCGCTACTTTCGACAAATGTGTCGTTCAAAGTTCATACAATAATTATGGACGGTAACATTCTTTGCTTTTAAACTTTTTAACAAGACTTAATTGTAGAAAGTCTAAGATAAAGCTTCTCAAAATGTGACTTGTAGCATGAAATCATAGCAACTTCTTTATTAGTACGAATAACATACAGAAAGCGATTGGCAACTTTAATCATCAAGGAAATTGTTATTTAAATCCATCCCTAGATTTTTTAATATTTTTACTTTGCTTTGGGTTTGTCGTAAATCTATGAATAAGATTACAAATAAATGTCTCCCTAATCATATTAAACAAAACAATAGTAGCTTGTGATAAAAATGGACAATTCTATGAAAGACTTATCGCCACATCTGAAATCAGAATGTTATTATTTTTGCAAAGCTGTAACAGTTCCAATTAGATACATATAATTTCTCAATTTTTATTCCTGTGTGCATATTTTCTTGCTATATGGAAGCATAAAAATATATATTTTCGATTTTTAAATCAACTTTGTTTATTAAAGAAAAGAATGCACGGAAATATATTATAGGGATTCTCAAATATTTTTACAATCGCATATAGTCAATTCTGGTTGACAAGAGTACATACAACGCATTAGATTAATCTAGCCTTTCTTTTACCTACATATCTTCGTATGAGGTAAAAATAATCTTTTATGTATATACCTTAAATCTGTCTTTAACATCGTAGCACTATTCGTGGAAGAGAGCTATAGTTTCATCGCCTGAAATGCCTATGTTCGAAACCGAGGATAAGAAGTCGATAAGCGCTCGTGGTATTGAAGGAGGCCGGAATTGATGGCTTCAAATTTTCATTTCCGCTTTTGATTTTGACGAAAAATACTCTCGCACAGAGGGGCACACGGAACGTTCTGAAACGGTTTCAATAATCACACGGATCGCATGATCGGAATGCATCGCGAAGCCATGTAAAAATGCTTTTAAGTGCAGTTTCATTCGGCGGAGATGGAGCGAACGATGTAAAAAAATGGTGAAAGAAAGACTCCAATCATCATTTCCCTTCGTCGTCCATTAATCTTTCGCTGCAATACTGACGATCATTATTCATTGGAGTGGTTAAGACACACCAGATATCCAACACACACACTCACGTCCGCGCGCTGCGCGCCATCTACATACGCTTTGGAAAAGTCCGCGTCAATATCGAAGTTTCGATCGATATTATCGCAAAAGACTTAATTATAGGCTGGCAGCGGAAGAGCTCGAAAACAGTCCCTTTTTCGACATTCTGTAGCGTCTGGAGAGCTGAAAAATGTTGAAGTGCGTTACTGTAAAAAAGTAGGCGATTAGGTCATACCGTGGTAAAGTTCACAAATGATACGACTATAGCCGGAGACAGACGCTTAACTCAAGTTTTTGTGAAATTCAGTGGTGAACAATGAATATATAAATGTTTCAGTGAGAAATGCATTGCTAATCTTGTGAAGTAGATATCCAAGAAAACTGCTTCTCCGTGTTTTCATAAGGTTTCATTTGTCATAATCCCAAATAGTAGTTTGATGAATCAAGAGAGAAACAAAAAATATTTAAAATTTCTTATGCGTAAACACTGTGTACAAATTTAATATTAGAGGTTACGGTTTGATAACTAAATTATTCAATAAGAACTCCTGCGCCGTAAATCTTACGAATAATGAGTTTCTGAAGACAAACTTTAGCAAACAATGAGTGAATGAGGACACATAATAGTGAGTACCTTAATAAACGCACATTCGTATCGGAAATTAAATTAGTGGTAGAAAGGCATGATAGTACACCTTTATGAAAAATGTGCCGTGTGCATAAACTTCGTCGTAAAAGGAAAGAGCAGTTACTTATTCTACAGACACTCCCAATGGTCTTACCGACGATATATAATTCACGGTTTTCATCCAGCAAAGCCTTCTAAGAAGAAGGTATTGCATTTTCCTTGACGACTCTCTCTTAATGAGCTTTACATATTGGATGAACACCTACTTGTAAGGAGGTTGAGCTAAATACTTCATCATCTTCATCAACCTGACCATATTCTCCCCCGACTTCTCTCGTTTACCTTCTCCAAGTCGCTGCAAGAAATTTAATAACACCCTCTCCCATCTTTGATGGAGCTCCCAAGGAATCTCTAGGTCCAGCTACAATGAGTAGAGTTCTTTCAGGCAAAAATTGACGGAAGTCCTCGTTTCTTATAGCTAAATTTAGCGGTGACAAAATTATTTAATTTATAAACAATTGTTTTCATTTCTTTTTATTCCCCTTCTTTTACTTTCGATCCTATTTGTTCCGATTTTCAAATCGCTTTTAAGTTCTCCTATTATGAAAGTTAAGAAGAGTAGAATTAAAGGATTGCAACTACAAATAGCTTTTATGTTAGTCGCATGATACGTATATATATAAAATTTTCGTCTAATTTTAATGCTTGTAATCTCTAAAAATAATTGAAAAACTCTCTTCCCAAAAGTATTCGATAACATAGCAAATGGGGCAGTATAAAATGTTGAAGGGTTATAAATGCGATATCTGACAACATATTGATATTGATCAATATTATCTCCAAACATATAGATAATATAATATTATTTTATTATGTATCTGGCAACATATATATCGCGGCCGACCTTGTCTTATCTACGCAAGAAGGAAGACATTTTGTAAATGACTATGTTTCTTAGACAATACTAAACTACCGAAGAACTTTAACTGCAAAATATTTCAAACTTTATCATTCACCCTTTCACCGCTGCAGCGGTGAAATGGAATGAGATATTTCTTGATTAAAGAAAATTCAAAAAAACAACAGAATTTGAGAATTCGATTAGAAACCTTCCTTAGGGTATCCCAAAAATGTCGATCCTTGTCGGCCTAAACGAGAGACCTGTTGGCTAACCCCGCATTATAGGACAGAAGCTACATGTGCCTTGACGGATCTGAACTATATTTTTTATCACGACACTGTATTTCGACAACGAATCGGGAAATCAAAATCGCTGCTAGAGCGAACGCCGAAACAAAGGGAGAGGCGTAGTCATTGCCGTGGAAAATAGATACGTTTCCTCACCAGTCTTGAAAGAACTCGGAGGGAAAAAATAAAAACACAGCTGAACACGGCGTGGAAAATCAGGCCATCCTTTTGGTGAGCTCTCACTCGCACTGTAATTCAGAGCAGATTTGCGGCAGTGTTATTACGGCGGAAGGGCTCAAGAATATTCGCAGATGATAACAGCGTGTCGAGAAGCGACTCTTGGGAGCATTCGCATAAAGGGCCTCAGAAGTTGCGCAATTTTCGTTTTGAGATGCGTGTTCCTCTTCCCAGTTAGATCCACTGAGAGAGTTTTCGTACAGTGCTGAGGCTGATTAACTCTTCCTAATAATGTGACAATATTATAGACATGCACCAATCAAACATAAAAAATGAGGAATACATACACTCGTAATTTTAATCAACTGGATGGATGAAACAACTTCGGGAGATATATGTCGAAGTTCCTAACCGGTTTATCAAAATGTACTGGTTGATCGCAAGATGTTTTTAATGGTTATTTCTTTCGCTACCAGTTGTCATTGCCGCAATGACTCCAGTTTTGCGTATGAATATGTCCGTTTATTCTAATTTAATTGCTCATTTGCCTTAAATTATAAGGTCACTTCAGGAGCATATTTACCTTACTAATAGATTGAGAATTTGATAGGCCTATACTATCTTTCTAATGGTAAGATTGTTACGAAAAAGTCTTTTCTTCTATCTAAATTTTCGTCGATGGTGTTAAAAACATAAGTAATGAGTAGGTGTATAGGGATAGAGAGGAAAACATTAGAAAGAGTGGATACAAAAAACTAGAAATATGATAATAATTCTTATTGAATCCCTTCGTGTTAGGCTAGAATCTTGGACTCGATCGGTGTTCTCATTTCTCATCAATATTATTTTTCTAAGGAAATACACATTAAGAATTTCTATTTGACTGTTAAATTGAGTCAATCTCTCCTTTTATTCAAGACCAGTACAATCCGGTTACCAATCATTGAAGGGGTTTCGATTTGCAGCGATTTTGAGTACCGTTGATCTTTGTGTTAACGAAAACGAAATTTACTGAAGAAATTTTCATCTATGTATGTACAATAATGTCAAATTGAAAATTCCTTTCACTGAATATGATCATTGATAATCTTTTTCTTCCTATAAATATTAATATTATTCACAACAGAACTGTCCGATGTTTTTCGCATTCTATGCTACCGTTAAATTTCATCAATAACAAAAATGAATATTTACCACTGAAAAGCCCTCTTTCTAATATTTCCGAAAACTGAAATGATTTTGAATGATCTGATCTTTCGAATGATCTGATCTTTCGAATGATCTGATTATTCATAACTTCGAAGGTGGATTGCAAAATACATCATTGATGTTAAAAGTATCTTCAAAAACATCTCATGCAGGATTCTTGGGCTGGTAAGAAGTAAACACAAATATGAAGAGTTACGAGGGAAGGATCAAGATATTCTAGAAAACAAATCAGGGAAAGGATGGAAAAGGAGAGCGAGAAAGAGAGAGAATGAAGATTGCTGGAAATGAGGGCAAGAAAGAATAGCTCGAAATTAAAAGGCGGACTATGAGAGAGGGCCCAAGGGCGTGCGGATATGACGCGAGGGAGAGTTTTCTTTTTAATCGCAGCATCGGTCAAAACGTGCAAGGAAAAAAGAGCACGGATGTGTCGACTCGGTGTCTTTCCCTCGCAACAAGCGACCTATCGGACCACGTGTTCATCCGGATGTTTTGCTTCCATTCTCATCCTCTCTCTTCGTCATCACGGCTCTTGTAATTTCTACCGGTTCGCTGTCGACCATGGAGATGTAGTGATTGTCGTGCCAGTAAAACGGCGAGTGTAACTCAGATGTTACAGGACGCGGGATGGGAATCATTAGAAGAGAGAAGACAAATAAAAAAGGATAAGTTTATCAAATAAGTTCAGAGAAATTACGTTCTCAGATGATATAACCGATATGCGACCCCCCTGTTATATGGGCAGTTTTGATACTGCCAGAAAGATTATTGAAATGCTAGAACGAATCGTATCAAAAATTCATTTTTCCGCGAAGTATATGCGAAAGCAACCGTTTAGGAAAATAGAGTCAAGGTGCTTGCACCCCCTGCCACACGCCGAAAGGCAGCTTGCAGGGTTCTTACATAGACATAGACAAGAATAATAATCAGAAATAATCGTTTCCGAAATTATTCATGGAACTTCATTCCAGAGCAGAAGTGATTTCATCTTCAATTTACGTTTTTAGGATAATTTAAATTTAGTTTTATGCGATTTACTTATTTTATTTATCAAATTATCCTGCTCGGCAGTGGAACTTAGGTCGTTGAGTAAACATTTTTACTGCAAAATCCGTAATATTAATTATATTCCAGTGTGAATGGTATAAATATTTGTGTCCAGGGTTCATTAGGATTGTGGACTTACAGAGACTTAAAATTCTTCTAAAAATTATCATTATTACTTTGCCCGCATTCATTACGTTAGATTAGTTCCTGATATTTTGCTGCTCATGTATTCTATGTTTTCCTTCCTGAACTTTCGTTCCTTGCGTTCTGTCCTATTTCCATTCTTCCTCCATCACAGTTCTCTGCTGTTTAATGGAACCATTTTTTTACTTTTATTGATTACGATTATTTTCCGAACTTTTACTCCGGTATAATTATTGTATCTTACTCTTTCTGTTCCTTTACTCTTTGCAAATCGTTTTTTCCTCTGTATTTGCTATATATCATTTTATGTAAAAACTTTTAGCCAAAATTATTTCGATTATATTATTTTGCAGTTCTTTCTATTCGAGTCTTCTCTATTTAATTATTTATTAAAGTAAAATTCTTTCGGAATTCCTTTCATTATTGAAAGGTAAATATTTTCAAATCTTCACAAGCTTTATCCCTCAGTTTCATGGAAATAATTTCTAGAGTCTTCACTGTGGAGGTAATCAACTTTTATTTCAAAAGGTTCCATTTGCGAGGTATTCTTCCCATTTCCATCTCATTTCATATCTTACTCTTTCCCTCAGTTACCTTTCTTTCGCATATAGGATTCCCAATGAATTTGTCCTCATCTGTCCTCCCAATGTTTCCAATTTACTCTTGCATTTACACTAAAATGATTATTCTGTGGAAAATTTATTTCGTTATGAAAATAATTCTGAAATAAGAGGAAATATGCTCTGTAACTCCTATTTTGATTTACTATTTTTGCCCAACCAACCTTAAAAAATAGTTATATCATCTGAATAAGTTTTAAGATACTGTTCTTTTATACAATTCTACTACTATCCTCTTACATTTAAATATTATTTTTTAGGAAATTTTTTTGTCGCTTTAAAAGTAACTACAATCAGAATTCAGAAAACCGTCAACTTTATTTGAAAAAGGTTATTCCATGTGTGCACGAGGCATTCAGTGAGATCACCTCACGCCGTCATTCATTTTTCAGCTGCAATGCAAGCAAAATTTATTTATCATCAAATTCTCCGCGAATTCATACACTTTTGTGAGGAAAAATTAACATTCGAGGCTCTTTACCTCTTTTGAAAACAATTTCGTATTTATTTCTCCCTCAAAAACTCCGCACTGACTCTCCTCTGCATTCGTCTCAGCCTCTCACTGCTCACGCGGACTCAAAAGTACCAATCTGCCTCCACAAAGAAAGCCTTTGCGCGAATCTCCTTTGCCTCTCTCTGCAGACTTTTTTAAGCACGTCAATGTTTATAAACCTCCTCTCGCACAATCTTTTTACTCTCCATTTCCAGTCCCACCGGTTTTATTCGTGCACAAGCTCCGCACGATTCAAAAGGGCCCTCGGCATGCTCTTCGATTCGCTAATGAGGGGCGGTACCACATTCGATCACGGGGCGAGCACGTATCGAGAGGGAGAAAAAACAGGGAGAGAGAGAGAGAGGAGCAAGTTTTCGCGGGACATGGAGCCAGATTGAAGGTCGTCCGGAGGGGGCGACATCGTGTGTCGCTCCGGGGACGGGTTTGACTTTTTTGAAGATATTTTCGCCGTCCGTTATTATTTTTCGGTAACGCTCGAGCGCGTTCATCATTTAATGGAATAAAAAAATAAAGGACGACCTCGGCCTCTTTGTTTGCCCCCCTGCTAACCGGTTATATTTTCGAGTTTAATAAAAAACTATTTCGAGTGGAAGGTTATCTTTTAATGATGGAGATTAAAGTTGGATGCGGTGGTTGCCCCACGGATAGAAATCATCATGGAAACTGGTTTGTCTTTGTATTGAATTGTGATAGAGCGTTTGAGTAAAGATCCGTGGTTCGTGCAATTGAATTTTATCGCTGTTTATACGTTAATTTCCCAATGATTAAAATCAAGTACGGTCGCAAATAAGAGGGAGTTTTACGTTACAACTTGTGGGGTTAATAAACTCGCCCTGCAATGGAACTTATATTTATTATTGCCAGATAGTTTATTTCTACGCCTTTCTTCTTTTGGACCATTTTGAGTCTACATGTTATTACTAATGTCTTATTATTTGTTGTTTTTTACTTCATTATGCTCGCTTTTTTCGTTGCGTCTCCTTTCTCTATTCGAGCTCTTCTTTATTTCTGTTCTTTCCTTCCTTATATCACTTAATTACAAAGATTCATTCTTTTCCTTGTTTCTTTTGCTTTTGATGAATTTTTCTAAAACTTCTTTCCTTATTGAAACCAACTTGTTATTTTTTCTTTTTCAATTAAACTTGAAGATCAGTTTTGTTTATAAACTCGCTCATTTTCTTTATCACTTCCATAATTCCAAAATACATCGTTCTCAGTTCTCATCATTGATACATTTAACCATTATGTCTTAATACAGTTGGTAACTCTGTTACTATTCCGTCTCGTAATAATTATTGATAATGAATAATAGCATTATACATCTATAAGAAAGCAATCGTATCTTATGGGCGTGTATACATGTATGTCTTGGCTAATAGTATATTTGGAGACCGATAGGCAAGTTTCATGAGAATTAATTATCTTCAATTTCATTTTGCTTCGATCGAAAATTGTAACGATATTAAAAGGATATAAATCATCACGAGCCTTCTCTCCAATGTAAAGGTCGTTACTCCAAACCCCTTTGAATTTCCATCGCCTCGGGCATGATTCGAATCCCGTGAATTGGGCCGAAAAAAAATCCATTCAACACATGTAGACGTGGATAATTCTGCTTTAATTGTGGCCGAAGAACCGCAAAACAAACAAGCAGATACCGCAAACCTTATCACGCCCCCGTCGAATGGGGCTATTGCGCAGTTAGGGCCTTGTAATACCGAGCTTGGAAACTGACGGGCGAAAGCGAAGATAAGGAAAAATTCAATTTCACGAGCCCCGAATTTTTTATCGAAGGGACGCCATCTCGAGTTATTCGAGCCTTCGTCGTTATCCCCGACATTATGGCGATTTGAAAAAAGAAGGATCCGCCTTGTAAGCATTGGCCGAAATCCCTAATAGAAGAGCAGTTTGGTTGAAATATTCACCGGAGCCGGGGGACGGATTGAATGCCGGAGGAAAGAGTTTGGGGAGTTAATGGAAGGGGGGAGAGTGGGGAGGGGAAAGTAAGAGACGAAATATTGAGATGATTGATGGAAAGATTGCAATGCCCAAGGTGTACCGCATTGGAACCGTTCTCAGTGGCTCATCTCTTCGGATTTGGCTGCATCTTATCAAGGAAGAAAAAAGGAAGAATCTGGGAGGAAGAAAGCCACGGAGTGAAGATAGGAAGACACGAGTGATGGATAACGGGAACAAAATCATTATCTCTCTGTGTCATCATGATATGATTATTCTTGAGGGAATGGTTGACTTAAATATGCGCTTCCCAATTAAAGTTTACTACGGATCCCTTGCAGCTATTGCTAGAAGTTAAGGGGATATGTCATTTTCGATTAAAAGCCACAACAAAAACTGTTGATAAATAGCATTAGTTCATTTTGATTTATTTTTCCGTTTAAAAAACGGTCACGTTTATAATTTTCCAATCTAGAAAAGATTTCGAGATTATACCTCGTATTCTTAACATAGCTTATCCTAACCCTTCACAGTGAATTATAAATCATTTTAATTGGGCAATTCAAACCATGTTTTTCTAGATTAAAGTCCTTATACCAAACTTCATGGGTGTAACAACACGGAACGCATAAAATAAGAGTCATCTAAAAATCCCCGTAGTATGTTAACGTGAAATCTTCTGATGAAAAATGGTATCTACATTCTGATGTAAACAAATATAGCTATTCAAGAGCAAAATGAAAACCACGGGAAAAGAAAGCTGGTATATAATGAAAACGTAAAATAGTGTATTTTAGATAATACGATTCCCAATTTGATAGAATTTTACAGAATAATTATAATTCCGTTAATTGTAAATATTATGACAATAGACAGACGACACAAGGAAGATAAATGTAACAGAAAATAGAGGAAAAATTCGCCACGGAAAAGCTAGGCAATACTAGAGTGAGAGCAGAGATTGTCACAGAATCGCGGGAATGCAACCGCTCAGACACAAGAATAGCAAAGAAGGGCGTCCACAGAGAGCAAAATATTCTGCTTGAGCATAACAAATCCCGAAAAAAATTATATTTCTCCGTTTTGCCGTTGCCTTCACTTCAAATTTTAGAGGTGAACTTTCCTCATCAAATCTCAACGACATTCATGACTCCATTTAAACTCTATATGTATACTAATATACTAATATACAATTATAAATTTCTATTCTGTTTCCTTTCAATTCTAGCTCAAACAAGCTTATTATTGTTTTTTCCGCATCTTGTTACTCTTCAGTCTCCCTATATCTTTATTCATTGTCCTGCTTTCGTCATTAAGTCCACTTCTCTTTGCAAAAATCCTGCATTTGTACGTATCCATTTATTTTGTAACATCAACTTTAACTTTCTTGCTTCTAATTCGAATTTTCGTGTTCAGCCTCTGCCCATCTCCATACTATTTAATTCTTATTCCTTCTCCCGACATATCTTTCAATTATAAGTTCACTATGTATGACCACACCCCAATCATCATCCACTCTCCACACGATCTTACCTCCGAATTTCCTCCCTTGAATCTACATTACACTTCTCATTCACTGTTATTCTAATTCCCTTCCATTTTCTTTCCCCGCTGCCGTTTCCATTTCACCTGCTTTTTCCCTCTTATTCTGATTTTTCTTCGCTTCAACTCCTCCCAAACTTTTCCTGCTCCCCGGATTGCACTTACTCATTCGCTAATTCAACTCCTCTCCCATTTGTTTTCCTTTGCCGCTCGTTTACTGCAAGTTTTATCAGTTCCTCCTCTCTCCCGCTTTATCTCCACCTTCTCCTCCTTCGACCCGCACTCAGAACATCGCTCGCTTTGGAAAATAGCCGTGGGTGGGGCGACCTCATATTCCGCAATGATTTATTGAAGCCACAGTCCTCCGGACGGGGGAGAATGGAGAAGAGGGTTTAGAGCGAGGGCAGGACTTGAAAGGGGAACACAGCGAATGGGTAAAGAGGGCGGGCAAAGGACGGAGACGGTTTGAATTATAGAAAGGAATTTTTTTAAATAACAAAAAAGGAAATTTATGGAAATGACGGGACAATCGGAGCGAAGAAGGCGGTGGGAAGGTTGAGGTGATGAAGGTGAAAAGACGCGGGTCAGGTGCGGGATGATTAAGAGGCGTGGCTGATGGGAAAGTAATCGCCTCTAATTATCGCCGCTTTTTACGCGGCTCCCGCTCCGCATAATTTATTTCCGCGAAAATAGTGGCGAGCTCTCGGCGCGCGCCCGTGTGAAATACGGCGTACATTCGGATAAACAAAACGTGGCGCAGCGAGGTTAATAATTAAGTCGGCCGAATATCGGTCGGATTGCTAGACTTGGAATGTCCTAAGCGAGGCAATTAACGGGGAAGAGGGACCCGATTTCCGCAGTGAAATGAAGCTCGTTACGCCGATATCGGAGTCGTCTCTGATCCAATTGACCTTTTACTTTCGTTCGACGCGAATGACAGTCGAATGCATTCCAACGAATTTCGCGGATTTTGTTCTGAATCGATCCCGCCCCTTTTTCCCGTGGAAAATATTTCAATCGATAAGTCAACTAACTTTATTCGATCAGTCATGTATACTGCATCGTGAACGTTCAAGCTTTTAACACCAATTGATCTCGTTGGTTCCTATAAAGAATTCGCAGACCGTGGGTAATTTATTTAGTTGTTGTTTGAAAATAATACTAATTTGTCGAAAATTTCTAGCTTTACTGTTTTACTAAAATTATATTTAAAGAACGCATATAGTTAAACATTTTGGGATATACATTACAATGATTGTTTGATATTTCTTCACACTTGTTTCTAACTTAGCATAGAAACTTGTATGTAGCTTCATCGGGATAGAATAATCTCCAGGGCCATAAGGAATAGGTCAAAGGGCGTGTGCCGCCCACGGGCTACGGATTGGATTCCTCCGATCAAAACAACGTCAATTATTACGAGACGAGAACTTCCCGTATTCGTGCAAAAATTGCATTCAAAGATATTAAGTTATTCAGGATATAAGCGCAGCCTTTTTTGGCATTTTACTAACCTTACATTATTATAAGATGATTCATATTGGAATATAACTAATGCATCAGAATAATTACGCATTTTAACCTTATACTTTGGAATGGAGACTCGCACTACGTTTTCATTCAAATCGACATTCATTAAGAATGAATTCGCTCTTTATTTTCTCCATTGGGTTAAAATAAATTTGAATTTTTAAGTCAATCTGCACCCAGTTTCAGTTTTAGTGGTTATGTTGGACTTGAAATACTTTTAAATATTAATATTTTAAGAAAAGTTTAATTTAAAAGCATTGAAATACCGCAGACGATTCATAAAATTAATTTTACGAAAAGAATGAAAAGTTAATAGAGCAGTCTCTTTTTGATTACGTGGTAATATTTCTCCACATTTCCGCAGCGAGCTTGAGAATATCTCGTACTTTTCAATTTGGCATTTCCTTATGGTGCGCCGTAGCTAATTGGTCACGCGCTCATAATTAATGAAAGAATTATTCCCACGCATGCTTGTGTCTCAAATTCACGCGACATTTCCTTCTTCAAGTTCAAGGACCACCTGCTCACATTGTGATGTCGCAAAAATTATCCGTTCCTTCATTTCCATACGGGAGAGCGCTGCCGTCGAGACTCGGGAATAAAAAATTTGAATAAACGGGAAGAGAAAGAAACGAGGTTGATTATCAAAGAGAGAGGTATGCAGAAGAGATGGGAGGAAGATGAGGGAAGAAGAAGATTCGGAGATCGAGATACTGCAGCGGGGAAAAGAAAGATGGCGGAGAGTCTGGATGTGTTATCGACTCCACTAATGAGGAATGCAGAAGAAAGTAGGGTGGTTCCTCCAAAGTAATCCATGGAATGTCTTGAAAAAGCGGCTTGCCGATCTAATTGGAGAATGTATATCTAAGATTCAGGCGATTTTTGAGAAAAACTAAAATTCTGCAGACGGTACCGATTCTATCACATATATTTTATAAAAGCGTTCCTAAAATTATTAGGTTTTGAGAGCAGTCCAATAAGAGTTATCCAACCTTGGAGTAAAGTCAATGTTGAATATCATAACAGACCTTTTGTTACTTCTTGTGTATCGAGTAATGTATTGTTGTGTAAATTTCAACTTAATTTAGATTAACTGAGCAATGTGATTAACTCATTTAATTTTATCTAAAGACCACTGTGTAACTTTTTAATGAGTTAATGCCCTGCCTACGGGAGGTTTTTGGAGGGATTTTTCTCCCGTCTTGGGGTGAGTGCCAGGCAATCTTAAAAATTAATTTCGTTAGACTTCCTTCCAGGGTTGCCAAATAGCCTGAAAGGAAAATTCCAACATAGAAATAAATAAATATTAGTAAAATCGTTTTGATAATGATCTAGACCAGGGGTTCCCAACCTTTTAGCAACTGCTATTTTTTTAAAATTCCACTTGAAATTTTTAGAACTTCTGGCGTACCAACAACCCTATATTTTTTTAGAAACATATATTTACGGTCGGAAAAGTGCCCAATGGCTAGTTTCGTTTTAATTAAATTACTGAGAAAACTTCATATTTAATTATTAATGCACTTGTATTTCGGTTTTTTCTACCCTTTATCAAGGCAACAATAAATATATATAGATTTTTCAATTTTTTCACCCACACGTACCACCCAAAACGTACCCGCGTACCATCGGTTGGGAAGCCCTGTTCTAGACGATTACTGAGATACCTCGACTACCGGAGATAACCTTTTCTAACCACCCGATATCATTGTCAGGCGAAATGCGATTTCCCCTAGTCCCAAATTGTAAAATACGCAAAAAATGCCAAACTACTACGTAGCTATCTAAATCGTAAGCAAACACGGATAGCAACCGATACGTTTTGACCATTTTAACTTAATTTCTGCACGTGCACTGGCGTTCTCGAAAGCATTCACAAGCAGAGTCAATATTCGTCGTTTGAGCCAGAAAACTGAGGGAAAAATTTCAGTGTGTTTCAGTAAATATTTTCGGGGCTAAAATAAAGCAGTAACGAGAGGCAACAGGAGTCAGGAGCAATTCCAGCCGGCGTTTACAACGCGTTCGAGAATTTTTCTTCAAATTCTCTGATTAATACTTATTTATAAGGCGATAAGAACATTGGTAGATGGAATTTAGATTCATGTGTCGCAATCTGACTCAGGTGCCGTAATTTTTACAGTCTAATTTTTAGATATTTTCAGTTTTTCTGCCGTTACTCGAGTCAAACCCCGAACTAAAATTTTATGTATATCATGAATTAGTATTACGCCTTTTAATATATAACTGAATCTGCTAACAGAGAGGAAAACGATTCTGAAATAAATAAGTGAATAAGAAAGGAGGCGGAAAACAACTTAGGCACGGTCAAATTTACGCATGCATAAATACACGAGAATAGTAGGAAAGAGAGAATTGCATTACAATAAGCACATTATTTATACTCTATTGAAAAAGATTGCTAGGACCATTTAAGGTAACAACCATAAAAAGAACTGGAGAGAAAAATTAGGGCGATCTCCTATGGAATTAAGTGGAATTGGTAGAGGTGAATTGTGCTTCTGAACATAACAAGGATATCTAGCGAAAATAAATGAACAAACTGAAAAGTTGAGAAGAGAGAGAAACATGGCCCAAAAATGTCTCCGTAATAAAGAGAATCTCCCAAGAGAGTCAGTAGAATACACGGAATACAAGAAGCGAGAGATAAAGGAAAAATATACGAAAGCAAGGAGATAAAAGGATGGAAAAGTTGGAATGAAAGAACGGAGAGGAAAATGAGAGGAAATGTAAACAGAACAGAGGGAAAACATGGAAATGAGCAATATAAGCTTAGCAGAAAATGAAGCAATGATGAAGATAAAGATTGAGGTCAATCTCGAGGAGGGGCGAGTAGGAAGGTAAAAATAAAACGAAGAGGAGGAACGAGAGAGGAGGAAGGAATGAGTAACGGTAGAGAATAAGGTATGAAAGGGAAAACGGGGGTAAAAGGAAATATGGAGAGAGTGATGAAAGGCGCATCCGACAGGAAAGAGAGAAAATGGGCAATAGAAAGTAAAAAAGAGAGATGAGAAGGCGAAAGAGGATGAATAATTCAGGTGGGGAAGATGAGAAGGGAGATGCATGGAGAGCGTAGGGTGCAGCAAGTGGAGGATTGATTTCAGGGTGGGAGCACCAGTTGGGGCCATACCTTAACCGGGTATTTTTCCAAACAAACCCTCAGACGGACGGAATGGCCGAATAAAATTACATTTCCTTCGCAACGTCGCCATTGGTGAGGCGCTCGTGTCGCCTCAATTAAGAGATCGTTTTGAAGAATTAGTCGACCCTCGTTTCCTTCTCTCCCGGATGAGAGAGAGAGATATTGCTTTTTCTGGATCCTAAAAAGCCTCATTTCTGTCGTTAATTATGAGCCGCAGAAAAGGTTTCAAATTAGTGTTTAATCTCTGAATGTGTAAGACTCGTAAGAGCAAAATTCGGCCGATCGACCTCTACAGGAATATTTTTACGCTTCTACTTTGCTTCCCTCTGCTATCGAGGGCTCTTATCTGCTCTCAGATATTTCGATCAATCATCCAAAAAAACTGAACTGCGTATTTTTTCGTTCAAACGCTTCATCCAATCCTTTGTTTTCGTTGTGACGAGTAGCGCTCCACAATACGCGCTACAGGTATCCAGCAGTTTCTAGTATCTATTATTCTACCATCTAGAATCACCACTACTATGTGTTTTAATTTTTTTTGATGGTTTGTGGTTTCTTTTCATTCATCATACATATATATTAATGGTAAAGAACCATTTATTCATCCAAGTGGGGATAAGGGCCAACGAAAAGTGTTGATTTATCGTATTGACAAGATAGTTCCTTGCCAACTAGTAATCTCTAAACGGCAAATTCACAAAATATATATTCATTCTTTATCAAATTACATTTATAAGACAAAAATCAACTTTAATTTCCCCCGAAAATGACAAAAAACGCCCCATAAAACAACATATCCCCAGACATCTTGTATTGCATCGCAAACATTTTTTTTCTGCTGCCTGGCTCAGTTTTCCGGAAACGTCTTTTGAAACAAATGGAATATCCTATGTTTAAGATGGCAGTGATAATAAATTGAATTAACCCGTACTTTTTTTCTTAATTGATCCTTATCGGTTTTGTTCATATTTGGCACATCAACAGTATGCAATTTTACTGCAATCTTTAATTATTATGTGCTCATTTGCTACAAAATAAGGATAAACTACCTCTTACATTTTTTCATATATTTAACTAAATGATAAGCTTATTGAAATGAATAGTTCATTCCGAATGCCAAAAATAATAGCAGGTGATAATTAATCGTTATCGCGAAACATGAATCGTTTATTTGATAAGCTCGTCATCATTTCCATCACAGTGCATTTATATACACGGTAGAAGTAGTGGTACTCGACAGCTTAGGTCATTTCGCACATTGGCTCCCACCGGAAATCGAACCCAGGACCGCTTTCACCACTGGCAAACGCTGTCCACATGACTATCCGGGAGCCCATGTGATACACAGTAATACCTTGTCTAAAGAGTTACCCTGCTAGATAATACTTTTTGCTCATTTTCAGACTCAGATAACGAATATATTGCGGTTAATTCGCATGCAGGATCAAATTGAACAAAACGCATTGGACGCTATCTATTCTTGGTCACTATTGAAATAATGAGGTAGTTTTTCTTTACTTTCGCATATTCAACCGCCGAAGTATGTACGGAAAGTCGCGTTTCGGCTAACATATGTGACTTTGAAACGAATCGTATTCGCTAGCCGAGGTATACTTGCAATTTCAGTCTCGCCGCTGAACTAATCCGAAGATGGGACCATCAGCACTTCAACTTTCGCAACTTTATCCGTCCTCATGTGGAGGAAAATGCCCCTCGGACGTTAATTTCGCCCATTACCAACGTACTTGAGAAAAAAGACTTCGCTCCGACGCATCGCTTGTGGCAATTTTTTCCGCACGCGCCTCCAAGAACCGCAATGAGTCGTCATTTACCTTTCCCTCGAAGAGATTCGGGGATAAGTGGGAACGAGTCGTTGAAAAGGATTTTAAGTGAGAAGGGAAAGTTTTAATTTGAATGGGGAGTGATAAGAGAGAGAATGATGGTTGATGGTAAGGATAAAGAGATCTTGCCGTGAGCGACAGTGAAAAGGAAACGGCGTAGCACGTACTGAATAAACTTTCCTCCGATGTTAGTTGATTTCACGATTTATGGCGCATTCCGAGGGAAAAAGCGTGTCGCGGGAGGAAATCAGATTAAAGACGCGATTATCTTTTCGGTTCATAATTTTTCTTTGCGCAACGCGGTGCCAAAGGTACTTACTTTCTGAATGTTCTCCCTCAAGAATCCCTACACCAACATATATGCACTCCGAGGACCAACTCACAGCGTATGGCAGGGAGTGCAAGCTCCGTGCGTAATTTTTCTCAAATTTCTGACTTTCACGTATTTTCCGCGGAAGGAATCAGTTCTTGAAGCGAATACTTCTCCATATTTACCTAACTTTCCAGCGGTATCTGAAGAAATTCCACAAAGTCCAACTTTCGAATCCTTTAGCGCCAAGAATTAAATATCATAGATCTAGTGAGGCCACTGCGCCCGCCGCGTTGTCTTTGAACAATGATTATTGTTTGTTGTTTATGGTGGTGACGGTAAACAAGTATTGTTGTTAGATAATCAGATCAGCCATTTTAACGGACTGGTTAAGTGCATAATTTCCGCACCAAATTTTATATTCTTCCAGTGCTTTTGATTCGTTTTGCGTTTCATAACGCTATTCATGTATAGTCGAGACTCTTTAGAATAAATACAGTAAAGAGAACTAGTCGTCGACTACAGATCAATCAATCCCACAGATACCTATGGGCTAACGAAGGCAAATCTTCCGCAGAAGTCATTCGTTATCCAGCATCGGCTGTATTTTCCTCAAATGGTAATGATTTTTTTCATTCGCAGCAGGAAAAATATTTGATAATAGAAATGAATGAATATTAATTTGTATTATTTATGTTTTCAATAAGTACACTGCCACAAGATTGGCTTATTTAAAAATTATACTGTCTTAGAATTTCCGTGAAAGAACTTCTATTAACATAGACCCAGTCAATTTTTGGTTTCTGTATGTTTTAGGAATTAAAATTTTGCCATATAGCTTGATTCTTTGTTTGTGATGCACATATTCTCATAAAAAGTAACATAGGATTACCATTATATTTTCCTTTAACCTTTCAAAAAAGGGTGAGATCCTTTTTATTACTTGATTTTCATCTCTTAATTTTCCACAAAACTCAAAGATTATTATATTTTATGGCAGTCATAATCATGAACCTTAAAAAAATCCAGTAAAACAGTTACAAATATTAAATATTATACATGCATTATTTATTTTTAATTAAATATAATATATGTGTGTAATCATTCCGTGGGTAATGTATGTTTACCATGTATGTATTTTATATTAATTATGTTATAACCGGTACAAATATATGTATTTAGGAAAAACTTTCTTCATGCGTAGAGCCTACCTGCAGTTCATGCAATAATAATAATTGTCTAATAGCACAAAATGTCTTTCAATATGTTAAGCTGAAAAAATAACTTCGTTACATATACTGCTACTGGGAAAATTACATTTTAGTGACATGCAAATGAAGGTACATAAAGATCTTTCATAAGATTGTTCATAAATAACAAATCATCAAACCACGGAGATAATTTTAATCGCCAAAGGAATTCATAAGAAGAGACATTCCCTTAAAAAAAAAAAACTTCAATGCGACTTTACTCAGAAGAACACGTAATACACGTTTAAAGTGTCACTAGAAAGTATACAGAAGCGAAGCACTTGCCAAGGGGCGAGAAAAATAAATGTTTACCGTGGCAGATGTTTGCCTCTGACGTGTCAATCCGACAAAATCCACAATAATGCCATTTGACCTAAAAGGTCGCACACCTTTGGTCTAACCAATTAGACTGCGCGAGCTTCTACGAAAAGAAAATCCGATAAACGGCGTCTGGGCCCAATTACGCCCTCCCGTAACCCACCTAATTATATAAATCCATCAATGACTCGGGGCGGCCTCACCGAGTATTTACCAAATTAAAATAGACTCGCAGGGGAGAGGATTACGAAGGGAAGCCGCGTGGGCGATACGTTAAGAGGTTAAAGAGAATTTCGGGCAAAGGGAATGAGTGGGCGCTTTGCGTGGGACGGCGATTAGTTCGTTGCGTGGCCGAGGGGGGGAGTGAAAATAGGAGGAAGTGGAGAGTGCGTGGGCAAGAGCGTAGGCGTGCGATCATCGTGTGATGGCGGTCGGAGGGGAAAAACAAGAGAAGTTCGCTAGGCGATCTTGCGAAACCCGCAAAAATAATTTACGACGTAGCCGCTTTTACGCCCTTTCCCTTCTTGGCGTTTCCGACGTAATTGATGAAATTAGGGAGATTAGTCGACGAGGAATGTTTTCCTCCATTAAAAAAAAAGAAAGAGATGAGGCCCAATCAACTCCATTGTTTGTAATTGAGGTGTGGGATGGGTCGATTCTCGATATGCCGTCCACGAATGAGAGGAAAAGGTTTTTTCGTTCGTCGATAAGTTTTCCTGATTTGACGTTGGGCTGATGTGCAGCTGGGACGAATTTGAAACGAGAGAGATTGAACGTGCTGTCTTCGGAGATGGCAATTGCTAAATCTTTGAAATATGAGATTATTTATCATTCAGCCAAGTATCACCACCGCTAAATCGTGCAACTTCTTGCAGTATAAAAATCGTATAATAATAATATGTTTATTACAGGCGTTATCCCATTAACAGTTTGCAATAAAAATATTTACAGAGTTATAAAATACTATTGCAATACGAAATACAATCAAGAAAAAAATTATCAACAAAATGCTATCCATAAAATACAATCAAGAACATACAATTACTAATATTTAATCAAGAAACAACTATCAATAAAATACAAACAAGAAAAAACTATTTAAAAAATACTATTTCCTTTTGTTTGCATGCAAGTTTCCATTGAAACATCCGGTGTCATAGATATTCGGAGTTTATGGGAGTGACTCTCTCTATATATAAACGAATGTAGTACATAGTAGTATTGTTAAAAGTGCTTCGAAAGCTTAGGTCATTTCGCACATTGGCTCCCACTGGGAATCAAACCCGGGACCGCTTTCACCAAAGGCAAACGCGCTGTCCACATGACTATCCGGAAGCTCATATACGAATGATATATGTCGAAAATGATACCGAAAAGGGAGAAATTGAAGCATTTCGTTTACCCTCTTGTGATAGCGTGATTTTCTCCAAAGGTTTTCGACTGAGGTTTTTCTTCTCGACCTGGAATCTTACGTGTTTGTGTTGTGCTAAAACATTCATAACTGGCTTCTCAGAATTGATTTAGGAGTGACCCATTTGGGCCCGATGAAGAGTAGAATAATAAATGTAAACTATTCTCTCAATCAGGAAGATGAATTGTAACACATAGGTATTAGGAATTTCGAGGAACGAGAAGCTAAAATATTTGCTATACGGTAAATTGGGGATGGATAAACAGTCTAACGAAAAGTTAAGACGATCAGAGAAACCTGGGCAGGATTGATGCGACTAAAGGATGAAATACGTTTCGTAAAAAACGAAATATAGAAGAATTTGAGAGACAAAAGTCGATATTTACCATGATGCCGTTATGAAAGAGAAATGAAATAATAAGAATCACAATAACATATAAATATTTATGAAACATGTCCAACTCAACAAATCGCAAGACGGATTCACATGGCGAGTTAATCCACGGATTTGAGAAAATAGGAAAATGAATACCTCTGTAATAACATAATAATCGATGTTGGACATTGTTCTTATAAATACTGCAATTCTATTGAAAGTGTTATCTCTGCCAGGAAATCTACCATAAACGACCATCCTTCTTCTTTTTAATACCAAAGAGATGGCTGATTTTAACTTTCTTAAATAAAATTATGGAAATAAATTAAACAATGTTAATTTAAATTTCGACAAAATATTTTGATCAATAATTGATTGATCAGTTGATAATGGGGATAATCGTCTAGACGAAGTAATATGAATATTCTTTTTATTCAAACGGTCAGAGTAAAATAAATTTCATCTATATCTACATAAATACTCTACAAATAAATTATACTTAATCCTATTGTATTGCCGTTTCTATCAAATTAATTAAAACATTTTACTGAAATGAATCGATCGCTTGCAAATGGAACTGACAAATTATTTGTAATTTGAAATTTGAAACCCTTCCAAGATTACAGATGAAATTATCAAAGACCAGAAATGAGTCCAAACCTTATTTTTACCCTTTTCAGTTTTTTCTCAGCTCGAATGAGTAAGGGATAATAATAATAATAATGTTTATTACGGGTTTTGACCCATTTACAGTAAAAGGGATGTTTAACTCAACCTCGTTTAAAGACAGATTCAATTTATACATCGCAGAATTTTTGCCTATCGCCATTATATGTTATATGCCAGTAACTTAAAAACCTTTCCCGTTCACAATGCATCCAATAAATCGTTCTTTAACCGCAAATTTCGTACGAGCGAAAAAATCGCGAAGCTCTTCCACGGAGAGACTTACTGCTGCGAAACAATCCTTCACACCTCGAGTTCCAAAGCTCAGTTTCATTAAGTGTACACACATCCCAAACAAAGGCTCACATTCAGACGTTTGTGCCTACGGGAAGATATGAAAGCGTCTGCAGGAATACACCTTTGGCGCGTCTTCACAATGGGAGGGAAAATTAGAGAGAAGAAAAAAAGATGGGAGAAGGGAGAGTGAAACGAAGCGTAGGTGATGACGGGAGAAGGGAAAAGTTCGAAAGGTTACGAAAGGAAGTGAAAAGAAAGTCGGCGGACCGCGTCTAAATGGGGAACATTGCAGCCTTCGATGCGTTTTGGACGGGTGTGGCATCTCCTACGTACCATTGTCATCCTTCGTTTCAACCACCTGCCTGTATAGACCATGGCTTTATTCGATTTTGCTTCCGATAGTCACTGTAAATTAACATTAACCGTAATAACAGTAGCTCTAGAAACTAAAGTTTATAAAAGAATAGAATTTCATGATATAATACTCAAATATTTCAATCTAACCTATCTCATAATTAAAATATTAGTATTATTCCTACGATGCTCTTTAATATAAAATCTAGTGGCAGCGGCATACTTAAATATGACGATAAGTGGACATATCTGTTAGCTACACTATCTGAATGCATTTTAGATAAACACATTAATTCATCTTATAATACATAAATACTCACGTACTAGCCTACGTTCCTGAACATAACTTAAATCATTACATTTATTTTATCGCGCTTTTAGCCGTCTAAAATATATATTTATGAATGTATTCCACTAACTGACAATCTTCAATATATATAAAAGGTAAAATAATTGAAAAATAAAACACAAAATACAATTATAAATTAACCCTCAACTGTGGGGGCTAAAATATTTTTATGCTTTACCCATGATTTCTCAAGATTTCCAGTCTCTTCATACTTTATTTGGCAAAATTTCAATGTGCAATAAATATGCTAGTGAAAAGTCAAACCTCTTACGTTATTCTCTTGCAAAGGTCTTGCACAATATTACGTAATTCCTCTACATAGTCACTTTATTATATATGCTAATACTATTTAACGCCTACGCGTGATTTTTAAAGTTCCTCGCTTCCTCAGGCTTATTACTTGCTCACCTCTCCAACAGGAATCGTGTTTCCTGCTATCACATCATGATAAAGCAATGTTTTGCGTACTATTCATCGTCTACTGACTGCTCCAAACTACCGAGCGAAGTTGTGAACGTCGAGTCTTAAACATTTTTATCGAATGTGTAAATCCATTATTCATATAAAAAAATTTATTTTGCTTTGCCCTCATCTCTCCCGGATCTGGGTCCATGCCCTTTCGAAAAGTTCGTCTCCATGGATACATGAGACCTTTAAGTGCCCCTGCCTTTCACCTTCACTGCCGCCAGGTGAAAACTGGGAGCATTGTTTTCCTTCCGATCCTCTGCACTGCCAAGTGACGGAAAAGAACGGAGAAAATAATCCAAAATTTAATTGCCATAATGGGCGCATGCGATATGGAAGGAGGTCTCTTTGGGAAATAAAAAGTCCCGTTGATAAAAGTGAATTCTCCCGAAGGATGGTAATCTGGCAAAGGTCAGCTTCGTGGAATACCGCTGTTATGTAAAGGTCAACATTTTAACATGCGAGCAGTCAAAGGGAAGGCGTTCGCCTTGTTTGAATATTTTTAAATGTTGTTTATAATCATCGGCCCACGGAAAAATTACTGTCTTCTTCATCTCTGAGGTTTACATAATCTACCCGCGAGGGTAAAGTTTGAATTAGGGGCGATGGGGAAATCATTTTCAAGGAATTGCTTCTTTATTCATTCCTCTGACTTCCAAGACTTTGCTGGGTGTACAGTTTTACATGCATACACTTCCCAAAGTTTATTATCAGAATATAAAAATTGACAAACGAGCTGAATAGAAAACGTAAGGTGTTGAAGATGACACGAATTTGTGTACAGAAGGAAAGTTGCTCCTGCTGCTCCATGATAGAACTACACTAAACGGAGAAAATCCAAGCTTTGTTCCGGCCAAGTTTAAGTTCTTACTTGGGAAGCAAAGGTCAAAAAATGAATTTTATGTAGAGTTAATTTTTTATCACTTGATACAACAACAGGTATGCTGAATCTCGAAGAAGGAAAAAATTTTAGTTGCTTATTTTTTTTGAGCAAATCCTCCAACATAAATCTTTCGTTGGAGAATTGAATGATAAAACAATATCCATATTTTATATTAAGTTTTGAAAGATAAAGTTGGAGGTCTTTTTTATGTTAGTCGTCCTAACTACATTCTAACCTTTTTTCCTTAAACGCCAAGCAGCAACGTCATATAAAATTAAGTTCCTGAAATATTACTACATGTACGAGTATTTCGTGACCCTTATTCCACTGTTAGTCCTTTATCGTAGGAATACATTTCAAGCTTCGTCTACACAGGGAAAGCATATTATCAGAAATGTATTTACCAAAATATGAATCTATAACACAGCAAATTTTTAGGAAATATTTTTCGATTGAAATGGGATTCAATTTAGAAGAAAACGATATAAAAAATAAAAGATTTATCGGGCTCCGGTAAATTTTTCTGTCCAAACAAATTGAATACTAAGTGATCTTCTCAAAATACCAAACTCAAAATAAAGGTATTACTAACAGGAAAATAGAAATAAGAGAACGCAATGCAAAAATTCAATTTGTTTTAGCTGAAAGGTAATTATTCAGTTATGCTTAGTAACCGGGCGAAAAAGAGTTCAGAGAGATTTTGAAATGAATCCGCATTAACCAGCGTGAAAGATTTTTAATGGTTATCGGTACGAGTATTTAATGATGTATTCACAGAAGTAAACAGGTCTTAAATATATCGAGGACCACATTGAAGAAATTGAGGAAAGAAAGAAAATCCAACTTTACTCATGATCGAGACTCTAGCCACTGAGCACACTCAAGAATCAATATGGTTATCTTTGCGGAGGCTAAGACAAATGCAATTAACATACAAGGCAATGTAATTCGAATACCTGTTCGCCAAATGATCGTCATTGTATTTGCTCGCAGTATGACAACACTCTCCTCCCGCTGTGTATCAGTTACAAAATAAATTTATTCTTAACTTTCCCGTTGAAATCAAGCCCTCTCTTGCCTCACCCATCGCCCTCAAGGGCGAAATTGAAGATACTCCACTATCAATTCCTATTTCCACTCCCATTATCAAACCTCTGGGAACCAAAGAATCGCTGATATAGGGGTGGAACGCCCATAGCTTTTCTCACGCACTATTCAAGGTAAGGATTCGCTCGCGTATCCGGTTTCTCTTTCCCAAAAGGGTGAATGCTTTTGCTACCATCACCTCTAACCTCTTGAGAAACCACTGTGAATAAAATATCTAGAAGAATTGGAACGGATTCTCTCAGCAAGGAATAACTTTCCAGGTGTGAACGCAAGCGGACATTTAAACATTTTCTTGAAGTTGAATCAAAATTTCGACTGATTCATTGGGTGAATATAAATTATTTATGGTGGTTTTAGTATGATATGCGTTATATTACATAGCAATAAACATGCATGAGAAGGAAGAGTGGCTGGAAATTCCAATAACTCCAGAAACAAATGTTCAATTTAAAACAAATATCACGCGTCCAACAGGTAAAGTGATTGAATATTTCCCAAACTGAAAGTTGTGAAAATGACCAAGCTACTTATCACTCATGTTTTTGGCGTGTAATTGAAACTTCTCCGACAAGAGTGTTTAAGCTATGGCAGAATCAAACCTGGGAGGATTTCTGACTGATTATTTCCCAAATATTGCATTCGAACATTTTTAATGCTATACAATTGTGTCGAAAGAAATTATTTGATAAGGATGTGTCCTAAGAAGAGGCACGCCATTTTACTTAAGCAATAACAGATATTAGCAATTTCCACAGGAATTCTACATTTAGACGGAATTAGTCGCGCCAAATATATATTTGTGGAAATCTTTACAAAAATTCGAGCTCGAAAACGTTAGATTTAATTTCAATACCTATCATTTCAATTCATAAAATTGAAACAATGACTTTCTATTCATAATTTTTATTTTAGAAATGCAGCTTTCTACATTTTCGGGTCCACTACTTAAGCCAATGTCGTCCATTGGAAGCAAAAGCCCCTGTTACTTCCCAACTGATTAATGGTTAATTTCTGTCTTGTACATCACGGCGAAAACACTTAAAACTCCGATAATCATGCAACTCGTGGGAATTGTTGGAATCAAACGTGCTCGGTCCTCTGCAGCAGCCTATGTCCTGAAAACGAAGCCCCCTTGGAATTCACGTCCAAACGAAGCGACAAACACGAACTCCTGTGGAACCTCTAAATCTCCGATTGCAATGTCCATTTCGCGCAGAGGTGAAAAAATCGGAATGAACTATGCCCGCGAGATACTTGGCGAAGAGTATCATGCGGTATTCCCGCGCGGGATCGTTACGCTTCCTTTTCGAAAAAATAAAAGATCCAGATTCATTTCTGGCGCCGTCTTTGCTCGGAAGAATAAATGCGGGTCGACATCTGTTCCCTCGGATTTCCGGGAAGTTTCGCGAGAGTGCATTCTGGAAAAAATATAAATTACAAAAGTACTTGCATCGTGCGGTACGGCATCAGCGTAAGTTCTGTTTTACTTGTATTTGCCGATCGAAAAATCTCTTTGAAAGGAATCCTTGATGATATGTCGCGACTTTGAGGAAAAATTACAAAGGAAAGAATAATGAGCTCTTTATAAATTAAAGAAAGATTTATTTCGCACGTCAAGTCATCTCCAGAGAAAGAAACAAACTTCCAGTGAAAGTTATTAGTTAATTTTTGTACCTTTATTAGCATTCTGAATATTTGATATCTACTGCGGTAAATTTTGTTTTATCGAAAACTAATCGGACCAAATAGAGTGATTGATAACGCCGATTTTATGGAAGGCTTACGTGAAAAAATAATTCACGACATAAAATATATGATAATAATGATATACTTTTCAAAGATATGATTACGTTCTTGAGTGAATGATATTTCCATCCGTAGGATCGAGTTTTAGCAGTGGTAATAACAGATACGAGATAAAATCACTCTCAGCCACGCAAAGAGCTACAGGCAGTAATGTTGAAAGGTGAATGTTTGTAGCATTATATGAACAAATGTTAGATTTACACACCTTTTTCGCGGGTATTAGAGGACATTTTTTATCTCTATTTCTAAATAATAAAATTCACAGTCGCTGGCGATGTCTTGTGGAAATACGTCATGATGAAGAAGAAGATTATTGTACTTTTTCCACAGTAAAAGTTTATTAAAAACAAATAAAAATAAAAATACACGACTAGTTTCAGCGATTGATCGCGAAGTTTATTAAAAACAAATAAAAATAAAAATACACGACAAGTTTCAGCGATTGATCGCCATCATCTTGATGATGGCGATCAATCGCTGAAACTAGTCGTGTATTTTTATTTTTATTTGTTTTTAATAAACTTTTACTGTGGAAAAAGTACAATAATCTTCTTCATCATTATCTCTATTTCACCGAAATAAAGACGATTAATTATGAGAAATAGACTTCCTAACCTTCTGGACTCTCTGCGTTCCTCTATAAACCCTTTTACACTAAAATTTGTCTTTCTTAATAGATAGTTTGAATTCATTTTCATGTAAATAATTTATCATGTAAATAGATTTGTTCATGAACCTATTTCTTGAATATTTTACTAAGTTTTGTTTTATTTCTAAAACATGGAACTGTTGACATTGATTGTAAATTTCTTGTTTTTTATTCACTCTAAAACGATGATATCACTCTAAGTGAATCTTTCGTGAGTAAATAAATAAGCGATATACGTGTGCACGAAGATCGGGTCCATTTTCAAATTGCACCGTTTGTTTACATGAGCTCAACTGGTTTGGAACTGCCGCACAAGCGTCAGCACATTTGATCATTCAAAACCTCGGTAAATCAGGACCCGGATGATGGAACTATGCTCCTACTCCTTTCGTCTTATTTCATAATTTGCTTCATTTCCGATTCATATACCCATTTCTCCGTTTTCTTCCAGTCTTCGCGCTACTGAATTTCGAATATCCAAAACGCATTAAAAAGAACAAAGGTATTCCCAATCCGTTATTCTCTGTAGCCATCTTTTGCGGTCAATAAAATTTACCGAGCGACGAAGGAAATAAAAATACGGAGGTCAAAAGGTTGCGGTCTTCTTTTGTTTTTCAAGAAAAATAACGACGCATCGTTACCGTCGCATTAATTAATTCCCGTTCAATGGATTTCGCGAAAAGAAACAAACATCCTCGCGAGGCCCTCGAAGCACGTCAGGAAAGAATCCGTTCCTGCTCACTTTTTTCCTTCCCCGTTTCTTTCCCGTGCTCCACATAGCGCGAGTTCTCAGATATCGACTGCGGAGACATCTGTAGGGCGTGGCGCGGACTAGGAAAGGGCTAGAGCTCTGGGGGAAACTGTTTTAACGCGCATTTGAAATTCGCGTTTCGCAGAGATGTTGATAGGAGAGATAAACCTCTCCACCTGTCAATTACCGCCCGAAAATTTAGGATGGGGGACGTTTGCAAACAGCGGAGGGACATTGCCGTAGGATTCGCCTCGTCTATTTATGAGCCCTTTGCGGGGGCTCGAGCGAAGGGCTGATAATCGTTAAACACGTTGGGACGCGTGGAAAGTGATAACGATACGCAATCGATCTCGCCAAGAACTAACGAGCCGATGTCGTGCACGCCGATTTTTGTTGCATCCGAGCGATTGGCTTGTCGATGCATATGATTGGGCAGAGCGATAATGGAAGGGTCAATATGCGAGTGATTCAATATTGGCCTGCCCGAGGGATTTCGCCGGGATATTGCAGGAATTAGCGTGGGAGGAAGCAAAATAGTTTTCGCCCGCTCCGTCTTCGAGAGCTAATTGGGAAAGTATCTCAATTATGTGAGCTTCCGTCTTCCGTTATCTAAAGGTGTTATTTTTCGAGCGTGGGCAGATTCTGGAAACGTCTCCGTAATGTTCGACCGGATGACATTTAACTTCTTTCATGACCGCAGCCCACGGTGAGGTTCTATCCGATGACTTGGAGTATGAAAGGGAAGCTAATGATTGATCGAACGTGGGGTTACACTCATAAATTCCGGTTTTTGAGGGGGTTTCGATTCCCAAGAATGATTGCGTAGGTATGCTTTCTTATTTTCGGCGTCTTTAGAGAACTGAGACTATAAAAAATTCTTATATATATATATTGACACTTAATCATAAAACTCTTATTTGTTGCATATTCATATATTAGTAGTTACAAAAATCAGAGTTAACAGCCCACTGAGAGCGAGACTTCCTTATGATCAGCCTTCTGCATTTCATTTGGCAAATTCATTTGATTATTCTCTAAAGTTTTAGTCGCATGCGTACCAATTGATTTTGAGTAAATATATTGTATAATGTTCGTGACCAAATCTACTTACACAGTTTTACTAAATGCCTAAAAATGTATCAATTTGCCTAGGAGAGCACAAGTATTTGATCATATATTTAGGACAAAACAAAATTGGGACAAAACAAAATTGGAGTGAAAAGGAGTGGCGACAACCATCCCAAATTCCAGCAAAATATTTTGATTGATCTGAATCAAGTTTCACATGATTATTATATCTCTATCAGATGGTGAAATTAAACAGATGAAGCAACTGAATGATGCGTATGAAAATTACATCTATTCATAAAAATTACACCACAAAGGATGAAAATTTAATTTAATTTTGCATAGGACACCGCGTGACTTAACCCTTAACTTAACAGTGGTGTCGCTATTTTTCACTTCTTGTACAAGACTACACCAGTCCCATGCTCCATTTACCAAACTATTCTTGACGACAGTATAAAGATAATTATAAAATGTCCTTCGGTATGAAAGCGAAATTTCAACAAGTACATCTCTCATATAAAAGATATCTCCAGTCTTACAGGAGAGAGTATCTTTGGAGAGTACTTCAGAAGGTAGCACATCATGATAATGCCATGGTTGAGCCCTCAAATCAATACTAGTACCGCAAGCACTCCGTAAATGAAGCACTACATTTGCATGAAATCGGTAAGACTTCCTCCTTACATCAGAACTAGAAATCGTATCCTTGATCTTATGAAACCACGTCGCACCTAGGGTTTCTCTCGGTATACCTTACAGGCGCTTAGTGGAGAACTATCTATATCGGCTTAGCTTTCATTTTCTCACGTGAACCAGGCTTTAAAATTGGATTTTTAAAACACGGAAAATTGCAGTACATTCTTTAGTTCAATTATTTAATCCAACTATCGCAATGTTTATCTCATAACTGATTACGCAGGTATTATTTGTAATTTCGTCCCCCTTTAAATCACATATTTAACAACGATAAGTAGCTATGATGCGGAGGAGTGTTGTAAGGTTAGAAGGTGGGATGCCGTCTACAAACGGTTTGCCCAGGAAAATGTCGCTTTCTTCTGTCTTCCTGATATATTTTTTTATTTGCACGTTCTAGCAGAAAAAATAAACACTTGTGGAGGCGCACATACTTGCTTTATAGAGTAATTACCACTGGAAGGAAATGTACCCAATTAAACTACTGAAAGTAGAATTTTCTCCCGACTCGGCATTTGATTCCCTAATGCGGTGCAATTTTATTCGCATTGCAGTCAATATTTGCGCATTTTCGAGTTATAGATAAATTATGCGAGCCGTTGATTTCACTTCAGAAATCGACTTCACTGCGTCATGGAGAGTAATTACTCTCGAGTGCCAAGGAAAGCCTGCATCTCCGTCATCATTTTCCTTTTTGATACAGAATATTAAATTCCGTTCCTCGGAAAGCGTATGAAATTCGAATTTCCAAATGAGATTACGACGACCGTCTTCAATTTTTTCGGTCAAATATCTTTGTTTTGGTGAAATGATGAGAAACTGAACTTAAAAAGAGTATGCGATATCTCACCATTAGCAAGTTTCAATGCATGTAAAATTTGACAAAATCCTCCTAAGACCAAGTAAGTTCAAGTGACAAAATATGTTAATTTATACAGGCCACAAAATAAATTAAATTAAAATTTGAAAATTAAATTATTTTAATTTATGTCAATTATATATCTTGTAGTCTTCATAAATTAAAATATTTTGCGGCTTGAACTTGGTTTTAGTGATGGAATACCACCAAGTAAAGGCCGACACAATTTCGTTTTTGTTTACGCTTCTTTTCTCGATCACTAAAAATATCTTTTAAGTCGATGTCATGAATCCTTTATGAGGTTTATTATTTATAAAAAGAAGATCAACCGCATAACTGCCATATGTAATTTTTTATTTGAAAGGCAAATGTCTCTAATTTAGGAATATTAAGAGCGAGCGTCACTCATTTTGAATTTTTTCGTGATTTTCTTTGTCGATCTAATCAACTCTTAGATTAGAAAAAAATATAATTCCGTGATTAATGAATGAGGTGAAATCAAAATAGGTTTCTCTAAATCTAATATCTTTTCGTGGACAAACTATCGTAAATATGACTCAAATCCTCCTCTTTGATGAAATCTTCGATCCCCCGTCTTAAAAAACAAGAGAGAAAAAGCAAATGGTAACAGAGATGGATTAGAAATTCCAAAGGTTTGAGCAGTTCTGAATGTACGAAAAAAGTACTGAGATGCTGGAAGATGGATTAAAAGAAGAAGCACGCGGAATGGATTAGACAAAGAAAGATGAAGGCACGAAGCGGTGCGAAAAGCAGATAAAAAGAAATAAATTAGAGAAGGAAGCGAATTCGTATGTACCAGCCTGCATTCTCTCAGTGAAGACTTTTTTCCGATTCAAGGCTATGTGTTATCGACTGCGAGCGACGATACTTTCAAATCGATCCGTTTTTCCAGAAGATTCCATTAAAACGTACGCACCCGAGCCTCCATATGGTGGTGCAAATGCCTCGCTCTCTCCAACTCGAATGAGCGGGACCGTTTACATTACCTCTTATCTTCCTACTAACTTTCAACCGGAAAAATTATAAAGTATATCAAACTGTTCAACTTAATCTACATTTTAAAATGTCATAGCTAGAATTCACAATTCCTCTGTTTTCAAATAAAAATATGGCCGCTCTAAAAAGATAATATTTCCTCCACCGATTTTGGAAAGTTAAGAACCTAACAGTTACTATAAAAAGGTTTATTGTAATTAACTTAAGGAATTATTCGCACAACACAGATTCTATTTCTAATAATTTACCAGGACAAAAATGATGTTAAGATCTAAGTTATGTAGAGAAAGGTTCTGTGACAGACAGTAAACGCCGCAAATTTCACAGAATTTGAGGATTATACTTTCAAATACAGAGAATTCTACATCTAGCTTCAATTAAGGATATTATTCACCTGTGCTAACAAGAGAAGCAAACAGTTTAGTGGTTTTATCCGAAAAGTAAGTTACGAAATATCTTCCGCCTTGGGGAACCGAGAACAGCTCACATAAGCAATTATTGAACATTTCGCATTTAAACTACTGATAACGATAATCGAGAATATTTGTTAGTAAGAAGAGTTACTAAACGAAGGAAGCAAGATGCACTGCATTTAAAATTAAATATATTATTATTTTTTGGATTTCATATTTTGTTAATAGAGCTGAAAACGCGGATCTATCAGTAATTAATTATAGAGATTTTGCGAAATAAAGGAAATTTTGAAATATCCGTCTGTCTATGGAAATCGAAAGTGTGATGCATATGCGAGAATGCAAACAAATAGATGAACATATTTGAATTTATGCGTACAGATGATGTACTAACTGTGGCCACCAAGTCCAACGAAAAGCTAGTTAGCAAAGCTAGCAGCAAATTAAGCAAACAGTAGTTTGTCATCGTATTTCTATAATTCCAACTATGAAAATAAAGATTCACTTAACACTATTGACGTTCTTTTCTTTACGGAGTTAAGTGCTACGTTTTCATAGACTAGATTCTGATCGTACACCTTGAAACGTATCTTCCTGAAAGAGCCTAAGATTGTTTGCGATTTGAAATATTTCTTGTACTTGATATACAAGTCTTTTAATTGCAGTTTCACTGTAATTAAAAGAAAGGAAATTGACTCATATCTATCATCTTTGAGACCATTTTTGTATTTTTTTGTAGAACTTGTATAAAATTATTCATTAATTTTATAAGAAATTTAATATAATTGTTTCATAAAAGTTCCAAATTATCTCATATCATTATTTTATATATTTTTTATGTGGAACTCAAAAATGTAAAAATGTATTATTTATTTTTTGAGATAGGAGTCAATGAATTCTAAAATTAAGAAACGTCGCCTAAAAGAGGAATGCAGGCCTTGTTTCATTGAGTTCATAGAGAGTATTCGGTTTCCGATACGGATTCATGAAGAATGGGATGTGATTTACTGGAGCGCCTCCCTATTCCCGACACCACCATCAATTATCAGTTAGCTTAAATATCAGCTGCAGACTTTATAGCCGCTAAAATATGGTCGTAATTTGTAGCGCGCGATTATTCGTGTTTTTATTTGGGGAGGAGGTGAGAAAGTGAAAGAGGCCAAAGGTTTGGGCAATGGAGCAGAACGGCCGATAAGGGGAAATTTAAGATATGTGGAGACCGTCCATTAAAAATAAAAAAGGGAAGAAAAATCGGATGGATATTCTAACCCTGAATTTCTCCCAAAGCCCTACCGTAATATTTTTCTAATGTTATCTCACGCCAACCGATAGAATAAAATAAATGAAGCTCCCGATTTTTCACACGAATATATTTGAGACATCCAGAATATACTACTCAACTTAACTCTACTTTGATGTTTGAATAGAAATAGTAACACATGTATCAGCCTAAGACCGACATTTATTCAAAAGATCTGGAAGACCTTCGTATCTTCTGCGTAATAGCCTTATTCTTGAGAAACTATTGTAATCAAGAGTAAGATAATTGACATGAAAAGTAGCATGTAGGCTCTGGGGTCTTCAAATTTTCTCTACCTATTTTGTTCTCGACTTTATGTTTGCACTGATTTCTGTAAGTCAATCACTAACATAGCTTTTGTTATTTCGGCATATATTTTATTTTGTACCTTTTAAATCTAAAAGAATAAATTATTATTATTTACTAAAACAAGATTTCCTGCGTCACTTAACTTCATCGCCCATCCAAAATTATATTCGCGACGTAAAATTACGATACATCGTGTTTCATTCGTATAAGCAGTTAAAGCTGTTTATTAAATTCAAACTAAATACTCAGTTAAGAATGATAATTATGTTTGCTTGAATACCACAGCAATATGCATTTCGATATTTAGATAGAGGGTTCTGTAAATGAGAAACGACTCCAGCTAATTTCTTTTACGCATTTCCTCCTACTTGGCAGCTTTGATTGGGAATGTTCAAACATCCGATGTTGTCTTTGGGTTTCTATCATCTCACCTCCTTAAGACTGTTAATTCCTATTTTACTCCGGCTAAATCGATATTTTTAACGTTATTGTAAGTAGATCACTCCCTCCTACTGTAGAATAATAATCGGAGTCCTGACGTAGAAGGTTTTTGTATAAATCCACAAGGACAAAGTAGTAGAGAAAATTTGAGCCGAATAGATTTCCTAGAGAAAAAATAAGAATTCGATGAAGAGGGTGAGGAAGGAGGATCCGTGGCCCGAAAGGAACGCATTGGAAATCATTCAAAAAGGATGAAGTTTCTTCGGGGCGTTCTTCCAAAATCCCATCTTTTCCTCAATCCTCCTTCCCAATGTATAATCGTTAACCCCCGTCTTCCTCTTTCACATTCCTCAAAAACTGCTGGAATGCCATCGAAGGCTATATTTTGGATGTTTGGTTAACGCTATGTTGGGAATGACGGAAGTATCGTAGTTTCCACCAATTTTAACGGTTAATGTTTAAATTTAGCATTAAAATTCCGTATGTTTGCGACATTTTATCATCGACAGAAAGCTAAAAGTAGATGGTGAAAGTGAAGAGTATTCGTTGTAAAAAATCATCTCATAAGTGAAACGGATTCTACAACTAGAAGCTACAAAATGTCATTTTCTGAAGATGATACGCGAGAGTGCCAGTTTTTTAGACAAACTATTGAAATATGCACACCCTGCATGACAGGGAAAGGCAGCTGGCGCAGTGTATGTCTGGAATCAGATGTTGATGTCCTAATAGATATAGCTTTATAAGAGCAGAATTATTTCGTAAAATTTTAGAACAAACATGTTAATAAATTAACGCAAACGGCTTGATTTATGGATACCACTTTCAAATTGACTTAAACAATTGATTTTATGCTTATTGTTAGTTCAGTTAACATTTGGTCTTTCTAATCAATATAAAAGTCTCTAAAATAAATTAGTGAAAATTAACTACTTTCCTAGTTAAATTTTCCCATTCATTGCTTGTATCATTATGAATCATGGAGTTGCTAGAAATACATTTTCGCAGATTCAACAATGGTTCACGTAAATGGTTTAAGAAAGTAAGTAAATACAAATTTAGGATTCTTACTTTTGTACAGTTTGATGGCAAAAATGGGAAAGTGTGAAAGCTTTATTTAAAATGTCTTCTTTTTAACAACGGTAATCGAATCTTACATAAAAAATATAAAGAATAATTTTTTCCACCATAAGTACTCTTCAAATATTTCATTATTTCAAGAAAAATTTGATTATCATTGTGTGAGGATGGTTATATGTTTGTCATAGTTATAAATACGAATAAATTCGATTTATGGTGATAGTGGATCATATCATCAATCGCATCCATAAAAAGGAATTATTTGTTTAAGAAAGTTCTTAAAAACTATCAGAAAGCAAAATTCCACCAAGCTCAACGTTATCTTCTCAAATTACGACGCTTATTACACAATGATAATTTCTATTGCAAATTTTAACGTAGATTTATCTTGCACACTAAAAAAAATTCCTCGATCTCAAAGATTATCCCCGAAAAATCTGCTGTCATAATGGTAGAATGTTGGCAAAGAAACCGAGTAACCTTTCGCTGTCGAACCCTCAGCATAAAAGTTAAAACATCCTTCCTCAAATCTGTGAAGGGTGTCGTTAAGTAATACCATCAACAAAATTAACGTTTCCTCCATCCGCCTCCCCTCCAGTATCCCGTTTCCCAATCGGAAAAGTGCCCTTTTTCCTCTTTAAACAATCCCCGACAAAAAACGGTCGCATTCGAGGAAAGAAAAAAGCACACATAATCTACTTCTCCCCCTTTCGCCGTAAGACGTTGCGAGGTGACACTGTAAAAGGGGTGTTGTATTTTTTTACAGTAGTCGGCGGAAAAGAGAGGTGCGTCGGCCAGCGAGGGGGTGAAGCCGAAATGGGTTTAGGCAGGGAAGAGAGTCTACGTGGAGAGGGGAAGATTAATGGGTTGGAGGTTAGGGGAAATCGCGAGAAGGGTTCGCATGAAGGTTGAAAAGGGGTTTAGAAGGGACGCTTCGGACGGAAAGGTAGAAGGAAGAGATAAAAACGGAATGAAGTGCGTTCCGTAGGAGAAGGAAAGGAATGCGGGAATTTCGGGAGTTAAAAGTTTGATCATAGAAAGTGGGGAAGAAACGCCAAGTAGTCTTAGAATTTTTAGCTCTGAATTCTGAAAGGATTTTGGTCTTAAAATCTCCACTGGTGTGGAATACAGGGTGCCGAATTAGTAATGCTGAGGTTTCAGATCAGTAGCTCCATTGTGGATAGTCAGTACCTTTATTGTGAGTGATTATACTATGGATCTGTAAAGTATAGGCCAACACAATCGCTCTAATACATGTAATCGCTGTATAACATACAGAGTAAGTTTATTTAACTAAGACCTATAAATAAATAAAGTCTGATGAAACTTGTGAATCTCATCTGAAATATCACCTATCGTAGGGATGCATAATGAAATATGTTTACACTGCCTGAAATTTATTTTAAGGTTTGAGAAAAATCTTCAATTCCTTATGTATCTAATGCCAATCAAAAATTTTTAATGAAATAAAAAGTTTATAAAATCAAAGGCAAAATCATAACTTAAAACTTGTGATGTAACGAATACAGGAATTGTCTAGTTTCATATTTGTTATAATAAGGGTATAAAATGGGATGGATACAGTAAATTTTAGGAAATATTTATAGTTAGAATAAGAACGACAAGAATACAGAAACGAACAAATAAATGAAGGCTTCCGAAGAAGGCAAATTGTACGGATAAATTAACAGGATGAAAACAGATATGGAAGCTAGAAATGTCACCGAACGATTATGAAAAATACCTGAACGAAAAAGTTTGAATTTAAATATATAAGTTATCGCGAAACATATTTGTGGCGGGATAGAATCAGAGGAAAGTTATATTGAAGAGTAAGATGACCATGAAACATAATATATTTTTGTGGTGTTTAATTGGGAAAGAAGAAATGGATATTACTATATTATTGTTTAGCAACCTAGCAACTTCACATTATTTTCTTCGTCCTAACCCATATTCTTGCTCTCGGTTGCAAGCCTAAATCCTATAAATCCTTGAAGACGAGTAGTTTTACCCTACTAGCATTGTTCTTCAAACTTTCCCCTTGGTTGTATCCTAAAGCACAGACGAAGCAACTGAATAAAAAGGCAATTTCCACGACCTCGACGAAAAAGCAGCGCTTAATGTGGAGTCGAATTAAGCGGAAGAGTTCTCGGAAATCGCAGTCTCGTGTATTAAAGAAGGCGCCATGATGAAGAGGATGCACCAACAACACCCGAAGAGAAAAAATGCGAAATTGCGAAAGGGCTTCTTAAATAAAAAAGGGAGAAAAAAGACCATAAAGAGGAAGTGATTGATGCTGCTCGAGAAAGAACAGAGGAATTCAGAAGAGGAGAGAGTTTATCTTTAAAGGTTGGGAAAAAAGAGATGAGTGTGCAGTTTGAAGGAAGGAGATGGAGTAGGTGGCGAAAATGGAAAATCCGTTTTTTAAGTAGTTTTGGGGAAGAAGACGCTTTAATGTGAGTGGCCGAGGGGAAAGTGCGTGAAAAATTTAACTCTCGGAGCGGACGAATTAGCCAGAGGATCGCAGGTTATGGAGGGTAAAAGTTGAAGACTAGTTCCACAGAACAGGGAAAAGAGGTGAAAGTCTACTTAGGAGTTGAATATTAAGGGTAATAACAAGAAAAACCGCAGATAAAAATGCATAAGTCGGTAGCATTAATGCCATTCCCATTAGGATAAGCACGCTAAATGCCTCGTTTACCCCCTGTTGCTTCTCTATTTCTCACAATTGGATAGTTATATATCTTCATTCACTTCCATATTAATGTTCATTTTAATACCCTTTTACCTAAACTACTCTTCAAGATCTAATTCAGCCCAAAATTAGCTGCCTTACTGAACCTTCTCTCTGTTTTCATTCATATTATCTTCAAATATCATCTGTGATATTTCAATGAGATTGTCTTAAAACATCACATCATTAAAGTAACATACATAACATAATTAGCAGCAGACTTCCTGTCCACCCATATTCATCCGCTTCCAGTTTATATCTACGCTTCTGAAGCCCCAAAGGCTTGCTGGAATATAAAAATAATGGTGAAAAATTTCCTTGATTAGGTACTGCAAGATAATATTATTCTGCTGTTTTTTTATACGGACTATAGTTTAGTTCTTGACAACAAATACACCGTTATCTTTGCTGCGCAGTGGAACATTTATTTATTATTACATTTATATGATTCTTAAAAATACTGACACGAGGAATTGAAAAATGTCCATCATTGTTTAATCACAGATATCAACATAGCTGTCATCAGTAAGTTCATGTAATACTGAGATTTTTCCAAAAATAATTATGGGATTACATGTCAAAAATAAACCATAGGTGAATGATCTTCGGGCTGAAAAGATGAAGTGTAGCTGAGTACAGCTGAATAGTAGGCCTATCTAAGCAGTGCTAAGATTCAGGCGAAGTAAATTCAATTTGTAATGAAAATTATATTTCCATCTATTCCTACGATTTCTCAAAATGTAATTTTACGATATCTCTCCGTATTTGACAACGAATAAAAGCAGATTAATAGTTATACTATGATTGATACATAAAAATAGAATTTTGAAACATATCATACCCCCAATAGTTTATTCCCTTAATCCTTTTAACGTTTTGGTTTTCTTGGCATATCTGTGGCCCTGTGATTGTCATGAAATTATTACCTGAGATTTCCTCCTATAATTGAGAAATCATCTTTCACAATTTTACATGAATAAATGCAAGTTTTTCCTTCTGGTTTTAATCGTCTATTTGATCAAAAATTGTATTGAAAGAGCTTTTCTAAGGTCATCTTCAGAGTTAAAATTCGGAAACTATTTCAGAAATTAGGCCGGTAGGAGAATTTAATCTGGATGAATACGAAAAAATACAATCAAATGATAGTGTTTCTCTTGGGAACTTTTTGAAGGAATAAATTCCGCAGAACTATCTCTCCTCTATGATTAAAAACAGAGGATGTTGGGGCAGGAGGCGTAACAGATGAAAGAGAGGTGCAGAAAGAGGGAGGATCGGATCCAGGTGGTGCAAGTGACGGCGGAGAAAGAATGTATGCGAGAGAGGAACAAAAATCTTTAGGTAAGGAATGGGATCCACTCAGCCACATCTCCAGAGCGGAAGTTAAGGGAAGTGGGGAGAGGTCGATGGTGCGGATCAAAGATGGGCCGAGGCAACGGATGTGAAGAGAGAAGAAGTGGAGAGCCAAAAGAACGACGCGGTAAATGTATGATTCCAGAAATATTGTTAGCAACCCCTTAGTATTAGTGTTCTGAATGGGAAAACTTATACAGCGACAATTCTGCACTCAAATCTCCAAACATGTGGTTCGATAGGACTTGTGCCTAAAATTCTGCAGAGACCAAGAGACACAATGGCTAATGACAGGAAATGTACATCGATTTGTCCACTGTTATCTTATTTTGACCTCTGTTAGACTGAGACATTTCGATTTGCCATCGTAGAATGGAATATTTTTTAAAACCGTAAATAATTAATAATCTTAAAATCACTTTTTTGTTTCTAAGACTGCTTGCCGGAAGTTGTTCTTTCTCGGATCATCGCTAATGAGACGAAATGTGATCAGCTAAACTAAAATGTCCGAGCAAAATTCATCCTACCAAAGTACTTAGGTGAAAATTTACAGAATGATATTCCTCTCCGCGACACTGGTATTGTTAAATTTAAGGGATAGATTTAGGATAATATTTATGGAGTAATAACAATAGTCTCCCATTCATAGTTAGCAGTCTCTTACTGTATTAGAGGTTTAAAATCTCAAAAAGCCGTCTTTGTCGGCGTTCCTCCTCTTTTCTTCCCGGTAGTCGGATAACGTCGTATTACAACCCCTGAGGACGGTAGCATTGCTATTGAAAAGATCTTTGGGTACAATTATACTGCGATATTCCTTTCTTGCTTTATCCGACTACCGGGAAGTAAGAGGAGGAACGCCGACAAAGACGTCTTTTGGAGATTTTAAACCTCTAATTCATTAACAGCCGTGTTCCAATATTTCTTTCTTTGCAGTCTCTTACTTCTAATACTGAACCTAACGATATTAAATGAATACATTGACTTGCACAGCGCTTATTTTATTCACAATCAGTCTTACCTGCGGTACTCGGCCTGATAGACTAAGTCGTACGTTGGCTTTCCCGAAATTAATTCCCAGGAATTCAGATAAGTTGCAGTAGCTGGGGATTGAACCCGCAACGTCTGAGACACAGGCGGTCAACTTAATCATTACTGCAAGATCTTTCAATTATAAAGTGATTGAGATACATGGGATGCCATGAATCACCTTCCGTGATACACATCCACATTCTTCAGGAAGGTGTATCAAAAAAGAAAATAATTCTATAATACACGAGCACCCGTAAGAATGTGACACAAACCTTGGATTTATTCAATCAAATTTAATTTACCTCTCTATGTGTAGCCTATATTTAAAAAATGTGCGAATTATGATCAAGTATGATTTAACAGCGCACATCTTAAGAAAATAAACTTACAGATTTCATAAAAGAATTTTCATGATCGTCTTCATGACCGGAGATGTGCATGCACTGATAAGATAACTCTTGCACATTCCAGGACTGCTTTATAAGACATCTTAAAAATTTCACAGTAATACTGCAGTAAAATTTTCAAGGTTTACAAAGCTTGCTGGATGAAAGTAAGAAAGCGGGAAGTTTGGAAAAAAGCTACGATAGCCCCTCAATAATAAGATACAGAAAAAATCCCATAAAACGTTGAGTAACATAGGTAGTTATGAGCCTAGTAGAATTTGGAAACAAGACAAATGTTTACGTTCTCGCAAAATCGCAGTGCTTCTTATGAAACATCAGTTTTGTTGACAAAAATATCGCACTTTCCACAGCAAGCATCGAAAGGGAAAGAAATCCACTGTTATAGCGTCCTCTAGCGGTTAGAGTCGATGCGTCTCAACCCAGTGCCGCCCATCTATAATCAAATCTCCGCTTCTCGGAAATCTCGGATATAAAAAGAATATCTGCCGGCGAAATGACCGAGGGAGAGAAAAATAAATGCGGCGAGCGAGGGCGTGGACTGTATAAAAGAGATGGAATTTTATGGTTCGAGGAAGAGATAGGGAGGAAAGGGGGATGGACAAAAGAAACAAACGAGCTTTCTTTATTGAGGCGAGAATGATACAAATTGGCCTCCTATTTTGTTTAGATCCTCGTGGCTATTCAAATAGAATGCAGGCGCAAAGTAATGTAAAATAGAACAGAGTGATAGCAAAGTAACGTGGTGTTTGGCAACAGATCTTTTGTTGAGCTTATCTTTGAAAGTGATTTTCTCCGATAAGTTGCTGTGAAAATGAAAGTCGAGTAAGCATCTACGTGTTGAAGACGACAGGGAAAGTTGAAGCTGTATAATTTTGCATCAGTAATGGAACTGATAGCTAAAAGTCCACCACTGGTGGCTTGGATGACCGTTATGCAATTGTAAACGCAAAAATGTAAAAGTCAGCAAGACTGCGCTTTATACTTACGATGAATATCTGATAATAGACTCAATATCTTGGGAAGTATACACTCAACTATAATCATTCGCATATAAACCTACTTATAAGCATTAGAAAACAGTTTCATTTTGTACATGAAAAATAATTGTGGTTCAGACTTTTTATCGACATTAGTAGTTGTTTACAAAGGCTTCAAATGCTCCTTGGTATGGGAATAAAAATTTCAGAAATCTGCCCAACATTAATACCATTAAAAGTATCACAGGTGAATTTGTTAACTCTTAATCTGCTTTGAATAAAATGAATTACCAAAAACCATCAAATGACGTAAATCCAACTGCGATGTACACATTTCACTCCCAAAGGAAGCATCCTCAGTATTAAGTATCTTCTACTAAATAACTTTTTCAATAATTTAATCGTAATCGCATTAAGCTATTTTTAAATGTCTAATAGTTGAGATCAAATACCTCCATTTTAAGTTACGCGATGCTTTGTTATTTTTTGAGACCTGAAGAAGGCTATGATGAGCCTTCAAATTTAATAAATTTCCGTTAGGATAAATCCATCTTCATTCTCTTCTTAAAAACAATTGAGTTTAACAGTATATGGGCCAATCTCTTACTTCACGTGGATTTTAATCCGATTAAATTACGAAATATGATCTAATTGTCCCATAAAGCTTTGTGCGAATATTTTAACTCAAAATTATGAGGATATTCCTTGAAAATATGAAGAGAATAATTAGTAGCCACAAAAACTGCTTAGAAAGAATCGACGTTAAACAATCCCTGTTCCGAACGCAAAAATTCTCTTCGGAACATTTTTTCTTTCACTGTTAATGCATAGCGTCGCTCAGAGTATGTCAGCAGTTAGTCGCAATCACCTTTCGACATTCTTACGGACGAGCGCAAGCATTCCGAACCGGCATTCCAGACAACAGAGGAAGGCAGACACGCTAAACGCCAATTTGCCAGGAATGGCCTCCGCATTCCTTTGGTATTGCATTACCTCATCCCGCAACTCTGTCCATTTCCTTTCATTTTCTCCCTCGATTTACTCCCATCACTTTTTGACAGTCTGCTGATTTCCTTTCCTTCGAATTCCTCTTCATCCATCACCTTTTCTCTCTTGTTATTCCTCCACATTTTCTACTTCTTTTTCCAAAACTTCGCGATGACAACTTCGTTAGCTCTCTTTTGACGTAAAGTTTGGGAGTGGAAAATAATTGATTGTATGTTATTCAAAAAATTGAGTTTAGTTTTATTAGACAATGTATTAAATTTTTAATAATTGAATACGCGTTCTCATAGCGATTAAGTACGTTCTTTCTTTAATTATAATGAATGGTCAGCGGAATGCGATTCAGAAAAGAAAAACTATTCTCGATAAGTTTATATTATTGCTAAGGTATTAGAAGAGACGAATGTTTAAACAAATGTAAAATAACGTCCCATTTCCTAGTGTGATACATTGAAGTTAAAGCAATAGTTTTCCCGATCGTTAAATACTGACAACATCACGTTGATAAAGAAAGAAAAAATTAAAATCATTGAGACAAATACAATATTAGGGTTGCTGAAGAAAGCTACATCTTCCTAGAAGCCAGAGTATTTATGAATGAATTCTAGCGTGTTGTTAAGCTGACAGAAAGTAAGTACGTAAGCTTTTTCAATTAGGATTAAAACAATATTCCGAATACTGTGAATGGATCGATGTTTAAATGGACGTCCGTTAACAGTATTAACGGTAAAATAAAATTGATTCAAATAGTTAGGGCATAGATAAGCAGAATAATTCGTTTAGACCAGCTCATCACATATTATCGCGGGTAATATATCGCCAAGATGCCTTTTGGAACTTGGCAACAGAATCGTTCCGTATCTCTCCTCGCATCAGCAGCGCCGCCGAGATTAAAACGGAAAGAAGAAGAACGAGGAGTGGAGAAAGAAAGTCGAATCGAATTCAGTCGATGGGAACGGAAGAAAATGAAACTTGAACGAATGTGTAATAAATGTGTGATAATAAGACCATCAGATGTATTTTAGATATGGAGTCTGCTGTCTGTTGATATCATCAACCGTGAGGCAAACACTCCCGGAGAAAAGACGATTCATACCAGGTTTATGAAAAAATGAGAGAAGCACATTGTAAAATACCTTATAATACGTTTTAAATTGGTATATGAAGGAGTGATTAATAGATGAAGTTACGGGAAAGTAAGGGTTAGCATACGCTCAGAGAGAGCGATGGATAGAATATGTGAACTAACGATGTAATACTTGAGGTAAATGTTCGAAAAGAGTTCTAAATAATCAGATATTATGATTCTTAAAACTAAGTATTCATTTTGGCTGCAAGAATACCTCGTTAATAAACAATTGCGTTTCGTCAAGAAGTTTTTTTGTGACACAAAATCAATTGCTTTTATTCCGGTGAATGATATTCTCAACTAAAGCTATTAATAAATAACTATCTTAAAAACAACAAAACTCATAATGTATTTTAAGTAACTTTTCACACCTTTATAATCCTCTATTCGTTTGGTCTCAGAATCAGTGCCTAGTACTTGCCTTATCGCAATACTATCCTAGATTATATATACTACTAAACTATTTACTCTCACGATAAAATTGTACACACAAATGCAAGCAGTGATTATTATTTATCGATCCATGAAATTTAAACGAAAAATATTTCCCTCTTAAATTTACTGACTTTATTACCTGTTATAATGGAAATTACGACTGTATACGTGTAATTTCTATTATATTGGCTGTTATAAGTTGCTCTAACCTATCACCTTATACGATAAAACTAAGGTCTACGTAGGAATTCCAACATTGGGAGGAGCTTCTTCTTTGAAACCTTGCGGAGAAAAGGCGCCAAAAGCGAGTGGAGGGGGGTAGAATGGAAATCAATGGAATGCTGAGAAGGAAGCGAGATGACGAAAGAATTGCGTGAGGGGAAAATGAAAGTGAAGAACATAAATAAGGGATGATGTTGGAGTGGAGAGGTTTGATAAAAACGGGAACATGAAAGCCGTGTCTCGAAGATGCAGAGGAAAATAAGGGATGAATCGCAAAGGAAATGGTGTGTGGGGGAATGGAAGAGAGAAGGGCGAGAAACGCCACTTTTTATTGGGTAATCGAGAGAAAATGGATCGAAAGCGAAGGGAAAATATGAGGAAAAGGCCTGGGCTTAGTGGGGCCGCATTCGATCGACGATGGACATTGTATCGCTAACGCTCAAATACATTTCATCATCAAAATATAGTCTAAAGGATATTCCATCCTTACACTATCCAGGACGTAAGTAAAATACGTTTCTTGGTATATGAACTTTATAAACTTTTTACAAAAGTATTCACGCATTTTATACCATAATATTCTTACTTTTTTTGCGAAATAATATGAGATTATAAGTAATAGCAATGAATATCGATTATAAGTACTAAGAAAATAACTTAATCACCTATGCTCTAGTAGCTCTGCATAAACTCGACGGAACGGGGATTCACTTTTTAGTATTCCATAATAAAATGATTGAATGAAATACACCACCTTTCGAAACGAAACTGGTAGTTATTTTATTATGAATTAACTTAGTAAAATACTACATAAGAAAACCTTTACAGCCGATGAAAACTCTTTGCTATATTTCGGGTTCAGAGTTCTTTGGAAGATTTAGACCGGTAAAATTATTTTCAATTGCCGAATTATCACTGTATTGAGCATTAAATGTTCTCAAATGGATACGAAATGATTAAAGCTAAATGATTTAACGATAATTATTTCAACTTTCAGTTTACATACGATACTTGCGAAGTTGCGAAGAAGCAATAATAATGGGATAGCGTTCCCACCACTCTTCAACCGATACCTTTTATTTATTAAGACCGGCCTCACGGGTCAACCATGCGTGTGGACTTTTTGGACCCCTAACAGGAATCGAACTCTATTCCACTTGAACTGAAGGAGAAAACCTTTCAGCCGAGCCTCTTTGCAGAGTTCCCATGACGTTACACACACCATTAATAATAATTATACCCCCCTCCATAAAAGAAATCCCATGGAATATCCTTTATGAAAATTACATCAGTTTTTTGGACTATAGGTAGGCAAAGGTATAGTTAATGTCAATTAAAAAGCAATAAAAAATGAACACACCTAACATTTCGGAAAAAATGCTCATATAAAATAAATAATTCCATAATTCCTAAAAATAAACTCTTCCATGTTTCATGCTCTCCTGATTTGACTTGCGCTCAATAGATACCTTTCAGCTGAAATGCATTCTTTTTGAAAGTTTTATTCAAATAAAGATTATACTTTTGCAAGAAAAATATGACAAAAGTGTCAAAACATGTATACGAAAATGTATTGATATAACGCAATAAATCTCCGTATATTATGGAATTCTACTACTTATCACTCTCCCAGTTTTATTTTCATCAATACTTAGTTATCGATAACTTGCTATGAATTTTTGGAATAATGCCTCCATCCGTTAAATTCAGCCCGAGAGGGAATTGCAAGCGATACCGGAAAGTAGCGGAATGAAAAACGAAAGTTCCTTAGTTCCCCAGTTAACCTTTGGAGAAAATGTTAGTTATCCGGGGTGACCTTTACGCGTAGGTGTGCGAGCGACGAGCTCAATAATTATGCCTTTCCAATCATCTGAATTACAAATCAAATTGTTGGTTTTCGATTTCATCAAGCTATGCGGAATGATGGAATCGATGAAGATGTATAAATATGCCCTCGCTCTTATGTAAATGGGCGGAAGGGAAGAGCAAACACACAGGCGATCCAGTTCATAAGCTATCGGCAATGACGCTACGAATTCCACGGTTCAAATTGTTATTAAAAGAGAAAGTATAAATATTCCACGCCATTCATTTCATTATGCCAATCTCGGGATGGGGAAAATCGTCGGTACAATTTTAAATTTTTCTTTCGTTTTTAGTAGGGTGGGATGTGAAAACATGCTGATGTAGGACGATGAACTCATTAACTTATCTAAAAGTAATTCTAATCATAATTTTTATTTAACATTTGCGTGTCTGAGACATTTTTATTTAACATTTGCGGTTTTTCATTTTCAAGCGTGCAGGGTTCTATTCTTTAATTCGTTTATATGCAAACATACAAACAGGTTTTCACCGTCTATGCTTCGTCATAACCCTAAAACTTCCCTCTATACTTACCAATTCTGTATGACTGTTCTCTTACAATTTCTTAGCGATATAATGCAACATTAATTAGTCATAACATGCTTGAATATGAAACACGAATATCAATTTCAGTTAGTGAAATTTTAGATAAAATTGTTTGGATAAGGTCAGAAATAATGAAGAGGTTATAAAACAGTCGACTTCATCTACGAATGTGTGACATGCTAATATCGAGTTTATATACAATTATTAAGTTAAAACATAAGGTATTTTTACACTTAAATAACTTGAAGAGGTTTCTTTTAACATTTTCTACGCTTTACTAATGAAATTTAGTGTATAAAAGACCTTGGACATAATTATTGTTTGTACATAAATTTCTTAATAGGCTCGTATGGTACATTGCTGAAGAATTAATTATGGTGGATAGCTTTCTTCGCAAAATATTTCAAGTTCATCGTTGACTCAGGAATACTTCCCTCTGCCTAGGACTTATCTCATTCAGATCAACTGTACTACTGCCTAAAATACGAATTTATCTGTTTCATCCGTGTCTCGTAATACTGCAGTGCCGAAAAAACAAAGAGGAACATATCTCTAATCTAATGGCTTCGGGAAACCCAGAGTACCCGGGAGGATGTCATTTTCTCTTCGACTTTGATAGCCTCATTTGTAAGATGGGGAGAAACCAAACCTATTATTTGAGATTTGATCTCCGCGGCAAAAACATTCGGTAATAGAAATTTCTTTCGGCGCGTAAATAAACTTGACTGCGAGTGAGTTTCCCCTCCTTTCTGTATCCCCCTTCAAAGCCCTTTTTTTAGCTCTAATACCACAACATTAGACATTTCCTCCTCAATAAAATGCACTCTGAGAGAGCAAATAAAGGAAAACTACACCCGACAGGGGAAAGCGTGAAAACGTTAAGCCTTTTTCTACTGACCCGTCAGTTGTTCTTTTCCGCCTCGCGCATTCCTCCAGAAAGAGCTTTTACCCTCCTTTCATCTTTCTCCGCCTGTCAAACTCCACCTGTAACGAGAAAGAGACGGAATACAAGAGGTGAGAGAATTTTCGTGCGAGAGGATTATGGAAAGGAAGTTGAGGCAGGGAAGTGTTCACGGCCCTCTTAAGAATGCGAACGGGTGAGAGTCGGACGCGTGAAGGATTTCGAGGACTGAGAATGGGTAAGATGTCAAAGAGAATGTGAAATCGGGGGAAAAGTGAGATTAGAAGAGCAGTCGATGGGCGACACATAACTGAGTCCGTTTTTGAGGAATGAATTTCTTCTTTGTGCGGTTCTTCCAGGCCGTATCGTCCACGAGAAATTATACCGAGAGACGGTTCGCTCGAAGACTTTCATCGAGGGGGAGTTTCTCCCGGAAACATTACGTCACACACTGTCACCCTAAGGTTTTTCCACCCCAGTCGGTTCACCCAACTTGTACTTCATCGAACGGGTAATTCATCCACTTGATGTTTTATAGGCATTCTTAGACATTTCCTGTGATATTAGGGAAAATCCTAAATAATGTTCTCCTTCTTTTAGCTGTGCATTCAAATTATTGCAACTTGGAGCTACTTGAAATCTACCTAACCGCACTGGGTTCTACATGTTATTTAGAGGCCTCCATGAGAAATAATTAAGAATTTCTTCCTTATCCTCTCGAAGGAATCATATTTTGGTTCAAAAATTAATGGCCGTGCAACATATAAAATGTCCAATTATCGCACAAGAACTGTAATTAATTTATATATACATGAGGTACTTGTATATACCAAAATTAATTTGTCTTAATGTCAGGTAAGAGGTGATTCATCACTTTAATACATGGTTTAATACATGATTATGAAATTGATCTACCCTTGTGTAGACTGTCGAAAACTTCTCAACATCATCATGTTACTGGCATAAAACTAATAAACTATTTAACAAATTTCCAAAGACTTTACAAGCAGAATCAATTAATATTTTTAAATCTGTAGTGTCATCTCGGCTAATCAGATACCTTTTTTATTCTATTAGGGTGTTTTTGGAGGTACCCATGATAATTTAATACATGTTTATCTATTGACAAGGTCATTTGCTAATTTGTGTGGCTTATCCGACCTATCAAAGATTATTATTATATACCAAACTTATTTACGAAAATTTTTTGAAAATATCCATGGGTGATGTATTGTGAAGATATCTCTTGGGTGTACCGACTCTTGGGTGCATAGCCCACAGGTGAAAAGTCCTCGGGGTAGTCTTTGGTGTAAATTTTCCTTCTATGAAATGCCCTCGGGTAAACTGTTCCCGGATGAAGCACTTTCGAGGAAGCGCCCTTGAAGCAACTGTCTCGTAAAGGTCAGAGGACTTGCTCACAAAATATCATCACTCAATAAATGAAATGATTTGTATTTAGTTTTTTTCGAAAAATATTCATGCGAGGAAGATATTTCAACGTTTTTCTTCGTCTAATATGAAGTTTTGAATTATGCAGGGTCGATCCCTAGAGGAAGGAATCATAATGACACCTTATTGAACATCTGGCACCAAGTTGGGCATACCTGACTTATCACAAAAGAAAAATTACTGATTCAGTCTCTATCATCTGTGAGATGGAAGTTGTAAAATACAGGTTAATATACCTTAAAATTGTATGGTATATGCTGAGGAGAAGACGAATTAATTTCCTAAAGGACACATGAAAAGGTCAGAATAAGTAATGGGAGGCAAAATTCAAAGGTTATGCTTCAAATGATAAATTTCGCGTAAGAATAAAGAGAGAGAATGGCGGAATGTGCAGTGGCGAACAAAAGGAAGAATGGAGAAAAGGGCGTGGTGAATGAAGGAGAGGAAGGGAGGGGAAAACGTGAAAGGAATCCGCTTGGGGTGCTTCAATGGAGGAGAGGAAGTTTGTGAGGATTGGAGGACACGAGAGAAGTGGAAGTGATTCATGAGAGACGTTGTTTCGCAAAATGATCATCTGTGTCGATAATAATTTGGTGATGCCGTGTAAGTGGGATAGTTTTGGTGTTTTTGAGCTGATCTCGAGGCGTTAACAAAATCTAGTTGTAAAACAGTCATTCTGCTTAAAGTCATATTTTTTTCTAAATATCGCTCCTAATAAAGGGAGATGAATATCTCAATATTTATTTTGGTGCCTCCTTTGAAGGAGTGGTAGAGGAGTTCTCATCATTCATCGGCTCGATTCTGTATGTTATCTTTAAAAGAACAGGAAGGGAAATAATACGAAAGTGTCTGTTGCATGGGAATGCGATCAAATCAAATGTTTGCCAAATCCTTTAAAGGTATAATTGTGTCCCATCATGCAAAATATTTTTAATTGAGATAACTATAGCTTTCAACTGACTCAGCAACAAGATAATAGCTCAATGTTACTGTCGATTTTCTTCTCGTTCCATTCACAGCCACCGTCTAGAAAGCAACAGCTAAACGATTAAACCCTATTCAGTAAATGAATAGCATCCGGTGGCTGGATTGTTCGAAAGGCACATTTACGTATATAGTCATTACTACCTGTAATACTTACGATATCGCCATAAACGACATACGGACAGTCAATGATAACGCGAGATAAATTTTCACTCTCGGACAAAATCCGAGCATGCAATAAACCGCGAACTGATCAATGGGAAAGTTACCGCTGTCGAATCCCCATAAAAGTCTCCGTAAGTCCACCGTTTAAAGGCCACCGTTCGAATGCATCCGCGTCCAATGCAACGAAGCCATGTCGAGTCAATTGCATAGAGGTCGAGCGTAGAGTTTTGCGTAGGGAGCGTGCGAGACGGGGATGCGTTGGGATGAGGCCGAGGTGGGCGTCGGCTCTTCGTAGGGCACGTGCGGACTTGGGGGCGGGTACGGGTAGGGGAAGGACGGAGGGGTTTCATTCATTGATTTCCATCGCGAGCAGGCCTGCCAACGTTCCCGCTGTGTGTAGAGGCGGTACCCAGCCAAAGGCCAAGGTTTCCCTCACATGGCATATCAGGTGGGCGTGGGGGGAGGGTGTGGACAGGTGAGGGAATTAGAGGGATCGGACTGCTGTGGGGAATTCCAGTCGGAAATGAAGTTAACGTTTTCTGAACAACAGATTCGGCGATAAACATGTCAGGTTAATCAACATTTTATAGCTCTCTCTTTGCCACTTCTCCAGAAGACACTGACGGTGCCGGAAAAAAATGAAAAGAAAGAGCAGGCTACTTAAAGAAAGAGAAGGAAAATATAGAGCTGTTTAATTCAAAACTCATGGAAGAAAAATATCCACCTAGGAGGTCTAACATTTTATTTTGATAAGTATTTTTAAGATAAAGAACACTTAATATGGCAACATTGTACATTTTGAGCCTTAATTTCCTTAGAGATTTCCTTATGACTAACATAAAACGTCTTCGAAACTTCTCCAACGACTTACACTTTAGCATGTTTACTATTTCTATACGAAGGAAATATTTTTGACTCCGGATTTATTTAGGATCTTGACCTAAGTGAATCAAATTTTAAAATGTATTCAATATTCTGAATGTAGAACTTAGTATCACATGGAGTAAAAGACCTCATATTCTTAAATTCCCCATAGATCTAAATTTGTTCATTTGATAAACTTTTCTGAATAAGGTAATACATGAAAAAATTTAGTTTATTTTAGGAACTTAATTAAGTAATGGAAAACTATTGACTGTAATCCAAAATAATAACTTAGAAACATGTTTTAAGACGCGTTTTATAAATGGAAGTTCATGAATGGAATATTATGAATGGATTTTTATGTTGTACGAGTAGACTCACATGTATGAAATAAGCACGTCTCTGCTAAAAGTAAATGCCTTGTATATGAAAGGGAAAAATGATAATACCTCAATCCCTAACACCTTGATTTTTTTAGGAGGAAGAATAGTAACTCTGATAGCAAGAGTTAATCAACTGTAATATTTATTCTTTCGATAAATTAATAATTATACAGGCTTATAATTATATTTATGTACTAGCAACATGTTTCTATCCGTAGTTCTTTACTAATTATGCATTCTGGATTTCCGATTTAGCATGGATAGTCTTCATATCTAGAGGTATATTAATGCATTTAATTATATAACAAGCAAACCTTAAAAATTGATATGTAATTATAACTTAGCGTATAGATAATTTACAACTTTTTTTCAGTTTGAAGTATCTCATCAAAATAGTATAATTTGGTACTCTGACGTTCGTTCATTACTTTTATTGTATACTGTTATAAAAGTTGCATAAATCATCATCATTAAATATGACAATAAATAATTAATCATTCCAAATGTACAGCTTTTTAAAAAGTTTTTATAGTAATACTTTTTAAAAGTGATTTGCTTTTCTGTTAAGAATACTAAGATCCAAATATATCATCTTAAATCTGATATTGAAATATTCACACCACGAAGAAACATTAATAATTGCATTTGGTAATCACTTAAGTGAACATTAGACGGTAGAAACAACCTTTCAAATTTTACTCTTCTACAAAATATTCCTAATCAACGCGATATTTTACGAAATTTTGTCATTTCGTTCCATATATCATTAAGGGTGAATCGAAACTAAATATCATATCTGAATTAAATTCAAAAACAAAAAGGCGGTACGTGTAACATCTGGTGGCGACATCGGGAACCTCTAGAAGCGAGCAGCGCCAAGTGGCTAGAAGGAGAAATCCATTGAAGAGAGAGGTGTTTTTGAATTTTTTAACAAAGATACACAACGCTAAGGACGAAAATATTATGAAAGATATTTTAATATTCAGCATAGTCTAAGTAAATAAGTATCCAACATCCATTACTTTGATACTACTCTTGGAATGTATACTAAAAAACCCAGTTTGTGGCATTTATCTTCCTTTATTAAATTATTTCGTTCCATTAAGATATAAAAGGTTTCTTTACTACCTACATATGCATAATAATATCTTTTTGACTAAGTTCTCGAAATCACAAGAGCACAATTACGTTCATCTAATAATTCCCAGTTAGCCTCCATGCAAAGATAATCCACACAAATCTAAATTTTACCCTTCATTTTTAAATAAAATGTTCTGTTATTTCATCTTTTATCATGCAAGATAAATTAATCATATTCCAGTTAGAGCCCCTTAAGATTCCCTTAAAAATAACTATGACTAACAAATTGAAGTGATTACCAAGTGATGATATCTCCACCCTATTACAAAACTTGAATCCTTTATCATTATCTTATCATCATACATTCTATTTCTTAGACTGACAGTAATATTGTAAACATAACTAACGTTATCTGTTTATATAGATGATCGAGTGATGCATCTATAGAAATAGATAAAATTGACATGAAGGTAAATTTGCAGACAAACATCGTCCAAAGAAGAATGATATACTATTCGGTCAGACTAGAGAGGAAATTTCATAGCCTCTTCCACTTCTATAATTATGAAATTATTATAAATTATTTACAATCCCTTAAAAAAATCAGTCTGAAAGATACCGTAGACATGTGGTCCCTACGATGCCATAAAACTCCATCAAAAGTTCTGTCTGGACACAATCTAGTATGTCATTTGACTCTGTTAACGACGGTAGATAGTAAAGATTCAGTTGAAGCACTCTATCATTTAGTCAGAGTCTGCAAAGCGCATAGTGATGCAATATCCTGTTGTGAAAATAGACGGAGCCAAGAATAGCTCCCGCACAGTCGGTAGGTAGCAATGCTATTTATGGAGCGGTTTCGTCACACTTGCGTTCCCAGCATGTTTCATTCTTGGGGGGGAAAACCCGTCCCGGAAGTTGTCAAGGGCTTCCCGCACGTGCGCTGGCGTCCGTTATCCGTTGCGCGCATGCGCGGGAATAAGCCTTCCATTCATGGTCCGCCTACGCCCTCAAATTTCAAAAGATTGAACGCTTAATGCCGAGAGACCGCCTTTTCGTTGCGATTCTCCACATCGGATGGCGCCTACGTACACGGCCAGTTGCGTCATCCACGAATACACTAGCGCCGCCCTCGTCGAGAGCGAAAACTCGCTGGTCCATGGCACTGCCGCTGCGGTGGAAAGAGGAATGGGTTGTGGAATGATGGAGGGGAAACAGGCGGAGCAGATAGTTTTTGTGGAAGGACAGGTCAGGGTATGAAGTGCGGGGGTGGAAAGGCTGTCATGTTATGATGGTTCCAGCATCTCCCGGTGAGATGGCAGAAAGAGGCGGCAGATCTCGCATGATGTTCTCACTTCATAAGACTCGATGACTCGAAAACATTCCAATGTATCAGTGGACACTTGTCTATCTGTATCTTTCATTACGTAGTTTCCATTATCTGTTCAATGAGTTGTGTTCAATTAAAATCTATGGCAATGTTCTAAAGATAACCACCCAAATTTATTATGCTATATATAAACATTATAAAATGAATAATGAGATAAATGTGAAGCAGGATCGTGACTATCTATGATATCGATTACTTAAAAGGCTTCCCAGTTTCAGCCTGAGCTCAACACAGTAAGTATTTGATATGATACTGAATATGCTGTTGACCTCACGCTAATCCCTTAAAACCACGCTGGACCTCATGTATGATCAAAAAAGATCGATAGGAGCCCGATTCATTCATGAGATTACCAAAAACGTTAAAGAAGAAATGACATTCAAAAAGAGCCGCAACGCTGAGTGCGGGCGCATCCTCGAAATTCGACGACCCGCTGTACATAAATGTACTGCTGATTGCATATCCCTTAGGATACCGCTGATTCAAACGCATTATCAACGTTTCGGAAGACTCATTTTACATAATTTTAGGCACCGCATTCAGTTTGGCGTTATACTGGTTTCTTCAGGATTCATACAGCCAATTTATAAAATATTAAATTATAAATAAAATAGTGAGCTGTAAAGTTATTTTAGGATTTCTCTGCTCATCATAAAATTTTAATTGTATTCGAATTCATTCTGTTTATTGAAATACCCTGGAACCTCTAAGGATATCATCATCGCTCACTCAAAGCCTCACACGGATTTTCGGTAATTTCTTCTTCTTTATTCCGTTTTTTTTATTCTTACCTAATCTAACAACATTGAGCAAGGATTCACGGAAAATAGACCTTCCGGGATTTATCTCGATGTAAATGGGACCATTTAATATAATTTCTCATAAAATGTATAATCAATGTAACATAATAGTCGGATTACCTTGTATTTCATGACCTCAATATCTATGAATTTGACGTCTGTAACCTGCGAATACATTCTAGTAAATTAAAATCAAAGCTTATATTGATCGAGCGTTTAATCAATAATACTAAGTCATAGCAAATGTCCACTTATCGAATCCTATTCGCATCCTTTTATCCTTCTCATCTGCTGATAACTAATGCAGTAGTTTTTTCCCGATAGTAGGCACTCCGAACCCCAGTTTAAAACTGCTGCAAAAACTCACATCCTAACCTTCAACTCATTTCCATTTAAACGGATTCTTTACATTATGCATTCATGAAATAGTTTCCGATATTAATGAATGTAGAGAACGTAATGCGGCCACTAAAATGAGCTTTTTTGAGAAAATACAAAATTGTAATGGCATTTGTTAGTATTTAATGGTAGTTTCTCCTAGCCCTACTGCCGTTTCACTCGAAGCGGACTTATAATTTTTTTATGCGCTTTTTCGTAAGTCGTATTTTTTCTCGAACATGTTTCTTCCCCTATCCTATCTAATCCCATTCGCCCGCTTTTTCATCTCACACTTCTCATTCCCGTTCCTCACCTTCTCTATCCCCACGTCTCTCCACTCTCTCTTTCTCTATCTCTCTCTCTTTCTCTCTCCCTCTTTCTCTCTCCCTCTTTCTCTTTCTCCCCACTTGATGAATCGATTGCACGCTCGTAACGATTCCGGAAGCGTGCGTGCTCGTCTGTATTTTTTATATCGCTGCGCTGGTGTGCGTGTCGACTAAAGGACATTCCAGGTTCTGGTTGAAGAGTAAAGATTAGGTCCCACGTAGAGAAATATGAGCGAAGGATGATGATAGTTATACATTCGGAAGATTTAGGAAACCGAGAGAAAATGAGTTTCCACGTTAGAAAATGCAACCTGGCGTGTTTTTCATCGAAAGTGATCGTAGCGTACCAGATTATAGCTTTAATAATCACAAGCTCAATATTTCATAGGCAAAGGATTCGCGGATCAGATTACAATTCCAATCTTATCCTAAATGGCATAATATACGGTTTTGAGAATATGGGAGGTTTTTAGATGAAAAGTGGTAGTTATGCCATCCCGAAACAAAATTTGCACATACCTTAGGAGAGTAATAATAATAATAATCATGACTTTATCAGGGTGAATCCTAGCCTTTCAAGACCTCTATTGCCGTTAACCTTTCTACAACACATACATTCATATCCTAACTGGGATTTGAGCCCTGTATCTCGATTTTGCTAAACTACTATGAAAACTCATCTCGCCTCATATCTCGCATCTCATCTCGAAAACTCGCCACATAAGTTGGTCCTAATGAGAGGAGTAATGTTATGTCGACATAAAAGTATTTTCCATGAATAAATGAACCTTTTTATAATATCTATAGGTATAAAAAATCCTATGATATTATTTAAACCGGAAACTAGTTCTCAATTATGTAAAATGCTAGATAATGCATTACCACAATATAATATCTCAATGGTAGGAGAAAATAAAATCTCATACACCATTCTAAAAATAGTTGGACCACATCTCCGGCTTAAAAGTTGCAGGATGAATGGAAGAAACGATGTTATTGTGGATAAGTAATCGAAAGAGAATAACCACGGAAATGGACAAAGAGCGAAAAGGGGGTGCTGAATTAATCGATATACTCGTATGTTGAATATTACAACAAATTCTCAGAAATCACAATTGCAGAAATATTTATCAAATATAGAAATTGATTTTCAATCTCATGAAATAATAAATTATTCGAAAAACAAATAAAAAACAAATTGGTTATGAAAGACTTTTGTTTCGCCAAGTATACTCCGCGAATAAACGCAAACCCTGTTTTAGTTTATTTTCCTTTATCAAACACGCACAGTGAATTACCATGAAACCATTTATCATTCAATGCTACATAAAAATGAGTGGCATTGCCATCTGTGCAGAAAACATGGGTTTACGTGTGAGGTAGGAACATATCAGTCATTAAAATGTGTAATCAGGGGATAATAATCACACCCTATTCCATGCACAGTATGTCATTTCAAAATGGTAAGTTGTTAGTAATTTCTTGTATATTTTTCCCGAATTCTCCAAATGTTCTAAGATCCATGGAGATTTTAAATATAATGCAATCTGACTCCTTTTTCTACACCAAAGAATTTCCTTTTTGAAATGCCTATTAGTGGAAAATATCTGATTTCACTTCGCTATAAAATGGAGCAGAGCATATAGAGGAATCAAATTCAAACACAAAGGAACATATGATATTTTATGTCTCCGTCGCGGTTTTAACGTTCTACGGTCTAAATCAGGGATGGAACTTAATCCTTAGGAATGTAGTATTCACTAAAAATCATACTCCTTGTGTTACAAAAAGTCCATTCAACTGTGTCAGATTTGGTGAGAAAAAACAAATAATAATAATTTTTAGTCACAGCTTTAGTCACAGTCTTCTTTGACAATGATTTATTTTAACAGCAGCAACACAGGCAAAGTACATATTCTTAACATTAGGCTCAAAGCTGAAAAGAGACACACTCTGAATAAGATATCCACATTAATAACGCTTCCATTCTAATAATGCGATAATCATCTTTTCTTGGGATACGTTTTATGACGATAAGTACATTTTCTATCAAAAAACGCACTCTAATAAGAAATAAGATACTCAGCCGTATAGTTGATGCAGTTTTTCATCATCAACAATCATAAGGATATGTGTATCTGAAGTATGTCCTCTGCGATGAAAAATAAAGGTCAAACAGTTGCTATTCCTGACCTCCTGTGCTACTTATACTAAAAACAATTTAGTGCATGTGTTCAGCTGAAATGGTTTTCAGAAGTTAAGTTTCGGTATGTTTATTTATATTTCTGGTTATATTAATTTCAGGGGTTGATTTCTAGTAATATAAATATCACGAAAATTGGAAGTATGCTAGATTTATTTGCGTTAGTATTTCAGCACGATTCTTATCATGCTGTTAGTTTTCTCATTTATTTCCCATTCCCATCCTCTTGGAATAATTTCAATATTCAGAATTTCAATCAGTTTCAAATTCTTGCCGCAAAAACAAGCGAACACTCAACGCCACGGGTTGTGCTGCGTTCAGCTCTCAAACTACGTGCAGTTCTTTCCTGGAAAGAACCACAGGTGGCGTTTAGAAAGCCGAAACCGAAAGTATTCCTGTATATTTATTGCACTTCGCGAAGCATTGATTTCTTATATCAATAAGTTTTCGTGTAACGTACAAAATTAAATCCAAAAAAAAATATTTAATAATACGTAACAATGAGAAAACATGTTGAGAATTCAGCCGAAACGTTTTTTATCTCTTAAATAACTACTGCAGAGGATAGAGAAGGCAACCCAGTAAAGGACAGTCACGAGACGTTTAGATTTTATAACGGTAACATAGGAGAGTGTAATCTCGTGGGAATGGAGACATCAATGGGTAATGCGGTCGTTTCCGCGCAGGCGCATTAAACCAAAACTAGGCAACACAATCTCTCGGATCCAGCGTGTCCCCAACGCAAGCACACCTAATGGATCTTAGGATTACGTGGAACAAACGGAGGCAGAAGTGGCGGCTAAAAGAGTGTGCGAGATCGAATCCTAGTCCCGAATTCCTGCATGAATGTTTCATTTCCGCATTCATGAATACGGTAAGCTGGCACTCGGGCTCTAGATGCACTCTGACGTATAGATCACGTGCTGCGTGTTGCCGCTCGTCAATACATAAAACCTCTCCCATTCCAGACAACTCGCCCTCTTTCGTTTCTCTCTTTTACTCCCTCTTGTCTGCTTTTCTTTCCTCGTCCCACTCTATCGCTCCTATTCTCCTCTTATCACATTTTCCACTCTTCTCGATAAGATCTCCCTTTTTCGCTTCTGTTTACTTTCCCATTCCGATATACCTGTTCCCTCTTTCACCTTATATTATGTGTAGAACTCTTTGTATTGCGTTTACACTCGTAAGTCCTTTAGGTCTAACCTCGTCGGGAGTGCCGTTTTCGACTATGTTAATTGTATTTAAATAAATACTTCTGCACACACAACATTTACATTTGTTAAGTATTTTGAACAAGCTTTCTTAAACATCTATAGAATGTGGATTTCACGATAGAGCATTGTATTTTATGTTTTTATTTCTATTACCAAGCATATTTAAAGTAGCTATCTGCCTTTTTACGATATATTTCATATTTTAGGGTGAGGATTCTATTTTTTTAGTGAATACATGAAGTTTTCCATTTATTGATTGCTCATCTCCAGCCAAGGATAGCCTTTTTGCTCTCCTGTAATTTATATTAATAAAATTTTCCATCTATTTCTCTTTCGTTATTTTATTAACTCCTCTGTTCACTTCGTCGATCTTTTCAGATGCATCACTCCAGTGCCTTCAACTTTCATCGATTTATCTTATCTACATCTTAGAGTTGGATTCTAAGGGAAGCTAGTCTTTATTTCTCGCTAAATTACCCTCTTGTCTTATTCAATTTTACATTACCTTAGAAGCTACCGTTCGCACTCCTCCTTCAGCACTTTCCTCAGACTCTTCGTAACCCCAACTTGACATTTCCACCGAGTCGTCTTTTCTCGCAATCGGATGAGGAGAAGTCGAATATCCGACCCGACTCGGGGAACGGAATTCGAAGAAAGAGGCGCCTCTCTCCAATTTTATTTCATTTTAAAAGCGCCGAGAACAAATTTCCGACGGGATATAAAAAAAGGGAAAAATTTCGTCGGTCTCTCGCTCGGTAGCGGTAATAACGTCGATGAAGCTTAAAATGGTGGGAGATCCACTTTAGTGAAGCAATTATGCAGGTTCCCCAGACCAGCCAATAGAATCTTGGAATCGGGTGGGAGGGGAGGGGGATGCGAATCCAGTTCGGGGGACTTTCACGACATAGCAGCGCCGCTCTACGGAAACAAAAGCGCGAAGAAATTCCCGCCGCGAAAATGAGTCGCGATTTTGTCTCCTTCCCCGTCCCCGGAAAAGGACCAATGTTTGCCGGAAAAGTCCTATCCAATCCGGTCGAACTTGTTTACCGACCCGCGCGGTTTACTTAACCCGGAGTGCGGCTGTCGATAATTGTTCGAAATCCTCCGTCGGGGGGCGCGAACGATCGATCGAAAAGTTTCCGAGGAAATAAAAAAGTGCGATGAAGGGACGGTCGACGCAGGGTGTCAAGGTCGCCCTCCGCTCTATTTCGGCATTCTTCCGCCCGAAAGGATTTCGAGAGGCCTTCGACGGCGCCGAAAAAGACTTTTTCCGAGTCTCGAAATAATTGCGTCCTCCTTGCGGGGCCATACACAACGGCGGGACTTAATTAAGACCTCGGTCGAAATGGAAAAATTCTTCCGTTTCCCCATTCCGCGGGGATTTATCGCGTAAGAGATCCCGTAAAAATGTAAAAAGAGACGGGCGTAATTTTGATCGAGACAATGCGACCGCAGCGGAGGAATGGAAAAGAAGATTGAAGCACTGGAAAAAATCTCACAATGCTGCGATATTTTTCTCTAGTCCTTCCAGTGGTACAAATCGGATTGAGAATTAATTTGTCTGGGAGGAATAAAAGACAGACGTTTTCTTCGGTCTTAATAGAACTCCTTGAAGACACACTTGAGCAAATTAATGTTATTTCCTTCTAGTAATTGAAATTTACGCAATGAATACGCAAGAAATTATATTTTCTTTTCATATCATTTATTATACATATTCCTTATCATTTATGTATATATCATTATTTTATATATACATATATTTATTACATATACATATCATTTATTATGTATATATTCATAGCACTTATTATATACATGTATTCTTAAGGAAGAGAGAGACGGTAATATTCTTATCGTTCGTCTTACTCAAGCCATTGTTTCCATGTTATCTTTTCTTTGCTTTTCTCTCGGAAAAGGAACTCATTCAGCGGTAATTTATCATGCTTAGCTCCCCCAGAATGCATTCTATCGATGCACGTTAGCCTTAATAGCCAAACGAGCATCGAGCTCAAATATCCCGGCCGAGGAAAATTTTCTTTCTCGGATTATCCCATTCAAAACAAGGATTAACTCCGTCCCGAAATGACGCGGAAGTAATCCGGATTCCGATAAAAAAATCAAAACGGGAAATTTCCCAATGAAATACACTCCGAAAGAATCCCCAAAAACGCGACTCGGAATTCAGTCGAAAAGTGCACCGGAAATATAATTGAGAGAACACGTCCGGAATTAGGCCAATCCTATTTGCGTCCGGCAGATATGAAAAAACCACTCCACGCTCATTCATCGCTTCCTGATTTTTCCGCGATGGCTTCGCCGGCGGCTACGAAAATATGCATTCGAGGGAAATGCACGGGGAGTCCCTCAAGGATCCCTCCCCCTAATAGTCCCATTAAGAATATCGATCGCGTATGGAAAAACGAATATAATTCGTCTTCGGGTTTTATTTTCGCCGGCCGGCGCGTGATCTTGGCTCCCTCCCCTCCCGTGTCCGTGCGTCTGATGCCGCAGGCACTCCGGGTACAGGCTGGAGGGCCTCCCGGTCGAGCTGGCGGCGAGGGGCCCGCCCACTCTGGAGTTCCCGGAATCAATACCAGAGCAGAACCCGCAGTGGGGCAGCGAAAGGGGGCTGCCCCCGAGCGACACGAAAGCCCACCACCACCCTTAACGTGTCGCGGAGACACGCGCCCCTTCCAGAAGCTTTTGTTGCCTATTTCTTCTTCGTCGGAAAAAGAGACTATCCTCAGCACCCACTTCCGTGCTCTCCCCACTCGACCTCCCTCGCGAACCGTGGTTCATTAAAGAGGAGCTGCAACAACGCGTACTCCCCCCCCAACCCGTGTCCCTTCACCCAAGGAGGAATTTCCCCCAACCCCCAAAAAACACCCTCTCCAAAACCCTTCCGCCCTAGCTAAAACACTCACGCACTAACCCTACCGAACCGTATAAAGATTAGGGGTCGCCCCTCCTTAGAAGAGGGTGTCCCCTCCCACACTCAATCTGAGGATTGTTCCTTTGCGAAGCATGCGTTCAATTAATTTGTCGCACCGAATATCTGGTCGAATCCCTTCCTCTTTCTCCTCCGGCTTATCTCCTTTCCCCTATTCGTCTCTTTCCCTTTTTGCCCCCTTCGCTCGGCCCTTTCGCCCTCCATTTCCTCTTCCTTCCGTTATTTTGACCTTGCCCACATTCACTTCAATTCTCAATTTCCGATTCGAAAGTTAAAAGCTAAACATTTTCGGTAGCTGAGGATCGAACCCACATCTTCAACGTGAGTTCATTGGAAATGGTGGTTATTTGGGTATTTCTGTCGTAATTTTACTGCTACTGTTCCAATTCAGAGTTCCCATCCAAACTAAGTTACTAGAAACATTTTTTGATTATTTATATTTCATTCCTCATCCCAGTCTACGCGTGCTACACTTATCCCAAGTACAAGACATGAAACCTTGTTGTTTCGTCTCAAGAATTCATGTAATTAATTTTGCTGTATTTTGCTAATGATTATAAATAACAATATATATAATATAAATTGTAACACGTTATAATAATTGTAATATATATCATATAAAATATATTAATAACGTTTTTAGTAATGTAATGTTTCTTCCAATGAATATTTACATACCTATTGCATAAACTTCTACTGACTACATACACGATGTATAAGTTTCATGTATGAATATTTCTCTAAATTTATATACTTTAAATGTATTCCTTTGTTTGTTTCTCTTATTCATTCATTGATGCATTAATATTACATGGATGTATTAATTAATTTCTATAAATTTTAATTCTTTATTACATACTCTATGTTTTCGCGGATTTTCCTACTCCTTTTCTATGTTGGTGTTCATCAGCGTTGTTTATCCTTCAATTGAAAAGGATTTTCTATTTTATTTTATTTTTAATTTACATGTTATAAAGTTGAGTGTGAACTGAAAACTTGCGTTAGGAGGAAAAGACCTAACTTCGCCTTCATACAGACATTCTTTTATTCTAACTTTCTTCTAATGGTATAACTCCCAAAGAAGATCATAAATCATAATGGCCGATTCATCTTTGTACATGCCACTTCCAAAAGAGTTCGATAGACTTGCAGTTAAACCAGTTTGGTGAATATTCCATTCCGAAAGTTCTTATACCTTCTTCTCATAACTTCTTTTGGGTTAAGTTTTATGTTTTCTTGTTTGATAAACCTTAACGGTTGATATTTAAGCCTCTTGTTCGAAGATTAATCATTGTTTTACGATAACTTGGATTATTAGCAATATGTAGATTTTTTCTTACTTAATCTCCAATTGTTTTTTTATCGTTATTTTTTATTTTTGACGCTTTATAGTAGAAATTAAACACGTTTCGGGAAAAACACCGACGCTAGAATAAGGATGAAAAATCCGCTTAAGGACTCTATTTTAGCTTAAGGACTTTATTTATATCCGCTTTCTAAGTAACACACCCAAGACAATGCAACGTCTAAATATACACCAGAGTGGATGAAAAAGTATTTTCTCTCCATTTTCCTTTCTCTTTCTATTTCCCACTACCCATCCTTTCCTTTGTATGGACTTGAAAGTCTTCGCATCTCTTTTATTAAATTCGTTATCCAGCCTCTTCTCCTTTTCCTCTTTCGATCTCTAATGGAAGGAGCGACACGAGCCTATTTCCCTTTTCTTCTCGTCTTTCTCCTCCTATAGTTTCTTCTCCCCCATTATGCCGGGGGAGCGAATTAAAGGAGCGGAGATGCTTCCGAGGTCGTTTCCTTGGATTACCCGGATAAGGGGAGAAAAGAGAGAGACCGTGATATAGAGGGAGACACGGACGTGAGGGAAAGCGTTGTGCAGGAGATTCGAATTTTCGACGAATTCTGTTTATTCCTCGTCGGGATGTGTAGTATTATCGCTCCCTGGAAGTGGTCTCGAAGGCAGTGGGCGAGACGATCCTACAGATAAGATAAGCCTCTCTGCCGGAAGTTCGGATTTCGCTAATCCCTCGCTTCAGAAAGGAGGCCGCTTCGCACTTTCCATTTCTATTAGTGTCGCTCATTTAACGGTTTGCTGATCAAGGAGACGGCGGGAATTTCCTAACAACTCTCGTTATTTTGCGGCAATAATGCCCCAAAGTTTCCGCTTTATCTTCAGAACCTGCGTTAATCGTATCTATTTTGAGGTTATCTCTCTTGATTATTCGGTTATTAGATGTCTTCCATTCAATCTAAATGATAATACAATTTTGTGGAGAATATATGCACATTAGGAGATGATAGTCTAGTCATTCATTCATTCATTATTGTCAGTAACACATATAGCGTTACAGTATAGTATTAAAATACAACACCTTAAAAAATAAAACACACGCAATATATTCAAGAACTCGTATTGGTCTGATAAAATAGTGTGTTGTTACAATGAAAAAGCAAATTGAAATAGTATTGTATAAAATAATTCCTCAATGTATTGTTTTGACCAACAAATACCATAGTTTATTCCGTATAACCGATGGCCATTCATTGGTACTATATACTCCAATATGTATTTTTTAATAAAACTAAATTCAACTTTTAGGTACACTCCTGGCAAAAATTAACGCAGCACCTCCCTAGCGATCCTTACGGCCGGTGCTGCGTTAATTTTGGCTAGGAGTGTACAACTGATGCTGCTCATATATTTCTATACGCAAATTAGTGAATCATTCCGGATCAAGAAAGAGGGTATTTTGTTCTGCTAAGTAACTCTCCATCGATTCAAAATATCAAGAAGAAGAAAATTCGCGTTCAATTGGTGATCATTTGGAGATAAATATTTTTCAAAAGACACACTACCTCAATAAATAACAACTTATTAAAAAATGTAATAAAAATTCTACGGTCTTCTGTACGTTTAAGTAACTATGAGTATTCCTCGAAGTGAATGGTGAAATGTCAAAAAATGAAAAAACTTGGTATCTCCCACAGTGATTTATTCAAACACGACCGGTTTCATCACCAGAAGATGTCATCACGGTGACGAAACCGGTCGTGTTTGAATAAATCACTGTGGAAGATACCAAGTTTTTTCATTTTTTGAAATGTCCATTCCATTCCACGAAGTCACGCTTCAGCATATCAGTTTTAATGGTAAAATGATTCAAATTTTACCTCTGCCAAGAGATATTTTCTTTTACGACTTAACGTCACGGTACGGGTAAAGTATGCATCATATAATTTTTATTATTTTCAATGGAGTCGTAATTTAAAATCGTGCCTAAATCAATCGGTAGTATTAAGATCATCTCTCTTAAAATCAAAAGCTCAACATAAATATTTCCACATTAATCATTCTTTCCCTTGCGAGGTAAGCCCTGGTATCGCCTCGTTAATTAATAACACTCCAGCTTAATTTTCAATATTTTCATACATTATTCGCTTGTGATTTATCTAGGCATATCTTTTTCATTTATTAAATTAACGTAATATTTAGACTTATAGTATATATTTTACTATGTAGGGTGAGTTTCCTAAATATCTCCCCTGTGCCTAATATTCGTGTTTACATGCTACTATTTGCACCATCTATGAATTTATGTAGTTAACCTGACGTTCTGAGGTCAGGGTAACTACATAAATTCACTACCTCAGAACGTCAGGGTAACTACATTACTTCTTAGAGGGTGCAAATAATAGCTTGAAAACACGACTAGGCGATATTAGACGCAGGGGAGATATTTGGGACACTCACCCTATGTATTGTATGAAACTATGTCAATTTCTGTCACTTGGAGTTCCTACTTCTCTTTTCTTCTGAAACTCCTCTTTCGATATCCAAACAAATTTTTCTCTACCTTCTTTTCCCTATAAAATTATTAAAATACTGATTAAAAATCCCCTTCGTCTTTCTATTCCGCATATTCTGATCACAAGATCAAAACATAGTGATTGGTGGGTCTTACACAAATTACAATGGTTTCATCATTTACTTTTCCTTCTTAATCTTCAGGGAAGCTAAATGCAGTAGTAGCTAATAGTTCACAGTGAACATTACTATAAATATTTCTAAGTAAATACTGAATAGAACGAGTAAGGATTTTGAATGTTGAGTTTTCTGCATCACTGGAATCGTATGCACGTCTCTATGCAGTTTTTCCTCGCATGATGAGGCCCTCTCTTCCGTCATAGAATCCCCGTGGAGTGAGGATCCCTCCAATTAAAAAGGAGTTCATCTTTTTTCATCCGCTTCCCTCTCTCGCAATCCAATGCATAAAAACAGCAGAACGTGGTCAAGTGTTTTTTGAAGAGCGCTCGGTTCGGACTCGAAACCCAATCCGAATGCTTTCTCCACTTGTGCCGTTGTGTCGTGAAGAGGCTTACGCTACGTTTGCTCCCCGTCACGTGAGTGCTGACGTATTTCGTGATGCAGCGTTTCCTTTGACTCTTTTGTGGAGCGGTGAGCCACTGAGTGAATAACCTTTCGCAAGGTCTTAACGTCTCCGTCCATTTACTGATCCGTGCGCCACGAGGTCGAGAGGGTGGCTTGCACGAGTAAAAATAATCGAGGGATAAATTAAACTCATGCCGCGTGAACTTGGGGTCGCGAAGATCCGTTAAAGAATTCGCTGTGGGTGGATCCCCTCGCTCTTCTTTTTTTATAACCGTTTTCTGTTGCATGTTTGAATAGGATTAAAACTTCAGAAGAGTCTACTCGGAGTTTAATCGTTCTTTTTCCGGAAACTTTGTGTAGACGCCAAGAATGTGATGACTCCGTAAATTTTGTCCTTAATTTGAAACGGTTTTTTGTCTTTTTTGGCATCATTATGAGTTTTCGGCGGGTTCCGGCTCGAAAAGTGCCCCATCTGGTGGTAACACAGACAAATTATTTTTGTGCCCGTGGATGCTCGCGAAGGGGATTATTATCAATAGATGGTAATTTAAACAAGTTATTTTATCCTATCTGAATGAAAAAATCGCTGTACCTGTGAAATCACGAACGCAAATAGTTAAACGAAATCCCTGTAACGGATTGCTCTACTTTCACAGAACTCGAGCTATTAAAATTTGATAATCATGTTGTTATACGTAGGATAGTTTGATTATCTCATACTTTTAAAATCCTAATTTAGTAATTTTCAAACGCTTTCTAATTTGATATAATTAGAAAATAATAATGTGAAATTATTTATATCATCAAAAATATAACATAAAAAATCGAATACAATCAAATCAAATAAAATAGAAGGACTATCAAGAACTAATTGCTAAATGAAAGATAAGTGAAAGAAATTTTCATATATGCCATCGATGGCAGAGTGCAATTAGTAGAGAATTAAAATTTACAATTAGTAACAGATTCGATTTTGACCTTTTTTCCTTCATTATGAAAAAGATTCTTTCAATAACATTAGATAAAACGGAAACCTTGATCAAAGAAGAACTAGGATTATGCGTTGGAGGTAGGATGTAGGAGAGCACTGGCTTAAGGATGACATCCCAGACGGTGTAGAAATCAATATTTCTGATATTTCGTCAACAATTCATTCGTGGAAGTTTCCCCTCTTGACTTTGCTGTTTGCTTTTTAGAATTCTTGGAGAGAGAACAAATAGACGACTGTTTCCGATAGTCGAAGGCGTACGAAAATCCATCGAAAATAATGACCCCTCTTCCTGAAACTTCAGGCTTTTAACTAATTGCTTCTCCAGATAATCTTAACTGTGTTTTTTCATTTCAATTAATCATTAGTGGAGTAAACTTTGCTTATAATAAATAAGTATCAATTCGGAACAAAATTTACGACTAAAGCATTTTTCTCCGATCGATTATACATCAGAAATGGTTTAGTTCTCTATTTCTAATGTTGTTAAAAGTAGCTTTCTGGATCAATTGACATGAATGATGCATTAACTAAGATATCCCCCGCCAATATTAATCTTAGTTTAATGATCAAATTTGTGAATGTCTGTAATTAAGATAATGAATACCTTTAATTTTCACGTTTAAGGTGATTTAACCTGGTGGCCTTGTGCTAACAATCCTCTATCAGATGACCTCTTATTTACCAGAAAATAACTTGTTGTCAGCATCAAAGGTCCGAAATGTTTCTTTTAGATTTTCATATTGATACTTGCGTATCCCTCAGACTAAAGATTTTCATTGATCAATAAGATATATTGACGATTTCTTTACACCATTCCAAAATCTATATCCCTTCTAAAGTTCTAAAGGAGCAATAAGTAATTAAAAGTGAGTAATTTTATAAATACTAATGATTAAATTAATTAACAACAATGTTTAATGATATTTTGATTTCTCGGATACACAAAGAAAAAAATAATGGCTTTTTGTATACGAACAAGAAACTACACAGTTACCTTTCTAGTCATTTTTTGATCGTGTGAAAAACTAGTAAAGCTTCATTAGTGTCGGGCAAGCATTCAACAATATTGAGAGGTATTATCAAATATAGAATAACATTTCTAACTAATCATCAGAATTGAAAAGCAGTCATAGAGAGCATATATTCTTTATCTAACTTCCTGGAATAAACTAAGAAGATGAATCTTAAATATAAGAAGAAAACTGTACGGCAAATTCTGTAGGTTCGTGGCCACTTAGTGAGATTCGTGAGATATAGAAGGTAGAAAAAGAAAACAAGCGAGCGAAGATAAATCAGCGAGAGATTCGGATTCAATTTAAGCGATAGATTCAAGTAGCTCGATTGAGATTTATTGGTTGGTACGTTTCCTCAGTTGCACGCAGGAGCAAATGTTTCCGAAAAATTCCGTCACGAACTCTCGAACTCCGTTCTGCACGAAAAGAGAAAAAGATATAACTTTTTCGCTACCGAAGCCAATTCTCGATCGCCTTCCAATACAAAAACGTCCTTTCCACCCGATGCAATGGATTTTATTTCGAAAGAATATTGTGTGTATGTTTTGTGTGTTAGCATGTACACATATGGCAGCTCAGTTGGGTGTGGGATGAGACAAGTACCGCAAACTGTTATGCCGAATATGAAACGTTAAGGCTGCAATTGCGTCACATATTGACCCTATTCTAATACTTATCATCGAAAATGTACGGAGGAAAAATGAATTCAATCTCTAATTAGACCTTGGTAGAATCATTTTTATTTCATTCAAACCTGACGTAATAAGGCAAACTGGAAATAAAGTTATTTAAGTACGAGGATTTGTTTAAAAAGGAGATGAAAAGGTCAAAATCGTCCTATAAGCTGCAGATCCTCCTACTCCTTCCGAGTAAAGTCCAAGAAAAACGCAGGAATAAAATGGAAGGGGACATACGAGTGTGTCCCAAAAATGACGGGTTTATTTAAAAAATAAAGTAAAGGAAACGGAAAATGACAGACATGTATTGTAACTAATTTTTAAATTCAGTTTTACTGAAAAAATCATTTATTTCCAAAGTATAATGAAGTAACCGGTTTACCTCTCTATTGCTCTCCGTTTTTCTTTCTTTAATTTTTCAAATGCAACCGCCATTTTTGGAGCACCCAGCGTCACTTGGGCATTATACAAATGTGATATTAGAATTCTGTTGTAACAGTAAAAAAATGTAATTATGTGATATAAAATTACCGTACATTTTGCATAAAAGACGAACTTCAGATAAAACGAAGTATACATTTTTGTCCAAGTTTAATCGTTTTAGGAGGCTCCCGGATAGTCATGTGGACAGCGCATTTGTCTTTGGTGAAAGCGGTCCCGGGTTCAATTCCCGGTGGGACCCAATGTGCGAAATGAACTAAGCTGTCGAAGCACTTTTAACAATACTACTACTTAATCGTTTTAGCATAGTATATCTGTCTTAAAAGGGCCTTCAAACTATCAACGGCCTATGAATATTGTTTAGATCAACATCTTGGTAGTAATACTGTATAGCGTATATGGAATTACGTCATATACGTAATTTTTCGAATAAACAAATTTTATTTTCTTGCATCTAGCACTGTCTTGCCATTGCTACAAAAATTCACCCTGATTTGGGCATTCTGATAATGACTTTAGACATTGACTTGACCAGCTCAATAAACAAAATTTTTAGTATTTATTCTATTTTATTATTTTGCTTTGCTATTAGATACCTAAGTAGTTTAAATAAATTGGTGAATGATTTGTTTTATTTTATAATGGTTTTAACTGATCTAAACTTCAATCTAATATATTTTTTCTGTCCTATACGACGACCCCGGATTTTTGGGGACTTTATTATGATTCAACTATCTTCTTATCTGCGATATACGGTGTTTACACAAAATAATAATACATAAACATATCACATATATATAACCGCACAAACACGCGCGATTACTTTGGAAAAATCAACCATTTCGGGACTGCGTTTCGGGCAATCTCCCCTCAATTCGATCGCGTTCCGGACGATTCTGCTTCGGACGGAGTTGATTTAATGCACCTCAGTCCGGAATTGGGTCAGAACTCTGCTTAGTTTACTTCCTCCTATGCACCTCCCATGACTCCCACACCCCAATTCGCCCACCGTCTTTTCCCACGCCATCGCTCTTCCTCTGAAACTTGGCCCCGATTGGACACATGCCTTTGCCAGAGATCTGTAATCCCGCATCTGCCGCAAGAGGCGGTTAATCCTAAAAACTCTCGACCGCCCCAATTATATTCAATCTCCGGAATAAATCCCTCTCGTCCGGTGAGGAATAGCAGATGGCCCCCCGTGACACGCTCTGAAAGGACGCTCTGAATGCGGACGGAAAGACGCTCTAAACTCCACATATATTAAAAGGCAGTTTAGCGGCTTTCCCAAGGACGACAATCCGAGAGAAACCATGAATACTCCAGCGACGCGACGAGTGCTGGAAAAATTCCCGGATTTACGTTTTTGGTTGCGAGCTAACAGAGTGCGAGGGGAGATGGATGCCAATGACGTTGGAATAGGTAATCGGTTTGCTCTTCTCTGGATAGGGGTCAATGGGTTAGATTATGCCTCGGGATGAGTCTAAAGGGTCAATCTATAGGAAAATCTTGACATAGTTACGGTTGGAATTCCATAAAAGTGCACTTTTTCAAAAAGAAAAAGTTGAGCTGGTGTCAAGGTCAAAAGCGTGCAGTATGATGATGACGAAATTTACAATACTAGATTATCTCAACTTACAGTTGATATACGATAATGGTCTACATGTTTAGTGTAGTTGATACTGTGGAGATATGCGGGGAGATGCTAATGCTTGCAGATAGTTCAGCGTAATGGAGTATTTCTATCTCTTACGTTACGTATTTGACTAGTTACCATCTAGTAATTGCCTGCATGTAACTTACGTTTAGATAATGATAACAGAAGCCATGATTTTTAACTTTACATATAACATAAAATAGTTCTAATCTTTCTTATTGAGTTGGAAATTAATTGATGTTTACTATTCTCAAAGCCTATAGCACGTAAATCTCGTAACAATCTTCAACTATCATCAGAAGTTTAAAATCTCCAATAACATTCATTTCCTCATTTCGCGGTATTCCGAAAAAACAAAAAGGGACACCGCACTTTTTGAGAGCACTCAATACGTATTTCGAATGCGATGCATTCTTCTTCAGGAGTAAGTACATACAAGAGATATTTTTGTATCTAATTAATACGGTGTCCTTTTTTGTTTTCTCAACTAATTTACGTCTAATCTCAACTAATTTACGTTGACAAATTTAACTATAGACTTCCGAGCATCCTAAATAATAATACAAAGCATATAGTGCTATCGGCATCAGCATTTACCTAAGAAAACATTGCCATAATTAGTTTATCATCCAAAAAGGGAGTGAATCTAAAACAAGAAGCCAACTAATGCCTCAATTAATCAATATTCCAGTAATCGGAAATCACGATTGCACATCCAACATATCGATTTAAAGGTAGGGCGAACAAGTGATTGCAGATGGGTAATGTATCTTTTGATAAAAGCACACGCAAAAGTGAATCTGAAAGCCCGTGCAATCAGCCTGATTCCCTTCCTTCTTCCTTTCGGGTCGGATAAGGATCTCCACAATTTAATTCCGTATCGCAAATGAAATCACCAGAGAAGTGCTAGGATTGAAGATTCGGTTGGCAGAATAAAAGAGGCTTTTAAAGAGGAAAAAATGTAATGAATATACCAAATCTTCTATTCAGTTGGATCTTATATTCTTCAGCCCCTAACCAAATTTGGCAAATTCACTGTCCCGAAAAAAAAACATTCATTAGCGGAATTGAGAGCGATGTTCCTCTCCACGTCTATGTATAATAAGGTTAACCTCTTCCATTTTTCTGGAATCCTTTCCTCGTAAGAAATTATTTTAAATCCTCGAAATTTCAATCCTCGCAGGAAAGTATTTTTGAAATCTTTCCTTTCAATTTACCAACTTTGGTCTACTGCCAATATAAATTACAATTGAATCCGACTACTTCATTGGAAAGTTTACTGTTTCTCGTTCATAAATAATTTTCGGAAAAGTATATTTTCGCTACAAATTCATCTTTTACTTATTACAACTCTGTATTTCAACTGAAATTACGTTATCATCATTGCCTTAATTGATTTTGAAAATTCAATGAAGATTTTTCCACAAGGAACAGTTGAATAGAAAGAAAAGTTGGGACACGACTGTTAAGAAATTAGAGGTTTAATGTCTCCAACAGCCGTTCTTGTCGGCGTTCCTCTTTTCATTCCCCGGTATTCCGAGAAAACAAAACAGGACACCACACATTTTGAGAACACTCGATACGTATTTTGAATGTGATGCATCCTTCGGCAGGAGTAATCTCAAAAATTGCCGTGTCCTTTCTTGTTTTCTCGGAATACCGGTGAATGAGAAGAGGAACGCCGACAAGAACGGCTATTCGAGATTTTAAACCTCTAACAAGGAACAGTTACAACCCACGATGAAATTACTTGCAGGACCGTAACAACGTAATTGATACAAACTACGGAAATAAAATTAAATATAGTATCCACCTCTCACATTTTATAATTAAACGTACATGTAAAAACTGAGCCGAAGTTAATTTTTGCCGTCTAAATTATATTCAGAACACCTGAAATGCCTGTACACTACCACATAAACACTCAACACTCAAATGGACTTGACATCCTTCATGTGTTAATCAAATACATATGTGAAAGATAGCTTAATTAACAAAGAAAATTCATGACGACGTGGGAGAACGTAATTATATGAAACAGCGTGTTTTCTATTGAAAAATGGAGTTCGCTAATTTAAAGAACATATTCTCGGAGAAAAAACATAATTTCCCCTCCCCAATTAATTCTCCGTAACGTCCGCCAGGACATGCATCACGAAAATTTTTCTGACTCTGAACGAGCGCTGAATATACTCTGTATTAATTAAGCGAGTACATTACATTTGATATATGCATACGAAAAAGGAAGGCCGCGATCTTTGTCCCAGTGGAAGAGGTCGTTGTTTTTTGGTTTCATTGCCCCCCAGCGAAAATGAGCATTAATAACCAAATTTCTTTCAGACGCATACTCCACGTTCATGAAAGTTAATGGCAGAAGGCCGTTAAAAGTCATCGGATGGCGGTAGAGAGAATTTCCACGACGTTATTTACCGCCGGGGAATGTTTTAAAAGATGACAAAACTGGTCATTTGTACTAGTCGGAAAGATGTCTCTCTCCGAAGCATGCGAAAGAGTTTAATCAACGAGCCACGTCGCGTACCATCCATTTTCAAACAAAAGCTCCGTGCGACCAATTTTGTTTCCAAGAGGAAAAATAAATATGAGAGGGGCGAAACGAAGGAAAAATTATTTTTACTCGTCCACCAAAAAATATAACGACGTATCCTCCGCCGCCTTTTTTATTTCTCGAGATAAAAAAAGGTCAGAGTTGAATTTTATTAATGACCTTGTGTCAACGTGTAATCATTCCAGAGTAGACGGAGGTTAGGAAGGAGAGCCCAATTTTTTGCGGAGAAGGACCACACCCGAAAAACTTTCGTCGTAATACGTTCATGGCAGGATGAAGTGAAGGTCTACTAGAGACCCTTCTCCCCATATGCATTACTCCTCCCTCTCCTCCTTGTATCTTCATCCCTCTTCCGCCCCTTCTGCCCCATTCGACGCCCTAAGAGGCGCGGACCAATTGGACGAGTCCAAGAGAGAGAGGGAGAGAGAGTAACGAGATAAAGGGAGAGATTCATCGTATCCATCTCGGATTTTTCGGATGGATTATGTGCCGTGGTGTAGCGATTGCGGCACGCAGGTGCGCCGCTCAAGGATTTACAGTCATCGAAAGGATGTTTCGAAAAGTAATATGAAAATCCGGCTTCGGTCGTAAATCTTTCGACTCTACGCGCGGATTATCGCCTTTTATCATTTTGCTTCTCGGTGTATTGCCTTATATTTATTTAAGACGATTTTGAAACACCTCTCTCTTTTAACGCTTTCAGTGACAAGGATTATAGTTCCAATGATAATGGTTTTCATGGACAATATCAGGAATATAATTTATGTTCTAAAATTTCCACTTATTTCCACTTAGGGTAAAAATGTCTTACTTTCAATTTTATAAAATTGAATCAAATTATGTTAGGGAATTACTATTACGTCTTAAATTTGTAAATAGTAATAGTGAAATAGTAAATATATTGACCCTTGAATAAAATCTCGAAATTACTATATATTTTATAACTAAAACTAAACCAAACTATATGTTATATATGTATCTCCTTGTGGCTTTATGATGATACGAATCTTTATTTCCTCGATAAGGACCATCATCCTTCGTCAATTATGTATCTTTAAGACAACTCTTTATATATATAAACTAAATAACAATAATTAACATTATAAAGTTAACTTTGTCTTTATATAAACTAAATTATAGAAACTTTGCATAATATTATCATCGAATTCTACCAAATAACTTCCACCTGGCCTCTTGCCTATTTGTAGTAATAACACTAAAAAATGAATATGATATCTAACACATATAAATAATAACTTAAATCATCATTTAAAGAATGAATTTCGATATTCTGATAAGATGAATGGTATGAATCTTGAAGATAAATTTCTAGATTTAATTTCTGTTGCGTAAAAATAAAGACAGAGGCGATAATGCACCCTATAAGTTGCACTACGAACGAGGGATACAAAAACGAAAGCAAAATGTCATAGCAGGCAATAGTTTAATTTCCTCTTTTAAATTGCAAATACATTGGTTTTATAGGTTTTAACGTCATTTCCACAGAGTGAACTTCAATGGAGTTTATTTTATGCTAAAACAGAATTCGCGTTGGATCAAAACCAAAACAAGTCTTCTGAGGAACTTGTTAACGCAAAAACCACGTAACTGCATTCGCTCGTTCAATTCAGGGAGCTTCTCGGATTCACCGCAAGACTAGGTTAGTCAAGGACTCACGGGAAGTCGAATCTAAAATCGCAACATGGAAGACTGAATCAGCGACCGCACGGCTATCCGGATGTATTACGTAAAAGATATTATTTCCTCCCACTAACGACCGACGTTAAAATGCTTCAAAAATATGCCGTAAATAACATGAAACATAATGACCTGGCACGCTTCCAAGATAGAATCTTCGGTTCTCATTCGTAAATTTTAAATGAGGAAATGCAAAGATTATGACGATCTACGTCTCGAAAAAATGATTTTCGAGCGGCATTCTAAAAAATTAACGACCTTTTTTATTGCATTTGCTCGTGACGAATTTGCTATTAAAACGTATAAATGTATTAATTTCCCGATTTCAACTCCTTTGAAGAAATACAAACAGTATGCATAAAGATAAGTGAAAATGAGACCATAGAATATTAAGTTTTGTTTATTTAAAAACCGTGGTTTAATTACTTTATAAGGCTGAGTTTTAAAAAAATCCGTCAAAAATACATTTAAATGATTATACTATTGACTCACAAAAGGAAGCTTCACAATTTTTAAACGCGATGAATTTTCCTTTGTACGGGGAAATTTTCGAGTCAACTACAAACTTCCCTTTACAAAAGGATCACCGAATTTTTAATACGGGGAAGTATCAACAGCATCTGTTGACGGCATTCCAAAGAACCTTTGTGAATCTCGCTTATTTATATTTCAATTGTGCTGTTTGGCCATTTCTCCTCTGCCTCGCCCATTTTCCGAAGAGTGAGCGAGGGTCGACGAGCACAACTTACTGTTTGTGGACTCGCACAGTTGGCAAATATCCCGCGAACACCGCAAACTTTGCTTTCAAAGAACGTTTATGAATGCACAGTTACTGGGACTGTTACGTGGAGGCCTCTGTATTATGGAGAGACGCGTCCACAGTCTCAATTAATAACTTTCGGCGTCCTCGTTCTACTGTGCTTGCGTTATCAAGATGCGGGAATCAGAATGGTAAATATCTTATATGAGCAATAGCGGTGCGACTCCAATCTAATCCATTTCATAGTCGAAGTTGCAAAGTCAATCCAACTCCACGTCTGCCCTAATAACGCCTAACAATTCAGATTGCAATCAACTCGCAAACCTTTACTGAGGTATATATAGAGCACTCAGCTACTGATGTCTATCAAATATTTACATGGTCGGAGTGCCTAATTGACACTCTGATTTATTTTTTTATAGTTTATAAATGATATTCATGAAGATTCTAATGTTGACTCAAAGGCGGCTATGAAGTTAAATGAGCATGGCTCTTTTTATTGATCCAATATTGAATCACATGAATGGAAAAACTGAACATGAAATATAATTTTATGTTTGATATTAAGTTGCTGTAACTTAATAATACTTAAAACCTATTGATCAATTCTGACAAGATATTTAGGTCCATGGAACTCCATATCAAAGGATTGTAAGAATAAAATTACAAGTACTCTTTTCCTCATATATATTTCTCTCTGTTTCTGCACAGATAATAATAAAAATAATAATCATTTATTCATCATCATTATACTTAAATGGAAAATAAAATAGAACCGTCTTCTCAAGGAAACTAGTTCCAATTTTATTCAAGAATCACTTAGCACAATACCTTTGGTGCATTGTGCAAAGTGATCCTTGTATAAAATTGTAACTAGTTTCCTTGTGAAAGATGGTTCTATTCTATTTTCCATTTAGTTATGGAATGCCACAAAGTTACTCGTCAAACCGTTGAGTTTATTAATTGTACTTTTCTAGAGTATTCTACTTATTATTAAAAACTTATCCGAGTTAAGAGGAGAAAGAATCAGTTGGGAAAAGCCCTTTTAAAGAAAATGTTAGTGCTGAAGAGGGAGACATGAACTATTAATGCAATTCTCGTAAATCTTGACCTACTTCGCGCTCCTTTTTTACGCCATTCTTTCCAATGATACACCATCTTCAGGTCGTTTTGGACTCCACCGAACACATAGAATGAGTATGCAGAGCTAAATGAGGCTGGAGAAACCAGGCGGGTGAAAATAGAAAGTGGCAATTTAGTGTATCAGATGGAGGAGTTCCCTTTGTCGCGACCCATCCGATTCGGCGTCTTTCTTTTGTCCTCTTCCACTCGATCGCAGCTCCCTCTGCAAAGTAAATTGTCCAAGGGGGAGAAATCCCCTTCATCTCCCTCACGACTTCTATTTCAAACTTCGCCATCCCCTTTAACCCTCATCCATTTTTCTTTATCCATACATCTCCTCGAAGAAGGGAAGTTTAACTTCTTCGGCAACGTAGTTGGAGATATTAGTCCTTCATTCTCTCTCCCCCTCCGTCTTAACTCTCCCAGCCTCCCTTTCGCTCCCAAATTATCTGTTAATTCCGAACTTTTGTTTCGACGGACGGAGAGGATTCTCTTGTCCGAGAAAGATAAATCGCTTTCATGTTCGCGATGTTTCCCGGACGCAGACGAAGACGAAATGCTTTTCTTACGTTAGGTTGGATCCCTCGTCTGATATAATGAATTTCTCTTCGAAATAAGGATTCCGAAATTCGGAGAGGGATGTGCCTCCGAGAGAAAGGTTTCTTCGACCGTTAAGGAAAGAGACGAATGTAGCGGAGTTTTTGATTCTCAATTCGCACATCTCCGCCTCGTTCGCCGGAAACGAGTGCGTTAACCGAGCGATAAAAGCGAATGCGATGAATTTTACAGGTTTCGTCGTTTAATATTTAACGCCGGGATTAGTAGGTGGGTTTACGATGGCCCTCTCTACTGCTGCCATTTGTATCATTTGCGCTTCCGAACAATCCCGTAACATTTTTTGGAGGACGATGGTTTTATAATTAATCGCTCTGGATTCATGGCTCTGTTTAAACGCTTAACGACGCACGGGTCCGAGCATAAGGCGCTCGCGTTATTCGAACAACGAGACTGTTTTTGATCTTCGTGTTTTATGTTGATGCAAGCGATATGAATATTTTGGTTCTATTTAATCCCTTCACTAACCTATCATTTTAAGAATTAAAAAAAGTCAATGATAAATGTCACGTAGACCATTAATTCAAGATTAAATCCGGATGGCTCCCGAAAAGCCAAGTGGGAAGCGCGTTCGGTTTTGGTGAAAGCGGTCCCGGGTTTGATTACCGCTGGGAGCTGATAAATTACCAAATTTGTCCAAGTATTTCAAAAAATACAACAACAATAATCCGTAACGAATCTTTGCAAAAGTTATTTCAAAGATTCTCTTTTTCCATACAGGATTGACATCTAGATATTTCCGGAATAAAAAGCGTCCACCAAGTACGAGAATATATATTATTAAAAATAAGTGCATTCTACAGCGATGTTTTAGATGGTTGCTACTCAACGTTTAACATGTTTACGAAAACATTTTCACATGCGTTAGAGGAGTCAACTCTTATTTGAAAGAAGGTGAATGTTACTTTTCTACTGGCAAGTTACTGTCAGAAATGGAGCCATTTATTCAGTCGAGTAATCGTTAGCGTAAATGAAAGGATTAAAGAACAAACTAATTATCGGGCGACGCTTTTCTAACATGAATTAATACGAACATTGATAAAGGTTTAAAGTCCCACCTTCCCACCTCTCCTCTCCTCGAACCTTGGTCGGGATTAAGGGCTTCCATAGACCCTCTGAGTTTCATTTTCTTAAGTAGCCAAAGAAGGAGCTAACCATTTCCGAAAATTAGGCTTCGGAGAAAGTTCTCTTGTAATTCCTGGAACGACACTCACTCAGGTAACATCTCCTGTTTTTGTTCTGTGGTCCACACCATCGCTTATACTAGTAATGAGAGCCGAAGACCTCTTAACGGTTCGATTGAGACTAAATACCAGTGTTCTCGTCTTTCTATACCAGAAGCGTCAATGCAAGTAATGTTCTTTAAAAATGGCCAATCAGAAAGGAAATCGTGCCATCAATCATTCAATCATGAAATCATACATTCTATTATGAGTAATTATTATGAAAAGTTCGAAATACATATTTCATTTCATTCAGGTGATTTTAGTAAGAAAATAAAATAAATCAAAGTATCAAATACATTTATTAGGCACTGTAAACGGATAAATTTTAGACAAAAACAGCGGTAAGACTGAGTTAGGTCTGTACGTGGGAAAATAAGGTAGTTTTTGCACTGCCAACATAAAATTGAATAAGGAAGAAATTCTACGAATAAATCCTATTCTGATGATAAATGATTCTTTTATTCAAATTAAACCTTCAATTAATCAAACTTTATCCGCTTTTCAATAAATTCTATAAAATTGACAATATCCCCAAGTTTGATTTAAGTGAATAGATCACATATGAGATAGCATCATAAAACTCTATATTTCGATTAAACATATTTTTAAGTTCGTAAAGATGTTAGCTTTCCAGCTGAAAAGTTTTCAACAATAAAAATTGGAGAAAATTCTGCACGAACCTGTTTATTTAGTTATAAGTTTCCTCCAGGTCGCACCGAACCCTTATTTGATTAGCATCGTTAAAGAAGTTCCCCGCATACGTTCGTGCATTTCCAACGGTCTCCAAGACAACGCTGTGGACTTCATCTCGAGAGAAATGATTTCCGAGACCCGTCTGGAAAAGTTGACGGACGGAGTTTCAGCAGATTCCACATTAACATTGAGCGTCTTAGCTTCGAACTCACTCTCTCGGTGACGTATCTCTGACCATTGTTAAGCTTAAGTCAGCCAAAAGTCCACCACCAAAGACACCCTTGAATATTTAACGTTCGCAGTGGAGAGACTTCCTTTTGGGAATCTTGATACTAATGGCCTTGGAATCCTTAAACTTTCACGGAAAAGCCCTTGTTTTTCATGGGCAAAACAAAATATAGACTCATATTTATTCATAAATGCAACGAAGTCCATCTTCACTCCGAGAAAGAAAAACTTGAGTGATGGATTGCATTCACGGGTCTATGGCGTTCTGACATGAGTTTCTCAATGTCTAAAATTTTAATGGATAAATCTTAATTACTTTGACACATTGCAACTCTTAAAAGTCGTTGAAACGACTGAAAAATTCGAGTAATCATTTTTGAAAGCTTTATAATAAAACCTGTGACGGCCTTCAAAGTCCATTTTCCTTCGTTTGCCTTCGTTAAAGCTTTGAAACTCAGCAAACTATGCTTTTAACCCAGGAAAGCTTTTAACGTAAAATATAACTCCTTTTAAAAATGAACCGATGACAATTACCTAGAATTGAAACCACTCACTGACCTCTCCAAGAAAACATTTTACAGGCCTATATTCTAATATCCATGCATCAGATAGCTGATATTCCAAATATTTATTAAATTACAGTTGACTTATACAGCAATCCAGAATGAATTTAGTAATGCTGTATTCCCAATAATATCTAGCAATGCCGTATTCCCAAGAATATACAGAAATGATAAATAGCGACTAGACTTTCAGCGCTACTTATCCTTGGGTTTTGTTGGGTGCACTCCTCTAAGTGCAAATATATCTCCTTTTTCTCATCCACGTTATTAATTATAGCCTCACTAGGCATCTTAAAATTTAATCCTTAAAGAACGATCTATATCTATAGTAATACCCCGCAGCTCACCTTTCGGCGCGCGGCAGGGGGTAACGATGACGAACAACCAAAGCCGCAAACCAAGAGTAACCCAGACCAGCACGCCAACCCATAATTCACAGGGTCACTTTCTATTTTTAGCTCTACGTTGATAATTAATTTGTTTGGCCGAAACCTCAAAAAATAAAATAAAAATGGGACTCACGGGGAGCCAGTATTTTTTTTGAGGGCGCGATGGTGCGGCCATTCTATTATTCCGGCCACCTTCTTGAAGCAGCGCCCGGAGCATGGTTCAGCCAAAAAGATACATCTCCGAGAGACGGAAATATCGGGAAATTAACGCGGGGGGAATTCATTCAGAGGCGCAGGTGTCGACTGGGGAGCTCGACTCCTCGACTTGATACAATTATCCTCGAAAGAAATTCAATTAATAACGCCGCCGCTCGAGGAATTTCGAGCGATTACTCGAGCGAAGGAGCGGAGCGGTCGATCGGCCATCGATCGGCATCGATCTACGGAGACTCCGCCGTCCCTTTTTGAACCCTCGCCGATATCCATATTTTTTCGGATCAATCTCGCGGGACTGATTTTTGACACAATCGGCGAGAGTGGCCCTCTATCTCGACCCCCAACTTAATTAAAACGACCTTGGTCGTCTGGAATATGCGGCAAGTATGTGGGAATCGGAGGATGTAACATGAACTCGAGAAAGTGCAGCGAAAGGCGATACGTCTCGTTAAAAATGATACGATAAAAAAGCAAGCTATGCGAAAATGCTCCCAGACGCAGGTTGGGAATCGTTGAAAGATTTTAGAGGCGAAGCTGCGATTGATTTGTATGTTTAGGAAAAGTATGCTCATTTGCGTAAGACGTACCTGGTATCATGAAACACCCCTGCTACTTGGGTCTATCCGATAATGAGCGTAAAAATCCATCCTTTCCGCGAACGATACATGATAATTACAGACTGAAAAAGTACTACAGACTAAAATGTACATCCCCTGGCACATACCGTTAGGTATATTGTATGATGCATCATTAACGTAGATAAAGATGCAAATTTTTTATTTCGCATAAAACAAAACATATAAATTTATCTTTTGGTAGCTCGAATTTTGTTAGAGAAGGTATTCATTAAAATGGATAGAGTGGGCCTTGACTTGGTGGCATTCCGTGAAAATCAGAAGCAAGCTGACAGAAAATAATTTATTTATACTATTGTCACAAAAAATAACAATCCTTATGTTATCCAAGTTTATACTGTATGCGCCTTTGTCTGCCTTTATGATATTCTGACAATCATAAATGGTCAATAGCCTTCATAGTCCGGATCATACGTCGAAAGATAGCTGGTAAGGTATCAGTGTAGACGCAGACCTCGTTTTCGCACAACGCAGCTCTGCACCCGTGCTTTTTCGTCGAGAGTACATTACGCGAGAGCTGCGCTGCAAGATCCGACCGCGCTGCATTTCCGAAAAAAAAGCAAAGAAGCGGGTCGCACAGACTGCTCGTCTCAGCCTTAGAAAGGGGAACGAATCGGGATTTCCCAACCTTGCCCGACATACGGCGCCCTTATGAGAAGACATCCGTGATTCCCCAGGAGTCTCGAAATTCGTTCGGAGAACCCAAAAGTCCGAATAAAGATTCTCGGTTTATTTTTTCTCATCTCTCTATCTCCTCCGTGCGGACGGATTTGAGGGCGCTGGATGGTAGTCGAGTAGACGAGGGAAGGTTTTAATGAAAGAGGAAGAATGCTTAATGCTTTAGGAATTGGGAAGAGGTTGAAAGGGATACATCCGACGGAAAGCGGCTAATAAAATGAGCGATGAATGAAGAAGGGGGAGAATTCAAGGAGCGAAAATTAAAGGGAGGAGTTGTCGGCCTTTAGACAAAAGGAGGGAAAATAAGGAAAGACAAACAAGGGACAGCGGGCAGACGGAAATTGGAAAGGAAGACGGTTGGATAAGTACGGAGCGGGCCCACGTCCAAGCTGGAGGAATGAATTAATTATCCCCTCGGATTCGGTAATTAAGTTTGATTATGGCCCAATTATACTTAAGAAAACGACGACATTAATTCCACCGTGGAATTCAAATTCTCGACTTAGAACCGCACGGAGGCTGACGTTAATCATATTACTCATATTCTCGGGCCAATTAACGATAAAATGGTATGCCATTTTCCTGCTGAATAAACGAGTACGTGATCAGTATTGCAATGCTGTCTGATATAGACAGGTGATAATTATAAGATTTGTACTTTTTGTTAATTTGGAAACTTCTGTTTATAAATACGTTACACTGCTGTACATAAAACCTATAATATCTTATGCTTCGTTCGAATTTATTGATATGAATGAAATTATAACTCATGCAACGGAATAATTATTCATAATCGCACCCAAATCCATCTCTCAATTTTTCTCATACATAAATTTCAATGTTATCAAATCTGCTACGATATGATTCTCACCGGAGATACAATTCATCTAATTGAATCCAATATTATATTGTGGATGATAGTGAGAGACTTTAACCATCAGTATATAACCAGTCTCGAGCATTAAAGATACGGAATAAGTAAAGTATATGGTTCAAGCACCTATATTTAATCCGAAGGTCGAAATAATACTTTGGTAAACATCAAGTAAAACCTTCTTTCTATAAACAACACTGTTTTTTTTATTTAAACGATGAGTTGATGGAATATGCTGAATTTAGATAGATCCAATGTAAATGTCCTATGATAGAAACTTTTGAATATTTCTCATCAAACTTAATTTTTACCATACTTTTATGAAAAAACTCATTTTTTATGAAGGTAAAGATTATTTATGAAGGTAAATTTTAAAACAGATGCTTAACTCTAAAATGTTCTCCATGGCTTGTTTTGGGCTAAATAATAATATTAAATTATACCTTACAAAATGAAATGTATTTACCATTTTTTATTTTAAATACAGGTCAACGATAACCAAAATTATATTTAGAATTATTCAACCAACAGGAACTCTCCACACAAATCGAGTTGGAAACTCAAAGAGGGTTCAAAGACGGATTATACTCGGATTTTCTCGAGAGTGAAAAAATGCGCAATTTTCCCTTTGATAACGTAGAGTATTATCGGCACTAGAGGAAAGAAACTATCACGATAAAGGTTGCGTCTCTCGAGAAATCCTTGCCTTTGCATTTCGCCCCCTAAGAGAGCCTCCTTCGCCTTAATTTCTCCTCGTTCGCGAAAAAGGAACCCCGATGAAGATAGGAGGAGGAAATCGGAAAGGAAACAATGGGAGAGAGGGCGGCGATAAGGCGGCGGCATCAAAGGGCAACTAGTATTGGAAATCGAGAAATCGGCAGGGGAAGCCGAAATCGCTGAGTCGAAAAAATAACGGCAGAGAGGAAGTCGAGATGGTGGGAAGAGAGAGATAATGGGAGAGACGTGGAAAGAAACGGAAGCTCGTGCAGTGGCGCGCCCCAAAGCGAATTATATTTTTCTCTCCTTGGCGCGTATTCCCAACTCCGCTACTTTTTCCAACTCCGCTCGTGTACCCCCGAGTAACAGAAAAGGTATTTCAGAGACTCGCGATTTTTTCTCCACTTCACCTCGCCTTTTCCCACCAGCCTCCTCCCAGAAGCGCGGGATTACACCTGTATTGTCTCTTTTTTAAGCCTTGATTATTTTTCCAACCCGAGTTTGAAGGTGACGTGGTTGGAATTTTTCGCCATGTCGTATTTATTTTCTTTACCTTTTCTCAGCGTGAGGAATCGCCGGGGCTTTTTCTTCCTCGCCGTTCACCCCACTCCTCTGATCCGCAAACCCATCCCTTCCGTCTTTTCGAGCAGGCTCGGAGAACGAGAAAAGGTCGCATTGCGTGATGCTTTTGTTTTATTTTCGGATCTTCCGATTCGGGAGGAAGGAGGGCGAGGAAACTCGCTGCAGAACACCGGGAAGATAACTCCCTTTCCTCGTTCCTTCCTCTTTTAAGTGAGTTTTAAAAAACGTCCCTAACGTATCTATTTCTAGCTGTCTTTCACTCGAGGGGAGAGATGTTCCCTACATCAGAGCGGAAAGAAAATTTTAATTGGAGGCACTTAAGTCCTCTGTGAGAGAGGTGCATTTTTTTGTCGTTCGAGGTTTTCAACTCCTACGCCGCGAAAGAGGGAAGCCCTTCATGCGATATTCTTCTGTCTCCAAATGTAGCGCTTTTTAATATTCGTCTTGAAAATTTCATCGCCGTTTCCCTTGTCTTCCGCACAATTCCTTCGGATGTACAAACGACCTGTTTCTCGACGATGAATTGCCGAATCATTTTCACCTTTTAATTTTTTCGTCGCTTTGCGAACCAGCCTTCCTTTTTGTCGAAACGATGGAAGTTTTGCGACGTGCTCTCCTCTGAAAGCCTTTTATCATCCCCTCGGATTGCTAATTTTATCTCCTAATGGAAACCTCGTTCCATTTCCACCATTTTTACCTTCCGTAAACTCTACTGAAACATTTCCTTTCCCAAAGAAAACTTTCGCTCGCCTTGACACTACCTCCGACATTCCCTCTCGCATCCGCTCTTCCTCACTGGTCCATTTCCGCCCATCCTATTTACGCCTTCTTTCATCCGATTCTCTAATTATCCCCTATTCTCCCCAGATCTCCGCCTTATAAGGTATTTGTTTTCCCACGCTTCGATAAGTTTCCTGTAACCATTTTCCGATGAATGGAATATTAATTCGTCATTTGGATTGAGAACAATTCATCTTTCATCTACCTGTGTCACGTTCATAAACACGGCTGCGGCTCCACGAAAACGACTAAAATACTAGTAGGGTAGTAAAGAAATAACATTTGGAACACAGCTGTTAATGAATTGGAGGTTTGAAATCTCCAAATGTACGTCCCCTAAGGAAGAGGACATTGTCTTCGAAATGTGCATTGGGTATCATAAAAGTGCGTCATGCCTTTCTTACTTTCTCGGACTACCGGGATGTAAGACTAGGAGCGCCGACAAAGACGGCTTTTAGAGATTTCAATCCTCTAACTAGTAGGGTAAACATTGGTGATTTCGTGATAAATTTCCAAATATTCGTTAAGCAATCCTCAGTGGTTGTATTGGTTCCAATTTTGGCATAGAGAAGATTAGTAAATGTAAGGTTTTTATACCCCAACCTTGGATTCAATGTAATCATTGGTAATTCAGTAACGGTGGTTTGAAAATTTATCTCGAAATTACCTATGTTTACCCTACGCTGAATAAGGGTTCCTCTTTATAGAGTGCCAAGAAAAGTGGTATTCAGAGTCATTTTGCTTTACTTAGGAGGGTAAATAAGGCTTACTTACTTTACTTACATGTTCCACTTATAGCATTCTGGCTTGGTGGGGAAAGCAAGCGTAAACTACCTCACTCCTTATCCTCACTAGTAAGCTTCATTGTACCCTTCTAGCTCTTGGTAGCAAATGTAGGAGAGGGTGATACTAGGCTTCGGACTGAAAACTTAACAGACAAACCTCGATAGGTTCTCTTCCTCCGAAGCCCACTTCCCTCAGCAAAAACTTCTCTAATTCTCATTTCAACAGTAATGAGCGACGTCTAAGTGACAAAAGAATCAAATTGAACGCAGCCGACGCAATTACGCTCCGACAAGGGCCTCTATCGCAAATAAAATTGAAGCCACTTATCAGCGGATAGAAAGCCGAATTTTGACGGATCCACTCCGGAATTCGGCAATCGATTATCATTAGCACTCTCCGTGTACATAATGCTTTCGCATATCCATCAAAGTTTTGAATGCCTCCAATTACCGTCAGAATGGAGCTTCGAAAACGTCCCTCGGCGAACGAAGATCTATTCATTTTTTCTACCTCCGCACGGAATTTAATCATTGTCATACCACCGTCATTCGCCGGAGCTGAGTTTTCCCATTTTATCGACAAGCTTTCATAAGCAAACGCCCAGCAAAATATGCTAATAGACCCGAATAACCGAGAAAACTTTATCCGCCTATTTGTTTTTGTTTGAAAGACGCTCCCTTAAACCGCTTCCTCATCAAGTCCGGAAAGATTTTCGCTATTTTTCTTCCGAGTCCGTCAACTCGAACAATGTTGTTTTGGACATTGAGTAAGCCTCAAATAATCCGATAAACTGACTGAATAGGAAACTTTAGCCGATATCTGTGTTTAAATAGACGGGAATTCCTATTTTCTTTCAATCTTGACTACACATTTCCAAGGATTTTTACACCCCCCCTTTTCTCTTTGTTGGTGATTTCTTGAAATGAAAGTATTTTTTCTGTGATCAAAATGAAGTTTTTTATTCGCTCCACAAAAAATTAATTCCATATTCCTTCAATATTTTTAAGTAAATTGTTAAAATTCTGAGTTTATTATTCGTTATATTTTTGCTTTTATGTGCGTTTGTTGAGACAAGGGTTAAAAGGAAGATAGGACTTCCTAGTTCAAATATTGTCCAGGGAAAGCGTGTTTGTAATTATTTTCCTATACAGCTGCGGTATTACCAATCGGTGAGTCTAAATTTAATTTTGCAACAGACAACGAATTACAAGGAGTTGCACTATCCGAAAATAAAATTTGTTCTTTCGGTAATATAACCTATTTAAAAGTAGGTAACACTTATTTAAACAGCCCAGTTAATGATATATTTATTTAATTAATGTTTCTATTACAAATTTTTGGTGTCAATTTAGAGTTTGGTACTGGTCTGCTGAAACAATTCAACTACGGTAGCCACTTTCTCTCCTAGTGAATCACAAATCATTTCTTCGATATTCATAACAAAGTCAACGATAACTTAATAGAAGTAACAAAGTTAAGTTAAAAATACCATATGATATGTATTTGCTAGATCATACTTGATTTAAAGGTTTCCCTTAGCAACTATACTATATACAACACCCCTTTAAGGTACTTGCTCCTTATCCTAGGCTTCCTAGTCGCCCCATTCTTCATTACACATCCTTTGTCAAATTACTCGTCAAAGCCTTTCTTCTTTACCTTTCCTATAATTTTTCTTTCCTTAGTCCTTTGTTAAGCCCCTCTATCCCATTTATGGGAATATCCCAGACGCTATTCTACCAACTCGTTATTCAGGTTTTCTAAGAGTTTTATTGTCATTACTTGTTCCTACGACTGGAAGTCGCTTTTGCTTTTGAGTATTCTTAATTGAATCCCATAATGTAGTCCCCGTACCTTGTTAATATGCTTTCCAGGTACTGAAAACTTTCCGGCTGCTCAGGAATGGTTTCATTAATTAATCCTAACATTCACAACCCAACTTCCTTTCCTCCGCAACTTTTTTTTTCTTTGGTTTAAAGACTCAGATATGCGGTAATGAATGCTGGAGAGTCTCCCCTACCTTAGTAACTTTTAATCAGCCTCTAGAAATGCTAATTATTTTCTGATTATCCCGCGAATTTCCGTAGTTAAGTTGCGGAATCGGATCTCTTCTAAGTATCTTAATTCAACCTTACGCCAACATCGTCTGTTTGCGAGATCAAGAAACGGCCCATTTTCAAAGAACAGCGTATTTTCGCGTAATTTGAAATTAAAATTCGTGATGGCGTAGTACAATTTTAGTAACCTAATGTTTCTCCGTGCCCATTCATTCATTATTCATCGTTTCATAATTTATTCCTGCCTTTCACTGCCGACTTTTGCTTTCTCAGGTGCCAAAATTTAACCTAATTACACTTTCACATTAAACCTTCCCAGCCGAAAATAGCGTTTTATTTAGCCTCGGCGCCATAATTCCTGACTTTTACTCGCGGCGTAGCTTTCCTCCTCTCTGATTTTTTGCATATCATCCGATGAAATGCGGCTACAAATAAAATGAAAGCTTAGCCTCGTAACGCAGCTTTGCTACGGAATAAAAAAACGTAAAAACAAGGTGAGGCGGAAGGAACGCGTATGATGGGTTTTTAGCTCGCTCAGGCACACCCGACGTTTCTGAATTTTAATTGATTTTTCCAGCTTCTGATACTGGGAAAGTGTTTCGTATTTTTGAGCGGAAAATATGAATAATTCCCAACGCTCGGAAGGTGGAAAAATATGCATGAAGGAAAAGACGAAATAGAATCTCCTGCTTGTGCTCTCGATTTGTTTTGTTTTACGCTCCAACTGATTTTTTCATTATTTTGTATATTTAAATGATTTACATGCAGTGATGCAAATCATTGTGCGATGAATCCAGAAATAATATAAATATAATATATAAATGTTTATACATATATACTACTATGTATAATAATACTGAATATATGTATATAATAAAACATATTTGTAGTATTAGTAGAATTCAACACAATCTAACTACGTCCATTTACTTCGTTTCGAGATGGCTTCCTCATCTTCAGGCCTAAGATTGGGGAAGCCTCCTCGAAACCGGTCGCTATAAGTATTTATTCAATAAACTGAGTACTTAGTCAGATTCTGATTAATTTTACTACTTATGGATAAGTTTCACCATATATCGACGGAATTGATAAATTATATTTGCAGTAGCTAAGCATAAAGGCATGAAACTAGAGATAAAGCAGTAATAACCAAATGACAAAATACTTTTGAGTAAAAAATAGGTTTCGATTCAAAATTAATTACAAGAAATATTAAACGACACAGAGTAAGGTGTACCTTTGTACTTATTATTAACATACAAAAACTACATGAGGCTTCACTTTTAGAGGCAAAGTTTACAAGAAGGAAACGACCATAGTTTCGTAGGTTTTTTTTCCTTGTAATCTTTGCTTTAGTAAAATTTTACGCTCATGAAGTTTTTAGATGAGATTTTATTTACGATATTATTTAACATGCATTTTTTAATTAGAATATTACGATAAAGCTGCTACTATTATAAACGTGGACGCATGTGTTTGTGAAGCAAAACTACTGCTTTTTACGATTACAAAAGTAATGTATTTTCTTTACAAAACTAGGCTGCTCTCCTGATAACGTTCCTTCGACTAGTTAAATTTCCGTTTCTAGAAATGATTTCGAAGCCCACCTCTAATTACAATCTCCTCGGCGCAGCTGTATCTTTCCCGTTGGCAACTACTTTCGAAATTCAATCATTTTTCAATTAGTCGTCTCCTAGCAAATGACGGTTTCTTGATCTCCTTTTTTTTCCTTCGCCTATCTCTGTGAACAAATACGGAATTCTGAGTGTTCATTTGGAGAGCGAACGCAACACCTTCAATATTTTGAAAAATATACATCATCACACGCTGATCTCTTCCTGTTATCTAGCATGTATTTCGATGTAATTGCGCCAATATTTTCTCCATCGCGTAAGGTATCGAAAATGAGCAACACATTCCGATTGGTGATTAATAGACTGCTCCCAATAAAAGGCAAGATGAATACCCAGAGATAGTTTAGAGATTGAAGTGCCATAAAAACATTGCTAAGATAAAATCTATTTCATTAAATATTGCGGTTTTTAAACCAACCTCATATACATCTATTATATATAGATGCTTCTTATAGATATAGAACTCATGAGCGAATTCATTACAATTTTGATTAAAAGGCGTGAAGCGAAAAATTAATAAATTCGTGCATGCGAGCATGTCATTCTATTCGAAAAAGTTTGATTTTTATTAACAAAAATTTATTGTTTAAGAGCATTTTAACCTCATATCACGTTTAATGTTTATTGTATTATACTCTTGTATACCAACTGATAAAAATTACTAAAGGTGCGATATTCCAATTGGCTCCTCCGAGATATGACTAAATTAACTTCTATCATTCACATTCTTTGGTTATTATCTAATGAACAAATAAATAATAATACCACTAGGTGAGAATAATTTTTCTTCCATTCCCTTGCATTTTCCATAATAATAATTTATTCTCTGCGTTATATTATACTTTGTATAATTAAATATAATATAGTTTAATATGTAACAACTCTCAGCAAATTCTCACAGAATTATAAACATCCTGACACTCCATTGATTTAGCTATTCATCAGCGTCTCTTGCCGCATCTTTTCTCTTAATGCGATGAAAAGCGTACGGGTTTTGTTTTGGGTCATTTCCATATATTGCCTTTCCTTGTACTCCAAACCATTCGAAGGTAAAAACAACGGTTTCGCAGTTTCAGTAAACTAGAAATTCCCCAGCCAAACCGAGACGGGTGATGAATTAATATCCTTTCCTCCCTTCGCGTATATCTTCCTCGAGATGTAAAAAAGGAATACAGCCTCTGCATACGATGTCCGAGGGACCCGTCCTTCAAACCCAACTCGTTCCATTTTCACGCCGCGCAATCCCAAAAGCTACACTCCGAAATAGGCCGGAATTGCGAAACCGTAACAAGATATCGAATCAGCATTTCACTCCAAACGGAGACATTCTCGTTCCGCCGCCAGGGTTTTTAGACTGACTCCTCGTCACGGCGCTGAAAAACTTGACCCTGGCCGCTCCTGCTCCCTCTAGCTCCTTTTTTCGCCCTCCGTCATCCATTTCCTTCATCTACGAAAACTAACCTCGGGAAACCCTTATTTCAGGCACCGTCTTTCCCTCCCTCTCTCTACGCCATTTAAAATTCAAATTCGGAATCCGTTCGTTAGTAGCAGTCCGGTACGTTTCATTTCTTGCCCTCGAGTCTCTCTCCGAGTGTGCGGGAGTTCTTTCCCTCGCCCCAGGGGCCTCGTTAACCTGGGCCCAGTGAGATATTTTCGCTTGCATGGCTGCTCAACGTCACAACACGTTTTTCCATACAGAACCCTACAAACACACATACACACTCTCCCTTTCTCTTCCTCACTAAAAGGGCCATTAAAGAAGATGTGTTTTATCCCCCTTTCGCGTTTTCCCCCGTCTTTACGTTTTTTTCCCCGAATAAAGCGCTGTCCGTCCATCCTCTCTCTCTCGTCTTCGGACGGGATACCTTAGCGGGAAGATTTACGGGCGAGAGTGGGAAACTTATTAGGGATAAGCTCCTCTGGGCGTTTTTTCGGGGATAAGGAAGGCTCTAGGTAGCGAGCGTTTGAGATTGAATATTTTCGGAGGAATCCTTCCAGAGGATTCTTGTAATGATCGCTCGAATGAGGGATTTGGTGCGGGGAAATAATGGATTAGAATCTCCACTTCTGGGAGATTTTCTTCTGCAGCTCGACCAACTAGATCCGTGAAATGAGAGAAAAAGAAAGAGGACTTCTTGGAAAAGTTTAATACACTCAGGACCGGTTCCGGTGAATAACGTCCTTCTTCAGGTATATAAATTGCTCGAAGTGTGTTTCACCAACAAACAATAACGCAGAGGAGGCAGGGAGAAGGTAAGGTGGGAGAAAAAGAACGCACGTCTATATCAATGCAAGGGCAATGCAAGCCATCTTGGTGTTTGGGATGGGAAAATGCAAACTTTGATATGATTAGTAACTGCATTCCACAAGATTGTCATGATTGAAATATATTGTAAGAACTTCTCTACTACAAAGTTTATACACACTATCCAAACACAAATTTTGGCGAGGAAAACGGAGGAATAAATTTGTGGGAAAAAATATTACTCCTTACTCTTTTATTTTAGATGGTAAATTTCCACAAGAACTTCCCTATGGGAATTCAAAATTAGTTCCACTTTTGAAGAGAGAGGAAAAAGATTTATGGAGATGTGTTCCGTACTCATAAATTTTGTAATTCAATAACTGAAAAATTAAAACATTTTTTGGTTTATCTTCGAAAATTAATGACAATATCGATCATCATAACCCTAATAATTAAGACAGTATCAGAGATATCACGTTTATCATATAAATCATCCGTGAATTTGGATGAACCGCTCTTATAAAATAACATTATTTACAAATATATTTGATAAAACGTGATATTAAAATAAAATCACTAAGAAGCATGTACTGTCCACAGTTTAAGCTTCATAAATTTAACCTGTGGACAGGGTACTTCAAAATTATTTCTAATATTTGTAAATGTTTACAGAAATAAATTAATCAAAAAAGTAGATATCATTAATTTACTGCATTATATTTACTTTATTATACTTGGCAAATTCCAGATGTGGTCACAATATTTCGCGTGTAACTTTCTTATTTAAGACTAAATTCGCATACTTGAAAAAACTGCTGCGCAAATAAAATGGGTTTCATTAAAATTTTAATATATTTCTGAAGTGAAAGAAGAAAATATTAACAATTGAAATTCAAGAGTTACTTACCCTTGGAAATAAACGTTATTATATATGCGTGCTACTTGGAGAGCAAACGAAATTAAAGCTTATCTCTATGTAACATTTCTTAAAATTTCATGAATAATTCATTTCGCGATTTTTTGCGTACTAAAAGCAGGGTTACTCAGGAAAAATTATCTTTAACATAAAAAATTCGTTTACGAATAATCACCTAATTCCTAATCATTTTACGGAAACTTATAGGATTCCCTGCGAGGTTTTACATCTAGGATATCTCCGATATTGAATTCGATTACGTTCTTATTCGAAGGAAAGCCTCTTTCAGACTCCCAATATAATTATTTTCACCGCCTTTCGGCCGTATATTTTCTCCATTCCCATTTAAATCAGCCGTCGGGCGAAAAACTGACATTTCGGCAATCCGAGACCAGTTTTATGATCACCTTAACAGGATGAGCTCTCTTCGCAAGCGCACCTAAGCGGGGAAAGGCTTTTTTACAACCCCGTTTCCTACGACAAAATCCTCACCTCTGCTTAACAGCGCCATAGGCGAAATCTTTCTCCTCGAAATCAGGGCCCCTTCTATCCAGATTCGGAATTTTTCGGCCGAGAATTGCCGCCGTGACGTTCTCCTCCATCTTTGCGAATCTCCGCAAAATATATTTTCCAATTTACCTCCAACTCCGCTCCGCAGAAATTTCGTGCTCTAAAACTCCCGGAGTAAAAATCCGAAAAAATTCCGGGCTCCTTCGAGGCGTGAGCTCCTAGCCGAGCTGCCACCTACTTTTTTTCCGGATTTATTTTAGCGAGGAATTCCCCCTCTCCTAAAGAGAGATCCTCGCCTTTGCGGATTTCCACACATTTTTTCCCGCCTCCGATGAAATTCTAAGGAGGCTTTCGGATGCCGACGTGAGCAATTGACTTTCAGAGTCGTGTAGTTTTTCCCATCACGGTGCGTCGCGTGGCGTACGCTGTTTGCCCCGAACAGATCGATTCCGCCCTATAGAGGTTCGTCCGATGCATTTCGTATGCATTTGCCCGTCCAAAGTTTATTTGCAGTCCTCCATTTTCAATCCTGTTTCGGGGAGCCCATGCTTACGCTAACCAAACTTTGGTTTGCTCCTCTCTCGCTCCGGCTACCACCGGATTCCCTCGTTTAACCTGAGTTTGCTTTTTCCCCCTGACCGTCTGCTCCACCTTTGACCTCCGATCTTGATGGACTTACGAGCTGTTTTTATCGATGTTTACGGCTTTCTGTTGGTCGGAATTGGTTTTAATTTGCCCTGAATCAAGTATACACAAGCATGTCCTGTTTTTCATTCTCTCTCGCGGCCGTTCTAAACTACTATAAAAAATTGAGTAAAAAATAAATACCCACTCATAATTGGTACGTACAATAGTCCCCTGAGGTTAGCCTCTGTTAACGGATAACACTGCTATCACATTTTTCGATAGAAAGAGATTTCTATCGATTTTTTTCTGGCATAGATAATGATTATTTTGATGTAGTCGTGCGTCAACTTCGCGAGGAAAAATAATAGAAAAAGATCAATTTTGCCCATTTTTTGATAATTTACAAAAACAGTCCGAAAAATTGTATACGTACACCATAGACGAGGCTGAGACAAGTCATCACAGTATCGAAATAAATGGTGAAGGGAGAAGAAATATGTTCTATCTTTATTTACAGTGAAAATCTTGACAATATATTGAGAGGCAAAAGATTTTAAATGACAAAATTTGATATAATGAGAGAAATGAGCGATTGCAAGAAAGAAAACAATTTTCGGATTTTAACCCCTACTGATGACTGGTGGTTGAGACGGGACTCTTTTTTTATTCTGAAATGCATCGATGGATAGTTAAAGAAGCATTAAAATAATTTTTGAAAACTTCGACTGAAAGGAGCAATGAAAACAGTAAATAATGCACAATGAATATTTACACATTTTAGCAACAGAAGTTTGCTAGCAAGATAAATTTTCCCAATATAGAGATGATTTCATGTGAGGAACACGGTTTTCCAGGAACCATCATTTGTCTGAGAGAACGATACTTCATAGAACAAAACATACAAGATGAGAAAATTCGAACATATAATACCCAATATTATCAAGCAAGAAACAGGAAATTCCGCAAGGAACAGAGGAGAGATATGCTGAGCATCTCGAACAGGATTATCTAAGCTTTAAAATGTATCCTTGGTATTATAACGAGCCCAAATTCTCGCAAACAAGGATTCAATCTGCAGCACTTTGTCGATGATATTGGAATTTAGATAAAGCCACTAGAACGCGCTTGCATAATGGCCGCTGAAAACAGATACTGAGGAAAGCAGACCACGAGTGCATTAGAGCTTAATTGGGTGCGAAAGCAACTTTGCATCAGCCATCACGGAAGCTACATCCACTTCATTCGTTCAAATGAATATTGAAGCTTAAAAATAACAGTAGTTTTCCAAAGCCTCCAGCAAATTCAACCATTACCATAAAACGCAATACCATTCATACTTTAATATTTAGCCACAAAAATATCCCTAATAGTTAAAGTAAACTAATGATGTTTGCTACAGCTAATGCTTATCTATAGGCATTCTTATACTTCCGGTTGTTCTTAAATGAGACTGGAAATGTTCACGGTCCGCATTCGTTTTATCCATTTAGTTTTTATACCCGTTCTCTCATTATTGTATTGTTCCATTCCATTTCCATCTTCCGTTATTCATCTAATCATTCTAATGCCCTTACCTCTCAAACATTTTATTCGAATTCTACATCTTCTGGTCTTATTTATTTCCTATTTTAATGTTTAAATATCAATTACTTCATTTATTTCCTTTAGCTCTTTACGATACAATTTTAATAGCACGTTTCAAATTCGGATAAATATTTCCTTTTTTAATCTTTTCTTTCTTTATTTGAGTATTCATTTTCCCAAATTTAGTTGTTTTTTGATCCCCATTCACTCGATCTGCTTTTAATAAATCTCTTACTCTCCTCACAATTCCCAAGCGATTAAACTCCTTCCCTTAGTTTATTTTTATCCATGTTTTCTTCCGTAATACACCTTAATGGCGAAGAACTGAAAAAATACCATTATCGAACCGATTTTAATGAAAGTCTTCAAGAGTCAATCCATTACTCTCCGAAAATATGAAAGGGTGTCACTCCCTTCTAACCTTCGCATTGAAACGAGAGTCACATAGTCTTGATTCTCTGATAACGATTGGAAAAACTGCAGTCGCACCAAGGGAGAGGATATGTTTTGACTGCTCCCAATTCCTACTTTTTCGTCCGTTAATGTATAATTCATGACACATTTTAATTCGCAGTCCAGTTCAAATTATTTAGATTTCAATTCACGCTGAGCCCAAAACAATCATTCCGTCTATTTAGGGCAGCGCTCGTTAAATTTAGTTAGTCCCTTTCAGTCGCCGGAGAAAAAAATTTGTTTTCGCTCGCTAAAAATGTTTTGATATGCAAATATGTTGCATTGCGATGGATTCATAAATCATTCGGAGCTGCGTTGTTCCTGCATCCCGAGTGCTTTCCTCAACGCAGTAATGGATTAATACGGAAGGTTTACGACCAATATATATGCAAATCGATGCAATGGAAGCGAGAGATAATGTTTAAATCTCGTTTACGTGGACTTCAAAAATCGGAACATACCCACGTCGGAGCTCTTTAATCTGCAAATTATTCAAATATTGGCTTCGGATAACCCGAAAAAAATCCGACGGAGATAAAAAAAATTAGGAATTTTTAAAGTAAACGCATACCGTGGGAATCCTCTGTAAGATCACGCACGGGCACTATGAAAAATGTTTTTCGGGTGAATTTTCGGATGAAAACAAAGTCGAATTCGCCGTATTTTCTTTACTTTAAAGCCCACCGCAACTTTTCCAGCTGAAAGTTATTGAAAGAGTAATGCAGTTTCCCGCTTTCATGTCCGCTTAATATTATTTGGTCGTGTTATCAGTAACATAAAAGTAAATTTTCAGTACGATTTGCCGGAAGATATAAAATTTATATTTTTAGTTAGTTTTCCTCATTTGACGGACTCGATTAATCGACTCGAAAAGTTTTTGTTGCGGGAATAACAATAAGGCCGCAGTAGTTGAGTTTTAAAAATTAATGATTTTCAATTCTTCCACGCTCCATAAGTTCACTTCGTTGGATTTACTGCATATTTTTAATAGCTAATGGAGTAAGAGAGACCTGCATAAATCAACCCTATCTCAATAAACCCTTCCATTCCGCATCGACTACCCCCGATTCGCATCTACCGCTGTAAATTAGGAACTTGCATCACTGAACATGATACAGTATGTACATTCCTGGTCATGATAGAGTTTTTGAACCAATTTGAGTCTAATTAAAAAAATAGAAGTTGAAGAATGGATTATTTTAACCCATATCGAAAATTAATTCAATCTAATCAGGTTGATCTTCATTTAGATCTCCGTTCAAGGAATATGTGTAAAACATTTCACGCAATTACTCCAACATACCTTTATTAAGGCCAACGAAAGGTGTCGCTGTAAAGAAAGGAAAGTTGGGACATGGCTGTTAAGGAATTAGAGATTTAAAATCTCCATTAACCGTTTTTGTCGGCGTTCCTCTTCTGATACCCCGGTATTCCGAGAAAACTAGACCGAACACCGCACTTTTTGAGAGCACTACTCTCTAATGAAAGGTGTCGCGTCAAACCCCTGGACAGCAAAATAATAAATCAATATATTAAGTATCTTGTTTATACCTCAAAATAACTGATATCTTTGGTTAATCTTCATTTCTAAACACGTGCTCCGTTTTCGTTTGAACTTCAGTGCTGTTGAACAATCAGGATATTGTCATACGACAATTCTCTCGAAATTGATTTGCTAGAATATCTACTGCATATAGAAAAACATGTTTAAAAGCTCTTTACTAAATCACAAAAGAAGATTACAGTACCTTTTATAAAATAGAGGTTTTTTTACTTCATTAATTATTACAAAGTCGGCCTTCTACTGTATCGTTCATTGCGTATAGATACGAACGCCTTTTATCTAGGCGATCTTATCTAATCATTTAATCCGGAAAAATAGAATTTCGCTCCCCTTTCAAAATTGCCCTGGATTTTTATGTTCAATTTCACCCCTCTATGAATTCGGCCAACTATTCCTCTCTTTCATACTCCAGATCATGGCGTACCCATAAAGATTAGGCGACCGCAGGTTTTGGATATCTGCGAGCAATATCGATTAGACCTACTTTTTATGCAGTAAACCTACTTTCGCGGCATTCTCGATCGCCTGAAAAAGGGCCATTCCATCTTTTTTCGATTTTATTCTAAACTCATCCTCCCAACACAAACAAAATCCGAAAGGAATTTTTATCGGAGGCTTGCTCTTGTGCCATAGGTCTTTGGAGATCGCGTGGTCTGAGGAGCTCGTTATAGATAAAAAGTCCTACGGGAGGAGTTTTCGCTGAAAATGCTGCAGAGCGTAATCAAAACATAGTGTTCGACTCTTCGCTACGGAAAGTATCGATCTATTTTTTTCGAAGGGGAACAAAAGTCAAATGCCTCGGTGTGTTTTCGTGGCATAATGGCTCAAGTGCTCAGGGCCTTTTTTATTTCGTCTTCTCTGCCGAAAGAATCCGTTTGTTTTCCGTTCTTTCCGGCAAGACTCTGCGAGAACGGAGCGGAATGCCGTTCCTAAAAATATATTTCACCTCTTTGTCCGAGCGAAAATGGGGAGGAAAATGTAAGGGCAAAGCAGAAGAATTGTTAGTTCGGCTCGTCTCCGCCATTATGATAAACGGGGCGCTGAAAACGAAGTTTTTTTGGTAAAAGTTTTTCGGCTCTCGATTTTCGCAGACACGACAGACCGCAGCTTCCTCCAATTAAAGATAGAGGGAAGTAATTGATGGAAGTGTGCCTGTGGTGAAATTGACTTGATTTAGACAAGTCAGAGAGGATTTATTGGCTCTATTTACGGACGCCCGTCATTATGGAAAGAGAAATTTCGGAGTATTGTGTTCAGATGAATTTGAGATCCGTTTTCGGAATCCAATTGGAATTTCTGAACGATTTCAAAATCATAATCAACGCCTCGAAACTTCGGTGTAACGCTTCCTCTAGCTTTCGTTCGTAACATAATCAATGATCGAGTTCTTATAGCTCGAGAACATATCTTCTGCACTACGTTCTCTGTTAATTTCATCAGAATGTTTTCACACGTAATGTGACGTCAGGACGGCCGCGTTAACGGTCAAGCAGAGGAAGCCGAAACACGTCATACGTTGTATCGTAATGAATCCCACGCACTAATTTAAAGGAAAAAACACATTCCCCTTTTGACTTTTAATGAGACAGCGCGCAATGGAGAAGCGAAAGAAAAGGGCGGGAGAGAAGGAGAAAAGCGAGCGACGCCTCCCGCATCATTAATTCCAGGCTAAGAATAACGGTCGGCCTTAACAAAGAAATATCGCGATCATTCAATTAGTAAACCAATATCCTCATCGAGCGATGCCGAAGATTAAAAAAAAAGCTGTAGTCAATCATGGGGAAAATCATCCAGACCTTCTCTTCTCTCCAGAAAAAAACCCTTTTGTGCCTTGGAAATAACATAACCCTTCCTCCGTCCTTCCTTTTGACATGCCTCGTTACATTTTCGTCCGTGGGGAATATAATAAAGAAAGGTCTAATTATATTTCCGCCACAATTACGTGCCTCCTCCATTCATTTTTTCCTTCATTCAAGAATGGGCTCTTCCAATTCCCCGTCGAATCCCTTCCTTCGTGTCATTTTCTGTACCCTGCTCTTAATAAATTCTCAACCTTCCCTCATCATCCGGAGGTCTTCTATTCCCTCGTGGGAATAGCCGATAGCCTCGTGAGAGATATCAAGACGTAGTAGCCGAAGGAATCGAAGAGGGAAGCCGGAGGACAGCAATATGACATTATTAACAAGAGGCGGAATCACATTTACTTTCCCTAAATTCATTTCCACAATTGACCTCATGAAGAAAACAAGTCGAGAGAATCCAGAAAGGAGGTATTGCGTGTTAAAAGCGTGTTATCGAATTAAATCGGCGAGTAAATGCGTCAGATGTATTTTAATAATAATAAATCTTGTTTATTCGCGAATTAGAGGGTTGAAGTGAAGAAAATATTTTATATTATTCTATAAAATTCCTATAAGAAAGGTATATAAGCAGGCAACGCGCAAGTTATGATAAAGGGAAAGTATGAGCTATAATTTAGCTGCATTTACAGTGATACTTTTCGTAATGAGCAGAAAAATAATAGAGAAAAGTTCAAATTTTCATGTTAAAAATTTTCAGCTACTGTTGAAATAAGGTAAGATTTTCTTGTCAAACAGGAAATTTTCAGCTACTCTGTACCAGGAAATACAATGTTTCTTTCACGCAATATTTTATAATAAAAGTTTTATAAATACTTTTAATGATATAATATAGAATATAAGATCAACAAAACTATTGACTTATAGATCAACAGTTTGCTAAGGATATTTTTGAAGGACAAAAGCGAATGATTGTTTGACCTACGTCATTGAGGCATAAATTGGTTAATTTCAACGCTATGACTTTAGCGTTGGGACTAGAAGAGTGCGTAACGAGAAGGAGTCACTGAATTCAAAGAGAATTGAAGATGAATTTAGGGAACAAATTCCCACTCCTCCGTCACCGTCTACACTGATTGCGATGCCAAGGTGAGGTCGCATAAAAGAGTTGGAAGATGAAGTAAAAAAGGATAGTACGAGGGATGGGAAGGAAGACGTCTCCAGTAATAGGAAAAAAGGGTGGTATCGGAGGGATGATTTCCAAAGGGAGAAGGGCGATCCGAGGGAGGATTTGAGGAGGTCAATTCCCCCCATTCCAATCAAAGGCGGTCTTTTGCTTCGTCGACTGATAAAAGAAAATGAGACTAAAAAAGTGTCGGAGGTCACCTCCTCCTCCTCCCACCCTCCGTTCTGTTTGACATCAACACAGGCGCACATGCCACGTTCTCACCAGCTTCGGGTTACGCTTTTTTGCCTCGATATACCGATGCCCTCGTGTTTTCATCCCCCTTTGCGAAGGGAGAGGAAGAAACCGTAACAATGGTGGACCTTGGAGGTTCACCTCCATCCCCGAGAATAACGTTAACTCCTGCTTTATTGAATCACGTCCCGAATCCGCATCGCATCCTCTCGTCATCTCCTCTGACGCGAAATCTCGGTTCGAGACGTGAACGCACGTTACGCGTGAGGTCACTGCCTGTCACGGCTCAGGGAGAATTCTTTCGCTAACTGATAAAAGGATTTCAGCAGAGGCAGAGGGAATTTTCCGGGAGAAATTCTGAATGATGGGAACAATACAAGGCTACCACAACAGCCTAAAAGCAATCTTCTTGGAGTGAAGTTATTTCTTCGGGAGCTTTTAAGTAAACTATATCGAAGCAAAATCTTATGCAATGGACTGACTATTTATAATCCTATCAAATCGATGAGTGTTCCCTTTTTGAGGTAAGGAAGATAACAGTCTTTTTAACTCACAATAATCCTCCGTAGTTCCCTGTATTTGCGAACAAGTATCATTAAATATATATTTTCTTTAATTGTTACTTGTAGTAACCATGAACGTAACTTCCCTTTAGGATTTCACTCACCGCAATCAACCAAGTAATAACTCGGGCGTCCCTCAGGGCAGTGTAATTGGACCGTTGTTATTTTTAGTATACATCAACGACCTCAGCAATCACATTGAAAGCAATGTTAGGATATTCGCAGACGACACAGTCATTTACAGGGAAATAGTTAGTTCAGAGGATAGATTAACCCTTTCGAACGACTTAGATAGAATTATGAATTGGTGCGATGATTGGCAATTAGAGCTTAATGTAGAAAAGTGTTCGGTAGTTAACTTCTTCGAAAGTAAATCTATAATAAATGATTATTCTTATAGTCTCCGAGGGGTAAACCTAATGTCAGTAGAATCGGTAAAGTATCTTGGAGTAACTCTCACGAATAATCTATCATGGAGTGCCCACATCCGAAATATATGTGGAAAAGCACTTAAGAAACTCGGCTTCGTTAAAAGAATAGTCGGTAGGAGCGAAGAAAAGGTTCGCGAGCGATGTTACTTAGCGTTAGTTAGGCCTCACCTTGAGTATGCATGTAGTGTATGGGACCCCGCCGAGAAATGTCATATTCGGGATTTAGAAAAAGTACAACGGAAGGCGATACGATTTGTAAAGAATTGCTACGATAAAACAGCGAGTGTCACTCAGATGTTACAGGACGCGGGATGGGAATCATTAGAAGATAGAAGAAAAATTCAAAGGATAAATTTATTAAATAAGTTCAGAGAAATTACGTTTTCAGATGATGTAACCGATATAATGCGACCCCCCTGTTATATGGGCCGTTCTGATACTGCCCGAAAGATTAGGGAAATAGATGCTAAAACGAATCGTTTCAAAAATTCATTTTTTCCGCGAAGTATACGCGAAAGCAACCGTTTAGGAAAATAGAGTCAAGGTGCTTGCACCCCCTGCCACACGCCGAAAGGCGGCTTGCAGGGTTCTTACATAGACATAGACATAGACAATAACGTCATAGAAAAACAATTCAAATAAGTAAATGCATACATATATGATTTATCAATTCATTCGAGCTATAATATCTATTTCGAACTGCTTTATTTTTATCTTCTGAACCTCATATATATTGAAGGAATTTGGACATTCCAAGTGGTATAAGTCATTTAATATCTTGGAATTTCCGGGTGGATATAATCGAATGTAAATAAAAGATAGGAAGCTGCAGTTCTCAAAACGTGTGGCCTTAAATTCCTCAAAAATATTTCAATTCGGTTTCTAAGCGGAGAAACTCCCAACTGGTGAAATATTAAATGCCACCAGCAAAATTATTCTGAAATAGGAATAAGCTGGAATACTTAGGGATACTACTTCATACGGAATTTCCAAAGTTATTTCAACTTTAAGGAATTTCACTCAGAAATATCTCAAAATATTACGTAATTAATTGTCTTGGACTTCTTTGTAGAGCAACATAGAGAAGAACTTAATATTCAAAACTTTCCTTTAGTCCCCAATCCACCAGTTCATTCCATAAATTTACGGAGTTAAGTTTTTGAAATTATAATACCGAACCTTGCCGATAAATCCATTCCAAATATTTCATATTTCATTTTATAAGGCAACACGCTCATTTTTCCCCATTTAATTCCTTAGTTTTCCATCCTTCCACATTTCTTACCCCTACCCGTAATCCTACTGAAGTGCAGAATAGGAGGATAAGGATATCAATATCAATTACGATGTACCGGTTAAGTGAAGAATTACCAAAAACGGCCTCATTGCATTCATTAAATCTCCCATTATGCATGCCTCCATCGATCGAGAGAGTTTAAATTCATCACATGCTGACCTCTAAGCTGAGATGAAATTTACGTCAAACAGAACGAATAGCCGAAGCTTGGTACATTGAGGGAGATTGTCGCATATGGGGAAGCTTCTGAGGAATCCGGGTCAGTAAGCAGCCTCTCCCGTGCATGTTCGTCCAGCTCTGTCGCCGGAAGGAGGGAAAGAGATGGAATTGTAGGAAGTGCTCGGAAGCACCTTGGGGCGGCGCGCGGAGAATGCGACAAAGGCCATGTAACGAGGGTTAATCCCTGATCCAAGCACGGCATGCCGAACCCCCTTTTTCCCAAGCTCCGCCATCTCGGGAGGTCCTTGCATTTCACGTGGGGAACGGAGGAATTCGAAGAATACCGATGGAAGATATTTATATACGGAACGATACGAAACAGGGGAAAAGATCTCTTTAGCCCAAAATAAGTATTTCCTATCGTCAGATATCAATCGGACCAACTTCCGCCAACACGCGATCTTCACGTTATTTATTCGCTTTTTTCTCTACACTCCATTTTTAGTATTCGGTCCCACAGCATTTTTTATCTATTTAAACTTCACGCAATCCTTATCCCTTTGTTTCATTCATATTATATGTTTTTGTGTGCTTACTGACTGCATTCATTTGCTGTATTTTGTTACATTAAATATACATGGCATAAATATTAATCATTCTAACTTTCATTGCGTTTATTTCCCATAAAAAACTGTTTTTGTACCATTCTGCTTTGTAGGTCAAATATGATGTTAATCTTTTTTATAAGTCTTTCCTTGGTTGCTGCACAAGCTCTTTCAATTTTACCTCAAAAGCTACCTCTTTCAAAATCTCTTTATATGAGATGTGTTAACAATGAAGATGTAAGAGATGAAAAAATAGACATTTTAGTTTCTATATTAACGTATCGTAGACGCTATTTATTTACTGATTTAAACTGGGGAGCCGTTTCATACGCAGCTTCCTAATTCAATAGAAACGGAGAAGCACTCTCCACAACTCACACGGAAAGTCAAACTTTTTCATCTTTGAAAGCCACTCCAAAGCGAATTCCTCCATATCTTTTGTTCTTTCGCATAATCTGCGGCTAAGCGAATATCTAACGTTCTCTGTCCTTCGAAAAGTGTCCCATTTGCATGCAAATCCATTAATTTGTCCATTGATGAATGATTCAAGAGCATTCCGCGCCATTTTTTTAATTCGGATGAAATTCTGCCATTTATATGCGCATACATTCAATCGTCATTTCATTAGGTTGTTTATAACTTTTCCCCGAAGAAGAAAATGAAGAACGGGCTTTGGGGAAGCCATTCATCACGGTCAACCGCCCAAAGGTCGCGGAAATTCGTTCTGTCAAAGTTTATCTTTCCAACAACATTTTTATTCCCGCAAGACTTTGTGAGTTTTTGGAGTGGCGAGGATTACGGACTGATCAATCGAAACGAATGTTAGCATCTAGATACTGGCGCAGTACTTCCCTTTCTTCTGATTCCAAGATGCGGAAGAAGAACTTTCTTTTGTTCTCTTTGACTCATCGCTAGGGATTTGTTTGGTATTCTTATCGCGAAAGATTTCCGAGGTTATTGAAGCAATGGAAAAAAGTGCAGAGATAGGACTGGAATTCATAGTCAAAAGAATCTAGGAAAAATATACACAAGCACGTACTCCATGATATTTATTTACTTTCATTTACTAAATATTTAAATAAATAAATATAAATAATATATATATATTTATCTGAAACTTAATGTTATGAGAATATTGTTTTCCCTGAAGATATTAATTTTTGTTTAACTAATATATTACTGAGAAAGGAAATTAAAATGTGTGGTAAAATAATAAAATGAGGAGCCATGTTAAGAAAATAAAGTGACAGAATTTAAAAAGTTGGATTTTCCGAAGAGCTTTAAAATATTAATGAGTGGTGCCTCAGCTATACATCATATAAATGCTTGCAAATAAATTATCCTTCCACGAAATGAATTAAAAAGAAATTTTCAGAGGTTTCTCAGAATTAGAAGATATGCTTTCATGAAAGTGAAATCGAAGAACTATTTTATGTAACAGTAATTTTGCATGAGTAAAATCATTTCAAGGGCTTCAATTTGTAATATTAAAATTTATATGATGCGGGTTTCTCTCTCTCCGCTAATTTTCCGTTTAGATTAAGGGAAACCTTTTCCCGCTGAGTCCCAGATATATTCACCTTCAGCAGTTTAGAAATTATTCAAAAAAGCTCGAGTTAGGATGGGTTATTTAGATGGATAGCACTTTGGACATTTTCCCATACCCGCTAGGAAAAAGAAACCCATAAAAAATTTAGTCTCCTCGAAGCTAAGAAGAAGCTAATGCAGTGCTTCCCAACTGATGTGCCGTGTCACAAGTTTTTTTTGCGAGTAAGGTCTTAATATCTGAAAGTACCATACTTTCTTAATTTTAGATTACAGCACAAACGTATTCAGTAGATGAAGAGGTTTCATTGAATACTGAAACTCTCGGTTTTACATTTCACTTCACAAAATACATAAAAACACAGAATTTGAGTTTATATGTATGCCTTAAAAGAAAGCATTTTATTTCACGGTAACTCTACTTTTGTTTGCCATTTAAAATTGATACCTCTCGCAAGTTTCCCGAAACGGGTAAAATGGAATTACTTGATACCGTAAACGCTGGAATCCCCTAAAGGAATTGGAGACGAAGAAGCCATCTCGCAATATAATTCACAAAATATCCGTTTTGTTCCGTGGGAATAAAGAATTGGTAAGGCTTTTCAGTTGGCCCCGATACTCTGATGGATACCGTATCTGATCTCCACAACAAGCCCTGACGGTTCGATCTCTTCCATCTGAGAGATCTGTAATCGATTGGAGGAATGCATACCGAAAAGGTCATTTCTCAAAAGTGGAAGTTATCTTTCAAATAAAAAGCATTTTCCGAAAGGACACGTCACCCTTCTCAGCTCAATAGGTATTGTTTATTTCCCTAGTTTAATGATATGATTCCTAGTTCACTGCATAATACCATTTAGAATCCCGTTTGCCAGCCTACCTCCGTGTAATAAAGAGGGTAAAATTCTAATAACCACGAACCACAATATATAATCCACCGAAAATGAACCACAATATATAATCAACCGAAAAACTAACATTATCTCTTACGCTATTCTTTTCCAAACCAATATAATCTTTATGGTAAAGAGAAAAAAGTTCATACTGATATACTTGTAATTTTTTAAATTTCAAGATCGATTTAATAAATGATTTTACGATTAATACGCTGTCTAAAATCCAAAGGGATGCATCGACTAACGAACATAATGGTTTCTGGAACTATATTCTCTGATCGAAACTAAAATTTAAATGAATTCTAAAATCCTAAACTAAATATGGAAAATGGAAAAAATACTCAAAGCCAACAAGGTACTTATTTACACGAGCTGAAATTGGTAGAACTAGTTTTTCAACAAATTTCGATGCACTCGCAAGTGCAGAAGTCTCCAGCAGGACATTTGATATCAAGTCCAAAACTGCAATGATTTCTTTATTAATCTAAAACTCATTAGCTTAGCATTAAGTAACATTGTGTTAAAAATCCAGGTACTGAAACCCATCAACTTTGAGAACATCACCTTAAACTTTCCAGAAATGTTCAAAATAAAAAGTACGATCAATAGCTCGAACGGAAAAAAATAACGAGTAATAAGTGGTGACTATGGCTGACTTCCACCAACACCGTTCCATCAACAGCTCTATTATTTTCGGAAACCATTGATCACTTCTAATTTTGAAAACTTTGTCCTTTCGAGGCAATCTTACGGCTGATGACAAGTTCCGGTAAGTCTTCGGTAATCTTCCTTTGATTGCTTCGCCACGGACCATATGTCTAGGGCCCTCTCTAAGTACGAGCCACTTCTTCTCCAAAACTCATTCCTACGAACAATCCCGACGATAAGCTTTAAACATCCGCTATTACACCGCTCGCTGACTCCATTGCGGACCGCGGTTTCTTTAGCAAAATCCAACCCCGAAATAGAACAAGTCTCATAACGGTTTCATTCCGAGTTTCGCCGCGTACTAGTGTGAATTGGGTCGTGACTCGAAAAAATCCTAGCCGTGGTAACTTTGATCTCGACAAAAATAACTCTCTTCTCATATTTGAAGTTCTGGAGTATTTCTGCAGCATCGCCAAAGACGGGTCACAGCTGAAAGAAGAGCGGTGCTGAAGCGAAAAGTGTCCAAAAATGCGTTATGACGTGCTCGGCAGAAGAACATGCCTTCACGCACCATCTCTTCCCATTTATAGGCGCACCTTTGAAAAAAAAACGAGGCCCAAAATAATACTTATGTTCTACATAAAAAGCGCTTTTTCATTCAACGCGCGCGTGAGCGGGTGAACTAGCGCAAACAAAGGGCCTATTCTTGTAGGCCTCTTTCATGGATTCTTCCCTGAATTCCATATCCACAGATTTTTTATTTGGATACAACCATACGAATGGTATTCTCGACAAGTTCCATCGTAAGTGGGAAAGGTAATTTAGTTTTAGTATTAAAAATACTGAAATATCAGAGTTAAACTTAGGACTCCCTTTAAGATAGTACATGGTACCCCGAAAGTCATTTTTCTACGAAATAGGAGCATTTTTAATTTGTTTCGAGTAGGAATATTATATTTTTAATATTATATACATAATTTTATTTGTTTCAAGTACGTAAATAATGGTATGGACAAGCTTACACACGTACCATTATACATTTTATTTTGCGACCATGATTTCGATGCTTATCATCGGGCACAGAATACAAAAATGAATTCACTAACATGGGCAAAAAACTGGAAGGAAAGGAAAAGGTTCATCTCATTCTTTACTTAATGGAGTCCAACCATAAAATCGTACCTGAAGCAATTGATACAATGTTACTATCGATGTTGAAAGTAAATCGATAACACTCAACGTCGTTAAACTACCTCACCCGTTTCATTTCACCCTTTTCTTACCACGATTATTCTCCCTACTTGTTCAGTTAAAGAAACTGTAAGCCATAAGATTTTATCAACGTCAATGCTATTGCATTAAAATTAATTTATACTTCAGTTAAAGAAAACAAGTAAGTATTGCTGAGAATCCTAGATAGCAGTAAAAATACGGCCAAGTAAATTTCAGTGTATAAGAAAGAAGAAGTTAACACATTTTTTACGAACATATGATCTTATTAGGAGTAAAGCAAGGTGGTCTTTCAAATAATTTAATCAGAAATAGGTGATAATTTAGCGCTTTGATTTTTATACTGTGTGCAAATCAAATGGCAGGGGGTCATACATTAATAGCTGTGGAAATCAACAAAACTTTTCCGTAGATATCAGTAACGGGAGAAATTAGAATCATTTAAATGAAATACTTAGCGTAATTCAAGTATGAATTAGAAATGTTTATATTTTTACTTTTATTGCCATAACAGGATAAAACTTGCTTAAGAAAAGAAATCTGCGTGAACCTAAAACCTTGGAGAAATGGATAGTTCTTAAAGTTGCCTTAATTACAGTGATGGCTCGTTCTGGAAAAAGAGAAAATATCATTCCCTTGTGAAACAGTTTTCCCACAAGCTATATTGCACAGGATAAGATTACCTGAGGCTAATAATATATCACTTTAATTGCTCCCTGTCTCAGGTAGCCTTCTGGGACTACTAGCCACTCCACCGGAAGGTCTTTCTAATTTCAGTGTTTACCGACCTCAAGCCAAACCACACATCTAGGGACTAGGTATCACAACGGAAGACTTATTTTCGAATTATATTCTGCGGTCTCCCGAGCACTTTATCGTTAAATTACGTTTCGGACTTGAATACAAAATTGCATCTGTGAAATTTTCCTCAAATGCATTCCTCGAGCGCTTCCTCTTAATAGAGGAAGCAGAGCAACAAGAGAATATATGCACTATTTAGGAATAAAAGTTAATGAAAAAAATCTAATAATTTCCGCATTTTCCTTCTTGTGTCTGAGTGTATTTAAAACTTATACGTTTTAACTAAGGAACAAAAAACCTTTTCATCAGAAGGAAGGTTGGTTAAAACTTTATAATATTTAAAAAATAAGGAATAAGAATTATATTCCCGTAAAATACATACAAAATTATACGAATTACAAAGTTCCATAAAATAATACGGAAATTTACGGATTAAAAATATCCAGCGCGAAATCACATTTGACAGTATATTACATCTCGAATGTTTTGGATTTAATATTTCTTCTTCATTAAATTTTGTTTAATCAACTTAATTTTCTGTTTTCATTACTTATCCGAGTGTGAAATTTAGTTGTGTATTTTCTTCCTCTAATTCGAAAAATCTCTGCAAAACGAACTTTGTTTTACGTCACTCATTTCCTACTTTAGCTAAAAATCCAATTATACAAAGAATATTAAGTCTGATCGTTAGCTTAAAAATCCAAAGTAAGGTTGAACTTTCTCTGGAGAAAACTTTACTGAAACGAATACTAGAGAAAAATATTACAATTTAAAATTTAGTTTTTCGTTATTAATGGAAATTGTATATTCTATGAGGGAAACTACTCACTAATTTTCGCTTTGAACTTAGGGCAACCTCATTGTGATATTGATAATAATTATTGGATAAAATGTTTAGAATATATTGCGTCGATTATCTACTGCAGAATACAAATAATCGAGTAAAATTACATACACTTATAACTACCGCGAGCAGTACAGCAATTTCAATTCCAGTCCGCTTAGCCGCGGAGAGCTTGACATGGCTTAAGACTGGAATCCTACCCATAGCTCTCCAACCTCTACTCTGCCCCACCTCTCGCCATGTTTGCTACGAGGTATCTCGCCGTATCCATGCCCTATCTGTCTTTTGACTACCGCCAGAACGCCTAATATCCCTTGGAATCCATTCCATTTTATCGCAAGTCCAGCACTAATCATTTCTTCCTGCAGAGTGGCCACCTTACAGCTATTTCAACGACCTCGCACCTTAAGCGACATGGCCGACTTCTATGTCTTGCCCATCTGCTTCGATTACGACCACTTCGGGAAATTCTCGGCATGTTTTCCTCTTTGCCCCACTGCTCCCAAAATGAATACTTCCTGCTCTCAGCTTCTCAAATACATTCGTAGAAACAAACTTGTGAAGTAAAAAAGCACAGTAAAGTAACTCACATAATGGAATACGTGAGTACAGTTTCTGTTCAATCACACAAGATTTGCGATATATTAATGATTGGACACTGGTATTAGATTATATTTGATGGTTAACTTTATCTATGAATAGTAACTTACGATTAAGATGATAGAACGCTTAACTCAACGGAGGCTAGATTCTAAAATTCTTCAAACAAACTGGAAAAGGTTGAATACTGATACTAGCGATGTACCTTCAGTCAATTAATAGCCCAACAACAAACTTCACCTTCCTAAGGATCTATCAAATACTCGTAAACGTGTAATATTTCGAATTGTGTTTAAGCTGTACCTAGTACTTGTAATGACTTTTCTCGAACCTCATTATGCCCAAACTATGTCGAAATAGGCCATAACGGATAATTTTCACAGTCGATCATAACAAAATTTTCTCAATAAATGCAAATATTTCTGACCTTGTAGCGCATCCTTTAGACAGCAGTTTTCAATCTGATATAATACGCAAGCGTCCCGTCAAAGCCGACCCTGCGAGCAATATCTCACGCGGCGAATTTCTCCCAGCGGTCCAGGACTTGCACACACGCCTTGCTTAATATCGGAGCCGCATTGATCTCTGCGTCCCTCGCATTCATCTTCGCCCTAATGCGATACACGTACACGTATAAAACATTCTCGCATGATTGATTGTAAAATTTCACCCGAGAAGTAATTAATTCCTTCCTTAATCCACATTTGCACGCTCTTTCCCCTCTGAAACAATCTGCTCCTGAAAGGAAAATATTTGGCGAGCGTGACCTGTTTACTGCGTATTAAAGAGTTTAAGTGGAAAGAATTTTGACGATCGGGATTAAATGAGATCGTGGAGCTTCTTTTACAATTCTTCCGGTAAGATGATTGTTGCCTTCTTTCCTGATGCGTAAAAATATTACTATCTCTTTCATATATTCCAAAGTTTTTATTCCAAAATATTAGAATACTTTTAAATAAGTCATGGATTGATTTTAATCAAACATGAATATGCATTAATGAACATTGATGCAAAAAGGTCCTCATGGATAATTAATTTGGCAGAATCATTGATTTTTAATACCTACCGGTTCAGAAATCGCTTTAAATAATTTATTTATAGATAATTTATATCATTTTACAAACTATATACTTTTGCTGATTATATAAATTATTGATTTATCTTTCCTTTCCATTTATTTGATGGGAAATATAGCAAAATAGCTTAGGATATCTTACTAAAGTTGATCGGACTATCTTAAATTTAAGGAGGAGTACTACCATTGTGGATTTTAAAAAATCTGCGTTCTTAAGTGCAAACATCTCAATATTACACTTATATAGCACGAGTATTTACTTTAAGAGTTTTAACAAAGGATTAAAAATTGACAAACTCGACTTAAAAGCAAACAGGCTGCATACTGCGCTTTAAAGTTCCTGTATATCACTCCAGATGTAATGTATATTAAATCGCAATATCTGATAATCTCTTAAATTAATATCAACTTTCAAACTCTAGTAAGTTCGTTTCTTTACTCTCTTTAAGATATTAAGACCAATAACTGCTATATTTTTCATAAAAGTTATTTCTAAGACGAATATCCTATATTTGATGACAGCAATGATAATCGGATCAATTTAGTCATTATTTTTGGTGCAATAAATCACTCTCTGAGCATAAAATTAATGTTTTAGGGTACCGTGAACGCAAATAAAACTGAAGAAAGAGAAACGGATAAGGAAAATCATACCTAAAAAATCCCTCTTTTCAAAACCACTTTGAAAATATTCACTCGTCTGGAAGATAAAGTGTAGTCAAAAGTATGTTCCCGAGTAAGTTTGTGTCTGAAAAAGCAGTTTTCATAAAAATCATGGGACCATCACATTGACTTTGGTAAAACTGTGTTTGGAAACAGGTTGTCAGAACGTTTTTCACGAACGAACACGCCTCGCATAAATCTCTGAGGTCTAGAATCCATCCAGGAGAACTTTGCAAAGACTTTCATCTATCAAAGTACGTGAAGTCTGGCAAGTTATATTCCTAATGTGCTTCGCATGTTGTTGATGCATGAGAGTAATGTACCGGCAAATGTTCGAGGAGAATCATTGCAAATATTGCGAGAAACTTCTAGAATCGACAAAGTTCCTGCAAGGGATACCATTTTCCGAAGAGAATTGATAAGTACTTACGATTTAGATGGAATGGTGTAATATCAACTCCGTGAGTGATCTTGTTTCACCTGTCAAAGGATAATATGAATTAGATAAGAGTGATGGCTTTAAAAATTTTAAAGTTAAATTTTAAATTGAAACACCTTCAAAAACTATCCTGCTCTTAATCATATTTTATCTTTACCTCAACAGTATAAAACTCTATTATCTTTAAAAGTTTCAAATGCCTAAAATTTTATGCACATAAAAAAAAAGATAATTCTTGCGGAAGCTAAAACAGTGACCTTTGGAGCCTTCCTAAATTACACCACGGCATTTTTGGGATTTTTGACTTCCCTCAGGCAAAAAAAAAACATGGAGCTTCATACTCTACGTGTTAAAGTGTTACATATTTCCAGACTCCCACCTCTTAAGTGTGACCTCATTTAAAGATGACCCTTTCGTTACAGATTATTTATACACTCGTTCTATTGCCAAGGAACAATAATTTCACTAATTTCTTCAATTAAGAGGAAAAATAAAAGAAACCTTTAAAATATTGGATTATTTAGTAATAATGCTACATTATTGGAAAACTTCACATCTGTCTAATCCTTTCTAGATTTTAATATTCACTAGCGTATTCTCCCAGAGTATTCACGCTTATGTAGTACAGTTAATGATATATTTCTTTTTGGTCTTTAAAAACACTCGTAACTTAAGGTTTGAATGATTAGTTCGTTGATTGTTGTTATTTGTTGTGACATGTTTGTCAACGAGTTGTTGATAAATAATTATTGTTGATATTGTGTTCCGTTTGGATCGTAATAAAAAGAAGTTTATGCGGAGTGATATTAAAATCTTTATTTTAATCGCTTTTTAAGCTACAAAGCTTTCTATTACATTCAGCCAACAATTTGTAAAGGTTACGATTTCAGAACACTAACATTCATACGATGCTAACGTAAAATCTTTAAATCTTCTCTGTTGACCTTTGATGAATTCACAGGACCGTACTCACTCATATTTTGCAACTTTACGCGAGCCATAAACAAGAAAACCGCAAATAATAAATCACAACCGCGTATGAATCCATAAAAACGGCGCATTTAACATCCGAAAAGAGGATTCCCGCGTCAAATCCCGTCCATAAAGGGATCACTCCCGTGCCATTTATAGGGAGGGCACGGGATGACACGCCTCGGCACAGCTCAACAGTTATCCTCATCGCACACTTAGCTCAAGGCGGATCAACCGTGCCCTTTGTCAGAGTCATGCGGTTTGAACGTACGCGAGAAGATCTATCCGCTCCGTGTCAATATCCCATCGAAAACCAAGATTGATGGCCGTCGAATCGAACGTCATGCGGGGATGACGAGTGGGGATGTACTCTGCGATGATCAGCGTTCAAAATTAACGGGACACGAAGGAGGGCCGGAATGGAGGACAACGCCGTTTAATGCGTGAGAGGCCGATGTTTATAGGACGGAGATGGGGCGATATAGTTTTATGGAGGATTTCTATGCGCTCCGAATGAAGATTGTCGTCGGGAACCGTCAGAGGAGTGCCGAAACAACGACGTTCCGAGGAGATTTGCAGATAGGATGAAAAATTTCACGAGTTTCGCGTCAAGCGGTAGGTTTATTTGCATATACGCGGAAGGAGTGGTGGATTATCGGGGAAAGATACTGAATACTAATGCATCTCTCGCAAACAACCGTAGATAAACTTCCAGTGTTAGGGAATTGGATTTCCGTAATTTAGATGTCTCGAGGAAACTTGAGATTAAACAAGGATCAATTGTTTAGGTCGTACAAAAGAGCTACATAAATCCGATATCAAATGAAATAAAAAATTTATCCAATTTTATCATTTAAGTTACCTTTACTTAACTAGAGTATTTTCATAATTATAACTCCGGATGGATGGGAGTGGAGAAGTCGGACGTGACTAGAACACAAATCTTGGAATTTGCAGTCAAATGCTCCAACCAATTAAACCGCCTCTTCAAACTATACAACTCCAATTGAAAAGACTGTTAGGTAAAGCAAAAGGTAGCTCTAATCTTTATACCGAGTATTAATCCCAACTTTACTCTGACTTTTAGAACACTCCGACCTTTAATCACGTAGTGAATTCTCGTCATTTTTGAGATCCCATTATACCTTCGTAATACAGTCTCGTCTATTTTATCAATTTCCACAGTACACATTCCCATTATAGTCTGGAATTCAATTCGTTACGTTTGATGGAGCGGATGAACAAAAAACTCTCTCTATTCGATTGTCCAATTTAAACTTCATGAATGACTAAATCAGAGTGGCGAAACCGATTAAAATTATCACCGATCAAACAACGGCCATACAAAAGTCACCACCCTTAGCGCGTCCAACGCGACCTCCATTTCACGGCAATTTATTCGACCTCCCTTTGATTCCATCAGCAGAAAGCCCTCGCTAACTCCATCTGCCCGGATTTTCAAACCGAACTTCAAATTAGGATAAATCCCGCTACGGTCCAACCTGATTATCCAATTGCGTTCAAGACTAACTGATTAACGGCACGGGTCGATCCGACGGCGAATTTCGAAAACAAATGAAGGCGTAATGCCTCGTTGGAAATTATTCTTTTCGGGGGACAAAGCCGGTCGGAGCGAAAAACAGTTGCCGTAATGTCGCGGCGGTTCATCATTCCATTAGCGTCATTATTGCCGGGCGCGCAGCTGGAATCCCTCGCGGAAAGAAGAGGTATAAATTTGGTCCCCGCGGAGGAAGAAATTTCGCGGTGATGAATCGCCGTTCGCTCTTTTATTTTTCACGGTGTCGAACAGAGACTTGACCGTGGAAGGCCATTCCGACGACACGCCCGCTCGAGAGGAAAATATGCGAAAAAAACGAGCGAGAGGAAAATAAAAGGAGCACGCGGATTTCGAAGGTGCGGGTGGGAAACAGGAAAAAGAAGATGAACAGAGTGAGCCGTCGCATCGGCGGACGCTAATTTTATTTATTCTCGTCATACCCCGAGTTCGAGGATGAAAACCATGCATCATTTTTCCGAGAAGAATCGGCCTCCGCTACATCCACCCGGCCAATATCCCCTCCTCTCTACAGAACGTCGGATTTTCGATCCGGAATCCAAAATAGTATCGACGAAAAACGAAAGCGTAATTTTTCAAGATAAAGGATACGTAAAGGATTTGCGAGAGAGAGGATAGGATGGAGGGGATGATGAAAGAGAGGCGAAAAACAAAAACAAAAATCCCCGGTGCAACCGAGCGTCAAGAGTCTTCATTGTCTCTATGGTATCACTCGCTGGCGATTATACAGTTCTTTCCGCGTCACGGTCGGGTTAACCTTTTGCGGCAGTGAAAGCAGAAAAGGCGTTGAGGTGACGATGGGCGAGTGTTTCTGCGTGGTTTGAACGACCTTCGCACGGCCAAACTTCGCTCCCGACCCTCTCCAGCCGAGTCCTACACTTACAAATCTCTCTTCTCACCTAATCCCCCCGTCCTTACGTCTTTCTCCCTCTGATAAACTGCCGCCCTTTTTTACAAGACCTACCTGCGCTCCCCTCCAAACCCGCGCTTGACAGATCCGCTCTATCTTATCACTCTCTATTCTCCACTCATCTTTCACAGCGTCTCTTGCTGTACCTCTAACTTTGCTTGTTCCAATACTGATAAATACGCGCATTAACAAGCATACGCATGTATCAATCCATGCATATACGAATATATCAACACGTGCTCTCTACCCAGAGCAAAACCGTACTATTTCCAACAGCTTTCTATCCATCCCAATGATCATTCATCTATTATGTATTCATCGATGTGCAGCTCTTATTACTTTGTGTTCACGTATTTACGGTTGAATTTTGCTTTTTTCGCACTTTTGCCTCTTTTCATAAGTCCTTTGCGTCCATCCCTTTCCAAATTTCTCTCTTAATATTTCACTCCCCGAAGCGACATTTTAAATTTTTTTCCTACATTTCGGTAGATTAGGACTATGTATGAGACGGTTATTTCTAATTCTATTTTTCTCCTGGTCACTCTTCATAAACTACAGCACGGAAAATAATCTATTGTCTCTAGTCTCTAATTACAGAATATATATCTTTGTAGTTAAAAGTTTTAAAGTTTTTATCTTAATTTTACTCGACCCATAAAATATCACGCAAATTAAAGTTTGCACCGCACCGTCCTTTAACAAAGGAAATCAGGTTAGTTCATATGCAAATGTGTTTCATACATTCTTAATCCAATCTCCATTGCGCATAGTTCATCGCTATGCTACGCTCGTAAAAGTACAAAAGGAAATATTTTTTTCCTTTGATCGCCTAACCTATTATCTGTCCCAAACTAGTCTCTTTTCCCTCTCGGTCTGTTTTAGGAAGGGCTCACAGTCTCCGGAAGATGATTTTTTTATATTTTTTGACCCCAATATGGCCTTTCATCACTATTTTCAATCTCTACTATTTTTTCCGAATACGCCTTCGCTCTCACCGTTTTTTTCCTGATCGAACCGGTGGACAAAAGGGATTAGCCCACACTCCCACAGCCTCTGAGGTCAACTCTTCAAATTCCATCGCCCAAGTGTATTTGCTCTCCTCCGATTCCTTAAAATGAATCGCAAATACGGAATAATTTACCCATCAATATTTAAACTGCTTGTTTCTCCTTATCTATTCCCGCCACATTTTCTCCTCTCCATTTCTCCTCCTCCTTTCATTCTCTCTCTTCTCCACCATTATTCCGCACTAATTGATCGCAGGCCTTTTCCGCGACAAAAAGGAAACCCCTTTCTCGTTCCCTCGCACCTCCTTCTCCTCGTTTCTTTCCTCCGACATTTTTCTCTCTCCTCTACGTCAGCATTCCCTTTCTCTCTTCACCTGTGGAGGCAGCTGCGAGTTTCCAGGGGAGGAAGAAATCCCTGGCTGCGAGAGAGAGAGAGGATTTGGAAGAGATGGTGGTTAACCCGTGGCGCGAACGCTAATACGGACAGGAGCAATGTTCAACTGCCATCAATATTTAAAAAGGTCTTGCGGGAGTTGAGTGGCGAATCGGGTGAATTGCGACTGGAGTTCGATTTCAATGCGGATCGACTCGTTTAAAACGCGGAGGGAATCCATTACGCCGTTCGACGTGCTCTCCTTGGATTTCCCAATCTGGTGCATATTTGGGAGTGAAAGGAAACCCATTCCTGTGGAGAGAACGATGCCAAATCGGATGCGATCGCGTACGCCGTGCTCGTTAATGTCGCTTCCCTGCGGGAAGGTGAGCTGGACGTGGTGCACGATCGCCAATGGAGCAAATTATATGCGGAATGAAATGAAGCTAATTTAGATTGGGTGCCCCGTGCACAGAGGACAGTCATTTTATTTTCCGGCTGCTCGTGAAGGAGCGATCCTATCTGAAATGCAGCGATGCTGCGTCAACGGCAAATGAGAGAATGGATACATCTACATACGTATCGTGATAGTCACCTCGTGGCGTGTGGTAGCATGCACTGTGCCGAATACGTTTTTCGTGTCGGTTACTGTACCGCTCGCTAAAAATGAATTACGGAGGCAACCTGTCCCAGCATCCATTTCTCATATCTCTCTTGTAATCACTGATGGAGGGATATGGAAGGATGAATGAGATACCTCTGCCTCCTGGACTATATATTCCACATTGCTCTATTTACATTCAATGAGAATATTTAGCCTAGTTCTTTATATTCTTTGTTCTAAAGATCCTTATTTCACGTCATGAATTAATCCGGTAACACTTCCTGATAAATTGAAAACCGTCTCAACCGCCTTCCGCTCTACCTTTATAATGCCCAATATATTACTTGTCTGCAAGGTCTCCTCATATGCTGAAACCATACTTACAAAGGTCTCACGAGAAACTTTAAAATATAGAAGACATACTTTAATACAAAGATCAATTTTTTATTATAATTAATTACCCATAATGATAATTATAACTTTCTTACAATACCCTGAGTATGATTATCCCTTTGAGAAAAAATCATTATACGAAAGCACAATAAGGAAAAATTCATATGAAATCAGATGTAAAAAATATGCAAACAGAATAAAACCGTTATTTGACAGAATTGGCTTGGGGTGATAATAATGGGGTGAAATTGGATGGAAATTATTCTGCGACTCCAAACGATATCGCACAGACGTCGCTCTGAAAATTTAATCCATAGGGCGGTTGAGCCAATAAAACTTTAAATGGGATGAGGAATTCAGACCTATCGAATCCGATACCTTACATCAAAGGATCACTCGCCCCAAGTCATTTCGTCGCTAACCCTCAAAAGAGATGTTTCTTTTTAAAGCGCCCTAATTTATTCGGGAAGTTTTGCTTGCTGCTCTAACGAAAACACGTTCCTTGAGCGAATGGCTTTAGAAACATCTTTAAAAATGAAAATAAATAACAAATTATATTCGAACGCATCTTCGTCGCCATCTTCAGTTCATTGATTAGATTGGGTATTCGTTAATGTTTCTGCCTCAATCCCTCTTAGCTTTGACATAAGCTTCTGCCACTAGGCTCACGAGGCTCGTTTATTCAAGAGTAATTCTGGGTACACTATGTTGTTGTATTCTTCTTAAATGGCCCTAACGCTTGGTATCATGTCCAACTATTTTTCTCCTGTATAAAAATTATCTAAAAAGTTTGTAAGTTTTATATTATAACTGTCTGTCTTATATTTTATATTCTAGAATTGAATTACATTCTTAGAAATATCACTCTAGTTGATGCGATTATTATCTCCTTATCTTTCTTTGAAAAAGGCTTAGTTTAAAAACTTTACGGCCACTAAATAAATCGATAATAGTAATAAAGTAATCTTATCCAGAAAACCTTAACAGAAGGAAGCAATCTACGAAAGTTTATCCCATTCATCTTCTAAACCAAGCAGAAACTACTTTTTAAGGCAAATACGAAGACTGGATTCGTCAATAGATTTCCCATCCTTCAACCTACATGTAGAGATATCCTACAAATAACACCCAAATGCCTTCTTCAAACAACAAGCGACCTTATCACGAAACTAGAAGCAAGTTTTGTTTATAATTCATCTTCAGAGATGGTTTAAAGGAAACTTCTCGACGAAGCTTTTCATTTCGGTAGGCAACCTTATATCTTACAGATGCAGAATTACAATCAGCAAACATAATGAATATTTTAATGAGAAAGAAGACGGATTAAGGGTATTTAGAAAACCTTCTCGGTAAATGTAGATGAGATAACGTGCGGTGTGGAAGATTCCGAACGCTCCATGGAATGAATAATGCCCTAATGCGGGTGCGAAACAGGGTGAGGGAAGAACCGCTCCTAGCGGTCGTGAAACGAGTAGATCGTTAAGGGTACCTGTATCCAGAATAGAGAGGATATTAGGTGTAATTACCCCTTTCCTAGGAGGATCCATTTATAACATTTCAAATTCCTAAACATGCGTGAAAAACATCCATTAAGGAAAGATGTTAGACATCTTCGAAAGTTATAATAAATGTATAAAATTTCAAATCTCTAAACATGAGTGAATACATGTCCATCGAGGAATGATTTTAGTATCTTCGAGAGTTATTTTCTGCATAGTAAATAATCGATTTTATCATTCCTCGGACAATCTCCAATCACAGCTTTGACGCCGCCTGGATCTTATGCGACAAGTGATACACTGTTGTACCGAGGGTTGCCGTCACTAGGGAGCTACACTATGCTGGTGATGAGTAACCTCATACCAAAGGATTCGTTCGTACCAGAGTACATAATAAGATGCTAAAATAAGATAAGGGTCGCGCGTAGTAATGGTATTATAAACAATTAGAAACATTATTTTTCAGAACTGTAAGATTACGTTATGCAAAAGCATTCGCTCGTTTTTATATAGTATTCATTTAACCTATCCTTCCGATATACGTCGTCTAAAAATATTCTGTAACATTAAAAATTTGCTAAAATTGTATTGAACGCATCTCCTCCAAAGAAGTTTTACAATTTCTTATACAAAAGGCAATATTCAAAAAAATCCGATTGTAGTATTAAAAAAATTAAATGCCGTAAATTTCGAAAATAACATCTCATAGATCGATTCTAAGCATAAGAAAAAACAAATAGTATCTAGATATGCTTGAAATTTCATTCAAATTACGTGCTGCAAAAGAAAGGGAAATAGCATCTGCAGTATTTCTATGAGCTGATGAAATTCGAATTAAAGAATTAATGAAAACAATTTTATGTCAGCGGAAAACTTGGATTAAGAAATCTCTTGTAAATATTCTTATTACAGCAAACGGGTGCATTAAAATTGTAAATGGCGATTGAAATGATTATTACGGACAGAAAAACTTATTTACTTTGCTATCAATATAGGGAGAATATACTTCGGTAAAAAATTTTGTAAATAAATTACCAATAAAAATATGAGGATTGCAACACCTTCAAAAATTCCTTACTGACGAAATGAACCATAAATAATGTTATTTACGCGTGCAAATAAGATCCCATTAATAAAGACGGCACTCTGCGCCACCGAAACGCCACACTAAATCATTCTCAAGCGGAACTTCTTAACCCTTCTCTCGAGAACGAAATTTTTCTCATAAAGAGAAGGAGATGTTATTCAAGGTAAGCGGTTCATCATTTTCAATGCATGAAGCAGTCGATAGCTTCGTCTACGTAGGTGATTTCATTTGCGAGAGCTGCCACTTTTCGCGCAGTAAACAGACATTTCCCTCTTCGGGACAAAAATTGGCCGAGCATAAATATCATCAGCCGGGATAATGGAAGTGGAGCGCTGCCGTTTTGAACTGCGCCGTAACTACATTACGTGCCGTAAAATAGAGCGAGAAGAGTTCAACAGCACGTGAGGATGCCCGCACCGAGTTCTCGCAATTAATAAATATTAAAAAGGGCGCGTACTCGGGGACCGAACGGATAAGAAAACTTCGTAATTAAAAACAGCGCGAGAAATCATCGGGGTGATAATTAATCAGCCGAGAAACGCATAAAGAGGCACGGCGGAAAAATAACGGAAGATCGGGCGCCTTTGTTTCGCCTTCCTTTTTTGCATCGTGACTTTTTCACCCGCGTCCTCTCTCTGGGGCATGACGGAGTTTTCGGAAGGCTAAATGCATTCGAAGTAGGAGTGGATGTACTTTTATGGCGCGAATAGCATTTGCCGGCGGGGAAATGGTTTTTCGCCGAGGGCGAGAGAGGAGTAATTAGCGAGGAGGCAATAAGATTTGCGAAACCGACGAGACGCTTCACCCATCCGATCTTTCATAACCCGTCGACGTGAATGTGGGAAGATGTGGGAATTGGGAAGAGAGGAAACGTGGGACTGAAGATCTCGGAAAAGGAGGAGAGATTGGCTGAATACGTTTTCTTTTTACATAGTTTGTAGATTAATAGATATTTTTTGACTGCACAAACATAGAATGTATATCAATTCTTCCTGTGCATTTTATAATGTGAAAAGAAGACAGACTGCCTAAATACGTATTCTTTTTGCATACTTCGTAGATTTATAGAAATTTTACAAATAAATAATGTATTCTAATCCTTCTAAAGCATTTTATAATATAAATACATATGTATCAATGACACAAGAGGCTAGATTAATGAGAGAACCACGATATAGATAATTGAAACCAAACTTTATCCGCTATATAAAATGTAGTCTTATAGGAAAGTTACTTCTCCTCAAGTACTCCAAAATCCTCAAGTACTCCTCACCTCAATTAAAAGTTTGCTATTTTTCTTCACCAGTAGTAGTGAATTGACTCTAACTACATGCCTCCAGCCACAATTGAATTTCGTATTTGCGATGACATCCATAAGAAAATATTTTAACAGAATCCGTATTCTTTGTTTAAAAACCGGAATATGTCAACAATAAACTTATTTTGTCAGAAAGTTCATTAGCTATGTTACTTTATATCCGAGTTAACTTAAAAATTTTCTCCGTTGTATAATATTTATTTTGCTTTTAAATGTATTTGCCTTCTATATAACTTTGGGGTGGAGCAAAATTATTCATAAGTAGCAATGAAAATGTTTTTTCAACTATCGTAGCTTTTTGTACGAGGAGAGAAAGATGCCATAAACGACTCGTCTTTTCTTTTTACTTAATTTAACTTAGGTCTACACACTTCATCTTATACTTAATCTGATTAATTACTCTTCTTCAACTTTTCATCGCATAAACAAACTTCCAGCTTCTAAGTACTCTCGTGAGTCCTCCAAAAGTCTTTTTAGCGATGCACATTGTTTATCCGTGATGCTTTATAAAAAACTGCTTCAATTACAATGGCCTTTTCCGAGTTTTTGAATGATGCCACGATCCTTTGGGTGCTATTAACTAAGCAAGTACTTCAGATGAGTAAAGTCAGAGTAATGCAAAGTAGCTTTGCTCTCAGAATTTTTTCAACCTCCTTGTCATCATATTATGTAATAAATTAATTTATGAGAAGATAATTTAAAAATGTAAGACTCAATAGAGATATACCAGTATTTTATCCTACCCTGAAACAGTTATTTAATTGGATAAAATCACTCTCCATTGACCTTAATTATAGTAGTTATAATGATACCACTCTTAATGAGATCTTACTCACAGACGAAAGAATATTTTAACTAGATATTAAAGATATGATATTTACTGGAAATGAAGCTTGAATAAATTAAATGCTTTAATTTTTAACCATCTTTGCCATTTTCGGAACAAATGAAAGAGAATGAAAGGAGATAAACGAGGTCAATATTTTTCAAGCCAGTTCATTCAGTAGAGGCAAAATTAATATCCAATATCCATATACTATTGGCTATAGAACTAGGACTATATCATTAAATACAAAACCGTTGCTGGTATAGATTATCCATTGTAATGCTTCATAAGTTATTACACAGAATTTATCAAGCGAAACTATCGATCTGTAAGCCATGAAGAGAATCTTTATGGGCTTATCGAAAAGTCTGGATATCTTTTTTTATCCAAAAGAGATGAAATTTGTTAACATATGACTATAAATTTATCTACCAGCCATAAAATTGACAAAAAAAACAAAAAGTCGGGATTTTATCACATATGGCTGACTTTAGGGTCTTCTTACTTTAAATAAGTCGTTTAAAAAACGTAGGATTTACAATTATTTAGTTTCTCCACCGGCAACGTATTCTGGAAAATCCGCTATTCTAGAGAAAGATGGTGGATTAACTAATGTTAAGCAAAGGGATGAGGGGAAATGAAGAGCAGCAATTATCCTCCGAAACTCCAGTGGAGGAAGAAGGGAAACCTTGAGTGCCTCTCACTAAGCACACACTCCTCTTTTCTCTCTCTGCATTCACCTTTGCTTCCTCCATCTTAAGTTTCACCCTTTAATTCCCGATGTACTTTATATCTCTCTCCTTTATTGGAGTCCGTTATCGATCTTCAGTGCCGTTTTGTTTTGCTTGATACGTTATTCTTCATCCGCCTTCTATTTTTCATCATTCCCTATCGATGTTTTCATCCCAATTTCGGCGTTCCCTCACTTCTTACTGCTTCCATTACTCTCTCTTTTCCTTTTCGCTCTCTTTAATCAAACAATCTCTTTCAATATCGCTACCACTTAATTTCGCTAGGCTTGTATATTTTCCATGAAATTTATCTCGAGTTTTTCTCCATCGTCTCGACTAATATCTCCAGAGGGGAAAAGTGAATGTTTCTATTTACATCCCGCTTCTTCTCCAAGTACTCTTAAGAATTCGGTGCTTCCATTCAAGTGGATTCTTCAAGAAATTTATTTGTATCTTCCCGCGAAGAAGCAAATACTAAGCCTTTGTTTACTTAATTTTAGCAAAACGCGACAGTTTAATTATTCATTTTATTTCGGTCTTGTCGACCGTCTTTAGTATTTATATCGCGTTTTTGTATTACATATTTCGCTAACTGAAAGAGGTGACTCTCGTAGAAAAATGTTTGCTTTAATATTTACTTTAATCCTGGACATATAAATTCAGATTATTCCGTAAGGAGGTAAAAGGTCGGCCTCGTTTTTCTCCACTTCCTTTACGACCGTTATATTGATAATCTTACGCAATCCCCGCTGTATTTTTCTTCAGAGTTTATTGAAGGTTTTATCGCTTTGAAGCAAGCAGATTCCGCAGGGAGAAATAATGCCAAGGTGTACGAGGCTCAAATGCTCCAGTTTCGGTTCCCGTAGAGCTCGCTGTAAATATGCGTCTTATCGGACTTTTACTCACATTTTTCGAATATGAAATTCTACATACTGCCGCCCATGGAATACATGAATAAATAGCGGCTTTTTCACCAGCTCAAAAGGGCAAGAGACTCGGCTTTTCCCCGCCATGCCCTTATACATCAGCATATATCTTCTCCCATCCCCCGACCTCACCTCCTAACCCTTTACTTACCTCTTCCTTTCCCTTTCTGCCCATCGCATCCACTTTCCCTTACAACTCCGCACATATTAATAACAAGGTTTGACTGACGTCACGCATTCACACGGGAGAGAGAGTATTCCATCGGAGATGAGTGATATGGGTTGGGGATGAGTTTGACCGGACATCACCTCCCCCAAACCGGGGAGGGGCCAAGGATTCGGCAACGGTCGCGGGGGGGAAGAAGAACCGCGTCCGGAAGTGACGCTCCCGTGACGTCACACGTCCCCCCTCTCTCACCTTTCATAATTTCGCCGTCACCTTCTCATTCCACCGTAACAAGATCCCTCCCATCTAAATCCCTCCCACAATCCTCTCAACCCCTGGCCTTCTTCGTCACCAAGCTGTATAAAGCCCCTCATCACCGGCCCCCGCACAGCACATACGTATACTTTTCTCTCTCGACTCCTGGCCGACTGGCCGCGCAGAGCTGCAGGCGTGCCGGGGAGAGGGTGGGAAGGAATGGGAAATGCATTGCATGAAGTGTTGAAACAGTGGATCGGTAAAGGGGGTCAGTGGGGAGGGATAAAGGTATTGGAAAAGTAACAGAGTGGAAAAGAGTCTGCAGGAGGAATAAAGGATGCTGGAAACAATAGGGAAAAGCAAATGGGGGTGTCTGAGAAAGAAATGAGAATTTTTCTAAACCTGAAGAATAGAAGAAGGAGATAAGCGGATAGAGAGGGAGGAAACGGAAAGAATTACTGAGTAGTAGATCTCAGAGATAACTTGGATAAAGAGAGGCTCGGGATTTTTCTCATTTGAGGACTAACGAATACCGATTAGACTTATGTTTCGTAGTATGCTCTTTTAATGGGAAATATTAAACATAGTTACCGCTAACCTTTATTGTATAGAAGCAACCATAACAAAGTGGATGTTTCCATTCTTGTTTATAAATAAGTATGGTACCTTTTTGTCGATAAAAATGAGCTAACTTTAGGACTTCTGATCAGATTTTAAATTTATTTTCGACTTCAGAACCCGATTTCGGGATGAATTTATTCGTTTATCGAAGTATTGCTGTGTCCTAGAAAGAGGGCGGAATACGAGAATATATAGCTCGTATCAACCTGCATCATTATTCCCCAAGTCACTTTGCGGCGTGTGGTAAGGGCTGTATATACCAATCGACCTACTTAGACCACTTTTTGTCTATTGACATTACGTATCATAAAAAATGTAGAATTTTATTGAGGGTCTGTCCTCGAAGCTATCTCTTTTATGTTCATTATCAGATCGGCTGAGGTGGAAGCAAGTGGACCGCATAGTCTTTTTCTTAGGTCGTTCAAGTTTGTCATCGTTATGGGGTTTTCCTTCGCTACAAGTTCGACATTTTATATTGTGCTTGGCACTCTATGTTGGCATGTTTTCTGCTACTGCTTTCAGATATATACAGCTCTCTTTAACCTTTCTTAACTTAGGCTTCTACAGAACATTTCTCTGCCATTATCCTTTCTCCTTTTCCTGCCACTATATCATTGATTGAACGATCTCATTCCAGTTGATATCCAATCCGTTCAACATACGTAGGACTCAGAGATTAATCTCCCCTCTCACCTTTCCTTTATAACATGTCGTTGCTTATAATGTCAGCCCTTTTATTTGAATTCCTCTCCACGGGCACATCTCCAAGTTTTCCGCGAACTGGAAAATCTCCCTATTTCGCAAATGACTGCTCAATATAATGCGTAGTTTCTCATTCCAGATAGTGCACTCTCGGAATATATATATATATTCACCACAAAGTAGCAACAAATCTCCTTTTTTGAAATGATTCAGAGGAGGAGAATATTTCAGCGACAACGCCTATCTGCTTATCGAAGCAATTTTCAGCGACAAGTATCCCTTTGCGAAGTAACTTTTTAAGTTCTTTAATGCAGCTCTTTTCGGCACGACTCCCATGCACTAGACGCACGCCCTCTATAGAGCCTAACCAAATTAAAGTAGAACCGGTCTCCGGCTTTCAAGTTTATTAAAAGATGAGAGCGTGAAGAGAATAACGAAAGGCTCATTTAGGAAAATACTTGCAGAGACTATGGAAAGGGTGTGTGTGGGATATAAAAGCAATTAGAAAGTGGGGAGGATTAAACAACATAAAGAAAGAGGGGATAAAAGTCGGGATAAAGCAGGATATGAGATACCAAAGAGGAAACTGTTGTTCGTTCCTTAATCAGAGAAAGGGAAACATGAAGAGAATTCGAAATCTCACCAAGAGTGGAAAGTTGAAATAAGTATAACATGTGTGTATTGATAGATTGAAAATTGGATGGATAATAAGCAATGTTTAATACAAAAAAAGATCAATAATAAAACTTGGATGGATGGAAGAAAAAAACAGCCTAGATTTTGAGGTTGGAAAAATAGAAATGTCGTGATGCGACTACGGATAAGTAGGAACAGGTTGGCACAAGAAGTCTCCAGTTCTGTCAAAAAGCGTTTATTCAGAACACGGCATTAAAGTATATAATACACTCATGCTTGTCGGTCGCGTCCAGCCAAGTTTGCGGGGGCATTCTTATTCTTTTTATTCAAAATAGGTAAATAGCCAGTGAAAGTAATATAGTATAAAAATAACTGTATAGCGCTGTGTTTGAGTAACAGAAGTAAATAGGAATTACTTATAATATAGCCAAGGAGGCAAAGGAATTTTCAGGAAAAAATAAGTAAGAGGAAAGAAGATAAAAAATATTGCTGAGAGAAAGCTAAGAGGATAAAGACCTGGTGAAAATCTGGAATAATAAAGAGGGAGAGTGGAAAGAAGGGAAAATGCGGAGAAGAGGTGGGGGATAGCAAATTAGGTAAAATATCAGGGGTAATAAAGTAGGTGCAGGGGATAAAGAAGTGTAACGTGGGAAGGGTGTAAATGGAAGAAAGGAGGCGTTAAAAGGATTTAAGGGAACAAATTAGAAAGAGAAAGGAGGAGAATATTCGAAGGAGGGCGAAAGAGAAGAAAAAATCCGATCGAACCAGAGATATTTAGAATAGAAACAGGTAATCGAGAATATTGAGGTTTACATCGAGTATGATGTGAAGAAATGTATTCCGAGGCGAGAAATGAAAGGAAAATGAAGTTAGAGGGCGAAAATACACAGCTCGGTAGAGCTTTTGGGCGGAGGCGTGCAGGAGGACCTGCTCTATAGGTGCACGGATAAGGAGTGAAGATCGCCTTCTGAGAGGTCGCGTGGGTTTGTTGAAGGTGGGGGCGTCACTGCCGGGGGCTGCTGATTTCGAGTGTGCGTGCGTTGCGTGTCGTGCTCGATCGCTGTCCTCCGCTGTTTGCTCCAGCCTCACTTATTTATATTTTAGGCGAGAGATCGTTTATTCATTCCAGTGGCTCTTCAGCGGCTCATCCACCCACCCTCCAAAGCCTTTCAAATCTAGCCTATTCACTTTTTCTCGTCCCCTTTCTTTTATTCGTCGGAATCTGCCACTCGACCGCCCGCATGCCATCAACGGCTCCAATACTATCCTGCCTTAAGATTTTACTGCAGGTCCCAACTCCCCTGTTTAATCCGCGCCGCCCGACCCCAATCCCTAAACGCTTTACTTTCACTCCCTTATTCATACGTCCCTCTCTTTTCCTCCTTTCCCCATTATTCCCCCTTTCTTGAAAATACTCCCCCTCGCCTTTTCTCCCGTCTTTTTTTCTAAAGTCGTTTTCATTTGAAAGAGTTGACGCATGCGCAATTTCGTCTCTTCCTTCCGACTTCTTTTTCTTAACCACCACTTTTATCGCCATTCTCGCGAGGCTCTTTCGACCTCTCGGAACATCCGAAAACCGCCTTTTTATCAGAGGCCTTCTCACTGGCGTCGTGGCGTCGGTTCCCACGCTCCCAGTTGCGTACATGTCAAACACGACCTCGTCGTGGTGATTACTGCCTCCACTTTTTTCTTGTCCTCGGAATAAATAACCGCCGAAAAAGTGATGTGCATGAGTTTCTTTTTTTCCGCTCGGGTACAATGCGGCATTTCTGTTTACGCCCTTTTTATGGCATGTTCTTCCGCGTATGGATGTAAATTCATCCGCGTTTCAGCTATTAAACGAGGCATGGATCGGTGGTGTATGAAGTTACTTACGACTTTTTCTGATCAAATTTTTGAAATTGAATAAACAAACAGTTTCAGCTCCACTTCTCGTTGGAAAAATTTAGACTGGTGCCGGCGATACTGTCTCTTGAGAATAAATATGTAAACAACGGGCAAAAAAGAAAAATATTTAAAGCTGACTTTCTCGAGCACTAGATAATAACTGTAATTGATTTGAATATACTACGTTTATAGATAACAGACAATTTAGGCCCCAGCAAAAATAGTAGCAGAAAATGCATATCTTAATTTCATTGCTCCATCCTTAAATAAAGATTTCCATTATACTTCATTGATTACGCGGTCAGATTTATAATTGGTAAGCACGTCATTATTCACTTCCCTTGCTTGGAAAAATGGTTCCTTGCATCGTCCTCAAATATGTTCATCTAAATCCAATCACAGATCATAACGGAATATGTTACAGCATCTTTTATCTTCTTTAGCCTATACCTTACGTATTTTTGGAGAAAAATGTAGAAATATCAATTCTTTACATGCTAAACTATTGGATAAACGCAATGCATGCCTCTTGATGATGACATTCCTCTCGTGTGGTTGCTTTCTAAACCAAACTCGCTGCTTTCGCCACGAAAAATTCTCTTACACATCCGTTCCTTGACAGCGGAAAAATAATTCCATCTCCTCCTTCAGCTCCGGATCTACTCCCCGTCGTCCACTAACTCCATTCAGACGCCTTTTGAATTCATTCCTGATCCATCCTTTCCTCCACAGCCCACCATTCACTTATTTTTATTCTTCTCGCCCCTCCCTTCCCTTTCCGCACGCAAACTCCTCCTTCAACTCCAGTCCCGGCAATAACAATAACTGCTCCTCCACCCTTTCGCGTCAACAGCCCCACTTGTGTTCTACGCGCTCCACCCCATTGTCCCGGCCCCGGAGTACCTCAAGGATTCATCCTCTGACCCCCGCACTTCAAATTTTTTTTCGGCACACATCCTCTCGCGCAGATTGGGCGGAAAATTATTTTCGAAATAATCCCACGGAGTTCCTTACCCTGCCTCCTCTCAGTTAGGTCTCCAAACAACCGGCAAAAACTCCGAAGAGCACGAGAGAGCCAACACGAAAGCACAAAAGGACTCGACGGCAAAAGCGTCGTCATCTCTATGGTCTAATACAGTACGGCTCATTCCTTTCTCCACTAATTTTCTTAACCCCTTCTTTTCCACAACCTCTTCTACGCCCCCTCTCTCTCCCCCCTCCCCGTCCCTCTCTCCTTCCGCGCAGCCTCTCTCCTTCGCCCCCTCGACCCCTTACTCCCCTGACCCGCCGTTCTCCCTCTCCACCTTCAGATTCAGTCTAACACTCTCCCAAACAACAGCCTCCGGTCTTCACTATCTACAGTCTCCCTTTTCGTTCCTTCTCTTTTCTTCTCTCTCTTTTCGCCTGTCCTATCCCTTTCCTGCTTACGAAAACGTACGATTCCCGAATCCCCACGTTCCCTTCTCCACGTCCTTTTTTATCTCCTCGTCTCTCTCCCAACTCCTCTCCCATATCCTCCTCCATTCGTCTCTCCTTCCACTCCCTTCCCTCGTTATTTCTCTTCTGTGTCTCCTGCGGATAAACACAACCACATCGGCGAGGAAGCCATGCAGCCGGATTCCCGCGGTAATAATTCCTCCATCTCTATTTATATGTATCTCTCTACTGCTCGCCTTTCTTCTCTTTTGGCCTATCCCTTCAATCGAGCAATGCCTGCCGCTTGCATTACCCTCATGCAGCGCCAATTTTCTAAGTGTATCGGTGTCGCATATTGCGTGTCTCTGTGCTATATGTGTTTATTGTTTGTGTAGCTAATTGGGATGAGTAGCGGTTTGTGCTAAGTGCCCGTGAGAGTCGTTCGATCGGAGGTGAAAACGGGGAAACACTATGGGAAGCTGGAGTGTGTGTACGCGTGTGCGAATTGGTGGGCGTACCGCAGTGGGCTTTTGATCGCCTTTGGCAGTTTCTTACCTCGGCAAAATACGATCGCCGACTGCGCGTGAGAAATCGAGCATGTTTGTGACTGCCTGATCGTGTGCCTGTGATCACGGTGCGAAGAAAGATTATTGATATCAGGAAATACAATAAGCCCCGCTGCACGAAAGGAGATTTTTGCTCCCCCGTGCATGTGTCGTTTGTGTTCCTCTTTCTCCACCTGGAACAATAGCCTCTTGACACGAAAATTTGGACGCACTCGCCTTTATCGGAGCCCAACCGTCATTAATATGTGTTGTGTCGAGAGAGGCCCAAGTGTTAAACGCTTTGGGCCTCTTTCTCCCATGGAAAACGATCGTATCCCAGTGGTTTTCGACGAGAAAAGAGAAATGGCTTCGACCATGAAATTTTTGGTATTTTTGACAGAGACTCCTCCACGGCGATACGAGTCGTCACGATTTTATTTTCGTGAGAGAGCTGACCCGAAATTTTTCTTTATGAGCCTTGCAGATAAGGAATTCTGAAGGTTGGAGCGAGATTTCATTTGGGCATGCCAAGTAGTACGGTTTCGAGCTTAAAAGCATAAATTCTATTGGTTCAGTCAATGGGTTTTTATTTGCTTGACGAGATTCGGCGAGGTAATTACGAGAACAATACCGTGTTTTTCGAGAAACGCGGCAGCTTGCAAGGAAATCACTTCCTGATCTAGACTTCCTGAATCAGGCGTATCTCAAGGTCAAGCTATTATTTTCGCGAGCGATTTTCCGCACTCGATTTGGAATTTGTCGAATAAAATTTGGCTATAATCAACAATAGCTTTCGAATGATTCATGAGCTTCGTTTATTTTTCCTTTCGATTTTATTTAATTTTAGGGAAACAAGTACAGCGCTGATTTGTAAAATGATCTTCTCGTCGCCAAGACCTAAATAACGAAAGGCGTGAAAATTATTCTACTCGAGGATGAAAGATGAATTTATTTATTAAATATGCATACTCAAACTGTTTTTAAAATTAAGGTAGAAATCCTATGAATTGATCAAATCGAGGTGTGTACATGTAATGAATATGTATACATCTTAATTTGTATCATATTATGTCAATTTATTTTGCATATATTTCTTCTACTATCAATCCTTTTTTCATACCCATACCCATATGCAATCTGTTAACTTTAATCACATACATATCAATTTTTGCCCAGACGACTAAAAACCTAGAATAGTGGTGGTTTTTGCAAATTATTGAAAGATTCTAGCAGTATTATCTTCTTTGTAACACTGCAATGTATCTCAATTGTATTTAATACCCACTAATCCCCAGATCCTCTCATATTGACTTTTTATGAAGTTTTGAGCAATATTATATAAAGCAAATATTAATATTTAATATATAAGCAATATATTTAAGCAATTTTCGATTTTTTCTGATCGTAAAACCCTGTAAGTATCTCTAAGAAATATATCAATCTTTTAATGAAGGGTCAATAAAGGTTTAGGGTATTTATAAAAAGAGGCAGATTCCTACGTCTAATAATATATCATAATGGAAACAGTTAATTTCCCACAGACTGACTAAATATTCTCTGGGAGATGAGGCAAAAGCTTCAAATACGTATCGTCCGAAAGTAAGTGCCCTGAATTTTTTTCCTAACCTTATAACTCGCTCATATTTTATTAGTGAACTTCCACATTAATTATTACTACGAAAAGTATATTTATAGATACAGGCTTATTTATAGCTGCCTATTTTCTACACGTGACTGCCAAAAGAACCATGAATCGCCCACAGAGATCGATATCTCCCTCTGAAATATTCCCTTACTGACCGATTGGATGAAGCGATCCGTTCATATTCGTTAAATCCACTCACGGAGGTTCAACATGTGTGAAACGCATACGCTCTGACATGAAATCCATCTTGCTTCTCCAAAACCATTCCGTAAGGCGAACGCACTACGTCCTCCCGAGCACCTAAGAGGCTTCTTTATAGTCTCGGTGCCCTTCGTCCGGATTGTTACAATATAGAGATTGGAGAAGGGAAACAATTGAGGCAGGTCCGAGGCAACGAAATAGCCTGCCTCTCTGGATCTCGCGATATCTCCCTCTATCGCTCCTCCGTAAATCGGAAATGCCGGCCAACCTCAATATACGGCCCATTCTATTCGAGAATGAGTAACCCTCGGACACCAACACACGCATTCCTCCTCCTGCCGTTCACCAACGCATCCATCTCGGACTCCCTTGGACCCGTATCGGCATGCTCTCTGATATCGGACAAGAGCGACGAATTTATCGACAAGACCGATATTTTCCATCGACCGATTTATGGTATGAAATGCATCAAATTAGGAAAAGGAGTAAGATAAGAGTGATACCTGGTTTCATCCCAAGGTTACGAGAATAACATGTTGAATTTCTTGAATTTAATTTTTCGTCTCTAGTAAAGATGTATTTTCAATAAAACAAAAAACTTCGCTAGGAGAGATGATGTTAGTCAAGGGAAAGTACATGATGAACAGTATGATAAACGTCTTTTATTAGGGCGAGATTGAGACTTTTATGTATCTTCTTGCATCTAACTCTTAATCAACTCAACACTTATCTGCCATAAACACCGATGATTTTGATATTCAGAAATTTTTGCTGGATATTTCCACTATCAATTATAATTTGAGGTATTGAATGGTGTTTTGAGGATATTTTCAAAAGATCTTTGTGGATGAAAGCGTTCTCTTCGTTCTCATCTTCCCTGAATTCTTTTATTAAAAGGCGTCTGCCTGGGATGAATACCATCAATGAGCTCCTGAGTTGTAACTTTTGCAAGTCCATGAATACCCTTATTTCTTTGATTATAGAGAATGAAAAGAGAGGCAAAAATTCTCGAAATCTTCGAACAGCTTGAATGCGCCATCCTCAGAAGTTACGGGAAATGAATTCATCAGAGGTCACGATTTTCAAAGCCCATCTGTAAATAATTTACCTGAAAAATTAAATTTAAAGATTCGTAGAAGTCTTTCGCGGAATAAAGTAGTTAAGCTTTAGAGTGTTTAGTTATAAATTAAATGTTATATTACCTCTAAGGTAAAGTAGCATCTTTCCAGCAGAGGAAAGATTGTAAAGATTAAAATCGTAAAATGAAGTTTTCTAAAGAAAATTCAACACCCGTATGAATTTTTACGTTTCGACCTCCTTAAGGATGAATGTCACTCATGTGATTAATTGGCACATCTATTGGACATTAAGTATGCAGATAATTTCGATAAAGGTGTCTTTGCAAAAATACTCTGACTGCTCTTGGCATGATTTAAAAACTAACAGGATGTACAAAGAGTGTAATTTTGTTTACCGTGTTTACATATGGCGGAGCATACAAAAAGCCGTCTCCCCACGCCCCCCTGGCGCCCCTTTTGCAAGGGTGAATGGATGGTAGACGGAGGATGGGCGAGCGCATAGAGGAGGAATAAGGATGAAGAGGGAACTTACGGATCAATCGGAAGGCAGCCCTATCTTTCGTCTCGAAGGAAGGAAAGGGTGGCGCAGAGAAATGGCGGTCGGGAAGCTCCTAAAAACGAGAATTACCGGGTGTCACGTGGTCACCGAGGCTATGCGAAAACACTAAAGGGGAAGATGGACCCAGACTGTGTCTAGCCCAGTGACACCAGAAAATTGGATCCCAACGAGATGCAAATTTGCAAGGCATTGATATTTTCCACGTCCTGAGACGAAGCTGATGGCTGAACGGATGTCAGTGTCGAAATTAGTATTCGACGAACGGGAGCCTTTGCGTGCGGCGGATTATGTTTCTTTCGCTTCCGAGTCGATGTTTTAGTTTAGGTTGGTAGCATGTCCCGAATATCTGTTACTTCGATCTTCATCCCAGAAGGACAAGGCTTTCTGCTCGCTCGATTTCGTGAGGAAAGGCTCGGCATTTGGTCATTTTTGGCAAAACGTAAGACACTTCAGCGAACACTGGGTGATCTCCTTCTTTAATCCCATTTTTCACAAGTTTACGAAAGCGCGGAATCAATCAACAGCATCTTTCGGATTTCTCAATTTTCTGCATATATCATTTATAAGTCGGACCTAGATCTTCTCCTATTTGAGTCTTATGTACTAACCTAAATTCTCGGTCTTATTTGCCTAAATTCTTCCCCGAATTTGGATGATTATAAAAAAGAAAGAGGTCATTTTCATTTCGATCGATTTAATAAAAACGATCCTTTTACTTAATGTATGTACTCTATCGGGTTATAAAGTTCCCATCTCAATACCTCAAAAGAACGTCTTTCCGCATTATTATGTCTCATAAATCGTAAATGTTTCAGTTCTCTCACTCGTAATCCTAAGCAAAGGTTTGAAAATTTACAGTCAGAAAAAGACATTTCTAACGTGACAGTGATCTCTAATTTTCTCTTGGCTCGAATATTATATAAAAATTGAACGATGAATCTTATTTCTATCGAAGGTGAGCACATATTTTAAATAAAAGTTCTTTCTAAGTGAGTTTCTCAAGATAATATATTTACAGTGAATCAAAACATCCATGGCCTATAATATAATCCTTTTATTGATAATATATTACAGCATTCTTGTTAGCAAATATCCATATAGATATACGCATACAGGTTATGTATTCAAAAACAGGTCACACAATTCTATTTCGGTTAACATCTAAATTTTCCTTGATTCAGCCAAGAAATTTCGTACTAGGATTACTTTAGAAAGTAGGAGAGGCCTCTTAATATATCTCCTAATACCTCTTTAACAAGAGGTTCTTTGGGTTTTATTGAAGAATATCATTTTGCAGTTCTTCAGTTAAATCATATCAAATCTTCATACGTCTCTAATCCTTGTTAAAACTACTACTAGCTTGTTTCTAATAAGAATGTAACAATGATGAAAATAGAGAAATGTTTAAGTTAAATCGATTTATTGGTTGCCTTTTATGTTTTCAACTACGTTATTCCTTCTCTTGTATTTACGGAGCGTTAATTCTGCTTGATGCTTTCTTTTGATATTTTTTGTATATTATGGTGACCGGGTATTTTGTAAAGCTCTGGAGGTCAAATAAAAATTTTCTTCTTGCCTTAAAAATCTTGAACAGGAATAGTCTTGTCCGATACAGAGAATTTAGAATATCGTACGTAAAGAAACTGTTGGATTAGTCGATCTTTTAAAGGCACAGTGTTCAGAACTTCTGCATCTTTTTACCAAATCGCATTCGTTCGAATCAAGTTGTTATAAAACTTTTTGATTAATAAATTGATACAAAATCATCATAACAAGATAACGTTCAATATTACAAAATGTAGTTAGTATATTATTATGCCATTACGGTATGAATTTCATCTCCTTGCTAAACTCATCTAAAAACTAGAGTATGAGTAGGTTGATTAAACCCACGATAACCAAATTTAGCCTATCAGGTAACCTGTACGAATCTCATTTCCTTAAACGATTATGAATATTTTTAGCTCTCTTCTTTCACGTAGGCCCCCATTTTACAACTCCTTTAGAAAAGGACGATAAGTATTTCTTGGCAATGTAATCACTTGCTGAAAGGGACGACATATTTCCAATATTTTTCATCTCCGAAGAAAGATATCCTATTTCCGTTCCCAAGCCTTATTTTACCATGCATTAGCATAAAATAAGGGACTCCGCGGCTGGAAGAAATTACTTGGGCGTATCTTTGGGAAAATCTCCGCTCCTTGTTTCGTTGGTTACATATCATAAGCATAACGAAACGATGCATCTCTCCGAACCGAATCAACATATCGCGAGTATCAAATGGTGAACTTGCTCCGCTCGTGAGTTATCTTGTCAGTTTTTCTCGCGAGGAACTTTGACGACCGAAGTTCGAACTAGGTTTCCACAGGGTACGGAGGGAAAATTTAATTATCTTGATGAGCTGTTCGAAATTCGACGTATCACCTGAATGAGTGTCGTCATTATCACGCTACTAAGACTCGTCGGGGGTTTTCCTTTGAAATACGCCTTCTTTTGAATAAATATCCTCCCAAGTTCGCGAGGCAAGTTGGCAGTCATTAACAACGGAGCCTCTCAAGGTTGTACGTCTTATTCTTCTCGTCCATATCCCAAAGTTGTACGTCTCTCGGAAATCTCTCAATGTCTTATTTAATTTTAAGCGCATCTAATTTCTTCTACTCCCCGGGAGCTCCATCGGATAGACGTCACGAATTCCATTCCGTGACTTGACGCGCTCCTTATTCACCCCAGCTCCCCCGTCGATTTTAAACACAGAAATTTAAATAAGGGCGAGAGGAAAAATTCTCTCCCTCGAAATTCCGAGCACTTCAAACCATATTCATTCCCTTTCTTCGACTCCCACGCAACGTCATTATCCTCCTCCTTCCGCCTCTTATGTTTCCGAGACGGGCAAAGTTTTTCTTCCTTCCCCTCTTTGCGTTCCCTGACCCGATGGCGGAACGGCTCGTAAAAAAAGATACAATAATAACACGAGAGGGAATGAGATATGTGGAGGAGGAAGCTAGTTTGCAGAAAGCAGGGCGGAGATAGGCAGATAGTCCGGGGCAGGGAAAAGATACGACGCTTTATGATTTTCGAAGGAGCCGTGGGAGGGAAGGAGATGATGGCTTATTTTTCTTTTTTTTCATCTTCTACTTTGCGGTCGGAGCACACGTATGGGTGAATGGAGAAGCGGAAGGAAGGAGGAAGAGGCTTTTTTATTACTCCCCCTTCTTCATCCGCACCGTAAATGGAGCGTCATTTACCGTGGGGTCTGCCCTCGCGCCTCACCGGAAGGCTCCAGTCGATTAAGGGGCTTTCGCGAGGGCCGAAATGTCACGTCGCGCGGGGGGGAGGAAGGGGAAAATATAAATGAAATCACTCCTGCCGGACACAAAAGGCAGAGTGGTTGAGAGAGTACCCTTCTTAATAATATTTTCATCGGAAGCCCCCATCTACTTCCTACACGACTTTAGGTCTCACCTTAAATTGCGAGAGGGTGTGCGTGGGGGAACATCGATTTTGTTTCCTTTTTATCGTGCGCGACTAAGCTTTTTACTCTTTCGGACGGTAGGTGTGGAATGGCGGATTTTTATTCGGCGTTAGAGGAGCGGTTTACGTTCGACTTGCTCGTGGAGAAAAGCGTGATTCTCTCTTTTGGGGGGATTTTATTGGAGAGCGGAAAATGAATATTTCTTTCGTACGCATCTTCCTGCGGATTTGCCGAGAAATCTCATAAATGCGCAACAAATAGGGGGAGGAAAATCAGCCCTTTGCCCTTACCCATCGTAAATATTTGTTGACATTAATTTCGAAAATAATCATTATTTACCGTTAACGCATTAGTATGTACTGTATGCGAGAACGATAGGTCAAAGGTAAATAGGATTTAATGAAGCGAGTGCTTAAAAAAAGGGCAATGGAAAACAAGAGGACGAGAGGACAGAATAACAAATGAACTCCACTGATGGAACTAATTCGTAAATTAAGTTAATTCGAAGGGAATCATTATTCAAATTCCCTCTCTTTTTCACCAAACAAGCTTTTAAGCCAGAAGCGAAATTAGTTTCTGGTAATGAGTAACGCTTTTGCTCCTGCAAAAAACTTGTGAGTGAAATAGGATTTAATTTAACTTTACAGTTAATCTTATTTCTTCCTAAAAGCTGTCCTAGATTTTACCTATTAGTCAATCAAATGTAACGTAATGAAATTAGATTATTTTTTCCAACTTTTAATCCTCCGGCATTAAAGTATTTAGAGTAACCGTTAGTTGTGAAATAAATCACATATGTTCATTATCTTGCTGATTGTTCAACTATGCTTATTTTTTGAGCCGAGTTTCCTTCGAAAACTATTTGTTTACGAACACAATAAAATTTATAAGCGACATTTGTTAATTCAGTCGATGAGAATGTAGAACTACTAATTATGTTAAACTATACAATCACTGAATGCCATTAATGAACATTCCTTTCATTTGAATAGGTTAAAATAAAAATCATAATATGATCACACTCCTATCGATAAAACACACAAATTTTTGCTTAGGTTACCTAAATATTCAAACCGATTAAAACGTTTAGTTTTTGAACTTTTATTAAGCTGCTTCGTCCATGCTGATGAGTATATACTCATAAACTGAAATGTATTACAGTTCGCATGGTATGACTGAAATCTCCCCCAACTCATGACTTCATTTTGTCTTTCAAACACTTAAATGAGAGACCTCCCAATTAAGTTTATAGACTTATATTTAACTTTTAAAAATGACAAGGTCCATAGGATTTTGTTACGGAAGCCGATAACTTATCCTACAATATTTTTTTTTTCAATTAGACTTTCATTTCCTAGATAAATTTAATTTCATGTAATAATTTCGCTTATGAAATTAATATTTCGAAAATATCGCTGACCTTAAGTTTTTCTTCGAATGGAGTAATTCTCTTTAATTCAACGATTTTCAAGGGAAATTCTAAGTGAATAAAATTGCAAACTAGTTCATAAAACAGATTTACTAGTTTTGGCTTTCTCCTTCAAGGACACGAATAATACTGTTCGCGAGTCAATTTTGAACTCACTCTAATCATACAAGGCAATAATAATCCAATTCAATTTCCATTTCCGACCAAAACGCCACGAAATAATGTGTCGAGTAAAAGCTTTAAGAGATAATTCCAATTAGTACACTATACGGAGCCCTATTCAGGAAAAAGGCAATTTTTACAGCGGAATATTAAGTTAAATTAACTTTTTATAATAGTATAATTTATTTTTTTTAGAAAACAATTACTTTTCTATCATTAACTTTAATTATTTTTTCCGTAAACTATGGGGATTCGATAATATTTTATGATAGAGTAGCAATTCGTTGAATTTTTATGAATTTGAATTCATCAGAAAAAATCAGGGAATTTATAGTAACAAAAAAAATTCGGTCGAAAGCTTACTGAAAGTTCCAATCTATACTTTATTCCGTTATGAAACAAGGATAGAATCTTATATTTTATTTGTGTTTAGTTTTGTTTAATTTTTACTTGTAATTCTGCATTATTATCATTAAGAGAAATATTTTGAGGCCTTGAATAGTTTCTGCAGTCTAAAATAGTAAATATACATTTTATGGAATGAGTTTTTCATGGCCTACTTGTTTGAGACCGACAAGAGTAAACGGTAGTTAGCAACATACATGTTTTCACAACACCAGAAGTAATATTTCTCTCACTAGAGGAATAAATATAAAGTTTATGGTTTCAACCTAAGTGCCCGGAGTATTCTAGGCTCAGAGATGAATGAGACCCCGGAGGATTCCTTGAGTTGACGAAAATCTTGATAATCCAACGATGCGACTTAAGGCTTCTAAGTCGAGCTCTAGTTAAGGATTACTTTTCAACTTGAACTTTTAATGTCTTCCTGTAGTAATGGCGGCGGTGTAAAGAACTTCTTAGCTGTGCGAATTCGTGCAATTCGAAACTTTCCTCGAGGAGTGTCTGAAATTCATTATTCGGTGGAGGAAAATCCCGCTACATGTCGCAGTCTCTGAGGCAATCCCCATTTCATGAACCCTCCGACGGTGATGGATCCAGAAATACGGCCAAACAATGAACGTCTTGCGTCGCCAGTACGGTACTTGGACTACGATCCTTACCGCTCCTTGGACAGTTATTATGTTTTCGGAACATGACGCTCAGTTTGCTTTCCTAGCCGTAGAGATAAATTCAGTCTTCGGATCCCATAAATGCTGTCCACGAAAGCCAGTTTCCTTCCTCTTGACATCATTTCAATTTGTGTTCAGAATAGCATGATCGCATGAAAACCTGTTGTTTATGCTCTTGGTGCAATTCAAATTGTTATTAGAATAATGCATGGGATCTTTGGCATAGCTTCTTTTCTTAGATATATATACATTGATTAAAAGGTAGTTGTAAACTGTTGAATTTAACTATTCTTAACCATTTCAACTCCAATACTTCTTTCTTAACTATATCGCTACACTTTCTGCTAGTCTTTGATGTAATATTAAGAGAAAAGACTGCAAATTAAGAAAGCAATCTTTATTATTCTTTACGCGGAATGGCATTAAATAGTTAACGTCTCTTAATATTAAGATTATAAGTAATTAGAAACGTATGCATGAGTTTACCAATTCTTCCTAATTATGAAATGAAGAGAACCGTTGTACTTTTTCCACGGTATAAGATTTATTAAAAACAAATAACAAAAAATTCACGACTAGTTTCGGCGAATCACCGCCATCATCAACTTGACTTTATTTCTCCCACTAACCTTGAATAATAATAACAATTAAATAATGTATCAACCAGATTAAGTATTTAAAATCAAATGCATAGTGACTTTTACTTCTTGTGGATATACGTTACGATTGGCATGTTTACTTATTTATAATTATTTCAGAAATAATTATCTACGCCTTTTGTCTGAGTAAACGTTTAAGTAGTGAACTCGTTTTTCTTGGCAATCATTTTACACGAGGTCGTTATTCCAGTTTCTTTTGGACACGGCGCTCCAGGAAAACCCAAGAGCTCATTATGTGTCCCATTTGCATGTAAATTGCCGGTTGAGCTGCTCTACCACAATAAACTCACTTCTAAATCTGCGTTATTTATTACTACCGTTTGAGTTGCAACTCTTACGGCACTGTGACGTAGGAGAACCACTCTTGCGTAAATTTTTGATATCCCACGGTTTAGAGCGGTTCAACGGCTACGTCGGTGCATTTCATTCAAAATTCCGTAATATTCTTAAGGACGTTCGAGCTCCCGATCCCTCGCAGAATCGCGGGAGGGGAAGAGTGAAATGGACCGCGACCTGCGGAACGAATCGCAGATTTTGTTCCGCACCACTTATTTCCAAAGGAAATGTGGAAAGTTACGGGAGAATGATCCCATTCCCATCCGACCCGAAGTTACTAGTCAAAAAAGAAAACGCGGGGAAGCGGTAAAGGAAAATCGCGGATGATTGCGTGCATAATATTAGCGAGAGAACACATGAGTGGGATGTCTTTCGGATCAACACAATAGCAGGCAATTACTTGAGCGTGTGATTTTCTTCGAATCAAAGACTGAAACAATAACTTAAGTGGTCAATTTGTAAGGGGAAAACATTTTAATGTCGGAGATTATTAGAAGAAAGAAATTATGTATTAAAAGAAATAGGCAATTCAGAGTTGAACTTGAAGGAAAAGGACAGAATCAAGTCTGTATAAATCTGCGTCAAAATTCATTTGAATATTAGTTGATCATTTTGTTAGACGTATAGATTTTTAATATTCCACCTCAATAGACTAATTGACAAAGCCATTTCTGGAATGCATTGATTATTTTAGTCCGGCAGAGCAAAAACAACTTTCAGATAAACCTACATTGATAGAATAGCGCTTTCTATGGAGGATATAAGTCATGTTTTCTATTCAAAACACTATCTATTTTCCATTATATAAGTTCCAATAGTTTTATCAGAGACTAACGATTCCAGTTACCAAATTTAATACGCTTTCCGATTCTTAAAGATTTTAATTTTATCTGGAAACTATTATGTTACGTCTTTTCAAACTAATTTAACACCTTTGATAAGGAAGGTAAGCGAGTACTTAAAATTTTCCTATGATGGTTTTGTGATCATCTCCTAGCTTGTTTTAAAGATGACCTTTACATTTAATTATTCTTTCATTTAAAGCTTGAGAGGATAATACATTAACGGCATTGTGTGTCTTCATTTAAAACGAAGACAATATCTTCCGTTCCGGCGGATGGAAGTCAGGCCTTGTATGAATTAAGGTCTCATACTAATATATACATGCGGTAACCTTTTTTATTTATATATTTATTTACTTATAAATTATTATTGGTAAATGATTATTAGCATTAAGTCATCAATAGTTAATCGTTTGTGCGAGTACATGGGTAGAATTGAGATCTTATCCAAGTATGACTAAAATCATATTTGTACTGAGTTATAGAATACCACCTACAGGTAAACGTTGCGGAAAGCTTTTTTCAAATTTTAAATCCTTACTTAAAGTAAAAATATATAAATCTAAATACTTGACTTGACTTGGACTGTATTTGGCCTAGGGGAGATGTGAATGTTTTGAGAGGAATTACGATTCTAAAATAAAGTGACGTAAGTTGTCGATAGAGGATGATTTGGATTTTTTTATCTCAACATTTTCAGCTTTTACAGAGATGTCCAGGATTAAAATTTTATTCGCGAAATATAATAGTTTTAGATGAAATCTGTAAACATAGAACGTAGTGTTTCGCTAAAATCTACTGAAATCACGTTCCCGGTTGATTCATATCGAATAAGCTTCTTGTGGTACTTATAACCGTAAATATATACTTTCGCAAAAATTTGATTTCCTTCCAAATTTCGTTTTATTTATTACTGCGCAAGTGAGAACGGATAATTCCAGCCGAAATAAATTACGAGCTTATCAACGTGTGCACCTGACCGATTGGATCAATTTTAGCGCGGCCGAGAAATTATTTTTAAATCGAGTGGATATTAAATTGCGAAGCGCGGATGATTCTATTTCAAAAAATAATTCCAACCCTTTCATCTCGCGTGAGTGATGGCCAATATGGAAGTGTAGCTGTCGACCCATTCTTCATCGAAATGAAAATCTGCACCGTCCCTCTTTCTCCGTGACCGGGAGGGACAAATCCATCGAAATCTGGAACTCGAACTTTTCCTAAAACAATATTTTCCATATAGCGCGAAGATGTCTTTTCTCAATAGTGAGGATCGATTGGATTGAGTGTCGCAGCCCGCTCTCCTCGCACTTTACGGGAAGATGAGGCGGCGGTCTCCACAAAGAACGACCATAGAATGCGACCCTCTTGGGAATTCTGCCCCTTCCCTCCTTCTTTTACCACCTCATACTAATCCCTATCACACACTCCTTCCTCATCTTTATCTCTTTTCGACCTTACATCTTCCTCTCCACCTTTCTCCCAAATCCTTTCCCTCTGATTCTCCCTTACATCTCCCATCCTCCGTGACCGCATCCCACATTCCTTCATGTTTATTCTCAAATTCTACACCTCCACCTTATTCTTCCCCCTCTCTCTTACTTTCTTCTACCCTTCTTCCTTCTCCTTTGGCTCTCTTTCTCTCGGATCTTTCTTCATTGGCGGTAAATCACTTTCTCCTCAGTTTGTTTTATTGCTCTTCGGTCCTTCTTTTATTCTCTTTTGCCCTTCCATCCTTCTTTCTCATTAACTTGGGAGCGGAATCCTTTTCCAGCGCTTACCAAAGCATATGCTTCTCCATCCACTTTTCTCTTTAGAAGCTTTCTTTAAGAGTGTACACCTTCAATGGGTAATGTACGATGAAGTTTATATCTATGTATCACTCCATCATATTCAAGACCATCAAGATATACTAGAACTAATCGCTGGCGCATCTCACGCTAATTCCTTACGTCTCGGTGGGTTTTCTATCAAATTCGCCGCGATTTACATCTATGAGCTTAAATTTGTAAAGTAGATATTTTCCTACATCCAGACGTAGTCCGTGATAATTGGATTAATGTCTTCCACGCGAAGAGAATTAAATTGCAGTGATTTATCATTTAGGCACTTTATTTTTGCGTAGTGAACATATTTTTACATTCAGTCGTAATCCGTTATAATAGGTATTAATATTCCTTCATCACGACTGTAGTCTAGCCTGTTTTTATTTATACTTTGGCTACAATCAATAATATACGTCATAGCATGACGTATATTATATTTTATATGACGTATCACTCTAGACAAGCAGGCAGTTCTCGAGGGAAATGTTGATGTCCTAAAAAAAACAAATTCGGAAAAATTTCTTTTAAAACTGCCTCTCATACAGCAGAACTGACTACATAATCAAAATCGATGTAAATATATTCTCGTTAAAATCAAAATATAATGAAACGACGAAGCTTTATTATGACGTAGCATAAGATGTTCACCATAGATTAGTTAGCGGAAAGTCATTCTCTTTCATTTACTTCCCATGTAATGCCTCCCATTTGCTCAATTGTAACGTTCCCATTCACGCTAACCTCCGCTGCCTTTTTCCTTGCCATTTTCTCTTCCCCCAATTGTCATCGGCGCCTCCTCGACCCCTTGGATATCGACGTGAACCCATCAAAAGGTCTTCCGCTAAAGTCACCGAATCTCAGTAGTGCGAGGGAATAGAGTCAACGTTCATTGCCAATACACACGAACTTTAAAAGAATAAGTTAGAGGGGAAAACACCCTCTCGGCCCGAAATCCCTTATCTTTCCCTTATGTTTTTACCTTCGGACTATCACTTTTTCTCCGCTCTCCTTACACAGCTTGGAAAAGGGACGCAAATGTTTTAGATCCAGGATACCCTTTATAATAAATTCGGGAGATTTGCGAATCCTCTTGCCGCAAGGAGGAGTTTCTCCCCTGGCGAGATTTGATAAGCTATATCCCTCCAACTTTTTACCCTCCCAGGCAAGACGCGTACGTTTCCCACTTTACATACGAAATTTCGGATAAAATCCCAGGGATTCAGGCAACGCGTTCCAGATCGGGTGTTTTCATTACTATTTTATTTAAGCTCGTACCAGTGAAAAAGAGGGCTATCTTTTCGTGTCCTTTTTCAGAGCTACACCTGATGAAGGCTTAAAAGGATTTGGCTATGGAGAAATTCATAAAGTGCCCAGAATCTAGCTTTACCGCGCCTGGGATGATATAAAATTGGAATAAATTTTAATGATACTGTCCTGCTATATGTAGCGAGTAACTGGTAAATAAAAATCACGCTAAGATGAACGCTAAGCCAAATTTCATTCCACCCTCCTGGTAACGATAGTACTTTGCAAACGACTGTGAGCGGGAATGTTTCGATTGGCTTACCTGTGTTTATGTTTATAATACCGTCTTTCACATTATAGATTTGAGATATTCGAACATTTTATGTATTTCGCTTGTGATATTTCCTTTGTTTCGTCATTTGAACTTTGTCCCAACATTGTGGATTCTATTACCTTATATAAATGAGCATTTTATTTACGAAACCATCTTATTACAGACTTAAGAATCATTACATTGGTAGCTTTTGTCATCGGCTGAAGTGCGGACGCCTTATTAAGGTAACTGGAGGGACTTTGACGAAACCCGCGTTATAGCCATGGAGTTGGCGTTTCCAACAAAACACCGCTTTAAATAAAATAACAAAAGTAATTCAACTTGCGCAGTGAATTTTGTGCAGTTATTTTGTTTTCAAAAATTCCCATGTATATTTCAATAAATATCAATACCTATATGCAGTCTATAAAACAGACCAATTTTTAAATAGAAATAAAACGGCGCTATAACAAAATAGCGCAAATAGTGCTTGCGTTGAACGGAAACACGTAAGGTACTCTAAATGAAATTACAAAATCAAAATGAATCGATTGAAGTATGCGAGTGTTGTGATGAAACCCTAATAACGCAATTTACCCGCGAAACCGCAGATTGGAGGCCGCCACCAAATTAGTTGACCTCGACGGTAATCAATCTATAATTAGCCCATCATTCGGCATAAACTGAACGTAATTGGTCGATTCGAGAGCTAAACAGATTTCCGCCCCGATACTTACGATTCGTTTGCCCTAAATTAAATCCTCCGCGTTTTCAAAGCGTTTCCGCAAACGTGATAATGGATATATGTATCCGTTGCGCCATTGTTGGCCGTTATAACAGTAGGATAAAAGTGTTGCCGCGTCTGCGTTTGAAGGCGACGTTGCGAGATTCTCGGGTCGGATTTTTGCGTTTACGCCTAACCTTCGCTCGTAAGGAAGAAAAAGCCGCGACCGATAAACATGGTGTCGGGTCGATTCTCTTTATCGCCGACTTTTCTCCGCGCAACCTTCGGCGGCCCTCATTTTTTCTCATTTATCTCCGGGTCCCTTCATCCCTCGACCCGACCCTGAAAATCCGACCCTTTCTCTTCCTTAGATCCCCTTCCTTGCTCAATTCCTCTATATTCGCGTTCGCATCCCATGGACATCCCTCCGAGCCGTTACTTTCGTATCGTAAATTCTAAGCGGGGATTTTATGCAGGTTTTCCTCCCGTCGTTTAACTTCGCTCGTGCCGTCTTTTGCGGCAAAATGTCGATGGAAACATCGCCCCGAGAGTCTGGTCTACAAGATATATGTCTCGAAGACACCCATCAATGTTTCTCTTACCATTAGGCAGCAGAACAACTACATTTACATCCGACCTCAACTTGAGAATCGATTTACTTAAGATATTCAATGCACGCTTGAGTTTTCTATCATTCAGTAGTTTCAGGTGCTTCAATTTTCTCAATTCAATGTAATTTCTTTCATTTTTCGGTGACTTACCCCACCCTTTAAGTCATCTAAAATCTTCTGCAGTCTTTCCCTTGCATTATACCCTCAATTTTCTTCAACAGTTCTTCTCCTCTCAATATTTGTCCCACCCAGTCCCTTTGTCAACACGTAATTACTTTGATTAAAACCCTCTCTTCCCCAACCATCTCCAGCACCTCCGAGTTTAGTTTCCTCTCAACCTAGATTACGTTTTCTATTCTACTCCACACTCACATCTCGAAGTTATTCAAACGTTTTATTTCCTCTTTTCTTACTCTACACGCTTCACACCCACACAACATAATACTCCACGTCAAGGATTTTAACTACGATCGTATATTTTCGTAATACCTTTATCAAAATCACTGGTTATCAATTCCCTTCGCTTCATGAAGGCTTCATTGGCTATTATATTTTTGATTTTTTATTCCCAATAAAGAGGTTTTAAAAATTTGAACTAAGGACAGATGGATAAAAATGGCTTAGATGGTGCATGTAATGTAATGTTTGAATGAGTTAAGACATACGTAGGTAAATATAAGACCCAAATATGTAAAGAGAACAAAGAATTTTTCTGAAGCGAAAGATGTATGCGAGAATAGGAAATTGTAGAATAGTATTTTGAACATATACACCTTTGTTGAGGCAAACAATTCTGAAAGCGGATGGAATGAGTGATGAACGATATGTCTAAATGTAAAGAATCGACTGTGAGAACTATCAAAATGCTTTCTTATCATGAGAAAAACGTATTTCGTCTCTCAAACTCTTTTGAAAAGCTCCAAGGACCCTGAGGTTCCGAGGACTGCGTACGGCAGCACTTTTCGCACGGCTCGAAAAGTCCCCTTCAAATGCTAATAACAATTCAAAACACATTTTCCAGGCTACTAAGCTTGAAATACCCTTCAACGGTAACGAGATAAAAGGGTTTCTGCGTCCGCGGATAAAACTTCAGCTCGATTATCCTAAACTTCACCCGTATTATACACCGAAAAAACCTTTTGGTTGAACCAACCAGAAAATTAGTAGAAGCGACCTCCGAGAGATGTCGATAAAGCCTCAACCATAGAAATTGTATTTACAATTTGTAACTGATAACTAAAAGGAAAAAAGGAACAAGGCTGTGTTATTAACATTAACATTTATAAGAGCTCTTTTAACTCTTACTTCGAAACTGTTGGTTAAACTAAGTTTTCAATTGTTAAGATTACAAATATAGCTGTTCCGTGTATATTTTTATAGTTTATAAATGGCCCCATTTCATCCCGTGTAATCAAGAAGATAAAGAGATATTTTTGATAATGTGGCACCCATCGCGGTCGTCACTAGAAATTTATTAAAGTATAGAGATTGAAATAGTCACAGAAGCCATAAACTTGCAAATTTGATGATATCTGTCAGAACCTATCGTCCTAAATTTCCACGAGAAAATGTAGAGAGAAGTGATTATAGTCTCCAGTAAAAACATCTTGTTTAATATTGTATTCACTGAATGCAGAAAATTCTCTCGAATGATAATGCTTCTAAATGTGCGTTTATACAGCCATGAAGTCTACTCGATTCAGAAAATGTTTCTGGCATACTCTTGCAAATAAAATCCAAAGAGCAAAGATATCAAATAAAGATACTAGGAATTTTTATTACTAGCGTATGCTCGAGGTTTCTTCTCTAAGCCTTGAAATTTTCTTTATAAGATCATTTTAAAAAAGTGAGAGAATTGAACATTATGCAGGAACTTTTCGCTTTGAGGAAGATCGGATTCAACAATTGCTTAAAATATTACGATGGTAGCTTAAACCTCTGCAGTAAAAGCATATCAGATAAATTGCCTTTACTTCGATCTGATATTTCGTCTATTGTAATCAGTAAATAATAAATATTTTCTACACTAAAAACTTAAAACCTTCCGGACTTAATTTGAAAGCAAAGGAGTATTCTTTTCGATTAAATTTTAATTTTTCTTTCCTTGTATTTGAACATAATACCTTACTGTAGCGAAAGAGCAAGGAGTAGATAATGTTTCAATGGCAAGAAATGGCAAGTATGATTACCATCGTGTATGTCCTTCCTCGAATATTTTGAGTCTCTTAGTGGTTGTAAGAGTTATAAATGACTTTGAGTAGTTTGTCTTTACTCTGATAAATTCCATTACGGATCTATTTGAAGAAAACTGATAGCGGAATAGAGGATTTCGGTTACGAAATTTGTACGCCCAAGCTACCAATAAGTTTTCAAGAAAGACCGGCATTTTCTAATTTCAGCGAGGAAACGATGACTCGTGAAAGTTGAAAGGTTTCCGTGAACACAAAAAGTATCTATAAGCGTGTCACGTTGTTGATCAGTTGAAAAATTTCGATTCATACAAATGCGTTCCTCATGCAGCATTTAATTTGTAACTCGATGTGTCAGTAGCATTTTATCTGAAATGGAGTCGGTAAGACTTTGTCGATGAACAGCATTCCGTGGACCACCTTTTCAATTTCATCGATTAAGAATTCCCTATACTAAATAAATAACGTTGAAAATGCAGCGTGTGAATCTTTTTTGTCGCTCAAATTCATGGACAGCATTAAATGACAGAGATACCCTAAGGAAGCGTTCTCAAAGCATTGCTGAGACGTGTCATTTGGTATTAAAAGCGTCTTGGAGTAGCGCACTCCACCCCAGAACACTTCTTGCGATGCTAAAAGACGTTCGTAACGCGCCAAATTAATTGGCTCCGCTAATGGAATCGCTGCAAGAAATATTAATTACTTGAGGAATCCAGCGAGCGAAAAAAGCTAACAAGGATCGAGCGTCTCCATTAGGGTCTCTTTCCTAGCAGTTGATCATTTCCTCGGAACTAAAAATTAGAAAAGAGAGCATCTGCTCCGTCGACCCGATAATCAGCGCACCCGAAATTAATTCGTCTCATTACCTTTAATTTTCCAGGAGAGGATCCGAGCGGGGGCGGGGGAGGGGGAACAGGAGGGAGTGGGGGAAAAGAGGGAGGAGGCACTGCGGGTAGCGGAGGAGGAGGAGGAGGAGGTGGAGGAGGCGGTGGAGGCGGTGGAGGAAGCAACGTTGTGAGCGGCAGGATGCCGGAACAAAGCAACGATTACCGCGTGGTGGTGTTTGGAGCCGGGGGCGTGGGGAAGAGTTCCCTCGTCCTCAGGTTCGTCAAAGGGACGTTCCGAGAGTCATACATACCGACCATCGAGGACACGTATAGACAGGTGAGACACATTCCTCAAGAATAACCACAATTGGAGAATATGGAACAAATATAAAAATAAAAATTTTCTTTGCTAAGGGAACGGTTGATTTGAAATATTCAACAAAGGAAATCTTCAGTTCCTTGCCTAAAAATAAAATAAGTCAACACCCTCAATTTTTCATCATCAACATCTCTGTCTAATTCATGCTTAATGATTAAGCATGAATTAGAGAAAAAGTAAAGCATAAGTCCCTGGGTAGAATGGAGGTCAAATTAGTTTATGATGATAAATGTTTTGGAAATTGCAAGCATTAAAGATCAGAGGTCTACATGGTTAGAGATAATAATAAATCGTTATAAGAATAAAGAAGTCTGGGCTTGAAAAACAACACAGACAAACCAACCATCACTTGCAGTAGCAATATTGTATCCATTTAGTTTTAATCCACAAATCTGAAGAATGTCTAATTTGTGTTTTTATCTGAGCAAATATATATATGTATAATATGTTATTTATCAATGATTACTGAAACCATAACTGAGTTTTCATAGATGAAATTTGAACCCATCAACAAAGGTGAATGAACTTATAAAAGGATCAATTTTATGCTAAATGTTCATCAATATACTCCTGTTTCATAAAATCATATATTATTTAAAGAGTCATACTTCTCATCACTCATTATGAATCCACTAAATGTGGATACCTTGAATTCAAGGTCAATAATAAAGGCTCCATGATTTTATACAATAGGAAACTATTAAATAAATCATAAAAATATATTTCACTCCAGTGATTGCTTTGCTGAATTATGCTTGCAATAAGTGGAGGGGATTGTTAAGAAAAAAAGGATTCAAAAAAAATTTTCATAAATCTCATGGTCTCAAAATATATTTTATGTAGCCTAATTATGGAATTATAGAACATCAGAGAGAATAATTTCACACAGATGTTGAAATTTGGATGAGGGGCAATACATTTACAGTAAAAATCTTTATTGCTATTTAGATTAAACAAATGGGTTCTGCAGAGGGTACATGATGAGTTGGAATAACATAAATATTGGTAATAAACTTATGTAAAATCATGTTTGCAGCTTGTAACTATTAATTTCTTTGAAATAATAAAATATAAATCATCAGTAGTGTACAATTTCAATTACAAAGTTTGAGATAATTCAAGTAACTTCCATGAATACAGGATGGTAGTGTCAAAATATATGATGAAATGCTAGAAGTATACTAATGACAATCTTCCTCATGCATCAGTTGACTGGCTGCAATTTTATGTCATGTCATTTCTAATCTCAAATATAACTTTTAAACCATAATTCAGGAAAATCACCTCATGCAATTTCATATTTAAGAGATCTACAGGGTGCGGCAACATAACTTCCTTTTTTCGCATCAAAAAGTATTTAAAATAAGGAAGTTGTGTTGCTGCACCCTGTATTTGAATAATCCTAAGGAATTTAATCTCAATATCTACTTTTCAGGTTATCAGCTGTAATAAGAATATTTGTACCCTTCAAATTACTGACACGACTGGTTCTCATCAATTTCCAGCCATGCAGCGGCTAAGCATATCAAAGGTAACATAGTCTAACTGTTGGTGCCACAAATAGCCTCTTTCCTTCTCTCTTATTCTCTCTATTTCTCATCAAACCCCAAGTTGGATCATACTCTTTATTATATATGATAATGTTCCTTCTCCTGAAAAAAAGCATTTTGTGATTTCTTTTTGGAATATGAATCTCTATTATGATAAACAACCCCAGAATTATAAGATGGTGCTTCCACCAAGTTTTATTAATTCTATTAACCTCTCCGTTTTCTTTTTTATACATAATTTAGATTTTCTTAATTTTTACGCTTTTATACATCTGTATATATGCATACGACTTTATTTGAGCCTAAATTAGAACTAAATAGCCCCATGTTTCATATAACTCATCAGAAATAGAGAAAAGGGAACTAAAATCCAGCTACAATTAGATTAACACTTTTAAAAGTCACAAATCTGTGAATAGATCCAAAGAATACAGAGTAAAACTTAACACCAACCTGATGGCTAGAAATCAATTTGAGGATCCAAGCATATTCCTGACTCCCTCTCCATGCCATAAAAGAAACGGACAAAGGGAACTGCTCAAGCTTCCATATAGAGCCAGGCTGGACCAATAAGGAACACTCAAGAGATCCTCTGCAATGAATATGATTAAAGGAAACATAGTATAAGTTCAAGTATTCAGTTTAAAGATAAAAGATGCATTTGAAGTCAAAATGAACTAGTAATGTAAGTCAGGTAAACTGATAGTTATATTCTAAAAGCATATTATCCCTTTTGGCCAGACAAGAAGGGCTTTTGTACAGGGCCTTATTCTTTCAGGGGTCACACAAATTTTTCAATCAAATTCGAATAGAGCATCACTTCCTTCATACCTGAATCTAGTATATTTATTATCTTTCAAAGGAAAATAAAAATGGGAGCAATTTTGTTGTTTTTAGCTTTTCTTATATTTTATAAATATGAAAAAATAAATTATAGTCCTTGTCTGGTACTAAGATGTTTCTCAAGTAACTAATATCGCAATATATCACATCATAAAATACTTGGACTCAATAATGCATATATGATACCCATGGCACAGAACTCCACTACACAATTCATCATTTGTCTGGGAGGCCTGTAGCTGTACCAATTATCTGACAGAAGATGATACAGTTGAACTTTTTCCATAAGCCATAACATCATTGTAACTTACTTTATACTTCACTTTCATACTAAAATTTTTCCCTCCCTTCCATTTTCAACGTAACTGAAAATTGTAACCCAACTTTTCCAACGAGACACATTCAATGGCATTTTTCCCACTTTATCATTGATTCTATGTTTTTAACTGTCTTTACCATTTTTCTACGAAATTGCTTTGCATATACAAAAAATCCTTTCTCAGATTTGATTTCTTAGCTTGGAGTTAATGTCTCTCGACATCTCATCTCAACCTCATTTTAGTCTATTGTCAAATTAAAAATTTTTCATTTATCTTTCTTCAAAGACAAAAGATCTTCCGCCAACTCTTTTATCCATCAAATGCATCATATAAACTGTAATTTAAGCCAAATATCCTGTATCTTTCCAAACCTTTTTAAACCCAACATTTAAGAAAATTTTCAATGATCTGCCTAAATTTTGTCACAAGAGGTACCAAGAAGTTCTTCCTTTGGCATCTGCAGAATGCTTATACCCTCTTAGTCTGAAATTATTTATCTTACTTTTCCCCTTTTATTTACAAAATCAGTTAATTTTTAGTTTAGACAATTCATTATGCTCTAAGTTTTCACAATATGTTTATTTTTTGGAAGAAAGGAGTTACATGTCTACCTTCATTGAAAGAGCAAAAGGATTTTCCTCTACATACACAAATATGTTGAAAGTGAGCCTTACATATAATATAATGAATTGAAATAATGACCATCACAATGATTCTCATTTTTCATAATAATAAAATAATTTGACACAAAATAATTATTTCTGAAAAATGAGACAAATAATCAAAGGGCAAGAAGGGATGCATTCACTTTATAATATTTGCTATTGATACTATGGATATGAAGTAAACTGAAGAGTATTTCAGTCTCCTCTTCATTAAAACCACCTTTCTCACCCTAATGCTTAGGTTTTTTGCATGTCCTTAGAGATTTGCTTGATTTCTTTGAACCCATTCTGTTAGCACCAAATGCTAGCTGAATGCAATAAAAAATATGACATAAGATAAGAATATACAACTCGGTGAATATTTTGTTTCATTGCTAAAAGTTTTGCATCAATCCTCTTGCTAACAAAATAATAATAATGGAATACATGGAAGGCAGTCCCCAATAGTGAAGTATTCTTGCATGAATTGTTGAATGAATCGGAGCATTTACTAATAAGTTAGCAAAGAATACTAATAAAAGAAATATTGATGTATATTCAAATTTTAACTTCCTAATCACTTTTCTTGTCTCATGTTTTAGGGTCATGCTTTCATCTTAGTGTATTCAGTCACATCAAGGCAATCCCTAGAAGAGCTGAGACCCATTTGGGATGCAATCAAAGAGACAAAAGGGGCAGAACTTGAAGGCATACCAGTGATGCTGGTAGGGAACAAAAGTGATGAAGGAGGGGAAGATGGAGGAGGGGGTGCACGGGAGGTGCGACCAGAGGAAGGCGAAGCAGAGGCACAAAGGTGGGGTTGCAAATTCATGGAGACATCGGCAAAAACCAATCACAATGTGAAGGAGTTGTTTCAGGAGTTGCTCAACATGGAGAAGAACCGGAACATATCCTTACAACTGGACTCAAAAAAGAAGGGGAAGGGGGGAGGTGGTGCTGGAAAAGGAGCAGGGAAAATGAAGGAGAAGTGCTCTGTCATGTGAATAGTTTTCACCAAAGTGTTGACCTTTTTACTTTTCCATTCCTCTTACTTTGATTTATGAGTTCTGCAGGGCTCTATGGCAGTTTTAATTCAATAGCATCAAGATCTGAGGAAAAGAAACCCTTCTTAAAGTAATTACTTTGCTACAATTTGTGAAAAGTTAAAAATGTTCTTGTCCCATCCATATGTTTGGGATCAGTGAGTCCCGATGAAGAATTATGTATACAGAAATAAATTCATGCATTTGTATACACACCTACATGTATAATCATGAGTGGGTGTAAAATTATGTGAATTGGTTATGAAAGAAAATTTTTAGTGAAAACAGTGCATAAGAAAGGTAAATGTTTAAATTTTACCTGGATTGTGTAGTGAATATTTTTTTCTGTCTATAATGTGTAAATTTTCTGGGGTTATTCCTTAGCTCGTGAATAAGCTTTAGGGAAAGCAGTGATTTTTTGCAAAAGAAGCAAAAGATTGTTCCTGTTTTCAGTGATGCCGGGAGGCAAGTCAACAAAAGTGAGATGAACCAAAAATGAAACAATTTATAACGTGAATTATGCATTTGATGCAACCTTCTGAACACCTTAAATGTGTGAATTATTCTTATCTTCTTAAATCTCATCTACTACCATCTCTTGTTCTATTTACATCTTAATAACTTCTCTCTCTTTCGCCTGATATATCTTGTACATATTTAAATAACTCCCGTTTGCTTATAGAAAGATTTTAATCAATTTGCATTCAATAATATATATTTGACATTTATTCTTTCTTAATGGTTATGGGAATGATGAAAGGTTACATTCCTGAACTGAAATTCTGGGTGACTGAAAATACTCAAAGTTGGGAATTAAAACATTGAGTTCTTTCAATGCATATTTTAAACCCTATTTTATCATAGATTAACATCATCGCATAAACATAATACATTTTGTAATAAAATATACTATCCCTTCAATATCTAATTTGCCACCAACCACAATTAAACCTTTTTCTAATTATTTAAATAGAGTTGTGCCTGGAAACTAAAGTATGCCAAAAGGATTCAGATATTAATTCACTATAAATAAAAACTTGAATCTAATAAAGGTTAGATAAAATGGCAGATGATAAGAAGAACTTTCATTGTTTTATGCTATATGCATATCTGAAAATTCATTCAGTACAACTATTCTGTAATTAATAATTTCAGACTATCATACTCATTGGACTGCTGCATGAAAACATGCAATGATGAATGCATGGCAAGAATTTATACTTTCAAATCATTGTTTCTCTAACCTCTTTATGTTAACCCTCCTAATATTTCACGGAATTCAAAATGATCAAAATTGAAAGATCGCCGAAAATGCAGCAGCTCAACACTAATGTAGATAATTTTTTAGAAGAACAAAAAATTCTGAATGATCCTACAATACGACTGTTAACATAAAAAATAATTACATATGCATTAAGTTGAAAATAATTTGTAAATAATAATACTTTAATGTGGATGAAAAAGGTGATACACAGATAAACCCAGAAGTGCCATATTTTCACTTCTAACATGCAACGAATTCAATACTTCCAAATCTAACCAAATGAAAAATTTGGTAAAAATAAATGTTATTGATTGCGTAAAAAATAGAGTTCAAACATATTTTGAAAATAGAAAAGTTGTTTGGACGGAAAGACTGATAATTTGGACTATCCAAGGGTCTCATGAAATTTGTTATTCTGTTATGCTGTAGAGAAATCATTACTAGGTAATAGGTAATAAAAGTACCATAAAACAAAAGGTTTTGGAAAACTATAAAATCAGCTTAATACAGCTCTGAATTTTTGGCAGATAAATCATAATAATCATAAACTTCGGCGATTATAATAACTTCAACATTTTCACATTAATTCAAGAAATGAAATGTCTTTATGATTGGTTTACTAACCAATATAGAGGACTTATTTAAGTCAATACATTAAAGATAATTTTTGACAAAATTTTCATATTTAACTAATTAAAAAAAGAAACGTATGCAATGATGAATCACCTTTTCCAATGAAGCATATCAAAACTTTGTTAATTTTTAACAATTCTTAAAATGATCTGAAAAATACAAAGTAAACAAACAGAGAAAGATTCTGAATTGTTAATATCAATTTCTGTTTTATAAAAATCTATTTAATGCAGTGACATAGTAATTTTAAGCTTGATGAAGTTCTTTTTTATATTTAAATTATTACACTAAGTAATCATTGTCAATTGCTCACCCTGTTGTGGCAATTAAATGGAAATACCACCTAAGATTATACCTAATGCATAATCACCACTGGCACAATGAATAAGGGAGATAAAATACATACTACGGTAATTATTTTGACAGCCTGAAGCTGTAACATGCCAAAACATTCAGAGCTAAATAGAGATTGAGATTTAAGTCAAACTAAAAATATCAAAGTACGGGTTTTAATCTCTTTACCACAATGTAGCACCATCTATTATAGATATAGATCAATGTTTCTTGTGCTGATTTAGTCCAGATGAATTACAGCTGAGTTGTTTTAGAATTACAGATACAGTAATAAAAGAGTGTTTTGAGGTCTACTAGAACTTACAAAATGTATGTTAAAGCAGATTTAAGTTTATTCCATTCACATAATGTGATGCTCTTACTAAATGTTCAATATCTTACAATGTTATAGATATTATTATGCTTAAAATATTCGCAATTCAAAATAGGCTTTCTTATCTGAAATTTTTAACATGAATTGTTGTTTTTAAAGTGAATCTTAATATATTTCTAATATCATTGGTCCCAAATATATTATTTGTTTGAAATGGCATCATATTTATTGGCAAAATAAAATCCAGATTGAAAGAAGGTAAAAGACGGGATTATCAGGCAAATTGTCTTTTAGTATTCACAAGAAACTCATTTGACTCATACTGATGGTTATTTTGGACTAAAAAAGTTAGTCCATTGGGTTTAAATAATGTTACACTGCCTCCAGCACCTACATCTAATATGAAAATTTGCCATAATTAGTGGTAAATGGAACATTTGAAGACAATACAAAGACATGAGTTGCTGAGTCATCCCATTTTTTAGGAGGAACACATCACCTCATTGTAGGAGTATTTCACTTTTTTCATAATCCACTCATCAAAACTGGCATAACGTCTTGTGCCACACAAGAGAAGACATAACCTATCCAAAAGGATTCCCATTATTGCATAGCATTTTGTTTTAAAAGAAAAATTTATAATTTCATTACAAAACAATGAACTTGTATCAATAATAAATTATTGCTCCTATTGTTTCCATTTGGCACATACTTTACAAAATGCTATTGTTTATCCATGTTTCTTTTAAAAGATGTGTCTACAGTGGAAAATGTACTTGTTGAAGAAGGAATTTGAAGCACAAGGTATTGATTGTACTTTTAATGAAGTGTGTGTATTACACTGGATGCATTTACTACAAAATGAAGAAGTTGTATTTCAATGGGTTTATGTATTTTCAGGTGCTTTCCTCTCAGAATCAAACAACATTAATGTGTGCAGGACTTAAAATAATATTCAAATAATGTGATAATATTATCTTTTCTATTTCTGTATGAGGAAATGCTGTACAGTTTGTTTTATGAAATTACTTCAAATAATTTCATTGTATGTTCCTCTTATAGAATTTTCAACATGAAAATGTATATTTCAGACATCTATTTTTAAGGCAGTAGAATTAAGGACTTTTAATCTATGGTTATAGTTCTCTTTATTAAGCATTCTTAATGCTGAAAGAGTGTGTGCATCTTTTTTAATGAAAATGATTTCATACCTCATATTCTGATGTCAACCCTTGGAAATTTATTTGAATCCTGAGTGCATATTGATCAATACAAATATTTTATGCTCAAAGAGTACTGCTCTAATAAAAAGATAGTGTAATTAATAAAAAGAAGACTCACGCTAAATTACCCTTCTAAGAAAAGTTGTTCAGTATTCTTTAGAGGCTTTAAGAATCCTATCATATAATATGTAAGCTGTGGTAAAATTCATCTTACCAAAAACTGGAGAAAGAAAGGAAGAAATAAACACTTAATTTGAGAATTTTACTTTCAATGCAAAAAGCCTGAAATCCACATTCAATCACAGCATACACAACAAAAACTCTAACTAAGGCAACTGGAATCATGTAAATCTAGTGAGAAAATCAGTAACACCTACAGTGTTTGCATTCCATCAAAATTAAGGTTAGACTTCTTTTCCTATAATTTGAGGCTACAAGATCATTACTTTTCATTACATACAAACAACAAAGTTTATACAGTTATGAAAAGTTATTACCACATCTCAACTAAATTTTTTTTTCAAACTCATAACAAAATCAGTGAAGAAAGGTTTTTGAGCAGGTCCACTTATAAATATAAGTCTGCAGAGGACAGTATTTATATATATGATAAAGAAAATAAATTACAGAGGAAGACCTTGATTAAATTATGACTAAGCTGGTAGTAAGACGGATTGTCAAAAGGGAATAATCCCTGTGGCCTGGAGAGCTGTAACAAACCAACCCTTAGATTTCTACACCTTTATGATGAAGAAAATTAGAAACCTTCACATGAAAGCAGGCCTTGTTGCTTTACCTTGATAACAAGAATATTTTTCAGCTTTTTGTATAGGACAGAGAATATCCATCTTTCATTCATTTGCTTTTATGTCTTTTTATGGCTGTGATGATATGAAACCTACCAGGTACAAAACAATCCCAATTCACCAGAGTTATTAAGTAGTTTGGGAGAAATAAATACAGAAACTCTAATTTAAATTATCAGAAGTTAATACCTCCATTTTTATGACGAGTTTGAAGATTATGACATTTTAAGTTTTTCCATGTTTTAATTCATAATTTCATCTAAAAATTACTAGATTTAATTTTTGTTCCTAAAATTTACTCAATTTATTGAGTATTATTGGGTAGTGGGTACACTGTACACTGTAATCTCTATAATTATCAAATAATAATAAATGAAAAATGTTGAGGAGGGCATTGCCTTTGCACTACTAATGTGCAAAAGTTGTCATATCTTCATTGAAAACTTACCACCCAAAATTAGCCAAAATCCCAAAAACCCAGGAGCAAACTAAAGTTTTTATGGATAAAGCTTTCCAAAAAAACAGGTAAATCTTATCCCTTTTCACTGGTTTCTCTCTTACAATTTTTGTTCTAACAATCTATTGATCTATGTCTTCTGCCATTGGTAAATTCACTGAGTCTAATGTTAAATAATTTAAAATCCTATAGCAATTAAATTGGTGCATTAAAAAATAAAATTCCATTAAATTTCATGCAAATCAAAAATCATTAACTTTAGATGATTAAAATCTGTAGCTTAACTTTATATTTTTGACTCTTGTTAAAATTGATTAGACTAAAAAGGACTGAATACAGCATTCGTTTGTCCCAATATATTCATAGAACATTACGATTAGTTTTTAATTAATAGCATAACATGGTAGATGGAATTCTATTTTAAATTTTGAGGTTGGTTCTCTCCCAGCCCTTAACTGACTATTAATTCAGGAAAGAGAAAATGTTTATTTTTTTATTTATTTCATTGATGCTTTTAACCACATAAATGATTAACTATATATTTAACACTTACTTACTTATTTTTTGAATATCTATTAATTAAGATGTGCATGGCCTTTAATTATAAGAAATTAATTCATTCACAATAAACTACTAGAACTACAAGCATAAGTGAACCAAAAATGACAGCTGAAAGAAATACAACTTGGGGAGAAAGTCTTTGAATTCAATTTTTGCATTTAGCTATGTATATTGGCTATCACTATGAACAAAATCCTTAAAAATATAAAAATATCTCATTGATTATTGATTATTAAAGTAAAAACAACATAGCACTTATACATAAACTTTGATGATTGAATTAAATTTAAATTCATTTCCATCGTGTAAACAAAACAAGGAGTAATTCAATAAAATATAAAGATGAATTAATAATCAGGGTCATCTTTCCTCTCAGCAGATAACACGAGCTATTATGACACCTGTTGGAAATACTTTCAATTCTTTACCTCCGAGTTTTTCATTTCTTATGAAACCATTACTTTCTGACTAATACAAGTTATTGAAATATTTAGTATATTTAAAAAGCATATGAACAATCCTTTGCAGAATTTTTCTCAGATAATTTCAGCAAAAGCATATTTCCGAACGTGAACATGGTAATGTAAGCCTGTGTATGGATCTGTAATTGAGAATCTGAGTCACTAAGGTAATTTCTAATCTCAAAGAATAAAATATTGGTGACAAATTAGTGCATATTCATGCCTTCAATCCACAGAGTTAAAAATTAAGTTTTGCATCCCCAACAGATTTCATAAATCTTCCTAATTGAAGTTTATCTCATTGATTTCCTTAAAGTATTTCTAATCTTCAATCAACTTAAGTGCCTCAGGAATGAATAATTTGTGAAAGAGCTGAGAGCCTAAAAGGCTAGAGGAGCCCTATGAGAAATTAAAAGTCGAAAGAGCAGAAAGTGTTGAGGGGTTCCAGAAACAGAATTCTGAGCTCTAAAAATATGGATGATTAACTAAACTCCATAAAGAGAAATCAAGGAAGTCTCTAAGGAATGAAGGACCAGAATATGTCAAAGTACTTGATGATTGGAAAGATCAATTATTGTATGAATAATAATAACTCATGAACTTCACAGTACAGAATACATATTGAAAAAACCTTTAGGCCGTAAATTACACTAGTGACTCATATTTTCAATAAGTTACATGACAATATGTTAAATACATTATGACAAATTAACAGAAGGTAATATTTTAAATGAATACCTGTTCACCTCCCATTCCCCTCTGCTGGACATACCCTTCATTTATGATTAATGTACCTTTCAATTACTGTGTTTTTATCTTCTTGTTTACCTTATATTGTATATTATTGACGAGGCTACTTTCGGGCCATATCTAATTTATCTTATCCTAAAATCTGTAAACTGCTTTTAACCTTACCCAACCAGATTCTCAAGTCCCACAGTTAAAATTCCTCACAACAACCTACTTCCCCCTTAAACTCCTCCCCTCACAACTATCCATTCAACCTCTTCCCCAACCCCACCTATTACCCCCTCCTGAAAGAGTATATAAAGAATCAGATATTATTTTCTTCACCTGAAGATGTTGCAATGCAATGAAACCCGGGTCGTGGTCTAAATAAAGGACTGTACTGTGGAAATTACTAAGTGTGTTTTATTCTGATAATAAAAAGTTACATGAAATTGAAGAAACAAGTATGTGACAAAAACATAAGAAAATTAAATGATGAAAACATATTTTAAGGGAAAATTCCTATTTATAGAGGCATAGGTAATTGATCTAATGATGATACTTAAACAACACAGTTTCAGAACCAGCAAGAAAAGAAACAATTCAATGTGCAAGCCATGATGAGAATAACAGCTTAAGGATAAGGACAAGACTAGCAAATGTTTATCTTTTTGACTTCTAATAATAATTAAAGCCAAATAATAATGTATGTACAAGATATTGAATAAGATGATGAAAGAACTAAATATGAACAAGAAATTAATGTAGTAGAAGGAAATTAACGGATGAACTTATTGTTTCATTCTGGATATTTCACAGACCATCTACATTTGCTAAAAATTAAACACAAGGCAATTAATAAAAAATAAGGAAATACATGGCAAAAATAATATCATATATACTAGTGCATATGCAAAAAGCTCCCCCTAGCCTGTACTCAAGTACTCCCACTTACCTATTTTCTGGTGGAAAAAGTAAAAAAATATGCTAGTAAATTCCCCATTTGCTGAATTAATGATTCTTTGTCAATATGTTACCGTTTTTCTATAAAATATTATATTATAAATATTAATAATATTATTAATATTGAAATAAATATTCAAATACATTTTATTTACTGATGTCTTAATTACTGTCATTTTATTGGTAACAATTTTTATTTTGAAATTTACCAGTAGCTGCTGCATTACCCACCCTAGGCTTATAGTCAAGTCAATTAGTTTTCCTAGTTTTTTTATAAAATTAGATATATTCTGGTTGACTTGTATTCAGATATATATGGCAAATATTCCAAAAAAATTGACTTTAACAATGGAAAACTGAGGAGACTTTCAATCAAAACCCACAATATAAGTTTCAGTTTAAAACATTCAGCTAACTTAGGTAATGTAAAAATAAAATTCTTACAAATAACTTCTAAAAATAAGTGCATAAAAATATTTTGTCATTGAACTTCACATAGCATTAATTCTGAGAAAATCCTGATCTAATCTTGCAATACATTAAAAAATAAATGGAAAATACTTTTATAGGGTAGAATTTTGCTCAAAAGGTTAAATTACATTTTCTCTATGGACAGAATTAGGTTTATATAAAATTTTGCTTAAGATATCTTCAAGAGAAATTATATTCTTTCTCCAGCAAAAGTTGATCTAAACTCAAATCGTTCAAATAATCTAAATTTATCATAGATTGCAAAATTCTATGTACAAAACATAACTTTAGTACTGAAAGAATACAGATGATTTCTGGATTCTGTCATTATTACTGCTATGCAAATTATTTTCCTTTGGTTTATACCTTCAAGATACCAGTAAATATCACAAAGCATCACATGTGTTTCACTTTGCATTAAGACTGCAAAAACTATGACTTTTCATAAACCATAGCTTACAGGGTTGTAGACAATGCTACAAATACTTGTGTGCATTTAGAACTCCTTAATAACATCTATTGCATTAAAATTTAATGTGTAACTTCAAAATGATGTAAGATAAAATTATTAGAATTTTAAAGTTATAATTTAAATTTTCAGGCATTATTCAAGAGACTATAATATCTTGTCATACCTGATATACTGGGTGTTTGTAGAATTTTAACAAATGAATTATGTAAATTCAATGATTTGAGAGATGAAGTCAATATGCTATATGCATTTCTTAAAAATTCCATACAGAAAAGTTTAATTTAGTTCACTGAACTTTACATGTAGTAATAATATCAAGAAAATAAAATTTCTAGAAAATGGTCTTCAACATCCTATAAATACTTCAGAAATTCACTTTTCAGGCTTTGATATCTACCTCCAAAAATTGATTTCTCCATCACTGGAAGAGATTTAAAATTGCTATAATTAGGAAGATGAATAACTTTTAGAAAAAAAAACTACATTGAGAGCTTTTTCCTTAATAAATAACAATGGGGATATTTTAATTATGTTAATCAATTTATTACTTTGAAGACACAAAATGAAAACCTAATTAAGAAAGAAATGCTGTTTTGACCTAACAATTCTGCAATTGGGAAAATGGATTTTCCATTGCCAAAAACTTACTTGCAGATTAGAAATACATTATAGGTAAACATATTATGTACCAACCATCCAATAATGGAAAATATAAGGAAATAAATATGAATGCTACCCATTAAATATTTTGAAAGCCAACACTTGGCGTCTATAACTTTTTGTAGGCTTACAGGGCATGACAAATTTTCCTGTTATCTTGTGCTGTATATTGAACCATTATTTCATTAGTGATCTTTTTAAAGAGTTTTTGTAAATATTTTTAGTTGCATCTAAAAGATTTCACATATTTGAAATTGGATTAAGATCAGATGATTGGGGTTGTATACCAATGAACCCATGGATTCATACCTATGAACCTCTTGCAAGAGGTTAGTACATATACATCAGTATGATCAGTATTGGTGGGATAACGATCAGGTGTAGGTGAACTGCCTATGACAATGTCAAGCAATCATTACTTGGTTTTCATGGTGATGTGCTTTGGAGCATTATCCTACTGCTGTTATTTAGACCAAATTTTTTGCACTCACAATCAGTCAAACTACTGCACAACACTTCAATTCAACTTCAAAAAAAAAAGTCAAATGCTATGCAGAGATTCTTGCTGAGTACCAGTGTGGATTCAGCTCTGGCAGCACTACCGATCATACATTTGTCATGAGACAAATAATGGAGGATTTGGATATGACATTGATTTAAATATTTTATTTCTTGACTTCCGACAAGCATTTGACAGTGTTAACCAGAATGAACTGCACAAGGTTCTAGAGGAATATAGCATACCTTCAAATATTATAAGATCAATAAGAATGACCATGAGTGATAAGGCAAGAGTAAAAGTAAACAGAAGGTTGAGCAAGGAATTTAAATACACCACAGGAGTGAAGCAGGGAGATGGGCTCTTAGCCATAAAATTCGATTTGGCTTTACATAAAGTGATAGGTGCAATAGATCAAAAGGGGACAATATTTGGAAAATCCAACCAGATCTGGGCATATTCAATTGATATATGATAATGCTCTTATCAGAAATCAGGAGACTACCTCGGGAATTGACAGAAGGGGAGAAGAATATGAGGGGATTTCATGCTTCAGACATCTGGTATGACCAGAAATGGAGGATATGTCGCTATACAAAGCTGATTCATTTGATTGGAGGCCAGGATATTGCCTGATTTTTGAAATCAAGGAGATTGGAGTGGTTGGGCCGTCTAGAAAAAATGACAGAAGGAATGGCAGAAAATATATTGTAGGAAAAGTTGCACCAGTTGCACTGCACAAGAAGAAAGGTTAGACTAAAACTTAGATGATTAGATTATGTGACTAAACTCTGCAGTTAATGGATATCAAGGAATGGAGGTGAGCAAAGGACAATGAAGAGTGGAGGCTAATTTTGGAGGAGGTCAAGGCCCATCAAGGACTGTAGTGCCCTAGAGAGAGAGAGGTAGAACATCGTTGCCGAAGAGATTACATTTACTTCCATCTGAAAGTATGACACTATTTTCAGAACTACGTAGTCTTACCTAGTGCAATTTTATAGCAGAAAAACCAGGTGTGCAATTACTTTTTTACCCAGTGTATGTAAAATCTATTCACTAACATTAAACTTTGAAGTGTGACATTTGTTTTTAAGTTGGTGTGTTTAGAAAAATATGTGGCTCTTGCCAACGCAAAGCACGGAGCAAAATCCATTATTTTTCAGCAGATTCTTTTTTTATAATTCGACATAGAAAATTTGATATAGTGGAGCTAGTTTTACAATTTAGAGAAATGGCAACGATCCAAGTAACAGAGAAACTCCTGACCCTTAGCATTTTGGGTAAGTTTTATTTATTCACATGTTATATTTGTAAATATTCTGAGTACACCAAAAAGAACGTTAGTAAGGATGGCTCTTTGTAAACTTACCGTAACATTTAAAGAAAAGTTCTCGGAACAAAATACCATCATATCATTATCCATCACAATCACGTGTACCTGTCGAAAGCTGTCAGCAGTATCCTTTATAGTACTTCATTACGGCACGCCGCAATGAGCCGAGTAAGGTAAAATCAGCCAAGTAAGCTTTCTGATTCTATATTTCTTGTTTCAAAGTAATAAACTTTCGATTTCTGGCATAGGTATGCTTACTTTGTAATTCCTTGGGCTATCTGACGTAATCAGAAACATTATCGTAATTTCTATTAAAAGACAAGGACGTATAATAAAGTGTTAGGGAAGTTTTTGGCCGTCATGTATCTTTTCTATAAATACCATTGAAAATGGAAATTCTCGGTAAACCAGTGCATCCCGTTTTCGTCGTCACTAAAAGGGGAAAAAAGGGGTGCGTAATACATGAGAAAATACGGTACATATCCGTCCAATATTCCACGATTTTCTTTCATCGTCGTATGCTTAGGGGGGCTCCGGACCCCCCCCCCCTTGAATACGCTCATGGTTGAAGATAATCTTTTTGCATACATGATTGAATTAACTGAGTCAATAAATTCTACCAAAGGATTCCAGTTCTGTACAAACATTGATGTTTAAAATTATTGTCAGCTAAGTTAAGCGCAAATGTCAGTATAGTGTATTGTTGACGTTTTCTGCAGTAAGGGATCGTTGATTAATCACGTGAGGCTCGAAAGGGGGGGGGTTTGGAAAATATCACGAATTATCACAAGGGGGAGGGTGCATCGAGACATCACGTATATTTATTTTTTCGTAGAGCGCGCGATTTCTATACCGAAAAACGGCCGCCCTGCTCGGCTTTCCAGTCACCAGTAAGTCCGTGATTTTGGCGTCGAAAACATGCGTAAATAGTTGCCGTGTTTATTTTCCCTTAAAACAATGCAACAACGTCTAAACTAGGAGATCTGTATAAAGACCTTTTTTGCAGAGTATAAGGGGAAAAAACCTAGTGTGGCTCAGAAAGACTTTAATGATCCGCATCCTCGCACGACAATCAAGAAATTATCTGCGTAGTGCGTGAAAATGATGACGCCGAGTGCAGGGCCGTGCGCAGGATTTGCTCGTGGGAGGGGTTTTTAGCGCGAAAGTGTGACTCACCGAGACGAAAGAAGGAGTCCTGACAGACGTTAACATGAAAGTTGAAAGAGGCACTAAATTTTGGAAGAAAAAGTTTATCAAATGAAACATTAAATAGAATAATTTTATTTTATCCTATCTTTAATTCATAATTCGTGGAACTTTTTGTATGAAGGATCCTCATGGGGGAGGTTCGAACCCCCAAAACACCCCAGTGCGCACGGGGCTGACCAAGTGGCTTGATGAGACCGTCGTTGATCTTCAAGAATGCACAGTGTCAACACCTGACTTGCAAGATGCTTATCCACTTGTTAGTGTTGAAGAAAGTCTCACTAATCCATGGTCCGAGGTCAATTAAATATATTCATGAACCAGTAAAATTATATATTTTTCACATGATTACACCTTTCATTTATTATTTTATGCCAGTCAGAAACAACCTGCAACCTTAATGTCTGTCTGGACATTTTTATGACAGTGCTTAATTTTCCAGAATTAAATTAGATTATACCTGTATTTAAAGATAATCTTCAGAAAATTTTAAGATACTTTGTACCTAAAAATACATGTGATTTTGGGTAGGGGTGGGGGTTAGTCTAAAACCTCACCAGGGGGGAGGGGGGGTTAAAAAGTTGCAAAAAAACAGCATGTGGTTAATGGACGACCCCTAAGTGATGGGTGCCATAAATTCTTCTTGAACTCAAAACAAATAATCACAGTTGAAAATTAAGTTCCTGAACAGATGTGGCCAATTGATGTGGAAAAATTTCCCGAATGTTGCATTACAGAGAAAACCTGTCCAAAATGACTCTGATGAGCCATTTCAGGCTTTCTTAGCCTAATGATTGTTAATTGAAAATTAAGTCGATCTTGGTGTCATGATGCTGTTTGCTCAGTAAAAAATCAACAAAATCTATGGGCAAAGTATTTTTTTTTAAGGTAAAGAAAATTATTCCTATGGCAAAATCTGATTTTTCTCACACTTCAAAAGCAGACTTGAGGGAGTGGATGTTACAACCAAAGGAAAATAATCTTGCTGAGCCAACAAAGTTAGTTTGAAATAGCCTCTCAAAATAGGAAAATTACCGTATTTGACGGCATATAAGACGCACCTTTTTTCCTAAATTATGTCTCGAAAAATTTCCCTGCGTCTTATATGTGAAGGTTCAACCTCCACAGGTTAACTTTCAATACTGAACGCTATCTTTAGCCCAGATGGTCTATACTACCTATTTCGGCTCCTTTATATCAGTTATACTCTGATTATCACTTTGGTATTACTTATAATGAACTTCCAACATGTAATTTGAAAATGAAAATTGGGCGGATTTGGACTATTTTAGCGCTATCTGGCAGCGGTATCGCGGTATTTTCAGGTTTGGATCAGCCAGTTTGAACCAGCTGATCATAACAAAACAGCATGTCCTCTTCTTGCTGAGTAAAACTCTTTATTTAAAAAAATACCCTCGGAAATATGACTACAGGAAATAAGAGATTTAACTACACTGTTCAATATAAACTAGGAGTGTTAAATTACGCTAAAGTGCATGGAAACAGAGCAGTAGCAAGGCATTTTGGTCCACCACCTACAGAAAAAATGATACGTAGGTACTTGGCGACTGCAGGAAGATCAATTGAAGACTGCTAAAAATCATAATATGTTTTCCACGAATCTGTATTTTATATTGTTTCTGCTTTATTTTGTATTTTGTTCGATTGATTGCCGTTCAATTATTGAAATATTTAATGTCAAAATAGCTTCCGTTTGTTAAAATTTCTTAATAGTAAATATCTTTGGTAATCGCATTCAATGATTGTGTTAATATTTGCCTTATATGAAACGTGACAACTAAAAGAAGCAACATTTTAAGTTATCGTGGTACCGCGCTTTCGCACGGACTATTAAAACTTTTTTTCCTTGTGAGTGGCCAACTTAATGAGGGTGCGTCTTATATGCCGTCAAGTACGGTAAGTGTTTCACAGGATAAGTACACCAATGCAATCAAACAAGAGAGATTCCTCTGACCGATTGACCCATTTCTCCTATCTGATCACACTTTGAAAGATGTAGGCAAATAAGAAAATATATTGTTATCCTGTTGTGATTAAATTATCAACAAATGTCTTTTAATCCTCAATTAGCTCCTCCAAAATCACTTGAGGACCAAGGTCCAGTCAAAAAATAGTATTAATAATAATGACATATAGTCAGCACCATATCAACTCTTATAAATTTTACAGATGGTTTTTGAAGACTATTCATTTGAAATCTATTCATTCAGGTAGCTATTCTAATCCATTTTGAAGCTAGGTGCACACCAAGAATTAAACCTTAAACAACTTTCAGCAAAGGGAAAATGCCATCTGCAAAGCTTTTTATGTAAAAACGTAATTAAGTCTATGTAATTAAGCATAGGATTGATACTTCATTCAACTGGCATGGCACTGAGGATGGCATTCATTAAAAAGTACCACTATTTACAATAATCTTCAAAAATTCATAAAATATTATTTAATACAAAAGTGGAATTATAAAACAAAATTTTACCTGTTATGTAAAATTCAGACTTTTTATCATAGTAGCCTGAGGTTTGACATAGTAGATGACAATACATTATCACAATCTGATCATTCAAATTCCATTCTAAATTTCAGTTGAAAAAGCAATAAAACCTCAAAATTTATTTTCATCACATTTCAATAAAGGATTTGAATTTTACAAAATCAAATACTTAGTGATTTTATTAGATTCCTCATTAATACCGCCACAAAAGTAATAAGCAAAAATGAAGACATTTCTTCACTCAACTAGGCAACTCCAGAGCCTAATAAGCACCTGATTTGCAACCAATCCCTTTCAAGCTGGATATGCTTATAGTAGTAGACCCATTACTCATTTTATAAGCAGTGGAGTATGTTCAATCAAAGAAACCTTGACTTGTGACAGTGGAATATAATTAAAATCATAAAATATTCCTTTCCTTTGGAACGATACTTTTATGGTAAAACTCACTATTACGCCACTTTACTGTGTCATCATGTCAATGCAAGTGTTGTAACCCTTTAGTTTTTGTTGTCCCTGATTTTTACTTTCTCATCCACTATATTTGCATCACCACCAGCTAAAGGGTCATCCATTGCAGCACTATTTTTGCTTTTTTCATGTTCTGCATTAACCTCCAACTCCTCATTCTCAGTGTCTACATCACTTTCTTCTGAAGATGGATCCTCTTCCTCACTGACTTTATCCTCCGAAGGAATTGGACCACGCTGGAGTTTGCACTCTTCTTTCTTGCTGCTGTATAGTAATTCTTTTCTTTTGACAACAGGCAATGGCTCAGACATATTTAGGTTTAAGTTTCCTCCTTTAATTTTAAATACAAAGGTTGAGCCTCCATCTGCTTCATCGCTATCTTTCCTTTTCTTTCCATTTTTCAATCTTGGAGGGGCCTATAAGAAAAACACAAATTAATTCCTTCATTAACTTACATTTTGTAGCTGCAAGTTACAATTTATCAAAACTGAATGCTTAAATATTCAAAGGATATCAAATTTATGATGCTAACAGGAGAAAAATATAAATAAATGTAAACAAAAACCGCAATAGTAAAGAGATAGATTGGAGGATACATATGCACTACATAAAAGAGCAATGAATAAAACAGTGCGTGAATTGAACAACTAAACATAGATACAGTGAGTACGGTAGATGATTCTGATTGCAAGATAAGAATGTTACAAAAAGAGGAGAACAGATGGAAATAGCACAAACACATGTAAAGTGAAACTTACATGTGTTTGTGCAGTATGCTGACAGTACCTAAATAAGGAAATTGAATGGAAGATTGAAAAATAATTACCATGTTTTCCAACTTACAAGTAATAATTTATTTCATAAAAGATTAACAGCATGATTTGTACAGCATTGGTGCTTATTTATCATTTTTTTGTCCAGCAATATCATCTAGCTGATAAACTAAATGTTTGCGTACCAGGTGAAGCTCCAGAATAAAAAAATACCTAACGCTGCTGAATATTTGCATAAAAAAATCAATGACATCACTGGACTAAATGTCTGGAATTTGAGAATGGGAGCCTCTTAAGTCACCAAATAGAAAAAAAAAGTTTAAACCAAATAATTAAATAAATTATGGTTATTATTAAAGTATTTCAGACAGAATGTAATACAGGAAAAGTTCATATACATATGAAGTATAAAGTTCATATACGTGTGAATGTAAAAAAAACCTCAAGAGCTACAATTTGGTAGGTTTTCCAAATTTAAAGATAGTTAAATGCCTTGCCTTGGCAGAACTACTTTATATTTACCTCGTTGTCCCAAGTTCAACCCAAGGTGAGGCAAATCATTCTCATAAGAATTTATATTAATTTCATTTTATCAGTTGAAAGCTTTCATTTCAAATTGAATTTTCAAAATTGTAAAAATTTTGATGAAATAAATAAATATAATGTAAAATTTTGAGGTTACAAACAACCTGTAACCTTGATAACCTGATTGTTGAAGCAGAACTGAAAGCTTGAAGCTGAAGTTTTCCCAAAGTAATAAATTAGAAAATTTAGGCTATGTAAAAATTATGGTAAGATTTAGGATAATTAAGATAAACTATGACGAAAAGCCAATTTTTGATATTCGATAATTTTCAGTTATAATTAACAATTTGCTAGGTCAAACATATGATCACGTAGAAGTGTTTATCCACATCTCATAATACTAGATAGATAATAATTGTACAGTCTACCAGAGGTTTTTGGAGGGGTTTCCCTCTTGTCTTTGGGCAAATGTCTGAAATTCATTTTTATGTTCTCCTTAAACATTGCCACCTAACCAGTAGGTCAACTTGCAATGACATCATAAATAAATAAATAAATATTCAAGTTAAGTTATCCCATTTTTCCTGAATATTATACTTCATCCTACAGTTTAAATAGGGGATGTTGGCTACCTTGTATCCATAATGATTAAAATGTTCTTAGAGATCAAAAAATATTTCATTAATTCTTATTGAGGAAATCCGTGTTCTTAAAATTCCAATATAGTATCAAAGAGCAAGGCAATGAAAACTTTTCAAAAATTTGTTTTTAACCGTTGATACCCCTACTTCGTGAAGTTTGTAGGCTGGCAATAGGTTTATAAATGTTTATTAATATTAAATAGTTTAAAATAATATTTATTTGCCCCAAATTTAGTCTGATACAAAAATGTTTAAAAATAACACTTTCATAGTTTGGTAACACTGCTAAGGATTAATTTTACGATTTTAAAAATGTTAATAGTCGATCAGCAATGGTCGAAAAACCCTAAACTAAAAGTTTCACAAAAATAATCGAAAATTTATTTTTTCACTATATTTTGACGTTTTTCCCAAAAGGAGAGAAATTAATTTTTCCTTTTCCGATTATTTTCCTATAGATGGCATTTAAAACAGCATAATTTTGATATAATAAATTAAAATAATTAAAACTGTTCTACATGTTCTGAAGGTTTGAAACTCCTATGTCAATTTTTAATAGAAAAAATATCTATCATATAAGTACTTGCAATTTTGGTACATAGTTGAACAATTTATTTAATTAATAATTAATGGAAAATGTTAATACATTAAAAAACTTATATAGGTACATCATTTTAAATAATCAATTATGAACTATGATACATTGAATAAATTGATTTACCATTGAAAGGGGTCTAAAAATTCAGAAAATTTTGGGGTCACATTGACCCCACCCGACTAAGTACTAAGTAACATCTTTTGGATCAACTATGAGTTAAATAAAACAATGTTTTAAAAACAACAAAGTAACTTTTACTTTCCATGAACAGAAGTTTCAGTGGCAATTAGTTTGTTTTATTCTTCGATTAAGTCGGAATTCCATAAAATTTTGGCCTCCTCCGTGAATTGTATTCTACTTCACTTGACAAGTGTGTTCATCCCTTCTAGATGCTTGGTCCAAATACTTTCATCGTACATCAAATTTTGACCAAAGATTTGCACATAAAAAAGGTATGTGCCAAAATCAAAGAGACGTGTGCATTGATCCTCTTGGGAGGATTGACAATGACTATGGATTCTTTGATCATATGATCACAGGTGATGAATCTCAGATTTTTCAGTAGGAACCTGAGACAAACCGGCAAAGTAAGGAGTGGCTAAGTTGACATTTCCTCGACCGAAGCTCAAAAAGCAAATCAAAGATCAAAACAATGCTCATTTGCCTTTTTGATAGTAGGTATCGTGCAAAAGAATTTGTTTCTCCAGATCAAATATCAACCAGGTGTTTTACAAAGATGTCCTTGATAGGGTGAGAAAAAGGGGGATTCATGTGAGACCAGATATTGCAGACAAGTGGATGCTTCATCATGACAATGCCTCATGTCTCAAAGCTATCTCCATCATGGAATTTTTTTACCTAAAAAGGAATCCCTGTTGTTCCCTAGTCCCCATATTTATTTGATCTGAGTCCTTGTGATTTTTTTCCCATTTCCCAAAATGTAAAATGGATGTTACAACTGAAAAAATATTTGCATGGAAACTGTCTAAGGATATAAAGATAAATACATAAATAAGGATAATATATAAAGAAAAAAACCTTTGGTTGTTCCACTGTAGGTAAGCTTTGAACATGTGATCCTGTTGGCGGGTGAACAGAAACTCCTCCAAAAGGAAATCTTACAGATCCCCCAAGCCATATTGTAATGATGAAAGCCAAAAATAAGAAAAAGGATGGGATCACTATACCCATAAAAACCCAGTTCGTATAGAACCATTGATCTGAAAGGAAAGATAGATATTTCATTACTCATTTTCATCTAACATTTAAAAAGATGCAAAAGGCTGTCTTAACTAAAAGAGCAGCTTTTTGTGAGAAAAGTAATAATTCTATCAAAATATTCATTAATCTATGATTATTGTAATTAAATCAAAAATTAATTTTTAAATATAAAATTTTATTAACACTACAACTCTTCACATTTCATGGTCATCAATACTCTTTCACGCTACACCAACCATACCATAAAGCATTAGTGAAATCATAGATTTAGTAAATTAACATAACATTTGCGTAAACCAAACATTCATTTTATAGAAAATGCACAAATAAACATTATATTTATATAAGATATATATGATAGTGTACAGTGGTGATAAGAATTTACGCAACAATTGGTGGCGTTTTTGAGAGGCTGAAAATAAAGCTAACTCAAAGAAAAGAACTTATGGTAACACAGACAAGCAGTAAAAGGGATATTCTGTACCGTTTCTGTCTGTGCTGAACACTTAATTCTGTCAAGGATGGTTTTAAAGTCATGCATACAAGTAACAAGGATACTCAGCACATATGATAAGTCATGGTATAAATATGAAAAGATGTATAAAACATGTTCCTTTTTATTTCATTAATTTAAAATGAGAAATTATACATAATGTGGCAGTTTTTGTTTTGCCACAATGATTTTTTTTAATGTTTCCACTATTTCAAAGAATCTCATCTGGTTGTGAAAGGGTATTTTTTTCCTTTATATTTCCTTGATTTATTTCCTTTTGTATTCTCTTAGTTGTTTGTATGATTATTGCATAAGTTGGTGATTTTCCCATATTATTGTTCTTTTCTTGTAGTGAGAAAAATATGTTGAGTTTCGTTTGTGTTGTGGAGTGAGTGGCCTAAGTGGCAGTTTAAAAGAAAAAGTGAAGTGCAATTGCCCTCCGAGTAAAGTATAAAAGCTATAAATAAAGAATGACTAAGCACATGAAAGTGTGCGACTTAACCCAAAGTTGTACAAGAGAAGTATTGGAAGGAGACCTGGGTTCAAATCCCAGCCAAGTCACTATATTTCTCTTCTTGTACAACTTTAAAGTATAAAAGGACTCGGAAGACAGGCTCTTGCTCTCTATCGAGCATTAACAGGGTAACGTGGCAGAGAGATCTGACGGCACTCTCAGGCACTTCAGCGCAAACCAAAGGACATGTTGGTCAGTGTGGAGCGGGGAATTCCCACGAGAAGGAAGGAAAGGCAGAAAGAGCTTGGGACTTCAGCGAACGAACGAGAGCTAAGATGGGATATCTTAGCTATCTAGCTGGAAGAAAGAAATTAGACGGGAAGTGGGGTCAGCAGAGCTAAACGTCTTAATCTACCTCAGCTCTCCCGCTGGAAGAAATTAAGTGGATGGAGCTCAAGACAGGGAGAACGATGGAATTCTCAATTTATTTCCAACAAAAAATTCTGTTATTACGGTTTTTTTCTTCTCGATTTGTGTATTTTATACATTGAGTCACTTTATCATTGTCTTTTTGATAGTGAATAAACCTCCTGGAAAGGGAGAATCACGAATACCCATATTACTAATCATTTTCTCAGGCCCTTTTGGATAAGGTATTACTGGTGGAGAAATATCTGGGACCTCATATGCCCTTGAGGGCAAACAAAGGCCTACGGACAGCTATTCGGCCGAAAATCATGTTAAAGTTTCTTTTTATCTTTTAATAGTGGCAGTTCCCCGAAAGGGAAAAGGGAGGGGTGATTGCACGACCGTCACAATATATATACTACACGACGGTAGAATTTTAGGTCCGAAACTTTAGGAAAAAAGTGCATAAATCAATTCTGCCATAATTATGTGGGAATTCCAGCCTTGAGAGAGAAGCAAATCAGCAAGGAGACAATCAAGTAGACTAACATAGGTAAGATCAGGTTCAGGTATTGTACTTACCTACTTTTAATCATACTGGTGGATGTATTTGTCAAGAAAGTAACGGACAAAATGAATGTAGTAAAGATAAAATCAATACTAAAGATGGATGGTGTAGTACAGTAGAAGCCTGTTATAACAAGAGCTGACAAAAATTGGAAAAGTATTCACTATAAAGCATTAGCATTATAGCCAATTTCAATTACTAAATGTCCCTCCTCTTAAATCCAAAGGCAAGAAGTGCTGCAGAATGGAACTGTAGGGTTAGTCGTGGGAAACAAATGCATGAATTATGCGATATGGTAATTTTTGCATTTAATTTTTCTGCTCTTATAACGCACCTCGGATTAGAGCTTGCTTGTCAGACTTTGTCTCTCACATCAATTCACGATTCCAAGATATGCCTCTTGTAAGACAAATCTAGACACCTGGCACTCGTTATACCAATACTTCAGAAATAACCACTTGTTAAAATGGACGTAATTCCATATCTTTTTTGCTGTGAGACTGACAATGGCTAAAAAATCACTTGCAATAACACAACTCTTGTTTTAGGCCATTCTCATTATAATGGACTTCAACTATAATTTGAGATAATGACAAAGGAAGAGATTCAGTTACAAGTGAATTATTATGGAGGGAGAACAGGTCTTTAAGGAGAATAGTATGAGAAAAAGTATGACTAAAAGTAAGACAGTAGTACAGACTGAGGGACATACAGGTGTAACAGGTCGTAGAAAGCTTTAAATACCTAGGGAGTATTTCATTAGAATATGGAAAGACAGATAAGGTAATTGATGCAAGTAAAGGGCAAGTAACAGGATTCCATCAATTTTCTTAAAATCCTTTCTCCATAATAATGCTAGAAGGATGATTTTGTTTCTTATTCCTCAAGTGTCATAAGCAAATTTCTGACATATCCTATTAATGTCCTGTTGCACAATTGCTGATCTTTTTCACTTATCTTGTAATCTTAAGTTTTTTAGAAACATTAATGAATATAGTATTTTATCACTGTTCATTTTAATGAATTCTCAATAAAGAAATACTTGATTTGCTGTTTGAATTGGCAGCCATCAACTACAGAATCTGCCTTGCACACCATGCACATGGAGTAAACTGAAGGAGACATATGTACGAGAAGCAGAACATATGTATCATAATTTATTCTGGCAGGCCAAGTAATGGAAAGGCAACAAAAATCATTTTTGGCCAGAACTTGCCTATTCCGTTTTTTGTTTCATTATAATCAGCTTTGGTTCAATTCTTGGTAAAAACTTACTTTTTACTGACATTATAGTATTATCTGATGAAATAATATATTTGTTTTGTATTTTTTTATGAAAAGATACTAATTAATCAATGATAGACACCAATAAGAGACAAAAAAAATCAATCTACTTTATTAATTGTATAAGGGAAACTTTCCAGCGTGCTTCATAATTAAGGTAGGCACTAAAAAGGTATTCAATAACTCACCATCATAAGCAGCAAATAATTTCCTTATAGATGAAATTAACATTTCTAGAAATGGACCAAACAAGTTCAAAAATGCCTTGTAGTATGACACTCTAAGTATTGGTTTGCTGAGTCTGTAATAATGATGTTCATAGCATTCCTTTGCTGTAAAGAGGAAAAATACAATAACTTAATAGCAAAGCTTTACAAACCATGATGAAAAAATATGATCTACAGGACGAAGTGAAATTTAGAATTAACTTATAGAAGAACTAAATGAAATTAAACACTTTAAAATGAAAAACATTGATGTAAAATTAACTTCAAATGCAAGCATTTTAGCCTTAAATATGATTGACAACAAGAATTTCTATCACAAATTATGAGCGATTAAAATCAAATTTAATCTTAAATTATTAACCTTCTCCGGATAAATAGGATTTTTATTTAAATGATATAAGGATAATTCATTATTTACTCTGAGTTATAAGATACTAAAAAAGAACATCTTGAATTCAACAAAACTTTTCCAATCAAAAATTATTTTGAGGCCATGGTTGTGCTAACCTTATGAAGACAGACAGGGAGGTTCCTTGAATCCTTACATATTACCATATTTACTCAAAAATAACGCACCATGGACCCCACACCCCATGCCCACCACACAATTTGAGTGTCAGAAATAGAAAAATCATTTACCCACAAATCTAATGCACACCTTAAGAGATGCAGTTATGCCACTTACTGCACTGTGTACAGTAAACACTTATACGGAGCTAAATTTGTGTATTTATACACATATACACTGCATAGGAAATATCGGTAGTTGTCTTTGCAGAAAGTCCTACCTGAGTATATAAATTGACCAAAGGACATGACATTGCTAATTTTTTTTAATTAACTCCTAATACTTTGTATTTTTACAGGGCTTTGACTAAATCCAAGAGATAGAATTTTTCAGGCTCTACTCAAGCTGAACTCTATGCAAAACAAACAATATCACCATAAATACCAGGTTCATTCATGAACTGATTATGCCTGGCACAAACCAATCATTTCAAGCTGAGTATACTAATACTCAACACTCATACTCTTAATTTTTCATAATATTATAAATGAACAACAAATTCAAACTTTGTGATTTAAAAAATTTGATTACTTTAAAAACATTGAATTTCACTTTACTTTGTAAACAAAACATAAAATAGTATGAATTCAGAAAAATAAAATAGACAAAAAACTTTACCTTCAGGTTTCTTTGCAAACACCTTTTCCCACCACCCCCGACTGTCGATTCCATGACAATGTTCAGGAATATTAGCCAACCTTAACTGTTCTGAATGGCTCTTAATTGTTTCCTCCTGTTTCAATAGAGGAAGAAGATGAAAAACACATCCAAGAGAAAAACAATCATACACCTTGATAAACTTTGTATAAGTGACTTTACAATAAAAGAATTTGGAAAAAATCTATTACATATAGCTACTTCTCCAGATATATATATATATAGAGAGAGAGTCAAAGTTAGACTTTGACCCTCACTAACATGGGGATGTCAGAAGGGCCCAAAATCCCATTTTCTCCCGTGAGAATGTATTGCAGGTTTTTACAGATTTATTTTTGAGGTACTTCCCAACAAATAAGAGAGTTGAAATTTGAGCAATCACTGAAGACCATTCTTATCCAAGGAAAACTGGAAAGACATCTCAGTCCTCAGTTCAATGCTAGGTGAGGGCAAATACTCAACGTAAGAAATGCAAGTAAAGTTCGTTTCTACCATTTGCAGGCTTCATTTCATTTGCAAAATAACATAGGAAATAATGGTCCTAAAGCGTTGAGACAAGTACCAAAAGAAAGTAAATTAAATAAGATTCTTATTTTGGTCATGTTATATCATTTTCTATTATAAATTATGAGAACTATGAAAAAATGAACTATAATTTAGTAAAATTTCATAGTAGTCAACAAACAGTCCCCCCTAGTGACCAAGCAATTGTTGAATTCTAGCTCAAGTGTTTTCTCAATAAAATACATGTGGATTTTAAGTCTGTATTGAATTAATGATAGGGATTGTTATATTCTATTAAAATGAGACAATTTACTGAGATGCCAACATTAAAACTATGATACATAAATAGCAGGGAGGAACTTACGACCATTTTACATAGTTTTCAAAAATATTTCGTTTGTGGACCTTCTCAATATGTTGAATAGAAATTTTAGAAACCTTCCGAGTTGCCCCTACCAAACAGTTATACACAATTTCATCTTACAAAAAGATCCTGGGTTCAACATCAAGCAGCTCTACCATTTGAAATTTATAGCGGGAATCTCAATTTTTTTATGACACATTTACCAAAAAGGTGGAAATCTATGACCAGGCATGAGAACAGAAGTAATGAATAAGTTTTATATACCTTGATTCTCAATTTTCTCAAGTAGATGTAGGGTTAAATACAGTAGTCCATGCGTAAAGAAGAGAGACTAACATCTCTAATCTTTACTTAGTTCAATGAGGCAGGTTATCAAAAGCAAAAATGTTTAATCTTATAAAAATTTCCATAATTTGTAGCTGAAATTCAGCATCAATGTTAAGAATCTCCATCATTATAAAATTTTTTTACAATACTTGTCTCAAGGTAGTCCGATTTTTCCTTTCTTGTTTAATATTAAACCAATTAGAACCCAAAAACAACGAAATACTATGGCATGTTAAATTTATCTTTACAGCTGAGGAAGAGGAACAAGAAAAATTAAGTCTTTTAAGGTATGAGGAGGGAGATCAATCAAAGCTAAGTAGATTTAAATGACTTATATGTTAATTAGGAGACGTTCATTAACTTCCTTGGAATTCCATAAGATCTCTCTCTCCAATCTGCGTTGCCGCATGTAATATATGTATACTCCTTGGCTTATGATAACAACATTGACCATAATGAACCGAAGATAATTGTTAGGAGTTAATTGGAGCGTAGCCTATCATGTTTCTGGAAAACAGAAACTAATAGTTATTTTATTCTGAAATAACTTATCAAAATACTACAAAAAAAAAACCTTCACAGACACAACATGTTTCATCGCGTAAGCATCAATTGCAAGTGTGAAGCCATAGGTGAAGAGCCAACCAAAGGGACAAAGGAGAGGAAAGAAACAGAAGGGTCATGGGAAGGTGAAAGAGTAAATTAGCAGAAAAGATCAGGCAGGAATTCAGAGCTAGGAGAGGTGAGAGGAAGTAGGAGGAAGAGGAGCTGTGAGTTAAGGGGAAGGAACAACTATTTCATTAGTGAGTTTAAAATTCTTGTCGTTATTTTTGTACAATTTCCATTATTTTCAATACATTCATTCTTCTACCCTTCTCAACCACAAGCAGAATTTTTGGTAAGAAGGTGGAAGAATGGTTAGAGACTAGAAGGTGTTTCACAAAGTGGGACTGATGAGTGGCATTTTCATAATATTTTTATTTTATCTTGCTCTTATTTTAAAATTTCTTCCCCTCTTTCCCGCATAAATTGAATTACAATCCTTACGGGATAGTGGATACATCCCATAAAACAACCCGGACTTTAACAAAGGGCTAATATGATCTTTACTATTACAAAGTAGATACTTTGCACTTACGTTATTATAAAATGCTGGTTGCATAAGGTCCTTAGGCAGACGATTAGAAATACAGTAACTTGAGAAACAGAGGAAACTTAATCTTCGGCAGGAAGATTTGGAATACTACAAAGTGAATCACCATTCTATCGAGATTTATCTATATTTAAGTTTTAAAACCATACAACTTGATGTTTTAGAATTTTTAATGGGTATCCACATAAAACTTTCTGTTTATTTTATAACGTAGGTAACATATGTATTTTTCATTTTATGAGATTTTTTTTGTAGAAATATTACATTTATTGCATCTAATCAAAACAGTGGAAGTTTCCAATACAGAACATAGAAAATACATACTCACTTAAATATTAAAAACAAACTGCTTTCCAAGCTGTGTTAGATGCATAAGATAACATTATATTTATGAATAACTAGAACAATGATTCCTGGAAAATGTTTGAAGAAAAATAACATCTCATAACTGTGAAATGCAGTAACTGCTACAGTGATGCTTCTTACAGAAATTGCCCCCAAGAAATGTAAACAGAGGACCCATAGACCAATACTTTATATTAGTTAGGAATAATTTGTTTTCTATGGTATTCTGCCCTAAAGCGCAAATATAATATTCAATAATATAATGATGTCCTAATGAAACACTTCCTATTTACACTCAAGAAAGTTAAATATGCCTATTGAAACTATAGCCATGTTAATATTAAAATCCTAAGCATCCAGACAGTACTGTAGAGTTATGGTAATGGTATTTTGAACAAGATGGAACAGAATGGAATAAATAACATTCATGAGCCAAACTGGTCAAGGATATACTGGTGCTAGACACAATTTCATCATGCTGGTTAACAATATCAGGTAATAAAAAATTATAATTATATTGTGATGGAACATATCCTCAATCACACCCCATCAGGTGTTTAGCAGGGTATTCATGTATATGAAGATCAAGGCTTAATTGGATCAAATTGACATTTAAAAAGACTGACTAATTTTACTTTGACTTCAAAGCATCTTGTTCAATAAGATGAAAGGAGAATGAGTGAGTACACAAGAAATGGAGATGAAAATCCTTACATATACTCGTTGACATTTGCTCGAGCTGAAAACATCTTAAACCATCGATATAAACAAAGGAAATTTGGAAGCTAAAACAAGTAATCTCAGAAGATTTAATTATCAATACTAAAAAAATTACAAAAATTTTGTTACTATATAACATACCTCCAACAATCGTGCTTTCTCCCATACCAATGCTGACGATATGAAAGCAAAGAGTATCAATGTCCATGAACTTTTTCCTTGGACTATCCTCACCATTATCCAAACAAAACATATTAAGATTGCTGCTTCTAGGATCTATATAAAATAAAACAAACAAATAGCATAATCTTCTTGTAATAATAATAATAATAATATCTTCTGTTAAATTGATCTTTTTCCATTTCTTATGAATTAAGTATCACTTTATATGCTCATCATACTATCTTAAATGGATGTTATTTCACTGGAACATAAAAACTTTGGAAAACAGCATTTAAGGGTTTTTTTTGGCTCTTTACTTTCTTAAGAAGTGCAATTAAATGACAAAACGATCCAGAAACTAAAATGTGCTAGAAAATATTACAAAAAGGCATGTCCACCAACTAACACTGAATAAAATTGGGAGCCATTTGAAATATTATTGAAGAATGGTTAGTTTTTTGGACAAAGAGATAACTTTCCTTTGTTACTTAACATTAGCTAGTATTCACTCTACAATGAAGTAATTTTTATAACAAACAATTATGCATTAATAATAGGTTGTTTAACTGCAGTGAGGCTGCCACAAAAGACAATATCTCTAAGGCTCCACTCAATTGACCATCACCACCAAGTGGAGTGATTAGCATGAAATCATGCAACAAGCACTCCAACACCAAGGCCCCAGATTCGAATCCTGGCTAACTGGATTTTTACCGGTTAGGGAATAGTCGTCTATGTTCATCTATTTATGTTATGTTTGTTACACATATTATATTGTCACTCTAAATTGGTTTCTTCAGATGTATGTGATAAATTGGCAAATAAATAAATAAAATCACAAACATCAATTTCATTTGATACTTTAATATGTTGATATGCATTGAAAGAAAACACCCTAATATTGAAATGTAATTTTTCCATTATTTTTCTACCATACAGGAAAACTGATAGTGAAGATCTCCCACTTTCAGAGCTTAACTCAGCCCCATCAGAGAGATAGAGAAATGACTACTTGGCAATGTTTTCTGTCTTTTTGTACAGTTAGTAATTGCAAACAAAAGTGTTAAACAGTTATTTCCACTCATTTACTAGGATGGAGTTCCACAAAGTTAAAGCTTCTTGCAATGCAAACATTTTTATCATGAGTAGGTCCTAAAAATCTACATTATTCAATTTAAGGGAGAGTGAAAGCATAATTAGAGTATGTACTTGGTATCCATGAGTGAAAACCATACCAAAAAGTGAGAAAAAAGACTCATACTCACAAATAATTCATCCATCTTATCTGTTATTGAATACCAAACATTCCATGAATAACCGTCACAGTCATAATTAAGGGGAAGTGGATTGCTGAAAAGATTGTTTAGCAATTCATCAATTTGATGAACAGTGAGGTTTTGCTTATTTGATCCAAACTCTTTCAATGTTTTCAAATCTGCTATGCTGACAGAAAATCTTAGTGACATACTCAATTTTTCATAGTCCTGGTCTGAGATTGAATCCAGTTGTATTATATCTCCACCTGGATCCTAAAAGAGAAAAATAATTCAAATAGCAAATTATAATGCCTTTATCTACACAATATCTATGTTTGTTATGCATCACTTGTTACTGAGTGAACTGTTTTAAAGGCAAGATATCAAGAACCGATTCCCAAACACTAAATTTATACATTACCTCATGAAAAACTTTCACTGGTATTTACTCAAGATTACTGCAAGTGTGTTTCAGAAAGAATCATTATCAATTTAAAGCATACAATGATCATTTTTGAGAAAACAAAGATACAAAATGAAAATAATATTCAGGAAGTCTTTATTATCCTTCTATTTTGGTATCTTATCACTAACTACAATATTCTATATGTCTAATAGCTTAAAGGAAAAAATTCAGATCTAATAACTTCTTTATCAGTCAAATAAAATATTATGATTCCTGTTTTGTTTTATTTGAAACCAAAATAATAGCAATTCCACAAGCAGTACAACAATGCAACGGTCGAACGCTGGAACTCTTTCCTATCACACTGTAAATTTAAAGGAAAGGCAGAAGAGTGTATGCATCAAAATTAAAGCTCTTTTGAGTCCTCTAGTACATATAGATTTTGATTGTAAAATAAAATTTCCTAAACACAAGCCATGGCAAAAATATTATTTCCAAGCAAGCTAAAAATCTAGGATGCACATATAAACCTTAATTTCACTCTTTACCCATTAAGCATATTCCAGAGAGACTATGTTAAAGTTACATAGAGAAAACATCTACTCAAACATATAGGTATCTGGAAAATCACTGTCAATTTTCATAGCTAATATATAATATATGGCACAAGAAACCAGCTGTTTCCTTATTTTCATACTATAACATCAGGCAAAGAAGAATGCATCATCAGATGGCGAAAACATGTTTTCTAAAAATTTTATCAGACCATTTCTGCCCAATGCTAAACTTTTCTAAATAAATATTTCCAAAAAAATCAAACAATTAATAATAAAATTGAACATAGATGAATTATACTTGTGCTAAAATTGTAAACACAAAGGGATTTTAACAGGAATGGCCATCTGAAGGCAGAACCTGCATAACACGGGCGTAAATCTATATTCCTTCAACTTTGTTTATGAGCAACTAATATTCCTATTAGCTTGCCTCTGGTGTTCCCACACTCCTCTGACTAAGCATTCTTACTATCATTTATTTCACCAGTGGGCCACTAGTCTATAAAAATAAATGTACCATATTCATTGTATTATTTTTATATTTATTTGAGTTTTTCATTTCTTAAACAGCAATTCTTGATAGATAAATCTACTTTGCATTAACCTACCTAAGCCAGAAAACCAGCTTAAGTTGGAAAATTTACTCATTCTCTTGAGCTTCTGTTTTAGAGAGGTTTTACTGTATTTATGGTAAGAAATATTATAAAAAACTGAATATTAACAATATCATGTTTTCTGGTCTATATAGCATTCAACCTGAATTTGGTCCTCTCCCTCTGACAGTAGCTACTAAAAACTAATAGTGGAGAATATTAGGCAATATGAGGAGTAAATGGGTTCGCCCTTACTTTTCTCATCAAGCCAGAGTTCTGTAAGAATAACTCATCAACTTATGAGGAGGTAAATGACTCTTTGAGATAAAATTTCATGGCATTCTTTTTAGAGGCCTTTAAATTTAAATTAAAGACCTTGAAATGTTTTCTTATCCTATATTTAAATAGATATCTTAATAATATAAGTGGGTTAGTCACAATACCTTTAGATAGATAATAATACTCTTAAAACTAACAATTAATATTAATTGCTAGTTTTCATTATTATTATTATTTAGTGTGTTTTTAAAAAACTTTAACCAATAATTGGTCCACCATTTATGTTTAAACAAATTGTAAATAAATAAACTTGCACAGTAAAGAAACAAGTTGTGGTAATAAAAATTGTATTTTTGGATTGTGCAAATGAATTCTTTGATACATTATAGGCCTGAAATTATGAAAAAATAATAAAATTTGATCACCACAAAGTGGTTTTCTGATGTTATGGAATGGTCAGTGAAGAAAGAGAGATTTTTTAGTCTAAGAATGGTGGAGAAATTAATGAAAGAGAAAATTTCTAGGGCTTTTCTAATCAATCATAGCCATAGACAGAAATCAAAGGTGGGATGTTCTCTAATGGTAGCTAAATGGTTAGAGCAACTGCCCATCAAGCAGAAGATCTGGGCTTGAGAACAAGTCAATTAATGCTTCTTCTCTTTTAACATTTTAATTTGTACATAACCAATTGAATTAAAATATAAGATGTATTATTCTTTTTATTTTTATAATGATCTTCTACCAAGTGAAGGCCAATGCCATCAATGCTATTCTTCTCTTTTGTTTCTTTCTCTCAAATCATCAATTTCAACCATGGGATGACATTGCTTATCCAAGAATGTTGGAAAATCTTGTCTTATCAACAATGTATTTCCACTTATCTACCCTCATCAAAGCCAAAGATTGAGTTTCAATCAGTTTCTGATAAAAAAAAATGTCTGGTCTTCCATGATCAGATAAAGATAATACACATTAGTCTAGTTATGCATCACTTTAACCAAAATAATTCGGAAAGCCACCATGAAAGGATCAAATTACAATCATAGGAATAACCACAAAAACAATGTAACACATTAATAAGAAATGAGACAGCCAACAACACGAAAATCAATAAAATCTTATGGTTTGAAGAGAACAGCATCCATTTTATAATTCAGTTACAGAAATTTAATTTGAAAAACTCCAAATAAACAACTATCGTTAAATATATCTTTCTGAATTATCCAAGTATAAAAGGAAGCCTAGACTAGTCCATCTTTTGTAGGAGTTTAACAAAATTAAAGAAGAGAATTCAAATTTCCATACTTTGGATTTCACATATTTTACTTTGATATAATTACATTAAGGGATTCACCATAATGCTTACGGCATTATTATAGCAGAGATTACAAGAAGAACGGATTATAAAATGAGGGTAAAAACAATGGCAGTCATAGAATAGGTGGAAAGATATGCATGTAAATGCAGGTAGAAAAGTGAAGGGAAGTATGTGGTCTACCAAGAACATGATGAATTGAATAAAGGCAAAAATAGCTGTACTAGAGGTGTTCTTGTCTCCTCTTTTAGTTGATGGCAGCAACATTTTGGTTTCAGAAAAAACATATGAGTGAACTGGATGAAGTTTGAATCAATTAAGGGGACAAAAAGTTATAATTTTAGTACATGCATCTGCTGCCATAAACCTCACAACCACAGACCTAAATAACATGTTTACGAGGACTATAAATTCAAAAGAAAGAATCAAACTATTATTTGTGATATCTCAAAGGTAGGCGCGAATCTTAATCCATAAGATTGAGCTCAACAAAGAGGGACAAGACGTTTACTAACAAGAGGAAGATCCTTAGATAAGTATCTTAGCTCCATCCAAAGCCGAAATATAGCAACCAAAGAGCTAAAAAATGGTAAAGCCCCCAGGGACCAACAAAATAAATCCTGAAATCTCTCTTCTGGAGTAATGACAGACTTTTTGTATAATCTATTACAGCAGATTTGGAACGAAGAAAAGAAACCTAAAAATAGGAGCAAAGGAATATTGGTCCAAATACCAAAAAGAGGTTGATTTCATAATATGTAATAATTGGAGGTTATTACATTGCTCTCTGAGCCAAGCAATAATCATTCATCTTCTCCCTATTGTACTGAATAGAATCAAGGACATTGTGGACGACGAACTTAGGAAAGAACATGCCGAATTTAGGAAGGAATGTAAACATGATAAATACCCTTAGGATAGTGGTAGAGCAGAGTGCCACATACCAGACACCACTTTCTATGACATTCAGCTATTTTCAAAAGGATTTTGACTCAGTAAATCAACGTGGAAACCCCTTATAAAATTTGATATCTTAGAGAAAATCATTAGACTTATCAGAGCCATTTATGGGGAATACAAGTGCCTAGTATTACATTGGGGTTAAATGATTGAACCATTTGAGGTCAGGACAGGGGTGCGGCAGGGTTTTCTACTGTTGCCGATTATTTTTTTTATGTTACTGGATGGTGTGATGAGGAAAACCGCAAGGAAACCTAGGGGTCTGCAGTGGAGGATGACTGAGACACTGGGCTATGCTGATGACCTGTGTCTACTGGTGAAGAAATTCACAGATTTGAGTGAAAAATTTGAACATCTCAATGAAGAAGCAGAGAAAGCTGGATTGCAAATCAACAAGAGAAAAACTAAGGAAATGAGAATAACCAATAAGAATAAGCAGAGGTTGATAGTTGTAGAGAAGAAATTGAACAAGTGGAGCAATTTCAATACATGGGGAGCCTCATAACAAAAACAGGAGGATCTGATGAGGATGTTTGGCGGAGGATAAACAGGGCCAGAGGTGTTTTTGCACAGTTGAGACCAATCTGAAGAAGCCAGCAAATAAAATGTAAAAACTAAACTCAAAATATTTGAAAGTATTATCAAACCAGTGTTACTATATGGCTGACAAACATAAAAGTCCAATCAACAATAAATTGCAATCATTCATTAATAAATGCCTACGTAAGAATCTCCATAAACATTGGCCAAATAGAATTATCAGTGAAGCACAATGGAAAACTAAAAGATAAATTCTTGAAGATGAATTTAAAAGAAAGAATCAAACTGTAAGTTGTACCTCAAAGTAAGGTGTAAATCCCAATCCATATGATAGGATAAATGCCGAAGCAAAATATTTCATAAAACAGAGTGTATTGGTACACAATAGGTTAGAATTGAAAGTTTGAGTTGATACAGTATTCTAAAAACTAATTATGTATTAATAATTACGAATTAGCGATGTGTGAGCTAATTTGAACAATATAGAAATAAGACTGTAAAAGTTTCAAAAGTACTCCAAATAAAAGCAATGAAATAGAATATACTACTCTTTAAATGAAAATTACTGAACGCAATAAAAGTATAGTATAGATAGTAAAAACAATTTCTCACCTAATATCCTTACACAACACAAAATTATGTAGAAATAAAACTATCCTAAGAAAGTTAATAGATAAAACTAATAGTCGGAAATGACAAAAATAATTAATATGTAATAATTAATATCAAATAGTAATTACCTTCAACTCTGCCTTCCTAAGGAGAATATTCACAAATCTTCTCACAATCAATGGCACGGTGAAAGAATTCGGAATCACGATCGAAGCCTGACTACCATCCGAAAGATTAGATTCTACTCCTAAAATATTGATGAAATATTTACTAATAACTCCCATTTTAAACATTCAACATTTAAATTTGTACTTACCCTCTTGTTTCAATTCTACAGGCGATTTAAACGTGGAACTGTAAAGCAAATTGACGTCGTTATTAATAGGCTTTATTCTCAAGTTTGTCACAATCGCATTCAGTATGATGCCTCAGAATCATGGACGTAATAGCAAGAGGTTTACGCATAAAAATTCTTTTGGGTAAGCAGACTCCACTTACGTGGATTTTAAAATACTGGGATGAACGTAATTTCCCATTGACGTCTTCTTCCTTTTAAATTTATTGAGACCATCATATTCGCAAACGCTTACATTTATCAATAAATATATTATTAGTAGTTTCAACATGCTTCCCGGACAGGCTGGTTTCAAAATAAAATTCATTTCTCTTGCTTCACAGTTCTTGAAACAAGCAGAATATATAAGGAATCGCAATTACACAATTTGAGTGACTATAGATACGTTATTGTAATCAAACACAAACGCGCGAATAATGGAAATCCATTTTCGATGACTTCCTACGACCATTTCAAATTCTAAACCCTTTGCAAAACCACCAAAACAAACTGCCCGATCTACCCCATTCCATGTCACCCAACCTAAAATATGAGAAATTCTCAATGATGATTTCTATCGATACTCAGGAAGATAGAATGAATTAACAAATTATAATTTATTGTTCAGTGGAATAATTTATATCTAATTTCAATGGCGCTGGATCTTTCATCCTAACATGTTCCACGGGATAATTACGATTACTGAAATAATGGCAGATGGCTACGCAAAAACTCTTCTTCAACCCTTACTGTTCGATGACATTGTTTATTAAACTAAACCAAAGGGCATCAAATTCCATCAAATTACTGCAAAATATTATAAAAAATGATTATTCCTGATTGTCATTGTAAATTCATTACTTTCAAAATAACAATACCAAGAATCTTCGAAATAACTAGAATCAATTATAAACTGATCCTAGTAGAAAATACGACATTCTGTTTTATATAGACTTTAATGCAATGATCAGAAGCTGCAAGACATATATTCAAACATTTCTTGAGGTTTCTCATTCATTATGGCCTCTGATCACATATTCTCAAGGTCTAACTGGAAATTTAACCACGAATTCGACTTAGCGAAGGGACTCTCTGCACCATGCTGACATCTATTGCGCGTTCAATGAAATGTTTTATCACAACCTGGGTCTGAGGCTATGAGCGGAGTCCGTGGACGTAACTATGTGCCCCTTTGTTTGGACTTCTGAATGGCCGCCATCTTTAGTTTGGATGGTTATTTGAGAGAGATGCTAACATCTCTAAGTTACGGAGGAAAAAATGGACTTTTAAGAGGAAATAACTCTAACCTGTGGTTATTGATAGGATATTCTGCAAGAGAGAAGGATATTTTTAGGTTGCCTTTTTGCCAGTTCTCCAGAAATGGAAGTGTTTACATCGGCTTTTGAAGTGTACCATAGACTTGCTGTCAGTCACAGGTAAGAATTATTTTTAAACGACAGCGAAATTGCTTAAGATTAATTCCTTTAACTGTAGTATTCTAAAAATGGTACTTTATGTTCTCCTAATTCACTTAGGAAACCGTATTTAAGGAACTGTTGTAAGGGCTTTCGATCTTAGAATACATGTTGATTAATGTAGCATGGCTCCATTATTTTTAGAAAAGTAGGAGAATTCGTTACTAATTAACATTCTTCTTACTTGCAAACCTTAGTGTACATAGGTTTTTTGATATTTTATTGAAACAACGGTCTTTCCAACTTATTATAGTGATGTTCAACTGTTAACTTAGTAATATCTGTGAGAGCTGAATTCCTTTAGGAAGTAATAGCTCTTCATGTCGTGCTCTGCGATATATTTTGGATTAAGTAATTGCTTAAAAGTTGTTGCTTATTACCTCAATTATGTTATTATCTTTCGTATGCAATGTACGCCTTAGATCAGTCCTTAACGTACGGTTAACAGTCGTTAACGGTTTGTAAGAGTTTACCAGTTGAGGTTTTCGCCATTTTTAGCTCGCACCATTGTTTTCAAATCTTTATTTATGTAATACAATCACGCCTTTTTGAAATTGGAGTCAACGCCTTGGTCCAATTAAAGGCACAGTTTTGGATATGTGTTACCTTGATTACCGTGTTTGTTTTGTTACGTTTATGTAATAGTCACCGTGATAAATAAACAACATAAGCCTTTTCTGTGTTAGTGTCGTTTTACGTAACTCACGGTTTTCCGAATCTTGATGGAAAACATTGTGTTGTTTATCAACAATAGCCCTTGCGTTTGTTATTAAACGTTGATTATTATTGTATAGCAATTGTTACAGTATGCATAATGCTTACAAAAATTCGCTCTCAAGTGTTGTAAGGTAATGTTGACTTCTTTTCTTGCCATACCGTGAACGGGAGAACAACGAAACCATCTCCCCTCCTTTCGTTCCCTGTTCGCGCGCACGCTCCGCTTAGATTGATTTTCCATCCTTCCCGCCCCCACATCCTGAGCGAGCCTCGCCGACCGACCCTCAGGGAATGAGTAGACGAGAGAGGAGGCGGAGGAAATAGGAGTGGAGTGGGGACTCCACACTTTAGAGAGTGAGAGGGGGAAGGGAAGAAAGTCGTGTATGACGTCACTGGTCGTCGTGGTTACTGGCAGCTGCTTGGCTATGTAGGAGTTAGTCGCAGGGAAAAGTGGAGGGGCCGTCTCTGGCTCAGAATGTTCCTATGTTATGTGTGGATCCTTTCGCCTCTTTCCCATCAATGCCTTGGTCGCCCTGTTTAGGATCGATACTCCCGTAGCCTGAGACCCGCGTTTCACAATCAGACTTTCTCTAGGCGCAATTAAAACCTATCGTAGTCTATAATCACTGTCGAATATGTTCATCGAATTTGCAATCTGAAGGACTTAATGCCGACAACCAGTCTTCCGTGACATGCCGAGGATTAGCGTGTCGTGATGTATAAGCGCCACAATGGGCGAAATTTATTCAGAAATCCCGTTTGATTCTTTCAGTTTTCCTTTTTCTTTTGTTTGTTGACGTTTTTAGTTACCGATTATCTGGAAGCGCTCGAAGTGTTGAATCATGTGTTATAATTAAGAACTGGGTGGTTTATTTTCGAGCTTCATTGTGTATACAGAGGCTCGAATGAGAAATGCATACACCGCGTTCCGGCGTAATTCGTATTCGAGGTTACTTTAAAATTATTACGGATAAAGGAATGTTACTTTCTAATTAGCTTCGTGGTACGATTATGATTATAATCGTACGATAATTATAATAATAATATTTATTCGGGGTTTTAGATATTTTGAGGCAGCATGCTATAATATGATTGATATATCTTTTCCTCTATTCATGTCATCACATAATTCAGGAATGTTTAAGAGAAATACTCATTTACCTATGGAAACGCCCAAGAATTTTCGCATTGCAAAAAAGTGAAGTGCGGTTAATCTTGTAAACTCTCATCGAAAAACGTTTTAATTTATGAATTTCGATGTTTTATGCACCTAATGCTATATATTTTATATCAGACAATATCCGGTTCTAGCGTTTCGGTATTTATTTATAGATTACTAGTTGCAGGTTATTAAAACTCTGACATAAAACGTACACGTAACGGATCTGTTACTGTGGTATGGTCGACCGAAATCGGGACGTACCTAGAAGCGAGGATTGGTTGGCTGTTTCCTGGGCCGCGGACGAGTTTTACTGAGGAAGGTGGAAAGGGGGCGAAGGGGGGAAAGGAGCGGAGGGGCGAAGGAAAAAAGGAAAGATGAAATGTCCAGCCGGCGGCGACGGCGTTGTTGCCAAACCTTCCTCGCTCCCTGAACCGGAGCTCTTTCCTTCCGCCTATTATTCCCCATCCCATCGCATCCAGCGGCGTTGTCGGTTTTGCCGCCAAAGCGTCGGTAGTGTTTTCTCTGTTTAGAGGTATACGAGGTATACTCAGGGAAATGTGACTACTATGTCCCGGAACGACTGTAAGGATGAGGTTAAGTGGAAGGGGTGGGTTGCGTGTGCGTCGATCCGCGACTTGAGGCTGTATCATGGAATGCAAGGGCGGAGAGAGGAGGGAAGGTCGGCCCCTCGTTGAGGGAGATGCAGGGCATCTTTGGGAAGTTTGTTTAAGACGCAGAACCGTATTCTGCGAGGCTAAGAAAGCGGAGTATACTTTCTGCATTTCAGTCAAGCATTAGGGCATCGAAACACTAGATTTCTGATCAGTTGCTTTGGAGATGTTATCTAAGATTGAGATGCCGTGTTTTGGTAAAGCCTCTAGAACCATCTCCTTTGTTATTTTAATTAATGGGTAGTAATTTCCGGAATAGAAACTGGGGGAAGGTTCATGTTTACGACATTAACATATTGTTTTGGTGATCGTGACGCGAATGTTTTCACTCTTTTGGCGAACTCTAGGATTGTTTATTTTGAAACTTTTACATGATAGTTGAAGTAGTAAGTCTTATGTAAAGTCTGGTAGCGTGATTGGGTCATCGATTCGAGTATTTTGGTTTTCTAGCGCAGCTTTGGAGGCTATCCATTAACATCTATGTATTTTGGTAGAGTCAACCTCGATTGTCGCCATGTTTTCAAGTTTCGTGGGAGAAGAATGTTGTCACGCAGTAGCGTTTTGATTTCTAATTTATGTTAATTTTCTCCGGATATAAGATGTCTGTCAAACAACTTTCGTTGATTGAAGGTAATTGAGTTATGAAATGTTTATTGTTATATTAAGCTATAACTGTACCTGCCAATTATTTGTCAATAAATAAAACTATTCTCCGACTTATTTCTTTCGATTTTTTACGTCTGTTTTCCTCGACATCTGAATTCTTTCAAATTGAATGTTGCTATTGGTGGTAACGTTAATGATACAATCAAATAAAATTGTTAATATAATATATTATGGTATTCTATTTGTATGTCCATCTTGTTGGTGTGAAAAATCTTTCCTGGCATATGTTTTACAAATCTATATTGGCGATTCCCAATATTTTATTCAAGTATTTTGTATCGACCTCAACGTTTCTCGTTTGTCTAAATATTTAATTGTTTATTAAAATTATCTCCACCTTTTCAAATTTTTTATAAAATGAGAGAGACATGTCATGTAGTCAAACGTGAAGTGAAGGAATCAGCCTTAGAACGTATTAGCTGGGTTTGTAGCCTTAATCTTGTTTAAAATGTAGGTATTTCTGAAAGTACTAGGCAATTGCTGCATTACATCCAGTTTTTAGGATGTTTTTATGCCATGTTCGTGTGATTTTTATGATGATGTTGGGCATACTAGAATTATTATTATTAAGACTTTTTTGATTCTCGTTGATTATAGTGCCGGGCAAAAAAGTTAGTGATGTAAATGAAAAAAATGAGATAATATTGACCAGTATAAACTCATATAGTAGCTAATCTTCTGTTTCTTATCACTGAGATACTTATTATGAAATTAGTTCTGCTTTACATATCCGCTGAGTACTCAGGAAATAAATATGCTAGTCAAGTTTTGCGTTTTATTTATGTACATAAATACCCTGCAAGCTGCCTTTCCACGTTTGGTGGGGCAACAAGTTATTTTTTTCATATGTTTCCCTTAAGTTGTTGTAAAAGATGTAAAACATAAGCTATACCTTTTATGCAATTAACTCAGTTTGATCAGCTAATAATTTAAGAATGCATATCTCTAATATTTTTCATAAATCTGTATTGTTTTAAAATAATAGGTATGAATGGTTTTGACTCAGGTGGCTAACATAATTTACCTAACAACCACATTCCAATAAGTAACCTAAAACATAGATGGACAAATAAATGCAATTTGTAATAGGTGATCTTTAGCATAAACAAAATACAAAGTTTTCATTTCATACATTCCAAATTAGTCCTTATTGGCAACTGCTGGATACTTTTTTGCAATAAATCATCTTGGCCCATATCTTTCAGTGATACCCGGCAAATTAAGAAACCTAGAGTTAGTGGCTTATATTCAAGTTCTTCCAAAATTAAATGCTTCAATAATTAATGACATTATTATGCAAGATGAATTAATTTTAAAACAAGGTTTTTTTAGAAAAGATGTTTCCTTAAGAAAATAGTGTTCATAATATGGAATGAGAATAATTATTATTTGAATTTTTATAATTTGATGTTTCTAGTTACTACTCTTTAAGGATGGTACATAGAGTATATTCACAGTATAATTTTTCCTTCATGGACTGATTTATTAGGTACCTTAGCTGGTTTGATCTGAATAATCAGTTTGACATTTTGTCTTTTCAGTGTGTAGAAAGGGGAATCCAGTTAAGGTGTCTCACCTGGGTAGAAGAAAAATAGCAAGGAAGGAGTTGAAGTATAAAAGGTTTGTTGATTGTTCAAGACGTGGGCCCCATCTGTGTTGGAGGTGGTGGGTGGAGGAGGGGCCGGAGGAGCAAGGGTCCACCATGGTGATGCCCCCGTCTCCACAGCCTCTCCCACCCCATCAACTTCCTCGGCCACGGCCCGTCGAGTGGCCACCTCCTCGTCTTCAATGTCGGGCTCCAGGTTGGGTGGCACTGGAGGTGGAGGCAGAATGAGCCTAATTGTACAGTTGGGAGCGGTGGTTGCCACAGCTCTGGAAGAAGTTGGAGGCGCTTCTCAGCATGACACAGTCGTTGAGGTTTCTACTGGTTTAGGAGCTGAATCGTGAGTTTCATATCCATTTTTCTTACTTTGCTGGTTATTTGGATTCGCTTACAGAATGTGAATTTCAATTGTCGATTGTCTTTTCAGATCTGAGCCTGAGGAGGTTTATCAAAAGCATAAAGCCCCCAATAAGTACCCAGGATCATGTGGATTACCATATCAGGTATGAAAATTCCTTCCCTCTCACATTCAAGGCCTAATAATTCAGGTTGCGAAATTATGTCTTATCAATTTCAGAGTAATTTTTGTGCCCTTAAGTTTTCTGTTGTTTTTGAAGATGCCCAACTTGACCAGTAACTCAATAAGAATGAAAGAAAATTGTATATTTTTCTAATTAGTTACCAGTGCACGTATATTGTTTTTGAATTCTATATCAATCTTACATTTGAATTGTAGAGAAGTGATAGTCAGCGTGTTTGGTTATAATTGGTAATTTTAGTAGCCTTTTTGCAAGCCTGGAGACTTCTTGTGACTCACTACTTCCTTTTTCTCCAGTTTGTGTTGCAGGACCACAATTACGGTGCGCCACCTCCTCCCACGCCTCCCTTGTCTCCAACAGCCAATCGGCAGGGAGAATCAGAGGGCCCTGGAAATGTAAATAGTAGAGGCACCTCGGTACCAGAAAGCACTCTGAGTGCAGCAGCACTTAAGTTGGAGAGAGGAGATGATGAGGATTCCAGGGCTAGTGTTCTTAGTAGTCCAAGACATGGTCTGGAGGGTGAGCCGGAAGAAGGGGAGGAAACTGAAACTGCCCCTGAAGGTGAAGAGGAGGATGACAGTGTCACTAGGTGTATATGGTGAGTTTGTTGAACTATTGGTGGAAAAGTATTAAGCTTAGAGAAGCTTAATGTGATTGGCAGTTTTTAGTATGTCACCTTCTAGTTGAATTGTGGGAATGGAATTTTTTGCCCTCTCTACTATCTGAGCGTATAATACTGAATCCAATGTAAATAATCTCAATTTTCCCACTAATTGTACTTGTGTTGTTAAATTAGTATTGACTCTATAAGTATCTTTCTATTAAAAATATTTGGATTACTTCAGGTTTCCAGATGATCTATCTTAATAGACAAATCGTCTCAGTTGTCCTTTTTTGTGTTAAAATGACTTCTAATGTCCTTTTGTGTGAGAAATTATTTCGTATATGCATTGAAAATTTATACAAACATGGACAATGCATTATTAGGTTACGATGCAGAACTGTAAGAATGTCTGGAAGAAATAAGATCAACTTTGTGTGCTTCAACATTTAGCTAATAATGAGAAATGTAGCTTAACTCAAGATGAATGCTCAAAATCAAAGCAAATAGTTTTATTAATGATGATATTTGTAATGTATGACATTCTTTCAGGAACAGTTTCATGAAGACGAAAGAAATTATGATTTTGAGTTATGAAACAATTTGTTAATTTTTTATTAATTTTATTTTCTTAGGGATAAATAAATGCATCATCGTTTTTATGATTTAAACATATCCTCTCATTATTATTCAGTCGAATTAGGAGATCTATATTTATAAATCATTGTAATGAAAGTTTGGAATCTTTTCTTTTAGCACAAATGTCTAAGTAGTATATATTTTGGTCACCCTGTTGTTAGAGCTTCAATTTTTTTTTTCTGTTTCCTATCTGCATTAAGTCGGCTTGTAAATTATGTTATCTCTAAAAGTTTCTACTTGTGACTTAGATATTTTATCTTCAAATATTTGAGCCTTAAAATGAATCTTTTAATCCATCTTTGTCATAATTGATTCTATTTTCTTTTTCTTCCAGTAACTTTGAGCACGATGATGGATACATGATCTGCTGTGACAAGTGTCTGTAAGTAAATTGTGTTATTTTGTGAGATAGTATAATTCAGAAATTACCTTTCATCTAAATGTTTTGATTTGCTTATGTATTTTACCTTGTTTCATTTTTTTACAATTTCAGAGTATGGCAGCATGTAGATTGCATGGGTATTGATCGTTCAAATATTCCGGATGAATACCACTGTGAAAGATGTCAACCCAGAAGGGTTGATAGGACCCGTGCAAGGGCTCTTCAGTTGAGGAAACGGGAGGAACTTAATCATCATCATTCAGATTCATCACTGTCGTCATCTTCTTCATCTTCACGGTCACCGATTCCTTCTTCATACTCTGTAACAAATGGCCCTAATTCAGGTATATATCTTTCATTGTGTACTCCCAAGTTATTTATACTACTGAGTAGAAGATCTTTACAAGTCTTAGGGGAAAAAAGTTTAACAGATTTAAAGCCTGTGGAAATAAAATGCCATCTTTGAATAAATTCGTTTTATTTGGTATTTACTGTGCATTCAGTGTTTTCCCGTCATATAGAATCAAAATATATTAATGTTTAGGCTGTGAATGGTTAAGTATCACATTGTATTGTTCAGTGGTGAATAATTGGTGTGGTGTTATGTGAATGTATTCGTACTCACAAATACGTTTTCAAATTGAAATATAATACTTTAACTAGTTGAAGTTTTAAAAAAATAGCGAGTTCACAAACCAGAAAAGAATGACAAAGGCAAAGTTAGAGAGTGGTAACATATTATAGTCTCGGAGACAGTAAAATAATAAGGTAGATAATTTACTTTAATATTCCCCTCTACTTGAATTTAGTAGGGCTTGTACTGGAGATTGAAAACTAACCCATCTATTGTCTGATTCTGCAGTAAGTAGGCTGTGGTATGTCATAGGTGGATATAACAATATCTGTTTTGAATGTGGAAAAAGCTTAATCACTTCATCTAGGGAAGGTTTTTTTTTAAATGGGTTCAGTACAAAACTTAAAGAATCTCAATTTCTTAAGTGATGTTATCAGACAAAATGGAACTGTGAGCATTAGATTCAGAAAGTGAAAGCGTGAAACCTGGGTTCGAGTCCCGGCCCAATTCTATTTTCACTTCAGAACTCATTGTAATTTACTACAATCAAGTAACTATGTAAAATTTTGAGAGATATCTTAGCTCTGCTTTCATTCAAATTTCATAGTAATATTTTTAAATGTATTCAGACAGCATAGTTCATTTCACTCATATGGGCCCTGCCTGGAAATCTTACTGAGGACCATTTTCAATAAAGGTGAACACTATTAGATACCCTGCTTATCAGTTAACTTTTTAATAGATGATAATCTTCGAATTTTTTCAGATATTCTTCTTTCTGTGGTAACAATTGATTTCATCTCGTTAAACCTAAACTTATAGGTATTCATGTGATTAAATTATTTGAATCTATGAAAATATTGATGTATCATTTCAATCTAGGCCTAGGAAAGGTTTGCTGAATGTAATAAGAATTAATATATGCTCATTGTGTTTCACCAATACAGATTGAGCTCTTATAATATCTTATCAGCAATTGCTTAATCTCTTGTTTGTTAGTATCTAACATATTAGAAGTTGCATTTACAAGTACAAGTCTGTAAGCTGGCCGGTTAAAATAGTGAATTGAATTTTTTTGCAAAACTGATTTCATTATTTGATTATAGAACATCACTTAGTTAATGTTTTATCTTTTTAAGTTGTCCTGTATTATTGGATAAAGAGTTGAATTTGATTTACTGTTTCCTTTTCAGTTGGTGTTGGTGATATTTCTGATGACACTGTCAGTGGAAGAAGAAAGAGAAGAACATCGTCATCGTCTAGTTTAGCTGCTTCAAGAGCAAAATCTGCAGCAGATAATAAAAAGATGACAGGAATGAAGCGTAAGAAACAAGAAGCACCCAGGGAGGTTTCAAATGCCAGTGCAGTGACTGCTACTAATCAGCAATCTCAGGCAGCCAGTAATAGAAATTCAGCCACATCACAACGACCTCTTAGGAGGCGGAAGAGGAGAGACAGCATGAAGGGAGCTGAATATAAGAGGGCCACTGCTAAAAGAAGGGTGAGTTTTATTTCCTCTTAATAATAAACAAAGCTTGCTTAAGTCATTTAAATTTGATTGAATCAGCTATGCCTTGAATGAATGATTTTTTGTGAGATAATATTGCCGAATGTTTAGGCTTTAGATTTATTTTCCTGCTAAGTTCTCGCAACAGATTTTAGAATATTTCTAATATCTTTCCTGCATCATACTGTGGTATGGAAATATTTCATCTTAATTTTCATCATCTATGATGTTTTCTCCTTCTCTTATTTAGGGGAAAGCATCTAAGTCATTAGGCTCTGATGATGTCATGGGTGATGAGGAAACTCAAGATTCATGGGAAGTGGGAACTACTGGAGGTTCGGGAGCTGTTCAGTTGAGGAAATGGATTGATAATTATGAAGAGGCTGTGACTAACCATTACTCTCCAGAGCTAAGGGCTAGGCTTTCTGCAATAAGAGTGAATGGAATCCATTCTGGCTTAAACAGTGGTACCAATGGCCTTGGCTCTCTGAACATCTCATCGCATCACAGTTCTGCATCTAAGTGTCGTGTTACCCAGCTTGAGCCTGGAATAAGGGTTAGTTTACATTTATATTGATTTCACTGCTGATTTCATTGTGCTTTTATACTATGGCTGTTATTGATATAATTTTAATCCTTGAAACAGGCGCTTGTGGCATCATCGTATCTACACACCAATCAAATTGTGATAGAAATAAGGGGGAAATACATGCTAGGCACACAACATAGGCAGCAGTCTTCTATTGCTAAACGTTACCCTCCCTTTTTGTTTTTTTATGAGCTACCCAAGGATGGAACGGAGGTGTGTGTTGATGCTCGCACTTATGGGAATGCCGCAAGGTTTATAAGGCGTTCTTGTAGACCTAATGCAGAGGTAAGCTTTCCTTAATTTCAGTATCACTTCAATTCAATAATAATTGGTGCATCAGTTATCTTAGAGAAATTTTTTATAGATTTGCTCCCATTTTAAATAAATTTGTAATCTATTTCCCCCAGGTGAGGCACTGTATAGAGAAAGGTGTTCTTCATTTATACATCGTGACAACGACAAACATCGAGAAGAATGCAGAGATCACAATTTTGCATGAATCTCATCACCAGCAGTTGGATTCACATGGGCATCTAATTTGTGCTTGTAACTCCAAAGATTGTACAGCCCCAGCACCCTATAAAAGAAATGGCTTCTTGGAAACAGAGTATGTATTATTATTATTTCATACTTGAACCATATTTCTTCTGCCTTTATCTAACAAATAATTGACTCTTATATTATGTATTTCCTTTCTAGACGTGATAGAAGAAGGAGAGGAAGGAGAACCATATCATCTGAAGGAGATACTGAGCCATCTCCAATTCCTAATAATCCAAGCCAAACAACTGCATCACATTCCATATCCAGAAAAGGTCCCAAATCTCCTACTAAGGTCCAACCAGTGACACCTCCTGCTAGTACGCACCCTCAGACTATTCAAGAAGATTCAAGCGATACAACCCGTACAGATGCTGACATGGCTGAAATCTCCAATAAGAAGAAGCTAGTAAGTGAAATTATTTAAATTAGTGTTGGTCCTCTTTCTTATTTTAGCTGAGTAAGATGATTTTTTCTCGTCAGAGATAAAGATATTATTTCTAAGGATAGCAGAAGTAACCACATTTTCACTCTAGAGCAGTCAACGTCAAATTGACATTTTGATTCATATTCCCTTTGATGCAGGCTGGCTGGAATTAGGGGTGTTGATGGAATCTCATTTTAATATTTAAGTATTAATGTTTGTTGCCAAATCAAGTCTATTCTATTGACATTACCATCTAAAGGCAGTTCCAAATGCACATGAATCTAGTTATCCTTGAATTCTTGTAATTTCTGGATTATCTGTTTAATAACCAGCTTGCATCTGCATCATCGATATTATGTTTGTGAACGGTAGGCATGTCTTTCAATAACTGCTGCCATGATACTGTAAAATGAGGTTATAGAAAATCGTTTGTCATTATATATGATTTTCTACTAAGTTTATCTGGAAAAATCTAAATTCCATTGTATAATGTTCTCTTAATTTTATCAATATCCTGTTTGCATATGTAGCTGATACAATTAATTCCATCTGGAATATTGATTTAAAGTATTTTGATTTGCATTAAAGGCTTTAAGGGAATTGAGTGAGTGAAAGAAGAAGCTATACATGATTTCATATAATGTTCAAGAAATAAAATTATGGTGATAAGATATTACCCTCTAATGTAGCATTTATTTGGGAAGTTGAAGCTGTTAAGATATGTTATTAATACATGGATAAAACATTTTTACTAATATATTGTTTTACTTGAATTGAAAAGGTCTATTAAAATTTTTATTAAATGAATAATGTTATTCAATAATAAGGTTTATGAATATATTTATAATTTTTATAAATTAGGTAAATGTTTTAACGATTCAAAAAGTTAGTTTGTATCATGTGTTAATTTAAATGGGGACCTTCTTAACAGACAAGAGAAGAGCGCAAAATGGAAGCAATTATGAAAGCCTTTGAGCGCTTGGAGAAAGCTGAACAGAGGCGACAAGAAGTCCTTGCCAGGCAAGCGCAAAGGAAAGAGCAGGATGTTGGTGGTTCTGATGGAAGGGTTAGAAGGGAAGAAGATGCAGTCACAGAAGCCGTTGTTGCTGCAGCAGCTGCTGTTGCTTCCAAGAGAGCAGCAGCAGAAGATGATGATGATGAGGATGATGACAAGCATGATCATGTAGAAGTTAGGCATGCTGTATCTGAAAGACCTAGAAGAAAGGGGTACGTAAATAACTAGGCTTTTAACTTCATCTGATGATGTCATGCTTCTGACCTATGAAAATCAAAGAATCCAGTTTATAATTTTTCTCAGAGTTTTAATTGATAGTGAAGATCCTTAAGTCAAATTTCCTTAAGTTTTTTCCTTGTAAACCCAGCTAATATTTGGAATAACAGTGAAAGCAGATATTTAAATGATCATTGCCTTAAAGTTGCTGGTATTCCATTCCATGAGATTTTGTTCGTTCTGTAAGGGAAACCATTCATGTTCTTTTATAGTTTTATTTATGAATATGTATACATTTGCATTATTTTTATGATTCATCAAGTGCATTATAATTTAATTTATACAATGATACTATTAAAATGTATGTAATAAGAATTTATTTAAGGAATGAATTGTTTTTTCCGTAGGAGGAAAGGGCGAGGAAGACTAGCTGCAGCTTCCCGTAGAAACTCTAGGGTTCTCTCAGGAGATGGGGAATCCGACCTCACATCAGCTGATGAAGGTCCTACTTTTTCATCCAGTACCACAATTCCAGTAACAGAGATGCATCCAGTGAAGAGCCTACCAATTTCAAATTCTGCTTCACTTACATCCGTCCCTGTAGTTGCCTGTCCCTCTCCTTCATCAGCATCGCCTTCTCCATCGTCATCCTCTGTTCCATGGGGTTGTGAAAATGGATCAAGTTCTGCAATTACTCCCCAACTTCCCGTTTCAACCCTGCCATATGGGTCACACAGTCCCATTAACAATATAGCATTTGCTGGGCCTCTTACACCCGGATTCAAATTTCCAAAAACAAAGAAAGTCCTAATGAATGAGTGGCTCAATAAAGGACCATCAGAAACTGTTCCTGCAGTGGGGCAGTCTCTAAACCCTGTAGCTTCTCCGCTCCCCAACAAGACCGAAGTGAATTCCTTCCCTCATTCACCTGTTGTTGGTTTAGGATCAACAGGATTATTGCCATTATCTACTGGTCGAGAAAGTTTGGCATGTGCCCTAGTGGCAGCTGCCATTGGATCTCCCCTAGCTGGTGTTTCTCCGGGTACAGTAACAACTTCAGATACTGGTGTAGGATCAGCAAAGAAAAGATGGTTAAGGCAAGCCATAAAGGATGAGACAGACTCTCCAGCCAACAATGCCTGCTGCAGTCCAAACAGTCGAGCAGGTCAGTCAATTACCTGCTCAAAATAATTTGAGATTATTCATTGACAAGTGGATGTACTGTTCTGTGAATTAAGTCACTGAAAAGGCTTGTTGTGTTCAATTGATTACTATTTCTAAGTGCAGTAAACTTTTTATAGTATTCAAGGGGCAATTATTTGAGCAGAGGTGTTCAGAGAAATTTATGAAAATCGATTATTCAAGTACGATAGATTATCTCTTCATTGGCATACTGCCTAAGGAAACTAATACTGGATAAGTTGTTGAATGTCAATAAAAATCCTTTCAGAAGTTACAATTTGATTTGTATAGTTGAGTGATGTTTTTTATTCAAATCTATAGATAGAGGAAATGGTCAGATTCCATGAAAAGCATTCTAATTGGTTTCAGTTCATTTGATTCTGGGAATCTTCTACCACTTCTGCTCTCGCAGCTCAATCACTCGCAAACTGAAAATAACTCTCTTTGCTGCGTTTTGCAGATTTGAAAGCTTTATAGTAAATATTTAATACATATATGACCAGTTTGAATGGCTAATCATGGAGTGGTGTACATTCACAGGTTCACCACCATGTGCAGCAGGAGACTATGTGACACCTCTGAAGAAGCGACGTTTGGCTCGTGAATCCATGTCCTCTGAGCAGTCATTCACTCCACCAACAACTCCAGTCGGTGGTTGTGAGAACGAAGTGGGTAATAATTCCACATCTCCTCCCCCTCCAAACAGCAGCAAGCTCAGTCCTCAAGGAAAGAACACAAACTCCCATGAATCTGTGGTGGAGCCAGAGGAGGAAGAGGAAGAAGAATATGATGAGGAAGAGGAGGAGGAAGAAGAGGAAGACGGAGCAGGAGGAAGGGAAGAAGTGGCGGAGTGCATAACAGCTGACAACACTAAAGTTCAATCAGGGGATGCACCAAATGATGGCAATGGCAATAATGTTAGAGGTGCAAATGAAGAAAGTGAGAAAGTAAAGGAGACATTGGATACCGGGACAAGTAAGGGTCCTGAAAAATCCACTATAGTTCAGGAAATAGCTATAGAAAGTGAAAGCAAGGATGTTTTAAAGCAACCTTGTACTAAGTTGGAGGAACGGTCATCAAGAAATGAAGCCAGTGTTTGTAGTCCTAAAAGAAGTGATAGTATTATAGGGAATCTTAGAAAGAATGGCATTTCACAGAAAGAACTACCTTTCTCAGAAGTGAAGGAATCACCGAGCCAGCCAGCTGCTAAGAGAAAGGTCAGTGCTTTCCCTGTATTTTTGAATTTCCTTTTAGTTTAAGAGTTTTGATTTTAGGTGTCTAACATGCAAATTTTTATTCCTCCAGTGTGTCTGAAATCTTTTCACTTGTTTGATTATGCTTTATGCTGTTCTCAGTGGAAGTTAATTTTCCCTTTTCATTCCATGAAATCATTCTTTTTAATTAAATGGTCCTTATTTTTTATTATTCTGTTTAGCATTGCTATAGTGTTAATTCTTTCAAATAGTGAAATCATTTCATTCAGTATTATTATTTATTTATCTGTTAATTTTTCATATTCAATATGTTTGAAGCAGTAAAAGTTTTTTCATTTAATGTTAGCCTTAGTGAATAACTTTGTTTTTTACTATTAATACTCATGGATTTATTTTTGCAGGTTCCATAATAAATGTGCTCTTCTCTATTTCTTTAGCTCTCTATTTCGGAGTACAGAAAACGCAAACTTCGTGCAAGTGGAGATGAAAAAACAGAAGGCAAAGGTGATAAAGAAGCATTTGGATCTCCAACCTTGCTCAGGAGTAGTGGAAGTTTAGATTCATCCAGTGAAACAGATCAATTATCAGCCAAAGATGACCCAAGAGTTCTTGCAAAAGCAGCTTCACTTACAGATGGCCCAGATTATGATAAAAAAGGTTGGTAAATATACATATTATTTTGTGATCCAGGCCTACTATCCTATCTTTCTGAGAAGGGAAGTAGGCATTTTTGAACTTTACATTTGGTAGCCTAAGTTAGGTTTGTTTTTCAATCTAGGAAGTTAGTCTCTTTCTACAAACTGGTATTGGTTTATTTGGTTCTTCTCTCCATTTTATCCTGTTAACCTCCCAAATAAATTCCATCCTTGGTTTCTCTTATGAAAATTGTTTCCTTGTAAATAACCTATTGTTGAAAACCATGTGAAGCAGGGTGTTGTAAGTTGGAAGGTGTCCCTTTATTAGCTAAATTTGTTTCATTTTCCTTTAAAGATTACTCACCATACCTCTAAATCCATTAGATGTCATAGATGGTGTCTTACAGTTTAAGGTTGAGGTACGTTATTTATAGATGTTTAAGATAATGAGTAGAAAATAATTTTTCAATTCAAATAGCATTTCTCTCAGGATCCATAATTTCAGTTTAGACAATAATTCCTAAGTTATTTGGTTTAAATTGATTTTTTGTATTTTTGTACTCTTACCATTCTCAGGAAGTGAAGAGAAGCCATCAGAATTAAATTATGCAAGGTGGGATTCAGCCCCTACTCTGGTTGAAAGACAACGAGAAAATTTAACTCAACGCTTGAAACGGGAGTTTGGATTGTGCGTTGGGGATGAAGAAGAGCAAGAAAGGCTGCGGAAGCATCTTGGTAAGTATAATATATATTTTGACTTGAAATACAAATTAAAACCTGACCAAAGATAACTTAGGATTGTCTTTGTATTTCAGGTATTCCAGAGGTTCTTGATAAGGTATTAGGGAAAGAAGCTGGGTGTGAAACAAAGTTGAGCTCTCGAATGCTTGTTGTTCAGAACCTTGCTGCTCCTCCACCACCCCCTAAATCACCCCCTCTGCATACTAACCTTTCTGCATCAGCCTCTGGAACTGTTGGCCACCTTCCAGGAAGTAGAGTATCATTTTCACCTGTAAACATTAAAAGTGTGCAAATTTCTGGAACATCTCAGCCATTGTATGCTATCAATGGAGGAGGCCCTGTGGGAATGGCCAATGCAGTTGGGACAAACATTGCTGGAGTGAGTTCGTATGGTTATCAGGGGATTCCTTGTGTTCCCTCAGTATCTCTGCCACCCCCTCCTCCACCCCCATTGCCTCCTCAATACCAGCTCTCTTCTGCTCATCCTTACAGTGTTACATCTCCAAATTCATCTAGTCCTGCAATGGCAGGGCGACCCCCAAGAGCTCCAGGTCAAGCAGCGCATTTAGGGGTATCTTCAGTTATGACTCCTGTGACAGCATCAGCTGGAATACAAATACCTGCAACAGCAGCAGGGAATATTATTGTGTCGCCATCTGTTCGTGCTGCTTCAAAAACTTTCTTTGGGCAAGGATTCCTCCCATCTCGAACTTAACCGTGTCATCATTTTTGATCACCTTTATTCCAAACCCTTCGTATGAAGTGAACCTCTCTCTACTAAAAATTTTGTAAATAGTCTGGTGTAATGCTCGAAATTTTTTTAAGTGATCCATATCTTGATTCTTATTGTGTAAAGTAATATTTACATTTGTTTCACAATGAAAAAGTTATAGTGGAACGTGGATTCACGTCCTGTGTGTTTTGAGTTTGTTGTGTACCACAACCTTTGGAGGAACCAAAATAATTTATACAAATTTTTATGACAGACATGATGATGTCTTTTGATGACTCAAATAGAAAGGATTTGGGGAATGAACGAGGGCTGGAAAATTGAAAATAAAACTTTTTCAAATATTAATGCTGAAAGACTGTGAAATTGTGTGTGTGCCTTTCGTGTGTCTGTGAGTGAAAAAGAAGCAAGTGATAGTTTTTAACAAATTAAACCAGTGAATAAATGTTTTGAGACTATAAAAAAACTTGTACAGATTTCACAAAAACTGTAATTATGGGATGAGGACAATTATGCTTCTTTAAGGTTACATGTTTCTTCTTATTCAAAGACCTGAAGCCTTTTCCCTTGTACAATCCCAAACAAATCCTAAAATGGCACACTAAATTACTCATGCCTCTGTTTATAAGAGTATATTTGCATTTAAAATAGAGTTATTATTTTTGTGGTAATTTTGTTTGTGGTGTACATGATTGAACATATGTTGTGAAAAACTGTTGGCTTTAATTTAAAAAATTGACATTATTTTGTCATGTTTGATTTCCTTCCAGTTTTCTTCTTGTTGCTGTGAACTTTCTGGTGCACTTTGGAGTACAAAATAATTTTATATATCTTGTAAATAGAAGCTAGGCTGAACTTCTGGTTGATACCTTCACCTTGTTTTTAATTGAAAATGGTTTTCAGTGCTTATAGCATGAAGTAATTTTATGGTGTACAGCTTCATCGGTCAATACCAGCAGTTCATCCTAGTATTTTTTTTCACAATGTCTCTTGAAATTCCAGTTATTTCTTGTAAATATGTTCAATTCTATCCTACTGCTGCTCTTAAAATGTAAAACTCATTCTTTAGAAGAAATGCAGTGAAAAAAATTTGAAGGTTGAAAATAGAATAAAAAAGGCCCTTCTCAAGTAAATTGAAAGTTTCCTTTTATTAATGGTTGCATGGTAATTACCCTCGTATAATCAATATTTGTATAGTAAATAGTCGGAAGCATCCAATTCATTACTTTTTGCTATCTTCAATTTTTTCTGATGTAATAATTACTTGGCGATGATTTATACATATACACTATATCGTGTTTTAAAATACCTGCTGATCACTTACGTTATTCGATTTAATGTGAAATTTATTGAATTCTGATCTTGTAAATTTGTATTTTCTCGACTAGGTACAGCTATAGAACATTTTCAAATCTATGATAGCATTTCCTTATGATTCCTAACTTTTTTGTGACAGCAATAAAATAAAAATTTTATACTAAACCACACTCTTAAACAAAATCTCTGCTTGGAGAAAGTGTTACAATATGGCTTGGGATAAAATTGCAAATACACTCACAAAAATAGCAGCTGCGCAGCTATTCTGCTATTAAGATCGTCCTGATTTCGAGTTTACCACGTGTAATAGATAATCTCTAAAAATAGATTTCTTGTTGAAATTAGAAGAAAGACTTGGCAATTCACTACGATTGTAAAACTAACTCGAACGTAAAACGTGATGATCAGCGATATCTCGAAAACGAGTCACGGTAAATATCAATCACTAAACGTGCATTCGGAATTCACCGAGAACTTATAATACTTAGCCCTTGCCTTGGAGATCATAGATATTGAGAAATGAATGTAATCACTTATGACAGCTAACGTATTTGAATATATGCCCTATATAAATAAGATTGCATTAATTCAAACATATGTTACCGAAAGTTACACCGTGGAAGAAGGAGATCATGGTAACACCGCATAAATATCAAAATAAAATGTTACTAAATTTCAGATCTTTAGAGACTGGGATATAATAGTTGAAAAAGTGCTACGTAAAAGTCCGTCTTTCGAAGTGCATGGCTTCATGTATTACCATTAACGGATTCAGTCGAAAATCAAGGCGTACGTAAATCAATTGATATTCGATAATGGTACTGCCTTTCAACGGAAAAAAATACCTTGACATGTTTCGTGATTTCAATACATAAGGTAAATGGAAAGAATTGTTAACATTTATTGTACCGTCCGTGATTAATACGACCATAAATTGGCCATTCGTCAGATGTCAAGGTTAGATTGGATCATATGGGTTGAAAACGTCACGGTCGAAGTTTATGTCGCATCAAAAGCAACAGGATGCAACATACACTCTCGTCAACTGTAATAGTAATCTTCCGTTTCCTTCATAGGACAATTCAAGGTGCTTCTTTTTAATCAAACAATAAGTTGCGCAATCAGTCTATGAACAGTTCGTTCCACCCGCTGCACTGCTCAAAACGCCCACGACAGCGATATCACACGCTGCGCTGAAAGAGTATCTGAGGATGGAGGATCCTGCGGTAACTACATTTCGGGAATACTTACGTATTCCTTCGGTGCAGCCAAACGTGAACTATGGTAATATTTTGATGAACATAGAAACTTCATTCTGAGATATTGTTGCTTAAGTCTTTATTTTGCCCTCTTTTCTGAGATGCCAATTCGGTTCAGACGAACTGTGCATACCTTATCGAATCACTGCATAAACATAATTTTCCCATTATTATCTATTATATGTACAGATAAATGCGTTGAATTTCTACAAAAGGAAGCCAAAAGGTTAGAATTGCTTTGCCGAGTATACAGTGTTGTTGCGGGAAAGCCGATTGTGATAATAACATGGGATGGAAAGGAACCAAAGTTGCCCTCCATATTGCTGAATTCTCACATGGACGTGGTTCCGGTTTATCCGGTACGTAAATTTCTGATTGTAAACAATTTAGGAATATATCGATGAAATATTTCCATTTATACTGTGTGATACCAGTTTGTTTTGCTTGGGCTACTTGAGTATCCTTGTAAATTGCAATATTCTCGGGGTTGTCGATCTAATTATTACCTCATATCATTAAGTTGTTTGAGTACGTAAGCGGGTATTATATTATAAATTGTTCATCTGAAAGTTTTTGGCGATCATAGAATGTATTGCCATGATGATATCAATCTCCAGTTTTTAAATGCAGAGCTGTCATTACGGTTTATCAGTAGTAGTTACGTGATCAAGATTATATTCCTTGGCAAATGTTATCCATTAAGATTTAAAGTCAGTGACTATGGAGGTGTGTTACGAATTGTTTTGGAATTTTACTTACAGGATATGTGGACTTATGAGCCATTCAGCGCTCACAAAGATGATAACGGGAATATATATGCCAGGGGTTCTCAAGATATGAAATGTGTTGGAATACAGTACATAGAGGCTGTGAGAAGGCTCAAGTCAAACAACATCAAACTGAGGAGAACATTACACATGTCATTCATGCCTGGTATGTATTCATCCAAGTTTAACTACGCATTTTAATTCCATCATCGATTTTGTTATAGTTTATGTCGCCTTCAATACTAATGAAATATTATACTCGCTTCTTCCTGAGACGTGATATTATGCTTAATTCTATAATTCAAACTCATGGTCATATAGCTGGAGGAATACTTACTTAAATAATACTTAATAAATAGTGAGTTTGTATAAATGGCCAAATTGAAAGCTTGTAGCTCCTGTCTATGTAGATATTCATAAACTGTGGGAAAAGCCTGTCAGTAAGCTATCTTTTCCTCAGTTTTGACGCAAGCTATCATTGAGGCATATACACCCACCCTCACTTCACCTTGCTACATTCAGTTCAAGAGCATCATGGTAGCCTTATCCTGATCCAAAATCATGTCTGTGAAGGGGCTATGAACTTTCAATTTCAATTGTGAATATGTATGTTTGTATATAGCTGCATTACTGAGGAGATAACATTGGTTGGGCAAGGCCAAAATATTTTTAACCTAATTAAAAATGGAGCAAGCTCTAAAAGTATATAACTTAAAATAGAATTTCTGCTACGCTTTAAGAATACGCTTGATGAGATCTATAAACCCTCACTTTTTAATCAGTCTATCATGGAAAGAGAATGAAACATATTACACCAAATTAACTTGAATTGCAACAAATTTACTGGAAATTGTGAAAGGCTTCCAAAACTATTCTATTACTGAGAATAGCATCAAGGATTTATTTCAGTACTTAGGTGAGGTAATAATTTTCGAGATTTCCATGCTTTTGTAATCTTATGTAATGTGTGTACTTGACTTATGTATTCAGGACTCAACTCTGTAATGATATTATTGAAAAGAAATTCAGTTTAAACTTATTATTTACATTTTAATTAATTTTAGTGGAAACTAGTATGCCAGATTCACCGCCCCCGTTGGGTATGATGTCATCATAAGAACATTTACCTCTAGTTACTTGTATTTTTAGAAAAACACACAATAACCAACAAAAGAAAATATCTTATTAATTGTAAAGGTAAAAATAAGATTCCGTTAAAAATTTTCTTATCCAATAAATAATTAAAGTATAAAATTGTTGAATATTGTTACCAATTTTAATGAACAAAATTATTGGTGCATCGAATTAGATTTGCATTGACATGATATAAACCGACACATGAATTATTTGTTTATCTTTGGATACATACATATCCATGGTATGGTATAATCAAGAAACCTAGTATTTGAGCTGGTCTACCATTTAGTGTGATTCTATGTGTTGGTGTTTTATGTAAGAATAAAGACTAAGAAAAATTTTGGAATGAATTACAAGTGCTATACAGAACTCACGTGAACAAGTGTTTTACAGAATTCACATGACGATTGTCCTGATAGACTGCTTATTTTAATCTTGTCCCTTAATCCATCTAAAATATATAGTAGTGTTAGATTTGAAGGTTTATGTAAAATAATTTTTAATCTTCTCAAGATTTCAAATCTTTTTTTCCATTGTAAGTGATTTATCTAATTGAACAATTTATATACCTGACCTTTAAAATTCAGGATATAATTATGGTTTTAAAGCAAAAATTAAATCATTTACAGTATGTAAGTCTTGCCAAGCTTACTGAAATTTTTCTTTATAATTTATTAAGGAATGTGCAGGAGGTTAGAAGAGAAAACAAGGTGAAAACCCATCATAGAGTCCTGCTCAGTATAATACAGTTTCAAACATAATTTCTTTCAAATTTGTGATCATAGTAGGATATTAATGGCAATACTATTTCTTTAAAGCATTTGAGAAATAAGTGTCCATTGCCAAATTTGCAGAGAAAATATTTTGATGTCTTAAAAGATACTAAGAAAAATCACAACTAACCTACAAATTCTTAGATTTTTACTGTAATGTTCATGTATTTCCCTTTTTAATTGTTTCGTTAGTAGTAACACCCATTTTTTAATTTTTTATATATTAAGTCCTGTTCCACCTTCTTCTCCTCTTGCATTTTGCCATGATTCACATTGTTCCACTGAGTTTTTTCACTATTTTCATATTGTCATTTGTTTTCTGTTAATAACACTTGTGTGTGCTATTTTGTGTTATAATGAAACTATTAATGAACTAAAAATTCATTCAAAGGAAATTAATAGGAAATTATCTCCTTTTGGCTAGTAATAGTGAAGCATAATGATGTGAGATTGAAATTATTATCCATGATGATGATGGTTGTTTCAACATAAACATCAGTATTACTGTTTTCTGCTTACCCATATAGAATATTTATATTGTATCAGTGTAAGCTAGCAGAGAGGATGAAGCCTGTTCACTTTACCAAAGTTATCATTGATTAGAATTTGTAAGAAAAACTACATCATTAATTGATAGATATTTAATGTTTTGTTTGAAATTTCTTAAATATTTAATACTAGTTTCCAATGATTTATTTTTCGTGAAACTTAAAGTTTCTTTATTGAGAGTTTTCCTTGCTGGCTATTAAGTAAGATTATAACTGCCGATAATGAAATTAAGTGGTTTTTAGAATTATTTTTGTACATTATATTTCTTCATTATCATAAGAATCATATGATGTTTCGTTTAAGTATTATGACCAACTTCTGTAGATTTAAACAAATATACAAGCTGTAAAGGAATTTGTGTTTCTCTTTTGCAAATTTCCTGAAATTTATAGCATGAATAATCTTTCAGTAAATGTACGGTTATCTTTGTTATAATTGATAGTCCTATTATCTCTTATATTGGGACTGGCAAGCAAGGTGACTGTAGTCCATTGAGCAATAGGTGTTGTCTTTGAGATAAGGAAGATATATTGAGGAAAGATAAGGTTGTTAATTTTTGACATCATATATGGATCATTTAACTTACGAAACCTTTGAATAATCAATTACATTTTGTCCCCAAGTTTTTTACAATTATTTACAGTCGTGTCTCATAATTATTACAAAAATTTCTAAATGGGATATGAATGATTTTTAATCAAAAGAAGGATAATTATAAGAAACTACAACAGACAAGCATGTCCTACAATTATATGCGTTCTTAATGAGTTTGAAGAACCAAAGGATAAAGAAGAAAAAGACTATGAAAAGGTGCTTGTGACAACAGACTTTCAATGGATTTCTAAGAAGTAAAAAAAGTAGATGTCTCTACAGAAAGTATGAAGGATTTATCATCGAAACTAATCAAGTTTCTACTTATGTGGAATGCCTAAGATTTCGCTGTCTGTTCATATTGTTTTGGGTATGCTGTTACTCTAAGATTAGTATTGTAGGAATTCATTCCAGGAATAGGCAAAGTTTCTCTAAGACATTTAAATTTAGCAAAGGAGAATTAATTACTGAATTTAGATTTAAAACTAATAGTTCATGCTAAAATTATTAACTCAAATAATTATTCGAGAGAGGTGTGTTAAGTGTTTGAAAACCTAATAACCCATTGTAATATGAGATGTAGTTACAATTTTATTTACATTTTTATAAATTTACTATTAAATTGTATATTCTAACTTTATAATATACGAGTAAAATGTAGCTTGCATACTGCAAGCAGATCGACAACACTAATTTCATGTCGGCATCATATCGGGACGGCCCTCAAAAGAAAAAAACGGGATTGAAATATTCTTAAAATTCGCTGCAATCTAATCGTCTGGCATCGAACCAAGGCCTTCCTGGTGAACCTACTATGCAGCACAACAGAAAATCACCATCTCTTACTATGTATGAAAATTCAAGCAGAAATATTGGCTCCAACTGCCTCAAACGACGTCCTACTTTTCAATAATGTAAATGGCTCTCTGGATTCGAACCAAGGACGATCTAGGAAATCTAAAACATGTTTTTGAAATGTATCTATATTCTCTCTCTATATACCTAATTTCATGTTTTAATATTATTGGGAAGGGATTTAAATTAATTCTTAAAAATCGGATAATTTACTGATTGTAGCCTGATGACGCCTGGTGTCGAACCCAGGAAATATTGGTAGCTGTGAATGCACAGTATGACTTATTAGGACTTCATATTATTTCATACTAAGTTTGAAGTCGATATCATATCGGGGAGTACCTAAAAAAATTTTCTGTTATCTCCTTAAGAAATGCATTGAGGAATGTAAATGGCTCTCTGGGATCAAACCAAAGACCATCAGCGAATATGTAAAACTTGATTTTATATATAAATATATTTATGATCTCCAACTCCATGCCGAATTTCAAGTTTCCATGTCATCGGGAAAGGGTCCAAAAAATATCTTAAAAATCGCGACGATGCATTTTAAACGCCCAATTTTTGCCTCGGCCTAGCATCAAACCCAGGATATTTCCCGTAAAACTCAATTATGTTTTTGATAGATCATGGCCATATATAGGCTCCTTGAGTTTTGATTCTCTTCCTATCCAGAAAGTTTTTTTTTTTAATTCCCGAAAATCAAAGCAATGCATTTAAACGGGAAAAATCGGGAATTTGGGGCCCTCTGGAATCGAACCCATGACACTGAGGTTCAAAATCGCAATTTTTCTGGAGGTTACACGTTATGGCCAATATGTCGTAAAAATTTCAAGCCAATGACACTTGTGGTTTAGCCTGTGAGTTTGTATCCTCTCTCTATATATATATATATATGAATATATATATATGTATGATATATGAATGAATCAGGAGAAGCATCTATATATAATAGATACTCACATCTTTGGGAGGTTAGTAATAAAAGTGTTTCCTGTTGTATTTCAATAGATAATATTCTAAAGACATAATCCAGAAATGTTTTAGGCAAGATTATTCTTTTCCTTTGTTGAAGGAATGACTAGAAAAATTTTATATGACTTGTAATGTTTGACCATCCTGAATAAAGTTATTTATATTGTTAGCATGAATAATAATCTATCAACTGGGGATATCCAATTGATATGATAGCAGGAGGATCTTGCTATCATTTAAATTCCAGTTTATGTATGTGCAAAATTTGGATGTATATCAGAAAGGCAATGTATCTTGATTTCTGTTTGTTTTTCAGCAATAGTTTAAAAATCCATTTTATAACTAGAACCAGTTTTCTTGATTTTCGGGAAAGGACCTTAATGATCCTATGAGTTAGTGTAACCATAGGATTCATCCTGCCTCTTAAGGTGTTTCAGAAATAGGAAAGATTTCATTCTGATGGTATGTAAATTAAGCAATTGCTTATTCTGGATTTATAAATCCATGTATCTCTCAGAGCCCCTTTAAAATAGGATTAGTCTTTATTTAAAACCTTGTGATAGTAATATTTTTCTAGTGTTGTTGTATTAGGTAGTGCATTTGTTTGTTTATAGATACTAATTTTACTTTTGGTTAACTAGTAGCATAGCTAGTATATTTTTAACATTCTGGATATGCAATCTCAGTTAGAATGTATCAGTGTTCTAAAATGTTTAATGCAACCAATGAAGGCATGGCTAAATAAATAATCATGTACAAATAGTGAATTCTGTAACACTAACATATGTGTAACAATGCTGTGCTAACTTATTTGATAAATACTGACATTAATGCCATAACATCAAAATATCTACTATTCACTCTAATTGAGATCTCGAAATGTCCATTTATGGATACAGACAAATTTGTTTAAGGGGATTTTAGTGGCTTTGTTTCTAGCAATACATATGTATTATTTAAATGTTAAAATCCAATAAATTCAATCCAAGGTTTTAAGGCTCTAAATTGTGCTTTAATTTCATTGTATATATTCTAAATTTCATGATTTTAGAGCATTATACTATGATTTATTTAGTAGTATCACCTTTATACGTATCACACCTTTCAGTTGTATATTTTAAATTAAGCCCAAAAATATGATTATATCAACAAGTTTTAAGCACGTATTTTAGATAATTAAATCTAATTCAGCCTAATAGTTTAGAATATCCACTATAATGTATCCAATGTAATACATTGAATCATTTAACAACAGAGATTATGCATCATTAAATTTATTGCTTTTATCTTAATTAGCATTTTTTTCATTTTATATAGTTAAAAGTTTTAATGTAATTTTTTATTGCCTTATTTATTTTTACAACGTTAATAAATACTGGCGGTTGGGTTTCTATAATTAATTTTCTTAAAAGGAAATGGTTAAAGAAATTAGTATATCTACTAATCGTAATGGTAGATTTGCATTAGTCAATGAAAATTATGGACCAGCTAACACTAACAAGATAAGTATGCATGAACAATATAACTGCTACACTATGTACAATTTAAGTATGTATCAAAACATTAACTTTCTTGCAAAATGTATTATACTGGATGAATTCTTATGCATTCTTCTTCGTTATTCTTTGATATTGCAAATATCTTATAGTAAATTTTCTTCTTTCCTTCATTATGGCATGATCAAATCAAAATAATGTTTATTTCTGATTACTGGAATTATCAAATTTCCATGCCCTCTTTATATTGTTTATTTTTGTTGCTAAATAATATTTATGCTAATGAATGTGTGTGGTCTATAGATGAAGAGATTGGAGGAAAAGATGGAATGAAGAAGTTTGTCCGAACTGAAGACTTTAGAAACCTGAATGTAGGCTTTGCTCTTGATGAAGGAATTGCTAGTCCAACAGAGGAATTTCTACTCTATAACAATGAGAGAAATATATGGAGTAAGTAACATTTGAATCTTAACTATCACTGAATTATCGTTTTATAGTACATTTAAACTGAAAAAAAAATGTATGTACTTACCACCAAAAGAGCAACTAAAAGAACACATGGTGTTGATGATGATGCTCAGCATCAAAACCCAAATTTACCGTCAGTTGCTGTGGTGGTTCTATGTAAATCTTTTTAAGTTTACTCGCTCTGTCTCTCATGGTATACCATCCCTTAAACTATTTATTTTTTAAAGTGCAATAATGAATAGTTAACTACTTAGCTTGATTCAAGTAAATAATTTTGAATTTTCTTAGCTTTACCTACATGTTGCAGAAATTTTTGTGTTGTATGAACAATGAAAAGATTTCTTATAGATAACCATCTTTGATTTCAAACACACTATGTTCAATTATTAGTTGATGTTTGTTTTCTTCAATTTCCAAATCTTCTTTGTCATATTGATATTTATTGCAAAATAATTATAATACTGAAGTATTTGTTTTCTATAGATGAGAAGATTGATGAAGAATTTTGTTCCGACAGAACGTAAAGTTAAACAACTTAAGAAATGTTGGATCTTATTTTCAATTTACAGTTGTCTGATGTATTACAAAGGAGGTGGAGATTCTAGAAGTAGTAATTTGGCAAGAAATAGAGTCACGAACCATAAGATATCACTGCTATCATCTATGCTAATTATAATTGGTTGAAAATAAATAAATATAGTAGATAGAAACTTTTGGTTTGGTTTAAAGAATAAAAAGTTTCTTGTAATGATGTGAAAGTGGCATCTTTGTTCAAGTAAAGTGTGTGATGTGATGTGATGCTCTTTAAAATGTACATCTACACAGTAATTATTACTGTGAAGGCCAATGTGCTTTTGTTTGAAGTACAAAAATATAATTTATCATGCCTTAATTTAAACCTCAACATATATAAATTGTCAGTTTTTATGCCTGTGTGTAAATTTTAACATCCATGTTAGAATGTAGACAATTGAGATAATTGACAGAAAATATTTTGAGTTCAAGAAAGTATGACTAAAATTTATTTGGTAATATTATGAAATCTTCCCTTAGGCAAATATTGAAGAAATGACATAAAATTTCAATTTTAGAACTTTTTTTGGTTTTAAAAAATAATATTTATAAATAGCTCATCGAAGATGGCAATTACCGTATTTGAGGGCATATAAGACGCACCTTTTTTCCTAAATTATGTCTTGAAAAATTTCCCTGTGTCTTAAATGTGAAGGTTCAACCTCCACAGGTTAACTTTCAATACTGAATGCTATTTTTAGCCCAGATGGTCTATACTACCTATTTCATAATTGCATTCAATGATTGTGTTAATATTTGGCTTTTACGAGACGTGACGACTAAAAGAAACTACATTTTAAGTTATTGTGGTACCGCGCTTTTGCACGGACTATTAAGACTTTTATTGTTGTGAGTGGCTAACTTAACGAGGGTGCGTCTTATGTGCTGGTGCATCTTATATGCCGTCAAATACGGTAGCTGTGAAGTCAATTAATTGGGATTTTCCTTTCTAGAATTGAGTGTCCGCTGTTCTGGAACACCTGGTCATGGATCATTACTGCTTAATGACACTGCTGGAGAAAAGTTGAGAGTCATAATAGACAGATTCATGGATTTTCGTCAGAAACAAAAGGAAAAGTTGCAGAGTAATCCTAATCTTAGTATTGGTGATGTGACAACTATTAATCTCACCATGCTGATGGTAAGATGTATATTTTTAGGCGAATAATTGATGTTCACTAATACCTCTTACCATTTTTCTCTTAGATGCAATATATTGTTGATATTACTTTCCTATTTTCTCTAAGCCTAATTTTGATTTCTGATGTTTCTCTTCTCATGCTTTTCAGGAGAAAATGTAAGTACACTGCTATTTTATTCTACAGCCTTCTTGTGTCGTTTTAAGTATCTTATAATCTTCTCATTCAGAGTGTATATTTACTTTGCATTAATGTTAACTTAATTGATTATAACAGGGAGGGAATTAATTAATTTAAAATGCTAGTAATGATTTTCTTATGAATTGATATAATTTCATTTGTTTAAAGAAACAGGACATTTTCATATGTGTGAAACTCACATTAATGGCAGTAAACATTGTTCATTTACTTTTGTATATGATTGAATAAAATGTACCCCCTCCCTGCTGCTCCAACCAGAAGAGTAGATAATGAATGTAATTTTGCTCAGATATTTACTAACTCTCATGTCATACTTAAGTACTGAACAAAAGAAAAATATGTACTGTTGCATGTTGTCTTAGAATTTTAGGAATATGTTTGAAAGGGAAAATAGGCTTTTGAGCTATAATCAGTAGTTCTCAAAAAAAGCAATACATTTATATGGCTTAAGAATTATGTAAATATGATTACATTATGCAATTGCTTTTAAGCAAGTGAATGATTAATTAAAATGATTTCCATACAATCTTTTAAGTATTATAACTGCTTTAAATTTTTTTCCACCCTCTCATACAAAATATGGTTGTTTTTTACAGTCATGGACTTTGACAAATGTCAACTTCTTTGGCACTTGAATGTCACAGTTCCCTTTACAATTTAAAGTAATATGATGAAAATTAAGTACACTTTGTTCCTTTTCCCTTGTTGAAAATTCTAACCCAGATTTTTGTCTAAACTTTTAGCTTGATTATAGTGAAAAATACTTTCTATAATTTAAGAGATTATGAGAGAATTAGATCAAGACAAGAAACGTGGTTTTGGCAATTCCTTCAGAAAATATTTGAGATCTTAGGAATCTTACATCTTCTAAATGTTTTAGATGGATGTAAGTACCTTCAAATCAGTTAGTCCTAAATTTTCGATCATAACATTTTTGACCATAGGGAGGAGTGGAGCCTAACGTGGTTCCACCAGAATTGGAAGTCACATTTGATGTAAGACTGGCTCTTGATGTGGATCATCAAAAATTTCAAACTACTCTTGAGACATGGTGTGCTGAAGCTGGCCCTGGCACCCACATAACATTTCTATCTCAAGATCCAAAAGTTCCTACTACTGCTTTGGATGATACTAACCCTTGGTGGAAAGCATTTAAAAGGGAGACTGATGCCTTGTGAGTTATTACCGCATGACTTATATGAAACAATTATTGTGATCTCTAAAAATTACTTCTTTATTTTTCCTAAATATTTATCGTATGAATTTAAATATTGAATTGGAAATATTCTCATTGTGGAAACTGATATTGAATGGAGCTGACTGTATATGAAACATTTCTTGATAGTATCGAAATGATTGACTCAAAGATAATGAATTAAGAATCAGATTAACTTAGTTAAGCAATTATTTTGATATCTATATTTCTTTCATAGGGGTCTCAAATTGAAACCTTTGATATTCCCCGGTGGCACAGATAGTCGATATATAAGAGAGGTAAAGTACTACTTAGTTGTTAATACATCATATATGCTTATCTCTTTGCTGTTTTTTAATGTTTCATATTTTATTTTAGGTGGGAATACCAGCTTTGGGGTTTTCGCCAATGAACAACACACCAGTTCTGCTGCATGATCACGATGAATTTTTAAATGAAAAAGTATTTTTAAAAGGTATTGAAATATACCAAAGGATCATCCCCGCCATTGGCAATGTCTAAATAATGCAACAAAAGTGAACGTCTCAGTATTTGTCATTGTTATTGTTTTAATTTTCGTATATTTTAACTCATGTTATTGATATAATCATACACAAAAGTTAATGTATTGCCCTATTAACCGAGTTTATTATTGGGAATATATTTCTCCTATAATTGGGCACATTATTCTAGGAATTTTATTGATTGTTGGGTATTTTCAATAAATTTATATTTGAAAAATATATGTACGCGTTAATGTAATCTTGTTTGCGATAAAGGATATTTGCAAACAATAACACGGTCTTGGGTGGAATTTATAAATGCTAATGATTTTTGGTGCTACCTAATAAAATGTTACTGCTCTATCTTGCCTTGATTGAGACTGGTAATGATACCATCAAAACATTCTGCTTCCCTGAAATGTGTAAACGGAAAAACGCCAATAAGTAAGTATTATTTAATCGTTCGAGGTAAGAATTTTTAAGAGTACCAAAATATTTTATTTAAAAAAATAATCTGAGATTGCACGATCGTATAGACTCATTCATTATTAATTCTGAAATTAATTTTTCCACATAATTCTCCCATCTTTGCCGCCATAACTAGAGCGCCATTTTGAGTAATAATGGAAAGGGTGTGTACTCGCTGAACTTCTTTGTACTTAATTATCTCAGTGTATTTACGTCAACTGAAAATTTTATGTACCTTAAAATTTTCCGCCAATCTCGTAGAATTATTTCATCTGTAACTTTGATAACGTCCCTGTCATAATATATCAAAAATTGAATTAGAACAACTCGAAACGGAAGGTTTTATCTCGGGGCATAGCATACTGAAAGGCTCTTCGATTTCAGCATGGCCTCTTCAGAGCGCTGCGGTGAGCCAATCAGGTGAACTGTTTTGTACCACGTGATCATAAACGGCCAATGAGAGGCTCCAAATTTCAAATTTAGTCTGTCTTTGTCCGTGAGCCAACAAAACGACTGTACTGTGTATCTCAAGAACCTTGAACGTAACGTGAAGTGCTGAAAGTTGTAATTTGTAATAGGTGATTCAAGACGTTTATACACAAGATCAACTCGTGAACACGGTTTTATATGAACGGGTAAGTATTACACGCCATCGAGCTGTGTTATATTAATATTTATCATTGGAATTTGAAGTGTACGAATCGGACCGCCAGTGAGGAGTATAGTTTCGTTACTGTTATCAAAGATTTTGAATGTTAGAGCCTGAGCCTGTGAAACCTTTGCTAGTGTCGTATCTATTACTGCAGAACTTTAACGATAACATTAATTAGGATCTTCGTTTCCTTGCTTTGTGTTTGTTGTCTTTAAGATCTTCGTAATTTGTAATGAAGTCTTTGAAGGTGGTGAGAGGGGAGGTGGTTTCATCTCGGCGGGAAGATTTTGAGGATGTTCAAGGTTGCTATGGAAGAAGCCGTAACTATGGCAACGGGAAATCGGTGATTTTGTCACAAAATAAAATCGTAGTTGTGACATTGTCATTGTTGATGGGTTAATTTCGGAAGCGCCTCCCGGTAAGATACCGGTTTTCAGATGCAAATAATCCCCCATTACAGCTTGATACGACTGCTCACAGATATATGTATTTTGAACTTCTCGTTATTATTAACTGATTTGTGCAGTGCATATTTCCCCGTTGTTTAGAATCAAGTTTGTTTGTAATTTTCATACGGCGTATCTTCATCAGGCGTATCTGTGAAATGAGAGTTACTTGTAACTGTGGGAAAACGAGGAACGTAGTATCATTAAGTATTGATCCCTAATTTATCTGAAGAGGTAAACGCGGATTTCACGAATATAGCATCGTTAATCGTATTTCGTAATCCACAACATCGATGTTGTTGTGATATTCTTATGTCAACAACTGCCTTCGTTTGGGTTTTTGTTCATATTGGAAGGTTTTTTCCCTTCGAATGTCAAAAATGTTATGAATTCAGTTGATTGATTATAGCATTTGCAGTAGATTACAAAGCCGTTTGCAGTTCTAGTATACTTTCGACACAGATAGTTTCATATTTTATGTTAAATTTTAAAGGTTTTTGTTTGGGATTATCATTTTTTGCTGATTTTCGGTCAAGCACGTATGTCATTGAGTTACAGGGAATATTCTCATGAGAAAGTTATATTTACGAAGCCATTTTATCTGGGGGTTATAAAGGCTACTTTATATTGGTTTAGAGGGAATGCACCCTTGCATAGCCATTACGTTATAGCTGAGGGGTTTTACAGAGTAGGGGTGACTCCCATACTCCCTCGCTCCCTTTCTACCGAAGTATCGATCCACAACACCCGTCCCCACCTCTTGTTCCGGGCAGTTCCCCCTCCTCTCTTTTCATTTCCCATCGGCCCACCTCCTCCGACCCCTCCCATAGCCGACCTCTCAGAACCCCTCCCTTGCTAACCACGTCCCTTACCCAGCTACCCTCTGTATTCGTACCCCCTTCTTCCGCGGCGTAGCCTAGTGCACGCGATATTCCTAACAAAACATTGCGTTTACTGCAGAAAAATCTCATTGAATGCATTTTTCTCGACAATTCTAATATTATCTTCCTAAAGTAATGCCATTTCTATCGATTGAAATAAAAGCGGTCTCTTAAACATTTCATTCGATATCACCTTTCGTAGTCTTGCCTAGCGATGAGTAATCGCTGAGTTTTTTCCCGCTGTATAATCGATACAGTTGGTGCTCGGGGTAGTTCGTCCGGATTGGCGCGACTAGTAAATCTGCTAAGGTTGCCTCTTTTATTGAATAAAGCGTTACGTGGTCTCAGAGGATTAAGCATTGAGATTAAATGTCAAACTCGACATAAAAGAGTTATATATCCTTCCTGCGTTTTTGAATCACATTTATATTTTAAACAGGATTAAAAAATTCTTATAACATAACGTTTCTACTAAATTTTGATATTGAAGAATGGGTTGGCGCAATTTTTAATTGCGTTTTATATATTTTCCGCATATTTTACAATTGATTTGTGGATACATGAAATGCCATTATTATGCCGGGAATCAGGGTTATCGGCTATAATATCCACTGCAAAAGTATTATTTTTGTCTCTTTTAATCTAAATAAAAAATTTTATTTTATATTGCCGAATATTTTATAATCTAAATTTATATTTTATATCAATGTGCTTATAATTGATTCAAAATATTATGCCGGTGTAAGACATTAACAATATTTTGATTCGAAAAGTTTTTGCGCGTTTAATGTTGGACTAACTGCCATTTTGGTGGGTCCATGCTTCGCTATAACTGAATAATTTTTCACTGAAAATGGATTTCGTAGAATTACATATTTACTGGTATCCTTTCAGAATTAAGAGCATAGTGAGGTGGTTTACTTCAAGTTTACCGGTTTTATTGGTATTCTCCCGTAGAATTATTTCTTCACTCACATATAATCAGGAAGATATGACTATTATTGTTTGAATTCATGAATTATATCGTTAACTATCCCCCATTGTTGCATATTAGCAACTTCGGTATGTATTGTGTCAAGGCCCTTGCCCTATTCAAAGCCCATCAACAATGCTATTTCTCATTACAGTCCGTATATATCAAAGTAGATAATTATTTCATTGTTTCCGTAAACAATAATATCAAGGAAAATCCTCATAGAGCTCTCAATTTCCCTTCATAATATTTCTTCCGTGGAGAAATGGAACGCGGTAATACTTGCGATTGATGAATTACATCCGAACTAATGACGTACGTATTTAAATATTTTTACATAGAAAACTTTAACGCAAAAAGTTTTAAATGCTTATTAATCTCTGGAGGGTTATTTGTGGGGGAATTCAGCATTACTTAAGGTAGTATGAATAATTTTAGGGTGACTTCGTCATCAAAAATATGTTCTACCTGTTAATCGCTTTATGCCTCCTTCATTGTAGTCATAATTGATTTATTTTATTAATTTACCAATAATATAACTATTAAGAAAATCTTAGCCGGCGGTCGCGCTGTTCGAGCATAGAACTCACCGTTTTTATTTTCAAAGTATCGCAATTCATCTCTGTTGTAAGTTATTCTCTTAGTCTTAAGATCGTTTTTATTCTCAAAATGGTTGATCCTTTTTCCCGGTAATGTAAATTGCTGAAGTGAAAATAATAACGTAGCCGCAGTCGTAGAAAAATACTTTCCCGCCGTTTATTACGATTTAAATGTTCCGCGGTAATGATTTTTACCTTTTGTTGAAGTAATATTTTTGCAAAAGAATAAAATCTTATTACGTTTATTAATTTTAAGAATGTTGTCTTTGAATTTATAGAATTTAAAATTTGCATGTGCACCAATTTTGATCTGTTTTTTTTTTTTTTTTTTTCAATAGAAGCAGTTTATGGGCTGACTTGAGGTACCAGACTTGTCTTCCTGTTTGGCTCAATAGAAGAAAATTAGCATTGGATCTTATCAAGATTAGTTGCTTCCCATTGGGCTAGGGGAAGTTTTGACACTGTAGCTATCTACCTGTGTATTTCTTAATTTAAATTGTGGCGGTCTCCATAATGGACCTTTACCTTTCCCCTCAAGATGGGGGCCTCTCCCTTCAGGAGATGCTTGATTGTGACATAAAGACAGAAATAGACAGTGTCCTTCTTGGAGGAAGTGGTGGTTCTAGTGAGTTTGGTCTCGGTGACCTTCCTCCTCTTGATTTATTGGATTCATCCCTCGATGGCACTGGCTTTGGTGGACTATGTGGAACTGGTGGTAATGGGACAGGTCTCAATGGCATGATGATGCTTAGCCCCCTAGAACTTTCTAATGTAGGGCCAGCCACAGACATGGTCTCTTGGTTGTCCTCGTCATCTGGGACATGTGGGGGGGGAGTAAGCAGTGTGAGTGGCGGTGGAGGCATGGGTCTTGACTTGGATGCTGCTGGCATGATGGTCAGTCCCAGTAGTGTTATGCCTGTTACGATAGTCCGCCAAAAGCCAGAGAATAAACCAGTGCCTACAGGAACAAATAACACTGACAAGCAGGCAGTAGAAGTAACCTTAGCAGCTACAACCACAACTTCAACGATTCCAACCACAACAGTTTCTTTAACTCAAGTTAAAACCTACACTGTGACCAACTCAGGCATGTTACCCAAGAATGGAAGCAGTCATCGCATTGCCGTGTCAAATGGAGTTCCCCTCCTCAGGACCACAGTCTCGACCGCAAGGCAGTCACAGTCTTCTCCAAAGCATCAGTATCAGCAGGTTTGTTGTTTCGATTTTGTAACTAATTGTTGTGATAACAATCTGTGTGTACTTGATGTGCCTTTAATGTTTGCAAAGATGTAAGTGATAGTGAAAAAATTAATTGTTTTCTCTTGCTTAAATATAACATTTTATTCCTGTGCGACAATGCTATTCTTTTTGTGCACATTTTGATTTTTATACATATTGGTGACTTTCTTCACTAGCTTTATTGAACTATTCTCACCCTTATTGTTTTTAACATCTCCTTAATCCATCCTTTGTATGTTGCAGGTGACTACCACAACCCCAACCAACAACCACAATAATCATGTGCTGCATTCCTCAGCAAGAGGAGGCAATTCACAACAGAAAAGGGTTATTAACACTGGTAAAGTGTACACTCAGCATGTTCCCACCTCCTCCTCTTCATCTACCGATTCATTAGATGATGGTGGTGGTGGAAATAACAATTCTTCCTCAGATAAGACTCAACGCACATACCCAAAGCCAGCATACTCCTATTCATGTCTTATTGCAATGGCCCTTAAAAATAGCACCACTGGCAGCCTTCCAGTATCAGAAATTTATAATTTTATGTGGTAAGTTCCTTTTAAGTACGTGTTCATTAAGTTGATCTTATATCATGCAATCCCTCTCAATATTTGAATCATTATCTGATTTATTCTATAAATAATAAATATTGAAATAGGTACCGTTCAATTTACATTCCTGTTTGATATTTGAGTGTTTAAAAAAATTGTTTAATTTTCTTCTCAGTGAACACTTCCCATACTTCAAGACTGCACCCAATGGCTGGAAAAACTCAGTTAGACACAACCTGAGTCTAAACAAATGCTTTGAAAAGATTGAAAAACCTTCATCGTCATCTTCTCCGTCTTCCTCTGTTTCATCCTCTGGTGTTTCTGGCAGCCAGCAAAGGAAGGGTTGCCTCTGGGCAATGAATCCTGCAAAAATTCCTAAGATGGATGAAGAAGTACAGAAGTGGTCTCGGAAAGATCCAAATGCCATTCGAAAAGCCATGATTTGTCCTGGTAAGAATAATTGTTAAAATTCCTCATCCTGTTTAGATTTTATGTATAAGTTCATATTTTTTAGTTATGATTCGTAAGGAATTTTGCAATCAATATTTCATGCATTTCTTTAAGTCTATGAAGAGATCTTATTTTATTTTTATGAAGTGTGTTACTTTTTTTAGCGTTATTTCTTTAATCACATTATATGGCCTCAGAAAGATTCTCACTTTTAAGTATTGGTAGTTTATTTAACTTTGAAGGTGAAGATAATTTTTTTTTTTTTTTTTTTTTCAATTCTTGGCTAGTATTTGCAAAATTACATTTAAAAATCTAAACAATGCAATTTAACTTAATATTAAACCTATGATTATATCTTAAATTTCAGCAGTATAATTTGTCTTGAAGTGGTAACATTTGAAATTGCAAGGAATGCAACTGCACAGTGAGACAGCTCAAGCATTTGTGCATTAAGTTGGTCCAATAATGCATTCATTTCAATTCAATTGTTTAATCTTTACAGATAATTTGGAGCTCTTGGAGCGTGGGGACATGAAACGAGATATCTCCTCGGCTGGTAGTGTTTCCTGCGAAGACAGTGAAGATGAAGAAGCCGGAAGTCTTGGAGTTTCATCACCAAATCCAGCTGCCATGCCCACAGCCGCCAGTTCAGCTACTCATAGCACAACCACCACCACCTATCTAGTTGCTGGAAGAAAGGTTGGAGGTATGGTTGTTTCAGGAGATAGGGGATTCTTCCGCAAAGTAAAGCACAAGGTTGAGGAGGAAGAACCCGAGGAAGAGGAAGAAGAAGTTGATGAGGAAGAAGAGGATGTGGAGGTAGATGAAGAGGAAGAGGTGGCAACTGAGGTGGTTGAAGAGGATGGTGTGATGGACGGTGTTGTGGTGCTAGAAGATGAGGTGAAGACTGAAAATGACATGGACTACATGGATATAAAGATGGAATTGCTGGATGGTACCAACATAGTCGACTTTGATCTTGATGTAAGTTCTCACAAATTTGGCATAGTGTGGGTTTGAAGAGATTGCTCGCACTCAAAACAAACAGTATTGTCCATAAGTATAGTTTGAAATGAATTATATGTCTTTCTTTAATGTATCTAACAATGTATTAACACACTATTTCGTATAAGAATTTCCATGGATTGATGCATTATGGAGGTTTTATCAATAAAAGTAATGCTTCATATAGTAGATCAACTCAGTAGTGTTATGTTTATCATTTGTCTTGTCATTCTGTGATACTTGTAAATAACTTCACATTCTATGTTAAGGTTTCTTATTGTAATTCTTTTTATTGTGACGATCATGCTGCTGCATTTTTGGTAGCAGATTTAATATAACCAGTGTTTACTCTGAGGCAATTGTGCTGCTTTGCCAAAAAAAAGTTAATTGCCTGATATAATTAAAGCTGCTCTAGCAGAGTGTCCTAATGGTTTTTATACTGTATTTTTTAAGGCAGTAAATCTACTACTTCCAATCGCATTGAGTTTTCTTAACGGTTTCTGGAAAATTAAGACATTAAATAGCCAAGTCTGCTGATAACCACCCTGAAATCCCTGACCATCCAAGATCCCATTTAAATTATTCATTTCATTTAGAGCCTTATGCCACACATTTTGGCATTAAGCCTAAATATAAATATATTTTTCTGCCTTTTCTGATAGGTTGCTGAAGGCATCTATGAGGAATTGGGGGATGATAGGCTCAACCTGGGTGTAAACATAACCTCATCTTCATCGATAGCAGCCTCTCGTCGTACACCATCAACTATTACTGTCTCAGAAATGAAGGAAACTGCCATTGGTGCTTCCCCTAAAGTCATTCCTCTATCAAGACCCACTATTCAGGGAAACTATGTGTATAAAGCATCCAGAAGAAAGGCCAGTGGTCCACTGCTTCTAAGTAGTGCCGGAGCTATCCGTAAGCTCAATGGACTATGAATGATTTAGAGGAAAACAATACATACCAAAACTAGAAAATTTTGCCAGGCCCACGTATTATGATTGATTTACCAAATATAATTTGCGTTTGTCAATTTTGGGCAAAGCAAAGGGAGTTTGAAAGATTCACACTCGAGGGTCCTCCATTTTCCCTTGGCATACACTTTGATGATGGCACTTTCACATGCTAATATCATTGTAAGATGTGTGCCTTCTTGCCATGTAATTTGGTGCGGGAATGACTTCCCTAGGGCTTCATCCCTCCCACTGCCGTCCACCCAACCTCTCAATTTTTTATGCCTACACTATGAATTCCCCTGGAATTCGAGATTGGCTGCTTTAATATTTTTATATTTTTCTATATCTCATCAAATATGTTTATGTTTGAGTTTAAAACTTTTTGTTTCCTATTATTCAATCAGACAAGAGTGGAAGGTGTACATTTGATATTTTTTCCAAGTAATTGCTATAGTGCGTCCGTAAATATGTGTAAAAATGGACGAAATTGTGTGTCAGAAGGATGCGTGTGCCTTCACAGTTGACTAAGGGACCAAATGTGGAGGTTTCTTATAGGAGATATTGATTCTCTGCAGGGTTTTTTTTATATTTTTGTAATTTATGTGATGTATTTTTGTGTATGTAGATACTTAATATGATGTGTGAAACCCTATGCATGAAATTTGGTCTCTGGTGAAGAAATTGGCATTTGTATATTTATAATGACTTGCACACTTTCGGTGTGATTGCTGATGAAGGAATGGAAATCTTGATTTTCTCAGTTTCATCTGTTTTTGCATCAACTGTAGTTTGTGGTGAACTTGTAAATACAACTTGAACAAGCAACACAAAGGGTTGCGCTACAATCGATAAATAGTTCTTGCTAGATCTATAACTATGTTTAGGTATAAATTAGTAGCCTTAAAGCGGCTTCCAAAACTTGAATTTCACTTGAGACTTTGTGATTTCCTTTAGGAGAGGAATTTTTTAACTTTTTATACTATGCAGCTCAGTGTGATATCTCTCCAATTTTATTTCAGTATATTTTTCGCATGCCAACAATTATGAACCTCAAGGTTCGTTATTCAAGTCATTAAACAAGTACAAATTGGATTGTATGGATGGTAAAGTGAGTATAATGATATGCATTAAGAATATTATCGATGAACTTTTGGATAGTTTGATACTTGACTGCTTTTTAAGGCATGCATTTAGTCACATCTCAAACTGTCATGCTTTGTTTAAGACCTAGAGTTAATATAACTCATGAATGGTACTTTGTTACCAATACTGTATACACTTACTCTGCTTGCTGTTTGATGATGTTGGTGATCTCAGATAAACATGGCTTTTGGAGTAGTTTGCTCTAGTGGGATTGTTAAATGAAATTCTAAATAAACCATCCATTAAGATGTTCTTTGGTTTGTTTATGCCATGTGAAAATTGTAATTCTATATGATTTTAATTACTGTGAAAAAAAAAAAATTTGTAAATATCATTCTTATAATGTGATTGTGTGTATTATTTTCATCCCAACTGAAAATTTTATTTAGATGCGATGTTAGCTTGTGTAAGATCCATCCAGTTTTTCTTTGTAGTCAATGAGCTGAGATCGAGTGAAACTCAAGAGATTATACCAATAATATTTCCAGTGATACTTAAATTAAATTTTCACTATGATTACAATGAGATTCTAAAATCTTCACTATATGAAGTTAAATGTAAGTGAAATTAACAATTTTTTATTGCTTGTGCTCTTTGAACTTTTATGAATGCTTAGTATTACAATTCAAACCATAAACTATTAAACAATTTTAGATTAATTAAGACTTTTTGGTGTGACCATTCAGCATCAATAGTGAATGTGTGTATTTATTATTATAAATCTTTTCAACTTTCATACGAACTATAGTCGCATGTATTCATCTCTATATGAAGAGCCAAACTTAACTATAAAAAAATTGATGAGAATGAAATGGTTATTAAAAAAAGAGGATGCTCAAGCCTGAAGAAAATATCATGAACTACATAAGAAAACATTCTTTCATTAGGAAAAATAATGCAATTGAAAGCAAGCTTTAGCTAATGTTGTCCTTTATTCTCCCATAGGATGCATTTTCAAATATATTTATCATACAAGTTTTATCACGTGCCTATCTCATCTGGGTAACAAATTGGAGCACTAAAAGAAATAGTTTGAGAGTATATGTAAGCTTGAATAAGTTCTATATCTCTGGTATTGAAAGTGCATGGAACTGAGAAATGGATAATGCTTTCACTTTTATATGCAAACTACATTCAAAATTAACTGTAAACAAAGTATAGTTCTGCTACTTTAATTAGAATATGTTACAACTAAAGAGCTCATATGCTTGAAAGTGATGGAATGTAGCCTAGCAGGACCCATTCTTGTATGCCAGGGATTGAGAACCAAAAAGACTATTCTAACACTATTCCTAAATAGTATGAGCATCTACCTAGCATGTAAAAGATTTAAGTCGGGGACGGATCCAGGGGGTGGTCCTGGGGGTCTGGATCCCCCCTGAGATATCACTTGTGCCTATTTTTCGAAAACGTAACTCGAATAAACACAACTTAATAAGCAATCACTAGCGAAAAAATCGAGTTTGTCTAACACAATTCTAACATCCTGTTTTGTAAAAGCCAAAATATCTTTTATTTTTAAATTTTTCAATCGGACCCCCCTCAAACATATATCCTAGCTCCATCACTGATGAAGGACTCATTCTTTGTAGTCTTGTTCAATGTGAATGATTGGGGGCTAAATCTAAACATTTCTCTTTTTCCTCTCTCATGCTTTATCAGTCAGGGTCATTGATGTATACATATTTATATACATTTCCTACCATCTTTATAATATTTCAAAGTCAATTAATGAGAGATTTGCTTACTACCAGTTGAAAAGAGAAATATGCCTTTTATATTCTTTGTTGCTGCTTTCAGCAATAAAATAGCCAGAAATAAATAGAAATCTTATCTTCTATGCAGACTAGTATTTACCTATCCTTTGCATCAGAGGGGACACTAAAGGGAAGCAACCTGATAATAACTTCATGGGTTAGATAGAAAGTTTCAATCTTGCCCAAAGGGAGACATCGTCTGTTACAAAAATGGAGAATCTCTTATTCATGGATTATATCACTTCAGAATCAATTGCTTGCAGAAATATAGTTGTGATTATGAGTAATTTCAAATGGTACATACAAAGGAAGGCTTTCAATACTTATCAGATTAGCAAAGCAATATTTACCATTTCATGTCCCCAGTGGAAATAATGACGTATTGTTTCAAAGACTGGTGTGATTTCCAGTTCTTATTGATTAGTTTGGTATTCTGTATGTACCATAAGGTTAAAATGTAGCTTCACTCCTTACAAGAATCCTAGTCTCATTTAGATGGTTTAGTGAAACCTTTTGTAAATCATTGTCTCAACACTTCTATTTTGTCAAAATATTTTTGTCCATGCCAAAATAATTCCTCCATATGCATTTGTCTAGCTTCAGGAATTTTGATTCATCAATTGATTGTGTGCATTATGTATTTATATGTTTGCAAATTTCCAATATATTTGGTTCTATTTCATCCTAATACTCATTTAAATGAGTTGTATACATTTTGGTTGGTTCTTACGCCTCAATATTCCTTATTTGATGCCATTTATTTTGTATCTTCGTAACTTACCTCATCCTTCATGTCATTTAATATTTTTTATCTTTGTTTTCCTCTCAGTCTGTTCTCTTGTATTCCACCCTCAAATTACTTTCTCATTCTGTCCCTCCTCTCAATATTTGACCAAGCCATTCCCTCTGTTAATGCTTTATCACTTCCATTCAAGTCTTTTCTTTGCTAACCATCTCTAGTACCTTCATGTTTGTATTTCTATAAACACAACTTATTTTACTATCCTATGCCTCAACCACATCTCAAAGGCCTCCAAATTCTATATCTTTTTCTCAAGGTCCATGTTTCACACTCATATAACAGAACCTTCTACATCAGGGATTTTACTAATCTTTTTCTTTATTAAGGCCTGTATTCATCAACTCCCTTCACTTCATAAAGGAATTCTTGGTCAAAGCTATTCTTTTTCAAACCTCATCTGTGCCTTTTTTCATCCCAAGTAAAATAATTGATCCACCTGTTCTAGTTCTTACTCATTCACACCTATAAAAAGTTAGCTCCCTTTTCTTTGGTAAACCTCATTACTTTAGTGTTACATAAAAAATATATCTTCATCCCAAATCTTGCTTTATCATAAACTTCATTTACTAGAATTAGTATGGCCTTTTAGGAATCACTCAAAATAGCTTTGTCATTTGTACATGAAACTAAATCGGTCCTCATATTGCCTATAAATCCTCATCCCCCCTACTAGCTCTTAGTAGCTAATTTCAGATGGGCAGAACCAGTGGTGTAGAAGCAAATTTTTCAGTGTGGGAACTCTAAATATATATTTGTCAAATTATAAGGAAATTTGTATTTATAAGATTTCCTAGAATGCCTAAAATAGCCAACAGCATAGAATTAGAATGTATCTTAGCTTGATGAATAACGCTGAGCCCTTTATACCAAATCAATATTTAGTAATAAATTGACTATTTATTTTACTGTGGGAACGCCGTTCCCGCTCCACTACACCACTTGGCTAAACCGACTGGCCTTTGGGTTTTACAGGCAGTATTTTTTACTGATTTAAATTCCTCCCCACCAAATTTCAATCCCTTATCTATTTCTTACTAAGTTTATTTTACCATTTATTCAGCATGTATATAAAAGGCAATGGTGATAAACAGGGCCGTGCGCAGGATTTGCTCGTGGGGGGGTTTTTCTCATTAAAATTAACTATAGTAATACAACTATCAATAATGAATGTACAAGAGTCCTGACAGACGTTTACATGAAAGTTGAAAGAGGCACTAAATTTTGGAAGAAAAAGTTTACTAAATGAAACATTAAATAAAATAATTTCATTTTATCATATCTTCAATTCATCATTCGTGGAACGTTTTGTATGAAGGATCCTCATTGGGGGGGTTCGAACCCCCAAACCCCCCCCCCGTGCGCACGGGCCTGGTGATAAAGATTAGGCTTGTCTTAATTCCCATCCTAACTAATGCTAACTTGGGCTGTTCGATTTTTGAACAAATTCCACAGCAATCTTCAATCTTTTCCATCCAACCAAATTTTCTTTAATTTTATCATCAGTTTTAGCCATTGGATTCCATCAAATACTTTTTTGAAATCGACTACGTATACATATTTTTTAAAGCTTCATTCTGCCCTCAATACCCGAGTACAATCCCAGGTTCCCTTCCCTCCCTGAAAAGCAAACTGATCTGCTTCAATTTTCTAAATTTTCTCTCAAATCTTCCATTTGGAACCCTTAGAATAACTTTAGCTGCTTTAGATATTTAAGTAATTGTATCATTATCCCAGCATTCAGTAGCATTATTCTTTTTCAGTAACAAATTCTGAATGGTTTTGGTAAAAGCTGGACACCATCTTTTATTACAAATTTTGCAACATGAATGATAGAAATATTAAACAACATGCCTAAACCAGAAGCAACTTTGACTTGCCCTTTTTCTTCATAAGGACCCCTTTTAGAGGACCAAAGAAAGTAAAAAAATCAATCCTAGCTATCAAGACTTTGATTACCAGAGGGCTAGAAAAAATGTGCATGGCAAAAATTTATGAGGAAGTCTATGAAGATTCTTTCCTCTGTGTTATGGCCTTGCACAAGATAACGTCTGACCAGATCGAATTCAACAGCTAATATAAAGTGGAGAAAAAGAATTGCAATGGAAGTTTGCTGCCCATTAGATATGATATCCGAGCCATAATTTACATTTAAAAGGAAATCATAAATTGATAACTAGTTTCGAAAACAAGGGAAATTTAATAGTAAAATACACCATGTGCTACCCTGTATTCAAACTGGGAGGGGTTCGAAACCGATCCTTAAGGCTGCTGTAGCGCTTGAGGATTTCCGATTTTAACGGTCGCACCCTAGAGCATACGAAGTGGTGAATTTCAGAACTAACGAAGAGGTGGGGAGGAACATTCGCCTATTTCGCTGGAGCTGTTGGCACTCACTGGCCACTGAGTCGAACCTCTCTTTAGGTGTGCGGTTCGTTTTGGTTTCGCTTCTTCACTTATCGCAGTTCCCAGAAATTGATATAATGTTAGGCATCGAGTTACCGCCACCGCTCATTCGCTCTCAAAGACGGGTGGATCAGAATGCTGTTTCACTTAGATTTAGAAATTTTGATGTGATTCCCAACATTGTCCGCTCGACTTTGATCCATGCAGTCCCGCGTTCGATTCCCTGCACGTAATGATATCCGATCGAAGAATTTTTAGAAGAAGAGATTTATTTTCTCTGAATAAATATCTGCTTTCGAATCTAAGAATAATTTATCGTTGAATTATTCTACCTTTCTGTAATTCTGTACGCACTGTATGATTATTCTTCTAAATAAAGGTCTCTTAATAATTATTCTTGCGAGTCTAATACAATATAATTACTTTTAATAGAATAATTTATAAAAATACATTATGTATGTTGTTCGAAAAGGAACTTGATATCGAAAATTCGTCGACCTTTAGGGACATACGCAAATGTCTCATGATGTTCCTTATCAATCTCTGATACTACTGTTTCACCCTTAGACATTCTATGTTCCTCATTTCCCGTATTCTCACACAGTGGTTATGGTGAGTGTACCTGAATGCTAAACCAAACAAGAGTTATTTGAAATCCCATAACAAACATCACTGCAGTCCTTTACTAATTATCATTCTACGGCATTCGATCGATGACATACCCCCGAAGGATGGCCTGTTAATAAACGCCAAGTTTTCAGTAAATGTCATGTTTTCTCGGAAGAAAAGTTTCATATTTTACGGAAAATTGTATAGTCATAAGAAAACGCATAAATACAAACATTATACGAAAGAAGAACTTGTCTTGTTAAGATATTTTACCTAGAGGACATTCTTTGCGAGGAATGATCCGTATCTTGAGGTTCATGGGAGAAATAATCATCAGTTCTCGATGAACACCCTTCGTCACGAGGAGTGCCTAAGACAGATTGCTCACCGAGAATAGCTTTCCTAATTTTGAGAAATCATGTGTGAAACCATGGTATTAAAGAAATATCAATCGGCAAAGAAATTTTTTATGACTAACTTAAATTTTTCATTTACATTAATTTACTAAGCAAGGAGGATATTTAACTTAACAATATGAAAGTTTTGCTTTATTACACATTCTGTCAAAGACCTGTTCATTCTTCATTCTTTCAGGTTCTTCCCTTTATTTTTTTTGCACTTGGTCGAAGATGTCCACTTTTCGTATATATACGCATGGTCACTCACAAAGGCAGCAATATTTTGTAAACAACTCCTCCCTCTGCAATGCAAGTAATCCCTACGCCCGGCTGCGATAAAATATAAGAGCAGGGTAACCACCATGATCGCTTTTATTCAGTCGTCTCGCGGAGAATCTCCACTCTAAGTCCCTTCCCCTACTTCCCGGCCGTATAGAGGGCGCGCGATCTGCTACCTAGGTAGGCGAAAACAGAGGTGTTTTATTTCTCAGTTTACAGCCGATTTTGATCTGTGACCCCCTTATATTTTTACACATTCCTTAAGAACAAAGTTTGAAAAAGTGCTTGCAGCTTTTAATTTTTCGAATATGCTTCAAATAAGCGAGTAAATTTAGCTGAAAAAGTAGCTATTTTTAATGAAATCAAACGCCTTTGGAAGGATTTCTATGACTTAACTTTAAATTTAAAAACCTAGCAACACCTCTTCAATCTTTTTTCTTGCGATTGCTGAAAACCGCAAATCTCTGCAATGAAATTCAACGTCTTAAAAACGATAAATAAAACAGGCTTGAATCGGCCGTTTCGGACGAGCGCTACAGCAGCCTTAAAAACCTTCGGCATCCTTCGGGTTGAAATCGTAAATTTCAAACTTTAAGAGAATTTTAAGGTGGTAATTCCGCTTTCGACTTGCACTTGTTGAAATTCAAGCAGCAGGACGAGTACCGCGAGGACAGCAATCGTGCAGTCTCTTTTAAAAGATTTGTTTAACGATGGATTGCAAACCAAATGTATCAGAGTTAGGTAATCACAATGATATAATTTGTGTACGAAAGTTGATTTTACAATGGTATTAATTAGTTACTAATGTATCCGTCTGCATTGCAAAGCATGTTATCATTTACCATGTTTGATTCATATTAAGTAAAGCTTACATAAACTGTCTTCATGAAAATTATGTTAGAGATATGATGATAAGTGTTTATCTTCGTTTTGTATCTGTTCTGACTTGAGATTTGTTTGTATTAAGATATACGGCTAAGAAATATTAAGACTGATATAAATGACGACGATTGTCCCGAAGATGAATTGAGTATAGCTTTCAGCAACGAATACAGTCATCTACATGGACAAAAAATTAAATCGGAATCAGCCTATGTGTTGCATCTGAGTGGAAACTCGTAAGTACTCGTTTACTTGAGATTTGACACTGACATATCTAATTCTGTCTCATCATTCAGATTTCTAGATTCTTTTATAATTTCTTGCTAGGTTATGTTTCCTATTTTGTTAAGTTTTGAAATGTGAAGCATTAAATTTCAATCACAATCAGACCCAACCTATACATTTGTTGCCATTAAAGAAAACGTGTTTTTTCGCTGCTTTCATTGCCCAAATAATCGGCTTCCACTGCATTGATTTTAAAATGTGGGAAAAATTCATGTTTGTAGTTTTCTATCATCTGGTGTAATTCACAGTTAATTTTCTTCTTTTTCAGAGAAAATTCAGTTGCTGTTGGATTGTCAGATTACTCAATCGCTATTTATGACGTAGAGGGTGGTTTAGAGAGGACCTACACCGGACATGACAAGAGTATAACAGGGTTGAGGTATTATAAAAGAGGAATTTCTGTTTACCTTCATATCTATTATATATGTAATTCCTTCTCCGGATTCATTCATTTATATATAGGTATATAGATAGATAGGATACTAATTCACAGGCTAAACCGCATGCGTCATTGACTTGAAAGTTTTACAGCATATAGGCCCTGACGTAAAACCTCCAAGAAAAATGAGAAATCAATCATTCTGACCATGTGATCGATCCCAGAAAGCCCCATAATCCCGATTTTCCCCATTGTAATGTATTGCTTTATTTTCAGGATTTTCTAAAATATACTTTCCGGTGAGGTAGGGAATCAAAACTCATGGAGCCTACTGATATGGTCATGATCTATCGAAAACATTAATGACTTTTACAATAAATGTCCTGGGTTCGATGCTAGGATGATGCAAAAGTCTCCCATTTAAAATACATTGGCATGTTTTTCATTATTTTTTTTGATGCACTTATCGAAATGATAGAAAGTTCTTGCTTAGCTAGAAGATGTATATTAACTCTTGGTTTAAGATAAAAATTTAGATTAGACCATACTGTACCTGGGTTCGATGCCAGAGCACATTAAAATTTCTCTCATAAGGAATATATGTGAAAGGTAGGATGTCGTATGAGGAAGTTGCAGCAAATATTCCTACTTGAATTTTCACACATAGTTAGAGATGGAGATCTTCTATTGTTCTGATAAGAAAGTATTGCCAGGAACACCCGGGTTTGGTGCCGGGTGGTAAATATTTCTCCCATATGAAACACGTAAGGTTTTTCATTATTTTTTTCATGCACCTATTGAAATGATAGGAAGTACTTGCTTAGATAGAAGATGTATATCACAACTTGGTTTAAGAAAAAAAATTAAATAAGACCATGTTGTTCCTGGGTTCGATGCCAGAGCACATTAAAATTTCTCACATAAGGAATTTAAGGGGAATATAGGACGTCGTTTGAGGCAGTTGCAGAGAATATTTCTACTTGTTGCAGAGAATATTTCTAGTTTTCACACTTAGTTAGTAACGGTGATCTTCTATTGTGCTGCATAGTAAGTATCACCATGAAGAACCGGTTCCTGATTTTTCCTAATTAAAAGCATTGCTTTGATTTTTGGGAATTTTAAAAAACTACTTCCCGGATAGGTAGAGAATCAAAACTCAAGGAGACTATATATATGGTCATCATACCATTGCATAGGAACTATCACCAGAAATACCCAGGTTCGATGCCAGGTGGTAAATATATCTCCCATATAAAACACACAAGGTTTTTCATTATTTTTTTCTTGCACTTATTGAAATGATAGGAAGTACTTGCTTAGATAGAAGATGTATATCACAACTCGGTTTAAGAAAAAAAATTAAATAAGACCATGTTGTTCCAGGGTTCGATGCCAGAGCACATTAAAATTTCTCACATAAGGAATTTAAGGGGAAAATAGGACATTGTTTGAGGCAGTTGCGCCCAATATTTCTGCTTGAATTTTCACAGATCGTTAGAGAAGTTGATCTTCTATTGTGCTGCATAGTAAGTATGACCAGGAAGACCCAAGTTCGATGCCGAAAAAATAAATTGCAACGAATTTTAAGAATATTTTCAATCCTTTTTTTTCTTTTGAAGACCCTCTCAATATGATGCCGACTTGAAATTAGTGTTATCGATATGCTTGCAGTATGCAAGCAACATTTTACTTGTATACATACACACATATATGAGTAAAACGAGGCTTGCATACTGCAAAAAATTCTTGAATAAAATTTTCTTAAAATTTGCTGCAATTTATCTGTCCCCCATCGAACCCAGGTCTCCCTGGTGATACTTACTATGCAGCACAACAGAAGATCATCATCTCTAACTATGTGTGAAAATTCAAGCAGAAATATATGTTGCAACTGCTTCAAACGACGTCTAAAGGTGTGTTCACTTGTAAGCGTTTCATTGTCGCTGAGGAGCGACAGCCAATCAGGAGCCAGGAAACCAAGACCCCCAATATGCTTTGCCACGAGTCGTCGCGTGGCACCGAAGTTGGCAAAAGCCCAACTTTTGCGAGCGTAACACATGAACATGGCGGTGATGCGCAGTGAAGAAATCATGGCAACAGTGAACAATGAACTCCTCGTCGAGATAATTTGAGAAAAATATGCACATCCATGTGTGTGATTTCCGCAATAGAGATAGAGCTCTGAGGGAGAGAGCTAGAAGGAGATAGAAGAATCCCTCAGTCTCGAAGGTAACTATCCCATTGATAACCATTGTTTACATTGCGTATCTTGTTGAATTCATGATCTTTTTTATCTCGATACTTTTTGCAGGGAGAACGATACAGAACAGGTGGAAATCTTTAAGAGACAGGTATATGAGGGAGAAAAAGAAACCCAGAAGTGGTGCTGGAGGATGGGAGAGAGGGCCTCGAAGCTTGGCATAGCTTCTGGGGTGTTTAGAAGACTCGGTCTCTCCAAGACAGTAAGTTAAACACATATAAATTTAGCTTTTACGCTTGATATACATTATATCACATCAATGTAAATTGAAGGAATTGAGCTTTCTTTATAATACGAGTAAAATGTTGCTTGCATTCTGCAAACATATTGATAACACTAATTTCAAGTTGGCATCATATCCAAAAGGTCCTCAAAGGAAAAAAAAGGATTGAAAATATTCTTAAAAATTGCTGAAATTTATTCTCCGGCATCGTTATTCGTCCTACTTTTCCCTTATATTCTTTATGTGAGAAATATTTATGTGCTCTGTCATCGAACCAAGGAACAGCATGGTCTTATCTAATTGTATTTCGTAAACCAAGTCTTAATGTACGTCTTCTATCTAAGCAAGAACGTCCTATCATTTCGATAAGTGCATGAAAAAATAATGAAAAACCATACGTGTTTTATATGGGAGATATATTTACCGCCCGGCATCGAACCCGGGTATTTCTGGTGATAGTTCCTATGCAGCGCAATAGAAGATCTCCATCTCTAACTATGTGTGAAAATTCAAGTAGGAATATTTGCTGCAACTGACTAAAACGACGTCCTACTTTTCACATATATTCCTTATGTGAGAAATTGTAATGTGCTCTGGCATCGTACCTAGGAACAGCATGGTCTCATATAATATTTTTTTCTTTAACAGATTCTTAATATACATCTTCTAGCAGAGCGAGAACTTCCTATCATTTCGATAACTGCATAAAAAAATAATGAAAAACTACCTCAATGTATTTAAAGGGCAGATTTCTGCATCATCCTAGCATCGAACGCAGGATATTTTCCGTAAAAGTCATTTATTTTTTCGATAGATCATGATCATATATACATGTATAGGCAACTTGAGTTTTTATTCGCTACCTATCCAGGAAGTATTTTTAAAAATCCCCAAAATCAAAGCTTTGCTTTTAAATGGGAAAAATCGGGACTTTGGGACCCTCTGGAATATAACCCATGACACTTAGGCTGAAAACTACAATTTTTCTTGCGGTTACACTTTATGGCCAATTTGTCGTAAAAATTTCAAGTCAATAACGCTTGTGGTTTAGCCTGTGAATTAGTATCCTATCTATCTATATCCTTGAATGAATCCGGAGAAGGAATTATATATAATAGATATTTAATACTAGTAAACTCCCATCGTAGGACCATGATTTCCAATTTAATTCTGTAAAAGTAACTAAGCCTGCAATGCACAAAAGCGAACTTCATGTGCATTCCTTATGGAAACGTATTGTGGAGACCTGTGCTCGAACCCTAACCTTCTTATCGATGAGAATAATTTTTTTGTGGCTTTTGCTTTTAATATATATTTAGCGTTATTACTACTCCACTACTAGCGTTGCTCTACCAAAGGTAAAATCACTGTTACAAAAACCAGATGGAGATGGGCTTTATGTGTTTATTGCGAAGAAAAATATTACATGTCCAAATCTGGCCAACATCCAAGAGAGAGATGAAATAAGCGACCGATACTAGCACAATCATGACACAGTAGAGAGTGAAAGAGGCCTGTTGGAAGATGAGTTTTCATTTCCTCCGCTTGCGTTTGGCCACTTCATACATATATTTTTTTTGTGCGGGTGTGTTCTGACCAATTTAAATGTAGTCAATTCCCAGTTTCAAAGCCAGGAGGATAAAGTGGATGGATAGTTATTTAAGTTTTTAACAACTTGATAGATTTATAGCTTGTTGCAGTAATCCTGGCGAATTTTATGCTGAGCTACTTTAGGAAGATCTTACATTTCCGTATACACTGTTGTAAGTTTTAATGCCATGGAAATCATTATAAATATATTTAATTTACTTCTTTCCCAACAGATCCTGTTCTAGCCTCCCAAAGGAGATATTAGAGCGTTTGCCAATGCAAGAGAAATATTCTCCCACACCTGTAATTACATCTTCTTCTTCCCCCCATTTTTCATTGCCTGTAACATCTGCCCCTATTACAGAAGCAAATCCAATTACCAATTCTCCCACCCCAGTCCCATCCATCCCTTTTACCACCCCAGTCCCATCTACCTATTTTCCCACCCGAGTCCAATCCATCCCTTTAACCATCACTCCATCGCTCAACACATCCACACACAAATCAGACAGCACAAGAAATCCTAGGAGGAAGTTATTAAAAATTAAGTCTTGATGTATGTAACATTTTTTTATTCAATCACTGAGCAATATTGCATGAATTTTCAATTTTGTTGGAATTAACCTCTGTGCTGAAATGATTATTTATAAATGATAAATGCTATAAATAGTTTCTTAACTCTTGTCTAATTTAACAGGAACAATTGAAGACATGCTGGAGAAAATGATCAATGAAAAACCACAGCCTCTGACAAGTGCTCAGTATTATTGCCTGTCTTTGGCAGAAAGGTGGACAAACTTTTGTTTCTAACTTTTTGTTTCAAACTTTGGACAAACTACCGAGGAAGGCCCAACTGGAGCTGAAAATAGAAATAGAGGAGTTATTTTATAAGTTTGAAGGAGAAAATAAAATCTAATACCATTGATATATTTTTATTATTCAGAATCACTTACCTTGTTTATTATATCCTCATCCACTGCCATGGAATCTGTCCTACTTCCATGAAATATCCAGCAAAACCTTCTCTAATTCCCCTAGCATCCCTGCTGTAGATGTTTGTACCCATCCTCCTCATTTCTATTAACCCTCCTCTACCTGTAACCTCATTCCTCCACTGTCCAGGTTGAAGCACTCCATCCTTCTCATTATCATCGGATCCCAAATGACAATAATTTTTCTCTCCGGGAGCCTGCTTTAAAGGTAAATTAGATTATATCCAAATAAGTCATTTGAATGAAATGTATATGTATATATCACCATAAACATTATTATACCTCATTTTGTATTATCCAATTGTGAATGCACACACCTGCTTTTATAATTTGCTCCACATTCTCAATATTTCCTTGTATTGACCTTCTGAATATCTGCAGTCTTGCAGACATGATGCCAAAAGTATTTTCAATGACTCTCCTTGCCCTACTGAGAGTATAGTTAAACACTCTCTGATGATTTTGTAGGCCTATACCTGGGTAGGGCCTCATCATATATTTAGTCAGAGGAAAAGCCTCATCCCCTACAAGAACATAAGGGGCTTTGACTGGAGAATTGGGAAGTTCCTTGGGTGGAGGAACATTTAAAATATTCATTTCTAATGCCTGCCCAAAGGAAGAGTTTCTAAAGGTTCCACCGTCGCTTTGTCGACCTGCTGCACCAATATCAACCATTGTGAAGCAAATCCTTGCATCACATACAGCCAGAAGAACCATACTATGACTTCCCTTATAATTATAAAACATTGACCCTAAATTTTTTGGTGCCTGAAAGGAAAGCATTCCATCATAAAATTAATTACATGTACATTATAAACTAACCTAAATTTAATCTGGAGTAGAATAGTTATTTTTCTTCAAATTATTCATATGCTGATTCTAATTCTATATATTACTGCATCAGTACATGCTTCCCATCAACAGCTCCAATGCAGTTGGGAAAATTCCATTTATGCTGAAATTCTTCTGCAGTTTCTTCCCAAAATGTTTGATTTAGAGTGGGGAAAACTACACCTCTTAAATTTTCCTATATAAGTTTTGTAGTTTCTTTAACGGTCATACATGTGGTGCTTTTCCCTACCCCAAACTGGTCATAGAGTCGCTTGCAGCAATATACCCATAAGTTTGAAGAAAGTCATTAAAGAACAACAGCATTTTGTAGAATAAAGGAGCATTTCCTGATAAAATTTATCTTTTCCTGATAAAATTTAATGTATTTTTATATATCTATTTATTAATAGATATATAAAAATACATGATTTATGGAAGGACTTGCAGTCCGTCAATCTCATCTCTTGTACCAAGTTGTGGTATGCTCCTTGCTCTCTTCTTTGTTCAAATGAGGGACAAACCCACCATCTCCTTATCCCTGATTTTCAAGCACAGCAATAATGTTAACATGACGTTATTATGCCACTGTAACACTATACTATCCATCGTATCCTTTAGGAAAATGCTACAAACACCAAAATCGTCAAACGCCGAAAAGCTTGTGAATGCCAAACACACCTAAATCACCAAACAGCAAGTGAGCGCCATAAGACGTGTATGCGGCTATGTGAACAAGTTGTATTCCCAAAGTGCCACTGCGCGACGCTTGACGTGTACCTGCGCTTACATGTGAACGCACCTTTACTTTTACCTTATATTCCTTATGTGAGAAATTTTAATGTACTCAGGCATCGAACCTTGGAACAGCATTGCCTTTTCTAAATTTCTTTCTTAAGCCGAGTCTTAATATACATCTTCTAGCTGAGCAAGAACTTCCTATCATTTCGCTAAGTGCATCAAAATAATAATGAAAAACTACCCCAATATATTTTAAATGGGAGATATATTTACTGCCCAGCATCGAACCCTAGTCTTTCTGGTGATACTTCCTGTGCAACACATTAGAAAATCACCATCTCTAATTATGCGTGAAAATTCAAGCAGAAATATTGGCTGCAACTGCCTCAAACAACGTCCTATTTTTCGCATATATTCCTTATGATAGAAAAGTTATTGTGCTCTGGCATAGAACCCAGGAACAGTATGGTCTTATCTAAATATTTTTCTTAAACCAATTTTTAATATACATCTTCTAGCAAAGCAAGAACTTCCTATCATTTCGATAGGTGCATCAAAAAAAATTATAAAAAACTACCTCAATGTATTTTAAATGGCAGGTTTTTGCATCATCCTACCATGGAACCTAGGATTTTTTCTGTGAAAGTCGTATATGTTTTCAATAGATCATCACCATTTATATAGGCTCCTTGAGTTTTGATTCTCTACCTATCCGGGAAGTATTTTTTTAAAATTCCCGAAATTAAAAGTAATGCTTTTAAATGGGAAAAATTGGGACAAAGGGGCCTTTTGGAATTGAACCTATTACACTGAGGTTCAAAATCGAAATTTTTCTGGCGGTTACATGTTATGGCCAATATGTTATATAAATTTTAAATCAATGATGTTTGTGGTTTAGCCTGTGAATTAGTATCCTATCTATCAATCTATATCCTTGAATGAATCCGGAGAAGGAATTATATGTAATAGATATGAATGCATCCAGAGAAGGAATTATATATACGAGGGTGAATCATATATAAACGAGACTTATTTTTTAAAATTTGAAATTATGAAATTTAAGTGCAGGTCATTTTTCCACATATATCCCTGCTTTCAAAACACATTTTTCCCAACGAATTGGTAGCTTTAATGTATTGTCCTCATGGAATGTAGTTGGCCATGTCTGCAGCCAATTGCACACAGGCTTCCACCCCAGTGTCATCATTGAACGTTTGGCCTCCCAGAGCTTCTTTGAGTGGACCAGAGACATGAATGTCCCAGGGAGGAAGATCTGGACTATAGGGAGAGTGGTTCCCAGCCGAGTTGCTCCAGTTTTTGTTTGGTCAGGGCTGCTGTATGGGGACGTGTGTTATTTTGCAGAAGAAACACTTCCCTAATAGATAAGCTGCATTGTTTGCGGCTATATGCCAGTCTAATCTCGCCCAAAACCTCACAGTAGTATGCAGCATTTATTGTCCAACGTCCATGTAAACAGTCGATAAGCCACACTCGTAGAAAAAAACGGTTGCCATGACCTCGCTAGCTGACAGCTGTGACTTGGCTTTCACTGGTCCTGGCTCAGCCTTCATTCTCCACTCCTTGCTTGCTTCTTTTGATTCGGGGGTGTAATGATGTGCCCATGTTTCATCACAGGCGATAAAGTGACTAAGAAATGAATCTCCCTCTTCCTGAAATTCGGCCAAGAGATGCTCACACACCAGCTAACGGTTCAATTTTTACTCAGGTGTCAAAAGGCAAGGTACCCACCTAGCGCACATTTTCCGAAACCCTAGCTCATCTGTAATGATGGCCAAAGTACTGCCATAACTTATTCCGACCTCATTTGCAATTTCAGCGACTGTCAAACGCCTGTCACCCTGAAGAAGTTAGTGAACCCAGTGATTGTTGTTGTCTGTGATGCTGGTGTGAGGATGGCGATCATGGCCCTCATTCTCAACCTGCTCATGACCCTCCATGAAATGCCCATGCCAAGCAAACACTCGAAATTTTGAAAGGGTCTCTTCTTTGAATTGTTTAGTTAATCTTGTGAGGAATTCGCTGGGTTTTACACCTTTCCGAGCAAGAAACTTGATGATGATACATTGTGCAATTGAGACATGTACCTCTTGCTCAGACATAGTTGTACTGAATAATGTCAGAAGTGAGCGCTGCCAATCAACAGCTTCCTGAAATCCTCCTGTCCCTGCCCAACAAGAGCAGAAGCGGGAACCACCACTTGTCAATATTACGCGCTCAGTGCCAAGAGTCCTGTTTATATTTGATTCACCCTCGTAATAGATATATGCCAATAGTAATAAACCAATCTATTTCAGAACCATTGTTTTTGGATGTTTGGAAATGCCTTTCTGTTATTTCAAATCAACATTCCATCCTTCCATTATTTGTTAATTTTCTGAACAATTGCTGCCATCTAACAAGGTGATATTATGTCAATTATAAATTTTGTTTCATTTTCCCCTATTCATGAATTAAAAAATTTTTGTTAATAATAAAAACAATATTTAGAAATTACCTAGAAGCAACAAGCCATGGGTTGGTGGCAGTTAGTGTTACCGTTGAAAGTGTACTATAGAATTATAGAATTGAATTATACCCAGTTTTCAGGGTAATGTCAGTTTCATGTGTGTATTTTATCCTAAGCTCTTATTTTTATTCTGAAATGAAGTATAAAAGAGTTCAACTGAATGGTGAAAAAATTCTGGAATGAATTTAACTGCAATAGAAAATTTTTTCTCTCTTAATACTCTTCAAAGTTTAGAAACAGATCAATCTTGATTTGAATGTTAAAAATAAAATTTGAACTAGGCTCTAAATGCAATTGTATGTTGGTCAGTACTAGAGCGCCATTATCTAGATATCATGAATGGGATTACCCTCTCAAACAATTTCTGTTAAAACACTAGTTGTATAATTTTTCGTGCATTGAAAGAATATTTTTACATTATTTCAAATTGTAGGTTTAGCGCAAAAAACCCCTTTCTCTTCTATTCATCTTCCTTGGATGCAACCATAAAATTATGGGATGTGAGAGAGAAAGATAAAAATGTTTCTGAGTTTATAGGTAAGTAAATGATACTCTCAATTTTTGTTTATATTTTTTAACTTTTTATACTTTTTGATCTGTTTTTATTGAGTTAAATTTTGTTTAATCACTTATATACAGGTTGCTGGAAAGATGATGAAGGAGGCAAAGCAAAACTGGCAATATCAGCATTTGATATTTGCAACGTAGATCGTTTGCTTATCGGAGGTACTGAAAGCTACGTAGATGACACATTTATTTTATTCTGGGACATTCGTGCTTCTTCTTCCCAGCCTATGGGTGGATATTGGGAATCTCACTTTCAGGACATAACACAGGTAATGAAATAGTTGTATGTCCTTTTAACCTTACTTCCAGAATTGTAATAACAGCAGTCTCATTTTAGGTAAAATTACACCCAAGCAACCCTAACCTTCTTGCCTCAGGTTCATTGGATGGTCTCATCAATATTTATGACCTCAAACAAAGTTGTGAGGATGATGCTTTGACCAGTAGTCTGAATACGGATTCTTCTGTGGTAAGTCACTAATTGTATTGATCATAAAATCACTTTAATTTTTCAATTATCATTCATTATGTAAATATAAGTTTTATTGTATCACATATATAAATTTTCAAGATAATTGTTTTATAGGGTATCCTTTCAAATTTTTACTTGAGCTCTGGATCAGAAGTAATTGATCATCACCTATTTGTCACTTGATGTTCTGATATCCTCATTCTATGATTTTTCTCACTTACTCAAATTAAACTACAAGAATTAAAAATAATAATTAATAAGTCAGGCCAAGTGTTTTTTTATGTAAATCTTACATAATGTTGTCATATTGTATGGAAATATATTTGTCCTTATTAATATGTAAGACATTGTATTAATGTAAGATGTTGAAAGAGCACAATTTTTAAAAGTTACTGTACTATTTATTTATCATTACTTTTTCAGGGTAGAATCACATGGTTAAATGATACAAAAATGAATGATGAAGGTGAAGAAATTGATTTCTTATCTTGTGTTACCCATGAAGAGTCACTGCAATTTTGGCAGACTGATGAAGCATCTCCAACTTATGATTTTGATAGAGACAGTATAGCTACAGCACTTAAGGTACAGGTTTTATTAAACAGTAAAAATAAGTCTTATAAAACTTAATACATTGAGATTTTTGTAAATGTGACTAAATAGTATTTTGTTAAATCTACAGGTGAAAACACGTGAAGATTGTTATATTGTGGATGTTTTTAGGAATGAAAGCAATGAGGGAGATACACTTATTCTTTGTGGATCTACTAAAAGGTGAAGTAGATGAAAGTAATCCTAGCAGGAATTTTTTGTTATAAATTAAGTGTTTGATACCTTTAGGTATCTTTGCCACTAAAAGTATATACCGTATTTGACGGCATATAAGACGCACCTTTTTTCCTAAATTATGTCTCGAAAAATTTCCCTGCGTCTTATATGTGAATGTTCAACCTCCACAGATTAACTTTCAATACTGAATGCTATTTTAAGCCCAGATGGTCTATATTACCTATTTCATAATTGCATTCAATGATTGTGTTAATATTTGGCTTTTACGAAACATGACAACTAAAAGAAACTACATTATAAGTTATTGTGGTACCACGCTTTCGCACGGACTATTAAAACTTTTTTTCCTTGTGAGTGGCCAACTTAATGAGGGTGCGTCTTATACGCTGGTGCATCTTATATGCCGTCAAATACGGTAGATACATTATAAAATGACTACAGTCCAATTTTTAGCTCCAAAATATTTTATGCTTGAATTATGGGCTTTGTACATTCAATTTTGAAAAGTAGTTAGAATAGAATAGAATTTTTATTATTACAAAGAAAACATAGTTGTATAGGAGACATAAATAAAAATAATAAACATGGAAATATAGAAATATAGTACAATTAGTCAGGTAAAAAGAAATCCCCCGAGCAGTAGAGACATTTGTCCAAAAGATAGGCATATAAAGTTTTTTTTGAATATATTAAAGGAATTAATATTTTTATTGAAGTAGGTAGTGCATTGTAAAATTTAATGCAACTAGCCATAGGGCCCTAGAAAACTATTCTAAGATTTTACTTAATAACATGAAAATCATTATATCTCCCAGTATAGTAACTATGATAGTCACAATTCCTTTTGAACATAGAAATATTTTTCCTTGCAAAAGTTACAAGATTAAGGATATATATTTATATATAGTTATCATTAAAGTATATGGTGGCTCATATCATGGTGGCCTAAATTTATGTAAATCCTTTGGTAAACTTAGTTATACTCAAAATTTTCATGCTAGTGTTTTAGTTAATTTATTTTTGTTTGAATTCCTGGCTTTGGCAAATTGATTTGAAATGTTAAATTGACAGCATGTGATTTAGACAAAAATAGCCTTCATTATATGTATATGCTCGGTTTTTATATATTGCATAATTGCCAGTTTAAAGTGAAAATGATAATAATAATCTTTATTTAAATAAATATAACAAAAGAAAAAAATTAAATTACTGTATTTAAGTCGACCACTAAAATTTTGAGGTGAATTTCAGGTTTTAGCCTATGTTCAGCGTGTAAGTTGACCCAGAAAATAAGGCAATACCACTTCCCCAGCTCTATTTTATGGGAAGAAAAACTACGGTATCCATAAATAAATGATTGCTTAACCCATTCAGATCGGCTAGCAATTTTAATCCTTTCGTCAGAAACTGAATCTAATTTTTCTGTTTTCTAGTAGATTTATATACTTTAAAGTGAATATCATCAATGAAAAAAAAAATTGAACAATTAGAGAATATATTAGAAATGGGCCGCCTCTGCTCCTGGGTACCGTCGGCTAGGCCGCCGATCGGCGGCCTCCTATCCGAATGGGTTAACCCATTCAGATCGGCTAGCAATTTTAATACTTTCGTCAGAAACTGAATCTAATTTTTCTGTTTTCTAGTAGATTTATATACTTTTTTGTGAATAACAACAAAGAAAAATTAAAAATCATTACCTAGATCCTGAGCAACTCATATTGAGAGAAATTAAAAATCGCATTTCCAACTGCTACGCAAAGTAAAGAAAAAAGTTAGGAAGACAGAAACGGCTTAACTCCTCAGCTGCACAAACAGTACTGATAAGCTGTGCAAAATTTTAGCTCTCTCAAAGAAGTCTGCGGTAGAGGAGGAAAGCATATAATCCCTTCAAGAGGAGGCTCCGCTCCGAATGGGTAAAGGAACATTTACCACATAAGATTAAGATGCCAAAATTGTTCCCTTTAACTGCCATGCCAACTTTTCGTCTTTGCTTAACTATTACGGAAGTTTCTTTCATTGGTATCACTCAGGTTTTACAAATAAAACTACATTACAAAACAGAAACAAAATAGTATTAAAAATTTATAATAAAATTAATAGTAATATAGCGTGGTAATATCAAATCACGACACTGCTAAAACAACTTCCATTAACTCCTAATGCTAAGTTTAATCATAACAATTATTTAAAAAAACAAACCATGATGTGCTTATTGATCTTCTATTGTAAAAAGAAAATATCAAAATATATATTAAACTTGTGAAAAATAAAAATTTTTGTGAAGCAATGAATATCATTTGCGAAGAATAAATAAGCATCGAAATTATTTTTAAATGTATGAAATGGTTCATTAATTCAACTCTCTTATTATTAAAACATGTCATAACATAACATACTTTCGGTCACAATTGTATTTCGTGATGAAATGTGTTTTATATGATATCTTCGTTAAATAGACCTTCCAAAAATTAGTTTTTGTAAGAAATAATTGTGGTGAGTTGAGAGAGTTTGTGTACAACAAGTGTTAAGCAGGCAGTTTCATTTATTTACCCCTCTCTGGTAAAGGGTTAAATTTTATGTTCGGCGTATAAGTCAACCCCTGGTTTTTGAGAGATTTTTTTAGGCTTCAAAGGTTGACTTATATGCCGGCATATACAGTAATTATAAAAGTGAAAAATATAAAACAGGATACATACCTAAGAAGATGTATTTAGAAAAAGGGTTTTACTTTGCATGAGTCAATCCCATGCAAATAAATGTTCCTTTGGATAATGTGAAAGGATCTACCGAGGGTGGAAGGGAATTCAGCAAAGAGGAAATATGAAAGAAAAGAGAATATCTAACAGGTATGAGTCTGGAATTAGAATAATGAAGTAAAGATGTTGAATGAGTAGATCTGTTAGGAATGCAATGGGCAAGAGAGAAGTTAGAGTGGACAGTCAGAAAAGAATTTAGAACAGAATATATAGAGGATAAATCATATTTAGTTGAATATATGGCAAGAGAATTTAAATAAAGAGAGGATGGTAATTTTTAAATAGTAACATACCATGCCATTGTCTACCAAAAATATCTTGGGCTCCTTGATGGTTATGTGGGCAACACTTTAAACTTTGGTGAAAGCGATTCTGGGTTCGATTCCTGGTGGTAGCCCATGTGCAAAATGACCTTAGTTGTCAAAGCACTATTAACAATACTACTACAAAAACTCTTCATGATACACCTTTTAATTATTTCAGTATTTATTCTGGCGAGATTGACATAAAATATATGTATTACAGAAACCCTTAGATTTTAATTGTTATTTTTTAGAACATTTGAGTCATAAGGACATGAGGTGATAAGTTTTAATAAGATTTAGAACAGGGTCACCCCACCTTTTTGTGTGTTTGTGCCATTTTTTTCATCAGAGTTATCTTGTTATTATCTATTAATAGAGTAAAAAGTAGAATCTGAGTTTATCATTTATTTAAACCTTCAGGTGATCAATGTTAACTTGAAAGTGAAAAATGAATTAGCCAAATATAATAATAATGAATTATAATTGTAATATTCTTTAGTTATTCATGATATTTCCATTTCCACGATAGAATTTTTAGCTTTTAACCACAAATTTCCCAAATTATGATAAGTAAAATACGGTATATTTTGCAATGCTTTTTCAGCACAGTTTGACTTATAAGATAATCCACTGTTGACAATGAACTGTTTTTACTATGACTTGGTTGTCAACTTGAGTATTTTCATTTAGAGTAAATAAGGAAAATTATGTCTGTTCTGAAGTTAACAAATTTATAAATTTGATTTTAGTTTGAATTGTTATTAGTATCTAAAATAATAATTTATTATGGATAAATGAAGCAAAAAGATAGATCTACAAGATTGTCTCATAAATGACTGATTGGGCATACTTGTTTAAGGGTATCCTGTTTCATTTGGCTGAGATTGATTTATTCAACCCCTCATGTGTATAGTAAATTCAAATTTCTTAAATTAATTGTTTTTCTCTTTTAATAGTGCATGTCTAAGGCTGCTATGCTTGAAGGATGATACACTGCAGCCATGGGGATGTTTACAAGGAAACAGACAGATAGTCAGATGTTGCTGGGCTAGTCAGAAGGTAAATGTTACTTTCTTTTAAAGGATTTTTAGAGTTATGAAAATCCAGTTACAATTCCATTAAAAATTCCGTCCACCATTACCCACTATTTCCTTCATTTCTCTTCTGACATTGAGTTTATAGCGTCTCCCCAGGTAATGAAGGCATTCAGTGAGAATGTGTTTTATAGTTAGTTGGGATTCACAATGCTCGCATTTTGGTGGTTCTTTCTCTCTTGTGAAGAGATATGAGTGAGTTAGTTAGCTGTGCCCTATTCTTAGTCTGGTGACCACAACTTCCTCACGCCTATTATTTCGAAAGAAGATGGCCATTCCACTGTATCGGGTTTAATATTGCGTAACTTATTTTCTGCGATCAAGGACCAGCAACTACACCATTTCTGTCCTGCTTTCTGTTTTAATAAATTTGGTAGGTCTACTGCTGGTATGTGTAGGTCTCCTATTTCATTCTCTCTAAGTGCAGCTTTAGCTGCAGCATCAGCTCTCTCATTCCCAGTGATTCCCATGTGTCCAGGAATCCAGACAAAGGATACTTCCACTCCCCTTGCTTTCAGAAGCAAAAGGGATGAATGAATGCCCTGTACTAATGGGTCCATGTTGAAAGTTTTGGAGATCATCTGAAGGGCACTGAGCGAGTCTGTGCAAATTAGGAATGAGGAGTTCCTGGAGTTGATAAGTTCTACTGCCTTCTTGATTGCAGATAGTTCTGCAGTGTAGATACTGCAGAAAGGGTGTAATTTTATCTGTATGGATCCAAAAGGCTCTGCTACAATAGAGCAGCCACAGGCTATCTCAGATTTCGATCCGTCTGTGTATATGGCAGTACAGTTAGTATGAGCCTCTAAAATTTCCTGGAAGCCCCTTTTGAATGCCCAAGGGTGGGTATCCGCTTTGGGGTTCCTGGTCAGATCGTAAATGATTTTTGGTGTGGGAATCTGCCAAGGTGGGAATTTAGGATTATATTCATTATCTTTTTGGAAATCATTTAATCTATTTTATGATGAAAAGATAGTGGATAAGTTTATTTAGAAATTTTAAAGTCTGGATGTAAAACTGTGTGATACTCATGATATATTTATACTTTCTCCCTATACGTAGAATAGAGAAAGTATTGTAATCGCACCAAAATTCGACCTCCAGATTTTGATGGAAATAGATGTTTTGGGACCCATAGAGCTCATTTTCACTATTTTCCCGAACATGTCTGTCTGTCTGTGGTAAAAAAGTTCGTATACACTCTATCTTAAAAAGTAATTATCCGATCATTTCCAAACTTTATATTTAGTATTTTCCTAATAATGCCAAAAGTTGATTTTTTTTGGTGAATATCGTTAAACCGGATCAAAAGTTTGTTTCTTTAACATCTCCGTCAGAATGCAATGTAGGTATATACAATTACAAACTAAAGTTATAGATAATGTACTTTACTACAACTTTTTTATTAAACATTTTTTCGTAACACTGATTGTTTAGGAGTTATTCCTGAATAAAGGTTAACCGGAAGTTGTTGTTTATCTAGAAGTGGAAGTTTTTCATACATATCTCTGTCAAAATGCAATGTAGGTATATACAATCACATACAAAAGTTATAGATAATGTACTTTACTACAACTTTTGTATGATACATTTTTTCGTTACACTGATTATTTAGGAGTTATTATTGAATAATAGTTAACCGGAAGTTGTTGTTTATCTAGAAGTGGAAGTTTTTCATACATATCTCTGTCAAAATGCAATGTACGTATATACAATTATGTACTAAAGTTTTAGATAAGGTATTTTACTACAACTTTTGTATGAAACATTATCCTGTAACACTGATGGTTTTGGAGTTATTTATATATTACCGGCATAGGATTCTGTTTTCAATAAATATGGAGAAAGTCATGTGTTGGCCAAATCAGATTTTTCAATAAAAATTTGGTTAAAGATGAGATATGTTTTGTTAATTTTTATCCTGTTGATGTTGAGTAATTTTAAATAACAAACTTCAGGAAATCCCATTACTTTTGTTGATTTCTCTGTTTCTCAGTCCTAGCACATAGTATAACTTTCACTTAAGACGTAAATAAAGAAAAATTTGGAACACGGCTGTTACAGAATTAGAGGTTAAAAATTTCCAATATCTGTCTTTGTTGGCGACCCTCTTCTTATCTGCCGGTGTTTTGAGAAAACACAGCACTTTTAATGACACTCAGTGTACATTGCGAAATGATGCTTCCATCATCAGGAGTGAATAAATACATATATATTACTTAGTATCTATTCACTCCCGATGACAGAAGCATTTTACAAATGTTTGGTTGCATTTCAATGCAGCTTTGTTGTTATTTATTAATATGTTTATTTCAATATGTTGTTGTAAGATTCATTGTAATTGGTCGTATTGACTGTTAATGGATCAAATTTAAATAAATAAATAAAAAATAAATTAAAAGTGCAGTGTGCTCTATTGTTTTCCCTGAACTCCAGCGGATGAGAAGAGGGTTGTTGATAGAGACTGCTCAAATTAAACCACTTAAGATGCTATGGTAATTGATTTTAAAGTAGATTTTTCCATTCCCCAGATGTACTGCAACCCACTATGACCAATCATTAATCTCCTTAGACCAAAAACTGTCTGTGTTGTCTGTATCACCACCCTCCGCTTTATTTTTCAGCCTCATCCTCTAAAAAAGTTACTTTTGACTCTATTTTTCAATTACCAAATTTGTAAGTAGAAAATGAAGATATTGTGAACAACCTCAACTCCACAATTGGAGGCCATTCCTGCTCTGACACTGAGTGAGATCTTCCCAATCAGTCTTATCTCAGGGAGAAAGATAGATGAAACATGCATGATCTTTTCTTTGGTCACAAACCGATCTAAAAATATTGAATTTAACAGATTGGAAGTGCTAGTTTGGTGATTGTAGAGTATAGCCCACAGCCTATATTAGCCTTTAAATATCTTTAATGTGGGCAAACTCAGACAGCTTTTTAACCTCATGCTGGATGTCTTCCCATGGGGGTAAAACTTAGTCAAGACTAGTTGTATTTGCTTCTATGCACTAATTCAGGCGGAATTGAAAAACTGTGACCACTTGTCATCCAAAAGGATGAGAAACCATAGTTTTTTTTGCAAAAATCTGAAGGTTTCCCTGCAGTTATTCAGATCAGAAGAAATCATAGATCCCAGATTCATAGAATGCCATAGTGGTCATAGATTTTCGTTGAAGTTTTAATCTGCATTTAGAATATTTTTCCATATTTGTTATTTATTTGCATTCCAACACCATAGGCTGATTGTGTAGGATATTTATGTGACATACGACTGGTGCATGAAATCAACAAGAAGATGAAAGGCATCTAATAGGAAATTTTACTATTTGTTGACAATTGTACCAATCACTCTGAAAAGCAAATTGAGGTGAAAAATAGTTGAATTCTACTAGTGTGTTGCTGCATCTTGACCAGGTGATTATCAAAGTTGTTAACCAGAAATAAGGAAAGCTAGTAGTTCAGAGGTATTTTTACCTTTAAGATGAAACCCATTTTAGCCAAAAGGTTTTCAGGAACACCCTTCTTTCTGCGAAGTTAAATTTCATTTCCATCACATAGTGGGTTTATACTTCTTGTTGCCGTAGATAAGTTATTTGGGTATACCTCCCAAATTCATGATGATAGTTAATTTATATGTAATCAACAACTAATAATTAAATGTATAAGGTGTTTCATTTTATACATTAAATTGAATAAATGTGTTTCTTGTACTTGGATGTGATATCTGTCATTTGAAACAGTAGTTTTCTAAATTATTGTGACTGTAACATAGAAAGTATGAGCCATTCACCATAATTTTAAACGAAGATTGCATTATTAAGAGGAACCTCAGTTTAAGTATTAATAGAAATAATGGATTAAAAAAAAAGATAATTCCTAGATTACCTTTATCATATGGTCAATTAAAAACTACTGCATTAACATTCTTTCAACAATGGTGACTTAATTTATTCAATTCTAGAAACTGTAGTTCTGAAAATTTGTGAATAGTGTGATAATTTTCTTGAAATATGTGTTCTTTTAGGATGGTCTTCTTGTTACTGGTGGAGAAGGTGGCATGATAAGCTTTTGGAGAAAGGAAAATTTAAAGTTGGAGAGGGATCAAGTTAAGGTAAATGTGTTATTATCTTTGGTTTACAGTGTGCTTTAATGTTGAAAAATAATCGTAGTCTTGCTTGTAAATGGTATTGTTTAAGAAGTAGATAGGTGATGTTTTGAAAGAATTTTGTTAAATGCATCCCTCTCCTCTGTAATGTAACTCATTTGCTAGTGAATAAGGAGTGCCTAATTTCACTATGATTGATAATTGTTTCCCCAGACAGCCCATTTGGTCATTAATGACTTTTTGAACATTAGAAATATACCATTTAATGCAATATTTGTCAGTCCATTGTTTGACTGTACACCAGAATCTGTAGACCTTCTCTACTTTTGAAGGAAAATCTTTGCTTCTGCTTTTAATGGGTGTAGGTCGTTGATAATAGATGAATTGGGATCCTCATTGATTCATTTATCTTGAGTAAATATAGGTTATGGATAACATTTCATACATCTTCAGAGAATTTCTAATGGATGGATCAGTGATTCAAATGTACTGTTCTGATCTTCTGTTTTTAAGTATTTTGAATTTTTTCTCAGCTATGTAATTTGGAGTTTAGAAAATACTTGTGTTGCAATCTTTAATGATAAATTTAGGATTTATGCTGGAAAATAACTTCTTAGGAATGAAAACGGCTATCTGTAATAAGCAAAAGAGAATTGCACTTGTTGATTCTATGAATATTTTTCCTTATTGGATTTATTCTTGTGATTCTGATTGTTTTTTTTTGTTTTGCAGGAAAGCCACAAAATAAAAGCAAAGAAGAAAAGCCATTTGTCTGTGAAACCTTATTGATAGAAATATATGATTCTCCTAAACACTTTTTTATTTTATTTTATAATGTAAGACCCAGCAGACTGTGATGCATTACTAAAGAGGAACATGTTTGCATGAGATGGATAGGGTTTTAGATATTCTCATTGTAGTGAGTGTAAACATTCTTCCTAAAATATGTTGTACTGATAACCATTTTTTAGTACAGTTTGGTGTGAAACTAAATGGGATCAATTCAAAATTTTATAGCATTTTTTTCCGTATTTCATCTTATAATATTTATGCTCATACAATGACAGTCAATGTTGAATGGGATTGGACTAATTCATCAGGTAATGCTTGAACTCACAAAGAATTTTTACATCTACTTTAGCACCTTGTAAGCCCACTTTTGGCAGGGGGTGCATGCATCATGAGCCTGCTTCCCTAATCATTTACTTTTGCATATCATTCAGGGAAAAAGTAGATTCTTGAAATGACTAATTCTAGCATGTATTTTCCTTGAAAATAGTTTTGTCTGAGGTCTAAGATAATATAAATATTAAGAAGATTTATCAAGCTAATGATTCTTTTCCAATCTTCATACGAACTATTTTTCATTACCATAATCAATAATACATTTCTATTTATAAATTTGATTTGCATTATTGCTGTGTTAGCATAATACTTAATTATCACTGCAACTTCATCATACCTTGCAATTTCGTACTCTTCGAGAGTTATTCATATTTCATCAGCATCACATATCTCTGCAAGACTTCCCCTAAATGGAATCACGTTACACACCACTTCCATCCTCTCCTCTTCAACGCATATCAAGTAAACGAGTGAAAAATAGAATAAATCTATTCGATTTTTCACTCACTTCCTCTGAATGAGTGAATCACTCTTTTGGAACATTCAAATAGGTTTATTCGATTTTTTTCCACTCAAAACAATGGAATAAATTCACTCGGTTAGGATCGAGTGAAAAATCAAAAAACTTTATTCGAATAATTCGATTGAAGCAAACAACCAAATTATTCGATTGTTTTCAATCGATTGTTCCCACCTCTACACTGACATCAACTGATGTAAAGCTTAATTATAGACCATCAATGTTCTACAAACAATCATACAAAGAGTGAAGGTTTCTAATTTGTTAACGTAAAGCCCACAAAACGTCATTCTATATATCTACTACATTGTTTTATTATTAATTTACCACTCATGTCTTCAGTCAAAAACAGTATTCACTCCAAATAATTTTATTGAAAAATAGAAGTTACAATAAAGTTAAAACAATTATAAACAATAAATAACAAGATCAGTGAAAACAGATAACACAATACTATAAAGTGTCTGATTGACTTTCAGAGGTGAAATGGAAAATGCATAACTTTCTCAAAAAAGTACTTGTTGAAATAAGATTTGGCTTCATAAAAGACTTTTGATTGTATTTTGGTGATGCAATTGATTATAAATTCTATAATACATAGAGAAAATACTAGATTATTTAAAGCTTCAATGAAAAAAGAAATGGAATGAAATTTTGCAATAATAGCTTACATCACCCTGCTTCTTTTCACTTTCTTTATGATACATAGTAACAACATTCTCTTTATATTGTGCAACAAAATCTAACGAGTGTATATTTTAGGTTCTAGCAAAACAACTATATAATTTATAATTTGAGAAATCAACTACACTTTTGTGTCCGTAATTTATAAGAATTCTTTTGAATTGTAAAATCCTTAAAAAAAATAAAACGTCCTTTGACTGCTGGACTAGGCATTCATCTTTTTAAAGCATTTATCTTAACAGACTCCTCCCAACTCAGGAGTAAAAAATCTTTCAAATTCAAAAAAATATGCCTTGTTAATCAACCACTCAATGTTTGGTGGTTTACTGGTCATTAACTGCATTGAATTTCACATCTTAACCCCTTCGATAGATTTTACAACCAGTAGGCAGGAGAGTAGCTAAGTACTGGTGAAGTGTTGTATTTGACTTTAATGAGAAAGTTAGGATGAATGCTTAATCACTAATCACAAAAGTATCACAGCCATCCTTCTATGTATACTCAAAACATCAAATTGACAAGCAACAATTTGTGTATAGTACACAGGAATTCAAGATACAGAACTACAGTTAATATAGAAATTGTATTCATTTACATGAATGGCAGTTCTTTGAGTCAAAGACCCATTCATAGACTGGCATCTCAACCTGAACCATTCCCCTATACGAGTGTCTCACCTTTTGGATACCTGCACTAATATTCATCAAAACAATGAAAAAGTTATAACGAAAATACAAAATGGTTATTCTTAAATACTTAGCATATGCTTCTCCAAATTCCTGAGTTGGCCCAAAATATTTTATTCTTATTAGGTGATGTACATCCTCCTGGAAGTCAACTTTTATTTGGACTGCCAGCATTTTTTTTCATTCTGATACCTCCATCTTCGTCATCATCGTCTTCTTCTCCAGCTTCCATTTCTGCTCTAAGGTTCGACTTACTGGATCTTTCTCCAATGCTTTTAGCCATGTTGCTTATTGAAGCTCTTGATCGGATTTTGGCAAGAATACTAGGAGAGGATGGATCAGAATATTCACATGCCTCCAAAACATGCCTGTTGAATGTATCGCTCTTGTCTGCATAAACATGGTGGCCAGCTCCAGATATGACCTGTAATATTGGAAGTAAAAGTAACAGTAAGTACTGATAGATTAAGTTAAGTTTAAATTATACTGAATCTCAAGGAAAAGTTTCGAAGAAGTCAGTCAAAAAAGAGGTACATGGACTGAGTGTAGAATCTTGGGGTAAATGAACTGCTTAAGAAAGGCCATTCACTTCCAGATAAAGTAAACAAGTAATTTATTATATATCTTTTTTATTATAGAATAAACACAGAAAAAGCAAAAATCATCCAGGATGCAGAGAAGGTGAGAGCACATTATTTACCCCAGCAAATCCAATATTTAAAAAATAGGTTTAGGGTAGTAGTGGAAGCTATATGAGTATAATTAACACCCTAAGATAAAATTTAAACTTTTGAATTCAGCAATAAAGGAGAAATATAATTTTGGACATATTAATTAAAATCAAATTCTGTTGAAGTCTGCATGAAATGAATGAGACATTGAGAAAAGGGAGTTATTTTTAGAGTTATTGAGTGAGTGTTCTTTAAGTGAGCTTTCAAATACGTATTATTTGGGTTAAAAATCCCAGCATTTTTGTATGATGTACCTCACCTAATTGCCAATGCTGAACTAATTTTGTTGAGGTTTGAGGTTGGCTTTGCTATTAGTGATTATTAAGCTAGGATTGCCTAAATTAAAAATTAAATTAAAATGTTTCTAGGGAGTCAATGATAGACAGAAAACTGAAATAATGACAACACTAAAACTACAACTGCGGGAGAGAATTCAAAGCATCGACTTAAATGGATGAAAATGGCAGATTTTTCAATCCCGATCCATTCAATAGGGCTTACAACTCATAAAAAAACAGAGGGAAAGCTTAGATGAGAATCATGTTTTTTGACAATTGGATGTTTTCCAACAATAGCATGTGTAGGTTAGCTTCCTAACTATGCTCAAGTCAACCTGAATAAAAATCCGTTCCAGGGACTCACCTGGACATTAACATATGAGCCAGCTCTTCTCTTACGGATTTCCTCCCCTGCAGTGTTGTCAACCCATGATCTTGAACCATACACCAATGTTACGGGCACATCTTTGTGAAGGTTGTCCATGCGTGGAGCCATAGGATTTTTGGCCCATCCAAATCCAGACATCATTGCATGAAAGGCACTTTCACCTCTGAAAAAAATTCTCTTTACTAAATTGAGAGAAATGTGGAAATGCATACCAGAGTTTCTGAAGGTATCCACATATTTTACATCATTATCTTTTGTATGTGTACACAGTAGTAGTTTCTTTGCAACATTACATTTTGGCAGATGGTAATTAACTTGTAATTTATACTTCACAAATGTAAATTGCTAAAATTCAGAAACTCTGAATGCACTGCATAAGAATTTGATTTTCTACATTACTTTTGAATAGGCAAAGTTTTAGAACTATGCTAAATTAATACTGATAATAAACACTTACGTAGGATTTTGAACATTACACTGGAAAATGTACTGGGATATGACCTGCTCTTCACCAGGAACAACATGAGAAAATTTGTTCATTAGGTCTGGTCTCGTCTTCTGTATTAGCCATTGACCTAAAATGAAAGGATTGATACATGAATGCAACTCATGGCAATAAATTTATCATTACATACATTTTATGAAAATTATCATAATAACCATCATTCAATAGTAAGAACACCCCAGTGATTACTGAGAGGGAAGTGATACAAAATTCCAAAAATTGTGTTATGTATTAAAGGAACCGAAATTTCATCCTGCAAAACAAAAATTTTCTTCTCTCAGGATTCTAATATGCATACTAGAAAATAGATTTGCATTAAATATATTTAATAAAAAATTTGCTATTTATTAAAACATCTACTAAATAATAAATTAATCAAGCAAACTTTTTAATTATTAGAAATATAATCATCAGCTTAACATAGACATTTATTGTGAAGGACTTCATGATTTCCAACAATCACCAGAATTTTTTTTCTACTTGCCTTCTTTGATTAAATAAAATTGAATACTTGTATTGCAAAAAATGCATATTGTATTTTTTATAGAATCATTCCAGAACAGAGAATAGGAATTAATACTCAAGACAGAAATAACCCAGGAGTAATAAACAGCCTACCAAATGGTCCAGCAAATCGAACAGCCCATAAAGGATTTAATGGCTGGACCACAAATGCTATTGCTCGAACCCATAGCGGTACTGCAGCCCTTAAGTGAAGGTCTGCTGGCTTCTCTGGGAACCCCCATGGATCAGCAAGAATCAAGTGCTTGATCCTGCAAAAATATAATTACGGAATAAAGTTTTATTTCTATTCATTAAATTGGCTATACAATTAACTGAAAATTAATACAAAAATGTTTTAAGGGTAAAATCTGACAAAAGCTTTTCAAATAGTTGTTTTTTTTATCGAAGCCATTTTCCCAAAATTTTTAATAGGGTCAGCTGATGAAGGATGGTTTTGGTTGAATATGAGGATGAGGTTTGTTTTGACGAAAAAGTGACTTTTACGGCTGGATGCCATTCCTGCCGCCAACCCTGAAAGGGAAAGTCAGACAAACACACACACAACCATTCCTGATCAGAAAAATCCCAATCAGCCAGGATTCGAACCCTGGGCATTGGGGTTGGAGCGAACCACTCGACCAACAAGGCCGGTTTTCAAATAGTTCAGTAACATATTAAATTACAAATTTGTTACAATCTTGAGAATGATGTTCATTTTAAGCCAGCCAAAGTTAGTGAAAGGATCCTAAGATCATAAAATTCAGTGAAAATCTGACTACATAACCTGGTGGGCAATCTTTATACAGAGGGGATTTTCAAATTGTATAAATGCTATGAAAAACTATAAAACATTTTCATCTGAGTGGAAGTTTAATATATAGCTGATAGTTTTTGAACTGCCCTAGTATCAAACTTTTTGTGGTATTTTATCTTATATTTGAAACAATGAAATAACCAAATTAAATGAACAGACCTAATAACTGGGGATGAAGTCATTTGATCAGAAAATAGATAAAAAATCTATAACTTTAGGGAAAAGATGAGAGAAATCTATTGGACAACTAAGAAAAGAGGAATGATGGAAAATGGAGAATTTACAAAGGAAGTCTAGGTGAGAGGAGGAGATGGTTAACGTTGAGGTTATAAATCATAAGGACAATGAAGTGATTGGCTGAGGATAATATAATAATAATAAATCGTCTTTATTTGGGTGAGATTGAGACTTATATGTCTCTTCTTTCATCTAACCCATTGTCATTAATTATAAAATAAGAGGTAGAAATAATTAGAAGAATTGTGGATGTAAAAAACCTAAGAGTTTCTTAGGAAAAAGAAATCCACTGCAGGAAAACACCCACAAGGAAGGGGGGTGTGAAAAACCTGCGCAAACCTACCGATAGTAATAGCTAAAAGATAAGAAAAGAGAAAAACATTCAAAAATAAATACACTACCAATAAGTACTTACATGCGATGCATAAAAAGAATCAGTTCACATTTAAAAAAGAGATAGCAATATACAAAATAACATAAAAAAACAAAACAGAAAAACAAGGAAAATGGACATAGATTTTCATCCATAAAGTACATTATGTGGAAAAATAAAAGAATATTATAAAAAACAGTTTCAAAATAATGCATACAGTATGTACTAGTCAAAATTGTATATAACATAGACATTTAGGTAACTCTAAGTAAGAAGAAAAGAGAAATAAAAGAAACAGATGAGAATTATTAAGTATAAAGACAGAATAATTACGTACAAAGACAAAGAAAGAATCTTATGCATTGAGAGGAAGAACAGGAGCAAAATCAGTTAAGTATGTATAAAATAGAGGAGATTCTATTCATTACTGATTATGATGAGGACCTAAGAAATATAAAATAAAAAGGACGTAATATATAAAATTGTGCAGATGGCTAGAAGAGCAGCATATCTGCATAACTGAAATTTTATGAAAATATTAAATTATATTAAAAGTTATTACATGAGAGCAGGTTTTGTAAATTGTATATAATTGGAGTCAATCTACTAGTTTCAATTTCAGTGTATCTAATGATAAGAGAAAAACCTATAGTTGGCTATACAAAATAGAAACAATTTCATCAGAAATTCTGTAGAACAGCAACACACTAACAAGTAAAAGAAGGACATTGGCAAATCATTTACAGTGGCCTACTTAAATTTGTAAGTGCAGTAAAAAAACTAGGCAAAAAGTGTTCATAAATATGTCCCTGAAAAGGATAAGTTTAAAAAGATACATTAATCAGGGGAAGCTTAAAATTTAGGATGTGCTATGATAGTGTCTATATATACTAAAAGATAAACAGGGATGGGTATCTCAATATGAATCAATACATAAGATTAAACCAAGCTTAAGCTGTCAGGCAGTGACTTGAAAATGTAGAGCTCATGTATTCTGCACTTTTTAAATAAGTCTTCAGTAACTCTTAAGCCCTAAAGGTGCATAGTGATTTCTCAAGTTGAATCTTATTAAATTAAACAAAAAGTTTTCACGAGTTTGAAGAGAAAGTCTTACCTCTTTGGATATTTAATAGCGTATGAAGCAGCAATGAAGCCACCCATACTATGCCCAAGCAAAATCATGGAATCTAACTGCATCTCCCTTCTCCACTCTTCCACAGAACGCACCATTTGCTGTTCAGCTTCCATTGCATCAGAACTAAAAGTTGGACGTGAACTACGCCCAAAGCCTGAAAATGAATCAAATACAGATCAAATAAGATCTCCAAAATTTTTACTGAAATTTGAATTTCTTATTTTGTTACAGGAATATCCCAATCTGAAACTCTGAAATCTTTAAAATAAGGTCTCAAGAAGGAAATCCTCATAAATCGTAGTGATAGCAAACATAAAATAAATCCACCTCGAGGGAGCACAACCTTTGGCAGACAATCAAATTTCATTAGGACTTCAAGATAGTGCCACTTACATAGGAATTTTATCTTAGGTATCCCTAATAGTAATTAATATAAATGTTATATATCACAACTGAGCATATAGTCCACCACAGACATATATATATTTACTGTTCAAGTAACCTTTTGTTGAGTAGTTAAGTAAAGCAAGAAGATAAATACTAATAAAGAAAATTAATGGAATCCACATACGTAGGGAGAGTTCTAAAAAAATTCCAAAGTGATGTACAGCAATATAAGAGAACTTACAAGCAAAACTAATTAAATAAATTTCCATCACATAGATTTCCAAAAGACTGCAGATATATTTGTGAGAAGCTCCCTCTCAGAAAGTCTTTATTTTCATAGAGGAAGAAATAAACAAATTCTAGGAATGAGACAGCATAAATATTTTGAACCAAGCAATTTTGGCCCAGTAATCTTTCAAGTTAGGTACTAAAGGTTATTTATCTAAATTAGATGAACATAAAATTCTGGTTTCCTTCTACAAAAAAAAGGTTACACCAAAATTATCACCAGTGGCGTGAGTACGATGGACATTATTTAGTATACAGTACATGAAGAATAAGGTAAAAATATTTTATTTTTTTAAATTTAATGAAATAAAATAATAAATTATAAAAGTTAATTGATACTTTGTTAAGGTAGAGCAGCTTCATTTGGCTCGCCTATGATTAACATTCTCGTAGCATCCCTAATAAATACGAAGGAATTTTAAACACTTCGGGAAAGGTAAAGTATCAACATTGCTAAGAAAAAGAATATGGTTCTACAGTGTATATGACAAATATTTTCCTAGTTTCCTATTTTATTGCCCTACATAAAGACAAAGATACATTTGTAGCTCTTATTATTTCCCGCTTTACTATCAATAATTCTCATGCACATGAAAAGGTTGTATGTAGGTAAAAAATTGGTTTTATCAATCAAGAGCAATGGAAAATATGAACGTAATTTTGCGTACTTACCCAACATATCAATGGCATATACTGGTCTGGTGGCTGCAAGAGCGTCATAGTTCAAAACCCAAAGAGCAGAACCTGAACCGAGGCCGTGTAACAAAACAATGGGTACCCTAGTCTTCGGAGGCGAGCCATCCAAACTGTCATCTGATATTTTTGCTTCTTCGTTAAGGCTCACTGTCCATACTCTGTCGCCAGTTGGACCAATTACTGGTCCGATATCGACATACCAACCTCGATAAGCGGTTCGCAAGGCTGTAAAAGAATAGTAAATAGTGAACTGTACATATTGATACGCTAAGGACAAAAAATAGTTTATTAATTATTATATAAGGTATGATGTCAATAAAAAATTACTTTTAAATGTTTGTACATGGCTTTTGCGCCAGTTACATTAATGAACGTTGGGTAACAATTGTACTGAGGCTAAAAATTAGACGTTTAATGTCAAAGTATAAGGTTCAAGAAGTTTGACATTGCCTCATTCTCAACAGATGAATAGTACTAACATGCCTTATCAGGAAAGACAGTATCTTATAACGCGATAAAGGAGGATAAGAATACAAGCAGAAAAAAAGCGACTTGCGACAGCTGAGTGGCTGTGGAAGGTATCACAACCTCAAATTCGTTAGAAGCAATTCAAAAAGACGATTTAAACCATTGCTCAAATGACACCATATAAATAATATATAAAATAGCTAAGAAAGAAAGCTTATTTGATAGGGCCAAATTCCTACTTACTAGATAGTATTCTTTTCTCGGCAGCTCTTAGCATACTATAAGACGAACGCGACCAACGGAACCAACTCCAAAACCAGCTGAAAAATAAAGGCATAATATTGTGAAATACCAAGAAAAACAAGTTAAGAACTGTTTACACATCTAAAACTTATTTGAAGTAATTCCTAGCATTCGAGATTAAAAATTGTTTACGAACATGGCTACAGATTGTATGTATTTAAGCTTCTATAGCACTTCCTCACAATAAAAAGAGTGAGAACACTTAGTTAAAAATAACATTCCTTAGGCCAAAAATATACTTATCTAGCGTAAGTGTGCCATGTTATAATCATGAGTATAGAAGTGCTGATTGTTGTTTTACAACTTACCTCTCCTTAGCTGCTTCTGAGTCTGACATCGCTATTAAAGCCATTGAAACGACGAATAAAATAATTCAACAATTAAAAATCATGTTAAAAATAAGGAATACTTTATATATGCCCAAAAGCACGTCACGTTAACTCCTGACAACCGGCCAAAATATTTGTAGCTGTGCATGAAACAACTCCTCTCACATTCTCAGTTGACTGATACTGCTAGGCTGCTAAGTTACTCGGTTACTCCATGCGTTTTCTGTTCCACTATTGGCTAAGTTCGTGGAGAACGCACCAATGAAATGCAGTTTCGCATTTTACGTGTTCAAGATACGATATGTAATCAAGCTAGCCCTGTCAAGTCAATGAGAAACATATGAAACGCTTCTGCGTTTACGTAATTGCCATGGAAATTGAAAGTTGTATTGTTTAGGTTTCATTTGGATTGAGGGATTGCAGATGATGATATAAGGGTGTGTACTAATAAAATTCAAATTATGTGTGTACTAATAAAATTCAAATTATCATTGTTTTGGTGAAGAACTATGATGATAGAAATGGGAGCATCGGCAATCTTTTTTTGGTCAATTCCATCGCATCTGTTGCGATTGTTATGGTGAAGCTAAAATAAACACTCACCTACAAGGATGGTGTGTTCTATCGGTAACTTGTGCATGAAATAAGTTACGTGTATGTTCACAAGAAATCACTGTGTTTAGCCGTTCCCATGGTAGAAGTTCCTGGAGTATGTCACGAGAATGAGTGACGGAAGTCGAATTTCTAGAGCAGTGACTAGATTTCATCCTCACCACGGAGAAAATATAATCCTCTCCGCGGACGCAACCGTTGCGTTGCGAAAAGCAAGTTTTGCCAATGCAGTTGCATTTTCTGAAAGACCGTTAGAGCCTGGAGAAATATTTCTCCTGGAAATAGAGAAGAATGAGAGGGGATGGAGTGGCCATATGAGATTAGGATTGACACAGGTCAGAATAATTTTTAGTTTGTTTATTTTTGTTATTTTCTCCTGTGAAATTATTTCACTTTGCATGAAACTTTTGTAAAACCTATTTCTTGAAGTCTTCAGTTGGTTATAATGATAGATTTCTTTCTTTAGTTGGATCCATCTACTCGTTTCCCACTTCCACAGTACGCTCTTCCAGACCTTACCAACCTTGGTACATCTTGGGTGTTTGCTATAACTAGATCTAGTAATGAAGTATTCGAATATGACAGTAATAGGAATGCTACTGGAGGTGGTGATGGAGGTTTAGAGTATAGAGAGGATATGGAAATGGAATATAGAAGAACTATCCGAAGTATGTTCCACGAAAACAATTTGACTCCTGATTCACCCCCTACTCGTAACAGAACATCTAGCTCCATTCGTGGAGAAGACATCATGCATCCGTCAAGAGGCACAATTCCAAGAGGGATGCCAAGGCAGCCAGGACATGGTGTGTAATGAGCATAATCTACTAATCAATTTGTCTTTAACTAATGAAAAATAGACAGTCACAGTCAAGCTCAGAATATTTTAACGTCATCTTTTAATAATTCTCAGGTTTATTCATCTTGCTAGTTTTATTGACAGATCTACAGTTTATACCATTAGCACCATTGCTAAGAAAATATTGGCAGTTAAATCGTCTCTGCCAATTTATAGTATTGTTTAACATCGTCTTTATAATGATTGTGCTGGGAAACATTCCCTGTGATGCAAGAATTGAAATTCACTAGTATTATGAAATTTTCTTTTCTAGGTCCTTAATATGACTCAAGATTGAACAATAATAACTTGATGGAACAAGGGTTTGAGCCCTATAATAATAATAATACCTTTATTTGTCTCATAAAGCTTACATGATAGGGTAAAAGATACATCACTAATAATCTATATATCACATCATATTATGTTTCAGAATATGAATATGTTTATATTTCATAATGTTTCATCAAAATGTAATATGATTTCCTTCTAGTCTGAAGTCTAGCATGGAAAGCATAAGTAATTCAAGGTTGAATCTTGTTTTTTTCTTATTCTGGGCTTCTTTTTTAATCTTCCTTCTATGTTTTAGTCCCTTTATCATAAAACAAGATGCTAATTTGGGACTATTTTTGCTTTGTCATTTATTGTGTGATCTTAATGTAAGTTTCCTTTTTTTAGCTGGGTACATGATGCAACATAACAGGAATCTATTACCAAATCCCAAGGTTTTGGTTAGTGAAGCTGCCAATTCTTCAACTTCAATCCTCCCTACTGATGTGGGAAGCAGAATTGGTGTGATGCTAGTTGCTACAAGTGATGAATGGGGTGAAATGCACTTCATTGTTAATGGAGAGGACCAAGGTGCCTGTTTTGCAGACATTCCCTTACATCGTGGACCTCTTCACGCAGTAGTTGATGTATATGGCACCACAAAACAAGTTCGCCTGATACAGTTGTATGGAGGTGAGTGGTTTTCTTTATTATTTTCCAAAGCAAATGCTAATGAACAATTTGAACCTGTATAAATTATTATCACAAAAATCATCATTATTCTCTAATAATTTCTTTCTTAATTTACTTAAGAACAAATAGCCTAAGAGTATGAAGACATAAAAAAATAGACTGAATGTTTTCTCAAAAGAGAAGTAATTGCTCAGTTTTACATTATATGACTCAGAATTGTTATTTTTAGTATATATACATTTTTAATGATCTTTTTTTAAATAAATTAATTAAATCATTAGTTTTTATGTCATGGTAGTCATGTCATTCATGTATTTATATTATGGAGCCTATTTCATTGTCTCTTAATTGTATACTGTTTAGATTGAGGGTTTGCTACCAGAAATACCCATGCCCCCAAGGTGATGACTTATGCAGAAATTCCTTATGGAAGGGGTCCAACTTATAAATATATAAATCTATTATATATAGATGCTTCTCCGGATTCATTCATGTACATAGATAGATAGATAGGATACTAATTCACAGGCTAAACCACAAGCGTCATTGACTTTAAATTTTTACGACATATTGGCCATAACGTGTAACCACCAGAAAATTGTGATTTTGAACCTCAAGGTCATGGGTTTGATTCCAGAGGGCCCAAAAGTCCCGATTTTTTTCATTTAAATGCATTGCTTTGATTTTCCGGAATTTTTAAAAAATACTTCCCTGGTAGGTAGAAAATCGAAACTCTAGGAGCCTTTATATATGGTCATGATCTATCGGAAACAGTAAAGACTTACCCGAAAAATATCCTGGGTTCGATGCTAGGGGGATACTAAAATCCGCCGTTTTAAATACATGGGAGTAGTTTTTCATTATTTTTTTTGATATGCGGTTCGATGCCGGGAAGTAAATATTTCCGCCATATATAATACATTGGGGTTGTTTACATTATTTTTTTGATGCATTTATTGATATGATAGGAAGTTCTTGCTTAGATAGAAGATGTATATTAAGACTTGGTTTATGAAAAAAATTAGATAAGACCATGCTGTTTCTGGTTTCGATGCCAGAGCACATTACAAATTCTATCATAAGGAATATATGGGAAAAGTAGGACGTCGTTTGAGTTAGTTGCAGCCAATATTTCTGCTTGAGTTTTCACACATAGTTAGAGACGGTAATCCTTTGTTGTTCTGCATAGTAATTATCACCAGAAGATCCGGGTTTGATGCCGGACAGAGAAATTGCAGGGAATTTTATGAATATTTTCAATACTTTTTCTACTTTTGATGACCCTCTCGATATGATGTCGACTTGAAATTTGTGTTATCAACATGCTTGCAGAATGCAAGCAACATTTTACTCGTATATATCTATCTATTATATATAGATGCTTCTCCGGATTCATTCATATAGATAGATAGGATACTAATTCACAGCCTAAACCACAAGCGTCATTGACTTGAAATTTTTATGACGTATTGGCCCTAACGTGAAACCCCAAGAAAAAATGCGATTTTGAACCTCAGTGTCATGGGTTCGATTCCAGAGGGCCCCAAAGTCCCGATTTTTTCCATTTAAATGCATTGCTTTGATTTTCCGGAATTTTTAAAAAATACTTCCCTGATAGGTAGAAAATCGAAACTCTGGGAGCCTTTATATATGGTCATGATCTATCGGAAACAGTAAAGACTTACTCAAAAAATATCCTGGGTTCGATGCTAGGGCGATGCAAAAATCCGCCGTTTAAAATACATTGAGGTAGTTTTTCATTATTTTATTTGATGCACTTATCAATATAATAGGAAGTTCTTGCTTCGCTACAAGATATATATTAAGAATTGGTTTCAGAAATAAAATTAGAAAAGACTGTAAATTTCCTGGGTTCGATGCCAGAGCACATTATAATTTCTCTCATAAGGAATATAAGGGAAAAGTAGGACGTCGTTTGAAGCTGTTACACCCAATATTTCTTCTTGAATTTTCACTCATGGTTAGGGGTGGTGATCTTCTGTACTGCTGCATAGAAGCTATTACCAGAAAGTCCCGGGTTCGAAGCCAGGTGGTAAATATATCTCCTATTTCAAATACATTGAGTTAGTTTTCATTATTTTTAAAAATGTATTTATCGAAATAATAGGAAGTTCATGCTTTGCTAGAAGATGTATATCAAGAATCGGTTTAAGAAAAAAATTTAGATAAGACCATGCTGTTCCTGGGTTCGATGCCAGAGCACATTGCAATTTCTCACATAAGGAATATGAAAAGTAGGACGTCGTTTGTGGCAGTTGCAGCCAATATTTCTGCTTGAATTTTCATACATAGTTAGAAATGGATTTGTTCTGTTGTGCTGCATAGTAAGTATGACCTGAAGGAACCAAGTTCGATGCCAGACGATAAAGTTGCAGCGAATTTTAAGAATATTTTCAATCCTTTATTTTTTTCTTTTGATGTCCGTCCCAATATGATGCCGATATGAAATTAGTGTTGTCGATCTGCTTGCAGTATGCAAGATACATTTTACTCGTATATATATATACACAGAACAACTTCTTGATATTTAACGTTTTAATGATTGTGCAGAATCTTGCATATAAATTTACCCTTCTACTGTTTATCTTTGAAGAAACTTTAGTGTTTAACTCTTTCTAGAAGGAGAGGACCTTGAAAGAACCTGAGTGAGAAAGTCTTTGTTGCCACTAGATAAAGCTTTCCCTTCATTTCTTACCACTCATTCCTTGTTCTATTGGACCTAATGGCAATGTGCAGACCCCATGGTTGTTCTGGCCACATCTGTCTCAAAGCATTGGAAACTTGTCCAAGGAGTATGAGAATTGTTTGTCTAAAACTATGTCACATTATTGAAGTATTTCAAGATATGATGTGTCAGCAAAATTACTTAATCGTCCCTATGATGGTACAGCTTTGTGCAAAACAATTTTAAAGTCGTGCAGGCTATATAAGGTTAAGGATTAAAGTTTTTTTTGCACATACCTGTACATTATACCCATTATGTACACCAGTGGCCTAATATCTACATTATCTATTAAAATGCCTGACTAACCTATGATTGTTTCTAATAATTAATAGGGGTGTAAGATTTGGATACAGTAACTGAAAATTTGGGAACTCCTGGTCTAGATGATAGTTTTTGCTTTGCTTAAATTTTTGCATAGCTGAGATAAAGTTTGTCTATTGAATATTAACCCGTGGAAGGCACACCTCCTTCCAGCACTTTAGGAAGGCACACTAGTGCGAATTTGGCTTTTCCAACTTTGAACGCGTATAACTTTTTTGTTTATTGAGATACAGTAAAAATTGCTGCGCATTTTAGAGGCGCAATTTAATTGTGCTTATAGATGTATCATCAATTTTTTAACAAAATTTTATTTTGTTAAATATGAAAATTTGTAATACAATAAAAGTTCTTGGTACTTAATCGATATTTGTTCATTTTCAGATACCAGAATTACTGCATGTTCAGACAGCTTTTAAAAATATTCATTATTTACCAATTAAATAATGAATTGAATTATTCAAATCAATAACTCTTTAGCTAAGAATTTCAATAACTTTCAGTAGTTAGGAAGATTGTTTATATATGTTATGAAAAAATTTAAAAAAAGTGATTTTTGGAAAACGGCGACTTACAAATTGCAAAATTTCATTAACAAAATAAAATTTTGTTAAACAATTAATGATACATCTAAAAGCACAATTAAATTGCACGTCTAAAATGTGCAGCAATTTTTACTGTATCTCAATAAACAAAAAAGTTATACGCGTTCAAAGTTGGAAAAGCCAAATTCGCACTAGTGTGCCTTCCTAAAGTGCTAGAAGGAGGTGTGCCTTCAACGGGTTAATAAAGATTTGTCTATTGAATGTTTTTGTGTTTTTATGTTGACATAAGCTTGTTTGAATCTGAATATTTTGAAAATATGGGAGATATTCCATTTATTTATTTACTAAACAAGATTTGGTTGTGAATGGAGCAATTTCATGATTTATCTAACTGGGCAAAGAGTAGTATTAAATAATGAAGAGATAATTATTTTAAATATTGCTATGAATGAATATTTTGATAAAATTATTAAACCTTTTTATTATTCACTATATTTTAGCCGTGAAATCTCTCCAAAGTGCTTGTCGTGATGCCATACTGCAACACATCACCAAGCGAGCGGTTTCATCTTTACCACTACCAAGGATGCTGATAGAATATCTTCTATATAGGTCCTAAGCCTGAGCGTGATATTTTTGTGTGAAGAATGTTTCCTTGGGCTGTAAAATCAGTCTATAAACATTGAATTTTGGACTGATATTGCAGACAGAACAGTTATGCATTTAAGAAATGATTGGAAAACATGCTATACATAAAATATTTAGTGACAAAAAGTATTAACCTTAAACTTTTTGTCAAAACATTTATTTATAAAACTGATGTTCTATTAATGTGACCAAAATCTCTCTCTAGAAGATTCCTGCTCAAAAGAAATATTGTTTACTCTCAATGAAATACTGCTGGGCATGTGACTGATTTATGCTTAGTAAAATGGTGCTTGAACAGTTCATTGAAACTCGTATGCCAAGTGGTAGCATTTCTGATGGTGACACTGTCTTTAATATAGGGAATACAAAAATGAACAAGTGTGGATGGTCGTGGGATGGTCGGTGTTAATGCTTTTTTATTACAAGGCTGAATCCTCTCATTTAGCTAAAACCCATATTTAGATATGCAGAAAATTATTGGTGTCTTTGGTGTTTTACCTGATGTAGTAATTCAGAATTCAATGTCTTAATGTAGCTTCATCATGGTTAACTGCTTTCAGTGTTTTGAAATTAGAAAGAAAATGGGGTTTCCAATTCCATAACTCAGTACACTCACAGCATAAGAAAATGCTGTGACAAGATATCTTGAAGATATGTAAAAGTTATTAATATGGAAATAATCAGTAATTTATATTGATTGGATATAAATATTCAAGAATATTGTTACAATTTTTAAGACACTGAGTAATGGTTCTAGGTAGTTTGTAAATCTATGGCCATATTGGTGATCTTGCTGTGTAAACTCAGCCTAATACAATACTTGTTTTACAGATTTTCTTTTAGTGTCAATTTTCTACAGCAAAACTTTTTAATTGCAACTTTTTATTTTGCAACTACCTAATTTCAAGGATTTTTGTTGTTGTCTAATCTGATCTATGTGCCATTTCTCAAGTATTTAGCCAATGCTAAATACCTCTGTATGCATGCTTCCTTTGTATTGTTTCTGTATCTTTCGTGGTTTTAGAGAAACGAAAGTTTATGCTGTGTGGGCTAAGTATGGATGATGCTAAAGTGAGGATATTATTTTTTCATTAAAGCATTTAGGTAGTAATATTTTATATTTCCATAGCTGTGTGTGGTATGTTGCTGGAATGATCTCTTTTTTATAAAAACAAACAGAGGAATTAAAATTCCACATAAAAATGATAGGTTCCTGTTCAATCCTAACAAAACATAGAATGGATATAACTTGAAGTAATTTTTAAATTACCCAAGCAATCAATGTGATAGAAAATGGAAGTTCCTTAATATCTTAGATAGAATATATTGTGGATTAGTAATCTTCAGTGTGCTTGATATCTCCTAGATTTAAATACTTACTGAATGTTTCTTTTATGCTTGTGTATTCATTCAGTTTGATAAATGTTATTTTTAAAGTAGTTAATCTTACTTACTTTAAGATATGCATTTTTAATAATTTGTTAACTCCATTGTTATAAGTAAAAGACAATACTATTATTTCTGTATAAGGAATGGATATTGATAACTTATACTTATGTCAGAATGTATGAAATATCATTGGTGTGACTGTAGATCACAACTTTTCTAGTTATTGAAGTGCTCAGGATATAAGGACCATTATGAGAGACCCATCAAGTAATGTTTATGAGAAACAGTTATGGCCAAGTTACAGTTTCATGAGAAGGTATACATCTGCAATGATTTACATTTCCTAAACTCAAATAAAAACTGTTTACAACTGATGGTTGTTTTCTCAGAATGAGCCCATAAAACCCATAAATTCTAATTGATGCATTTAATTCATATCTCCCATTTGAATTTCAAAAACACTAGCCAAAAAGTAAGTGATGACTTATTTAGGATGAACTGAGCATTCTTCATAAGTTTCCTGAAATCCTTTTTGCTCTTTGATTCCTCTATCATCATTTATTTTATGTGGCAAGTTTAGGTATTCCACATTGTTATGACTTTATTTCTTGATAATTCATGCCTTTCTTCTATGGCATGGTATATTAATAATTCTAGAGAAAATTGGAACTACGTCTGTTACATTATATTCTCCAATTAGGAAATTATATGTAATTGGGAAATGAAAGACTATTAATGTGATCACTACTAACTAGTAATGGCAATAGAGCTACGTAGTATTATCATAAGCAATCTTGAGCAAATGTGACTTAATAATTTGTTATAATAGCAATTAATTACGGTTAATAGGCTACTATATTCTTGACCAATTTTGCGCATTTGAAGGTTATTATTATTAACCATTTAAGTGTGTCAAGGGAAATATTTTTGATTCCACTAATCGAGTTTGGAAATTTGGTAATTTTTTAATTTCTACTTCTTCATATTACAGTCATACTTCTATTTTCGGAATTTATGGCTCATGATATACTTTTGATAATGATTAATTTGTATGTTATTTTTGGGTATGCAACCACACACTTTAAATATTAAAAAAGGAATACTTCATTTCATACTTGACTTATCCTTACAAACGGGCTTTTAGATTGTTACAGATCATCTTTAAATTCTCTGGAACCTCTTTACTTTAGACAATCCGGCATATATTATTTATGATTGAATTTTTATTGATATTTTGTTATTGCTCCTCAAGTATATGCAGCCTGCTTCCCCAATACTAGTACGATGAATCTAAGGGAGCATGAGCTACTGATGAAGAAAATGAGTCAACACGCAGTCAATTTAGCATGAAAAACTTCTCAAAAATGAGCCTTCATTTAACTTATATCACCGTAATAGGGCTGTAACATTTTCATCCCTAAAATTGTTGCTAAACAACATGCTTAAATAAAATCTCTGTAAAACAAAAGGAAAAGTATGTCCTAAAGCAATGAAAGCCTTTTAGGCAAGATCCTTATCGTCAAACGTTTTTTATAGGCAGTGGAATGTAGTCGACAACCACTCACAAGAGGAAAGAAAAATTGTCGATTATGGTTGACAATCGCACTTAAAGGGTTACAGACCTTACAAAGAAATAGGTAGATACTTGACTTTTCAAGTATACATTGTTTTTATTATTAAAAATCAGAATGAATAATGAAGTGTCCTCTGCAATGCTGTTGGTTACAGAATTTCTATGGATGTTCCAATAAGGTTTTTATTTACAGTGAGCAAAAACATCTTATTGTGGGCTCATTAAGTAAGATAAAGACAAGCAAAAGTGGAATTAGAAGCTAATGGGCTGGAAATTCCATATTGCCCAAAAACCAAGAGGGCAAACAGTGAGCTGTGATCTTATTTGATTTGAAAATATCATAGAAATTGAATTGATATTATACTCTGAGTACATTAATATATGGGAAATTTATGTTAAAATCCAAGATAACTTAAATAATTTATATTATTCTCTTTAATTAGAGTTTACAACACAGAAAATCATCTTCTTCTTATACGTATTGTTTTTCTCTCATAATTAGGGTTCAAATCAGAAATCTAGTTGGATTTATAAAACATATATATTTAAGTACTCGGGGAGGAGTTAAACAGATGTGTTCACACATGTAATGATATTGCCTGACAATACAGGGCACCTAGGAAGTACTTGGCCTCAGCTGATAGTTTGAGTTCCTCTCATTTTTCAAATTTGTCCCTACATAATGAAATTACAATTTTCAGGGCCTCTATTTAGCTCGAGCACCTGATAAGTTCCTAGGTTGTCTCTTCTTTAGCTGTGGCCAAGCTCTATACATTATCCTTAAAAACAATAAAATACTTCAAAATTGGAACTTTTTGAAAAATTCCTCCCAAATACTTTATTCCCCCCCTCGAGTTAAACCACATGGAATTTTACTAAGATTTGCATTAATTCAAAGGCACATACATTTGCTTATAATTTTTAAACCCAGACCCTCAGTTTTCAAGTAAAATCAAGTGATGGAGATATTGGATTGTAGTTTCATGGCGAGGAAAAATTATTTTTTTGCACAGCTTGACTACCATTATATGCATCAACTAGAATGGTCTAGCACCTGGAGCCAAGCCTTTACCCCAGCAGTGTTTAATACTTTGCTGGTGACCTCATAGTGGCACAGGCAGTGATGAGGTTCTGCTGGAGTGACATTGTCATAATTGTATGTCCCATCTCAATGCAATTATAAAAAAAACACTGATAATTAATTTGATGCTTGTCAAAGATAAGTTAATTGACATAAGATTTCAGAAAGGTGGAGCAGGCTTCAGAACTATATACAATACCACATTTACTCAAATGGTGTACGCATGGCCTAGTCATGAATTTACCAGGTTTTGCTTTGATTTAAAGGCAATCCATTGCTCTTTGAAAGATTTACTGCCTGCTCCACTATAACTGCATATCATCGCAAGGGAACAAGTGCAGACCTATAGTTTCCATGGACTTAGAATGACATGGATGTCTGGAGCAATAACTTGAACAGTTGGAAATGATAAATCTGGAGAGAAGTCCTTCATTCAAAAGTTCAGTTAAAGGTGAGAGGAAAATATCAATTATTAAAAACATGCTACAAATTTTGCTTAAACATCAAGATGATTTCTATTTCCACAAATATGTATACAAGGTAATTGAAAAGTCTTCAGAAAATACTATAAGTCAGTATAAAAATAAGATTACTGGGGATCATCAGCAGTATAATAAAATTTTTATTATGAGATTTAGGACATCTTAGCAAACTCTAATTGTAGTTCTCCCAGTGACCACAACAACACCATCATCTTGAAGATCTTTCAATGCGTCTTCAAACATCTCTCTGGTAATCATCTGCAAGGAAAAAATATAATTAAGTTTGACATTACAAGGAAACAAAAATTATAATAACCACAGAATCTAAAGAATTGAACAGAATTAATAAGCAAAGATTCTAAATGTAAAGTTCATGACATTTTTTTAATGACATTATTTTTATATTAGCTCATTGCCAAATGCAGAATTGCCAAATTTCAATGAAGATTATGGATTACTAAAATAATAGTGTACACAAATGTAGCAAACTTACCAACTGTGATGATTCTTTCAGTTTTTGATAGGTGTTCTGATAGTTGAGAATTGTTCCAGCACTGGTAGGGCCCTTAGCAGTAACTAATGACTTCAGTGACTTAGCTACCTCAGCTCGCCTTTGCCGAGCTGCACTACTCAATCCTGTGGTGAGGATATTCACATCTATCTTTCCAGAGAGAGGATCTGTTGCTGACTGCTTCAAAGCTTCACGATGAAGTCTACGAAAATAATACAATATTAAGTTTTCACAATAAGAAATTAAAGCGGAATGATCCTGCTTTACTGGAAAAATGGCTTCTAAATACGAAGTAGTAAAATCCAACCCTAAAAGCAGAAGACCATCCATTTTATAGGAAATTTTTCTCACTCAATTATGCCTGTGTTAAAATAAATATACAGGGAAACACATTAAGTTGTTGGACATAATTTATAATTAATAACCAATATTTCTAAATCTAAGTCAACTCAATTTAAATGCTATACACGCCTTTAAACGTAATTATGTATTGGTGTCCTTGTTTTTAGACATGAGCTTAAAACCAAGATTTTATTTTTTACGTTACTTTACTATTCATTTAAAAGATATAACTTCTTGACTTAATGACTCAAAAAAGAATTTAAACCTACAGTCTACAAAATGTATGTATTTTTTTTCTTATCAGGACAAAATGAAACAAACCTACTATAAACTATAAGGTATATTTGAGGTAAAATTAATTAACTTATAAAATGCCAAGCAATCAGATGTGAAACATATATCGAAGCCTAATACTAAATGCAATATTTCCAATAATAACTCAATCAAAAGATATTAGTACAGTAGAAGTCTGGTATAACGAGAATGGCATATAACAAGAGTTGCGTTATAGTGAGTGATTCTTTGGATGTTGTCCGTCTAACAGCAAAAAGGAAAAGAGTTAGTAGGAGTTACCATTCAGCAACCAGTTATTAGGCTACGTTGAAGAAATGCCGGCACCAGAGAAAAACTTATGCCTAACGAGCATGACTCTCGTAACTACTTATCCTACTAGAAAGTCATGTTTAATTATTAAGCTACATCACCAAATCCTAACTAATACGATAATCCAATGATATAATATTACTTTCGACAATTACTGAGCAATAATGATTTACATTTTATGTTAGAGGACGCAATTTGGTTATAATTTATGAGGCAGTGAAATAATATTTTTGACGCAAATGTACTTTTTCACGCATTCTGAAGCATTTGCGTAAGAATTGAAAACCCTACAGTTCCATTCTGATGCATTTGCTGCCCTTGGATTCAAGAGGACGGACATTTAGAATAAGAAATCGGCTATAACGAGTAATTTTCAGATTTTTGTCAGCTCTCATTATAACGGACTTCTACTGTATTTAACTTGATAATTTCAACAGAAAATTCATTACTAGTATTGTATGTATAAGATTAGTCATTTGATGACTTATTTAATCGACGAGAGGGGCCAAAGAGAGAGATCTCCCTCTTATCTGTTAAAATTGTTTTCTTCAAGTCTGATCTCGATGGATTCTTTTAAAATTCTATCCCAAAATTTCGAAGCATAGTGTAGAACTTTAGGTTATTCTATTTTGTGGCCTTGGTCTATAGCCTTCAACTATCGCAGACTTCTATGTTTGCCTTAATCTGATGTTGTGTTTGTGCTCCTTTATCCTAGTTTCGATTGACCATCTAGTTTGTCCGATATATACAGATCCGCATTCACAAGGAGTTTGGTGGAATCCGGGTAATTTAAGCTTGAGTGGGTCCTTCACTCGTGTCAGGAGATTTCCCAGTTTTCTAGTGAGTTTGTACTGCCCTTAAGTTGTATTTGGAAAGAATTCTTACAACGATACTGGATGTGGGACCACATAAGGGATGGAGACAATTTCTATAGGCTTTTCCTTGCCTAACTTTGGTTTTCTTGTTGATTTTATCCACCTCTCTTGTTGGGTGGCCATTTTGGATGAAGGTCATTCTCAGGTGCTTTAGTTCTCCTTTTAGACTTTCCTTGTCTGAGATGGTGTATGCCCAGTGTGTTAAGGTGGACAGAACTAATCTGAGCTGCATCTGGTGATAATGTCTTCTCCCATTTAGGTATAAGTTTAATAGGTATTTTAGTTTAATCTTACCACCTGCATTTTATTCAATTTGTAAGATTGATGATGTAAATAATTAAAGAAATAAATAAGTCCGTATATGTTGGTTTTGGTAGATGCTAAGTCCAAGCGTGCTGATGGAATTGCGTTTTATCAGGATGTCAAGGAACGGGAGCTGATTTTTTTCCCCGATTTCCATGGTAAATTTTATTTTTTGATGTCTGCTGTTCAGGTGGTTGAGAAAAGCATGCCATGCGGCCAGACCACGAACGTGTCGTACATCTATAAAAATATTTCGTTTTCCTCGGTGCCGTCCTTAGTTCATCTTCTTTGAACTTCTCCATAAAGAGATCAGCAATGGCAGGTGAAAGAGGAGATCCCATTGGTATGCCCTCAGAACTTTCCATTGTATAAGAAATACGTTGAAGTGAGATTGTGATGGAAGAGTTTTATGATGCCTTCCTCGAAGTGCTCCTATAAAAGGCTAATAGAATCTTGAATTGGAATATTTGTGAAAATGGATTCCACGTCGAAACTCACTGTAAGGTCATTCAAATCTAATTTGAGACAGGTGAGCGTTTCCACAAATTGCGCTGAATTCTGCAGATGGTATTCAGGAAGGGTCAACCAAGTTGTGGAAAACAAATGTATGAATTAGGTGATGATAATTTCTACATTAATTTTATTTTCTGCTCAAGAGATAATGCTTCTCAGATTACCGTTTGTTAATCAGACTTCGTCCCTCACGTCATTTAAGGATTCTGAGATATGCCTCTGTAGGAGAAAAACATAGAAACGTGGCACTTGCTATACAGATACTTCAGAAATAAGCATTTGTAATAATGGACGTAACTCCCAATACTTTTTGCTGTGAGATGGACAACTGCCAAAAAAATCACTTCCTATAATGCAACTCTCGTTATGTGCCATACTCATTATAACGGACTTCTAGTGTATTTTAATTTGTAAATGAGATAAACAAATATAAAAATGGAAAATCCTAACAAAAGTGCAGGTCAACCTAAGCTAATGAGTAAACAGTAACTTGATGATCTCACCTCCATGCTTCCTCCACATCCAAAACTTCCACTGTGTCTGAGAGGCGCACCTTGGCATGAGCTTCAGCAAGTCGGACCAAGGACTCCAACTGACGGGGATAAGCACTTACTTGTCCATGACCACTTCCAGCTTTTCTCATTTCCACATACGCTTTAGTAAGCTTCTGTCCAGCAGCCTCACCAAGCACTGGACTGACATGTTCACGGGCATATGCAATATAGTCTTTAAGCATTCCCATGTTCTGAAAATAAGATAGATAAAATTTAAGGAATTGTATGAAAAAATATAATAAATGTTTTCATTTATTTTCATGCATTACATATAAAGTTATATTTCCAACAACTAATGGGATGAGAACTTTTAAATTTAACGATCATATCAATTTTCTTTTCACAATCTAAAATAAAAACGAGAACTCCAATACACTTCCAAAACTTGATTCTTCAAAAAAGACAACCTGTTTCAGCTTGTTCAGCCATCATCAGGTCAAACGAATGAACAAACTGGTTGCGGTATTTAGTGATTTCAACTTGTGGAAGGGTATTAGTGTTCTTCTTTTTTACATAGTGAAAATAAAAACGATTTTATCATGGAAAGGAACTTCCTTGAGTTCTTCTACATTTAATTTAAAAAATCACTGAGTACATAAACAAATATGCAAATGAAACAAACTTACCATCAGTTCATCCTCTTCTTCTTCATGAGATCGGTAATATAATGAGACTAAATGCCGAGCAAGTCTTTGGTCATAAACTTCATTTTGGGGGTCCAGCATCAGGAAAATTAGATCAAATCTAAAGAGAAAATCACATACAATAATTCAGCACTGAAAGTTTTCAAGGATATAACGGCAGAGCAAATTTCCACAAATAAATAAACAAAATCTCGATACCTAGACATTAAAGTGTGAGGAAGCTGAATATTTTCGATGATTGTTTTATTTTTGTTCCACTGAGATTCACAGGGATTGGCGGCAGCCAAGATGGATGTTCTTGCATTCAGTTGACAAATAATACCTGCCTTAGCAATACTCAGCGTCTGCTGCTCCATAACCTGATAATATGAATTATGAATAAATTATAACATTCAATTACATAAACGTAGCAGTAAGTACAAAATTATAATTCCTTCATCATTAATTAATAAGTTGAAACTACAAACCTCATGCAAAACACTTCTGGTGGAATCATTCATTTTGTCAAACTCATCAATGCAGCAGATTCCATTATCAGCCAACACAAGAGCACCACTGTTCTCAAAGAAAACAAGAAATTGGTTGGAAAATGCAATCAAACAATTATACAGCAAATAAACAATATATTATTAAAATAACTTAGAAAGCAAAACAGAACAAAAATGTCTTACAACCCAAAAGAGATATAAAGTAAGTCATAAAAATTTACATTGAGTGCAAATACTAACTCTCAATGACATTGAATGTCAACAATTTTCCTCTTTATTAACCTGATGGCAACTTATATTCCAATTTAAAAGTTAGGACTAGCAGTGAGTTCATTGTCTAGATGACATCAATAGATTCTTTAGAATTTGTAAGGATAATCTATCTACAACTGGTAATATTACACTAATATAAGAATGTCATATGAATTTACATACGTCTGTAGGACTAGCTGACGGGTTTCTGGATCTTTTGTAACATAGGCAGTCAGACCAACAGCTGAAGATCCCTTTCCTGATGTATACTGAGAACGTGGCACTAAATTATAAACATATCTCAAAAGCTGAGATTTGCTAGTTCCTGGGTCGCCACAAAGAAGAATGTTAATATCTGCCCTAAAATTGAGAAAAAAAAACAAGCAACACCATAAGTTTAAAAAATATAAAAACATAAAAGTTCACTACAGTACGATAAAGGGAAACAGGCAAGTCTTTTAATAAATAACTTACTAATTTAAGTAAAAGTAGTATTGTTTAATTATTCAACGTACCTGAAATTATTTCTTCCTGAGGTGACGAATGTCTTCTTGGTACCACCGAACAGCTGCAGAAGAATACCCTTCTTGATATCTTCATTCTCATAGATGGAAGGAGCAATTGCTCTTGCGAGTCTCTCGTAGATATCATCTCGTTTGGATAAAAGTTTTATTTGTTCCACACGCTCAGGGGGGAATCTATGATCTTTCCTGAAATAAATAGCAAAGATTTCAAGGTGCTGATTTTTACGATTCCCAGGTTATAAAGTACACCATTTTAAATAACGAATGAAAAATATTACCCATCCTCTTGCTCATATAGACGCCTTGAGTCAGCTTTTCGGAAATGTACCACATCAATGTGGGTGCGATATATGGAGCGAACATTCCTAACCCTTGGATTTGCTTGCATGGGAATAGCACGAAATATTCCAGTCACAGTGACTCGATCCCCAGCTTGAACAGCATCAACCAGATCCCCATGCACATACAAAATGACAGTGTGTGGAGTCTGTCCGGGAGGCATGTCATCTATGGTCAAAATTGGATTGGAATTATGATGACATCAGAAATTTTCCCGTAACTCAAAAAGATGCATATTACTTAAATAATACAGGTTGACAAGGTTTTGGTAACATTGACACAGTTACTTGTACCTTATTGTATTTTTAGCGATAAATTCTTTTTGTTGCTATCATTTATTCAAAAATATTGTATGTGAAAATTGTCCACCATATACAGTTTTCGTCAATTTTGCATAACCATTTAGAAAACGAAGTAATTTCTTCGTTAATTTTTTTGGTTGATAACACTAAATGTATATCTAAACAGTTAATCAGTTTATTAAGTCACTATATTTACATTAATTCATATTCCTAGACCAAATTAGAAGAGCAACAGAGTGATGAGTTGACTAAGTCCCCAAGAAAGAGTAAATTTCGGTGCCTGCAAGCAATCTTAAATACTTGTTTCTCAAAACGCTTTAAAGTTACAGGACATCCTATACACTCTTAAAGCTCTAAAAAAAGACCCTTATTCAAGAATACAATTTTATTCCATTTTAATTAGTCCTTGTCTATTTTTAGGCTAAATATTATTCTGCGGCAACCCTTTTATCTAACAATGGGTTTGCATTTCCAGCTATAAACATTCTTTCAGAATCCTCTTGGTTTCTAGTAAGTAATGATGAACCAGAGGGAATATATGTATCACTTTCTTTCAAGTCCAGGATACCATTCTAAGGGTACCTAATATATTTTAATCATGGTGGTGTAGAAATGGATAGGAGGAAGGATGTGAGAAGTGTAATAGGTGATGGTTAAACAATGGATAGGAAAGCTAATTGTATATGAAAGGGATTTGTTCAACCATTGTTATATTTATAGTTTCTTCTTACTTCGTATAACATTGATGAAAAGAGAAAAAATACTCTAACAAGATGATTACGGTGTAGGCAAATACATGTGAGAAAAAAAGGTGAAAGTCGCTTTAACAAGAAATCCCTACGTTTTTGAGCTTTTGCGAGTTCATATCTATAATAAGTCACCCAAAATTAGTTAAGAACAGCTATTACCATCTAGGTTACCAAAAGGAAATATTTTAGAGATATAGCAAAATACGACTAGAATTACATAGAATTAAAAAGTAAACGTTACAATAACAAAAAAAAACTAACATGATGAGACATTTTGGGGTTAAAATTTCTGAAATCAGTGACCCAAAATTAGTTGAGAACAGCTATTACCATCCATGTTACCAAAAGGAATTATTTTTGGGATATAGAAAAATGTGTAGAATTATAGAAAATGAATAAGTAAAAGTTACAATAACAAAAAACCTTGAGTGGTGGGACTTCTCTGAGTTCAGTTCTGGGATCAGAGACCAAAAATCAGTTAAAACAGCTATTACTATCCATGTTACCAAAATGAAGTCAAAATTTGTCAGCCTGCATCATCATCATCAATACATCAAATGATGTAAATTCTCACCAGGTGACTCTTGGAGTTTTACCATCTGCTTATCTGTAAACTGTGAGCGGTTGTGGATGAGAGTAAAACAGTAGTTGGTGTTGCAATGAGTACAAAGAGTTGGTTCAGTTACTCTTCCCCGTTCATTCTCGACTGTGGCTTCAGATCCACATTCCACACAGCGGAAGAATGCTTCCCTCATCTCTGGTATGATCCCTGAGGTTCGAATCACCATTCCAGACACGGTAATCAAATGATCAATGTCTATAAATAAAGGAAATAAATATTAATTGAAATATCCTGGCACATTTACTACAGTATTTATCTTTGAGATGAATGTTACAAAATATACTCTCATAAGTCATCAAAAATATTTTAGTTGCTGATTTTAAGATTAATCAAGTATAAAACATTGGCATAAAAGAATGCAAAGAAAATATTACTTCATGAGCATCACAAAGTATCGAGGAAAATTGAGTTTCTATGCAAAAAATATCATCCACAAGGGAAAAATCTAATCAAATAATAAATATAAAACATCAAAGGAATAAAGGAGTTAATAAAAAGATGATGATAATACTTAGTGATAAATAGTGCTTGCATCTCACCTTCTGGATTAAGAGCTCTCATATTTCGTGTTTTTACTGCATTAAATGGTCTAACTTGAATCTGGTGATCTAGAACAGCTGCTGGAAACTGGTCAAAGAAAAGTTCATTCGCTGCCATGTCTAATGCAGGTATTACTTCTTGAGGATAGCAAACTAGCTGTCTGTACAACTCAGTATCAAAACCTTCAATATGAGCACAGTTGACACTTAGATATGGTTGCTCTGAATCATTAATCTGTAGAGATAGAATTGTAAGATTAATACAAGATGCAATTAGATCAATAATAAACTAAAAAATATTAAAATGGAATCAATAAAGAAGCATAATGACAGCAAATCAATATCATTCATTCCTTCGTGTATGTTCTACCTTCCAATAGATTCAAAAGCCTTAAGGCTACTTATTCTATGCAATTTCTCTCTTTTATGATAACTTATCCCACCCTTGGTCAACACATATCTCTTATCTTTGTCTTTTTGGTAATCCTTCTTCTCTCAATATTTCCCTCTTTATTATTACTTCACTTGAAACCCTCTCTTCCACAATTATCCCTAGCACCTATGAGTTTATTTTCATACCAACCCAATTTACTACATCAACCTCATCATTGACATCGACTTTTATTTATCAACATCTCAAAGGCCCCCAAAACTTTTGAAACTTCCATAATGTTGCGCCAATCTCGTATCTATCCAGTCAAACCCAATTTTCTTCAATATTCCCATCAGTTGTGGTATTTGGACTAAAAAATACAGCCTTTCCGAAATCGGCAAAACATATGAATATATCCCTACATAAATAGTAAAATGTTTTTAACCCCTTTTCCACAGGTTTATGAGAAATTCAACTGGTAACTCATCAACATCTGTTATTTAAATCCCTTTCACATCATGCATTGTATCCTCAAAACATTCTTTCCGTCACATCCCTGTGCTGTTTGGACTATGAAAGATGTTTCCCAGGCTAAGTTTAATGGTGGCTATTCTATTTACCTAACTTACTTGCTTTGCCTTTTTATACATTAGGTCAACCCTCTCATTCAATGATTGATATCAAAAACTCATGTTAAAGAAGTTGTATATCTCAAACGTTTTGGGTTAGTTGGTTTTTGAAACAACAAAATTTCAATTTATTATGAAAATGGATATTTAAGAAATTGAAGAGAGAGACTGCAGACATTTGAGTCAAAATTTGAGACAAATGATTGAATAACATAAAGCAATGATTGTTATAAACCTATATTTACTTCTTTAAATTTTTGAAGATATAACGGTTGATTGTCATCCATCATTTCAGTTCGTTCATCTTCCTCAGCAGTAGGATCTATAAATCTTTTCAAAAATCTCTTGAATTTTTCCTTGCAAGAAGAAATCACAACATCTGTTCCCCAAACAACTAGTTGAGGTCCATCAGCATTAGCTGCTACACCTCTGTCAGACTCTGAGGTTGGAGGAACTGCATCAACCTAAAAATTAAACAATTTCTGATGAACATGAAAATACAGTTAAATAATTCTGGGTAGATACCTTTTTCAGCGATATATAAATACTTATATTTCAACTGAATTGGAAAATCAAATTAACTGAACTTATTCTGTGTGTTCTACTCACCGGATCTGATGATAAATTGACTTGTCTGACTCTTTTACTAGTAGCAATATCCGATCTGCGGTGTACAGGGGTACCCCTAATACCAGATCGTGGAGTACGCAGTAAAGAAGAGGTAGATCCAGGAGTTCCATAATTTAAGGGAGAGCTCAAATCTATTTCACTCAAACCTACAGATTAGGAATGTATTTTTAGTAGTGATATGTTCATTTTATTTACAAAAGTAAACAAAGTTATCGAACTTAACTTACCTATTCCAGCATTTGATGGCAATGGTCCAACTGGACTGCTTTCAATAGCTAATGGTTCTCCCCTAGGCGGGGATGAACTGGGAGGATGAGATAATTGATCAGATTCTGGAACTACCTCCGGATCTTCTGGATTGCGATTTCTCCTTGGACGTAATGGAGTAGATCTAGGAGATTCAGCGGCTGCTCCTCTCGGAGTACCACGAGGGGTACGGTTACCAGATCTTGGAGATTCAGCGGCTGCTCTTCTCGGAGTACCACGAGGGGTACGGCTACCTTCTCCTCGACGCGGTGTTCTCGGCACTTTAGCAGGGCTTGACATCTATTTAATCAGAAATTTCATTAAGTTTTCTATCCACAACAATACAAGATCCAAGTATCACAAAATTTAAGATGGAAATAAGGACAATGACATAGACATGGATATTATAGGCTTGACACAATGCTACACGATATGATATCAAAGTATTGAGTCGGCGTTTTCTTTATATTGGAAGATCAAGAGGTTATATACTAATAACAGGCTACTGCGACAATAATTTGCTTAAAAAGCGTTTTCCTATATCACAGATCCCGTACCTCTATCTTGCTTTAAACATAAAAAGTTCGATAAAGAGCAAGAACTTTCATTTTATGAAACTGCAATTATAGAAATCTCTCATAAAAGCTATCAATATGTTTTATTTACCTTCAGAGGAGCGAAGTAACAATATAACTTGAGAAACGATATTTGGGCGCTTAAATGCCCACCAAACAGGTTGTTCGCGCGGGAAAAGATTCACGTCGGAGTCAACAAAGAATTAATTTTTTACAATCATCGCTTTGTAGTATTACTGGACTGAAAATATTAATATTTTAATCAGAGATATTTTAATATGCTTTATTTTTTAAAGTTATTCTTACTTTTATGAACTATTAATGAAAACTAAATGACTATAAAAAATAAACTTTTATGGAGAAATTTTGTCTGTCTTTTGTTCACGCAGGTCCATTTCGAAGCGAAAGAGTGTATGTTCAAATAAGTCAAGTGAATTATCCAGGAGTATGAGATTCAAAGGAAACATGAGCTATTCGCAGAAACTGATGCGAAAGACAATATTGAAAAACTTGTCCTTTTACTTAAATGAATGCCGGAGTCTTCATGGAATATCTGCATGGGTGATTTGCCGCTTTCTGTTCTAGCGTGAAACCTTTTCTTGAATATGTTAGTAATTTTATTTTCGATAATAGAATGAAGACTTCTCACAGTCTACAAAACACGCAATTGAAAAACATTGGACAAAAACAATTTCCTCGACTGAACGTGATGATTCAAAGGACAAGTTCTATGTGCTATCTATGTTCCCCTATCCTTCAGGCCAGTTGCATATGGGTCATGTTCGAGTATATACCATAAGCGACGTCATGGCTCGCTTTTACAGAATGAATGGTAAAAATGTACGTTAATGCTTAACGTGTCTGTTAAATATTAGTTGTAAACCTCGGTTCAACTATTACCAGTTGTTATTTTAAATAATTGAATCATAGCACTGACAGTTCCCTGATCATCTTGACCAGGGAACTGTCCCGTAAATTATTAATGCAAGTTTCTTTAGCATTAATTCATAGCAAAATAAATCTTAATTTAAATTGTTAAAATGAATTAGGAATTATTTTTGTTGAAAAATTTTGAGTGATCTTTATTTTATTTAAGAGGGAAAATGTAAATATTAATCTTTGGAGTTAACATATCATAGAATAAAGTCAACATAAATATTCGATATTGTCAAATGTTGAATGTTTTTAAGAAGATGCACATTCATCTATGAGATAGTCTATATTGGTTATCGTTAATGAAGTTGATACAATAAAGTAGATTAACATTGTACAATCATAACATTCAGGTTATACACCCAATGGGATGGGATGCATTTGGTCTGCCTGCTGAGAATGCAGCTAGGGATCATTGTGTTGAGCCAGCTCATTGGACAGACACAAACATTCAGAGAATGAAAACTCAGCTTCAGCGACTTGGATGCTCATTTGATTGGGAATGTGAAGTTGCTACGTGCAATCCCACTTATTATCGTTGGACTCAGTCTATATTTTTGAAGCTGTATTCAAGAGGTTTAATTTACCAAAAAAAGGTTTGTTCTAAGCAACATTAATGCTATTTTACATTTTAAAAATAGGCAAATAAAGGTCTATCTCTTAGAATCCCAAGTTATATTTTAACTATGAAAGAGCTGATATCCTACAAAAGTTTGTAAATTAGATAAGTAATAATTCTCTTTTAGGCATTAGTAAATTGGGACCCTGTTGATGAAACAGTGCTTGCTGATGAGCAAGTCGATGAAAAGGGTTGTTCCTGGAGGTCAGGAGCCGTAGTTGAGAAAAAGTGGCTTAAGCAGTGGTTTGTGAAAACAACAAAATTTGCAAAGTAGGTATTACACTATCCTTCAGAAATATCAGAAATCAATCTGCAAAAACATAACTTGGTGAAGAGTCATTATGATATAGGAGATAAGGCTTGGTGTATTTTTCAGTGATATATTTAGAATAAGAACAATGTCACTTCCCAGGAAGCATCTTCAGGGTAAGATGCCTCAACTGAAATTCACTCAAATATATCATACATCCTTGACCTGGAGGCAGTTATTTTAATTTGTTAATGAGATTAAGGTTAAAATGTTGCTTCAACTTAAGGTCAATTGCAACTGCTTTCTGTTTTTGTAAAAATTTTCCCTATAAAATATTTATATTGATCACATAATACAAATAAGCTGTCAATTTTGGCTGATCATTTGATATAAGATATGTCATCTCACGTTATACAAGAAGTGAAAAATAATGATATAACTGGGAGAGGTTTACAGAAGTGAGGAAGATATGGCATGGAAGTTTAGTTGGCTAGAACAACTGTCTGGAGAGTAAGAATTGTGTGATCACATCCCAATCAAGTAATTTTGTTTTTTCACTTGTATAACTTTGGGTTAAGTCGCATGCTTTCTTGTGCTAGACTAAATTTCATTTCCATTATATCTCTCATTTTATTGTTTAATACTATGCTAGTTATTGATAAAAAATGTATGTGATTGATGAGTGACTAAGCTTTAATCAAGGTAACTAAAAGTTATTTTTGACTCACAGGATTATATATTTGATGTAATGTACTTTTTGTGATTAGTGTTTTCTAAACAGTTCTATGATCATAAATGTCAATTCTATTTGAAAAGCAAAACTCAGATTATAACTGTAAATTAATTTAAAAAGTGAGTGCATACTCTGTGAGGCAGCTTTTTATTCTGATTTTCTAATTTGTGCTCTAAATTTTTCAAAATATTAGGCAACTTGAATAATAAAAAAATAGCATTTGAATCAAATTATTTCTAGTTTAATGTTATTGATACAATATCATTTTAGGTTGCTGTTGGATGGTTTGAATGATCCCAGTCTGGAAGATTGGAGAGACATAATTTATTTGCAGAGACATTGGATTGGCTCTTGTCATGGCTCTACGTTTGAGTTTGGGTTGATCAATGAAGATGGAGGAGATGTACATAAAGATAAAATGCTTAGCATATGGACAGAAAACCCTGAACTATTGTATGGAGTAGGATTTGTTGCTATCAGTCCTGAAAATATGATAAATTTGCTCTTAGATGGAAAAGATGAGGTTAAGTATTCATTTCTTATCTGTAATTTTGAAACTTTTTCATTTTACAGTAGCTATTACATTTTTAATGCTGGCATTTTGAACTTAGTCCTATATAACACAAAAGATTTAACGTAGATCAATTGATCCCATAAATATTTTACGTTCTTTACTGTTATAAACCATATTTTAAATGAAAGCTGACATATGATAGTAAATAGTAATACTTCAAAAGATAAGTTTTTGGGTATGTTATGATTGATAGATTTTATTAGAATCACCCATTTGGAGTGGTTGAATGAATTGTCCTCTGATTACTTCTGTAACTCTCTTATTTGTGTATTAGCTATTCAAGGTTGAATTAAGTACATTAAATCTTGAATCAGCGTTCAAATTGTGCTGAGATGTGTAGAATATTTTAGGATTTTTTATAATTACTATTTTTGAATGTTACTCATATTTAAAGATTATTGTAGGCATTATCAGGAAAATTTCCTGATCTCATCCTTCATCCATTTATACTTAGCTGTGTAACATAATATTTTTTTCAGGAATTTCAGGTGATAACTATTGTCAGAAAATAGATACCATGTCAATGATTAACATTTAAGCATTATTTTCTCTTGACTAAATGATCGGTTCACAATTTACTTTGCTCATTCAATGTTGAATACTCAGTTCACTGAGTATGAAGTGAATGAAATTAAATTTATTCTCAATTGGAAAGTTTTGATTTAAAAAAATCTTTTTATGCTAACCATTGGAAAATTTAGCATTGATACTTATTGCTATTTTTTCAACTTTTGTAGGTACAAGAGAATGTTACATCTGGTGTAAGATGGAAAAGGCTGCCTCTCTTGGCTCTACATCCTTTTACAAAGGAAAAGTTGCCAATTATAATCATATACCCATCAAAAGTAAAAGATTCTGAAGACCATGTCAAAAATATAACACATTTTAAAGAAGGTATGGATTGTAGGCTTGGATTTCCTGGTGAAAATGATATAGACTACAGAATTGCTGTGGCAGGAAAATTTCCTCTCAAACCCAAAGTATGTTCTTTCTCATTGAATCTTGCTGAAATTATGCTTGCAAACTTTATTGCTATATTTTTTCAAAAAATATTTTATCTCTCAAAAGAAGCTAACTTGGATGCTTAATTGGTTTTATTGTACGTTTTTATGTTAATTGCCCTTACCTATGACTTAGTTTGCCATCTCGTATGGGTGGTTGAGTAATTAAGAAAACATATACTCTCTCCCGCTTTTTATCCAACGTATCTACGGAAAATCTTGAAAATAATACATCTAAAATGATTTTTAATTGCTGGAATTTGAATTATTCCAAGTTGAAGTTTCATTAAGAATAAAGAAAATATCAAAAGAAACATACATTTAACTTCTCAAAGAAGGGAGAACCCAACTTACCGTATTTGACGGCATATAAGAAGTACCTTTTTTCCTAAATTATGTCTCGAAAAATTTCCCTGCGTCTTATATGTGAAGGTTCAACCTCTACAGGTTAACTTTCAATACTGAATGCTATTTTTAGCCCAGATGGTCTATACTACCTATTTCAAAATGCATTCAATGATTGTGTTAATATTTGGCTTTTACAAAACGTGACAACTAAAAGAAACTACATTTTAAGTTATTGTGGTACCGCGCTTTCGCATGGACTATTAAAACTTTTTTTCCTTGTGAGTGGCCAACTTAATGAGGGTGCCTCTTATATGCCGTCAAATACGGTAATTCAATAGTTTGTGTTCTCCAGATGGTGGATGAGGAAAATGGAAAGATGTTACCATCAGCTGGTCCATTGGCGGGATTGCATTTAGATGATGCAAGATCTTTGGTCCTAGAGAAAGCAAGGCAAATTGATGTAGGAGGCTATGATGTTAGTCCAAGACTTCGGGACTGGTTGATTTCTCGCCAGCGTTACTGGGGAACTCCTATTCCTATGGTACACTGCAAGCAATGTGGTGCTGTGCCAGTCGAAGAAAAAGATCTTCCTGTTGCATTACCTCCCACAGAGATAAATAAACAAGAATGCAGTCACAAGGTTTTAACTTTGGATAAAATTGGAACTTGGAAACAGACCTCATGTCCAAGGTATTATATAACAATTCAGTAGTCCTTCAACGCTAAAGTAGCAAAAATCCATGATAGTATACTATCATGGATATATGCAAATGTGATACTATAGCATCACATTTGCTTGATATTTTCATCAATAGTAGGCATACTTAGTCATTAGTAAATTAAAATATTTTGGAATATATTCAAGCACAATATGTAGAATTTTATTTAAAAATGCTTATGGGATAGATATTTGTATCAAGATGTATTACAATCCAAATTCATTATTTAAATAAAATATATGATTTCCTTTACAGATGTGGTGGAGAAGCTGAGAGAGAAACTGATACTATGGATACGTTTGTTGATTCTTCCTGGTATTACTTGAGATACTTGGATTCAAAGAATGAAAGTGCTCCATTTTCCATTGAGCAAGCTAAGAAATTAATGCCTGTAGACTTATATATTGGAGGGAAAGAACATGGTACATTTTTTCTCTTTCGACCCTTTATAAATCTAATATCTATAACTGTGATAACTTAAAGAAGTAATTAAATATATATTCGGCTCCTGATGGCTACAATAGTCAAAGTATAAATTACTGTGATGAAAGAAGTAATGATAATTTACATAGTAGCTGCTTCATATGCTTGGTGAAGGGAGTGCTAGAATAAGTTATATATCTGTTATTTTTTTACAACTTTTCTACTACATTAGAATATTAAGAGGATGAAAAATTTTATGATCATGAAAGCAGTTAATTTATTTTCTTAATTTTCATTCCAGCTGTCTTACACCTTTATTATGCTCGGTTTATGTCATACTTTTTCCATTCTGAGGGTCTCCTCCCTCAGCCTGAACCTTTTAAACGCCTTCTTGTTCAAGGCATGGTAATGGGAAAGACATATAAATCAAAAACATCTGGAAAATATCTTCGATCAGAGGAAGTGGATATTGTTGGTGAGTCTGTACAAAACATCTCTCTGAAGGTCAAAATATCAAAGCAAATTGTTTGGTTTGACGGATGTTAAATATAGTTTTTTACTCATTGGAGGATGGGGGTTTTTATTATGATCGTTCTCCAATTGTTTCCATCTCTTGATAGGTAGATCTAGAAGTCTACCAGAAATTGTTTGAAGTAAATAAGCAAATGAATGTGTTTAGTTGAGGTCCAGTTGTTTTAGCTCATGGAATTTAGAATGTATGGCTTGGAGTCTTTCTCAAAAGCAGGAATTTACTGCTATTATCTTAAGTGTTTCCTTAGAATATGTTCTCATTCCATCATTCTTGTTGAAAGATTGATGATATCCATCTAAGAATGATTTTCATCTTGGTTCATAAATATTTCAAGCAAATACTCAATATCATAATAAAAGTGCTATGCCAGTAGATTATGGAATAAGAAAAGCTGATGATATTTTTGTATAAATGTTTCTTTCAACCTCTAAAATTTGTAACAGTAAAGAATATTGAAACATATAATTATTCATATATATATATATATGAATAATTATATGTTTATTTATATATAATTCACACAATCTAATTATTGTATTTTTTATCTTACATAAATTTATCTCAGTGTATTTTGATAGTTTTTCATTTTTTTATATCAGTCATATATAATAGTATTAAATCTCTTCTATTAGGAAAGAAAGCTATCGAGAAAGTGAGTGGAAAGCCTGTTTCTGTATCATGGGAAAAAATGAGTAAATCCAAATATAATGGTGTGGAACCTACAGACATGTTTGATGAGTATGGTGTTGATACTACTCGTCTGCTTGTTTTGGCTGATGTTGCTCCTACTTCTCATCGCAATTGGTCTCCAGAAAGTATGTATTCCATCCATCCATGTATCCATGGAATAATTTTCAGACCTGGATTTTGTTGAAGTATATGTTCATAAATTATTTGAATGTATTTCAAACTATAAATATTTCCAAATTGTTTTTAAATTTCCCTACTACAGTTAATATAACTTAAATGTCTATTTTTTATAGCTTTTCCTGGTATAATCAACTGGCAGAGAAGACTTTGGCTCACAGTTTGCCAATTTCGTGATCTAAGAACCAAAGGCACAGTTTTACCAAAGAAAGATAACTTTGAAGAAGAGGAAGCCAAGTTATGGGATTCTCGTAACTTTTACTTGAAGGGAGCTTCTTTTAACTACAAAGTATCTTATCAACTCTCCATAGCAATTTCAAAAATGCAAGGGCTCACCAATTCCTTGAGGGTTTGTAATTAATTAAATAAATTTATTTTTTGCTGTAATTATAGTTACAATTTCTTATGTGAAAACTGGGGAGGCTATTTGAAATCATAATGAATTTACTTAATTTTCAGTAACGAAACATTTGACTGGAGAAAGTTTTAGTTTACACTATTTTATTTACTTTAATGTTTAAATTTACATTTTTGATTTACTTATTGGATACGTATACTGCAATGAATATTTGTTAGTTTTGGGTATCACTTCATTACTGAACCAAGCTTTAGTGGAGTTCAATTTAAGGAGAGACAGAAATGGCTGTATGGTCATTATTATTACTACTTATGAATGCTATATTTAGGAAACACTATTCAAGTATTAACTTAATTACCGTAGTAATGTAAATTTATTGCTTGCAAATTTAATGGTGAACAAATCAGTCACAACAAACTGGCTGTACCCATGTGACCAAAATAGGTGGATGCAGTATTAGTGTAAAATCTGTGTGTTGTTGATGTGGATTCAATTTATTGTGTCTGTTTAGTACAAATTGGAATGAAAACATAAATGAGTATGTAAATTATGATATTCATACCTTTAGAAAGCTTCTCCTGCTGTTATACAACAAGGGAAAGAGTTTGAAAGAACTCTAGCTACTCAACTTATTTTGCTTGCACCGATGGCACCTCATTTTTCTTCAGAACTATGGTCGGGTTTTGTGAGTGCTCCTGGAAGAGTTAACTGTGAATCTGCTGAAATAGATTGGGTAAGTGTACTAATGAACAATTAATGTTTATATATATTATTCTTTTGGTATGAGCTTGTCGAGTAATTTCTCAGTTTGTTTCTGTTTACTTTGTTTTATTGTAACATTTTATCAAAGAATAAAAAAATGCATTTAATATCAAGCTCTATATTATGCTAAAATGAGCTCAATTTAAAGAAGTTAAAGACTTGATTCTCAAATTTGTTCAAATTCCTTTCAGGATAAAAATGTATTGGAACAGAAGTGGCCGGAAGTGGATGATAACTATCCATTGGAGTTAGTATGCAAGGTAATTTTTAGTTATTGATATTGCTTATACTTTAAATATATCTAAATACTCTATGTAAGTTAATTTCTAGAGATATTTGATATCTGATGAAATTGTAATACTCTTTTGTCAGTTGAATGGATCTGAACGCTGTCGCTTTAAAATGCCTCGTCAAGAGTTGGATATGTTAGATTACGAAAAAGCCTTGGAAATGTGCTTATCTCATCCATCCTACGCTAAATTAAGTAGAACACCTTATGATTCTGCAACAGGAGATGAGAAAAGAAGATGTATAGTAGATACATCATTTGTGGTTTACCCAGGTTATCAGGCTTTATTAACTGTCCTCACAGAAAGTGGTGCTGGTAAAGTGGGAGACAAGAATCAAAAGGTAATGTCTGAAAAAATTACTGATATTTTGTTTGAATTTAAATTTAGATAATGCAAAAGTCATTGATTAGTACAATTACAAAGGCTTAAGATTTTCATTGGGTAATCATAATAATTGAATGATGATAGTAATGATATTAGGAAAACAGATACTAACTGTACCATTTTGACCGAGGAAATGCTTAACATATTTATTTGCGTATAGAAAAGTTATATAATAACATTTATACCATAAACTAATCCTTTTTGATTTCTATGACTTAAGTTAATAACTTTTGCTGCAATTTATCAAAGTTGAATTAAATTTTTTCATGCACTTATGATTTCCCGCTAACAAGACAATATGGGTCTATTGTTAGATGGTAGCAATGCGCAAATGTTGACTTTTCATGATCCCTTTTGGAGCATATTGTTAAGAAAGCGAAATAAATTATGTAAAACATTATGATGCAAGAAGTGTAATATCTTTTGCAAGGTCTACTTTGCCATATCATGCTATAAGTACAGGGCCGAATTTTCCATTAGGCTAACAAGGCTTCAGCCTAGGGCCTCAAGATCAAGAGGGGCCTACATTCAAATTGTTAACATAATCAAAATTACACTATTCTAAAAACAGTGAACACTAAAACAAGGAACCTAAAATAAGGAGACATATAGATATATATCACAGTAATGATGTATTTTATTATCTCGTAATTTACAAACTTAAAAATGGGAGGTGAAAGGGCCTCATATGTGGAATAGCCTAGGGCCTCCTTTCATCTAAATCCAGCCCTGTGTAAGTAATGTATGATCTTAAATGTGGTGGAAATACACTAAGTAATACTTTCAGATAATTGTTTATAAATGCTATATGTTACTGCAGGATGATAATATTTGGGAAACTTTAATATTGAGAAGTTTGAAACATTGTGGTAAATGGAGTAAGAGAAATTTCAATCATCAAGGCTGTAAACAAGACTTATTTTCTAAACTCTCTTCTAATTTTCTTCTCAAGGTATAATAAACAGGTTTAGGCTAGTGAGGTAGGACGAGTTCAAGGGATATAACTTATTGAAATATATTTCCAATTATAGATCATTTATGTACCCAAAAATTTCATTATTCATATTTTTAAAATTAAATATTAGTGGTACCTTGCAGAGGAGTAACATTGATATAATCTATTTAAATATAAAGGAAATAAAGTCAGAAATGTTATGTCACATTGGAACTAAACATCTCATTTTATATCAGAATTTTTTTGATGGATGATGGTATTATATGATTTTCTTTTCTTTGTATCCCTCTTGAAACTAACTGTGCCTTAAAAATGAGGGGCTTGCGGAAACGTCCCCTCTAAAGGAATTTCAATGAAAATCTCTATTCTAATAATATGAAAATTTTGTTTATGATATTATGTACTAGAATGCAATTTAATTTTTGTTGATGGTTATCTTTTTTACAGGGTAGTGAAGAAGAGATTATAGAAACGGATGTCATGAGATTGAAACTTTAAGAAAGAGTCATTTAAATGTCCTAGAGATTTTAAAGAAACTTAAATATTTATGATTAGACAAGGTATGTAACTATTGTCACAATCTTTATTTAAACTATATTTTTTCCCAATTGTTTGTACAGAGAAATAAACATGTTCTTTTCTAAGTCTTTCCACATTTTAGTTGAAAAATTACATTAACCATACATGCAACTATACTACTTAGATTCATAATTCCTAAAGTAAAGCTTATGTTGGAAACTTAACCTAAATAATAATAATGCAGGCATGGTAAAATAATAAATAATTTTTTTAATGTTTCCTTAATAAAAGCTGGATTTCTACTATCGTTATGGTTGAGTTTAGATTGAAAATTTAATTTCATATCTCTTTCATTGTTTCTGAATTCTAGTGTAGATGGTTCGCTTTAACTCATATTTATGTGCATTAAGCCACTAAGTTTTTCATCAAGTTAATTATTTATGTCTCTCTTAACATTGGACTTTTAAACTCTGATTAATTTTACCTCTTACAAAAGTCAACACACAAAGTTTAAATTAAAGATAGAATATTCACTCTTATAGGAGTTCCTTTCATATACTATAAATAATATTTTATATAGACACTTCTATGGATTTAGAAAATACAAACCTACTCCTTGAAAAACTAGCATCATTAACATGGGATTTTTATATCGTAGTTCTACCATAGCATGGTAATTGATAATTTTGATAATTTTCTTATCATGAAGCAAATGGTACTCAATTTATTACACAGTTTATCAATATAATTGTACCAGTTCAATTGAGCATCAACACTGAGCCCAAGAAATTTAGTGTCTTCAACTTGTTGAATAGAATGAGACTCAATTTATAAGGAGGTTCTCACTTCGTGGCTTTCAGGTAAATTTCATTTGTACCGTTTTTTTTTACATTTACCTTAAAGTTGCTATCATGACACTTCTTGATCATTGATGATAGAGTGGATTTGGCTTTTTCATAACATTGCTTCAAAGGTGGAATCGGAGACCAAGAAGTTGGTATCAACTGCAAGAAGTAAAGGATGGACACCAGTAGGGCAAATTCTAGGCAAGTCATTAATAAAAATAACAAACAGTAGAGGTCCGAGAAATGAATTTTATTCTTTTCTTCTGTTCATTTTACATCGAATATCACAGATACCATTGATTCATTCAATGCACAATGGAAATCTATCACAAAAGTTTGTACAGTTTCAAAAATATTTCTGATAAAATTTATTAAGGATATTTCATTCATCCCTTTGTACAAACTGGGTATTCTTATTTTCCATTTTAAGTTTTTGACTTTAATACTGATAAGCCTTCAACAACAAAATTTTCAACAATTTTATAATTTTCATGGGTATCTTTTATTGCACAAGCATAAATTAGCAAGTCTACAATATTTTAGCAAAGAGAGTAGCAATCCAGTAACAACTTGCTGGTGATAAAAATTCAATGAATGAGAACCTATCTTTTAAGTAGTTGTAGGTTTAAAAATTATTGCCTGTCATTAGGAAACTATGCTTAGGAAAAAAGGTAGGTGTTCTAGGCTTTGGTGTTCTAGCTTAAAATTTAATACATTACATTAAGAAAGACTTGGTAAGCAAGTAAATTTTGAAAGTTTCATCTTTAATATAAAAATGCAGCAGCCCATGAGTCAATCTATCAACAGCCTAGCAACAATTGATCCAATAACAATGTAGGTTTATACATTCTGTGGAGGTCCAGACCTGAGGAATTCTTCTTGAGGTATAACGTTATATCCACTGCTCCCATTGAAGCCATTATGAGGTATCATTTCTAAAGCCTGTATATAATCCTCTGGAAGATCACTTTCATAAGCTCCAATCACTATGACACGTCTGTACTCGGGAGAAGGTCGTCGTTCTTTCGGAATCTGATTAAATATAGTTCCCAAATCCGAGGAATTTTGTGGTGCCAGTGGAGGAGGACTCCTGATAAACCTGTATGTTCTTGCTGTAAAATTTTCTCCGGTTGGAGTTTCCACGTTTACCTCAAGTGGCTCATAGACTTTACTTTCCACACCTTCCTGCCTACAGCACAGAGTAAGGGAATTCAAATATTTTATTGCATCGAAAAGGGGAAAGATTTAAAATTAAACAATCTAATTTAAGTTGTTACTGTGTTATTTTTCGGGTATAACATTGGATCAATTAGCCATCCAATGAGTAAACATGGTTTTCCTAACATCTTTTTCTTGCATTTTATTACAACAAAAAAATTTTCAGAAAGAGAAACAGAAATATGTCAGACATAAAAACCCTGTTAATTCGACGTTGATGTGCCAATTGTAAAAAAGATATACAATTTACCTGTCAAGATTACTCATATCCGCAGAGTTTAACTCCCATAAAGCTCCCCAAACATGCATATTTTCATGAGGAACTATTGTAGCTGGCGCACCACCCCAGCGGTTCGTAAATCCACTAAAATCCAGACGGTAATCCTAAATTACCATGAAATAATTTTTATTTGAAAACCGTATCGCAACTTACATGTTATGTAATTCACTTCAATTTCATAACAATTATTGTAAGCAATGGAATCAACATAAGAGACGTAGAATTCACTCTAGCCGTAGAAATACTCCCATAAAACTTTAAAGTACTAGCAAGATAGAATTTTTTTAGCATAATACCCGAAGCTTTGCTGGTCCTCTTCTTACAGCCGTAGGGTTGTTTATAAGGATTCGTTTTGCAAGGAGATTGCTGCCATAACCAAAGTAGAGGAACGTTGAACTTCCCATGGCAGGATCGGAAAAATCGGCAATTTCAATCAAGAGAGAGCAAATGATAAATTGCAGAAGAAAGGTGCTAGATTGCCACCAATTAATCGGAATCATATTTTAATTCATTTATTCAGATGTGCAATCTACATATTCCATTCAAACCTCCGGAGCTTTCTCATCCCAGCAATTTATCAGCTGTTGGCAGTTATGCAATGCGTAGAGGGCAGCACCGGTAGAAATAACAAAGTTAACAGCATTACTGGCGGTATTCAAACGATTCAAATCAAGGTATATTAGTTTCTTCAAAATATTAAAGTTATTGGGCGTGTATCAAAAACTTTCCGAAATGGAACAGGAAGAGAGACAAAACATGACCGATTCCTATTTACTTTTCTATATCCAGCACCCTAAATATGCCGAATTGTTTTGCTTAAATTGGAACAATGGAGGGCTAATAAAAAAATGCTGTGACAGTTCAATAGCTTTGAAATAATGCTGGTAATTGAAATCCATGGCCATTTATTTCTTACTTCAGCGGTGAATTGTAGAGGGTTCGCTTTGCTCAGAAATAATAATTGCTAACTATGATATTGCAAAATAGTATAAATCATATCGAAAAAGGGTTATATTTCAAACATATTGTACCAAATTCCTTATTATGAAATACTGTACATCACGATAAAAATCCTTTCACAATCTGTTCTATTATATTGAAGAACTTAATAAAAAAAAGTAAAATTTTAAGATATGACTATATCATGTTATAATTTTAAATCTTCAGTAGTTTCAAGATTCCACTATATGTATAAGTGTAACATCCTGTCTACCAGTTTATATAATTATTTAAATAATCTATGTCTGATTTTAGGTTCATGACATTTTGAATCTAGGAGCCTCTTGGGCGAAGAAGACAGTGACTTCTTATCGTAATTACATTAATATTACTCTATTTTAATTTGGGTTTGTATTTCATTCCATCCATTCCTTTTTATACTGAAATACTAAAAAGTAATCTGTGCTGAGAATCCGTTATGGAATTACTCACTGCCTACTTCTATTTGGTATTTTGACTATGATACTATTTCTTTATTTAATATTAATTTTACTAGTATAGAACAGAACTCTTGGATAAATGAAACTCTTGGGTAGTTCTCAATTTATGTTTATCGACGCTTAAGCGTTTAACAATTGTTAGGTATAGGTGTATGAGGCTGATGACGAGTTTAGAAATAAAGAATTATCATAATTTATAAGTGACTAATAATTATTAATCACGTAAGTTTTGTAATATTGTGTCTAAAATCATGCCTTAATCTATTTTACTTTATTTAATCGTCATAAGTTTGTGGACTGATGAGGATTCCAACAGGTATCAACCTACCGTGGTTTTTACAAAAATGCTCATAATGTGGATTTAAATTGTTTTGAAATTCTTGATATCACTCTGGAAAATACAGAATCAAGATGCTCATCTTGCGATATTCTTTGATCAGATGTTCATACTTTCACGGTGATAAATGTGGTTATTAGAGGAGAATAATTCATGATTTTAAGTGAACGATGTTTGTTGCATTGGGAAGTCATGTTTTTGATCGAAGCGTGGTGGAAGATTTTATCTCGAATTCGAAATGATCAGTTACGTATGGATGAAATGTTCGATGGAAAATGTATCTGTTGGCTACAAGGATTTCATCAAAACATTCGTGAACGAATTAAAAACATTTGCGATTTCACTTCTGTAGACCTTAAATTGGTATGATAGAACAAGGACGAGCGAGAAATGCTGTATCATCAGTTCATAACTGATGGAACAGTATTATTACTAGCACTAGATCGCCCGCGCGTTCGGCTTCGGCGAAAGCTGTCCCGAGTTCGATTCCTGGAGGGAGCTCATATGCGAAATGACCTAAGCTGTCGAAGAACTTTTTGCGAGACTTCTTCTTCTTGATCGTCCTTAATAAAATGTAAATCTGGTGTGCCTTGAGTATGCACCGTTGATTGGTACTTCTGTATAGAATTCTATGATATAGGCACGTTATCAAATTAACCCTGAATTTTTGCATCGAAGTAACAGTAATTACCAATAGAATTTGAGAAAATAAACTAATGCATTAAAATTTTGTATGACTGAATGTATTCGCTTTATACAGATATTGTTTTTCATTCGTGGGTAGCGTCTGTTATGAATATTGCTCAATAGATGGAACTAAAGTGCGCTTTACATCTACCGCTGATTACGTTATTTGGATTCTCGTATCTTACAGTTTCATGCATAACGTATCACAAGCTCAATGGAAAATAATACGTTTCTCTATTTTGGTTTCGCCAGCAATATGCTGGAAAAAAGAGTTCGTTTGACGTGCCCCAACGCTCAAAGAAAAGGGAAAGGTAAACTGAAGGTAACTGATCAATGAATCATGTTTGTATTTTTGCTATCGGGCAATTCGATATTTACCGTTTCACGCTTAATAATACGATCTGACTCATGAGATGAAAAGAAAGTAAATTTAATAGAAACGGAATAATTCAATCAATCATATTCATAGAAGATATTTATTTTTAGTTAATTTGTGATAAAGTTCATCGAGGGGCAAAAAATTATCGAAGGAATTAATATTTTACAATGTTAGGAGTGTTTCAGCCATATTTTTTGATCTTCCGCTTTCGTTGTCATCCTCTCTCGTTTTTCCATTTCTTTTCATGTATTTATATGCGAAAGCTTCTTAGCATTTCTAGAGAAAACATGCTAATAATTTGTTTACCAAGAGCAGGGTTATCCTAAACACTTTATACGCAATGACATTGAATTTCAGTCTTAACAAATAAATATTTGTTCATTCTCCGTTTTTAAGTGACTCGAGTACTTAAAAGAGTGACTATCATCTTCTGCAGCAAGCTTAGAACAGAATTTAAGAGGCATTTTCATCAGTTTCTGTGCCATGAATGCACTATAGATAATACCAATAGTCCTATGTCTGGTTGGTTGGGAACGTAATATAAATTTCCACCTATACCAATTTTACTAGGGCTACAAGTTAGACTTCAACTATAGGAGTGAGAGGTGGAAAGGCGCAATGGCAACTTTGTCCGAGGATCCCAACGGAGTTGTTTGGGGAGCCGTATGGGAAATTCCCATCTCGTCCAGAAAGGAATTGGACAGGTGAGAACTTTTCCTAAATTAGCATTCTGTAGAAAGTCCCCGAGTTTAGCGTGAAACCCATTTTTACAGGAAAGAAGGGGTAGAGAGCGGAGTTTACCGAGTGCTGGAGGTGAAAGTGGAATGCGACGGAGAATTCCTCAACTGCCGGGCTTATCAATGCACAAGACCTTTCGACCAAGACCGAAGACCTTCTCCTTTCTACAAGAGCGTCATTCTGGAAGGGGCTCGCGAGACTCGCCTACCGATTGATTACATAAAAATATTGGAATCCGTCGAGGATAATGACTATCTGGGAGAAGTTGATTGGAACTTGGAACTCTCTTGATGCGAACTCATTTTTACTCCCTAGCAAAGATTATGTGCGGAAGCAAAGTGATGGAATGAAGGATTTAATGGCGCAAGTAAGGAGAGATTTTTCTAAATAAAAGTCTTCCATAAATATGAAATTATTCAAGATATCAAGAAGAGTGCCCAAAAGTGTCTTTCAATCTATAAAGCCCAGCATGTTATAAAACTCATGATGTTTTCTTTCTCACATGTCTTTTCACAATCTTCTAGTAAGGGCTAGAATCTTACTCAATGCAGGTAAATGGGATCGCGGGAAGCAAAGTTTACCAAACGTTGGTTTCACGTGTGCGAGTAACTCGTGGGAATCTTTGGTTCGTGAAACATCGGTCTGGTTTGATGAAAATGATACCGTTGTTTAATTTTACGAAAGCCATGTATGACTTTAACTGTCAAGTGAACCCTAATAATGCTAAAATCGTAATTTTTTCATAAAATTATTTTCAGTTTAAAGTTAATGTGTTAGAAACGCAGATCGGAATAATTGTAAAAAAAATCTGTACGTTCATACGAGAAAAGAACCGTAGATATATAAAGTGTCATTGCTTTTATTTTTATTTCTCATTTTTTTCTAGCTCAAAACCATGTTATAGCACGCTGTCGATGATCTTAATTGATAAAAATTCAGCTTTTCGCATTCGAGAAATTCTATGATTCCGAGTTTTAATTTGTAAAATTACGATATTTTAAATGAATAATTCTATAGGAATTTATTTGCAACTCTTCCAAGTATCGATTGAAATCTCTTAATTGAACTTTTTCTTATTTATTATAGCGTGTCTTAGTAAACATCTTATATGGAATCCGCTAAGATCGGATGAATACTTACTTATTCGAAGGCCGTTAAAATACCGCACTATATGAGCAGTAGGGACCGCATGATTGAACTATTCGAAGTCGGGGTCTATTTTTATATTAAAATTGAAAATATTTTTAGCGAATGCCTTATTGTATCGTGTTTTAACTTGGATATTTAATATTACCGGAGCTCTATAAAAATATTTGAAGTGCCCTTTATATGACTGAAAGTGGAAATAAATCATACTTCATATACTTCATTATACATAAATTCATCATTACTTCTTACTTTATTATTGACTATTCGTAATTATAGTGTTTCTTCGTTGGATACGAGGTCATCTCATGATTGATTATGTTTGGATTCTCTATTCTCCGTCTGAGGAACTTCTTTTCTCCTTTTCCATTGGTGAGTCAACACTAATATATGTTTCTTGGAAGTTTTTGTAATTTTATCAATTTTTAATTTATAACCTAACGTTCGTTTAGTTCTTTGAGATAAAGTATTTCGCTTCTATATATTTTCCAATTCGAGTTTTCAAATTATAAGCTATACGGTATGAATAATGGCTTGGGCTTAGTGAATATGGAAAAAATTATTTCGAATTTATTTACATCATTTGTAGTTCGTTAAGTTTTCAACTATAAATTGACCATAAATAGACATTTCAATTTCGAATAAATGGGTATAAATTCATCATATTTTCATCCTATGAGAGATGCACCAGTAACTCATTACTCATTCCGTTTGGATGCTATAATGATGCGTAGGCTCGTGGTCGTCCTCGCAGAGCCGTGGTATCGGATTACCTAATTGTTTATAGGCTCGCGTCATGAGATCGCAGCTGGAGCCAACCATTTCGACACGCCATAAAATGTATTCATTCTTCCCTAGTAATGAAAGGGGAAATTTATTGAGGCACTCTCAGCATTCTGCGAGTTTAAGCTGATGATCTTTCAGCAAAATATAAACGTAATCATAAAGAAAGTATAACTCACTAAGTGGAGTAAATATCGGCGCTACAGTGATATTTTGAGATCATTGATTGAAGTATGTCATTAATCTGGTACTACATTAGCCTTTATAAGAATCACGCTCCAGTTTTATTTTCAGTGACGCCTTCGTATATGCAAGCAAATAGAAATGAATATTTATCTCAAGGAGGAAGTTGCGTATTATCCGAAGCTAATTCAACTGAATGTTACTTACTTATGAGTATGTCATATCTTAGGTGCATATTGTGCAGAGATGGATGTTGTGCACTGCACAACATACATATCTGCGCTGCTGGAGCCCATTCGTAGTTTGTTTCAAACAGTGACACATAATTATGCTTTTTCGTCGAAGGTCTCTTCGCATTTTCTTTTCGCTTATTCAAAATCATCCGTTCATATGATAAGCGCTATTTCTTCATCATTTGAGACATTCTTAATAATAATAGGATGTATCCAAATGGTTACGACCTATGTCCAAAGCTCTGATTAGACGCTGTTTGCTCATGATAAGATCCATATGTGTTCTTTTAGATGTATTTATTGAAGGAGGGGCCCTGCCGTAGCAACAGTTGCCAAGATAGCAAGTCTTAAGATATTCATGATGGATCATTTGAGAGTTTTTTCTCTCCTTTTATAAATCTGAGCCTGGAACATCGCTAAGCACTTTATTTATTACTTCCTTACTTGTGATCATTATTTTTTTATTTAGCTGCGAGTAGATAGCGACATAAGTAAGAAAATACTGCGCCTGGAGTACTGCGTAAAGGAGAAAAGCAGAAATTTTATTATGCATTTTCTTATTACACTTTGCATCAGACGGAAAAATGGCTCGGACCGGATTCATGTAAATAGAGGCTGTCGTAGGCTGTGGCTGTTTATAAATACGTTAGTGTACCTTTGTATCCATGTTTAATTGGCTGTCTTAGCTTCCATTTTGTATTTTATGATATCATGAGGACTCTATTGCTCGAAGTGAAGTTTGAATATTTGGACGCCAAATACCTTCGAATTATTTACCATGTTTCCAAGTTTAACTTTATCCCTTCTCTGATGTTCGGATAGTGCTATTGTTCTCAAACTGCCATCGATTTTCGATTTTGAATATTTGCGAGAAGCCATACTTGTTTGCCAATTGTGATATCTTACAAAAGAAGTTTTTTATATCTTTGACTACGCGAAAAACCAGTTTTTTTATTGTACTGTTAGCTCAAAGTGACATATTAAACTCATTGTACACTGTTTTAGTTCCGGAAATATTAGCTGTGTTCCTCAATATTACACTTTTTCTGAGGTGATAAAAATGATGAAGAAAGGGAATTTTTATCGACTATAATTCCTTTTGAAAACTTGTATAAATTGTGCATATTCTGGATTTAAATAGACATTTTTCCAATGCTATCAAGCAGACGAAACTAAATTTTAATCTCACTGCCTTTTACACTGCAGCTGATGCGCCGATTTACAATGAAACACTTTAGAGGAATTTTCAATGAAATATGTATTCAGTCAGTTCAATTTGATGTTTGAATAATTGTAACTGATAGTCTTCACTACCTTCTTTTATGCAATGATCGAAGGCTCATTGGCTGCTTCGATCAGAATTATACTCGTAAATTATCTCCTTAGGAGCGTAGAACAGAAATCTATTGTGGAGTATTGGTTATACATACTCTAAAATTGCAAGAAAATCTCAGGTAAGATTTCCATTGTTTTTAGTGGTTATAAAGCAATTTTAATTTGAGATTTTGAAATTCAACTGAAGTCCTAACGTTTTCCGAGAATTCAAATATTTACACATGAATGGATCATACGGTCGTACGAGTGATTCGAGGTTTATTGGGATGGGGATAAGAATTGAATGCTAAGGTGCACCCTTGGAAATCACAAGGAAGAGCGATTCCGAAAAAAATCAGCGGTACTTCCCGGATCTTCGTGTTTCCTAGTTGCTGTTTTATCCATTGAGCTTTCTTGCCAAACAGTCTTTTCTCTGATTTACGGGATTCTTCAATGAGCACGTAGAAGATCCGGGTTCGAGTCCCGGTGCCGTTGACTTCTTTGCATTCACTTATCCCTGATCCTATTACCTTTAGGTGTTCATGAATATCCTAATTAAATCTTCTTTCGTTTGGATTTAATTACCGTCAAGTCAACTTCTAATTCCGAATTAGTCACTCGTTTTAATTAACTTTAACCTATATGATTTGAACGCTGGATAATTTAATGCAGAAAATGAAAAGTGGTTATTGGTGGATAGAAATAATTTCTTCCAAAGCATTCATTTCATAGGTTGAACAAGTCGCAGTTTCATTCAACTCCTTATTTCTATATATATCCTTCACTTTTTTGTCTCTTGTTCGTGTTCTATCAAGAATTTCCATTAACTTGCTCTTTGTACTGAGTTCGAATCCTCTATTTCCTTCTCTTATCAACTTGTGGAGTATATCGGAGTGAGCGTTCTATCTTTTCACCAAGCATTTCCATGTTTTTCCGTTTTAGTCAGTTCTGATAATCTCTTCCGCCGTTATCATTTCATTCCAATACGTTCAACATTTATCTGCTCTACTACGTTTCGAAGACTTCAATTTTCTTCCTTAATTAACATCAGGGATCCAGTCTCTTTTCGCACCTATTTCTCAAGCTGTGTTCTTCCTCTTCTTACCTACTGATCTCCTATATGGACAATGTCATCCGAATCAAACCTCTCTTCTCTCAATCGTATCTTAAATTTCTTTTAAAATATAGTCTATTTTCAAGTGCCATCTTATAGAAATATGCCAAAAGATCATCTTCCCAATCACCTCAATCTTATCCCAATCAAAGCCTCTCATACTTTCTCCGACATTTCCTTCTTATGTAATATGATAAATAGCAAAGTTATTCTTACCCCCCATTCTTACTCTCTCTTTTCTCTTTCCGAGTTCCCTCAAGAACAACACGCCTATCCGATACCTTCTCTTTGATTACTACTCATCTATCAATAGTGAAACGATCACTCTTCTTTCGCATTCCTTTAATTTTCAACTCCCTTTCCTAAAATACTCATTTCGATCCTTTCTTCTTTTCTCTGACATCTATCCAGAATATGGTTGCGTGAGTTTGATGAGGAAAAATACAATTTTTTGTTTGTTTGCTCATATTTCATTTGTTACTTTATTATATGTTTGATTTTTTAGATTTAATTGATATTTTGTTCTTTATTATTATTGTTAATCATCAGCAGCAATTGGCTTCGTGCTTGTTGTGTATTTTGATGTTTGTTAATAAATAAATAATTCAATTTTCATCATCTTTGGTTCGCATCTACGTAGACAATCTCACTCATATATCACCAAGAACTTGTTTCTTCCCCCAAGACCTGTGTTTTATCTCAGGCGCTTCATGCCTTATGGACAATAACTCAATCCAGTATGATATATAGAGCACTTACTTACATAATCTACATCGCTACTAATTTCACTGAATGTTGAAAATGACCCCTGTTTGGTTTTATAACGTAGGCAGGGTTGTCTAACAAGTTTTACTGCGATTACGTACTCCGCTGACGCAGAGGATGTATGGCTGATTTGATCACGAATGCAAACTTCATAGATGGACGAGATGACAAATCGGGTCGAGAACTCCTTAGTTAGAAGCACGTGATAATTATTCGCAAGCGTATTCGCTTCTCTCGATGCAGTGATCGATTTAGTGGACGTTAAGAATAGTTGACGCAAAAGCTATAGCCGCATATTTTATTGTGGCAAGTAGATTGGTTACGTAAATCGAATATAATCCCGTGCCGTTCTCTTCAGAATCAGTTTTATTCTTTTAAATGGCTTCGCGAGAAATGTATTTCGATTGTCGCAGTTTTTATCTCTTTTCCTCAGATTATGCGACCTCTCTCCTAATCTATAACCTAAATAAAATTTGACTCAGTCCGTAAATGATTTGTATCAAATAATCTCATTTATAGTAATTCCGGTTTTTGCTGTTTAGACTTTTTAAAATCTTTTGTAATTTTTCTAAGGTCTCCTATATGCATTAAAATCTTGCTTCTTAAAATCTTAAAAAATTATTTAAATATGAAATGGATTTTTATTTGATTACTATCGCCTTTATAAGTTACATCGTTTAGATCTTATCCATATTGAGGCTTATCCAACTTCAAGTTTACGGTCAATCTCTTGATATTTTGGTAGGTTGACCGTCTCCGTTTAGGATTACGGTCTCACTCTTGAGGTGTTTGTCACAAATTCGTAATTCACCCCAAAAATAATTAGCGTTATTCAGAATGGAGCATTATTGAGTTTTCTTAATTGGATATTCAGAAAAACGTTCTTAAAGCTCATAATAAGCACGTTCTGTTGAGATTTTCTTTAAGTAGCATGAATAAATAAAACTAAAAAGAAGGGAATGTACAGACAATGAAAGTGGTTTTATCAAGGGTATTGATCTGGAATTTGAGCGGACATGAACCCAAATCAATGTTTACAGTCAACTGGAACTTGGAGACTTGGTGAAATACAACCGAAATCGCTGGTTTCATTGTCAGCTGATCCGAATAGATAAATTGCTTCAATTTTCACGTTCTTTGTTAGCCTCGGGTATAACGGGGTTTGGTTTAACGGAGGCAAAATATTTATTTTCAACGTGCATTGACGATACGTGCCTGTACTTTCAAAAATACTCCATAGAATATTTTTCTCCCCCACTATCAAACACTACGCTCCAGCGGTCATTTATGAATAGGCGGAAATGAGATGCCATGGTCTATTCATAATTGAAAGATGACTTCCTATTCTTCTTCCTTTCAATTGCTCTTTTTTATCCCAATCCGAAAGGGTTCGGCATTTGAATGGATGCTTTCTTCGGGTTCCCAAATGGGATGAATTAGATTATACTTCTATGAGAAATCCTCAGACAAAAAAGAGGATAAACGTGTTGACGGGATAATACTATCCAAGAGCCGCGCTGAACGATGGTGCCCCTGAGCACCTTTGAGATAGGTCTTCGAGATGGTTTAGAATGACATTTTTCCAAGGCGGGATTGTCAATAAATTTGTTTGATTTAGAAATTGCTATTCTGTAATTAGTTTATGAATTTATCTAATTCTGATCCTGCTACCTTTTAACCAAGACACTCAGTTAATTGTATTGCATTTTTTAGGGAAAATTAAACCATATTTATACAGACTAAAATGTTACAAACATTCTTATGTCCCAAGAATATCCCAATTTGATGATTTTTCCCTAAAGGTGAAAGTCACTGTTTCTGGACAAAAGTGGTCCCGAGTTCGCTTCCCGGTGGGAGCCCTTCGTGCAATATGACCTCAGATGTTGAAGCAGTTCAAGCGATATTACTAATTCCTTCTCTTGGACCGATTGACTATGCTGTTTCAACTCTTTAAATCAATAATGGATTTTCTCTCAATTAAAATTAAATAAATAATCTCAAATGAATTAATCTAAAATATTGAATAAGAAAATTTTCCCACCTTTGTTTGTCTTAACTATCTACTTAGAAAGTAAATTATTAAGAATTTAAAGTACACTACGGAAATATTCAGGTTCCTTCACTTATTTAATTTATATTCAACCATATGTATCGTTATTACTATGAAAACCCTATTACCAAAAAATAAAATACAAGCGTTGATGGTAGTAGCAAGAAAGCGTTCCATAGGTTTTTCGTTGTTTGATTTTTAATATCTTATCTTCCGCAACTCTTTAGCTTGTTCCTGATGCCATCGTCGATAAGGAACGATAGCTATACCGAGCTTTCGCGGTAAACATACTCGAGATCTCTTTCAGCCGGAAATGCTGACGACAAGTGTCGCTACGAGTCATTACGGTAGACGGTAGCCTATGTAATGCGGGAGCTTTGTGTAGCGGTAAATGCGATGTGACCTCTATTTATAAAGAGGCGATCCTCCCGATATAGCGGTTGTGGGCTGTGGAATTAGATCTAGTCTTAAGATCAGTTTCTTTGTCATCTTCGTAATTTGTCCGTGTGAAGTGTTTGGTGATACTAGGCATGATATACTGATGAAAATACTGTTCATCAATTTCTCTTTCGAAGAAAATTTTGCTCGGGGGTTGGCTAAGCAGAATCTCAAGCTAATCATTTTGATAAGTTGACTGACTGATAGATACATTAAATTTCCCGATTAATTATCTTCATTTGCGTTCTCTTATTTTTGTTGATTCAATAGAAATCTGGTAATGATGCAATATTATGAATATTTATTGGAACAATTATCGTGCTTTTATGAAACTCTCCCGAAACTGTGTTATGTTTGCAACATTTAACGAGAAGGAGACAGTATAGAAGCTATAATTAAAATATATTCTAATATTCGCAGAGAAAATTGTTCTCATGCATCTCGTCAGCTCGTGGATTGTTATGAAACTATCTTTCTTTATTTCGCAGGTCTAAGGAGTGCATAAGGAAAGGACAGGGAAAAGACAAGCTTCTGCTTTCTTATCACGATGGATGAAATATTCCTTAGTTTATTTTTGATATAGGATAGAAGCAAATATACCCATCTGTCACTTTTGTCTTATCATTGCTTATGATGATACTACCTACCGAGTTGTGAGTTATGTTAAGTGATTTTATTCATTTTGTTTACTCCTTGTTGATAGCTATTAAATATATGATTCACGGGGTCGTTGTGCCTCATTTACGTGAACTTTTCCGTTTATAGCTCTCTGAGGAACACGGGAAAATTACATCATAACTACTCTTGCGTATTCGCCTCAGTCCTACTTCGAAGCTTTTGGAATCGGATGATGGCAGGATTTAAAATGCCTTCAGAATGACTGTGATGACAGACAGGGAGAAGACGCGTCGACGCATAAACAAATGTGCTGGATCTCGTAAAAAAATTTACACTATCTAAAGTGCTCAAAAGAAAGATCCCATGGTACTCGAAAACCTTATTTTGTTTACTAATTTACTCTGATTAAATCCTTGATCTCTTCAAGCTTTCAGGTTGGTAAACCTTTTATCTTCAATTGCGGAAAATATTCTTAACGACACATAAGAATATTTCTTTAATGTTGATCAAGGGGTTTTCCCTTGGTTGTCTTTCGCGATCAGAAGGAAGCTGGTATGGACAGTTCATAAGAAAATATCCTCTTAGCAAGAAAATCTATTAAAAATTACGAATTTCCGGCTAAAATGGCGCTGAAATTCGAACTGATGATTGAATCATAAAAGTTAGTAGCCTTCATAAGAAACTAGTCTACTTTGAACACCATTACTTTTACTTGCACATACTTAAAGATTATGTAAAGCTTAACGCTTAATAGGTATCATTACCTAATTCATACTGTGACCGTTACTCTGAATCAAATTAAACGACAAATACTACGTATTTTTGATAACCGCTCTTTCCAATATCTAATTAAACTTTCCATTGCATGCATTAAAGCTGATAATTAAAGTGGGATGTCATACAAGCAGCTTTCTCTCGTGGTCGGCGACATCTTTGAATTCAGCCTAACACCAATAGCTTAATCGCCGTATTTATTTTCTTATTAACTGTAAGAGGAGCTAGAGGCTGAAATGATAATTCTCAATTCTATTTCCATCTGTAGAGTTGAGTAACCTATAATTTGTTGCGAGAGCAGGCCGAGAGACTAAAAAGGAAATCATTTAATGCAAGTCTCGCGAGTGTCCGCAATAAATGTCTCAGAAATTACTTTCGCTTAGCCTAAAAAAAAACTCCTTATATATACCCGGCAATGACTAGGGGAAATTAGACGGATTCGAGAATGACAAATGCGTTTATCATAGTGAGAATCACTCAAATAGCAACGCCAGACTTTTTTTATTAAACTGCATCCAACGACGAATTTTTTTATTATAACTTTATGTAAGCTAAATTTTCTTAAGGAAAGGGTTAAGGTGACTTTGCACATAAGGGCGTGCACCCAGGAAAATTCCCAAGGAAAAACGGACTTGAAAAAAGTCTGACCGGCCCTGTCAGACTTTTTTCAAGTCCGTTTTTCCTTGTAAATTTTCTTATTACGTGGAATCTTTTTTATATAACGATAAACGTGTAGATCGGTTACAATGTTAATTAATACCGCAGAATTAAGAAATAAAGAAAGGAAGAGCAAGAAAGAAATCATAAGCCTTACTCGTGTTTCGCAGTAACGAAAGAAAAACGGAAAATAAATCCTAGATATAGGTATAGAGCCCGAGATCTAGTAGGAATTCAGTTAAAGCCAAAATAAAAAAAAAACATTACTTATTTCATAATTTTTGTTGAAAAGCATGTGATATAGGTTGGCTGAAAAATTATTTAAAAAACACGATTTTTTTATTTTCAACATAAATGCACGTGTCAAGTTGTTAAATGTGTCAATCGCAATCGCAAAAGTAATCGCAAGGACGGATAATTACTTTTGGCCTTTTTTCCCTAGGCTATTAGAGATGCTAATAGGGATTGAATGAATAATGGTGGTGTATTACACCCCCTGCCATACGCCTCTGGCGGCTCGCGGGGTATATATCTAAATCTAAAATGATTATCAGTAAAGGTTGAACGTGGAAAAATGGAAAGAGCCGTATAATAATTGAAAATGATCTATTTTATGCAGAGAAACTGTTGCTAAGCGCAATAGATAACATATAGTAATTCTAAGTATTCACTGAATGTAAAATCTCACCTTATTGACCATTTGCCTAATAGTGGATTTTTTTTTGAAATTGCTCAACGACAGAGTTTTCTGTCTCTTCCATCACTTAAATTGGCTGAAAGACAGTTTTATTACAATTGTTATGAAGAATAATGTCATTACGTGAAGACCGCAGCACAATTACAATTGCTGGAAGAAGACTGCCCCGATGATGGCCAAAGTGTGTGTTGGTTTTTACGGTGGGATTTGTGAACTGTAAAACTATATTTTAATTTACCTCAAAATAAAATAATTGTTCCATTGCTGGGGAAATTTTTTAAGCGAGATGGGGATGTCTACTTGACTCACACGTTTTGTCATGGAAAACAAAACATTCCTTAGGGATATGCATTTTCTCGAGGTATCCTTATGGATAAAAAAATATGCCCTTTTTATGTATAATTTAACTGATTCACTCTAAGAAAGGCTATACAGTTAGATTTCAATGAAAAATTTCGATTACGTCGATCGATTCGATTTCGAGTTAAAGAACATTCATCAAATACCACAAAAATCTTTTAAAGTTTCCCCTTGATCCCATTAACTAAGGAGGCTTCGATCAAAGTATCGAAAAAAGTTCTTTATCTAAAGAATCCTCTCCTAAGCTGGTAGTCATCTGACAAAAATAACTTGATCGCTCATTTGGTGGCCGTCTGCGAGGAGGCGTTATTCAACTGAGTGTTGTCTTGAATGCGCGATGAACACTCCTTTTTATGCATCTTGGCGCCTATCATAAGCAGGACGCTACGAAACTGAATGGCACTTGCATACCAATTGACGATTTCGTTAGCAAGTCTGGAGTTAACTACCTTAGGAGTCAAAGTAAAGTACTTTATTTACCCGGTTGAAAAGTCCATTTATCGCGTCGAATTCGATTTTTTCCATTCTGTACATTTTCTCCGAAGATGGTTGAGTTCGGACGGAATAAGGAACGGGAGAGTGATGTAATCGGGAAACGAGCCCGGATCTTCCACTTGCCGGGCGGATGCTACATCATTGAGCAACCCCGGCAGAACGATTTCCCTTTCGTTTTGCGCGCCAACTTGAATCGCGGCAAGATCTCTTACTTACCGATTGCTATTTCGTTACTGCGATTACTCAAACGAATGAATGATGATATACCGTAAACAGATAGAGGCTTTAATGAGGTACACTGCTTTACATAGTTTGACAGCATACAACGTTCATTCTGCTAAAAATACTTCGTGGAAAAAATAAATACTTTGGTCTTCAGGCCCGAATAGGATCCTCTTGCACATCACGGCTGAAATGTTAGTAATTTTTGTAGTAAAAACAGCATTATAAACCATACAATCAGCGTTAATTTGCTCGAAGAAAATAGAATGGTAAAAGAATATCTCTGGCAATCAGTTAGTGCGGCACAATATTGGTATAATTTTTCACACAGCATGCATTTAAAAACAAACATTCATCATAAAACAAGCACTCTATAGCAGGTTCATCCTAAACAGCACAGCACATATTCATTAAAATAAATAATCATTCGTTTACTGATATGAGAGTTCTTTAGGAGATACAGACAGGCATCTTAGTAGAGCCATTAAAATAATTTTATTCTATCCAATTACTGTCAGACTAATATAAAACGCACAATGCAAATAATTACTGTGCAAACTAGCGTGTTTTTGGTATTCCCACTGGACAACTTCAGTTCACATCTCCTAGCACCATTCTGTCAACTCCGAAAACGAATTTTTAACAGTCTGCGTATAAAAATAAATATATCTCGAGTGGACACGGCAAATACGTTTAAAACGATGCGTCAAAACCGATAAAATTCCAACACATAAATGCTTTCGGGATGACGCCATTAAAATTGCAACATTACTTCCGCAAATCAACACCAACCCCCTCTTTTTACTTTCAACGTCGTGCTTCGAAAAATACCGCATTCAGTCTGTAACCGAAGACTTTTTAAGTAGCTATACAGCTTAAAGTAGGCCCGATCAAAAGGAGCAGGGTTCTACGCGTTTCTGCCCTATGCAGTCGAAAACTACTCCTTCCCAAGTGTCGAAGTTAGACGCCCTTCGCCTCTTCAGCACTCGACTCCGAACTGACTGTACTCGCCGCCTCTTTCCTCTCGCCTTCTTGTTGCTTCAAGTCGGCTGCAGGAGTTATCGTTTTGTCCTGCATATTTATGCTATCCATTAGCGGGGGAGCCTCATCACGAATTCGCCCGGCGTCTTCCGTCTCCTCTTGAGGGGCATCTGTGGCGGGCTCATCTTTCTGTGTTGATTCTTCATCATTTCGCGGTTTCGTTTCTTCAGGAGGCGAAGCAGTGACATCTCCATTCAATACAGACTCTTCTGGGGCGGGTTTTGTTTCTTCGCACGACTTTTCTTCTACGGGAGGCGATTTTTCCTCTTCTGGTTGAGGTTTCTTCTCTTCCGGCGAGGACACTGTCTCTTCAGGAGGAGATTTTGTTTCTTCCGTCGGAGAATTAGCTTCTTCGTGAGAATGTGTCGCCTCTTCGGGTGACGATTTTGCCTCCTCCACTTTGCACTCTTCTTCCGGTTGAGATTTCGTGTCTTCGGCTTCGACTATCTTGACTTCGCCGTTTGATTTTACTTCCTCCGGTTGTGACGTCGATTCTTCAGTCTTCTCTATCTTCTCTTCTGAGTGAGGTGCGTTGCTGTCGGACGGAGTTTTTTCTTCCTCGGACGGCATCTTGGCTTCTGAAGAGCAAGTGATATCGGCTGGATGCTGGCCATTTTGGGTTGGAGCATCCCCATCCTTCTTTTCTTGCGGAGGCTGCGTTCCATTGCTTTGGGTTTGAACTTTCTTCGCTGGGCTCGCTGCGCTGTCAGGAACTTCAGCGACATTTGGCGAAGTCGATCCGGTTGAATTCAGGGACCCATCGGAAACCTGTGAAGGAATAATAATGAACCATTTCAAAAACAGGGTTTTGGCGTTTCGGTTTCGTTAAATTTTGAGAAACTTATCCAAGTATAATGACTTAATTGAACATCGATTTTTATAAACGCTTGAATACATAGATGTTCATTTAAATATTGATCATTTTAAATATTGTATTATCCTTGAATGTATTTATAATTTTCTCGGATTTTTAATGATAGAAAATTGCTAAAGGCGCTTTGACACAGAGCTAATCTATTATTACCAATAAAAAGCAAAATGCAAAGTTTAGATTTTCACAGAATAAATCTTAAAATGAAATGTGTAATTCCATGACAGCACTTGCAATGAACGGTATCATAAGTAACTTACGAAAACTAGAGTTTGGTGATTTCAAATTAATGGAGCGCCAGATATTAAAAAAAAAATATTATCAAATCCAGCGTAATGGAATAAATGAATTAGAGAAAAAAACATTCTGATATCAATATAGTACAACACTAAAAGTGCGAAACATTTCCAATATCAGCCTCCCGGACTTTAGGTTTCCAAATTATAAATATTTTAATTTCTGGAGCTTGATTAATTAATTAAATCAACGCGATAAAAATTTAAGAAGTCTGCAATGGCAAATGAAATAAAGCTTTTCCCTTTCTTCGCCTCAAAGTTTGACTGGATCATATAGTGTTTTCGAAACAACGGTGTAGCTTAATTTTAAAATGAAGGAAAACATCAAGGCCATCATAGTATCGCATTATTATAATGTTAATTTAAATTCCGGTTTCTTTCAAATTTACGTGATTTTAGAATACGAAGTCTAGGTCAGATGAGATTGGGAAAAGGGAGCTGCAAAAAGAATCCCACGTTTCTCTTCTCTCTCCGAAAGTGAAAATGAAGGCAATAAAACAGAATGCGGAATAAACGAGCAAGATGAAAAGAATCGAGTTTCAGGGGTGTGAGAAGTCAGCGCATCCTTTCCAGTGGAAATGACCTTGAGGATCCCCACCCACGCCCATCCCTTTTTAGCTGCACTTTTGTGAATGGAGTTTCATAATGCGTCGCCTTCGAATTAAAGCCTCTGACATTGCGTTCTCCCAACCATTGCAAAATACTTCCGACGACCCTGTTCACAAATCCATTGTCGGGATTCCGAACACTCATTGTTTCACTCCAGTGGACATGCGAGTACGTGCGACACTCTCGCAACGAGAAGAAGTTCACAACTTACGGCAGGGGTCATTTTCTGCTGATTTGGAGACGGAGGCATGGGGGCGGGCCTCTTCTTCTTAGGTTTCGCTCCCTGGCGGAAATATTTGTCTTCATCAGGACTGCCAACTAAGGTCAATAAAGAAAAACAGAGACATGTATGTGTATGGAGGACATGAGCCGCGAAAAACGCATTACTCTCAGTTGACATTCTTGTCATGGAAAAGGGAATGCGGAGAGGTTATTAACTTTACCCATAAAGGAAATATGGAATACGATATCTTAATTTCAAAAATTTACTTACATGCATTAACTTATAATCAAAATGTTTTTTCATTTAAACAGTTTGACATTTATTACTGCGTGGAGAAATAATATTAGTTTAATTTGTAGCGGTCGTATTATACAAATTTCGTCAAAGAGTAAAATCTTTTTCTCGAAATTTACTTTCTCTGCTTAGAAATTAGGAGTCGATAGAAGAAACAATAGAAGCAATAGAACAAGCAATAGAATAAACAATAATGCGAATACACACAAACACAAAATGAACAAACGACAAAGAAACAGTTAGAATATTAATATATGGCCACCCCGTTACCTATTTAAAGTAAATAACGTCTGCTTTACGCAAGCTTAACTTTTGTGTGGACTCAAACTTGTCATTTAAAAGAAAATACGAAACAAAAATTATAATCTTCTGAGATAACCAGGAATTTTGATACCCTTGGTCACGAAGGAATTCTGTATGACACGAGAATAATAGTAGTAATGAATGCATAACACCTAATAAATATTGTTATTTGGGTCAATCAATACTTGTAACACAATGAAAGGCTATACGAACCTCTTAAATATTCCATTCTATGCTATTTATTTCTTGTATTAGCACTTATCAAAATTATGAATAGCATACCTATTTTAATTAAAAGATCATTTCATTAAATAATTTAATGTATAAATTGGATCATTTTCGTGTCATTAAAGTTATAATTTTGATGGAAGTAATTTTAAAGGCTAAACTGAATATTTCAATTTAGTAATATTTTTCCACTTTTACTCGTATAACAAGTTGATTGCCAGGCTAAAAAATGGTATCCGCTTAATTAAAAATTCTCACTTTTTTATGGTGGTATTAATTAAGAACAACCTTATTTAAATAATAAAAAAACAGGAGATCCTCTTCTGATACGATAATAAAATAGACAAGAGGTGGGGAACCTACGTCCTTTAGACCACATGCGGGCTTTTCGGATGTTCAATGCGGCCTTCATTTCCTGAATAAAATACTGTTTGAATAATTTTGTTATACGGCTTAGTTCACAACGTCAAAGGAAAATAACATGTAAGATATTGTTTGAAATAATTTATCTGACAGATGTTTGCCTTCAAACAATTTCGATAACAGAATATTTGAATGCAGGCTATGCCGCATTCAATTGCGGTGTAATGGTTGCATATTGCTCCTAATGGTTTTTTATTTAGTCCAATGGTGCACACATTCTGCCTTCAGATGAAACATGTTCCCCGACTCTGATATAGACTAACAGCTCTCTACATGTCAAATAAAACAATTCAGAAGTTCCAAAAGGCAGCAGCTTATTCCTCGGAGTTCTATGAAGTTCGATTCTTGTTTATTTAACCTATTTTCGAGGGAATTAATGCACGCATTACTGTAGCCGTTATTTTCGTTTCGATGGTTCCACAACATTTCCCCGTCATCAAATATTTATTGGTATCGGCGCCGGAAAAATAAACAACCGCTCGATCCTCCGAGGTCAATTGATACGGAGTTTTCTGCGGATGATTGATACCGACGCTTCGCAGACGTGCATCCTCGCGAAAGAAGCTCCGTGCCACTTATCGTGGCACAATGCGAATCGACGTAAGGAGATCGCTCTTTTAACACTTGTCATCTCCGCATCTGAGGACGTGTTGGCACATTATCAATTCTCCCCTCGCGCACACAACTGAGAATGTTTATGAGGAAACGCATAAGTGAGGGTCAGAAATCGCCGCTCTGTTCCTTTTCGTTCCTATTTCTCTTTCGGACTGTCCACCGCAACGCACTTCCTCCACAAAGCCGAACGAGGCAAGAACGCTTCCTGTGCTACTTTACGGGGACTGGTCTTGTGAACATGTGGTGCGGAATACAAAATAAGGAGGCGGTAAACGCGGCTAGCGAACCGAGACGTAGGGAACTTTTTGTAGTTTCACCAACTTGTACAAATAAATGCCTTCATCTTTCGTGCCCTCAAATTTCGCGGAGTTCGAGGGAATCCGCTGACAATAAAGATAGTTTACAGTTGGAAGCGAACGAAAGTCTGACTTGAGCGGAAGGGTGTTTTTCGGAATGGTACGCCTGACAAACTCCGTCTATTCCATCGTATTGCAGTTAGTATCCAATAGATGATCATTCTCAATATATTCTCCAAAACATTCTAGTCATTTCAGCTTTGATAATGAGCAATATTGCAATAATCAATGCAAATGAAATTAAGGCGCATCAAAACCTTTATTTATGTGAGAGAACGAACAGGAAGTGTAGCGGTTAAAATTACGTCTTTATTTATGTGATTTTAGCGAAAAAGAAAAGCTCCCAATACGTTATAGATGTTTAAAGCGACCACTTCGATTACCTACATTTCTTTTGATTGTGCTTGCAATGGGATAAGGTTTTACACTACAGGTAGATCAGCGTTATACAAAAGACTGTAGGCTTGGGTTCCCTCTTCTCTTCATTAAGAATGCATGTTTATTTTACCATCCTCTTTAAATGTTAAAATATTCAATGTGAATGTTTTCTACCATTTCAAGTCAGCTGAGAAATTAAAGGAGCGTGTCAACGCCAAACAACTTTTGAGGAGCACGTGAACGTGTAATTACCATACCTTCACCAATTCTCTCCAAAGTGTTCAGTCCAAATGAAAGTCGTATCATCCACCCTACATTAGCTATCAAAAGCTTTGAAAAGGAACGAAGGTCACTAGATTAGGAGTGAGGTAGTTGGTGCTCTTGCCTTCATAAATTAATGCTATGTTATTGGTAGAATTTTCTCGGGAGTAACCAAGATGCAGTTATTCAATAACATTCATACCATAGAAACTTCTACATAGTGGCACACAAAAAACTGAGACAAAAGTGACAGATGAAGGATACATTTTTCTCCGACCCGTACCAAATGGAAAAATGAAACTACTGCATTCATCGAGAGAGACGGAAGGATTATTTTTGGGTACTCATGAGGCCTAAGTGCAAACATACTGGGGTACTCTCACCATAAATTGGACACCGGTGATAAATGAATGAGAAATGAAATTATAAAATAAACTAGTCACTCAATCATTAATAACAACTCCCATTTGCATGAGTTTATGAAGGGCGTGCACATTTTACATTCGCACGACATACAGGTCGAGCGTTTGCTTCTATTGGAGACAAAATAATTCAGTGAAGTTCATCCTTTTATATTTGGATATTGGCGAGGGTACAATACACAAGAGAATCCCAAAACATCCACAGCCTGCACCTCGATCACTCCCTTGGATTGTCTCCGAAACCTGACCTAACCCTATTTTTATCTCCCCTTTAAGGAAAAGGCTATCGTAAGAATTCTTTTCTTTTTAGGAATGCTTTAAAACTGAGATATGGAGGAAACAAGTTATGCGGATTTTAAAGTTTACTCCGTGTAAAGACTTTCTAAACGCGCTTCAATGCGCATCAGCTTCATCCTCTTATTCGTAACTGAGGAATGTTAAAAACACTCGAAGCTTTGAGACCTTGAATAGACCTTTATCGCTAATGCCAAGATTCTTCAGGTAGAATTCGATTTTCTCAGCACTCCTTTTAATTCGTTTGAATGAGTAAATAGTTCATATTGCTGTTCAATATTACGGTAAATTCTCTCCACCGCACAGTTTTCGATAATACTGCTAAGCAATAAATTACACAAAGGAATCAATCATCCAAATTGATACTATCGATAGCTTAGTATAATTAATTCCAACCAGGAATGACACGATGTTTTTCACGTTTCCATTCAAATTAAACTTTCATCGAAATTCCTGAATTGAACTTATCTTTTCATTTGAAATTGTCCTCCGATAATTTCCACCGGTTATTTCTGAAATCTCAAAATTATTATTTTCATATCACGTCTGAAAAATTTTGATCTAAATAAAAGCCTAAATATTATGGCATGTGCAATAATCCTCTCACAATGAAATTTTCGCCATAGAAACTTAAAGCTCTGTTACTTAGTTTTAGGGAATCCTCAATATGACTATTCTACTAAACCGTGATTTACGGCACGAATTGCAAAACAATAATTTTTCTCAAAGAAATACGTAATGCAGTCAGTATTTTCATGCGTCACACTAAGGGAAGCACAATAATAATAATATGAATGCTAAACTAAAAACTATGTCACTGAGGAAATTTGGAATGTTGATTTTGAACAGTTTATACAATAATTGCATCAAAAGCGCTATTATTTCTCGTGATTTTTGTCCGAGAATAACTTATTTACTCCTTGTGAGTTACTTGTTATTTCTCGTGAGAGAAGACCATTAAGAAAGTAATGAATCTGATAAACTTATCTTAGCCTGTTTGTTTCTCAATATATTCCGATGTAATATTTAACAATGCATAATTCGGTATCGATTACAGTTTTAATCAACTAGCATTGACAACTTATAATCGTTATATCAATAAGAGTCCGATGCATGAGTCGAATTGTGTTATTTTGCGATGGTTAATTTCATCCTAAGAGACTCAAACGGCGGGGTGTGGATTTTATTGAATACGAAAATGTGCATTTTGATTTATTTTCATCGTACGTACATTATATAAGTAGGTTCAATAAAAAAGACTGAAGTAATTTAACAAATTTTTCACCTGTAGGACTAGCTAGCGCACTAAGAGTAAGCTGTAAGACGATAACAAGTAATTACGACATACATCGTGATAATATCTCTTCTTAGCTTCTCCTCTCATCAGTACGCCAAATTTAAATAATATGCGCTTTTTCATTTAAAGTAAAGAATGTACTTTAAAAATAAATATAGCAGAATTAATATTTTCTATAGAGTTAAAAGAAAATTTGGTTGACAGAGAATTATTTATATGCGCTAGTTAGTAATCTGTCAACAATTATAGATAATTTCCTCCTAGTTATACAGCCGTAGTGCTTACTAGCATACATACCCTCATTTTCTTTGTTCTTGTGCTTGGTCCTGTGGGGCAGAGGAGGTCTTTCCGGCTTTGCGGGGGACTTCGAGGGAGACCCAAGGCTGAAGGATGAGGATACAAAAACTAAGTTATTTAATGTTAAAATAATATTAAGCAGGGATCAAATGTCACGTTTTTAAGGAGCGTAAACTTAGTCATGTCACAAGCTATCTAATCAAGGGCATTTCTTTGTCATGATTTCGAGCCTTCAATAAGATGTTGTCGAACAAGCGCTCCCGTCAGTTGAATTGATGATCTATAATCTAATACAGCTTGGGATCTCTTCGTGATTGAAGTTGCGTGATACTATTGATTCACAATGACGTAAGATCGTGACGTAGAAAGGTGTTATTCGTGCTCATCGATCAAGCTTTTTAATATTCCACCATAGAAACTGAATAAGAGCACTCTTGTCATCTATGTTTAATACGTAAATAAAAAACCATCGGCTACGACACTATGTAGAAGGGTCTAAATCATGAGCGGTTACATTCAGTATTGTTTAAACTTAGAATGAGCTATTATTTAAATGTATACTTACAGAGATGTTACGCTCACGCTTGTTCGCTCCTTGCGGTTGTACCTCCACTGTAATTCATCATCATCTTCCCGAAAAGGATTTAAATGTTCTGGATAGTCGTGTATACTTATGACTCCTCTTCTTGTCATTGTCCCTTGAGTTTCAACCACCTGATACGTTATTGACCATCACTCGACCAGTTTTTTTCCCATAGCGCGATAACTGTCATCTGCTCCTAAACCGTCATAGGAACACAGCCGATCTTCTCTCACTGAGGGATGAGGCAAGTCAAGGGTCTCCCGTTTCTCCCGTTCGCTATCGTCTGCGGTTGCGAGCTTTGATACCCCGTGACGCCCGACTCTGACGAGATACTTCTTTTGGCCACCTACAGATATCACTAGCGTCTCGAGATGCCCGTTCAATTCCTTCAATTATAAGCCACTTAAACCACTCAATTACTTTGTGTGGCTCTTATTGATGACTGCTGTTGAACCTATTAGATGTGAGCTCTTTGTTTCGTTGACCTGAGAAAACGACTCTCCATGATTTCGGAAAAAGAACAACCAATGTTCAGAGCTCAACCGGATGTTTATATTTCATGCATGAGCGCCTTGAGTTAGTACTGTAGAGCGTCAATTTTTTTCGTCTGAAAAATAATATTTCGTATGATTTGGAATAGTTGACCCATACAATAAAACAGAGTTTTTGGAAGTTATTAAATCGGTATTAGAATAAGGATGAGATTATTCCTAAAATTAATTTAATTTTACTGGGCCCCGTACCATATATTTTGCACGGACACAATAAGCTTTTTATAGTAAAAATTTTCCATAATATTTTAATTTTTCGAGGATAATCCCTGATAATTCTCCGAACAGCATCTAATAATTTTTCCTTAATAGTTACGATAGTAACGGATGGTAACAGTAGGCGCATCTAGATGCTAGTATTTTTGAGGATAAAGTTGAGTGTTAGGCCACGCGAAAACTGAATTTGGCGCTAGTATCTCTGCCGAAGCAATAAAGCCGATTTTGTTAATTTTTATGCCTAGTTCAAATTTTGGATTTTCGCATTCATTAATTATGCTTAAAAACTCACATAGAATGTTATAGTGAAAGCACACAGTGAAGACATCCTAGTCATGTTTGCAAATTATGTTGTGATATTCTAGTGGGCGTTCACTCAGTTATGACTTGATGGAATCGTATTCTTTCAGTAATTGTTCTTAGGAGATTTTATTGTAATAAGAATATTAGCTGCTCCGTCGTGATCCAAAAAATTATTTAATGAAAACTTGAGTGGAAATGGCTCCACCGCCTATCGTTACGGGCATTTCTCCAAAAGAAGGACCACCAGGTACCAAAGTTACTTTGCGAGGAGAAAACCTTGGAAATGGACCTAATGACCTTATAGGTTTGCAGTTCTTTTTTCTATTATAATTTCCTAGAAGATTATGAGAACTTATATGTAATTCAGTCATTCTGTCGGTACGGGGGACCTTAGAGTTTCGATTATTTATGCTTCTTAGCAAAGCTGTTTAGGTCCAATATCTCCATGTGTCGCCCCATAAGATACATTTTCTCATATTTGTATAACCAAATATTGTTTTCATAAGCTTGTTTAAGTTGTCGTGCGTTCAATCCTAAAATGTTTATTATTCATTTTACTGGTGACATGGTTTTAAAGGTCTATCAATATGTGGCTGTGACTGCCTTCTTTCTGCGGAATGGAAATCACCTAACAAAATCATTGCCCGATCCGGACCCGGTAAGGGGCGAGGAGATATCATCATCACCACAGTTTCTGGTGGGAAAGGTTCATCTACTGTGCAGTTTAGAGGTAAATAGTTCGATTTTTTGCTAGTGTTTGCTCACACTACGTCCTTAGTTCAATTGACATTCGAGAGGTATTTAATATGATGGTAAAGTTTTGCTCTTTAATCACGTAATATATCTAATGTTTAACACTTTCAACTGTTTATTCTGGTTAGTGTTGGGTTGTAATCGTTAGTTTTAATATCATTCCCTTAGTTGAATTTTATTAGCATATTATATAATTTGAGCGTTGGGAGCATATAGCAAATATTAATATACATGCGATAAATTATATGTTTGAAGATTTTATATAATATTTTTATTGTAATAATTACCCTGTACTCTTTATTCGGCCAATTTTATATAGTCAATTGTGAGTTTTAAAGTATTCTGTTTGCTCTTTGTACTCTCATATAATCTTTGCAGTAAAATTTATATGGAACATTTTTCAGCTCTCATTTTTGTAAATGAACTAGTCTTTGGTTGAAACGTCTCATGGATTTAAAATGTGTATAAGAAATATAGAAGTAAAAACAATGTAAATTATACCCTGATATCTGTTAATTAATTGTTTGAATTTAACATGTAGGCTATTATGAAACCATTGGACCAATGAAAGAAAGTGCTGTGTGGGTGGAAGAAGCACCACTTCAGAGTTTAGCATGGGGAAGTAGAAGGTCTCTCTCTCCCACAACATACCAGCATGAAGATCCTTTGGGATTATCTGTGGAAGGGAATGAGTAAGTAATTACTATATGATGATTGATTGCTGTATAATTCTCATTTTATTTGCATGGTATAGCTGAAAATCATCGCCCCTATTTGTTGAAAATAGTCTTCATGTTCACGTGTGAGACAATCCAGATAATATGGTCAGCGCAAAGACTCCCATTCCCCTTGGTTGTAGACTGTTAGCCTGGCTACTTATTAATTCAAGTAGTTTCCTGATTTTTCCCAATGGTGTATCCATCAAAGCTGTATGTAGGCTGTAAGTCTGAGAATGGGATCCCTAACTCTTTCACAAAAGGCAAACTAGCTATTGTCCATATGTGACCTTGAGTCTAAACAAGTACTTCTGATTCCACTGTGTACTAATGTTCTACTAATTTAACCATAGGAAAGCCGTTTGTGCGTGGCTCTCCTCTGAGTAAGCGCTGCCTTCCCAATTTTCCGGGTTGGACTTTGCCTCAAGATCACTAATGTACTATACCTACCTGGCAATTCAGGGGCCCCTTATACATTAGTGAAATCTAAATTACTTTGATTTTATACTTCTAGAAGATTATTACCTATGTTAGAATTGATTTTCTTAATTGTCATAACTATCAGAGATCATAGGATAAGAGATTTACAAAATTTTGAGAGCTATTCTTACTTATCAAGAAATTAGATTATTATTCTCTGGCACTATTTGTGACTGCCTTTAGTTTTTTCCTTCAACAGATTATAAAGCTTTTGATACTAACATAAGTATATGCTATTGAGGATACACCCTGTATTAATTAATCAAGTGTGTTAACACTCTTTGTTTTCTTAGAAACTACCTTTTGGTCTTTATTTTAATGGATCTGTAAAATCATAATATTTTTCCATTGTTATTCGTAGTTTAAACTATTTGATTGCCTTCTACTTTTAGTTACTATTAAATGTATGTAATTCTTTTAGAAATCATTCTCTGGTCTTTAACCAGGTAGCCTCATTCCATAAGGTTGAGATTTTGAATCTGTTTTCTGCACCCACCTCCAGAATCTTCTCTGGGCTCTGCTCCCATCTCAGTGTCCTCGAGATGGGGGAGGAGTATGTGTGCAAAATGACAACCTTACTGAACGAAACCTGGTTAGAGACTAGAGAATGGTTTCTACATGCAGTTCACCACAAAAGAACTACTTCATTTGTAATTCATAATAACATCCTTGACATATATCTCATAGTTTGCTTTCATAACAAAGTAGCATTCACTATTTTGTATTATTACTCTTTTGTAGAAAAAAATTCCCAGAGGATGATCTTCACGAGCTGTTCCCTGAAGGAGCTGCAGCTGCCGCTGGTTCTGGTGTCAGCTGTGGAGATTTAACTTCTGAACACTTTATTCCTGCATGGTTTCTACTGGAGCATCATCATGCTACTTCATTTGAAGATTTAAAGGCTGGATTGTCTTTCTTGCGACGGAGAGTTGATGCACAGAAGGAAGGACAACTCTCTTTTCTCAAGGTTTGAAGGAATTTTAATTTATGGTTGAAGTATTTTTTCATCTGGTTAATTAACCTAGGAATGAAAAAATCTATATTTTATTGTTTATTGCTATTTTATCATTATTAAAAATAAGTTAAAGATCATCATTTACTTTATTGTAAAGAAATGGTTACATTTTCTCTAATTCAAGAATATAGAAAGAGCAGAATACTGTAATATTAAAAAATAACATGTAAATCCATAGTTTATTTTTTATTGTATGTCAGGAACATATGTTTTGGTTATTGATTCCTAGAAAAGAAATCAGCTTATTAACAATCATTATTTTGAAATTTGTTGAGCATTGATTTTTATACCACTCAAAACTCACCGTATTAAAATTTTCATATGCCTGGTTATTCCTTAGGTGTTATCACAATATTCCCTTTGGTTCTGTTTAATCTTCCATTTGATTTTTGTAATATGTAACAAGTTCTTTTTCTTCTAGGCAAATGTAGGAGCAGTTATGGATCAGTTAGACACTATAGTGGCCCTGAAAGAACGTTTTGAGACAGATATGAAAGAATTAGGTCCAGATCCAACAGCTAAAGCAGAGCAAGCAATAAAAGGTAACTTTTATTGTGCAAATTAACTTTTTGTTTACTGACCTAAAATTGCTGTATATAAATGAACATCATATAAACTTTAATTGATGAAGAGTGGTTTACTTTAAGTGGTTGTTTGGATTTTGTTCATTATATTTATAATTTTTCTAATTTTGATTCAAGAATCAGAAAGGCAGGCAACAGAACTCTTTAGAGAGGTCCTGGGACGAAGGGAAAAAGCTGAAGCCATAAGAAATGCACTTGGTGTCTTACAACGTCATCGGTTTTTATTTGCATTGCCCAGTACTATTGAGAGAAACATTCGTCGGGGAGAATTTGAGTTAGTCATTAATGACTATATGAGAGCAAAATCTCTCTTTGGGTCTACTGATGTACCTGTAAGTATTATTGTAAATATTAGGTATAGGTCTCAGTCCTAGTAAACTAGATCTCCTAAAATATTTCTATTGTTAGTGATCCTGGTTCTTTCCCGTTAAGGAACTTGGGTTAATTTAAAGTTTCAAAAACTTTTTAAGAATTTTTATCATAATTCTACAAACACACAACACATGCCTTAACTATGAAGTAAATTCATTCATAACTATTGTATCAGATTTAGAGGTTTAAAATCTCTTTGTCTTTGTCGACTTTCCTCGTCTCAATTACCAGTATTCCAAGAAAACAAGAAAGGACACAACACTCTTGAAGAGCACCCAATACATATTTTGAATATGATGCATTCATCTTCATGAATAGCTAATTTCTAAATATTCATTTAGAGATGCAAAATTATGATAATATAAATATTTTTGCTTTGAGTGACAATATTTTTGCAAAAGAAGTTTGTCCTGATCAAATTTATTTATGTTGCTCTTTAACGTAAGAGTATGGTCCTAGTCTTTGGAGATCCTAGAAATATGTTAAAAATAATTGTTTAAATTATTTTTTGCCATAATTGAAACTTCACATATTCCTATAGAATCATATTTAGAATTAAAATTTGACTACAAAAGTATTCCTAAAATTAAAATTATAGGAAACATCGGACTAAATAGCCCTGAAGGTCTTCAGGGACTTGGCTCAGTACTCTATATCATGTAACTTCTATCGCTCTTATGACGAAGCAATTCTAAGTACAGAGGGAGTCAGCTCATTCAGTACTCCATTGTAGCTGTTCTTTAAGTCTATAGGCCTCAATTTCCATTTTTCTTATTGTATCTCTGCTCATGTTCATGTGGTTGTTTTCCACCCAAATCTTATTGGAATATACTTTTGCCTGTTTGTGAGTTGTTTTTTTTTATCTATATTCAATCCTACTCTTTTCTGAAATACATTCTTTATCAATATTATTTTTGTTTATCTCTCTTATTAAAATCATTTTTATGTTTTCTTATCTTGTAAATGAATGGCTTTATTGATTTTTCATTTATTCTATAGTATTAATGCACAAACTGTTTAAGTTTTGCGTAACTACTAATAGTGAGGTAGGGGTATGCTGTCTTTAAATCTTGAAGATGGTAAGTTAGTTACTGAAATTCATGTTAGATATCTCATGAAGCAGGTTTATTGCTGGGTAATCCATTTATTGAATAGGAAACAGCTATCGTTTAGTGGCTTATAATTACAGCTTTAGGTGTATAATCATTCGCTCTGAGATTAAGATTAATTTATATGATTCTTTTTCAGTGTGTACAAAGGTAATAAAGTGGCTGATAATTTTATATATTTATCCTCAGGTTTTTCGCAAAGTTTTTGAAGAAGTGGATCGTCGTATAGGATCTCTCAGAGCTGCCCTTCTCAGTAGATTACAGGAAGCTATTCCAGCTCCATTAGAAGAGCAGAAAAAAATAATTAAGTAGGATTTGAATTCTTATTCAGCTTTGATTACATCTCTTATTATATATAAAGGATCATGTATATATATAAGATCTCAAGTTTTTATTTTGCCTATGTTACATCTCTCTAAGTAAAGAAAATTAGAAGTAAGTTCCCTAGTTTTTTTCAAGGTAAAAAAAAATTATTCATATGACCTATTTTCAGGTTTGATATTTATTATTTAATTACATATTAATTCATATCTTTTTATTTGAATTTTGTTTTGAAGAATAATTTCCTTGTTTTTCAAGTGAAGCTTCTATCTGGGAAACAGCTTCTTTCTTCCATTGTCCCACCATTCTCCTGCTCATCAACTCACTTCATTTTCACAGTTCTGTTTTTCTTTACTAATCTATGACCTCGTCCTTCAATTAAACTGTCTCTACCTTGTGTTTGATCAACTTCAAATGTATGGATCCCTCCATGATTGCAGTTTATGGTCTTCTGATTGCTAGGGCAGTCCCTGCCTTACATAAACATCTGTATATGTACTTCATTTGCAATAATTCTCTGAGGTGTGATTATGGGATAATCTCAGACTTCTGAGGAAGGATTTCATCAAAGCTGAATTATTGATCTATGGCCATAATCTCATCAATAGCATCAACTGATATATACTTTATGGGTTGTCATTGATCTATTCAAGAATATATATATAATGAAAAAATATTTTTTAAGGTTTTAAATAATGTTAATTTTCTGTTTTTGAAATGCAAAATGAGAAGGTTATGTTAGAAATGACTTCTCTTGCAAAAAATATGCCTATCTTTTGAAAGATTTTTCTATAAGAGTAATCAAAATTGAGATTATTTGTATGTGTCACATTTCATTTCAATGTTCCTAATTAAAGATAAACTGTAAACTTTGGTTCACTTCGACAAATTGGTCTACTGTTAATTTTCCACTGACCTGCTTTGCTTTATTATTATTGTTATTTCTATGGTTATAATTTTGTTTAAAAACCCTCCAATTACTACTAAAATAAAAATAAATGAATTTATGCTTTTTCAAAAATTATTACTGAAGAATTGATGAGGGGTCCTGCAAACTGACAGATCATGTCTTTTTCCATGACTTTTCAATCTTCAAAAACTCAATTTGGTTTAAGGGGAAACAGTAATGCGTTGTTCACTCTCTTGGTTTGGTATGAAATTATTTCTTGGTTTAAAATAAAATTACTCTGTAGTTAGGTTTCTAGTATCTTTTGCAATTTAACATCTGTTTTCATTTTTTTCCTTATACATATATATATTTCTTTTTAGGAACTTGGTGAGCCTTGAAGCTGAAGGAGATCCTGGATGGGAAACAATTCAAGCCCGGCATCAGCATCTTCTAAACCTTTTGAAGTCATGCAAGGATGATTATCTCTCTGCAGACTCCTCAGCATCTCCAGTCCCTGATAATGAAGGTAAGCATACTAATTATTGTTTGTAATGAACTATGCATTGAATATGTAATGCTTTATCTAGACAAAGAATGTCTAAAATATATCTAATTTTAATTTCCTCATTTTTTTAAATTGATTTATTACTGTTGATTTATATAGGAAATACAAGGGTTAGTCAAAAAGTAAACTAGTCTTTTTTAATAACAAAATACAAGTACATACAAATGAAAGCTTCACTTTGAACATAGTTCCATCCACCTTCAATATATTTATGCCACAGAGTTATCATTACTTTGATACTAGGGTAAAATATTCGACAGCAGTGTTTCGGCTATGATAGAATCCCTCGGTTGGAACTCTCTTAGTGATAGAAGACGTGAATATCGACGGAAGCTTTTTGATAAATTTATCTCTACCGATTTCGGGGAGGAGATAACAGATATTGTCATCCCAGTTATATTCCTACGCGACCTTCGAGAGAAAACAAAAAAGCGATACAGGGAAGTAGTTGCCAGGACAGATAGCTACTTTTGGTCATTTTTTCCACGAAGTATTAGAGAAGCAAATAGCTCTCTAGATTAGATAGGTATTTTGGTGTCTTACACCCCCTGCCACGCGCCACTGGCGGATTGCAGGGTTTAAATGTAAATGTAAAAATGTAAATGTAAATGTAAAAATGTAAATGTAAATATATCTTTTGGTTGACAGTCCAATCATTTATACAGTGCTGTTTTCACCTTGTTAAAAAGCTCTTGCCATCAAGAGCCTCCTTAAGCTGTTCGAAAGCATGATAATCTCATGCTACTAGATCAGGCAAATTAGGGATGACTAATAGAAGTGACTGAAAATTAAGATCTGTGATCATTAAATAGTCTTAATTAGGAGCTTACTTACAGTATTGTGAGGTCATGTAATAAATAATCTTTATGTGAGAATATAGCAGAATGTAAAAATATATTGTTCGGACCTTATTTAAGATCACAAATGATTCTGATGTAGGTCTTACTCTGTTTACTGTTGATCCTCTGTGCATATAATGTTCCAAAATGGACCCCTCATTGTCTCAGGATAGTGTTAGGATTACTTGGCTGGCTGATGGAGTTGTGCAAAATTATTTTGGTCACTCTTGCGACTCCACCTTTAAAATTCCGGAGCCAATCATATTCCTGCTATGATGATAAAACACTTTCACTTCATTGCTTCAACATTCTTTTCTGAATTTTAGCTGGTTTTTGCCTTTGCTTCTTAGAAATCAAATTACTTCTCATTGTTTCTAAGAGCATATACCATTTATAATAACATATGGGCTCCTACATATTTACATAACCTCCACATCTGGTCAGATTCATCAGAGTTTAGGTGATGACTAACAAAAATGCCTCGAAATATTCTGCATACTTGAACACATGTTACCACCAAGCCATGGTATATAAAACCAAATTTAAAAATTGACTAATATTAAAATTAATTTGTCTCCCTCTCATATCATTTTCAAAGCAAAGGCAATTTGCTAATTTTTCAGTAGAGATGTAAATACTGTATACAACCATGTATAAAAATACCTTTATTTTAGTAGATAATGATCAAGGGAAATATCATTCCATCATAAAAATTAACTCTGACACCAGCTATTATACCGTATTTACTCCAAAATAATCCCATTCTTTTGGGTATTATTTTCGGCTAAAAAATCAGGGTGCTCGTTAGAATCAACAGCGCACTAGGTTTGGGCAGGGCTGGCTGCATCCTTGGCTTGCCCTCTGTCAAATGTTCCACCAATGTGGGAATCTGCAAGCCCATTAAACTTTTTAAATGACCAAGTTGGTTGAAGTGTCACTTTACATTTGACTTTCCGCATAGACTACTACTAGGATTTCATATACAGTGTATACATGTGTAAATATACGTATATAGCAACGTATATGTGTATAGAAAGCATAAATATGGTGCTGTGAATGGCATGATTTCATGTCTTGTGGTGCACTTTAGATTGGCGGTCAAATGATTTATCAATTTCAGACGCTCGAATTTTAGGGTGCTCATTAGATTCGATGGGGCATTATTTTCGAGTAAATAAGGTATTAATATTGACTAATGGGAAAAACTTATTATATTTTCATATATAGAAATATATCGGTTAATTTCTGTAAGGGTAAGAATATGTTAAGATAGTTGAGCTTTATAGATAATTTTATATTAGAAAAGTACTCATATTTGTATTTAAGACCTTGGAGCATTGACTGTTAATATTTATGGAATGCCTTTGTCTAATAAAATTCACAGAATCGGGCGAGATATAGTGGAAATCCATCATTCTTTGTCTAATATATCATCAAAACTGGTAAATTGTATAAAAGCTTGATAACCTAAATAAATAATTTTCCTAGAGCTTAAGGTTGTATTTTATAGTGCAAGTTCAAATCCTATTGGCCTGAGATTATGTCATAGCATATGAACTAATAGTAAAACATGATTTTTATTTCATCTTAGAGAAAAATTTCGAAATTCTATATTCCTTCTGCTGTATCTTCCAACCTAACCTAAAATTGCCACAAAAAATGAAATCTAGGTTAATTTTATTTATTCCAATTTCAATAATCTGTTGGACCATGAAAATGTCATACTATTGTATTGTTTTGAATTTTAGCATTTAATGTAAGGTTCAGAAATTATTAATGAAATTTCATGAAATGAAACAAAATTGAATCCTGTTTTCCATCACCTGGAACTCTGAAGTCAACCTTTTAATAATGCAAAATTTTATATTATCTTTATTTCCATCCTGTTCAAGGGAAATCTTTGAGAGGAATGTCACCATCGAAGTTTGTAAAGAGCTCAAATAATGTGTCCCAAGATATACTTGTAAGTATAGTGTATTATTCACTGGCCTAGTTATTTAAAGTTATACTTATCTATTAATAAAAGTAATGATTGAATTTTATTTTAGAGTGGAGCATCAGGAGCTGGAGGGGCAGCCCCTCCTGGAGTTTTGTTTGTGGAGGCTTTGACAGATGCACTTTGGGATCACTTTCCTGATTTATGGCGCCTTGGTCAAGCATATTTTAGCGGAGAGCTTCATGTTCCATCTAATCCATCTCGTCATACAGAATTCAAGGTTATCCCTCAACAGTTTCCTTATATATATGACAGAAAGAGGATACCTGCTAAGAGGAACAAAATTTGTATATTGTAAATGGATTCATTTGGGGTAGTTTATTTGAAAAAATCTTAAACTAAATGTATCTTGGCATGATTTGATATTCTGGCAAAAATGTGTTTGCTGTCCAGCTTGAATTATTATTTAAAATCTAAATTGTTATTTACCATGAAAATAAGATATTTCAGGAAGCTGAAGTCCCTTATTTTTCTGGTTATATTCAGATGCTTCCTTTTTGTCTGTTTAGAGGAAAAGGTTTTATGTTTATATGTTTATCGCGTTAGGTTATTTCATATAATGTAATATTCATGATAAAATATTATGTAATACTATAAAATATTTTAAATAGTTATCAGCCCACAGAATTCCTGTCATTATTTCCCATTGTAAAATGCATTCTTTAACATTCATCTATAAGCAAAACTGTTATACTCACAGTCCCTTTATCAAAATATTTTCAAACTTTCTGTGATCTGTTGTAATGTGTTTTTTTGTGAAGTTAATAAAAAAACTGTAATAGAATTAATATTTGTTGGTAATAATTTAAAATGCTGAAATTTAAGCTCAACTATAAATACTTACATTCTTTTTAGGTACAAATTATAACTATTCATTGTGTATAATTCGATTTTGAGACTGTCTCTCTCTTTCTCATTTGTATCAATTTTCTCATTAAATTTATAATCAGTTCATCATTTCTCTTCGTACAAATTTTCAATAAGATGTTATTGGCTTCTAGAGTATATTGATTGTAATGGCTTTTGTTTCCTTTCTTTTCCCAGAATATGGTAATGGAGTCAGTGAGGGTTTTCTGTGATCTGTTGAGGGGTGCTCTCTTGCCTTCTACTCCTCATCCCCCTGAAAGACTGAGAAGAGGCTCCCATCACTCTACGTTGCAAAATTCTGGTGATGGAAGCAGTTCAGGGGGTTGGGTTGGTGCATGGCTTCCACACTGCATTCGCCATGTTAGGCGGCAAGCATATGAGCCATTAGTGCGTCTTGATCTTCCATCTGAAGCATTAGATATAGTTACTTCCTTATTATTTGATTTGAGGTGAGTTTTCTCTTTTATTATTGTGAAAACATTGTGTTTTTAGTAGATAGAATATTTGTTCATACATTCTGTACACAAGCTTTAACCTTATGGCAAAAAATTTCATATTTTAATGTATAATTCTGGTATCTATGGTAGCAACCTACTGCTTTTCTTTCATATAATAATTTCATTGCTGATTGTACTCCATCAGATTACTAATACCAGTTAATAAGCTTGTCTTCTTTGTTTGACATATGTTTGAGCAAAGTCAGTAATAAATGAAACTTATCATTTAATTAAAGAAAATACAGTTGGACCTTGCTAAGTTGAATTCCAAGGAACTTGGATAGAGTTCAACTTACAGAGTTTTTGAGTTCAGGAAAAGAGATCTTTACTTATATATGAAGAAGATAAGAACTTGCATACATTTTCTTGGATTTCTGAAGCATGTGTTCTGAAATGTTGCCTCAGAATAATAACCCTTGGAAAAATGCCTTGAAAAATTCAATGAAGGGAAGTTGTAGCTGAGAAGTCTTCAAGTTAAAGAGGTCTAAAATAGAATGATCTTACTGGAATTTTGCCGGGACTAAAAAGTAATTTGACTTAGGCAGGTTTTTTTTTACTTAGGAGAGTTTGACTTAGAGAGGCTGAACAGTATATTTTTATTAGCAAGTACTGGAGATGGAAACTGACAAAAACAGGATAAAAATAATTGACAATAAAAATAAAATATGATTAAAAATACCAAGTTTAACCACCTTTGTTAGGGATGTGTAACTTTGACTTTTCTGAAGGTGTTAGACCATCTGCAGATTGAGCTGGTAACACGAACGAGTCATCTAACCCACCATGTTACGTAGCTCCTCTGCTACATTAGGTCAGATGTGTAGAAAATATGTTGATCGGTTTTAGACATTAGCATAATGATTTCCCATAAGCTTATCGGATAATGACTCTGCTTATATAACACTTAAATTAACTAACTTGTTTTGTAAATTTTTCTTTCTCATTCCTTTCCCTATTCCAAAATTGCCTATATTAAATTTTCAGTGTATAATTCAGACCGAATTAGTAATAAGATTATCATAATTTAGCAAAATCGCCATGATAATCCTATTTGAATTTCTCCTAGCTTATAGAAATTTAATTTTCAGTTTCAAGCTCAAATTCAAGAAGTCAGTTTGTCTGTCATAACCATCTGTTGATATGAGTAGAAATAATTATTTAATCAAAGAGATTGAATTGCTATTAGAATCTGTATATAATGGATCTATTACTTCACAAATACTAAATTTTAAGAAACATATCTACCTTTTAAGGTGTGTATGTGTATTTTAGGCAACAAAATTGCCTAGTTTATATTTTTCTCATGTTAGTTTGGTCTGAATTATACCATTGAACCTCTTTAATTTTCAAGCCTTTGAAAATTATCCTCTGTACTTACATTTTTAACTAAATACTTTTTAATCTGTACTTTTTTCCAATCTTTTCAATTATTAGGCTTTGTAGTATGGTAACTCTTTTCCGCCAAGCAACTGAAAGTGTAAGATCTTTGCATAGAAAAGAAACATGGAGGATTGAAATGGATGAACGTCATGAAGGTATTACGGATTTGGTAAGTGATAATTGTGTGTATTTTGGATATCCTGACGTTTTTTATTATTATTTGTTTATTTACTGAACATTTTTTTGCATTTTTGATAGAATCCTGAAACTGTTATATTGTGATAAATATTTTAAGTGTTATGATTATAAGCAAAAATTCCTACAAAAATATTATTTATGGATAATTTGTGTTGCTTAGAGTTCTGTAGAATTGAGCTGTATATGTTACTGTTCTTTTATGAAGCCATAAATTGAAAGTTTGTGAAAAACATCCCGGGATGTTCGAAGTTGAAAAAAAACTTAATACTTCAGAGTAAACATAAATTTGATTGTAAGAACATGATTATAATTCATACCAAAACTGAGAGAATTCTAGCAGTCATCTCCTTGTTCTTGAAGCTATATATTTCTGACTAAGTCTCTGTATCTTTGCTGAATGTATTGTAATGATGCTAACTTTAGAATAAGAAAAAAGCTTTAGAATATTTGTTGTATTTTAGCTGCTTAAAGTCCTTAATAAACGTAAAAATGTGTTCTTCTCTGTGCAAGAATCAATCTAAGAAATTTCTTTCCTTTGATGTTTTGGGAAATAAATCTCTTTTATATCTCATTAGAACTTTACTGTGCCTCTAAAAGGTCTTGCTTTTAAGGAAAGTTTCTATTTTAAGATTACATTTATGAATAGCCACATCATTTTTATCTGCTCTTCCTCTTTAAATGATGGTGATTTAAAATCTATTGGCAGATTTATCATGACGCGACATTTTTAATAAAAAAATCCTGTAATATGAAGATAATGCTTATTTATTTTAAATTTCTTGCATGAAGCCATCACGTTTTGAAAGTAAAGTCAAGGAGGTAGTGCAGGTGGTGAAAGAGTATGCTCTTAGTGGAGAGAGAGGTGAAATTCCTTTGGCAGAAAGTGCACAAGCAAAGAAGGAACTGACAGCTCATGTTCAAGCACTCCTCTGCGCCTTTCCTCAGGTAAGGAATTACTTTAACACTCTTGAATTGGTTGTATAATTGTAAAGAACTGTTATCCCCTGGGTGGAACTCTCTTAGTGATAGAAGACTTGAATATCGATGGAAGCTTTTAGATAAATTTATCACTAGCGATTTCGGGGAGGAGATAACTGATATTGTTATCCCAGTTATATACTTACGCGACCTTCGAGAGAAAACAAAAAAGCGGTACAGGGAAGTAGTTGCCAGAACAGATAGTTACTTTTGGTAATTTTTCCTGCGAAGTATTAGAGAAGCTAATAGCTCTTCAGGTTAGACAGGGATTTCTGTGTTTTATACCCTCTACCAAGTGGATTGCAGGGTTTAAATGTAAATGTTATGAATCCTATGCCTTCGTGTAATTCAGTGTATGTTCATGTTTAACAGTAGAAATAGTTAATTACGAAGTTCTGCTCATTAAATAGTGTTTTACATAACCTATGATTGTGAAATACAGATATTATAGTGATTATTTGTAATATGATCATAAAGAACAGCATATGATTTTAATCAATACAGCTTTCCGTTAGGGATTGTATTGGTAATATTCTAGTAGTCTCTTTGGAATGGCAGTGGCAGATTCTTCAGTTCAAGGTCTCACACTGGTTTGGAGTTTCAGATCTTAAAAATACTGTTTCAAAATGCAGTAAATTAAGGATATATTGTCAGTTAAAATGTTGAAGGTTGTTCAAAAGAAATTCAAATCTTGCTTGGTGATAGGCCAGCAAAAATAGATTTGTTGCTTTTCTGGTGAATGTGATGAAGACATTTTTCTTTGGTTTCCAACTGTGTTGTAACCATAGAATTGAACATGTCTAATGTTCCGGCTGCTATCTCTGCAGCCATCTTCAATTATGAAGTCCCTTCATACCTTATTACTTAGAAAGATGTAGTATTGTTATAAGTGCTTCAACAGCTTAGGTCATTGGCTCCTACCGGGATTTGAAGCCGGGACCGCTTCCACCAAAGGCAAACGCACTGTCCACATGACTATCCGGGAGCCTTTTAGAAAGATGTCGTGTCATTTGAGGGGAGTCAACAATTCTTATATGCTGAGTTTCAAAATATGCATCTTCTGGCTCTCGAATTTTAAGCTAGCATTCCCAAATATTACCCCATATTAATTTGTCCCTAGATTTTTAATGCCAATATGAATGTTGATACTACCATACTTATTGTACTTGGGATGTTTACAAGAGGGGTTATTAATTCATGTAGATTAATTAGACTTTGCCCTCTTAATGAATTCGTTTTCATATGATAAATTATATTTTCCTGTGGTATATTCATCTTAATTTCTCTGTATTCTTTTGGTCAAACAATGGTATATAAAGTATAAATTCTCAATTCTTTCTATGATCCTTAATTCAATGACTATTTTAGAGAAGTGGAGATGAAATGTTATTTATTCTTGAACTCATTTTATTAAGTTGATACATCCAAGCATAGCTGTGTGAAAAGAATGAGTACACATTTTTAAAAAGAAACTTGTAGCTTACAAAAACTTAGCTAAATTAGCTGTAACAAACTGAAATAATGGGCCGTAGTAGTAGTAGAGTAAATATGTAGCTCAGACTCAAAGAATTTGGAGCAAATGCTGCATTCCATATTAATAAAAATAGTTGAGCCTCAGTCCTCAGTACAAGTATAAATTCATCTGACTCTGTACTTGAATAAATGATGAGCATTTAATCCAATTCATATTAATAAAACAGTGCATTTGGTATCAAATACCCCATTGCACTTGATTCTAGTTGTAAACTCAGCTATGAATTTTTATTTTTTTGTTACTGGTTGGAAGCTTATATTTATTTAAAATGCACTTATGCTTTTTAAGTACAATTATCTAAAAATGGTATGTTGTATATTCCTACATTATCGATTTGGGTTTCATCCATTATTATGTTGCTGGTTCTTAACTGTTAAATTTAGGTTATGAAAGTTTGTATAGTTGAGTCATGTAAACAAACTAATTATTAAGAATCAACTTTGAGAAACATGTTACTTGCCTTGATCATATGCTCATAATATTTCATTCCTAGCTTGCTATCAATGCAAAAACCCAGGTTGTGTTTATTTATAATGATTTGAGCAAATGCTTTGACTTCAATGATGCTCCAAGCTTTTGCTCTGTGCACTTTTGATGACTCATTAAGTTCATACAAATTTTTTTTAGATGTTTGAAATGTGTTTAAGACAACTTATACTTCTAAATGGCTGCAATATTTGTATTAAAATTTAATTTGTTGGAATTAATAGACTGAAGCATATCTAACTGAATTTCCTGTTTATTCTCTGCAAGGAAATGAGCTTATATGAAGTATATATTCTTATAAACATGTATAACATTATATACGTTCACAACAGTGGTGGAGTAGTTAGCAATGCTAACTTTGCATGCTAGTTCTCCAACTCCAAGGTCTCAGGTTCGAATCCTGGCTTTTTAGGGAATATTTGTGTGTTTGTGAGTAGTAATCATTATTTAAATGGATGTAATTGGGATCTTTCTTCCTGTTTTCCATTAGAGATGCTATTATATAAACTACATATGTAAAACTCATTTCTTTTGGTATAGTCTGTCATTGATGTAGTAAATCAAGTAAACCACGTACTTGACCTTGTGAGAACATTGGTCAACTTGTGCATGAATCTAACATTTTGTTAGTCTTTACTTGACTGAACTATTGTGACAATATTCTGTGAACAACATGAGTCGTGCATTACTACAACTACCTTGCTAGTGATATATTATTATTATTATTATTAGGGAAGTCAAGTTGTCGGTCTTGCAATCAACCTTGTGAAAATCCATCTTAATTCTTACTATAACTTTTAAATAGGCCTAAATTCCTAATTTATTCTTATGGAAAAATGTATGAGCTTGGATTCAACAATCGCATTGGTCGTGTGGTGCACAAGTTGTTTACACTCTCAAAAGTTGTGTCTATTTTGCATAAAATTTCAAAAATTCAATCAGAAAACAATAATCCATGATGAAAATGAGAATCTTTATTAATTTTTCATTCTTTTAGTGCTAGTCTCGATTTCATATGACTATTCTTCGCAGTTTAATTTTACAAAAGAAGTAAAGCATGCTACCAATAAAAATGAGTTTACATGCATTTCTTAAAGGGAAAGCTTTCCCTTGTCTGGAGCTGAATTAGAGATGATTAGGTAAATAAAAAGTAGTCCAGAGAAGACATTTAACCATCTTGGAAGCTGTCTCTCTCAAATTTTGGCAGACACACGTAAAACACACACATACTCTATTTTATATATGAGGATTATTCAGAAAGTAAGGTCTGAAATGCCACACGTTAATTGAATGTTGCGTGAATATTGAAACATGCATGTGTACTGACTCCCGGCATGCCTTGCACATTAAACAACGTCTTTTGCATTGGTATTGTTCTTCTATGACTTTGGCATAAAAAAGCTTGGGGAACGTTATGACAAACTTTTAAACAAAAATAGAAACTATGTAGAAAATGAAAGGAATTAAATAAAATAACTTTTTTGAAGAAATCTTACATGGTTTATTTTTTATAAGAAATCAGACCTTACTTTCCGAATAAGCCTCGTGTATGATTGAAATGCTTTCATTTTCTATATTGCCTCAAAGACTTTTCTTTGTGATAGAAAATCAAAGGTTAATATCTCATTTTTGCGTGAAAACCTAAAATCAGCATTTTACACCATTATTGTAGGCATTGGAACACTTAACTTTTGGCAAAGAAGCAATGCAAGGTGGAGGTCCCCATTCTCCTGCTGTTTCACAACTCATTGGATCTCCTGCAGCATATGACCCATATCGAGGAGGAGGAGACACTGGGATACACCCAGGTAAAGTCTTAGAATTCTCTTTGGTTTTTCTGAAGCTGAATCATAATTTGAGCTTTTATATTCTACATTACAAAATTAAAAATTGTTCTAGTCTTATTTAAAGGAATGACTGAGAGGCAATTTATTAAAAAAATTCTTTTCATAATTTTAAAACTGTTTCTTAATAAAAATAAATTACTCAGTATTAATAAATTAAATAATCACTTATAAATGAAAATACAGTAAATAAGTAATTTTTAACCCTAATTAACTCTCTCAACCACTTATTTCCAATACCAAGTCTGAAATGCATCAGATATGAAAGAAGCATATGTATGTATTTAACATTAAATGTGTACATTAATATTATGTGTTATAACTTTTGATTTTTGTAGGTGGAACTGCGCTTGCAAAGCATCCGCCCTCCTGGGAAACCCGCCTATTGGTGACTCTTGGTAATTGTGTTCATACTAGAACTCTTGTTTTGCCACGGTTAGCAGATCTATTTAAGAAACAATCTTATCCTGGTGCGGCTAACACTGTGCCTGGTCAGCAGTGGGGTCCACTCACTGTCTCAGCGGGAGCATTTGAATCCCTTGAGAAAAGAATATTTGAAGCTTACCTTGAAGTACGTTTATATCTCTTAATTCTTTCCTTACTCTCATATTTTACTCTCTTTATATTTATCTTTCCTATTCCTTTATCAGGCAAAGAGTGATCCATTGGTGGGCACAATTGAACCTTCAATGTATTTGGGTCACTTTGATTGGGGAGAACCTTTTCCTATGCCAACTGATGTACGACCATATGCCAAGGAAGCCATAGGAAATATGATTGGAGTTCATGCTGAGGTAATTATCTATATTTTAGCAAAATAAGCAGATTATTAACTCATTTTAGTGTAGATCATCATTAGAATTTTTGTGATTTTGACTTTTCATTTGAGAATTCACTCATAAATGATTTTGTATTGAACTAGTTATAATTAGTGATACCATACCCTGTAATGGTTTGAAAATTTTTGATAATGTAGTTGTTGGCTTCTAAATTTTTCCATTAAGCTATTTAATAATAGCCCAGCACTGCAAGGCCCTTTTGCAGTAATACTTGATCCTTTATTTTTAGTTGTTATTGTATTACTCTTTGGTAATACCTTTATAAGCTGTGTCAACAACATTCAAACTCGGAAACCTTCAAATGAATTTTCCCAATTCAAAATAATAAAAATCTATTCCCCGACTTTAAATTGTGCTCATATATTTAAAATTTAATATCAGGATTATGAATTAAATTTGAAAATGATCAATTAAGAAGGTGAAACACCTTCAGCTTAGGATTTCAAATAGCAGTTTCTCTGAAGTGCTTCATATACTGAAAGGAAATTCCCACCTATGGGAGACGCTTTTACTCACTTACAAAAAGTTCCTTTTGGGAATGATTGTGAGATGACGGAAGAACTTAAATTTTGGAGGGATATTTCCTCATTTCAAATGTCAGATAATGTGTAGTAGTCATGCATCATAACATAAAACGAGTTAAATAATGATCTCATCGTATTTATTATAATATTTAGAACAAGTTCAATTGTCTATGACCCATCATGAGACTCGGCTGAAATGTGATGATTCACTGGTTAACATAGGTGATAAATAAAAAAAAAATTCATTGTAATTCATTTGATATCAGACTAAGTTGATTAATCTCTTAGCCTTATTTATCATTTAACAACTTTTTTACTCTTTGATAAATCCCCAACTATTTATATTGGATAAATTCAAAGGAGAATTTTCTTGCTGTCTTTGTTGATTCTTTAAGGAAACTCTAATACTTGGCCTTTGTATTAGTTTTACATATACTGGGTGTCTTAAAAAGTAGTGACAATCAGAAGTACAGAGGTAGCCATCCCCTCATGGGCTACCCAAATCTCTCCACTTAAGGTGTCCACTTTATAATCTTTTTTTTTGAATAGTGAATTTTTTGCATTCTTTGAAAAAACCGTGAATTTCTGGACATGGACATTGATTTCTATAAATCTAATCAATTTTCCTTTACATTACAGACTTAGGTTTTACTTTGTGGTATTCAATCAAACAAAATAGCCTTCATGATATAATTTTTACTGAACCACAAGAAAAGATACAACATGACCAATTTTTTCTATTAAATCCACATCTTCTGGTCAAAGTAGCTTTACTATGACGCATTTCTACAAAAATTTGATTTTGTTGTATCTTTTCTTGTGGTTCAGTAAAAATTATATCATGAAGCCATTTTTGATTTGTATTTAATTTGCATGATGTTAATCTGGCATTGTTTTTATTTGATTTATCTAGGTTCATAGAGTGTCTCCATTATTAGTGCAACGGGTGCTATCTCAGATTACTGAGACTGTTGCTGAAGAGTTGGCTCGCCTTCTGTTGTGTGTTTCGCATTTTAGTAGAGAGGGAGGTCTCCAAGCAAGAGCTGATGTCCGTGCTGTTCAAGAAGCTCTTGGACCTTATGTATCTCTAACAGCTTGGTAAGTGAAACCTAGGCTTACGAGAATTATTTAATTTTTCTCTCCTATAGCTAATTATTTGCTGTATTGAGCATTTGTCTGACTGATTGAAATTTGGGAATTATGAGCAATTAGTCTAATAGTGAATTCGTCTGTATTTTTATTGATACTTAAACATTGTTTTTATTTTGGTATAATATTTAATTTATGATAGTGTTGTTATTAAATTTTCAGTGGATTCTTCAACGAAGCCATAGATGCTCTTCCTCCACTGAAGGATGAAGAGGATAAGAGGTAAGCCTTCATAAAATTAATTAACATTGACCTTTATTGCTGACTTTTGTCTGTCTATATTTTTTTAATAAATACTTTTCTTGCTCTTGTTGCAAAATTTTAGTAAAATTTGCTTTGATTAGTTTGAGTAGTTAGGTGTATTTATCAATTGCCTCAGAAGTTGCTAAGGCCAGAATTTTGTTGCACTGGGGAAAGTCCAGCCTATTTTCTATTCTTCTCCCAAGTTGATATATGTTGACACATATGGCATTTTAAATTTTGAATAAGCTATAATTTTGTCTAGCTTATATACTTATGCATTTTCTGTAAAATTAAAATTCACCCTTTACTCGAGAGAAGTATTTATATTCAGTTGAATGATTAAATTATTTAAGGTGTTAGTAATAATAAAAAAATCAGTTGTAATGATGATAAAGGTCAATATACTTAAACAAACTCTAGTATATATTCATTAAATACATCTGAATAACTTCTATTCCACACTGCACCTTATAAATTGTTGAATTTCAAAAATAAACCAAAAGTAGGGAGGAAATTTTGAAATAAAAGTTTAGGAATCCATCTATGCACTAGTATATGCTGTTGATTCAGCTGCAGGGATGGAGTGATGATCAGTTAGCCCTCTTACATTTTAAAAAGATAAATGTTTTTTATTTTGATATTTTTAAAACTAAACTTTCAATTTAATCTCGAGAAAAGTTATTGAAAATTATGAAGAAATGTAAGTATATGTTCTATGTGCTTTTCTGATCAACAGATGTTCAGTGATATTTTGATACCCTTTGAATTTGGCAACTTTTACATGGCGGTATTTAGTGCCTCATTCCTGTTAATAGGTTTGGTATGAATGAGAGCTTTGATCTCTTTACAGAAGAGTGGAGTCACTGCTAGCCAACTTCCGAGCACGGATGAGACTCCAGTTGATATGCTTTGGTGTTGGTGGATCCCAAGGGACAGGTATTGGCAAAAGTATCTGATAGCATGAGGGGAACAGGGAGTCGAGGGTTTCTAGCTGCAGTAATAAGGGTGAAAGAGAAGGATCTATGGACAAATCTGGATATTCTGTAGGAAACTCAGCACAAAGTAAAGTGACTAATGATGAGGATGGCAGCAGGCAGTCAGCAGATAAAAATGCTCGACCTCTTGTTCTTTGGGAGACATCAGTTTGAGGAGTTGTATGATCACAGGAGTTCTTTTTTTGTTATTAGCATTTAAGATCTATTGCTTTAACTCATTTACTGGGAAACTTCCACAAAATAACTTCATATCTCAATACATTGTGAAGTTAGGCAAGTACTCTCTGATATTGTTTCAGCATCTTGCAAACTATGGAAAGAGGTATAATTTTTTATGCAGCCTTTATTTCCTTACCTCTGAATTTTGACATAAAGATTAATGAAAGCATTTGCTGATATCATATGGCACACATCCATACAGGACTCAAGTCTTGCTGTACTGATAGAAAAGATGGGTGTTTCTCATTGCCTTCATTAAAGGTCTCACAGATGGTGTGAAAGTGAGATACCAATATTCAAGGGACCTTGTTTTGAACTGGCTGTTAATAAAGACAAATAATATTTATTAATTGAGGAAAACAATAGATAAAATTTTTGTTGGAAAACATTATCATTGTATGTGAACCTAGTAAAGGCTGTGATATGATTAACCATTCTCAGTATCCCAGTATGCGTGATTGTATATTTATTCATGCTTTTTGTGTTTGTGTCTCCGAATTGAAGTGTGTGAATGTTATAATTTGACTTGTGAAAGTCTGTATATGAATCATTGTAGGGCTTTGTATGCAGTATGTTAATAACAGGATCATGCTATTTATATAATTGTTATTAATAATCAAACAAATCAACAAGAGCTGGGATAGTAACTTTTTTTACTATCAGTAAGTCTTTCTTTAAAGAAGTGCAACATATTCTTTTGCCTGGCTATCATTTAGAGTATGTAACTAAATATTGTTCTGAAGCATATAATGCTTTAATAGTCATCATGGTAACTGTTGGGAGACTTGAAAGTATATATTTCTGCATCAAAATATTAAGAATTAATGTTGAATTTTACCATTTCTATCAAATAGTTTAAAACTGTAAAGTAAAAATTGCTTTTAATTACTTTCTGAAGACATCAAGTTTTGTTTTTTAATGTTTACTCAAGGTGCTCTGGAATGACCCAATGAAGATGTCTTATACTCCTACAGAAAAATCCCATTAAGATTATCTATTAAGAAATACAGGTTTACTTTCTGGATGATCAACTTAACTGGAAATCGTTCAAAATTATTTAATTTTGGACCTTATTTGTTGGAAGCAATAAGACATATCACTTGCAAATTGATATTTTTATGGACCTAAGTATGGAAATGTGTAGAACTTCAGGGTGAAGACGAATTGCCTTATAGTTAATGAGGTTGCACTGAAACTTTGAAAATTATCATTTATGTCATAATTTTATAATGCAAAACTGGATTTCAAAATGCTGATATGCAAACTTCATGATTGTTGAGATTGTAGTGATGAAATATTGTACATTTTCAGTGCATACCTTCTTTTAATTAACATGTTGGGGAATATTATGGTTAGGTATTCATAGATCATTTTGGGATGCCCTGTGAAGTCCTTGCTAAGTTAATTTTATAGGATTCATAGGATGTTTGACAGCATAAGCTTCATTTGATATGGAGTATTTTTTTTCAATGCCTTTCATTGCAAGCAATTTGTAACTCAAAACTATTTCAAAGTATAACACATTTTCTCTTTAACTCCATCAGTTAAAAAAAATGCAATCTTAAAAAATATTTTCAAATTTGTTTGCAATTATGTTTTTCTCTTATTGCAAGTGATGAGATGCTTTTTAAATACACACATTTTTTTATTAAGTTTGGTATGTCCATGGAAAAATGCCCTAATAAGAATATTTTCTAAAAATTTTGTAATTTTATTTTATTAAAAATTGTAAAGATTGTTTGATTCAGCTTCAGAAAATCAGTGATTAATTTTAGCTGAGTATTCAAGGTTTGGTTATCATATATCTGAAAGTTCAAATCATTTTTTCAATTTACATTCCATTTATAGATAAAATTGTCTATATTATTGAATACCAGATACCTTAACTCTTTAACCAAACATTTTGGAGATAATCTTATATTCATTCTTTTCCTCTAATATTTTTGATCATTCATAAGAACTGTAATATTTTGTGAATGTTTATGATTCCACCATACCCTTAGTAATATAAAAAAAGGGAAATTAAAATATTATATTAGGTTTATTGTTTTTTTTTGCTTAGGAAAAATGACGTTGACCTGGAATCAAATTCCTAATTAATTATCAAGTTAAAGGGTTATTTTAATAGGTTTATAATTTAGGGTCCTCGTTCTGAAACAGTATGGAAAAGGTTACTTCTAGAGTGGCTGGTTGTTTTTCCTTTGTGCCCTGCCTACTATAAAAAGGAAAATTATGGAATATCATGAAAATTGTTCAATTTGATGCAGTTTTTATTGTAACCTTTGTTATCCAATTGATCGCCATAACATTTAAAAGAGAACTTTCCTTAGTTGATGGTTTAATCATCAACAAATCAAGATCTTTGAAATTATGTGATTAATCTTTAATCTACTTTAGGTTATGAATTTAAAATTCATATAAAATATTTGTCTTTTAAATTCTTTTAAATGTGTTTATTAACTTTGCGAGAGGTTATTTTTCTTATGCATTAATTGATAAATGGAAATGTACATCTTGTTTCATTTGAATTTTCAAATTAGCTTCTAAAGGTGCTCAGTTGATAAAACTAGGTCAATATATTCTGTTAATTAATTCAGAAAATGTTGTTTTGTTTATAATTCATATATTAATGCACCTTTATTACATATAATTCATCAAAAAAAGCCTCTATTTAAGTAATGGTTTTCCGAGACTTAGCTGATTGTTCTTAGCTCCAGCCTTCCTTTCTTTTTATTTCAAATCACTCTCTCTGCCTGATTCTATTGTGTCAATTTATGCTGAGTATACATAAGAATGTTTGGGAATATAAATAAGAAGTCAGTTGTACAATACTCTGTGAGCCTAATCAATGTTTTACTTTTAGGCAGTATTAAAACAATCATTGGTTATTGTCATCTCAATATATTACTAGAATATTTTGGGAAAATGAAGATATTTTCCCGATTTCGTAATATATATGCTTGAGTGTGGTTTTCCTTTTCTACAAGCCTTGTTAATCTTTGTTGTAATTGGAAAAACTTTCATTGAGAGTGAAAACTTTTCCAGATTGAGTTAACATCATAATTATATTTTCTTTGTATGGGTATTTAATTTCTAATTGTAAATGTTAATAGAAATTGGAGAGTAAGAAATAATTTATATTACCAAAATTGGAAGGAAAAAATAAATTCTTAATTAAATTTCTACGAAGGAAGTGAGTAAAATACTGAGTGTATTATTAAACTATGCTATCTCATAAAATACCAAAATATCATCAGTAGATTTTCTTTGCAACCTTATGTATCTGTATTTTGGTTTAAGAGCCAATATGTATTTATTATTGGAAAATTTATTTACCGTAGTAAACATTTCTCTTTTTTCGGTATATTATATTCTCATATTCAGTTTCTTTTGATAAAATGTTGAAAAATGAAGGATATTATTAATTTTTATTGGTAAAAGACAATGAATTGATTACTTATAAGTAATCACTGGTTGCTATGATATTAAAAAAATATTAAGGATTTTTTTACTTTCACTTGTATCACTCTTAAGTTGTACTTATATTGTGTGGAAAAAAATATTGAAAATATGCAAATGACAGGTACTATTGTGATTTTCTTTCCTATGTTCATCCATCAATAGAGGTATGCTTCCATTAACTATATTTTTTATCTCTTATTTTCTAAAATGTTTAATCTGTAAAGGTATGTAAGGAATATGTATTCATACTATGTATGTAGGCATATATTGCTGTTGAAACTTTTGTTTTTACAATATAATAATTATTGTTGAGTAAGTGTAATTTAATCATATCCAAAACCTCACCTATAATAAATAACATATATATTTTGCTTTGAAAATGATAAACCACATCAGTAAATTTTACACTCCTGTTGTCACCTAATATCCTTGACATTAACTTTCCTTCTTATAGAAGTCATTAAAGAGAATCAGCAGAAAATATGAACAATCGTTGGAATGAAAATGACTGGTGGAACAATTCAATGATCAAGAACAATATTATGTGGTCAATGACGTGTCAACCTAATCTTTGACAAAAATAGGAATGAATTGGATTGTATTGTTGGGGATCCATCCTACGACGAAATATCAGTAGAAATTAAAATACATAAGGTACACGTTTCTTTATTAATACAGACTATATAGTACACAGTTATAGGAACCTTCTAATATTGAAACAACTTGGCTGTAAAAGGAATGATGCTCCCTGAACTATTGTTTTAGCTCATGTTACAGTACAGTTACAATACAGTATACAATACAGTTTTAGCTCATGTTAATAATTAAAATCATACTCCTCAATTTGACGAATACGATGCTGCCTCTGTTCTTCCATATACTCCTTACTACTGCATAGTACTTCTTATCTTTTTTAATAGTACTTTTTACTCTACTATTCTTTGAAGTACTTCCTCTTTTCTACCTTTTTGAAAAAAATATTTGTTTTCTTCACAGAAACAGTTAATGAATCCAGTATATTTGTGAGTCCAATTAAGATATATGTTTGTTTTACTTTTACAATAATAGTAGAATATCTAATTTATTATGTTTTTAGCTGGAGAAATTGTTCATATTTTCACAAATTTTAATTCCTCTAACCTTTTTAGACATTTATTTATAATTATATGGAAATTTTTCCCTCTTCTGTTTATAATGGATTAAGAAAATTGGAATGAGTAGTGTGCACTTCCTGTTGGAAAACTTTTGTTCATGGCTCCTGACTCTGAGTTTTGTCCAAGGTTTTCTGTAAACCGCATTTAATTTCACTTTTTATTGAAGATCACTTGGTAGGGGGAGCATCTGGTTCAGTTGAAGGTAGGGCTGTTAGGGTATGGGTCCATTCAATTCAGGACAGCTTTAGGATGGTGGTATTTATTGATTGTTATTCTTAAGTCGTAATCCCAGTTTGTGCAAAGATGAGCTATTTTGAATATGCTTTAGTTTTGAGTTGAATCTTTTGTTTATATATGCTAAGGTTGTGCAGAAAAATGCTATTTTACGGTGATTTTATCTTAGAAGTACTAGTATGATATTGAATATTCAGGATCCCCTTGATGGTTTTGCTTTTGAACCTATACAGTCTCTAAAGATGTGGTTTGTATGTATGATGCCAGATAGTTGATGCATAGGTGAGAATTGGCTATATTATAGTTAAGTAAGTTTGGAGTTTTGTGTTATGATTTTACTGAGATCTATTTAATAATATTCCAGATAAGGCAAATTTAGTTCTTGTTGCCATTTGAATGCCGTTTTCGATGTTGTTTTTCCATTTGAAGTTTTCATCAAGTAATATTCCTAAAAAATTCTCTGATGTCATTCAGTAGAATTAACAGTAATTAATCAATAAATAGTAATAAATTAATGAATCTGTTAATTTGACCAAATTATGTGTGAGAAATTTTTAGGGGAACTATATTTAATTTATCTGTCCAGTTTCATATGAGGCGTGGATGGACCTGAACCTGTAGATCGGCTAGATTTGGGTCCTTTTGAACTGCTTGCTATTATGGTATGTTCAGCTTATAAGAGAAGTATAGAGTATTGAGATGGCAAGGAATGTTGATGTTGGTATATACTGAATAGAGTTTGGGAAAGTATTGTTCTTTGTGGCACTCTTGCTTTGAAGGGGGGTACTAGAGACTTTTTGGTATTGATGTTAGTGATGGACCTATTCCTTAGATTAGGGATTTTGTAATTTAATTATGTTGTCCAGACTTAGTCAATCACTCTTTCTACATAAAAAACGTGTCTATTGTTAATTTATTTGTGATTAAATCCTTTCTTTATTAATTCCTCAAAATGAAGAATTTGATGAGTTTGTAAAAGGGGAGGATTAACTTACTTATCCACAAATAAAAACTAAAGGACGATTTTTATAGTTATTAGATTAAATTAGTTATCGTTTATTAACGTAGATGATACGATAGTTGAGGCATAAAAAAGGCCCCAAATATTCGAGATCTTCTTTTAGTATATAGAAACAAAAAAATTAATCGCCAGATGCAATAAAATAAAATCCGTTGATTTGAAAAATTACGAATTGGACATAATTCCGTATATGCTTTACAGTATTACTATTGCTGATCTACACTAAATTCATATGCCGTTATTGTTTGGGTGTCGTCTTACGCTAAATCTATAAAACTGACGAAAATTTAGACATTGTCTTCTCTGAAGGTCGTTTTATCTGCGGAAATATACGGTAATTAAATCAAAAGGTGCTGCACTGCACACTTCACTGCTGTTTATGAAAATTGTAACATCCAGAAGGAATGGTCTGAATCACTTCCAAATCGGTCGTTGTGTAGAATTGTGGAACTGTGGATAAGTGATTAAGATTGCAGTGAGGTTTGCACGAAGACAAAGCAGTGCCCTTCTTAGCGTGACAGGTAACGTCAGTGTCACGCCACGCTCAGTCAGTTCAGAGTCGTCAAAGTGGTAACGTGCAATCAATTGCCAGGATACCTCTTCAAAGTCAAAGGGCGCAATATCAACATGTAAGTTCGAACGGGGCAGAATGATCGTCTCCTTGAAATAGGTTTGTCATACCGTGGTATTGCGGCTTACGTAGGGCACATTGTTATGATAGCTATGCGGGTGTGAACCAGTGGATAGCTGAGGATCGTACACAGCGACGAGTGGGTACTGGAACACGCAATTTGACCACTGCGCGGGATGACCGCTATATTGTCTGCATGTTGCCGGCTTCCACTGAACGTAAACCACATACATAGCTGACTGCGATGGGCACCTGAACTGGCATGCTGATTGGAAAAATTAGGTGTTTTCGGACGAGTCCCACATCAACTTGTCTAATTGTGATGGCCGCGAAGATGTTAGAAGCTATTGTGGTGACTGCAATCGGGGAGACTGCATTGTTGAACGGCGTAGCGGACAGACGCGAAGTGTATATGATTGGGACCCATTGGATACAGCATGCGATCCTGTCTGAGGGCAATATGGATAGCAAGCACGCCAATTTTAGAGACCAAGGCACTGCCCTTACAGTCGGAAGTTTCAGATGCTTTTTTTTAGCTAGACAATACCCGTCCACTGGTGGCAAGAAATGATAAAGCCCCCTTCAAAGAACGAAGGATATCACTGCTTCCCTGGCCTCCACGTTCACCTGACATGGCCCCCATCGAACATGTATGGGATATGGTCGGTCGGCAACTTCTTCGCTGTGGTCCTCCTGAAACCACCGTGGGTGATTGGTGGATGCGCCAGCAGACAGCATGAATGAATGTGTTCCTCAGCTACGTATCCAGGATCTCATTGATTCCAATGCCACGATGTCTAGCGGCTCTGATTATAGGAGATGAAGACTTGACACCTGAAATTCTTACGGTCAGAATGCATTTAATATTCCGTAGTTCTAATCATTTGTGTATTGTCATATCCATAATCAGTGGAAAAGTAGTTATTGAAATTTTTACTTACAGCAGTATAGTTAATGGTGGCAGTTTATTACTGTAATTACCTTCAGTAAGCGTAGATTTAAAGGGGGCTAAGAACCTTTTCTGCCGCAATTTTTTAGTACAATATTTTCAAATTTTAAGTACACCTCATGCCTTTCCTCTCTGATTAATAGGAACATTATAGGCACTATGACAAATTTTATTTTATCTTGAATTGCAATTCATGAATAATATCTGCATTTGAATAGATATTTAGAAGGTATTTTGGAAATATTTACGTTATTTATCGGCATAAAAACTAGCATCATCGTATGACACGCGAGAAGATACTTTGAATAAAGAAACTAAAATTAAAAATTAGAATGATCAGGGCGCAACACACTACCAAGCAGCGACCTCGAAAGCTAGTCATTACCATTTTTTTTAAGTAAAAGGTGATTAGCAAAGGGAAAAATCTCTTTTTTATAGCAAAGATTGATTTCAAATGGAAAGATATCTGTGCCGCTTATTGCCACGCACCTGGTTGAGTGTTAACATATAATTAGGTTATCAGATGTTTGCTTCTCTATGCTTCTTGTTTCCAAAGTTGAAAGTAAATATTAGATATTTAATCATGAAACTTATTTTATATAAATAATCGGGAAAATTCGATGTTAGAATATCTGAACTGCGTTTCCTAAATCTGGTGGATTCCTAGTTTTAAAAGTAGGCTCAGTATAGTGATCCCTTGGGGTATCAAATCTAGTATGGCTGTCACCAAAAGTGGCGAATGCATTATCAACTCAGTTGTTCATGGGCCTTTGAAACTGATTCGTAATAAGGATTTTGATTAGGGTTTTGATCAGGGCCGGATTAACCCTCAACGGGGCCCTAGGCAACCATCAATTTTGGGGCCCTTTTTTCACGTCCGTTCCATTCTTTTTTCGATTAAAATAAAAACTTATAGCTTTCATAAAAATTTTCAGTTGTGATTATATTTTCATTTAATTCTTTGGAATTTTATGTTTGTAAGAAAAATTTCAAAGATTTTTTCAGTTTTCGGTGGCGCCCTAAAATCGAGGGCCCCAGGCAACTGCCTATTCTGCCTATTGGTTAATCCGGCCCTGGTTTTGATGATCATAAGATTCTTTACTTTTTCAAATATCTGCAAAGTATAACTTTCAATTTGCATTTCCATCTTTTTGCTTTGGGCGTATGCCTTAGTTGCCCAACCTCCTGCAATCGTTCAGAGATTTTAAATTACAGGCTCTTATACCCTTGTCACTAAAGTTCTCTTTGTTGATAATGAAATTTAAAATATTGAAATATTTTTTCTTTAAAAGTATTGAGAGATGGGTACCCTTGTTGTTTATATTAAAGGGTGGGCATGAAGACTGTCATTGAGAATATCTTTCGTGGAGATAAACTTACAACTTGTTAGAATTCTTTTGTACTTTTTGATGTTCGATATATTTTTCTGAAGATTACGAAATTTTGTGAGAAATGATTAGAATGTTTTATATGAATCGATGTAAGATAGAAAGTTTTACATTCTTATGGCTTGAAATTTAGACTGCCGTGGTAATCTCAAATAGAAGAATAAAGGCCTCCACTTATTTTTTTCAATGACGGGAGAGTGCTCTTTTTTGCTATCCTCTGAAGAAGTCTAATGGTCGTACTAGAATCTTGAAATACTCTTTTAAGACTGGTATGGTATTTGAACAATATTGGCCTGCCTGTTAATCGAACCCAGATCTGCCAATATTCGGGCAGGCATTCCACTGCCTTATTATTTATTGCAGGGTTCTCACTGTAGAATTAATTACCAACGACCACTTTAGTCTTGCACCTGATCAAGTGATACCAGCGGTCGAGCTACTGTCAGTAGTCCACGGCTACTCCCGGAACGAGTCGTATACAGGTCAAACTTAGAAATTCGACATGTCAAAGTTTGCAAGACCGTGTCAGTCGAGTTGCTTTCGCGTACTGAAGCAGACGAAAGGGCGAAAAGATGTTTTATAAAATGAATCGCGTTTACAAATGAAGAAGTTCGTTGGAATGTTTCGCGAAAATAAATGTCTGTAAAATATGAATATTTCCGAAATCCGAAAACGTCCGAAAATTAACAAACGATCGAGATTTCCTCCCGTAACTCCACCATTTTGATACTCTTCACTCGACTGACTATGCTGATTAGACAATATCCTGTGAAAAACGTCAGTCGTGCAAGATCATAGCGTACTTGCTAGTCGTGCAATCGATTCTTCAATATTCATTTGTGCTTATTCCTGGGTTTCTAGTTGCACGGCTTTGCTTGATAAATTATCACCTTCCCTTATCCTCACTGCGTTTTATTTAATGTCCAGGGTTTTGACAGACCGTTTTAAAATGAATATATTTTAGGCAATATTCTTGATTTGGCACTGTTTGATCCTGAGGGAGAGTGATCGCTCTCACCCCATTGATAAATTTGTAAGACCAACGATTTTCGGGGGGTATGGCTAAGAACTGGAACTGAAATCGATCACTGTACATAAAAAGCATTTACCACAAAGAGTATTTTAAATGTTAACTGGAGATGAGTTTATTAGGAAAGAGTATTAAATAGTAAATAAATGAAAGGGATAGTAGGATTGAGAAATCATCTAAAATACGTGTATGTCATTTAAAATATCTGTCTAAAATGCCTTTGTAACGCCAGTTTTGTTCCATTATTTTGGAGACTATCTTGTTAAAGACATCTAGACTTTGATGATAATCGAGCACTTTTGTGATTGTGTTATTTTCACTTCGTTGAATATATACCACCAATTCATGAGAGATTTAAATCGGTTAGAACAAGGTGCACACTATTCTAGCTGTAAATAACATTTAGCCACTCCCTGTAGTGAATGCTATGCGTCCAAATTGCCCGCTATCTGAAACCAGCCTTATGTTTAGGGAAGTTTTTTGTTCTTCTTTAGAGGAAAATGTAAAATTATCATTAAAATATGACTTGATGTATGAAGGAATTTATACCTAACCGTTCAATAATTCCCGATCCGTTTCTTCCGTGCACGAGTCTTTGCCTTCGGTAACAATTTTATCATCACTGCCTATTTTTCTTTTAATATACCTCTTTATACTGCTACAACGAGGCCTCATTTAACAACTTATAGTGATCTTCCCTATTCATAAATATTTTTCTCGAGTTTGTTAAAAATATTTCCCTGGTTTATTTTACTCCGTAGATACATTAATTTCATTATTTTATATTTTTGATAATTCATATGAACGTTCATATTTTTTGACCGAAGAGATCGATTTTAAGAAAAAATATCAATATCAAGTCGTTTTTTTTCAAGTCAAGAAAACACAAAAATCTGTAATGAGAAATGACCACGGTGATTCTGAATATTCTGCTATGATAGCTCAAATTGACTGGAGCAGTGACCCGGCAATTGGAAGATCCGGGTTCAAGTCCCAGTCTTGTCAGAATTATTTCATGTCCGTTTCTCCTTGGGAATAAAACCCGGCGCACGTCTTATCGTGCAATGACATCTTTATCCCTTTCAAAGTTGTAATTGCCAAATTATTATTTTCAAATTTTTTACAAATTTGGAGGAATGACCGTAGAATAACATTTAGTTTGATCGGACTGTGTATGGATTTTAGTTAGGTGAGCATGTGATCCTTCGTTATAACAATCGGACCGATACAGCATACACAGTTTTTTACAGTTCAGTGCAGTAAAATATGCAGCTTCGAAGCATACAATTAAACCGATAAAACCATTAAACTGGAAAACCATAAACTGGGAAATAAACCTTCACTGTTACGGTTTTAGCCAAAATAGGCAAGGCATTCTAGAAAACATAGATGGATTCAAGGGGGTTCCCTTTCTAGAAAGTTCAAGATAGATTTCAGGAAACTTATTCGGGAAAATTATCTTTAGATCTTAATGTGACGAAAGTAAAAATAACTTGTGAATTAAATGTGGTCAATCTTAGTCGGTAAATATAAATCGAATTGTAATGTTTATATTTCATCAGGTTCAAATAGTAAGAGGGAGTGTTAAACCCCATCTGGATTTTTCGAAGTGGAGGGATTGTACCCTTTAGCCCCCCTCCCGCGCCATCGGTTGTGGAACATCAATCCCTAATCTCAAACGTAAAATTACCTCTTGCCTATTCATTGGCCACGTTTTTTGGAATCGTCCACTTATTCCCATACTCCGCTAAACGGATCACCAACACCAAGGCAGATTCCTCAGCTCTTCTCCGTTTCATTCATCGAGATTTCTTCGGTGGCTCGCGTTTTTACTCCTAATTTCATTCCCGTCCCCTCTCAATCATCACCCGCTTGACATATTACTCCCTCAAATCCCATTTATCCTCCCTTTCATCCCTCCATACTTATTCTCAAAGTAACATCTGGGAGCGGCTGCCGCGCTCGCTTCCGAGAGAAATGGGAAGATGTCGGGTTTAGATCAAACAAGTGGAGGGGCGGAGGAAACTTCAGTGCGGTGACGCGGGTAAGGAGAGGAATGGAAGAGGATAAAGTAAAGAAAAAAGATGGAGAGAGAGGGGTAGGACCGCCTTTCATCTCTTTAATCACAAAGCCATGGGGACTAATTGCCGAAAACAGTCCTTTGTCGGGTGGGATATGCCGTCTAGAGGGAGGGTTGACTCGGTGCGTAGTCCCGACTCCTTTTTTTCCCTCCCCGACTCCTCTTTTTTACTTTCCAAACGGTCGTAGCTGTGAGTGCAGTTCGGTTTAGGGGACGCAGGTCTCATCGTTAAGTAATGCGGTTTCCCGTAGACGGAAGTAAGAACGGGTTGAGATGGATTGAGATCTTAAGCGGCGAAAAAGGAGAGGTTATGTTCACAAAGGACGAAAGTGGGAGGGGTCGGGAGGATGTGAAAGCGGAGATAGAAGAGGTCTTTTGAGTGGGGAAATAAGGGAGTTTTAATGTTTAAAACGAAAGTGCTCCTATCAGGTCCTCTGGATTGGAGGAAGGGATACCCTTTGAAGGATGAACGGGATGGGTCTTCCCTGTATATGCTTAGTAATCTCGCTTTGTCGCCTTACGGATATGGCGATCGAACGGTGACTTATATTAAGCTGTCAAGACCTTCGATTTTCCGGAAAAAGTTTGCTCGAAGTAATATAGAGCAGTTGTTAAAAATCCGTAAGTTTCAGTTCAACTAGCGGTTGCAGATTACTGCTAAATTAAGCAATTCAATTCTACAGTGAGATGAAACATTTGCTTCCAACCCAGCAACTATTTTAAGTTTGACAAAATGCTTGTCTTTTTCTAATCCTTTACCATACGTTATACAGATCACGCTAATGTCTTTATTATATTCGACCATTAATCTAATCGTCATTACAATAATCTTTAATCTAAAATACTTAAAATTACTTATTTTCGTATATGGTTTTAAAACATTTTGCAAGATCCAGGTAATTGAAGCAATATTTTATGCATTTGGCCGTTATAGAGAATTTTTGTATTTTTAAAATCTTGGTCTATAATTTCCTCGGTCATAATTATTCAATTGAATTAAATGAAATTAATATTTTTAATAGGCTCGGAGAAAGGATTAATGAAGAACAATGCTTGATTTAATTACCTTTTTATTCCCAATTTTAAATGTTGAAAAAATAAAAAGTGACAAAACGTGTTCTTTTTTCGATAGAAATGATATGGATTATGTAAAATTAAGATAATTCTAGGTAAATGCAGTGAGAATACAATAATCTTGTTTAAATAATTAGTGATTTGGTGTAGAAAGTCTAAGTTCATTCCAAATTTATGAAACAATTGAAATTTATGAATTGGTATTTGGTTTTAGGGATTTCTGAATTTTTGGATCTTGGTGGAATTTCATTATAGAAGAATACTTACTATTAATACTTATACAGCGTTTTGTATGTACTAGAGTCGATTGTAATAATTAATTTATTTTGGAAAATTTTCTGTATTCAAACATTCATCTGAGAGCCCTTAATACATTGTGATGCACTGTGATATTTTGGGTAAATTCAAACTTTGACGTTTTTAGATCTTGGAACTGTACGTTCCCCACGCACTTCGATTTTCTTCTTAAAATGTCCTCTGTAATAATTTAATTAATGTATTCTCGTTCAGAGGGACGTATTAAGGCAGGGCCCATCCCGCGCACCAAATTATGAATGTAGTCCACAATTAGAAGAAAAATTGCGAGGGCTACTAATTTATTGACGCCATTTAGTCGTAGTATTGCTCTCCAGGATAATGAGCAAATAACGAGAGTCTCTAGAGGAAGGGGGAGAGAAAAGAAGGTGGAGATTGGATCTGGCACTAACTATTCATGATCCGCGTGGATTTTTCCCGTTCGAGAGATGGGCGCACACGCGCTGGGCGAAAGGGGGACACCGAGGACCCCTCCCTTTCTCGGTCGGCCTTTGGGATCCTTTCAAAGAGCTGGGTTACATCAATAACGCCCTCATCCCGGCGAATTTTTATACGTCTTTTGTACGAGAAGTGAGAGGAAGCTCTCAAAGGAGCCCAGAGGGAAGAACAAAGTCTCGGTTGATTGGTGGGAGAGGTTTGTTGATCTTTCATCCTTGCGGAGTTAACGTCTCGTACCTTGATGAAATGAAAGGCGCGTCTTGGAATAACAAGTGTTTTTATTTTTTAGGGATTTCGCTGTAACGGGGGTAAACAAAAGGGACGGAAATTGACGCTTAACTTTGGGTGCGGTTTTAATTGACTGCGAGGTGAGAATGGCGCCAATTAGGATGCGCTTAACTCGGCAGTAAAATGATCTCTCTGAGGAGAAGTCCGCAGTGATGAAACCCCGGGTTTAAGGTTTCTCGCGCCATGATTTTGGTGCCACCCTCGGAATTCTAAGAGCTATTTCATGCGCCCCAAAAGAGGAGTATCGCCTTTCATGCGTTTCTTCCTTCGACATTTTTTTCCTCAGGATGTGCAATAATCCAATCTTCCAGGCATCGGAATGTAAAGCGATGCAGGGAAGCCTTGGAAGGCTTTCATTTTGCCTTTGATGACGCCAAACTTTATGCATTTCGTAATTTAAGAATTCTGTTATTGAATTCTGCAAGTTTTTCCGCTTCAGCCTTCCACTTTTTTGAAGGCTCACGTTGATGGCACAACACGATCGCAGATTGCGGGCTCAGATCGTACTGTTTTTATTCCTTTAGATAACGGTGGGAGATTGCTCTGCTGCGGTGGCTTAGTATGTTTTTGCATGGGCATGGTACTTGGAAGATGCGAGGTCGAATAAAAATTACGTTTTTCACTTCCGGTGTATTCCCTCTGGTCTTACAGGTATACAATAGAAACCTATTGCCTTTGGAAATGCAGTAGCTATTTAAATTTCGTTGTATGTCCCAGATAATTACCACTTACAATTTCTCTCGAATTAATCAATCTGTCAGTGGCAGATTCCATGAGGAGTGTCTCCCTGGATGATTTTCTCGGGGAAACAGCTTGCATAGATTCTGATTTGAAGTTCAAGCTTATGCTTATAACTCAGCACAATTATTAATTTATATTTAAAACGAATTATTCTAAAATGATGTATTGTATCTTTATTATTTTACTGAGGGTTTTCTGGTTTGACTTATATTTTGCTGTTATTATACGTTGCTTGCTGTATATTTTTCTTACATTTCTCAGTGAGTGTTTCCCAGCTGTGAATACTTTTTTCCTTACGTTACATGGGTTCTTTCCAATCTAAAGATTTTACCATTCGCTTATTAAACCACAATTAATGAAATTTTTGTTTATGGGATTATTATCATAGATTAAGGGTTAGTTACGTAGAAGAGAAAACTTCTTAGATTCAATGTCCTCCTAATGACAATGCTCTTGTGTCCTATACGGGGATTGTCTTACATTGCCTTCTAAGAAAGTCTTTAGATGCGCGTCTGCTGTCTGTTGCGTGCTTATTTGTCCTTTGATGTGGATATCGGAATGGCTTACTCTGGTTTATCCAAATTTTCCTTCATATGTCGACAACCTACTTAATCGCTGCCTAAGATTCAAGAATTTATGTTATATTTGGAAACACTCCAGTTTTTCGGCTTTAACGGAAAATTCTCTTCAAATTTATATTATGCTAGTGTTTTAACATTCCTAGAGTATACCTAAAGTGTGAACGGTGTCATTAAAGCTCAGCTATGCTATGAAGTCAGTATAAATTAAATCAAGAATGACCTTCAAAATTATGTGGTGGTTACTTATTAGAATATATTTGAATAAAACTATTGTTTCAATAGTAGTTCATTATTTTTTCTTTTAAACGATTTTAACAGAGCGATATTTTATATTTATTTTATTGTTGTTCGAATCTATGTTCTATCTCTCTGACTTTAACCAGAAACAAATTTTTATTTTTTAGAAATTTGTTTCTGGTACAATTCTTCCGGTACAGATTTCTGGTCTGGTAATGGGTGGAAAAGAAAATTTTGCCCCATTTAAAGTTTCATTATTCGCTCACTTTTCGCCATTTAATGTGTAAGTGGATGAGCATGTTATGTTACTAATTTCACCTCAATAACATCACATTCCATATGAATTTTGAAAGCTCTTTTAGAAGACGTTGGAATTCATCACTGATAATTGCATCACTGATAATTTTCTGCGACGTTTACAGAATATTCTCACCGTGATATTTTTCCGTTCCATGTCGGAAAATGCAAAATGAGTACCATCACAAATTTCCTCCGGATCGGAAACAACGAAGGACGTCAAAAATGATTTTTCCTCGCTCCCGTGGCTCTGCGGTTTCAAATCAAATCTTCCTGATCCAATTTCGAAATGTATCCCTAAGGTATGCCGATGATAGGGATGAATAAAAAATGTCACGTATCATCCGCTGGGGACGCGGGCGTCTGCCGATAGACCCAAACGAAGCGAGAGAAACTTTTATTCGGAGCCATTCGAATGCCAGTCTCGATTCAGCCATCCCGTCTCCTATTTCGAAACGACCTGCGGAGGAGCTGAAACACGGAATCTTTTCCGCAAGCAATTTTACGACTATCTGTCTCTTCCCCTGTCGAATTCGAATCAGACCTATTCACAGCCGAATGAACAGTAGTGGACGAATTGGTGGCATGAATATTTGCGTCTTACGTCACACCCCGTCGAGATTGCGAGGGAATTTCCATGTCCGGATACTTCTTAAGATCTCGCCGACGCACAGTGGTCCGAAATCGAAAAAAGCCGGACAAAAGTCCAAAATTGCTTTTTTTGAGATACAGACTTGAAACTTTGCATATATACAGCCAAATGATTGCTAATCATGGAACGGTAAGTCATTTTTCATAAATCGTATGCATTACTTAGATACGGAGGGTCAAACATGACTAAATTTCCAAAAACACGCCCGGTTTTATTTTTCTTCGAAAATCTTAGAAGTTAAGCTAATAGTGGACTTGTGGAAGGAATTTAGTGGAATAAAAAACATTATATTCGATCAGATTGGTACTTTATCTATACTATCTATCAGTTTCAAGGATATTGGTCAATATTTGTGTGGTGTTCCATCACAAAATGCTGGACGCTTTTTGCAGACATATTTTGGCATAAAGTAGTCAATATCTTTTGTTCAAAAAATATGTGCAGCGGGAAATTACACCAACGTATTGAGTAAAGACAGTTTAAGAATATTCAGCAGAGATCTTTTATGAACGTTACCGACCACGAAAATAAACGCGATTTTTCGATCGCGCTGCACGATCCGGGTCGGCGCTGCCGGGCCTGGAAGTACGGCAGCTTTGTTGGATTGTTTTAGTTTTTTGGGCCTTAACTCTTTAAAATCGCTGTTTTTAAGCTAAGTATGCAGTCACCATCACTGTCACTGTTCAGAAATTCTATTTCCAAGATATGAAGAGGATATTTGATCGTAGGAATGAGTCAATGGATGCGGTACTCTGGTAAATATGCTTTGGTTTGGATACTTTACGGATTCTTGCCGCGAGTTAGAAATATTCTTCAACTTTTGAGACAGTTAGTCTGCTCGCATATACGGCAACGGGTTCATGCATTGCAGAAAAGGCACCATCTGATTGTTTTTGTACCACTTACCCTTTCCGCCCTCGCCAACGAGGGCCACGCGAAAAGGTGCTTTTGTGATACCGCGCAGCCCTTAACGGCATTTACCGGGGTTTTCCACAAATTCATTTCCTTTCCCTTTAAGAAATGAATCTTAACGTGCAGTTCTAGTTTGGCATCGGTGAAGTAGTGTTGTTCTTGTTGTGCTCTGACGTACTGCTAAAATCTGTGGGTGTCTGGTGATTTTTCTCGTGAATCATAGCACTAGTTCTGGTAGTTGTGTTGGATAGTGGTGTTTTTTATTATTAAACACTTCATCCCTTTTCTTAAGGTGAGCATTTTTTCCTGTATAACTTAACCGTGTCAATTCATCACATTGTACCTACGAGCTTGTACGTTTTTTATTACTCTGCAATTTTTTTTGCCCTTGTTTTCTGCTTACTTTAATAGGAAAAAGCGAATATTACCTAACTTTCCTTAATTTTTTTTAACTTGCCGGATTTTCGCACAGGTTTTTTTCCATCTTTCTGCGCTGATATGCCTTCATGCTAGATTACGTGTCTTGAGCTCCACAAACGAATAATTAAGATGAAGGAGAAATCATTAAGTGATAAAATAGTATATTTGACTAATTTTATATTGCGGAGTTTAAATTTGGAGGCTCATGAAGACGCCCTAGATTGGCTCCGTAAATGTATTAGGATAACATTCATGGTGACCTATCAAAAAAGGCGGAAAGAATGTTTTTGGAATGTTGAGTGATTTTTCGTCCGTCACATGCTATGGCTCACAGAGTCAATCATTTTCCCTGAAAGTATCCGTCAGTACCTACCAGGTACGTCTACAGCTACTGGTATGTATTTTCTGTTTAAATTCTATAGCAATGATTCAGCGGTATAGTTTTTCACGTGAGATTTGTCTATTAAAATTTTTACCATATCAGGTATATTAGGACGACCACAAAAGGAATTTAATTCTTCCTCTCAGAGGTTCAAAAGAAGAAATGTTCAAACTATTAAAACTTCTTCTTCTGCTTCCGAGCTCGCATTGGCAACCTCTCTCAGTTTAGGGAGGGAGGTGATATTGCAGCCGCTCAACTTATTACAGAAGTAACGACGACCACCCCAAGTAGAGCAAGAAGATCTATCTTTAATGATTACCACGGAGCTGACGAAGAGTCAGTATAATGCTCTAAGAAGCTCCGCTCTTAGCTACGGGCACAATCTGTATCCCAGCTATCATGAAATATTAAAAGCAAAGCGCGGGCAGCTGAATTGACTGGTAATTGTGTGTGTAGACATAGCTTCTCTGTAATAGCCATGCATAGGTCAAATGCTTATATGATACCATACAGCTACTACAAATTCCTCAGTAACTATTCCCTTTGAAAGATATTGTAGATATACCATTTAGTTTAATGTAATTTTTATTATATTTTCATTTCAGGGGTTAATTATGACCTCGTTAAAAATTTTCCATCATCCTTAAGGCAATATCCTTAATAATATATAATAAGCGGACAATTGACAAATATTGAGGCATTTTCGCAATACTGCTAGAGAACTGCCGAATTATACGTAGACCTGTACCCCTGGTATTATATGCTAACAACAGTACATAATGTCCTTATACATGGAAGTGAAATTTCGAAGGAAGAGATTCTTCCCTTAAGCAGCTCTTCGAAGAGGCGATGGAGGATCGGAATGAGGACTCTAGAAAATTCTGTCAAAGATTCAGCAGAAAACACTCCAGGGTGGCCACAAAAGACGATTTACTTATAAGGTTGTTAATCAATTCTGATCCATTTCTTTCCTCTAACATGACTTCGATTTCGAAGAGATAGAGAAAGATGCCGAAAGAATTGAGAGAACTGCTGATTTTTGAAGACGGCAAGGTATTGGAATCAGACAGTAGTAACGACCAGATTTTTTCTGAAGATTAAGAATTATCCATGAAATGCGTCCGTGGAAATGCCCAATAAATACCGCTGCGCTGTGTAACAAAAGCCCCTTTCCGCGTGGCACTCGTCGGCGAGGGCGGAAAGGGTAAGTGGTACAAAAACAATCAGATGGTGCCTTTTCTGCAATGCATGAACCCGTTACCGTATATGCGAGCAGACTAACTGTCTTAAAAGTTGGAGAATATTTCTAACTTGCGGCAAGAATCCTTAAAGTATCCAAACCAAAGCATATTTACCAGAGTACCGCATCCATTGACTCATTCCTACGATCAAATATCCTCTTCATATCTTGGAAATAGAATTTCTGAACAGTGACAGTGATGGTGACTGCATACTTAGCTTAAAAACAGCGATTTTAAAGAGTTAAGGCCCAAAAAACTAAAACAATCAAACAAAGCTGCCGTACTTCCAGGCCCGGCAGCGCCGACCCGGATCGTGCAGCGCGATCAAAAAATCGCGTTTATTTTCGTGGTCGGTAACGTTCATAAAAGATCTCTGCTGAATATTCTTAAACTGGCTTTACTCAATACGCTGGTGTAATTTCCCGCTGCACATATTTTTTGAACAAAAGATATCGACTACTTTATGCCAACATTTGTCTGTAAAAAGCGTCCGCCATTTTGTGATGGAACACCACACAAATATTGACCAATATCCTTGAAACTGATGGATAGTATAGATAAAGTACCAATCTGATCGAATATAATGTTTTTTATTCCACTAAATTCCTTCCACAAGTCCACTTTTAGCTTAACTTCTAAGATTTTCGAAGAAAAATAAAACCGGGCGTGTTTTTGGAAATTTAGTCATGTTTGACCCTCCGTATCTAAGTAATGCATACGATTTATGAAAAATGACTTACCGTTCCATGATTAGCAATCATTTGGCTGTATATATGCAAAGTTTCAAGTCTGTATCTCAAAAAAAGCAATTTTGGACTTTTGTCCGGCTTTTTTCGATTTCGGACCACAGTGCGACGTCCCTGCGATATCGCGTCGCGTGACTCATCCAAAGGACTTTCATTGCTCCGTCCTCGTGCGTGAGCGTATGTACGAATTGCCGAATCGTTCTTGAATGGGATTTCGGCGGACGTCCGTTCGTTGTTACAATGCTTCGTGATGGCGATGCTATATTGCCATTTAATTATGTACGGGAACATGGGATGTTCTTAAGGAATTTTGTACGTTCTCTGACGAAGTCTTTACCTTCTAAGGACGAAAGTCTCGTTGAATTGCGATCGACGCGATACCATTAGTGTTTATCTTTACATGTAATATCTAGATGCCATGCCTAAATGATAGGAAACCATGGAATATGGCTTCCACAAAGTGACGTCTAAATATATCAATTTTATTTTTATCATAATAATAATAACATTTGAAAAAACTTTGTAATTTTCTAAAGGATTTATTTGCACTACCGGTGACACTTCCGAGGAAGCATTTTTAGGTTGTTTATCATCATTCGTCTACCTGACGATGCTTCCTCGGAGTGAAACCGGTAGTACAAATAAATCCTGTGGAAAATTACAAAGCTTTTTCAAATATTATTATAGCTTTCCACAAAGTTACGCCTTCCTATATCGATTTAAAAAAATAATAATAATTAGTTGAATGCGGTCGCTACATACAAGCAAGTAACCTTTACGATGTGAGTGAACTTCTTTCCATCCTAATTTAGAATGTTCTTCAAAACCAAAACATCTCAGATGATTCGTTTATTTTAGATACAAAGATCCTTTCTGTTTCCCTTTAGTTTTTGCCTCCGTTTTCCTTCATAAAATTTTGTTAAGTATTCTTTTTTTCCTTTTTTCTTTTTGTGCACGGTATATCAATGGACGTCTTTCAAGCAAAAATATAGGAGTTTGAAATCTAATTGAGAAAACAACGACTTGATAACCAAACTTCACTTCTATTTTCCTTAGAAATTATTATTTTTAATTCATTCACTACAATTGGGGTAATTGCAAGGTGGCAAAGTTTTGATTACAATACGATACTTCAGCGATAATTTACTATCATAAAACATAATACAATTCTGTATAAAAATGACATAAAATAACAATACTCTACGGGATGATTTTGGAGGGGTTATTCCCTCCCATCTTTGGGCAAATGCAAGGCTTAAAATCATTTTTATGTTCCCCTTAAACATTGCCATCTGGTCAGAAGGCCAACTTGCAATACCATCTTAAATAAATACTTACATAAATCTTCTACAATAGACCGTATTAAGAAAGTTGTTTTAATTTAATCAATCAATTAAAAAAACTATTCCAATTTGCTAATATAACGATTTTTATAGTTTTTTCAGGTCTTTGAAGTAAATTTTAGCTCGACCCATGTGTTGGCCATATCATGTCCATCATTCTCTATTTATCTCCAATCTCATCATGGGCTGGGTCGCTAAAGAAGTCCATGAAGTAAAATCGAATGAGCAGTCGGGAAGAAGGTATGCTTTTTGTAGATCATCATTCTTTATCATATATATTTGATAACATTTCATCGATACAAGGTCATGTAATCCAAATAAGTATCCTTATATGTATGGAATGACAATAGCGATTGTTTTTAATTTACTGAAAATTGTATTATACAGTAGAACCTGTCTAATGTAGAAGCCCAAGGGACCGATTACATTTTTTTGTTCACGCAAGTTTTAAGCATAGGTAGGTCAACGCGAGGTATCTACATTTATCAAGCTCGGATATGTGATAATTCCACAGTTTTCCTAAAAATGTATCGTTTACGGGAAACAGGCAAATGAATTAACAGAAACGGGCTGAGTTTGAAGAATTTCGCGAAAAATATATGACACGTATTTTTCCCAAAATTTGGTCAACATTGACCACCCGTATGATTTTAACACGCAGGAATCAACGTAAATTACTTGTATGGTTGAATGCAAACATTTATTCAGCAGCAACCATGCTGTGTGTCTAAGTCCGAACTAAAAAAAACACTTGTATTTTTGTCCAGATTTTTTCGATTCTGTCCCATTGTGTGAAGTTATTTATGCCAGAATAAAGCAATGATAGCTAAAAGGTAAATAATGCTTGGAAGATAAGAAGAGGAAATTTAATTGTAAAAGATAAGTCCATTCCTTAAAAGTTCACTTTGTAAAGTCACGAGTAAGTCGTTAAAAAGGAAGGACTCTTTTAAAATTAACTTTCTTCGGAAATTTTTAGCAAAATGAGATTTTAATTATGTGAGGTAATGGTCTGAAATAGAGTCAGCTACTTCTGGGAAGAACCCTGCCTGAGCGGGAAAATTGATACACGACTTTAAATTTAACCGGTTGCTAACTTTACCTTATTTAACATGATTAATTCCATTAATTTAGTTTTCCAAATTCATATTTCAGTCGAAACTCGTTCACTTTATTATCTTATCCGTAATTAGTATTTTGAACCATTTTCGCAATAGTAAAAAGAACCAGATATATTGCAATAATAATGTTTCTCCGATATAAGCTCAGTTTTTAAATACTTCATATGTTCGGTGCCGGGGACTTAAATGACAATAGGATGCCTTTAGCTGATTAACTTATGTCTATGTAAGAACCATACAAGCCGCCTTTTGGCGTGCGGCAGGGGGTGCAGGCACCTTGAGTCTACTTTTCCTAATCGACTGCTTTCGCGTATTGTTCGCGGAAAAAATGAATTTTTGAAACGATTTTATCTAGCGTCTATTTCCGTAATCTTCCTCGCAGTATCAGAATGGCCGATGTAACAGGGAGGTTGCATAATATCGCTTACATCATCTGAGAACGTAATTTCTCTGAAATTATTTAGTTAATTTATCCTTTGAATTAGTTTTATAACGATTCCCATTCCTCGCCTTTTATCATCTGAGTAACTCACTGTTTTATCGAAGCAATTCTTTACAAATCATATGGCCTTTCGTTGTACTTTTTTTCTAAATCCCGAAAATCCTGGTCACGGCCTTTAAAAGATTTTTGCTAATAAAACGTTGATAATCCATGCAGAGAAATGCTGTGTATGATTTTAAAAGATATTTTAAGCCCAAAATATTAGCAGTACAAAATTTAATTATCTCAGGTAATATTTTAGGCGTGTAGTTGATATTTTATCTGATTATAATTCGAGGAGAAGGAAATTCGTATAATAATGTAAGTACTTGAATGTGATAATCTATGTCGTCGAGGAATTATAATTGGAGGACGTAAACCTTTAATCATTCTAAACAATCAACTCTCAACTCACTGCCAATGTAATAATGGATATGATTTGCTTGGATTGTTATTACTTCGTCGCCTGATCATTCATGAAGTCAATTATATCAAGTGAAACGGTTAACTTATCTTTTTCCTTGCCTACAAGATCTACTTCTTTATTTAAATGAAACCAAATTATCTAATTGGAAAGGGGAAAGTTAAGAACTAGCATAAGGATAATAGTTAAAAGATAACCGTGTAATACCACGTATATTATATACGAACTTAACGTGAAAAAATATCAAAAATATTCCAAAATCTGTTCAGAATGATTTGGAATTGGCATACAACACCGAAAATGCTCGGTTTTGTAAAGCGCACATTCGATAAATACGATAAAAGGCGAGAGGCCTTATGGCATGTTTATGGCCTCATCTGGAATGTGTGTTTTGCACATGCGAATGTGACGGGTACCCGCGAACTCCGCAAGGCTCCGCAAGGTGATACGTTTTGTTAAAACATGCTACGATAAAAACATCGAGCGTTACAATAATACCCTCACACTCAGGTTTAGAATTACTCGATGAATTTAGGCAAAGCAAGGGCTACGTAAAAATTTTCTTAGCCCAGTGCGACCGCGACATGTGCGATATGCGACCCCCTGCAACTTCGGCCGATCCGATAATGAGCGCAAATTAAAAGAAATCGATGCTAGGAAAAGTATTTAAAAAAATCCATTCTTTCCCTGGACGATACAGGGATGATAACCTATTAAGAAAGCATTCGTAACGTTACGCCCGCTGCCAGATGATCGAAGGCAATTTGTGGGGCATTAATATAGATATTGAATATGTTAGGATGCTTGCCTATAGTCAGTGATGAAAAAATTCTAATTTTAGCTTTACTTAATTGGATTGTGTATACGGAAGATTCGCATTATATAAAATATTTACCAACCTATCCTTCGGACAAATGATAACTGTGCACTTATCATAGATAAAAAATGTGATATTCATAAGTTGGACTCCAGATATAACGAGGACATATTACTCTATTGTCTTAATGAAATGAAACTAAGTAGTCTCAAATTGTGTGACAAGAGGATAGAAACTTATATCGTCATAATAATCGCTAAAAGTAGGTACGTTATTGCCATTGTGTGCATTGAAAGTTCTCCATAGATCCAAACTAAGGGCTTGACGAAGAAGGTTAGCTTATTCTGCACGAGAATGTCATGGTTTCGTAATTTAAGGTATATGTAAAAGTAAATGGTAAATGGAGCCGCGTTCTGCTTTCTCCATTAAATATTACACGCAGAGTTACTAACTAGTTATTTCCGAATTATTTCCAGGTATAAGTATTCAGATGCCCGAGACATTTTAAACTACTATTTCCTGAATTCTTTGGCAAAGATTAATATGTGTCTATTTCAGCAAAAATAACGGTACTGAGATGAATTTTGATTGGGAAATATCGAAATAAATATGAAATTAAATTAAATTAAAGATAAAAGCCTCAATACTGATATATTTCCCAACTTTCGCGATCCTAGATTTTGTAAATCTTGTCAAATCTGGCCAAATCTGGTCAAATCTTGGAACGAAAAATTTCTGAATTGACACGCTGCCTTACATTGACTTTGGTTAGACTTTACTGACATATAAGCTATCTGCAATTTCTATTGGTCCTATTTACAATTTATTCCATGGGATAGTTCATATCCTGTCTTTCAAGGAAAGTATAAATTTATTCAGAGGAAAGTTTAAAATAATTTATTTTGAAAAAAAAATTTTTCTTCTTGAAATTGAGGTTTTATCTTAATCATCATCATCGCTAAAAGTATAGCCATTCCTTGAAGTGAAAGTTCTCTATTGATTAAAACTGAAGATTTGACAAAAGGTTTAGTTCTTTCTGCGGCAGAGACCTTAAATCTTTTAATAAAATTTCCAGATCACTATAATATCACCAGAAAGAAAATAGAATATGAATTTCGCATGAAATCTGGCAGCAAACTGTGTATATGCATCAAATTAATTTTAGCTGACGAAACGATACTCCTCTCTTATATCCGGACATCGGTTTTATTTAATTACCCAAGGTAACAGCGACCCAAAGTAGAGCATAAGGTCGCTTTTGAATGCGTCCAATGCATTTTTACTTTCTCCATATACGAAGTATAGAGAAAGTATTGTTTTCATGAAAAAAATCGACTTCGAGATTTCAACGGAAATACATGTTTTGGGGTCCCTAGAACACGTTTTGACTATTTTCGGAATGATGTCTGTGTGTATGTGTGTGTGTGTGTGTGTGTCTGTATGTGTGTGTGTGTTAGTGGGCGCTTTATCGTGAAAACTATTGGTCGTATTAATACCAAACTTCGTATATAGTACTGTGGTGTGTGCTGTCAGAGTTGATTAGTTTTTGGAGTAAATCGGTTGACCGGAAGTCGAGCTTCATTCATTATAGCTCATTTCCGGTTTTCAAAATATCTCCATAAATATGATATATACGTGCATTGTATTACTTATAAAAGTTTTAGATAATGTAATTTACTATAACTTTTGTATTTAACATATTTTTGTATCACCGGTTGATTAGGAGTTATTCGTGAAATACCGATAAACCGGAAGTAGCCGTTATGTACTTTGTGGGCGCTCTAACTTAAAAACGATGCATTATATCAACACTAAATTTCATATATAGTACTTTATTTAGTTTCTTAAGAGTTGATTAGTTTTTGGAGTAAATCGGTTTACCGGAAGTCGAGCTGTATTCTTCAAAGCTCATTTCCGGTTTTCAAAATATCTCCATAAATATGATATTTAGGTATATAATATTATTTATAAAAGTTTTAGAAAATAAAATTTACTATAACTTTTGTATGAAATATATTTTTGTATCACTGATTGTGTAGGAGTTATTCATGAAATACTGATAAACCGGAAGTTGCTGTTTATGTACTTTGTGGGCGCTCTGGGCTCTATGGGCGAAATGCCAATTTCATCGTTTTTCATCGTACATGTCCCGTAAAACATTATTATTCATGTTTTTGGCGTCAAAGATAATAATATATATATATATATATATATATATTAATCACTCATATTCCAAGTTTAGATGGAATATTGAGTTCGAAATTACAGCGGTAGATAAATATTTACATCTTATATATATGGAGAAAGTCATGTGCTGGCCACATCAGATTTTCTTAGAAATGTCTTTATCATTATTCCGGGTAACTAATTTTTATCTTCTTGGGATGTGAATAATATAAATACTCAAGTCAACCACAGTGTATTTTGGTCAGTAGAATTTTGTTTGTTGAACCGAGAGCCATTTTGAGATATATCTTTCCACTATTTATAAATTACTTCAGGTTTCAACTTTTATAGAACATTTCAGGTAGATTTCCGTTTGGAATATTTCTCAAAAGTTATTTCGTTTACTGTGTCCATTTCTTATGCGGGATTTTCTTAATGACTGGTATCAATCCCAGGAACAATTTTGTGGAAAACAACTCTTGTTAAGGTATCCTCGACATTCATCCATAGTAGCGTAATGGTCGTATTACTTATTACCTTACTTAGTAAGGTGCTGTAAAAACTGCATTAAAGATTGCTCATATGCTATCTTTACAAGAAACTATCACTCCGGGTTTTTATGGAAGAATATTTAAAGTGATAAAGAAAAGAAGCAAGAAATACAGACTGAACGCCATAACATTAACTTGATGAAAGCTTTAAGAACCTAATTTAATATATGAAAATTACCTAAACTCTTCCTATAAATACTTCTTTGCTGTCTAAATGGCTTATTTTTGGAAACATTTCGTAAGTGTTTCCTCTATTCTGTCGTAATAACGATTCGTTTTCCAGATCCCAATATGATGCAATAGAAATTTGTAACTGTCCAGGAGAAACCTGAAGCCTGAATTCGAGTTATTTTTACATAGTCATATAAGCAATAACAATAAACCGAAAGTGGCCTTTATTATGAAGAAGTTGAGACTATCAAGTTTATTCTTACATATCTAAGCCTTCGACCGAAATACTATCCGTACGTTTTGTTTATCGTAATTGAAATTACCGGAATCACTATGAATTACCACCTCTATAAACGACGATCATCTGCTTATCATTTTGCAAAATATAGAGCTTCCAAAAAGCATTGATGTTGGTTCTAATTGTTTATTTGATTACAAAAACAATGTTGCCTCCATTTTCATTACTACGCTAGGAATTGTAGTGACGTTAATACAATCCATGTTTATATTGAGAACGAAAATATTTATTACATGAAATTTCATTCCAAAAGTGCAATTTTAAACCATCTACAGTAAAGAAAATTACACTATTTATTAAAATATATTGCTGTAATTCGACATTCAACGTTTATTAATGCTTCTCTAATCACGAATTCTAACACTCTCTTTCCCCATACTTCTGCTATGGTAATAGGTTCCCTTTACATTCGTAAGAGAGTTGAGTTTCGTCAATCGTCTTAGCCGTCAGGGGAACCGAGTGCTTATAACCGCTAAATCAAACCAAATTTTCGCCTTATTTCTCACAATTATCGTAATTTAGAATCGTAAAACGCGTTACGCGACCAAAATGTAAATCTTTGATTAATATCTCATCTCTTGGTACTCGGTTCGATTTCGAAGAAAGATTGTTTCTAATTTAATTCTACAGATGAAACTGAAAGAGATAGCGAACGATGAATGTTGTAACGATGAAAGTAATGAATTTTCATATTTTACTGTAGATAAATAAATTGATAGTAAATGAAGCCAAATTCTACTTGTTCCAGTAAGATTACTTATCCGAGCTAGCCATTTCAAAATTATTTCCAATCATTAATGTTTATTAATAATTGGCCGAAAATTCTTAACAAGAATGAATTCATTTGCAAAATAAATAAATGAATACTTCCGCAAAAGCGGTGGAATTTAGACGAATTTGTATTTCAGATTTACGTAATTAGTATACCTGAATTCATTAGTTAAGAAAAATCTGAGCTTCTGTAAAAATAGCAGCATTTGGATGAATTTAGATTGAAGAATATCAATGAAACTGAAAGTGCTGTGAGATGAATGATGAATGCCTCACTACTGACTTCTTTCGTAAGTGGACTAATGATTTCTAATTCCACCTAGCATACCTAACATGTTCCTTACTTTTACCTTTACCAAACTTACTCCTGTGAGTGGCCCATCAGCATCCTTGGATGTTCTCCTTGCGTGTAATCTTTATTGGTGGGAAGGGAGGATTTGGAGGGTAAACCTAACACCCTAAGAAGTGGACCCGGCCTGGTCAAGTGGCGTGCCATGAGGTTCTTCTCCATGCCTAGAGACCCCCTCTTTACCACTATCGCAGGTTAACCGCGAGCTCCGACCTCATAGACAAAAGGAACGAACAGGAGTTTGAGAGAACAGAACCCTCAACTCCTGCAGAAGAAGGTGAAAGAAAGGGCCCTGGAAGAGATGCCTGTCTGTAGGCCTTTTGGCTAGGGTCGAGAAGAATAAGGCATTATTCTCTCTTCCCCTACAGACCAGGTGGTTAGTACATTTATATGCCCTTATTACAAAACTACAGTAACAGCTAACAGTTGATATAATCTCTGCATTAGCACTACATAAATTTGATCAGGCTATAATCAACTGAAATTCTCCAATTTCCAAAAATTATACAAGTAGTGAAATGTGAGTACCTTATTTATCATTAATTTTATGTTCAGTAATCATTGAATAGGTTGTTCAAGACTATGAATAACATTTTCACTAAGTAGAATTTTCTGTAAGTAAATCAAGTTATACTTGTATATCATTGCTACGGTACTTTAAAATTCAAGGTTTACAAGGCTCTCCATTTATTTCGATTTATTGAACATGCTCTAAGATTGATAAATAAAGAATTGTTTATGAGTACTCACATATTAATCAGGTGTCGAATATTCTGCACATTCCCTAGAAGGAAAAATAAAAGAAAAGTAAATTCTAGGAATTCCATTGTGAATATGATTCATGTAAGTAGTTAATCAGACTTCTTAGTTTCATGAATATTAACCAGAAGTTAGGTGTTATTAAAAGTTTAGTGAATGATATAGGATTAAAACATTTCATGTTTGAAAACAATGTGACATTTTGAAGTATTTTTTGAATATAAATTAGAGGATTATTTAATATAAGATTCATAAAACTGATTATATTCAAATTTTTTTCCAAGATGTGGCCTTTGCTTAATAGTACGTTAGAAGTAATTATTTATGTGATTCGATGATTAATTTCTATTTTCTATTTTAGAGACATTGAGTACTTGATAAAGTTAATATCTACTGCAATTAGTATGAATAAAATATACAAAATACTTTAAATGCTGAAAGTTATTCTTGGTCTCCAACTGGGTTGCCTTGTTCCATACGGTGGGTGATTGGTACGCGAGTTCTGTAACCATCTTCATGACGAAAAGTCTTTGGAACATTTGAGCATAGAACTCTCTCTCTCTCACACATTTAAACCGTATTAATCAGGTGATTTAAAGTCCCTGTTGGAAAAAGAGAAGAAAATAACTAATACGAAGAATTTCATCTTACCTATTTAATATATTTACTATGTTTTGAAATAATAATTCTTAGAATAGATATCTTACAATTTTAAGAATAATTTTCAATATTATGATGGATTTTCCAAGTTAAAAAAATCACAGTGTAACATTATAAAGGAATCTCAAATGTACATTGCTTCAAATTATATGCTTCCCGGCTGTAAATTTTTATATCATCGTGAGTGTGAAAATAGAAAAATAGGAATTTATGTGAGTACTGGTTTGTGCTAGTATGAGTATGCGTTGATAGGAATGAAATTAGATTAAAAATTACCAAAAAACTGAGAATAGAAAAATATACTATGTATATCCAATTCAACTTTGTGACACATTATTTCTCAAAATTTTTCTTTCTGTGCTTGTGAATTTATAATTGAAAAAAAAAAATTGAAATTGTTACTTTCATATAAAATTATAAGTTGACCTAAACCACTAATTCCAATTTTTTTCATCTAATATTTTGTACGGACTTTCCTTCAAGCCAGTTAGAGCATTAAAAGTATTTTAATTTGCTATTATTGGAAGAAGCGAAGAAATACAGTTAATAACAGGTCTCCAGATAGCTTAGTGGGATTTCGGCAAAAATGGTCCTGGTTTCAATTCTTGGAATAGGTCGCAAAATTCATCCAGCATCTCGAAAAAATGGAAATATATCCGAATAGGCAGCAGGCCAGATTCTATTGTAGTGGATCTTTTCTGGCGGCGACGGATTCGATGCACCGACCATTTTACACCAAAAGTGAATGCTGCCTGGCAATATCCCAAAATGCGATACCATGTAAGAAAAACAATTAGAATAAGGAAAATGATAATTTTGCAATTGTCTAACCATATAATAAACAATTTCTCCAACCATGATTTGACATTTGTACGAAAGCTGAACATAAGTGGTTCTAGGGGGATCCACTTGATGGCTAAGGCAAAACGAGTAATGAGAAGGTTGAGTAAAAGAAAAGCGAAGTGTTTTTATAATATATTCAATCTCATACATAAGACTTTAACATGTTTTTAGAGATACTTATAGCAATAATTTTGATTTTATAGAAAAATCTTGCTTTTGTCATTTTCTGATGCGCAAAATATATTTCTTTTGTCTTTTTTACAGCGTAGAGAAATCTGCGTCTTTCATCTACTTTCAGTACTTTATACCGTTCATGGCAATGGTGACGTGAAAATTTCTGAGGAATGAGTAATAATCAGTAATGGGACTAGTAGCACTCTCTTACTTTTGTTACTCTTGAATAATACAGCATCTATTTTAATATCCAGTAACAATGTTCGTAATAATTAATAATATTAGATTTTCGAAGTACAAATGCCCTGGCAAAAATTATCAACCATCATGTTACTTTCAAATACCTTCTAAGTTAATATGTATGAGAACATATGTCTCTTCTGCCAAATTTAGTTTTAGAAACAAATGTATTCTCTTAGATATTGCTCTTATATGGGAATATTTTAAATCTGAAATGCTTTGCTCAAGTAGGACTAGGACTATCGGTTTCAGGGCAGCCATAAAATTTAAAAGCGGCTTAGTGGCACTGCATTTATACGAAGATTCTCTATTCCTGTTTTAGAGTAAGGATATCCATCTCCTTCAAATGGTGATGTTTTGCCTAGATGTACGGATTACAATTTGGACCGCTGTATACATACATATATCCTGTAAATTGCTTTAGATGTGATGAGAAGAACTTGAATCAGAATAACTTGAAAGTCTGTATAGTTTTGTATCATAGAAAAAATATCTTATAATTAGAATTGAAAACGAAATGACCAATAAGAATACGAAAATAAGATTGATATTCCTCAACAATATTTATACTTCAAAATCTGTAATACTAACTTACATGCTTAGGAGGTTGTTTATTTGGGGATATTTGCCATTTGCTTCCCATTTTCAGAGATTGATAGAAATAAAAACGAAAATGTAATCATTATGTATGACTAATATGCAATAGTACGTATAGCACAATTATTAATGCGAAAATGAAATGGAAAGTAGTTTAAAAGAGCTCACAAAACAACTATGATGATTCTCTGTCATGCGTAACAGAAGGTAAAAATGACTAAACATTTTGAAGAAAAAAGATCGCTTGAATTCCTGTCCATCCTTTTTGGCTATGGGATAGTGAACCATTTTTGTCTGAGAGGCTTCGTGTGAAACGGGTTAAGCGTCTTAACAGAGCGAAGGAGAAATAAACCAAACACTTCAGAAGGATATTATGATGTTTTCCTCTGTAATTTATCTGTAGCAGTATTAAAGGATAAATACATATAAGAAATAAATGGAAAGAGGTATTCAAATGCTCGAGTTCGCTTACGCCGGGGAGATACGGAAACTTAAAATTTGTAAAATAATTTGAAGGTCGATGTAAAATGTAGCTAACACAATTACTCTTAAGGGAAATAGAACGGGGATACCAACCGAGGGTCATGACGAGACATCATTCGACCTTGAGAGAATTCACTGCATACTTTCCTTTTCTGTTAACGAAAACATTGAACGGGAAAAAACTGAAAGTGGAAAATGAAAAGGAAAGTATTTCCAAGGAGTCGAGTGCAAACGTAATAATGGAGAGGGAGAAGGCATTGACCTAAAGACACCGGCTGGAAATGAAAGGGAAACTGTTTTCTTGTCTGAATCCTACTTCGCGAACACCTACATATTATATAGACAACTTACAATAACAATAAATACTACTAATTGCTAGTAACGAGAAATCAAGTTAATGGAAACATTCAGTTTATGTACCCTTACATCTATAAATAGATGTAAGGGTACATAAACTAATGCATAAACTAAACCCTGATGATGCAGCACTGCTGCGAAACCTGGTCGTTTTTTAAATAATAATTTGTGGTAAAGTAAAAGTTTTTAGTATGTCACATCTCAATCTATAAATAGATTTTTCGGTCTTAATATTTATGATTGTCAACTCTCTATGAATGAAAATAACCAAAGGAGTTTGAGGAGAAAGTGACGATGAAAAAGTTTGGGTTTGTATTCTTCGGAGAAGAAGGCGTTTTTAATTATCTTTAGCTAACTAAATTAGATAATTAACCTTTTAAATAACGATACAATTCATTCGGGGCAGAATTAGTAACGTTTGCAATTAATCGTTTGAACCTATAAAGTTCGCCGTAGCTAAAATGAAATATTGACGACGATGAAAAATCATACCAATAAAAGAATTAAAATTCATAATTCATTCTGAAAGAATCTTCTATCTAAGAAGAAGAAGGACGAATTGTTTTAAAAATTAATTCTTTCCGCGAACGATACGCGACAATAACCGAATAAGGAAGTAGTTTAGATTCAACTGGTGTTTACATCCCCTGCCACACGCCGGAAGGCGGCTTGTAGGGTATTAATATTAATGTAGATGTAGATGTAGATGTAGATGTGAAGAATTCAGATTAAACTTTTAAAATTAATGGTATCACACAAGCAAGTAATAAGCAATATAATATTTTGAGATGCTATACATACGCTGTCATTAATACAATTAAAAAAAATATATTTATAATTCAGCTTTAAAGATATTCTGAGGCTGACTCATGGATTCAAAATAAAGATTTCATCCATTAATTTTTTAAATTAGTGATGGCACTTTACAAGATAGCTATTCTACAAGATAAATGAAGATCTCAAATTTATAAAACGATACTAATATTAATTATCCTTTATTTCCTCAGCATCCGAAATCCCAAAATGATTGTGAGTATAAGATCGATGATCACCTCTGATTTAGTTCGCAAAGTCGAATGTCTCGCTTACATTTTCGAAAATTTTATATTAGTGGCATAAATGAATGCTTATAAATATGATCTACTTCCAGAAGCAAATTTGTATTGCCAGTACTCTAATTTTGCAAGGTTTTCATCCAACTTTATCCATCATGCCCAGTTATCAACTGATTGATTTTACGAGAGGGAGGATTAGTCTTTTAATTTAGGCGACCTAACCACCACTATGTTATACCTCAACCGTATCATATCTGAATCTAACCATTACCAATACACTCCCTAATATTATCTTCGATCGTTCTGTTCTAAAATGCAATATTGTAATAGACTTGAAATCAGATTTGAAGATGACATTTAACTCTAACTTAACTATAATTTTATTTTACAAGATGAACCTACGCAAGAAATTATTTCTATTACTATTCAAATATTATTAATTATCCCAGATTGTGTGACGCAAAATGATAGAAAATAGTATCGTCATGATATTTGTTAAAAGTAGACAATTGCCATTGTATGCAGTGAATGTTCTCTCTAGATCAAAACAGAGGACTTGACAAAGATGGTTAACTTTTTCTGAAAGAATTTATCACAATGTTCGATTAAAAACTTTCTTGTCATTATAACATTACCTGAAATATATATTAAGTATATACTATGTTCTACAAGACGCTTTAAACGAAGCGGACGAAACGAAATGGAAAATAAATATTTGTGCATTTTTTTGTTTTTATTAATAAATTGTCATGCCTTATTCTATGATTCATGGGATCCTTATCGAGTAAGAGCTAAAAAGTACTAGAATAGATGCAAAGAAGGACGGCTAGGTTCGTGTTAGGGAGACACGAAAAACGTATCAGCGTTACTCGGATGATAAAAGAATTAGGTTGGGACAGTCTAGAAGACAGGAGGAAAGAAAAAATACAAAGACATAAAGAATAAAGACATTTATGCCATTTCCGGTGTTTAAGGAATTAAGTTATAAAATAGGCAGATTACTTGGGTAGGCGCGATCAAACATACAAATTAAGATGCATATAGCAAAAAACCGATAGCCGGAAATACATTGCATAATACAGCTATCGAGTAATGGATAAGTCTACCTGCAGATGTCTTCGAACCGTTCCCACTCTGGGACTCTATACCAAGTCCTGTATTCGTAGAAGTTGGAAAGATTACCATTCTGTAGAGAATATAAAAGATTAATTGATAAAGAAAACTTCCCTTTAAATGCAACTCCCTTAAGAATTTAAATATAAATATTCAATTAACTTCGGATGCAACTGGTATTTTATATTAACCTTTGATTTGTAATAAATGAATTAAATTTGATTTAAAGTTTGAAAATTCCACTGCATTACAAAGTGAAACACTTTACAAAGATTTCAATTTCAGAAAAGAAAAATATAGAAAAAACATACTCTATGCGCGCTCAATATTTTTCTTTCGGTGGAATAATTTCAACAAGAAGAAATCTTAAGTAATTATTGCATTTAAATCAAATTACAAGGAATATATTCCTTGTAAATATACACAAAGAATTGATATATGTATCAGGAAAATTTTTATAAATTCTTAAAAAACATTTACAATAATGTTAAAGGCTTATTTCAGGCTGAAATTACGATTTATTAGTCTCTTCTTGCAAACAATTTTAACATAGAGAACTTCAGGTTTGTAGTAAACGGATTCAAGCGAAACATTCAGGGTGCATTCTCTGCTTAAAAATAGTGGACATGTGTCTGACCGTTCAACTCAACAGGCCCATGTTTTTGAAAAATTTGCAACTGAAAATCGGAGTTAGGAAACCATTCCATTCACGTGCATTACCGCATAGATCTCGAGATTTTCTTCCATCTTTAACTAATAATTTATATTTATAAAAATTAAATTTAATCTTCTTACCTTCCAAACATTCATTAACTTTTAGCCAGTATTTATTCTAATACACACAACACCGTACAGTGGACTAGAATCGAAAAAAAGGACAAAAATAGACAAGTGGTTTTTCTCTTCTTCCCTTTCTACTTTGAAATATCTGCAATATCAATGTCAAGATGTTGCATTAAAGGGATAGCCCGCCTAAATTTTGAATAAGTACCGATTATGTTATGGCAGGTTGAAGGATTTCAATTTGAAAGAAATTCAAATTATCCCCTCATGAATAAACAACTCTAAATACATTTGAATATTGATGGTGTTATGAAAGTGGCTAAAACGAGGAATTTCCAGTTATATGTTTGGCATATGTTAAATTTGGTACGCGTGGGGCAGTTTGGGGGAAAGCAAGAATTGTCAAAGAATTTCGTAGACTGCATGTCTACGAATTCTTAGAATTATAATAATGTAAAGGACAATTGTTTCAAGTCAGAGACTCCGTTATAAGGTCGGTCAAAATATCCAATGTAATAAACACAATAGAATTTTATACATAATTCCCGGCGCAAACCTCAATCTCATCAACTCTAAAGCCATGTATAAGTATGATATTAGAAGCACACATTTTTCAATGTTTGATAACTTCAATTACAATCATGCGAAGGAGTAAAGAATGAGAGCGAATAATCACAGATATTCAAAGATTTATGTTTCTTGCCAATAAAAAGACCGAAAATTCATGTAAATGGATTAATTAATTGACTAATTAATTAATTGAAGCATTAATTAAGTCGAAGGATTCCTTATCACCAACAGTTGTGATTGAAACTTATGAGCGCAAAGAATAGTTACAGTCATGAAATTAATGAACTTCATGCCTATAATTGGAGGGAATCCAGTGAGTAAGCTTTAGTGCGATTGATTCAACTCGAAAAATTTGCACTTCAATTTACTTTGAGTGTTAGAGACTGGAATCGTATTAGTGCGTCCCGGGAACTGTCAAACTAAAATTGAAAGATGGAAAGAAGTTTCAATCCATTCTGCACATCATAAGGTATAAAAATGATCTTCCTCGCCAAAATGATGATAATTTAGCGATGTGAAAATGGCTATCTAGCACAAGGAAAGTAAAAGCATGTAGAGTACTCATTAAACCTCACCTTCACACTATAACCATCAAACTTATATAATTGACGCCTCCATTTCATTATCTTAACTTGACGTGAAATGTGAAGTATCCGTGTCAGAGAGAAAAAGGAAGTAGCAGGCGATTACCGTGCAAAAGCTATTTCATGAAAAATAACAGGAAATTCTTTCATCGCGATCAGATAAACGTTTCCAGTCATAAATTTACGACTGATGAAACAATAATTTTAAAAAAATAAGCATCAATAGATTTAGATTGTATAGAATATTAATCGGGATATGACAATTTTTAAAATTATTTGTTATAGCTGAGGCAATAATAAAGTAATTATTATATATTCGTATTGTTTAATAATAATAATATATTATTATTTATAATTTTACTATTAAATAAATATTATAACTCTAGTGCATTTTCGGAGAAAAAAGTGGTATTTAATTACAATATTATTGTTTTTGAAAACGTACTACAGGAAAGAAAAATCCGATTCTTCCAGCCTACGTTTATTTCCATCACAATATGGAATGTTATTAGTCTTTAAATCCATTTACAACTTATGCTGTGATGTACCTTCGGTTTATATTTGAGCAAATCAGATGCATCATATTTTTACCCACAAAAGTTTAATGGAACGTAAGGCAGGCAACTAAGCTAACGGTAAAATGATTTAAAACAGGTAAAAATATTGATTAAAATTCTTTTATGCATCCATCGATAACTTATTAAGCACGGTACTTAAAGACAATACTGACGGCAGCAATGGATATTTAGATGCTCGATTCCTACTATCTGCTTATCTTTATCGGAGTAAAAGGCTTATACTAAATCACAACTATTGATGACATAACACAGCTCTACGATGATACTGGAAAAGAGGGAATAGAAGGCCATTCGGTAATGTAATCCGAAATAATATATTACAAAATATGCTGAATTACAGAATATTTTCATGTAATCTAAATGGTTCATATTAGGAAAAAATGAAATATATTTGGATTTTTCCTATCTGATTTAGTTTCCAGACGACCGAATTCCTCAAGCCTCTTCGGTAACGCATCCCAGAGAAGTCTTCCAATCCATGGATTTGCGACAATCCGTAGCTCTACAGGAGAAGACGGGTTTCTTTGTAAAAACCTGAAATATGGAAAAAATCAATGATAAGGCATAAATAGGAAAAATTAATGCAATAACAAATAAGGAATTATTTTCCATTCTAAAATAATTACCAAACTTCGTAAGAATAAAACTAGGTAGAAGGCGAAATAATAATGGAACAACATATTAGATATCAAAGTGGGAATAAGGGCGCTAAAAATAGGCGGTTCTATGATTGAAGGATAGAGTTAATTATTATAAATGCAAGAATTGATGTCGTAATAGCTTATTACTAGCTCAAATTTGCGCTCAAATTTGCACACAAATTTCCTTAAATTTACATAGATTTAACAACTAAAGCGGAAAAATAATCTTCTGAGATATCCATGCAATTTTATTCAACTAGAGAATCTTTGACCAGTTTTTTTTTAAATTCGTCTCACTATAGAGTAAATGGCTCATTTGAATCGACACCGATGCCATTGATGCCTCGCGAGGATAAGGGGCACCGATAAAACGAAAATGCTCTCTCTCTCGACGATCAGAGAACAATGGAGGAATAATATTTGGAAGCTAGGTTAACGTATCTAAAGCAAGAAAAAATGCATTTTACATGCGTGACCACCGGTAAGACCTAATGAACGAAAAATCAAAAGCAATGAACGAGGAACTGAATTCCATAGATATTATTCAGAACAGAGTTCAATTGTATTATTCCTATAAACTACTGTAAGATTACATTAAGTGTAGTATTAATTACATGGAAATCTGGAACGTCAATTACGTAATAATTATCAACTTCGCGTGTTTAAAGGTTAGAAACGTACAAAATGAAGGACATAATTGGTACTTTTCCACAATATGTTTTAATTGTACTACCGGTTTCAACGGAGGACCGTCATCTCCGTTGAAACCGGTAGTACAATTAAAACATTTTGTGGAAAAAGTAACAATTATCTCCTACATTTTGCATGATGGATTTCCACCATATCTCGCCGGATTCTGTGAATTTTATAGTTAGAAAAGTTGAAAATATCATCACTAATCTCCATTAAAATCTCTTACCGTTACTCTACTTTTGAGTCATAAATTTAATAAGATTGACTACGTTAAGTATCTAATTATCCTAACGAGACAAAAGGCTTAAATAAACTTCATCTTTCATGGCGTTCTGTAAAATAAGATGGCAATCATGTTTACGCCGGCGTTTAAAATAACAAATCATCAAGTATAAAAATAATATTATTTTAATTTGAACTTCGATTATCATAAATGTTCATTACAGTTGATGACACTTGCGTTTTATTTCTAAAAACCCATTTCGAAATTCAATTCAACTAGATATATGCTCCTTGGGGAACTTTGAGCCACTTTTTTTGGGCAGTTTATAAAATACCACAAATACCGTGACGTCATTATAGGATACATCCTAATTAAAATCAACCCGAATTACAAAAACGAGAATTGTAGATAAAAAAATCTTCTATGCATTCAAGATGAAATGAACTTCGTTCACTTTATGAGATTATCAAAATTATATCAGGTAATTACTATCAGGCCAAATAGAAGTCAATGATATCTGCAAAAGAAAATTGATAAAGTAGAAACTAGCAGTTCGTTTATTCTTAAAAATTCAAATCTGGATGACCGTTACAGCTACCGCTATCTATGGAAACACTCGGAAACTGTTGCCATTAAATTGTTTACGGGACTCAATTCCGCTAATTAACAGTATTAATAAATATTTATGATATCTTATATAAAATCTATGATAACAAATCTTTCCTTGCAAAATCGATACTGGAGGGAGTTTGTTTAATACATATTACATCCTGTTGTAAATAGGTTCCTATAATATGATTCTTACATTAATGAAAAAGAATAAAATTCAATAAGATTGGATGTGAACATGTAAATCCAATCTGTATAAGGTTAAAACTTTATTAATTCAAATCACATAACCGAAAGTTCTTCATAATCGTAATACTAATTTAAATTTTGAAATTAAAACTTGAAAGAGGCAAACTACAATGCTACCTAAATATATATTTCGTCAACTACTTACTGAATGCAGACTGAAATTTAATTTGTTAGAAAGAATGGGTGCCAAGTGAAAATGGGTCTAGAAAAACATATAAGGATACTAAACTGTAATTCAGTATGAGGGCAGGGAATGGAATAGTTCGACGAAAAGAAAACCGGCCGAAATAATGTAAGGACTAATGTAATACTCTATAGGAAAGAAAGCATAAAGTCGGTGAATCCGGGATTACGTAGTAATTTGCAGATAACTGCATTAAACATTGGCTTGCGACGTAGAATAAATTGCAGAATAGGTATAGAATTAGCTAATCTTGCATTACATACCAGATGTATGGAATTATCGATGATAACACAAAATAACTAGACATCAGGAAGAGGTCTCATTTGAAAAAATATGAATAGAAAGAAAACAAGACACTTAAGGAATAATGATGATTACAATTACTTTGATCGATACTTACTTATTCTTGCGATACGAATCTATCACAGATTAACAAATTCAAATCCGAATGACCATTAATATGACCGTAAGAATTATTTACGGAAACCTTCGGACAAGATCACGATTTAATAATTAATCATCAACTAAATTCTGCTAACTTAACAGCATTTAGTACTTTATAAGAAGCCTTAAGACATCATGATAAATATACACTCAAAGATTCCAATTTCAGATCATATTCCATTAGTATATTTCCGAATTTACTTAATTTCGATAATAACCGACAATATCTTGGGGAAATAACAACGTTATACGTTGAATTATCAAAAGGTTATATGATTTTGAATTCCAAGCTTTACTAAGATATTCATTATCGGTTACGTCCTAAATACACGTTAACGGAAAGCTACAATAAGATAAGGAATGGGAGGAATGAAGGTATTTCATAAAAATATGTTCGAAATTCCAAAAACTCAGTGTCGAAACTTCGCGGAATAAAGAAAACCTAAATACGACGGAGATACAAATCGAAACTTGCGCATCACTATTTTTAACATTGGCTTGAAATGTAGAGATAATCGCATAGGTAATAGGCATAGAATAAAATTATCTCGCATTACTTACTAGATGTATGGAATCCTCGATGATAACACAAAACAAATTGACATCACGAAAAGGTCTCAATGTAAAAAATTAGAATAAAAAGAAAACAAGTCATAAAGAGTAATAATAAATACATTTAAGTTGATCGATACTTACTTATTCTTGAGATTCGAATCCATCACGCGTTAACAAATTCAAATTTATAACGGTTTTCCGATAACTTAATAGTAACACGTCCGCTCCCGATGAAATCACCAAAGTTTCTGCAGTTTCACCAATTCAAATACATGTTGAACAAGAATGCAGCGCTCTGATTGGTCGGCTGATGTAATTTCTAACGACCGATCAATATCGTAATATATTATATGAATAAAAATAAGAATTAAATTTACATTTTATTTAGCGTAATATTATTTAAATTAAATTCTAAAATCAATGTTAACAATTACTTTCATTTAAATATTTTTTATGTATCGGGTAAATTTCCATGTCTATGGTTCCGAAACTAGCCGTAGCACTATTATTCATCGACGTGATTTTAAAATAAAAAAATGATTGTATAATAAAAGAAAAAATGCGTAATATAATCATATAATTAGTGTAAGGTAATAATTGTTAATGATTATATATTACTAGTTTCTAATTTTTTATAAAGCTGAAAAAATGAATGAAATTAGGGTATACGAATTTCATTGACGATTCTATATATTCTCCGAATACAAGGCATTGTGATTCACTTCGTTACATGAACATAGAAATATCCTTATCAATAAACGTACCAAAATATAGAACGTACATTCTATACATGTTCATAAAAGCAACTCAATGACAATTTGAAATACATTTAATATTAGGCATAAATTTACTTAAGGAAATTACTTAATTCCATCTAATAGTACGGCTGCACTAATTTATTTCCTGTGCGAACAATGGCTTTCGGGTGCCATTGCATCATTTTAACCATTCCGCTTTCGTTCATCATTATTCACAATTTGTCGTTGCGCCAGTTTTAAGGTTAGCTCCTCCAACATCAATGAACAAAGTTCCTGAGAGGGGAGTGAGGCATACTGAGCAAATGAGGAGTAAGGTAATTTTCGCATGATTTCTTCACTGAGCAAAAAACAATGACTAAAAGGTAATGAGGTAAATATGCAGGAAAAGGTTGCCTTATATCCCAAAGAATCTCATTGTTCTATTCATATAAAAAGGGCCGAGTAAAATGTTCAGTATCACTCATAACTTGAAGGCCTTTCCTTTTGTTTCATCCACTAATAAGTAAAAAAATAAATGAACGATTGATTTTCTCTATGCTGTTACAAAAACGCCTCGCTCGTCTACTTTAAATATTTTAAATGAATCAGTTGAAGAAGTAAATAGCCCATGAAAAGAATCCTTGCCAGACCAAAGTATTTTATAAAGTAAATGGTCATATTATGGTGTAAAATTCCGTCTAAATAATGATGGATGTAATGTTCGTAACTTTCTTATGATATCAGATAAAAATAATTTAGCTTTCTAACATTATTAACAATTATCTCTTTCCTATGCATCTCAGTTATGAAACCAAAAGTTAATGAGGTATGATCAATCTTCTATAATGGCAATTACCTTGGTCATTTTTGATTTAATTCAATTTTAACTGTTAAGTATTTGGTTACTACATTCAAGTTACTTACACATGTACCTACTTTCTTTTCTTATAGCATTCTAGATCAAAGAGAAAAGAAATGGCAAAATAACTCCTTCCTCACCTAACCTTTCAAGCCTTAAATGTCTTATTCCTTGTTATAGATTTTAATAATGACCTAAAGACTTGAAAGAGACTAGTATAAGGACATACCAAATAATCATTGCGTCGAATGATAAATAAAATGAGAATTGAGTCTTGGATTACAAAGATTCTGATGTTTGTTCATATTTCTTTACCGTAAAAAAATTCTTAACATTTGACAAATAAAATAAATCACCATGCATATACCGTTGTTATATTAATTGTATTTACCTTAAAATTTTCTGAATTTCAGCATTTCTTGTGAAGAATACAACCAAGGCCGTCTATATTAACCTCCAACACGACGTCTATCCATCATGGGGCGTTGACTCGCAGCCATACTGGCTCTTCAGTAACAGATTTAGCACTTTGACGATCGAGTATAAATTCGTATCACATTTTCTTCGTTTGTATGCCTAAATACAGACAAAAATATAAACAATTGACACTTCGTGGAACCATGATCACTAAAACTTTTCTCATTCGTATCGATGGGAATCACGTGTTGTTAAGTTGAGGTTTTTAGACGAGGAATTCATTTTTCTTCTGCATTCTGCAGAATATCACACAGCACATTCACTGTGACGCAGACTTCAACACTGCTGCTACAATTTCAAAAGAATATATAACGCCGTTAAATCCCCACCTGTTTACCTGCAATGGTAAGAAATAATTACCATTTTCAGTTCTCAGTTCATTCGGAATTCTATTCCTAGACGACCATGAAAGACAAGAAGCCATTATGATTCCGCGATTCTCTAGCAAAGAGAAGGAAATTGAGGGTCATGGGCTTAAAGTATGACAATCGAAACTAGTGCTTCCTGTCATGTGACTTTCGTGTGGTCTCCCTTTGTGGCATGTCTTCAAGTTATATAAGTGCCTTTTATAATTCCCTTCGAATGGACATTATTCTAACAGTGGAACGGAACGTTTTGCAGCTGACATTCGGCGATACGTATGGGGGTTTCTTCAAAAAAGAGTGAAGAATGTTTAAGTGAGAACAACGTATAAACCGTGGAAAGTTCAACCCTCGAGTTCAGAGTTCTTAAAATGGCGATGGTATGACGAAATTGTCTTCTCCTTTGTCTTAAGAATCTGTTTTAACATAGCGGGAATAGTGGAGTAAGAGATAAGCCCAAAGTTTTCATATTTTATGTGAGTCGAGATAATTGGAGAGGGGCTATCGTGTAATGTGTGACAAAGACCAGCTTTTGAAAACTTTAGTGGTAAGTTAGAAGCATTATTCTTATTGCACGTTATTTCCTGAATTTATTTAATCATTTACCAAGAGTAGCTTGATGAGGACGAATATTTTATTAACTGCCATCGGTTGGTATAATTCCAATCCTGATGGGAAGAAATGATCAGAAAATTATACCATGAAATGGTTTGTCTGTAACCATGTTCAATTAATTTATAATATATATAACTTTAAATGATAAGTAGTTACCCAGATTCCATAAACCATCAAAAGTTGATTCCACCGATTTTTGGAATCTGGGTAACTACTTATCATTTACAGCCATCAGCGGATTTATTCTCACTATAACTTTAAATGTTACATTACCTATGAAATGTGCATAACTAAGTTAAATTAATTTGTGTTGGTCGGCGAGTTGGAAAAATGGGGGAAATGGTGAGAAATCATTAAGATGTATTTATAAACAGATAATTTCTACTCATGTTTTAATTCTATTATTTCTATTTTCGGTTTAAATACGGAAAATCTCTTTAAATTCTGGAATTACCTCAAATAGTGGAGTGATTAGTTTGTGTTGGCTGAAATAAATTGAAAGCTTTAGAGGTATGAGAGATACTGAAAATCGTGAATATTTTCCTCACTACCTCTTACTTTCTGCTCAGGGAAGAAATCATGGGGAAATTACATCACTCCTCATTTGCTTAATATGCGTCACTCGTCAAGCAGGAATTTTGTTCACTAATGTTGGAGGAGATAAAGTTAAAACTGGTGCAACGATAAATCGTGAATAGTGAGATGAACAAAAATGGATTAGTTAAAATGGTGAATTGGCATTGAAAGTCATTGTTCGCCCTGCAATAAATGAGTGCAGGCGGACTATTCGATGAAACACAGTAATTTCATAGAGTAAATTTCGCTGTTGGAATACTGACATTAAATATATTGAGATATATCAGTTAGATAAATTATCAAATAAATTTTCTGAAAGGTTACTTCTTTTATTTTGTGTATGATTGACTTTAACGTAGGAAATGCTATATGATAAATTGATGCATAATATTTAATGCACTTCAAATTGATTTGAGATTCTGTTACAAACATTTCGGGAATGTGTTCTTATTATTGGCTTCTTCACTAGTAAGAATAGCGGTCTTCCTATATTCATGCAATCAGGTGACTCAGAATGTATTTAATTCAAGGAAAACATAAAATCATCAATGAAATTCGCATACCCTAATTTCATTCATTTTTTTAAGGTTCATGAGAAGTAATATAATAGTAATATAAATCACAATCAAATATTACCTTCCGCTCATTTCAAAATTATATTCGGCTGTTTCCCGGTTTAAATGATGACATTTTGTAAATTTTGTAACTATGTTGATGAATAGAGCCGCGGCTAATTTCGGAACTATCAACATTATGGAAATTTACCGGAGGCATAAAAAAATATTTGATGTGAAAGTATTTGTAAATATATTAAAATTAAATCAATTTAAATAATATTCTGCTAAATAAAATGTAAATTTAATTCTTATTTTTATTCATATAATATATTACGATATTGATCGGTCGTTAGAAATTACATCAGCCGACCAATCAGAGCGCTGCATTCTTGTTCAACATGTATTTGAATTGGTGAAACTGCAGAGACTTCAGTGATTTCATCGGGAGCGGACGTGTTACTATTAAGTTATCGGAAAACCGTTATAAATTTGAATTTGTTAACGCGTGATGGATTCGAATCTCAGGAATAAGTAAGTATCGATCAACTTAATTATAATTATCATTACTCCTTAAGGTACTTGTTTTCTTTTTATGCTATTTTTTATAATGAGCCCATTTTATAACGTCAAGTTATTTTGTGTCATCATCGAGGGTTCCATACATCTGCTAAGTAATGCAAGATTAGCTAATTCTATGCCTGTTATGCGATTTATTCTACATTTCAAGCAAATGTTTAAAATAGTGATGTGCAATTTTCGAATTGTATCTCCGTCGTAGTTAAGTTTTCTTTATTCTTCAAAGTTTCGACACTGTGCTTTTGGGTTTCCAAACATATTTTTAAGATATACCTTAACTCTTTCCATTCCTTATCTTATTGTAGCTTACGGCTAACAAGTATTTAGGACGTAACCGATAATGGATATCTCAGTAATGCTTGGAATTCAAAATCATATAATCTTTAAATAATTCTACGTATAACGTTGTTATTTCCCCAAGATATTGTCGGTTATTATAGAATTAAGTAAATTCGGAAATATACTAATGGAATATGATCTGAAATTGGAATCTTTGAGTGTATATTTATCATGATGTCTTAAGGCTTCTTATAAAGTACTAAATGCTGTCAAGTTAGCAGAATTTAGTTGATGATTAATTATTAAATCGTGATCTTGTCCGAAGGTTTCCGTAAATAATTCTTACGTTCATATTAACGGTCATTCAGATTTGAATTTGTTAATCTGTGATAGATTCGTATCGCAAGAATAAGTAAGTATCGATCAAAGTAATTGTAATCATCATTATTCCTTAAGTGTCTTGTTTTCTTTCTATTCAATTTTTCAATTCAAATATTTAAATAATTCAACGTATAGCGTTGTTATATCCCCAAGATATTGTCGGCTATTATCGAAATTAAGTAAATTCAGAAATGTAATGGAATTGAATGTAATCTGAGATTTCTTTAAATTCAGGAATGTAATCTGAAATTGGAATCTGGGAGTAAAAATTTATCATGATGTCCTAAGACTTATGAAGTACTAAAGGCTGTTGAATTCAGTTGATTAGATTTTAGTTGATGATTAGTATTTAGTTGATGATTAATTATTAAATCGTAATCTTGTCCGAAGGTTTCCATAAACAATTTTAACGGTCGTATTAACGGTCATTCGGATTTGAATTTTGAATACGACATTTTTGCCTAATTTAGTGTTTAACTATCAAGTATCTTTTAAGATAATTATTTATCTTCATATATAATTATTTCTACATAAATTATTGATGTAAACTTGACACTTTATTATCTGATTTCTGTAGTACCTCGTGAGAGATAACAAGGGACAGTTTCAATTCTTAGGTCTGATTTCATGTTGAATTAAATTATGGTTCATGTTTAAGAGATGTACCGCCAGGTTACGTCGTTGTATCAATTCATTAGTGTTAAGTCTGTATAATGTGACACCTGACACCAGATTTTTTTCAGTAATTACTTCCTTCATTCTTGATTGTATTCTTTTTTAGTTTTTAGATTGAGTAAGCTGAATCAAATCGAGGGAATTATTTAATGGTAATATTGTTTGTGTGTTTCAGAAGTACTACAACTATCTATGGTAGTTGTGAAGAAAATTTAAAATGAATTTGGAATCAGGCTTTATGATTTTCAATATTTGAAAAGGATTTTATTATTTTAATTCATTATAAATTACCATTTTTAGCATGAATCTATTTTATTCGCGCCTAATTTCAATATTTATAGCCTTTACTATCCCATGTTGACGATTAATTAATATCGGATGGCTATCTCAAGAAATGCTACTGTTATATATTTTTCATGTTGAATTAAATCAGTTGAATACGGCATGGTTTTCGATAAGGCTGAAGATATATTTTGCTAATGTCCTAACCGAAATTCAACTTTGAATTTGAAGTTTGTATCCCCGATCGCTTTCGCTCGGAAAGAAAGAGGGAAGAATCGTTCAGAAGTGAATTTTCCCTTCTTCTTTTACATTCAATACTATAATTTAACACTTTTGAAATCGACTTCTTAAAGATATATGAGTACGATTTTGACGGATTAAAATAGAATAATTGCCTTCAAATCGCGTTTGTATGCAAAATCAAGAAATTAATACTTTTTCAAGTTTAATTAAATTATTAGATTGAATTTCAAAATAATATATGGCATTTTCATAGTTTTGTTATATTTTGTCAGCGGTAATCGTGATGAAGTCATACTGTAGTGCTTGAAACTACACTTTAATTTAGTGATACTGACACTGATTATATCTTAATTAATTAAAATTGTGTCTTTATTATTACAGATTTTGTGAAAAGGTATTATAACAGTCTCCAGTCTTTCTTCTCTTCCGGATGTCTTGCCAATGAGCGCTAATCAGTTGCACGCAACAGACCACGATCAGGGAGTTATCATCGCAAGATGAAGGATTCAAGGGACTCGCACCAGGTAAGTTGATTAAGAAGAATTTATTTACTTTAGATATGTGAATACTTTCGCACGATGGAACATATTTCAAACGTTCGATAATTCTTATGCTATATTAATATAAAATTTTAATGATACGTTATATATTTAGTATCTGAGTTTCGATACTCAATTATCAGTTCGTCTGATTGCATGAAAATGTATCTAATTAATTAATAACGTAACGTAACTTATCTTGTTTTGAATATCAAGTGATATCTGAGGTGAATTTTGGACGAATTATGAACGTAAAATAGAACAATATAACATCATATTATGTATAAGAACAGCAAACAAAATTTTACGTTACTGAATCTTTCCCTTAAAATATGGCCTCGCTTTCTCAAAGGTTAAAAGTTATCTACTTTGATTTGCCTAAGAGAATCAGAACACGCTTTGTGCTTTGAAGAACACGAACAAAAACCTTTTCATCGTCACGAATTCCTTTGCGTATTTGCTCATTTTTATTTATAGAGATTTAACGACTATACATTTAGATAGAACATATCATACTAGTATTAAAGAAGTAAGGGGATATAAATTGAAAGTTTCTATTCATCCCTATTTTATCTTGAATAAGTATGAATAGTATTTAGAGCTATATTAATACGGCTCCATAATATTTTGGTCGCGAAGTAGAGTTCAGACAAGTTTACCAAGTTTCCCTTTTATCTCCAGCTGTCGTCTTTAGGTCAATGCTTTTCCCTTTCCATTATTTCGTGTAGACTCGATTCCTTGGAAATGTGTACTTTCCTTTTCATTCGGAAATGTATACTTTCCGTTTTTCCCGTTCAGTCTATGTTTTCGTATACAGAAAAAACGAAATGAATTCTCTCAAGGCCGAATGACATCTCGTCATGACCCTCGGTTGATATTCCCGTTTAATGCTTCTTAAGTGAAACAGAGGGCGTTTCATTTTACATAAACCTTCAAAGTTTTATAGGAAGTTAAAGGTTCCGTTTCTCTCCTGCGTAAGTAAACTCTAGCTATTAAATACCATTTTCCTTTGATTTTTTTGCTGCTGAAACTGATTAATATCAGAGGAATACCTAATAATATCGTTTTCAAATGTTCGCTTTCTTTCCCCATCGCTCCCTTACGACGCGACGTCTGGCTCTTTCTATCCACTCTCAACTTTACTGTATATGATATGTTTCTTACGAAGCCTCTCATACAGAAACGGTACCCAATCCAAGTTTAAATAGCCTGTTCTAATCATTTTTACCTTCTCTTACACATGTTATAGAATCATTATAGTTGTTCACTTATCTAAGTGCTATAAGTACATACTATTGCACACAAGCCATACATAAAGAATAATTCTTAATTTTTAATCAATATCTCTAAAGAGAAGGAAACAAATTCTACAAATATCTAAATGAAGAACCGGAGTTAGTACTATGAGATGTGAAGTAAAGTCTTCAATCCTAGTCTAAAAATTGAAGTCTGCATGGGTCAAAATATCCTTCTCTCCGTTGGCCGGCCGTACCACACTAAATAGCAATCCAATCCAGCCTGAAAGTAAACAGCGAACCTTGGCCTGTCTTATATAGTCGAATAGAATCGGTCATTACGATGAATTTGTGAATATATAAATTTATTACCACTCTGCATATACCAAAATCGGATATACCAAAATATTGTAGTAGTTAATGGTTTGCATATAAGTTGCTGAACTTCTCTATAGTATACTAGTATTTGCTTAATGTTTGTTTTTGTTTTATTTTCATAAAACAATAAAGGTTGTAGTAAAGAGAACAGCATCTCTAAATGAATTGTAGTAGATTTGAAACGGGAGTCATCAATTGAACATCATCATCATTTAACGCAGTGTGAAATAAGATATAAGAAACTAAGAAGCTGTTAGATAATGAATTAAATTTAACCTTGCAAGTTATATCCAAGGCCCGTGCACAATTTCTTATCATTAATCTTTTGAAAAATGGTATCGCCTTGCAGTTTCGCTTTCCCGTACTTTTCTAGCAATAATAAATTAGTTGATCTCGACTTTCTCTGCAAAGCCCTTCAAATTACCATGCAATTAAGTTTTTGATTCTGCAAATCCATTCTAACTTCTCACTCAACTAAACCAACCAACTATATTTGCAATCGCGTTTAAAATATTTTAAGAACCAACTTATTCTAATCTATTATATCTCTATGTGAATGTACACTCCTGGCCAAAATTAACGCAGAACCTCCCTAGCGATCCTTACAGCCGGTGCTGCGTTAATTTTGGCCAGGACTGTACATTCGATGTATCATCTCAATTAGATTTTCTATGAAGGGTTCAAATTTGAGTAAAAAAAAATGAATTTCATGTTCAGGAATTTTTGCTTGCTTAGTTTAATATTATCATATCCAGAAACGCTGTTATAGTTGCAAAACCCCTCTCCTTTTGAAATACTCTTTATAGGCTAAGAATATCCATTTAAAAATGTTTTTATATCGTGCACTTAAGGAAAAAAATAATTAAATAAAGAATCTTTTTGAATTTGTTGATGACCTTCGTTTGTTTAATGAAGAAACCTCAATTAACTTCTCATAAGTTAAGAAAAAGATTTCAGTAAAACATAGGTGAAATTCTCTTCAAAAATTAACGTAATATTCAGTGGATGTGAGAATAACAATCATATTACTGGAACTAATATATGCTCCTTAGATGACTTTAGTTTAAAAACAACTTATTTTTATTCCTAACGGAACTGAATTCCATCTCAACTGATGTGATCGCCCTGCCTTTCAGTTAATAAGCAGAAAAAAACTTAATGTACTAACTCACCAGAAAAATATCCTCAGGTATATAATATTAGGTAAAATTATTTGATCAGCCTCACTATTTTTATATTCTATATAATCTCCGAAAAAAATGAACAATATTTGTGATATAATTTCCTTGATCCAACATTAGGCTTTAAAGATATTATAAATTGAAGTTCTTCTCATCACATATCAAAATCAAACATTAGATACATTCATATAGCAAATTGTAATGCGCAAAAAACAAATGCGGAAAACGCTTAAATTTGAAAGTGTTTGTCCTTACTCATATAATGGAATAGAGAATCAGGACTGGGATTATTGGGAATCCTTGGAGGAACGTTATGAAAAAGAATTAACTATTATATATATTTTCTGAATTACTTTAGAAATTAAATTAATACATCATTAATGACCGTTCGAGGTTTATATATGTTGTAGAAATCGATGAATAAATATTGACTGATTTATAATTTCTGAATTACTTTAGAATTTAAATTAATGCATCATTAATGACCGTTTGAGGTTTATGAATGTTGTAGAAATCGGACCTTTTTATTAATATTGGTATTAATTTTTCGGTCAACATTGTCTAACGGGAGCATGGAGAAACCTTCCATCCGAAAATCCAGGGAAGAGAGAATTGGGGATCCATGGAGGAACGCAATGAATAAGTATTGACTATAACATATTTTCTGAATTTCTTTAGGAACTACATAAATTCATCATTGATAAACGCTCGTGGTTTACATAAGTTGTAGAAATTGCACTATTATTATAATAATTCCCCATTTTTTATTCAGACAACATTGCCTGGCAGGAGGAAGGAGAAACCATCCATCCAAAAATCCAGGACAGAGAAACGTTGAGATCCTTGAGGAACGCATTGAATAAGTACTGACTGAAATATATTTTCTAAATTACTTTTGAATTTAAATTAATTCATCATTAATGACCGTTCGAGGTTTATATATGTTGTAGAAATCGGACCGTTTAAATAAATTTCCGTATAAATTTTTCAGTGATCGTTGTCAAACTGGGGCATGGAGAAAACATCCATCCAAAAATCCGGAGAAGATTAAATAGGTGATCTATGGAGTAAGTAATGAATAAGAATCGGCTAAAATTTATTTTCTGAATTACTTTAGAATTTAAATTAATGCATCATTAATGGCCGAGCAAGGTTTATATATGTTGAAGAATTCGGACCTTAATATTAATTTCGGTATTATATTTCAGTGATCATTTTCTAATTAGAGCATGGAGAATCTAACCATCCGAAAATACAGGGAAGAGAGAATTGGTGATCCATGGATGATCGCAATGATTAAGTATTGTCTATAACATATTTTCTGAATTTCTTTAGAAATTAATTAGATGCATCATTGATAAAGGATCGTGGTTTACATAAGTTGTAGAAATTTCACTGTTATATTAATTTCCGATATTTTTTATCATTGAACATTGCCTGGCTGCAGTTAAGAGAAACCATTTATCCGAAAATCCAGGGAGGAGAGAACTAGTGATCCATGGAGGAACGCAATTATTAAGTACTGACTGAAGTATACTTTGTGAAATCCTTCAGAATTTAAATTAATTCATCATTAAGACTGTTTGAGGTTTATATATGTTGCAGATATCGGACCTTTTTATATAAATATCCGTATTAATGTTTCAGTCAAAATTCTCTAACGGGAGCATAGAGAAACCATCCAACCGAAGATTCAGGTAAGAGAAAATTGGGGATCATGTAGCAACGCATGGAATAAATCTTGACTATAACATATTTTCTTAATTTCTTTAGAAAATTACTTAAATGCATCGTTGATAAAGGTTCGTGGTTTAAATAAGTTGTAGAAATTACACTTATATTAATTTTCGATTTTTTTCACAGACAACATTGCCTGGCAGGACCAATGAGAAACCATCCATCCGAAAATCCAGGACAGAGAAGCGTTGAGATCCTTGAGGAACGCAATAAATAAGTATTGACTGAAATATATTATTTGGAATTACATTAGAATTTAAATTAAAGCATCATTAATGACCATTCGAGGTATATATATGCTGTATAAATCGGGCTTTACATTAATATCAGACATCATTGTCTAACGGGAGCATGGAGAAACCATCCATCCAAAAATCCAGGGAAAAGAGGATTGGAGATCCTTGGTGGAAAGCATTGAATAAGTATTGACTACAACTAATTCTCGGTACTTCTTTAGAAATTACATAATTGAATCACTCATAAGGGTTCGTTGTTTACATAAGTTGTTGAAATTGCACTTTTATATTAAAATCCGATTTGTTTTCTCAGTCAATATTGTCTGGAAGTAGTAATGAGAAGCCATCCATCCGAAAATCCAGGATAGAGAGAAGTGGAGATCCTTGAGGAATGCAATGAATAAGTATTGACTATAACATATTTTCTGAATTTCTTTACAGATTACATAAATGCATCATTGAGAAAGGTTCGTGGTTTACATAAGTACAACAAATTACACTTTTATTTTAATTTCCGATTTTTTTTCTTAGACAAAATTACCTGGATAGAGTAATGAGAAACCATCCATCCGAAAATCCAGGACTGAGAAACCTTCGGGTCTTTGAGGATCGCAATGAACAAGTATTGACTTAAATATATTTTCAGAATTACTTTAGAATATAATATATGCATCATTAATGACCGTTCGAGGTATATATATGTTTTTGAAATCGGAGCTTTATATTTATTAGTGTAATAATTTTTCAGTCAACATAGACGAATGGGAGCATGGAGTAACCATCTACCCGAAAAACTAGGAAAGAGAGAATTGGGGATCCATAGTGGAACAAAATGAATAAGTTTTTACAATCACATTTTTTCCGAAATTCTTTAGAAATTTCATAAATGCATCATTGATAAAGGTTCTTCGTACACATAATAGTAGATATTGCAATTTTATATTAATTTTTGATTTTTTTAGTCAATATTGCCTGATAGGAGTAAAGGGATACCATTCATCCGAAAGTACAAGAAGGATATAAGTGGAGATCCTAGAGGCACGAAATGAAAAAGTACTGACTGAAATCTATTTTCAAAATTACTTTAGAATTAAAATAAATGCATCAGTAATGACCATTCAAGATTTATATATGTTCTAGAAATATGACCATTATATTAATCTCCGTCTTAATATATCAATAATCATAGTCTAACTGGAGCACGGAGAAACTGAAAATTCGAAAATGCAGGGAAGTGAGAATTGGGGATCCAAGGAGGAGCATAATTTATAAGTATTGACTATAACACATTTTCTTAATTTCCTTAGAAAATTACTTAAATGCATCAATGATAAAGGTTCGTGTTTTACACAAGTTGTAGAAATTACACTCTAATCTTGATTTCCGATTTTTTCAGTCAGAATTTCCTGGCAGAAGCATAGAGGAACCATCTATCAGAAAATCCAGGGAGGAAGGAATTAGTAATCCATGGAGAACGCTTTGAATAAGTATTGAGTATAACATATTTTCTGAATTTCCTTAGATATTACAGAAATGCATCATTCTTAAAAGTTCGTGGTTTACTGAAGTTGTAGAATATGCACTTTTATATTAATTTCCGATTTTTTTCAGTCAATATTTCCTGGCAGGAGCAAAGAGAAACCATCTTTCGGAAAATCCACGGAGAAGAGAATTAGTGATCCATGGAGAAACGCTATGAATAAGTATTGACTTTTCTTAATTTACTTAGATATTACATAAATGCATCATTAATGACCGTTCGATGTTTATATATGTAGTAGAAATCGGACTTTTATTATAATTTCAGTATTAATATATCAGTTATCATTGTCTAACTGGAGCATGGAGAAACTAACCATAAGAAAATCCAGGGATGAGAAAATAGGTGATCCAGGGAGGAACGCACTGAATAAGTATTGACTATAACATATTTTCTGAATTTCTTTTGAAATTAACTATTGTATCATTGGTGAACTTTAGTGCAATATGTATGTTGAAAAAACCGGATTTTTATAACAATCCCGAATTTATTTGACAGTCAAAATTTCCTGGCAGGAGCAAGAGAAACCATCCATCTGAAAATCCTTGGAAGGGAGAAGTGGGGATCCATGGAGTTACGCACTGTTTAGGTATGTACTGAAGTATATTTCCTGAGTTTCTTTAGAAATTAAATTAATTTATTATTGTTGAATGCTAGGGGTAGAATTATGTTGTTGAAATTGTTCATGTATAACAATCTTTGAATTAATATTTCAGTCATCATTGCCTGACGGGAAAAAAAGAGAAACCATCTATCCGAAAATCCAGGGCAAATAGAATTGGGGATCCTTTGAGGAACGAACTGAATAAGTATTGACTGAAGTATATTTTCTGACTGAATTTCTTTCAATTATATTTCTTTTAATTTTTGTTTTATTTTCTGTAGAAATCGGAATTGTAGATCAATTTCCGAATGGATTTTTATGCCTCTTGAGTAAATAGGGATACGATCAAGAATTAACCCAGGAGAGAGAGAAGTGGTGGTACTTCTAAGAACGCACTGAATAAGTATTGTCTGAAATATTTTTCAAAAATTCCTTTGATATTTATTAATGAATCATTGATGAATATCGTGATTTATTTATAAAGTAGAAATTGGACGTTTATATTAATGTCCGAATTATTTTAATTCTAAATAGCCTGCCTGGGGAAGAGAAACCATCCATTCGAAAATCCTGGACAGAGAGTATTGGAGTTCCTTGAGGAACGCAGTGAATAAGTATTGCCTGAGACATATTTTCTGATTTTCTTAGAAACATAATCAAAACACCATCGATGAATGCTCGTGTTATATATATTATAGAAAATAGACATGTATAATCGCATCCGAATTAATTTTTCAGAGAAAGCTGCATTGCTGGAGCAAGGAGAAATCATCTAACAGAATGCCATGACAGAAAGTAGTGGAGATTCTTGAGGAAGGAATTGAAGAGGTATGAATTGAAACATATTTTCTGGATTTCTTTCATATTTGAATTATTGCATAATTGATGGTCGTTAGTGATTTTATATATGATGTAGAAATCGGACTTTTATAACAATTTCTGAATGAATTTTTCCGTTAACATTGCCTTTTGAAGCGAATTGTTTTTCGTTTAGATATTTTGTTTAGATATTGTTGAAGCGAAGACAAGTCATTTATCCGAAAATCCATTGCAGCAAGAAGTGGAAGAAGTTCCTTGGAGGAACGCAATGAGTAAGTATTGACTGATCCACATTTTCTGATTTTCTTTTGAAATGAAAATAATGCTTCATTTATGAACCGTCTTGGTTAAAAAAATTTTGTAGAAATGGGACTTTTTTTAAATTTCATAATTAATTTTTCAGTCAACCTTGCCTGCCGGAAGCAAACAGATACCATCCATTTGACAATCCAGGACACAGAAAAGTGGGGATCCTTGGAGGAAGGCGCTGTATATGTATTGACTGAAACATTTTTATGAATTATTTTAAATATAAAATAAAAGCATCCATGATGAACGTTTGTGGTTTATGTACATTTTAGAAATCGGACTTTTATATCCATTTCCGAATTAATTCTTCAGTCAACATTGCCTGTCGGGAGAATGGTGATACCATCTATCAGAATGCTCAGCATTGAGATTAGTGGAGAATCTGGGACGAAGAAATTGAATAAGTATTTACTGAAAAGTAATTTTCTGAATTTATTTAAAAATTAAATTATTGCATCATAGATGAACGATCGTAGTTTATATATGATGAAAAAACAGACTTCTATAAAAATCTCTGAATTAATTTATCATTTACCTTTTCGTGGCTGTGCAAACTCCATCACAAAATCCTGGAAAGAGGGATGTGGAGATCCTTGGAGGAATGCACTAAATAAGTATTGACTTAAAAATATTTTCTGAAATTGTTTTAAAAATTATATTAATGCTTCATTGATGAACGTTCATGTTTTATAAAAGTTGAAGAAATCGGAGTTTTATGTTAATTTCCCTGTTTTTTATTTTCAGTCAGCATTGCGTGGTGACGGAAAGAGAAACCATCTATCGGAAAATGCAGCGAGGAGAGAATTAGTGATCCATGGAGGAACGCAATGTATAAGTATTGACTATAACTTTTTTCTGAATTTCCTCAGATATTTCATAAAGGCACCCTTCAAAAAGGTTCGCGGTTTACTGAAGTTGTAGAAATTGCACTTTTATATCAATTTCCGATTTTTTTTCAGTCTATATTTGCTGGCAGGAGCATAGAGAAACCATCTATCTGAAAATCCAGGGAAGAGAGAATTAGTCATCCATGGAGAAACGCAATGAATAAGTATGGATACTGTAAAATTTTCTGAATTTCCTTAGATATTACATCAATGCATCATTCTTATAGGTTCGTGGTTTTCATAAGTTGTAGAATTTGCACTTTTATGTTGATTTCTGATTTTTTTTCAGTTAATATTTGCTGGCAGGAGCAAAGAGAAAGCATCTATCCGAAAATCTAGGGAGGAGAGAATTAGTGATGTATGGAGGAACGCAATGAATAAGTATAGGCTATAATATATTTTCAAAATTACTTTAGAAATTAAATTAATGCATCATTAATGACCGTTTGAGGTTTGTATATGTAGTAGAAATTGGACCTGTATATTAATTTCAGTATGAATATTTCAGTTATCATTGTCCAAATGGAACATGCAGAAATGTAAAATCCGAAAATCTAGGAAGAGAGAATTGGGGATCCATGGAGGAACGCAATGAATAAGTATTGACTATAGCATCGGTAATGAATTTCTTTTGAAAATCACTTAAATGCATTAATGATAAAGGTTCTTGGCTTACTTAAGTTGTAGAAATATCACTTTCATATTAATGTTTGATTTTTTTTAAGTTAACTTTGCCTGTGAGGAGTAAGGAATGAAAAAGTACTGACTGAAATATATTTTCAAAATTACTTTAGATTTTATATTAATGTAGAAATCGGACTTTGATATTAATTTCAATAATAATATTTCTGTTATCATTGTCTAACTGGAGCATGGAGAAACTAACCATAAGAAAATCCAGGGATGAGAAAATAGGTGATCCATGGAGGAACGCAATAAATTTGTATGTACTGAAACATATTTTCTGAATTACTTAGAAATTAAATTAAGGTATCGTTGATTAAAGTTCGTGGTTTAGATATGCTGTAGAAGTCGGACGTTTATATTAATTTTGGAATAATTTTTTCAGTCATCATTGCCTGGCTGTAGCAAAGATAAACCAACCATCCGAAAATCCAGGACAGAGAGTATTGGAGATCCTTGAGGAACGCAGTGAATAGGTATTGACTGAAATATATTTTCTGAATTTCTTTAGAAATTTAATTAATAAATCATTGAAGAATGCTCGTGATATGTATATTTTGCAAAATGGGCTTGTATAACTGCCTCCGAATTAGTTCTTCTGTCTATAAGAGAAACCATCCATACGATAATCCAGGACAGGGAGAAGTGGGTAGCCTAGGAGGAACGCACTGAATAAGTTTTGCCTAAAACATATTCTCTGAATTTCTTTAGAAATTATATTAATTCATCATTTATGAAAATTCTTGTTACATATATGTTTTAGAAATCTGACATATATGACTATTTACGAATTAATTTATCTGTAAACATTGTCCTGATGGAGAAAAGAGTAACCAACCATCAAAATATCCAGGACACACAGAAGTGTTGATACTTGGAGCATCGCACTGTATATGTATTGACTGAAACTTATTTTCTGAATTTCCTAAGAAATTAAATTAATGCATCATTGATTAACGTTGGCAGTATATATATTTTATTGAAATCGGACGTGAATGACTATTTCCCAATTAATTTTTCAGTTAACCATGCTTGGAGGGAGCAAGGAAAATCCAACCTTTCAAATATCTAGGAGAGAGAGAAATGGAAATCCTTGGAGGAACCACTCTATAAGTATTGACTGAAATATACTTTCTGAGTATGTTTAGAAATGTAATTAATGAATCATTGATGAACGTTTGTGGTTTATATATTTTGTTGAATTCAGACTTGTATAACAATTTCCGAATTAATCCTTAGAATGTTACGGTATGACCTTGTTTTCAAATTTTGAAAACCCATTGCAATAATAGTAATTGCCCTTTAAAAGTAAAAGATCTAATTAATGAATTATTAATTGAAAATGCTTAACATATTAAATAAGTTAACTGAAATTCTTCATAATAGTTATTTTCCTCTTTCCAGCAGGAAGATTTAAAATCACCTGATAAAGACACATTCAATGTGTGAGATGAGAGCCTTCCTTGTTCAAATGCTTTAAGACTCTTTGTCATGCTCTCAGAGTCCATGTAGGAAACGTCGGCTGAGTAGAGCAGGCTCACGAAAAAACTTCCAGCATTTAAAGCGTTCTGTTTCTTTTGTTCATGCTGATTGCAATAGATATTTATTCTGTCTAACTTTCACTGTCTTTAAAAGAGTCAATAGAAATTAATGATTGAATTAGGTAAATATTTACCTCTAAGCATATTTTTAAGCACTGGTCATATCTTGGAAAATATTTGAAGACAATCATTTCTATGAATCTTATAGTAAAGAATCCTCTAATATTTATTCACAAAATAGTTTATGATATCACATTGTTTTCAAATATGAAATATTTTACCCATATATCATTCTCTAAATTTTTAATAACAACTAAATTCTGGCTAATTTTATTAAAAAGATGAAATCTGATTGACAGCTTACACATATCATATTCAAAGTGGAATTCCTAGAATTTATCTTACTTTTATTTTTCCTTCTAGGGAAACTTTCTGTTCTAGGCAAAGTGCAGAATCTTCAACACCTAATTAATATGTGAGTACTCATAACCATTTATTTTTCAATCTTTGAGCATTTTTTCTATTTATTCAATAAGTCTATGTAAATCAAGTACCTTGGAAACCTTGAATCTAAAATAGCAGTGATATGTTTAACATGATTTGCTTATAGAAAATCCTTACAGTAAAACATTTATTCATAGCCTTGAACAACCTATTCAGTGATTACTTAACATAATACTTAATGATCAATGAGGAACTCACGTTTCACAATTTCAATATTTTTTGAAAATAATTTCAGTTAATTGCAATCTAATCAAATTTATATACTGCTAATATAGAGATTTTATTAAATATAAGTTGTTACTGTAGTTTTGAAATAAGGGCATCTAAATGTACTAACCGCCTGGTCTGTAGGGGAAGAGGGAATAATGCCTTATTCTCCTCGACCCTTGCCGAAAGGCCTACAGGCACAGGCATCTCTTCCAGGGCCCTTTTTTTCACCTTCTTATGCAGGAGTTGAGGGTTCTGTCCTCTCAAACTCCTGTTCGTTTCTTTTGTCTATGAGGTCGGAGCTCGCGGTTAACCTGCAATAGTGGTAAAGAGGGGGTCTCTAGGCATGGAGATGAACCTCATGGCACGCCACTTGACCAGGCCGGGTCCACTTCTTAGGGTGTTAGGCTTACCCTCCAAATCCTCCCTTCCCACCAATAAAGATTACACGCAAGGAGAACATCCAAGGATGCTGATGGACAAATCACAGGAGTAAGTTTGGTAAAGGTAAAAGTAAGGAACATGTTAGGGATTTTAAGTGGAATAAGGAATCATTAGAATATTTAGGAAAGAACTCTTTACTAAGCTGTTTGTCTTTAACCTCACAGCACCTTAAATTTTCTTCGCAATTTTGCATTCAAAATTCGTGTAAATACCAACGTTTTTGCAGAAGTACACATTTTTCTAAACTAATGAATTCAGGAAATGCAAATTAAGCGTTTCTTTGGACATCTAATTATATATTTTTGGATTTAATTTGGAGATGATCGACTTAGATTAGTAATTGTGGATGAATGAATTACTTGATGTGTTTCAATTTACGATTTATTTATATATAAGCGTTAAATTGAATTGAAAACCAACAACTACATGAGTATTACTATTCATGAAATAAATTTAGGAACCAAGGCTCTCTTATCTATTTATTTATTACGCAATACCACCACAGTTAGACACAGCAAATACAGGTTTAATTATGCAATACATATATACCTTAGCTAAAGGAAAGAGTGCAGTGAAATAGTTGTAAGTTATATTTGAATTTGAGATAACCTTGAAACAGGATCTACATCACTTGTATTCATTATGCAAGATTACCCAGGGTTCCTAATATTCCTTCACCGCTACCGTAGTGGCCACGCGGCCCACGAAGGTCCTACGTACATCACCAGGTGATCCTCTGCTTGTCTCACATTTTGTTGTCGACAGGCTCACAGATCAAATTATTATTTTTACCAGTACCCTTAATGAACAATTAATACTTTTGGGGAAGGTTCGAAGAATTCCTTAGGTAGACTGTTTAATTCTCCATTACTAAGTCTATTATGAAAAGAGTATTTCCGGTTATCGTTTTTTTGCTCTATACATCTTACTCTGTATTTAGGATCGCGCCTACCCAAGTAATCTGCCATTTTGTCTATCACTTAATTCCTTAAATGCAAGAAATCCCATGACATTCTTATAGAAACCCGTATCTTTTTCTACCTCCTGTCTTCTAGACTGTTCCAACCTTTTTCTTTTACCATCTGAGTAACGCTACTACACCTACCCTAACTAACTTAGCCGCCCTTCTTTGCACCTTTTCCAGTTCTTTTTTAACTCTGACTTGATAAGGGTCCCATAAAAATTCACCATATTCTGATATATGCCTAACTATCGATAGGTACGCAGTTTCATTTATTTTCCTATTAGATTTTTCATGTCTACGAAATACAGAAGGTAGCGTTTTATTAGCTTTGCCTATGATATTTTCTATGCGCGCATTCAATTTTAACCCTCATCCGGGCGCGCCCTATTTCGTAGCGCCAGCGGGCACGCGACGGTAATTTACCGTCTCCCTGTTTTTGCATCTGATTTGCTCAACACTTCATCTTAAATCTTCAAAATTGGTATTAATTTGATGAAAAACATCTAGCACACATGTATATAAAATGAAATAAATTTATTACACCTCGAACAGTACAATAAATACTACAATTTTAACTGCATATGTAAACATTGTCATGGCATAAATTTTTAGGTCATCCCGGTTCATCCAATACATGGCCCTTTAACGGCTTTTGGGCAATGTATTAGATGAAACTGCATTGGCCACGTAAAGCCACTAACATTTCGTCGATGGTCACATTTTCACCAACATTGTAGGCTCTTTGACAGTTGGATAGAAAGGTCTATTAAAAATCTCGAATCGGAGCTAATTTATCAGTTACAGATTGCTCTTTGCGGGTTGTAACGTCATCAAAACGAAGAGATCTCAACAAAAATCGAAAAATACGTTCACTAAAGTTAGCGCGCAATATCATTAGTCCTGTTCCGTTTTTACTAAAAAACTCAGAAAAATCAGCACGGTTTCTACCTTTTACGGCTATCAAGAACAATGCCCCAAATAGTGCTTTCATTTCCGTTCTAGAGTTGGGTTTGTAATCTCTATCTCGAACGGGAGAGTCAGACGACTCATTTCTTCCAGCCTTTATTTGAGCAATAAAATATTAGTGTACTTGACAATGTCATCCAAAATTTCTAAAGAAATGATTTGGAGGAAACATTCGAGCTTCGTTTTACAGTTCCTAGCTTGCCTCTGGTCTTCCTCGTAGTCCTCCTCGTAATCCAGGTCGTGTTTTGCCTAATCTAACTCTTCCTCCGACTCACTATTGTGTTCATCTTCTTGTATAACTTCAGGTTCAAAATCAATATCGTCTGGATTGTCAATTTGCTCTTCCTGTTGGTCTTCTTGTCGTCGTCGTTCCCGTTCTTCTTCCGATTCATAGTGCAACTCAAGAAGAAGTCGACGAATATCCTCAGGATCGGTGAAACGTGCCCTGAGAAATTACCATTTGCATAGACATGGGTAATCTTATATTGTTCAGAATTACAACCCATTTGTTTTGTTTGGTAACATAGCAGTATTTACAGTGATAAGGTGCAGAGCAATGAAAAACTTGAATTATGGCAATATACCTACGAAAAAACTGAAATCGGTACTCACATTTTGCTCCAATGGCCGACCGAAAAGAATTACGTTTCTGGGCGCGCGACGGTGAACTACCGTCATTTAGTAGATGCGAAGGTTTGACGATGACTGAGACGAGATACAGACAGAGGCTGGCAAGGACTATTAAATCTCTACTGAATGTAATGCTCAAGCATTTTACAATATTTTCCTTTGCTAAAACATTGCCGCCTATATAAATATTGAAATTTACTCTTATTAAGGCTAATTATCTACTATTAGAAACCACACAGAAATGAACTATTACCTTATTTTCGCATCGTTCACTTTGTTGACAATAACTTAGAATATATATAAGAGAATAAATCTAAAATATATAAATATATGTATAGATGCTTATCCGGATATCGATATAGAAGACAGAATGCTACAACTTAGGCCATAAGCAACATAGACGGGATTTTTTACAGTGTATACCGAGAATTCGTGATTAGAAAAGCATTAGTAAACCTTGGAAATCAAATTTCCAGGCATTGCAAAAATCCGGCGTAAGGAAAGAATAAGGAACACTTTAAGGACTTTTTCAAACAAATGTCCATCAGAAATTCTCCGAATAAATTGAAATCATATTTAAGTTACGGTTATTGGAAATGTATATCTGAAAATGGCCCTGGGTTCGACGCCGGCTGAGTAAAATTCTACCGTCTAAAACACACTGTGGTCGACTTTAGAATTGTAATCTATTCACTTCCTAAGGAGATAATGATTTGTAACCCCCGAATAATGATTAAGGCATTTGTAAGTAAAAGTATTTGATTAATTCAAAAGCAATCCTGTGTTCGATCGATGTTGCAGTTTTACCTTAGGAAATTATAGAAAAGCGATGTCCGGGTATCGGAGAGATGTAATGTTCTGACAGCTATTTTTTCATGTGATGCTTGTACCCAGTAAGCTAGCAGATTTTAAGCGAAAAGTTTTTGTATTCAAATTTTTTTCTAATGATATTATAATGACCTGGAAATTTGAATTAAATACTTAGTCTGTCGTGGAAAATGCAAATCTTTTCTAAAAAACTCTCATTTTCAATATATTGGGAACATTCATTGCATACAACGGCAGTAGTTTACTTTTAGCGATAATCATTACTAGAAAGAATTAAATAATTTTGCGTCCCAAAATAGGCGATAATTAATAACATTTTAATAAAAACTATTTATTGCGTAGGTTTATTTCGTTAAGACAGTAGAGTAATATATCCCTCTTATTTTTAGTTTCCAACCTATGCATATCAGATTTTATATTAATGAGAAGCGGACAGCTTCACTGTTAGCCGAAAAGGCGTTTTCTGGGCCTAGAAATGATAAATTGTCTAATTAAATATTTTTTACTCTGCGAATCTATCGTAAACTTAAAATGAGAACTCTAAAGTGAGAAATTTTTCATCTCTGGCCCAAAGCAAGCATCATTATATATTCTAAATCTATATTAATACCCTACAAATTGCACCTCGAGGTTTGGCAGGGGGTGTACCACGCTTGGTTTATATACAGAGCGTTTAGAATATCTTCTTAGCCTCTTACTTTTGCGTATCGTCCGTGAAAAGACAGGAATTTTAAAAGGTTTTGCCTAGCATCCATTTATTTTAAATTGCCCTCACTATCGGATCCGCCGAAGTAGCATGGGGGTTGCATGATATGATAATCTTCCGCAAGTCTACTTTTTCGAGTTTGTTGGTACAGGTTCCATCTGCTGGATACCATATACTTACCGCATATTTCAAATGAGTCCGTACAAATTGATGTAATATTACTGTCCTATCTTTTCATCGCATTTTTCGACAATACACTTTAAAACATCTGATATGGCCAGCACATGACTTTCTCCATATACAAGATGTAAATATTTATCTACGACAGTATTTTCGAACTCTTTATTCAATCCAAACTTGGAAGATGAGCGATTAATTTATATTATGTTATTTTTTACGTCACAAACGTCATAAATAATGTTTTTCAGACATGTTCGATGAAAAACGATGAAATTGGCCTTTCGCCCACAGCGCCCACTAAGTACATAATCAGGAACTTCCGGTTTATCAGTATTTCATGAATAACTCCAAAACAATCCGTTATAAAAAATATTTTTTATTAAAACTTTATAGCAAATTACATTTTCTAAAACGTTTATTAAATAAACTATATACCTAAATATCAGATTAATGGAGATATTTTGCAAAAACGGAAACGAGCATTGAAAAGTAAAGCTCAACTCCCGGTTAACCGATTTACTCCAGAAACTAATCAGCTCTAAGAACATCAACCAAAGTACTTTGTATGAAATTTGGTGATGATACGACAAATTATTTTCATGTTAGAGCGCCCACAAAGTACATAATCAGCTACTTCCGGTTTATCAGTATTTAACAAATAACTCCTAAAAAATCAGTGATAAAAAAATATGGTTAATACAAAAGTTATAGTAAATTACATTTTATAAAACTTTTATGAATAATAGTATATACCTAAATATCATATTTATGGAGATATTTAGCAAAAACGGAAATTTGCTTCGAAGAATAAAGCTCGACTTCCGGTGAAACGATTTACTCTAAAAACTGATCAACTCTGACAGCACCCACCACAGTGCTATATATGAAGTTTGGTATTGATACAATTAATAGTTACACACATACACTCAGACATCATTCCGAAAATGGTCAAAACGTGTTCTAGGGACCCCAAAACATGTATTTCCGTTGAAATCTCGATGTCGATTTTTTTCATGAAAACAATACTTACTCTATACTTCATAAATGGAGAAAGTAAAAACCGAGCCTTCTAGTGGCTGTACAAATTCAAAGCCATTTAAAGCGGAAAAAATTAATTGAAAAATTCCAATTCTTCGCAAATATTATTTGGTGACAAAATATAAGAAAGTCTTGGAAATTACTTCAGCCAGTTATTTTCATGTTGCAGAGTGGCGCGACTCCGTCAGAATAACAGCATTTCAATGCAAAGGGAATAGCTCGCTCTGCTAATCTTTATCGAAACAGTTTATAACAGTTATCGGATCTATTGGGATATCGTGCATGTGTGTCGTAATTTCAGAGGAAAAAGGTATACTAGCATGAGTGCATGTGTATATCACATATACTAATGCAGCGAAGATGAGGTCATGCTAAATTCCTTTCGCTGTATTGTGGTTTGCATAATCTAACCCTTAATTTCCCATATAAGTAGGAGACGACGAGCAGATTTAACAAGATAACAGATTTACTGTAGTAATATATCCTGAATAAGTAGATGAACTATTCCAAGATTGTTTTCAGTGGTTTTCTTCGGTCCTACCCTATATGATACACATATTCACCAAGTAAAGGCTTCTTCATTCAATTCATTTTATATTTATTCATGACAAAGTCGTGTTTTCTAAATATCTAAATACCTTTCCACATATGTTATAAATTAGAGTAGCTATGATAATTTATTCGAGAGGGATACTGTAAATATTTCACAGAGAACACTTTTATTAAGTGATGAAATTGAGAGCTACAGTACTTGAGACTACAGTACAGTACAGTAGAGAGTAGAGTACGTACGTACAGTAAGTTTGCATGAACATTTAAAAAAGCAGCTACCTATTTCCAAGAGAAGTTCGTTAATGAATACGTTAATTTGGTCCTTCCTAGGGGCTTAACACTATCGGTGCATTATTATTTTTATAGAAATTATTTAGTATAAATCATTTCGATGAGATTAGCGAATACGTTTGCTGTTTTTTAGAATAGCTTTTTTAATAATATACATCGTTTAGTTTAGATTTCTTTTATCAGTTATCCTTCTAACATTTGCCTCTAGTACTGATAAAACTTAGAGCTTAAAATAACTCTTTAAATCATACGTAGTCTTTCCATAAATTGATTATTAAGGTTGTTTTAGCAAATATCTTTGGAGGATCGTGATGATGCCTAATTTTGTTACTCATAGAATATTCTTATCTTGTTTTGGATTTGTTCTTTGATCCGTTCAATTCAGCTGAATTCACATAAATTAAAAGTTAGTTCTATTTTGTCCAACATTTACAGCGATCCGTGGCCCTATTTTACTTAGCAAGCAAAGATAAAAGATTAACAAGCTATGGTATTTTATGGAAAAATGTAAATTTAATATTTGGAAGCTATTTTGTAATTTAAAAGGCAATTCTTATGTAAGTTCTTTTATAAAATTATCCACTTCATCGAAATTTGAATTGAATAAAGCAAGTTGCGTTTTTGGGCAAAGTAGAAAAGCCATTCTTCAATGAGCATAGTATAATGGGAATCAACAAACTGTTAAAACCAATTATTACTTTAATTAATGCACCAATGTTTAGAAAATGTTCCATAGTTAATTTTTAGCTAAAGCAAGATTGGACGGATTAGAATAAGAATGTATCGAAACTGATCATGATATTTTTACCAATGCGTAATATAATCTTTAAGATTTAAATATTTCTAATTTTCAAATATTTTGAATGGTATTGGCCGTTGCTTGGTGGAATTCCATAATGGATGAAAATAAAAGAATACTTTGTAACACTTTCATCTAATTTTCAATACATCCCTTCACATATATCGTACGAACAGGAAGAAAATGTAGGTGGAAGTAACTAAAAATGTTTTCTACATAAAAGTTGGATTTTGAATTTATCAGTCCTGAATTCTATTTCCGTGATATATTCTCGTAGTATTGGCTACGGTATTTATGTGGCTACGGTAGTAGATGTGCGTGTATTTACTGCGATAGATTTCGGACATATCGTTAGCAAATTTTGTTTGCTTCTTCGTATTATTGTGACGTTGATTCCGTCTTTGTAAACCTTTTAGACTACCACTAACCCATAAAATAATTGGCATTACCCTACTGCAATTATCCTCATCCAAAATCTTTTGCACTCTAAATTCTTCCTGACCAGTATATTGATTACATGGGGCTAAGTATTTACCTTTAAAATGCTGTAAATGTTTCATATAACTCATATATTCTTTAGTAAGAGAGCCCCACTTTTAATAGTGAATCATAATCATGAGATGTATTTCAATAAAATCTAATCATACGTTTTCATCCTCAGATGCCTTTATTAGATTATGAGTAGGTTTATGGGACCATAAGAACTTAATATTGTTATACGTCAAAAGATAAGTTTTCAATTGACTAGCCCAAAGATTTCTTTGACGTTTTCCCGTGATTCATTTGTTATGGTGAATACGGTCTCGATTTTGAAACTAGTGAGAATAGGGTATGGTTGCTCAAGTCGTACCCCTTAAGGAAATAATGCTGTAATATTTAATGCAATTCAAATAAAACAAAATATTTTGCATGAATAGAATCTTTATTTAGTTAACTTTTAATCAACATTCATAGAAATTTAAAAATCTCTTATCAACATAGGTATTTTGAAGTTTTTCACAAATGTATCTTCGGTACGATTAAGGCACCTAGTCCCCCAATTCGTACCACCTATAGCCTGTCGTACTTACAATAAGACTTTAGTGAAGACATTATAAACGATATATAAAAATACTTAGGCAATAACAAGAGATCACATTCAATTAAACAAAAATTACAAACAATTCAGTCTGAATCTCTAAGATCAACTTAAATGTGTTTCTTTGGTTAATAGTCACAAAATAAGTCATAGAGATCTAAAAACTAAACTAAACCTAGAAAACAAAATTACAATCTCTTAAACATACAAGTTAAGCTTAGGCAATTATTGTGGTTGAACACATATATCACAAAAATATTTTTTGATTTTACTTTCGACGCTAGCACATAGGTCATGTGCACAATCTTTACATTTTAGACACTGAATCATGTTTTCTTGACGATATTCCTTACATAGGTGACATAGCCGCGATCCTTTTCCTTTTGCTCTTAATAGAATGGTGAAGCCATTCAACAAAAAGTTCTGATATAATCCATCCATATTTTGAGCAAGCAAAAGTTCTATTTGGTGGAACTCCCTTTATTAGGGCATTACTCAGTCTACTACGCTTAAATATCAACATGGGTGGTATGAATTCGCCTGCTGCATTCATCGCGCATATGCCTGACGTAGTTAGACCTCTCTCTCCACTTGTAATTGCACCAACTTGGTGTTTGCCTTTTTGAGCAATAACTTGGAAGGTTTGTGAACGGTGGAAAATGCACTTTCATCCATATTCTATATTTGGTGGGCACTGAACTTGAAAGTATCCTGTATTTCTTCATACTTATCGAAAAACTCAGTTACACGCTCTTTATTAAAGCCTTTACTTCTGGCCATCGATGTTGGTTCTGGAACATGCAACGACGAATTAGGATGGTCTTCCATGAATCGATCATACCATTTCTTGCCTGCTAGTCTCTTTTCTTTGTTAAAACGATGGGGTAATTGAAATGTTTCGGCAAGCTCGAAGGCAAGTTTTCTACATTCAGTCGTAGTGAACCCGAAAAAACAAGACTCTAAATTTATTAAATACTGTGCCAATATCTCTTCCATATCTGATGACATATCATTAGGCCTTCCAAATTTTGTTGTCTGATTCAATCCTTTCAAATGTTTTCGTAATGTAGGCTTTGGTATATTATATCTTCTACAAGCGTCCTTAAATCCAATTTCACCATTCCGATGTTTCTCTAAAGCTTCGTTCATATCTTCCTGCTTGCAACTATTATACCTTCTCATTTCCATATTTACTGCCTCATAAAAAAGTTAAGTAAATTAAACACACCATTTTCTGAATACCTAAGTCGTACCGGTACGAGTAAAGAATTCCCCAAAGGTACGACGCAGCGAGGTATTCTAAGTTTCAAAACAAAATTACTGTTATAACCTAAAAAAATTCTACTGATTGAGTGTGCCTAAATGACTGCCAGATTATCATTAAAAATAAATGTGAACAAAAAATAAGTTGAAAATTACATTCCTTCTATAAAAAACTTACAAATGAGCTAAAAATTTAATTGAAAACTGTTGAAAAAAACTTACATTTTGATTATTTTTGCTCCGCATGACCGGCCGGCCGTCCGATTGTTTTCACGTGCTCGCTTGACTATTTAGTTCAGATCAACGTCACTAGATAACACTTTTTATACGCAACAGCTGGGATATCATCGGGGTGCGACTTAGGCGGTAGTACGACTTGAGAAACCTTACCCTAATAGAGGGCGTTAGGTACACATTGTTATACATAAAATTTCATGTTTTTACGGCTTAATCTATGAAACGTAACTTCATTTATACGAGAAGATTAAGTCAGTCGAGGATTTAGACAGGTACAATATTACTTGTAAGTACCAACCTCGCCATTTAAAAATGTCATTATTATTATACGATATTAAAAACGATGAGATTATTTAGAAACCAGTCCTTGATTTACCAGATTTAGTGACTGTAGAAGCCGTAGTAGATTGTCCTTGAAGTAACCCAAAGAAAACCCCCTCTTTTTTACCGCAGGTTCACTCATATCATATGACTTTGAGTTTTTGATTTTTGTTACAAATAGCAATTCGTATATCTTAATACACTTTTCAAAGTTTTCACGTGACAAAGATTCTGAAACAAATCACTAGTTCGCTAGAATCAGCTTCTTCGAGTCATTCTCCACAACGAACAAAAATATGAAAGGTAAACGTTCTAGGTTAGGCGAAACCACTTCAAGCGCTATTGAATATAATCGCTATACCTAATAAAGAAATTTTTCTTTCACAATGAACACCAATATATCGTTGTAGCGCACTCTAGCATGTAACGTACATACGAGCAGGATTTCGGCGTGTGGCGAAGGGTTTTACTATACATCTATACTCATAATCGGTAAATATTCGCGAAAAAATTAATGATTAGAACCATTAGTTTAAGCTTCTATTATTTGATTTTTCTCATCATATAGGCCGTACAACGAACAGGGAAGACGCTTACTATCCGTAACGTTTCCGACAAGTCCTTTTTCTATGCTTGTAGAGCAATTTCAGCCCGAGTTTAAATGTTCTTCATTGTAAAGATTTTTATCCTTCATTCTAAAGTACCTGGGAAAAGCTTACTGATTTGATACGCTAATTTATAACGAAAAGTATCTCCTTCAATATAAATTTCAAATGAGATACTTATCGACATGAATCCATGCAATTCATGCTCACTCAATGTGCATCCGTAAGTAAAATTACTTACGGATTAATTGATTTTAATTATTAAATTTGACTTATTTCTCATTATTAATCTCAAAAACTTATTATTAAATTATCCCATGTATAATTTGCCAAAATCACTCGCATTATCAATTTACACTTACCTCGTCCCAGTCGTACCGGTATATTTACTTCAACCAATCCTTAACCTTATGTGCTGTAAATTCAATGAAAAATATCAAGTTTTTGCAAAAATGGCGACTTGTTTTTTATTAGTAAATCGCGTAGAATTCACACAATCCACGAGCTCTACTCGCTTACCTACTTTCAAAATATTCATTAGAGTTCGTGCATATATAATAGATATTTAGGAGCAATAGTCCGCGGCAGTTTATCTTTTTAAGAATGTATACTTTATGTGCTATAGGATAGGAAAATGGAATTCAAATATTAATTATAAAATTACGTATTGTTTTCCGAAATCTCATGTGTTCTAATTTTTAACACCTCTATCAGCAGCGCAGGATAAGTTTGCTTAAAAATTTCGGAGACAAGGTGCACAAGAGTAATTGAAAATAATTTTAAAAATAGTATCGACGGCTGATTCGAATCAATTCCATCACACAGATATTCCAAAGAGAACCATAAAATATGTAGTAGAAATAGAACTTGCAAAATGATATTAAAGTAAAGTATTCCAAGAATAATTCACCCAATGCTTGTTTTTAGGTATCATATATAACGCATAGCAAAGGCTCTTACTTGAAAGTGAAGATCAGTTAATACCAGGATGTACATACTATTTAATAATCACCGTGATGTAACAAATAGAAAAAAAAACTGCTCTAAATTAAACTGAAATACCCGTTTTACAATAATTTAATTAGAATTTAGTAATGGTAAAGTCTCATCACCTTAAACAGCTTACATAAAAGTCAGGATAGAATTATTTCTGTTTAAGTTTTTCGTTCTCTTTAATGTATTTATAGACCATGAAAATGTCACGATTGTCGGGAAATGTTGATTTTGGGGTGCCTTCACTTAAAAATTTTGTCAACTTTTTTAATCTAAAATCATGTCTCTTTGTCAGTGTATGCGGGAATGTAAAACGAAAAGAACATTAATAAATTGCCTTATTTTTATGTGGAGGTAATTATTATTCGACGTTTACCAACCTAGAGAAGTTTTAATTCAATACTCGTAATCATATGTGTATCGTGATGTACAATTCGTTCATATAGAACCGCCAAGAAGGTTATCCAAATTGATGCCTCTTGGGAATTTATTGAAATTAATACCAATATTAGGGATGCGAATTGAGGGAAATGTTAGGTTTAGAGGAGTCTGAGTGAAAGTGACTTCAAAATTTCCTCAAGAGAGAAACTACTCGCAATCACGCTTCATATTCTTCATGGACGGAAAAAATAGTTTCCTAAACAATGCAGTGATGTTGAAAAATATTTCAGTGTCCTAGGTTCCTATTATATAAATTATAGTATGTAATCACGTAACTTTTTAAATTTACTATCTGTCGGTTAGTGGTAAAATTTTAAAGATCATGAAACTTGTTAGAAACAGCGTCGGGAATGAATTCTCAAATTTAATTGTAAACATTGCAATTCAATTGGAAGCGCAAATAAGCAAGTAATGAAAGTCTTTATAAATAATGCTGCATCTAAAAGTGAGATTCATACTTGTGTCATGGCATATTAATTCAAAAAAGTATTTACGAGACTAAAATTCACTTAATTTATTACAATTTACGATAAAACCACTGTTAAGATGAAGGATGTATACAACAGATAACTGCATTACGAAAAAGAAAATTAGAGGCGCTGAAAACGGATTAGCTTGATAATTTCGGTGTTTCCTGTTTTAAAATAATAGACACGAGTGCAAAACCTGATGTCACGTAGACATTGTTAATGAAAATTTTGCATCCGAAAATGTGTGTAGGGAAGCGCGCCTTTCAAGTGAACAGAAACCAATTCCTATCCTAAAGCACAACTGAATTTTCCTTTTCACGTTGTATAGGCCTCAATAGGAAAGTCACGCAACACAGTGGTCGGAAATCGAAAAAAGCTGGCCAAAATTCATATCTTCGTTACTATGAAAGATAGAAACACGAATTTTTCTAAAGATATAGATTTTTACATTATAAATCCAAATATATTGTTTATTTTTAAGTAAACCAATCAGGGATCTTCGAAAACAAAATGGTGGAAATAGTAAAATCATCTTCCTCGATTCTTAGAAGGTCTGTAAACCATAATTCATTTATGTTATTAAAATACTTCAGCTATTCATGTAAATACTATATGCGAGTAATAAAAATCGAAAAATAACAATTTTTTACATTTTGCATGGATAAAAACCATGGAAAAAATAAGAAAAAATGAGCCTTAAACAAGCCAGCCACATCCAACAACAGCCTTTAACTCTGTAGACTTGACTAAAATATTCCCATTTGGGAATTGCTAACCTTAGTTAATATTGGAGAATGATTTGCCATATCTTCGCCAAATATTGATATCTTCGCTCAAGGAATAGTAAAATAACCGATAAACTAAGAAAATCGATCCAATGAGTACGGTCAATTTTCTATCCAAAAAAATTAATTCAAACATAGAAACATTTGCACAGAACAACGAGAGAAATGAATCTTTTCCACTTACAAAAATTAAATGGACAGAGTCATCTTCTGACTCGGTACCTTCCTCATTTTCGGAGTCATTATCTGCATCATCCAGAATCAAAAGACTTCGTAAATCTCCAACTAATTCTCTCCTTTTCTTTTTGGGAAGTTCACGTACACTGGAAATGATGGGGTCGGATGTTAACAGAAGCCTTCGGAATAAGTCAACATTAGCTGCCATTCTGGAATGTTTTCTGGAATATTTCTCCCTGAATCGACGAACGTCTTTATTCCTCGCCTCCAAAGCCTCTTCCGAAAGCTGACCGATTGGAATTATAGCATCCTTTGCTATAGCTGCTCCATGAACTAAAATCTTATGGACGGTTGGTGGCATATAATACCAACTATAAAGCCGTACATAAAGTCTTGCGGTGATATTGCAATAACTTTCAAATTCCAAATAATTTATGGAGTAGCCACTTGAAAGCGCTTTCAGAATCACAGAAAAACGTAGAATTAGCTCCTCCTCAATCCCTGAATGGAAAAAATGACCAATAATTATATGATATACAATGATACTGCTTGAGTGTGTGTCACGCTAACACTAGAGTAAATCACACCAATGGCGAATGCAAACCTGTAACTTCTGAAGACAATTTGGGATCTGCAAAAAAGCGTCTAGCTATGTTCCCATCATTGGAGTTTCCGGTTTTGGAATGTCAACTATGAGCCCCATTTTTGAATTAAATAAATTCTGAACAGTTTTCTTTCTTTTCTGCATCAGAGTTTTACTTCCGTCGCTCAATTTTGCCTTAAAATAAATATTTAACGCGTTTAGATGATAATTTATAAAGTAATAATTTGGCTCATTTAGTATTAAAACATATTTACCTTCCATTGCCTAATGTCTAAGCGATATAATATATGGAGAAGACACTCAAAGCATCGAATGTAGCAATGTAAAGTTGACAGTCCGAATGAAAATTTTGAAGTGTCAATGGGCATCTTAGCGATGAGATTAAGATTATTCATCTGCGATATCATAGCACCACATATATAGCACTTCATGCAGCTTGTTTCGGAGATTGCACTGCATACCTAAAACAGACAATTTGATACATTACGAAAATATTGAAGAAAATAATAAAATCGTTATCAGATAATCTACCTTTCCGTCAACCATTGTAAGGAGTAGCTGGAATTTGACATCAACGCCAGCAACCTTAACTGGCCTCAAAAGCTGTACTTGCTGTTTCAAATACCGCTCCTCCTCTTTGATGGCAGCTGGAGTTTCTTTAATCCATCGTAGACGAATCGGCCGACAATATCGGGTCGATGATGGCCGTGGATTACTCCACGATATTTCACCTAAAATCATAATAAGCTAATAATTGCTTTCCTATTAATACATATTTCCCTCCTACTTTGAACCGAAAGATAATTAATAAATGTTTCTAAACCTGAATTATCGTTGGTAGGACGTAGGGGAACAAGGGAACTCATCAATAAACTTTCGTCCGTTTTTCCGGCCTTATTCCACTTTTGCTTATATTTTGTGTATCCAGAGCTTCCATCAAATCCGTACTTGCAGGTTAGTATAAAACTTTGTTCTCTCTCACCCGATACCGGAAATGATATTCCTGAAATAATCCTTGACGCAGTATGCTCCAGAAGAGATGATAACTTCACAGCGCACTCGTCTTCATTTACTTCAATTCCTTGAGGATAGGCTGCATTTTTCGCGAATACAACGCTATCATAACTTGGGTACAGCTTGTGTCCGTGCTTCTTCGATGTCTTCCGTAGAAGTGTGTATTGATATTTGCTCAAATGACAGGAGACTATTAACGACAGAGCCTCTTCTGACGACATTTCAGATTGCTCTTTGTCGAATTTCCTCCATTTACTAATTACCCGTTTCGCTCTTGTCGGCGTGGTAGTCGTAATCTCCGTAATAAGTTTAGCTGCATCCTCTTTTCCCGTTTCTCTATATTTCATGGCTGCTGCGAAGGATAACTCATCAGTGGAAGTCGTTGCCCGTAGTTCTTCAGTTTTTCTACGCTTCGATCGCTGACTAGATTCTTTAAAATCTTTCGCCGGCCGGCCTATAGATGGAATTTTTAGATAAATAGAATCTTTCAAAGGAGTCTACAATAAGAGAAAATTTCACATCCCGTCCATTCATTCTAAAAAAGGGGACATTCAATTAAATGTTCGTTACCTACTCACCTGAATTGGAAGCGGATGGCGAGTATTTATAGATGACCTCCGGAAGCACTAATTCTGAACGTAGCCACTTTTGATATTTCTTACAAAATTTGGATTCGTTTCGGAAGCTTTTCTGCCATCTTATAATGTGTTGATTAATGAAATTTTTCTGAATGAATTCCGTCAATTTTTTTTTCATACCCTCATCCTCATCCACATTAAATCTCGATATTAAATAAGCCGTAAGACTTTGCTTCCGCAATTCCACTGGATCGTCTTTATTTTTGACGTACCTCTCATGTAAGTCAAGACGGGTAACCGCAAATCTTTGCATGCTGCACTTCAATAAGCTATTATATTTAGAAATAATTAATGAAGACAGGATTAAAGGATGAGATAGTAAATGAAACTAGTGGCAATCGAAGATAAAAGGAAATCTACAACATTTTCCGTGATCTGAAATCACGAAGAATAATTGATAAAGTGATCCTTACCGAATTTCTCTGGCCTGGTTCTCCTGGTGTATTGGTAGGCAGAGATCGCCCGCGCCCAGTAAGTAAAAGAGCTGTCAGTATCTCCAATATCGAATACTGGAGCAAAAAATTTTCAAAATCACATGCGCCAATGCTCGGAGCGAAATAAAAGCGTCGCTAATAGAATGGCCGGCAAGTTTAAGCGCCGCATATGTAATTCAATTGTAATTATATCTGAGTAACCAGATTGTTGGCCGTCTTTTTCATTGAAAGGAAATTGGCTTGCCCATCATCCTTTGTAATCGTTCGATTTTAAATTGGCTAATGTACGCACTCACGTATGTCTTCATACTCATTAAGCTACCGATTAAACTGTCGGCTAGTGAAAAGCGTGTACGGAGGCTCTGTGTTCGTGTTTTCAACTCATCACTGAAAGAAGATGCCGACAGAAGTTGAAATTTTCAATATAAAAGTGGTGGAAGCAGTAAAAAAGTATCCTTGCTTGTATGATTTATCATGTTATATGAATTTATATTAGAAATAGGGGTTAATGGTCATAAACCGAAATAAGCGCTATTTCTCTCACGCCATACCGAGTTTAGGAGGAAATGCACTGTGGATCTGAGTCTCACCGCGCGACCTAAAAGTCGCTACAAATTGCAAAAACGCAAAAAACGCAGTAATTTCCTACTTTAATTTAATGTACAAACATCACACCATCGCTCTATACTAATATCTCGACGTCGGGAAGCGTCGATATAAAAGATTTAGGACTTTGAATCTGGCAGGATCCGCGCCATGTACCAAGTGACATCAATGAGATAAGGTATAATGAATATGATAGCTGGTTGAGTTCATTTGTGAAAAGCAATGACGATGGACTAGAGGATTCATAGTGAAATAATATTTATGTAATTTATCATGTTATATGTATTAAAAATAGAAATAGGCGCTATTTCTCTCACGCCATTCCAAGTTTACGAGGAAATGCACTGTGGATCTGAGTCTCGCCGCGCGACCTAAAAGTCGCTACAAATTGCAAAAACGCAAAAAAGCGCAGTAATTTCCTACTTTAATTTAATGTACAATTTCACACCATCGCTCTATACTAATATCTCGACGTCGGGAAGCGTCGATATAAAAGATTTAGGACTTTGAATCGGAAAAAAGAATGTATTTTGCAACATAAGCTTAGAAATCATATTTAGGATTCAAATAAATTTTATTATATCATTAAAATTGTATTCAGTTATTCTTATAGCTTTGAATTAAATATTTATATACTTAACATTACAAATTATCGCTCAAAAGACACACATTGTGATGCACATTTCAGGCATGGAAGCGAGAAAAAGTATCGCTAGCTGTCATCTGCTATATTTTGCTAACTTTGACTGCTTGCTGAATCAAAAATATGAACTCGAGAGATTCAAATCATATTGGATTTGATAGCCCTCAGCAAGTACAAGAATAATATAGCTGCAAAAATTCCAGGAAAAAAAGTCGAAAAATTGAGTTTTGGCCAGCTTTTTTCGATTTCCGACCACTGTGCGCAAGAAGTGAGATATCAATTCTATCTCTCTTAGATTCGATCCTAGAAGGCTCCGAATTCCCAATATTTTCCATAATAATGCTTTGCGTAGGTCCTTTACGTATCGGAAAATCGTTTAGAGTAATTCTCGATTATTGATAGAGTATTGAGAATGTAGAAATGATTGAAAAATGCATTACGGAAATTTAAAGAAATTTTAAAGTATTTTCCCATTTGATAGATCACAGTTTTTAACTCCAGATAGCTATAAATATTATCACATAATAAATGTATAGGAAACTAGTCAGAAACATTGCTTATAGTTTCTATTTATTTAAAGAGAATATTTCTTTAAAAATTAATATGGATTCATTGCCGAGATTATTTGAAAACCTCTTCAAAATTATTTTTTTACACAGAAATCGCCAAATAACTACTCTCTTACACATTTCTTTGTGTAAGAATACTTAAGGGGGGATGAAATTTTTCAAGAAATTTCAGGTACTTGGAGAGACGATTGGGTGGCCTTTAAATATCTCTCGTAGGGATAATATGTATAATTTATTGTTTATATTAAAAAAATGTATCTGCGAGGTCGCATTTTAGAGGGAATTCGCTCCTTAAATGTTACGAATGGAAGCTCTTAAACTATTCTTATTTAAACTTAAGTATGTAAGTAAGTGCTTACCTCAAATGAGTTACTTGATCATTTTCAACCTTGAGATGATGCAAAAGAAACGCGTGTCAAGCTTTGAACGGTAAAGAAAATGAAGCGCAAAACCTCAAAGAAAGTTCATTCTAGCCGAGCCAAATGTTCATGACATAGAGCCTTTGATCGTATCTGCAATCAATCTTTCCTGGATTATTGATAATGCAAGAGGAAATGAATGTGAGTTCATGCTTAATTTTCAGCACGGATAAATCTTTCCCTAGCGGATATTCTTGGGGTTCGACATCCATCTTTGTTAGCATTATTAGAAACGTTTCCAACTCTGGTGATTACAATTTATAACTATCATTGGTATCGATTACCAAGAGTAGGTAACAGAAAATATTGCTGCTTTTATGACCAAACAAAAAACTCCCAAGGAACGGTAATATTTTTCATCTAAGGGTTTAATTAAATCGATTTATTATGCTGCGACCTCCATTGTACATTTATAGATTATGCCGGGTTTATCTGAAAGATTAATACTAGAGATTCGTGAATTGTGAATTATTAAATACAGAAGCCACCTGGCCTGAAGGCCAACTTGCAACGCGAACTTAAATAAATAAATAAAAAGGGAGCCGCCAAGGGTTTCTTAATCTATTTCGAGCAGTGTGCAAAGGATTTTATCAGTTTTGTAACACTGATTATTATAGATCATGTCTCTAAATACGCTGTATTAAGAGCTCTACCATTTTTAATGTTAATGATTATTTAACGATTCATTTGATGCGAGTCATCCATATCATATTCCCAAAAATGATTCAATTGAGTAATTTTGTTGTTCCAATTCAGCATTGTGTAGAAAAGGAGTTTATGAACCTGTGTAAATTAATGAACTCAACGCTTGTCGTTTAATAACTATGAAATATACTTTTGAAAATCTCTTCATTTCTCAGTCGTAGCACAAATCTTCACACCGAAAGTTAATCTCATCACATCATTGAACTAAACTTAATTGAGATTAGCTGATGAGAAAGACAAGAATAAATGCTTCCTTAACTATGCCTTTTAAACGTATGCAATGTGTCCGTTTCATCAAGATATATTCTTCCCTTCTGTTGATGTATACCTCAATAATTTGGCAGGATCCGAAAGCGATACCCTCATTGGTTCACGGTGTTTTGATCTCGCGAAAGATTTATTCCCTTCCTTTCTTCGAAACGGCTCCGATAAATTCGCCGCAAAAAATCGTCAAGTGCGCGCACTTTTAATCGATCCAAGTCAAGAGGATACGCTCCGCAAAGAGCAAAGGGAAAAAGAAGCGAAAAAAAAGGAGTCGGAAAACGATCACATTTCTCTTATAACCTTGATTCCGTAAGTGGCACGCCCTTTTTTATTTAACCAACTTACTCAACGCCAAATTCTCGCGACAGTTGGATAACTCACCGCCCGGGTCTGATATAGATCATCTTCTACACCCCCGCCCTCTGCGGCCGGGAATTAGAACCACCGTCTTCCTCTCTCCATCGACCTTAACCCATCGGCGCCGCACGAATCAAACAAAAGAAGGGGAGAAATAATCGAAGGATTTTCGTGGAACTGATTCCCCCCCGCGGGAGGGGATGGTGGGGGGGGGGCGAGGATAGGGAAGGAGTGAGGTCCCGACCGGGGAGGGATAATGCGTGTGTGTCGAGAGGCGAGCCGTTTGGCGGCCACCGGACTGCGGTCGGCGACTTCAAAGGGACGTGACGTAATGGAATTCGTAAAACGCATTTTCAACACGCCATAGGGTGTGGTGGGGTGAGGCGATAGCGAGGGAGTGGTTCAGTTCGGCGGAAAATGAGAGCGCAGTGGGGGGAGGGGATTATTTAGGAGTAATAAGTGTGGGGTCAGGGAAAAGGGGAGGGAAAGATTCGTTTCTAAGCAACCGTTGATGGGTAATGGAGTACGATATAGTCAGTTCATCGCATTATGGTAAATCACGTTAATGTCGGGCGACGTAGCTCGGAGCAACTTTTTCAAATTAGGAACCCCTTTAGGTCCTTGTCAACGAACGTATGCTTGCTGAATAAACCTATACAATGCTGTCAAATAGTATAGTAACAGAACTGTAACATAACGTAACTGTAACGTATTTCGAGCTAAAGAAAAATAATGTCTACGAGAAGATTTTTCGTGTCCTAGATTGCTTTACTACAAAATTAAACTAGCTTTCTTTTACCCCTACAAATAGTTTAAGACCTTTAACTTTTGAAACTAAATCGATGATCTTTTTGTTAAAAACTAAAGTAACAAATAATTGTAAGGCTTGAGAATGATAAATAAAAAAATTACATTCTAAGAGCGATTTTGCCATGAAATGTTGCCAGCGAAATTCAATCCGCAATAATTTGAATGATCGATTCTCTCATAATTTATTTAATTAAACTGAAGGAAATCTAATGTATCGACAAACATTCACTGATAAAATTTCTTATACATGACGTGGAAACTTGATGACAGTTTGCAAAACTTTTACTGTCCTTCCATCCAATATCATACTCTCTTACATTGTTCTCTAAACCCTGCCATCCCTTCCTCTTACCTTACTCCACTCCTTCTTATGTTCATATTAAACTGTGTGAACCTGTAAATTTTCATCCGATGATAACATCCATTCATCGAAACCACGGTCGTTCTTTCTGTGCATTAACGTGTGATTTAATATGAATGAGTTTGTTATTCCACTTGCTAATACTTGCGCTTTTAAAAAGCCAACTTGAAGTCTCCACGACTTTTCATACAGCTCAAGGGTAATTGAGTGCACAGTTGAAATTCACCGTAGTTTCGCCTTCATTCTAATAACCGTTATTTTACATCAGTACCAAGCAAATTTAATTAAGTATATTTTTCAATACAAAAGGACATAATACTTATAGAAGTACGCTGAAATTATTTACGAGTTCAAAGGGAAGGTTTTAGCGTAATGGTGAATGATACTCATTTAAAATCCCCGGAGACGGCCGATATATTGTGAAAATAACACAATGAAAGAGAAAGATATACATTTCCATAGGAAAATGTGGAACTTAATATATTAAAAATTTATAATCACGGAACTTATTTTTCCTGTGTAAAATTATATATCTCTCTTCTTCCATTTAGATACTTATTTATTTTTGATTTAAGAAAGTTATACACAAAACATCCATCTATGGAAGAATTATAGAAAAAATGCAACATTAGTCGACACACAAATATTCATTAGAGGTTTAAAATCTCCGATAGCCATTTTGTCGGCGTTCCTCTTCTCATTAATAGGTATTCCGAGAAAACAAGAAAGGGCACCGCACTCTTTTCCTTTGTTTACCACCAAAATTCATTCCTAATCAGTAACTTGTGACAATTCCACCGAGTATTATCTGAAACTTAAAATAATCGATGGATTCGGTTCTGAGATGGTGAGGCATTTTCAATAGTAGGGAAATGCTATCGGGCGATGAGGTCTCGGAAAAGAGGAATGAAGTTTAGGAAATCAGAGGAATGAGAGATTGGAAGGGTGTGGAAGGATAAAATAGGGGATTACGGGATGTTAGAGTGGGGAGGAGTTGAAGTTCCTCTGGCGGAAAAGATCAAGGCTATTGAAAGGGGAAGGGAATCCATTTTCGAGTAGAGGCCTGTGCGTGTGGAATTAAATAATGAGTCTCTATTGGAAAATAGCGGGCGATTAGAAGGATCCCCTTGTCAGGATTTTTTTCATTCTGTAGAGTGCGCGATTTCCATTCTTCTTTGTATGTTCCCATCATAAACGGAAGTGATAACATCTTTGAAGATAAATATAATTAAAACGATATTTTCAAATCGGCAAAGTACAATTTTTATTGTAACTCTCAATACATATCTATTAAATTTTGTACCTTTTTGTTATCATAAGCGAATAGAAATCCTGAATCGTTTCTATATCATCACATAGGTAATCAGTCTGGTATATTCTCAATAGTAGTGCAATCATTTAAAAATTTTTATAATATACTTTCTTGATATACTTTTCAATGCGGAAAGCTTTACAGAGATTATATTAGGTAAATTTTAGAACAGGTTTTTCTAACTGCGAAGAATCCTCAGTGCTGGACAGATTATCCTCATGCCGAATTAATATCTAACATATAATGACTTGACGCTTTCCTGGCGAATTTTATAGAATATCTAACATATTTAAGATAGTTTTCGGTGTAATTAGTTTTGTATCCGTCCCTCAATGATTATAAATTAATTGCCATCATGTAAATTATTCTCTAGGCATTCAATGTATTTTCATAGTTACTTCTAAACTTCAGATTGCGTCTCAAGGTGACTTAGGGATTAATAGCTGTTTAGTCATATTTTTGCTATTCAAAAATTATTTCTTATTAAAATTTTTTACAAAATTTGATGGAATTTTCAAAAATTGTAAAACAATGTGAAAAATTTACTGTGTATAACTTCAAAAGAATGGCAAGAAAGGAAAATTATAAACGGGTTCTAAGTCTCAGAAAATATTTTTTTGGAAGTACGTTATTCTTTCAAACATTGGTAATTTTAAAAATTATTCCTCACTTCTTTTTCTCTCAACTCTCTCCAAAGAACTATAATTAATTTTTCCTTTTCTAAGTTACGCTTTGATTTTCTACAAGACGCAGTTAAGAATCATTAAGAAAATAACCCAGTTCGAATAAAGCGATGTCTATTAGTGGAAAGACCCGTGGAATTTTTATTATACCATCACAACAGCTATTTTATTCTTCGTCCATATTAATCAGCATCGTAGGATTTTGAATATTAATTTCCAAGTTGGTTGCCCTTGAGACAATAGACCATCTATGGGATGAAGAGTAGTATTTTTCTATCTCGAAAAAGTTCTTTTGCCGAAATACTTTAAAGGTGAATTTAGCTCTAACTACCATGATTTAACTAAAATTTAATTATATGACTCTTTATCGGGCGAGATTAGATCCGAGTGGGCCTCTCCTCCACCGTATCTCGTATGTTATTTGTGGTAAAGTACTTATAAATGCATAAGAAAAATTAAAACAGAGAAAGATAAGCAGAAGAAAGGAGTTGATTTAGAGACCAAAATTATATCATTTTCGTTTATAAGTATCTTATGAAGGATAAAATTAAATAATCAATTAATTTCAAATTTCAAAATCTTCTTCATATCTCGTAATCTTAAATTAATGTTTTTCTCATAAAAATCACGAAAGGTTACTTTATGTGTAGATATGTGTGAATTATTGAGTTGGCTCAATAATTTGATTTCTTGCGATTAAGGGGACTATTTCGCTGTGATAGGTAGATTGAGATGTAGGTAAGGAGGGAAAATGAGATAAAGAAAATAGCCTGGGTAAAATGCTATGCTTATTTGCTACATTTTGGACTTGTAGATCTATGAGCCTTAATTATGATGGGCAAACTTTGGGTCAAGGAAAGAAGAGAGATGATGATGATGAGCACGAAATCTCATCTTCAAAGTTCCAAATGAGAATTTTGAATGTTCAATGGCAAACACGAGCGAAATCGAATGAGAGAACAAATCCATTATAGAGAAAGATATTACAGCTCATACAAAATTTTTCATCGGAATGCATTCAGGGAACAGATTTTTATCGGGAATCATACGAATATTTTCTTTTGAAACTCAGGGACTAGCGTCGTAAAATACTTTTCCCTACATTAAGGTTTACAGCCCCTCGCCGTAAATTATCCAAGTCTCCCTGCAAGAAAGGTACTGGAGCCGTTACCTCGCTTATTATTATTTTTCCAGGAAGGAAAATAATATAATTATCTTCCGAGACTAAGATGCCCATTAATTTTATTGCCCTCCGAAATTTATTTCCGCATTCCGTTCGTATCTCATCTCTTTTCTCCGAAAGAAAATATCGAGGAAGTTATAGAATCGGCTTTGTTTTCTAGGGATAGAGTAGGAGTATCCATAAGGTCACAATTCTCATTCAACTGACGAGTAGATTGAGAATATTACCACGAGAATACATAAATACGTATTTATCTTTAGGAGTACGGAAGCCCTCACTCCAGTAGTATTCCGCGATCTAAGGAATAGAAATTGAAAGCAAATCGAGCGAGCGGGCTTGTCTGCCTTTGATGTGGAGGAAGACGAAGCCGCGCTTCACCAAGATGAAGAGAGAGATTGAAGAGTTCTCTCCTTTTTATTTACTCCGCCGAGAGCCAAGGTCGACTTCGCTTTGGGCAGTCCGCGGTTAATTACCGCGCCATCGTGTGAGTGTGTGCGTGCGGGCGCGTGATATAGCGTTTTAATTGCTACAGGGACGATTTACGCTCATTTGCTGCCGGTGAGAGTAAATCAAATCCAGTCGGGGATTCAAAGCCTCCCGCTGGCCTCGGGACGGGCGGTCTCTATAGAAGAGGGAGAGAAAATTGAGAATCGGAAAAGAAACGGAAGAGGGAAAAGCAATAGAGAAAGGAGAAAATTATTCTTTCGGAGTATTTTCCTTCGGTTTTTGCACAAATCAGGGGGTCAAGGGAGCACGTGATGATATTATTCTTGGGATAATATTAAATAAACTTTCAAAGTAACTCTCCGATTACGTAGTTCCACCAAGTCAAGACTTCTTCGATTGATGTTATTCTTTTTAGAACTTTAAATTTTCCCCTATTCAGTGATTACTTCTAGATCAAGAGTCAACAAATATATAAAACAGAAGAATTAAACTACCTTAGAGAAAATTTCAAATAATTTGTGAGTCATAAGCGTATTGTATCGATGACCAACTACAGATATTATATCTTATAGATAATGTTATGCGTTCCGTTTCCAGTAAGACTGTCCCGTTTAAGTCTTTATCTTTTTTCATTTTGATTGAAAGGTTCCGATAAAGTAAAATCTTAAGGCACTCAATATAATCTGCTCAAAAGCGAATGCGTTTGTGACGCTTTTGCTCTAATATAAAATTAGTTGACGCAGTCTTAAGATTTGAATCAATAGAAGATGTTAAACTCCTTAAATTTGCTAAAGTAGAATTTTAAAACAGCACACCGATTTTATTCCGGTTGAGCTCCCTGTAGAGTTTTGTTTTGCGTGGGGTCCATGCCTATGTACTCATAAGATTCCCCAAGAAAGACATCATATATATTTTGTGGTTTATTTCTTTCTATTAAACGATAACTCATTCAGCTACGATCAAATTTAAGCATTGAATAAGAGTGATAAAAGTGATCGTAACATTTTGAATACAAAATGAGAATAGCTGTGGAAACCCGTCTAGGGAAAAATTATGTCTATGTATTGGTATGTGGCATAGAGATTTCATTCTCATAGTTTCTGAAAATATTTCTTAAACAGCTCAAAATACTATTTACCCTCATGTATTCCTTCGAAGTTGCCAAGGGCCACTATAATAATTATAGAAAAAGAACAAATGATAAAGAGGTACTTTTTCATTCTTAAGGATAATGAAACCAAAAAGAATGAGGTTTCTATATTGCAGAGACCTTTGGTAAGCGGGAAGTTGATCAAATTCCTTAGGAGGACACATATTTGAGTATTCCAGTAATAATAAATTGAAAATTAAAAATGCACTATAAATAGACGAAGGAAATTATAGAAATAACGAAGTCGAAAGTAGAGAAATAAAGAAAATTGATGGTTGGTATTCTTAGATGTTACAGAGGAATTATGAAGTTGGCGTGGACGCACAAAAAATCCTTGTTGATATTAGTGAAGTTAAAATTTTATTATGAAATTTCCTATGTAAAAAGTATCGGAAAGTTAGGGGGGTTGAATGACATATGGGGTATCTCCACGCCCTTATGGGCCTCTCTCTTCGGTCGTGAGCCATTAGTTGAGGTCGCGTGACTGCCCTCTGTCAAGCCCTCTCGCCAGATGTCTCGCAAAAACATTTATTATATATACACACACATTTTCCATCCACTCGCTTGATGCTTTCTTACCATTTTTTCGTGGGCGGTTGAATTATCGGGAAAAAGAGGACTAATGGATGATTAATCGTTTGCGTTTCCTATCCCTCGTATTCCATATGATGCCGACTTCGGATCATTGGCTTTTTTTGGGGCAATGCTTCCCCTACGCATTAGTAGTTTTTCTTCGACAGTCCCATATCGCTTTTATTTTAATTCAATTGCAAGCAGCCTTTATTAAAATGAGTACTGTTTGTTATGTGACTATTTCAGATTAGCGCGAAGGTAAAGGTTTACTTGACCTGTTATTCATTTGCAAATGTATGCAAGATGTTTTATTTTTTTAAATCGGATCATGAATGTTCAGTTTCCTGCTACCATATTCTGAGGAATGGAATATTTCATTTGTCATTTGGTACAAGATAGAGAAAAATGTATCATTTACTTTTGTCGCAGTCTTAATCATGGCTGTGTTGAAATGAAAATGTCTGGGTAGTATAATATTATTAAGAGTGCTTCATCAGCTTAGGTCATTTCGCACATTGGCTCCCACCGAGAATCGAACCTGAGGCCGCTTTCACCAAAAGCAAACGCGCTGTCCAAATGACTATCCGGGAACCCCGTAAAGCTACGAGGTATGAGTGAATTATTGCACTTATCAAGTTCTCTCCTTACTGACTGACAAGAAAAGTGTTTCTTGTAGAGTCATTGTGCTTCACTTCCGTGGATGAGATGCGCTTACAGCATTCAGTAAGGAAAAGCTAGGGTAAACTACCTCAGTCCTCATCTTGCCTAGTAAACCTCATTCTTCACTGCAAGCTCTTAGTAGCTTATGTCAGAGAGGGTGAGCCACTAACCGGCTTTCGGGCTGAATACTTAACAGACAAACATGAATTCACAATGCAAATTGTGATAAAAATGTTCTTTTATTCCATCAGGTTAATTGTTCAAATTTAATAAAATTCCCTTTTTCCTTCGTGCGTAATTTGAATCCTTACGATTTGATACATAGGATCATTCACAATAAATGATTGAAAAGGCAACATTTAGCTGCTGCCAAATACATCCCCAAGAAAATGCAGAAATTTTTCATTCCCATTGTTTCTAAAGTAATTTCTAAAACAGCTCAAAATACCATTTTCCCTCGTGTATTCCTTCGATTAACAGTTGCAAAGACCACCAGTAATATTTATAGAGAAAGAACAAATGATAAAGAGGTACTTATTTCACTCCAAAGAGGTGTGATAGATAACTTTCCACAAGAATCAGTTGTAGTAGTGTTGTGCTTCCTTAGCTTACGTTCTTTCGCACATAAGGTCCCACCAGGAATCGAAGCCGGGATTGTTTTTACAGAAGTTGTAAGCGCTGCCCACTTTATCTGGTAAATATCTACGGATATACATTATCTAAAGGAAGAGTGGCATTTGATTCGGTTTGAACTGCACACAAAAGGATCTGGTTGAATTGGGAAAAAATCATAAAAAGATTATTGAAGTGTCTTAAAACGATGAGTAAGTAATTAGATTTGTTCGATTCTAATCAGTTTACACCATATCGGTTCTTACGGGTAACGTTAACAATCCAAATACATGCATTTCTTCTATATTTATAATTATAATATTTCTATAAATGGTTATCGTGGCATAGTTTTGATGACTCATTTCTTAAGTTTATTCGTGGTAGGTTTATTGAATTATGACTCTGGAAGTTAGTAATCGTTAGTAAACTGTTTATGTAATTCTATGCTTGATATGGATCGAACAATATGTTATATCCTACACGTATTAGGTCTAAGGTAGGTTTTAACAGAATTTGAAATGAAATATCACGTGTCAAGAATTTTATTTATTGCGCGAAGTTAATGGAAAAGGAGAATGACGTGTCAGAACCGCCACCGCCTTGCGTCACCCCGAAAAACCTTGGGCTTTGGCCAGCTGTTCAAATTCCCTTCTCCTTGTTTGTTTTTCAAAATCCGCCGCGCAACATTGAAAATAATATTGCCACGATGTTCGGCACCGAGTCAACATAAATTATTCCGCAGAAAGAAACCGACGACACGACTCCCTCCAAGTGAAAAACACCGCGCGGGCAAATAAAGCCCCTCGGAATGAAGACCGGTAGCTTAATGGACCAATTAATTCCCATTCTAACTTGCCCACGCGTTGAATATCAAGACTCGGGAAAAAACTCCGCAGAAAAAAGCGGACCGATGGCGGAGACTTTAAATAAAGAGAGTGGGGTAAGGAACTCGCTCTCGAATTATAAAAAAACCCTTTCGGAAAAAAAGGAATCGTAGGACTTTGGTAAACCGTTCTTCTGGAGCGGCTTAGCCACGTCCACGTAATTGACGAGTGCCCATTAAGACGTGGGAGAGAAAGTGAGGGGTAATGGGATTCCCCTCCTTTCGCTCCACTAGCAATTAATTCCATGTTCTCCATATCCGCGTGCGACAGCCTCTCAGTCTGGAGTTCCATCGGAGGGATGAAAGGGGATGAAGGGTGCGAGGATAAAAGAGATCGGCAACTGCTGTAGCACAGGAGTGAACCCCTCCCGCGACAGGGTGTGGGAAAAGGGTACAGACCGTCTCTCTCTAGCTGCTTTGGCGGCACGTTTATTGAGTCGAAAGAGGCTACGGTTTTCATTATGTTATTTGATGTGGTCGCCTTACTTTGACGCGGGTCGCTTCCATAGGGCTATCTCCCTCTTTCTTTCCACTGCGCTTTATTCCTCTCAGCTTCCTTTCCCTCCGTGTCTCCGCAGAAACCGCTGACGTACCTTCCCCGTATACCCCACAATAGTCTTCCGACTCGACTCACCCTAACAACTCTTACGTTAGTTTCCTCTCCCTTTTGCTCCGTTTCTGATCACTCGCGTCTTTCCTTCCTCGGCACTCGTCTTTCCCGTTTCAATATCGGTTTACATCCATCTGCTGAACAGTTTCTAACGTTTATCGTAGTGTACATTTTGAGCGGTTTAAACAAATTCAAAGCCTTATATTTTGCTCGTAAGGCAGACATTATCTTATATAAAGCCTATAATTTTTTTGTATGCTCATATTCATTTGTTACTTTATTATATGTTTAATTTGTTGATTTTTCACGATTTTATTGTTATTTTGTTATTTACTATTATTGTTAATCATCAGCAGTAATTGGCTTTGTGCTGTATGTTGATGTTTCTTAATAAATAAAACAAATAAATAAATAAATCTCTTCTTGTATCGACTTTGCTTCGAAAATTAGTGCATTAACACTGATTTCGGATTTTGTGAAGTAAAAATGGCATTTTGATGTATCATATCGAGGTGAAATTAAAACAAAAACCATAGATTGTGTATGGAAATAAGCAATATTCAAAAAGTCAGAGATTACATTTGAGATATTTATGGGATTTTCCTTCTGTGAAATAGATTTGAAAAGGGCAGGCAATAGTAAGAGAGAGAAGGAAATAAAATATGAACATGGTTGAGTTGAGCAGATACGAGGAAATAAAGTGATAGTTTAGAAAACGACGAAGGAGAACTTTGGAGTATACAGGTATTTCTCCGGAAAGAATAGTTTAGAACTTTGGTCAGACGAGAGAATAGTTTAATTGAAATTAAACAAGGAAATTAATGTTTTTCCCAAAAGAGGCTATCGTCGTGATTCCTACGGCTTTAATATTGTTACATTAGGTATAGAGGTATTTCCTTTCATATGGAACAGTGCTAAAATACCCTATGCATTGAACGAATTGGGGACTTGGCATTGGAGAGATGGGGAAAACGAGCAATATATTTCAGCGATTTGGAATATATATTGTGATAATGAATGAAGGCATTCCAAAACGTGTAAATAGGAATAGGGGATCATTCAGGTCTGTATATCGTTAAAATAAATGAGAGTGAAGCTATTGAGAACTTTTCACTCTCTCTTTTAAATATTCGGTAAAAATAATATAATTTTTCTTTGTTTTTCTCTTCCTTGTACCCAAGAGATTCGAATCTCGAAGTCCAAGATAATGAATAAAAAATGAGAGGCGCTTTGCGGGAGTACTGGCAGAATGTCAACATATAGAGAAATGGAGTCGAATCACTGCCCAGAACAAAGAAAGAAAAACTGGTATCATGAAGTAAACGGAGATGTAGGAAGTTTAGCAGTTCGCTGGTTAAGCGGAGTTGGAAAGGATGGGAAAATGATGATCACGGAAGGGGTGGCCGTCGGCGGCCTTTGATGTCTGAAAGAGCCAACGGGAGGAGGTGAGGATTCGGGGCAATGTCGTCGGAGGGGAAGAAACTCCAAGGAAGAAGAGACACACAAAGATGCAGAAAGAAATCCTGGGAAGTTTTTGGCCGAGAGTTAAAATGAGGGCGATTTTGGGAAACATGAGCCTGTGCATGCATCTCTCGAGAGGGTATCATCCACAACGGAAAAGTATGGGCCTGTCGAATACGGTATATTCAACTGCTATCATATTTCTCTCGTGCTTTAAATCCTTTGTATGAAGGAATACATCGTCACTGGCGTCTACATATTGTGAATGGATTCCATTTCAAGGAAACTAGATTCTAATTTTAGTTCCGTGATTCTTCGTAAGACGGAGTTTTAAATTAATTTTAGCTCATTAAAGAAGCCTTAAGAGTAATTTTCTTTTTTTATTTTGGCGATGAGTTCATTAAGAATATTCAACACATATAAATCATTAAAATTGTTAAAAAATACTCTTTTGCTTTTGCCAAACATTTACCTTAAGTACTAGTTTAACTAATTACATTGCTATTTATTTTTAAATACATAAGTGTTAATTCAATACTCCCGTCCTATGCTCCAAAGGATGGGGGAAATCGGTCTGGATTGCTAACGATATCAACTAGTTCCTATATTTGGTCTAGGACTTTATTAAAAATCTCCTTATAAATTATGTTTTGGCTTTGGAGAAACACGATAAAAATTTACAGCTTTAGCTGTGAAAGCTAGTTTTTATAAAATACACTATCGTACTTTGGCCCTTTATCATATATGTTCCTCGAGTCTGTATCTCATTGCATGAATGAAGCAAGAAATTGACAATGAGATTAATAGGTTCAATCTTGCTCGGATTGAATACTTATTTATTTAATTTGTCTGTGAAGCCGCGGAAGTTTGCAACGGGGTCTATGTTGGCCATTTCTATAATAACAGATTATGGACGCACTCTGGGGATATTTCCCGCGTCGATCCGAATATTTATTTCGTACATCTATCTGCGTATATACTCTCAAAATGTCGGCTATATTTAGTTAAAAGTTAATGCTCTAAAAACTAGGTACGTTGTTCCAAAAGTAAAAAAAATTCTATTTTAATGTACTCGTCTTAACTGCGAAAGAAACTTGAATGTCCAAAGTAATGACGATTCGAAATAATAATTTAATTCATTATATTATATTTAATTTTTTGGGATCTGTATCATTTTAGTGAATATTCTCTTCTATTCGAGGATTTTTTTAGAAGAGGGACAGCTCTCTTAATGCAAGTATCAAGGAGTAGAGGGATGTTTGGAGATGCCGAAAGTGGGGGTCGTGTCAACAGCTGTTAGAAGAGCGGTAGTAACTTAGGAAAAAGATTAAAAGGTTGGACGACGTGTCCTCGGAGGAACGGGTCGCTATCGTTCATTAGTGAGAAGTGGGTTTCCCCGATGGGTGAATCTGAAATAGGGAGAAAAGGTTGTACATTTCCTTTGAAAAGAGGAACTTGTGTACTAGCGGATTTTTTGGGGCAGGTGGAGGGCGTTGAGGGACCTCAGGCTGTTGATGGTAAATTAATTCAGGAATTTATGCTTTATTTGATGTAATTTTGCTTGCCTGTCTTTCATGCCTAAATTTTAGTCGTTTTTTCTCTGTATTTTGTTCTTGAATTCGGTTATAGAATGAACTTGGCCAGATATTTCCTTAAAAATGAATGAAAAAATCTGATGTTGCCAGCACATGACTTTCTCCATATATATAAGATGTGAATATTTATCTACCGCAGTAATTTCGAACTCTATATTCCATCTAAACTTGGAATATGAGTGATTAATATTATATATTATCTTTGACGCCAAAAACATGATAAATAATGTTTTACGGGACATGATCGATGAAAAACGATGAAATTGTTCTTTCGCCCATAGAGCCCAGAGCGCCCACAAAGTACATAATGAGCAACTTCCGGTTTATCAGTATTTCATGAATAACTCCTACACAATCAGTGAAACAAAAATGTTTCAACAAAAAGTTATAGTAAATTACATTTTCTAAAACGTTTACAAATAATAGTATATACCTAAATATCATGTTTATGGAGAATAGAATGAAGATATTTTGAAAACCGGAAATGAGCTTTGAAGAATGAACCACACCATTGGTGACATCATAATTGAAAAGGGAACTGTTCTTTATAATAGTTCATGATTATTTCTATCTCTCATCCGTGTCATGTTCTCATCGTTGTATCCATCTAAATAATTTAAAAAAATCATAGAAAAAACTCCAATTGTTTGGTTGAATTGTAAGTTAAGCGATGCCTCGAGTAATTATTTCTATCTTTAAAGAATTATTATTGTTGATCAATCATTAATCATTATTATTAAGCATTAATTGTCACTAAAATTCATTTAATTCAATTGGGGAATATAAGCACTCATAAATCCGCGAGAAAATCACGTCTTTGAGCATTTCAAACTGAATGCCACAAATGTAGGATTTCTTGAATATTTTGTTTTTATGTCGTATTCGCTTAAAAATAAACTACGCGTTATTCTTATTCCCTTTGGTGTAATAAAAATTCTTTCTTTCATATTAATTCCAAGCGTTATCACATGTATAACCATTCAGTTAGTTAAAGTAAGAAGAATGAGGAACTTCTACGGCCTAAAGACCTCTTAATAGTCCTCATCACTTCTTTTTCTAGTCATTAGAATACACCGTTAAGGCAAATAGTTTACCAATAACATTGGCGATAAGCCAATTTTAGTATACGGAAACACGAGGCACTATAAATTCAGATGCCTTCGGTTGACGTTTCAATTGAATATTAATGATTGGAAAGTAAAGAACTGTTTAACGAACTCGTTTCCGCCTAGCAAAAGGGAGGTTGGCCAGAATATCGTTTTGCTCGCTCCCTTTGATCTTCCGACCAAAAAAATGCCTTTGAGATAAAGAATCGATAGTTTTTTTTTTAGAACATTACGCCAATTCACAGAGGGAGACAGAGGGAGAGTCAACATAGAGACCGCAATCAACTCGCTTCGTTTCGCCAGGATTTCAATCCTCTTACTCGACCGAGCTTTTATAGAAAACAATTTTTATTCTACGGTCAATAGATGAGATGTTATGACGTATATTTTTCCTTATCTCTTAGAACTGGAAAGTGAAATGCGCGTATTGAATTGCAAGGATACTAATCGCAAACCCCTTTCATGTCTGTGTCAAGTGTAACTGTAAAGATATTGTTCTTGTAATTGTTCTTTCAAGGCTTTGTAAATAAATTTTCTTAAGAATTACCGAAAGGCTGCTTTAGAAGCGCTGCAAAGTGTAATTACTTTTAGATTGAGACTATACTCGTACATACAGCCTTTGAAAATTTGTTGCAAATTCATCTGAAATGCAGAACTTTATTTCGATTAATTCATGACGCTCAACTCTATTTTTTTCGGTTAAGATTGTCTGATGTTCTCTTTCTATTTATCTTGATGTCAGAGATGTACAAAATTAATTATTTCTATTTAATTAATTAATTCTTTCCCTGTGAATACATGAATATAAATAGTGTTTCAGATACGCTTTTTACCAGGACCAGGAAATTGTTTTGAAAATGGGAAAGAAATATCATCCATGAAAATTTCATCTTTCTTCAGGATTTTCATTGCGTAGCTTTTTCTATGTATAAATCAGGAAGAGTTATGCTGTGACTAATTTTTGAATGAATTATAGTTTCAAACGAGACTTTAATGCCTTTAATTCGTTCTCAATCAAAAGTTGCGAATGTTGCAAGTTTTAATCTTACGGTAGAAGTAATGAGGGATATCATGGAAATATATCAAGGTTGTGAAGAATGTGGAGCTCATAAAACAGAAGTTATATCACTCGACATTCACATTGACATCGCTTCGGACATGGTGAACATTGTTAAACGAGAATAAAAGGATTTTGTGTTGTTTTTAAACCTTATCAGAAGGACTTTTAAACCTCAAGTGAATAAAAATTTTAACAAGTATATAAAGCATTTAAAAGTCACTTTCGTGAGTCATACGAGTGCTGTAAGAGACAGGAAAAGGGAGAAACAGAGCCGGGAGGGCTGCAAGAACATCTGGAGCGGTACTCGAAGCCTGACCCCCGATATTCGGGCGTCAACGGTTTCTCTAAAGAGAGATGTCGTCGGCGGATTAAAAAGAGTGGAAGAAAAAAGCGAAGGTTTCACGTTATTGAAAGAAAAGGAGGCTCAAATGCGGCTCCCTTTGAAGTCTCACCACACGACCTATTGCCGCCGTCCTTTCGGCATCCCACCCTCTTATCCTTTTCTAATCCACTTTCATCCCTTTGTCTTCTTCTTTTTAGGACTCAGCCTACTACTACACCCTTACATCTTTTTCAGTGCCTTATCTCCTCCTTTCTAACGAACTCTCCTCTTACTTCCTTTACATTTGCATCCAATTTCGCCGACTGCTTTATGATATATATATTTCGGTGTATCACTTCTGTAGCGTTACACTTTGAAGAGCAAGATAGTAACGAACAACGAGAATTACACACTATCGCAGACTTGTATAAGTGACCGAAAGGTACAGAAATCCCATGTTATAATCGTTTTTCTTTTACGCAGTTTTAGCATAAAATTCTTCAATACTTTGACTTGAAAGATAAATTTCTTTTAATCATGACGGTGTCTAACACTTCTCTCTGTGTTTCATCCATGGGTTATATTTAAAAGTTTTCCGAAATTATTATCAATAAACTGAGTATAGTTATTTACTTAAATAAGAGAGATACATTTTAATGATTTGTAATTATCTAAGTTATTGATTTGGAAAATAAACCCGGTGTGTGTACTGTGAGCCTCAGTTCAACGTGTGGTATGGAATATTGGAACTAAAAGTCTGTTTCCCTTGAAGTTTACGCACATGTACTGTTAGAGGAAAGAAACGTTTGTTGAAAGGACTAATCGTAGCCTGTAATACACAATGGATTTTTAGAATTTATAACCATTAATGGTAATTTACGCTGTAAACCAGGCAGTATAAAGTATTACTATCACATTTTCATAGGCTAAGATTGTTCGACTATTTTTACAATTTTACACGAAGGATAACGGACGTCGGAATTGGGTTTATGATGCGTCTTATCTTAAGTACTTTAATAGATTTGTGTGTGAAGGCTTAATTTTATACGTGTATAGTTTGGTCCAAATTAGAATGAAGAATGTGTATTATTTATGCGATTGTATACGATTTATTTAAGGCTGTGGAACTCCACCTGGAGGATTGGTTCATGTATAATCCAAGTTTCATCAGCTGCAGTCTGTATCTATGTAAGTTGGTTTTTCACTCCCTCTTCTTTTCCACTTTGGAGGCTTGTACATGGTCTAAATGGTATGAAAGTATGATTTGAAACAAATGTATATATAGGTGTAAGTCTGTGTGTGTAATACGAGGATCAGAGGGTCATTGTAACCTAAATAAAAAACTCTTATTCTACGAAATAATGAAAAATTATAAATGTAACGAAAAGCTTAAGCCAAAGAATAATTTGTTCAAAACCTTTTTCCTAGATTGGGCAATACTAATCGACAACTAGTTGCTATCCAATGACTAAATAAATTCATTCTTTAATTCTAGAGTATAATTTGGTTATCTACTTAATAAATCTATGAATATTGGTTAAAAATTATTTGCACAATTATATCAAGCTGTGTAGGAGAGATCTATGTTATGAGCAAGTAATAGATATTGTAGTATTGATATAATAGTAATAGATATTGTATCTCAAATGTTGTGTTAACTCATTTCTTATGGGCATCAATGAGGTGAATTTTCTCTTTTAGTTTCCTTTCGTTTGGAACTTTCTTTCTGTAGGTTTTAATTTCAATGAATCAATTAGCAACAACTAATAACACCCGCAAGGTTTCAATTCGGGTATAATTGATGAAAGATTATTACTTACCTTAAATGGTAATTTTCGCCATCCTTGGAGATATTCCTACTTTTTACGCTTTCCTAATTGCCTCGAAGGTAGTTTACGTACTTCTCACCAATATGAATACGCTTTCTCTTTCATCCATTTATTTTTCCCCGTTGGCAATATTTCCCGCGATTATTTTCCCTTTTCCTATACCCGAGGGATAAAGATTTCTCGGACATTGTCCAAACTCCGATAATATTCTCCATTGTTTCATCAAACTTTATTCCCCATAAGCGTATTCCTTTTGTCTGCTTGTGCGACTGATGGAGTGGAAGTAAGTAAGCGTAAGATCAAAGAGGCGGCCGTGGAAAAACGGATTCCCGCTCTAAGAAAAAATAGTCATCGAAGCAAGAACTGGTAAAATAAAGCCAATTTCGGAAGGTTAACTTGGCTTGGATAAAGGCCTATTGTGTTCGAGATCGCTCATTCGTCCGAATGCAAACGAATCGTTTGTAATTCCGAATTCGCTATTATCTTTTTGGTTAAAGTTTGTAGATTAGTTCAAAGAAAGTATTTTCCCAAAGAGGATCGTCTAACTATCATAAAAAATTAAACCCAATCGCTTTTTATGTAATTGACTCTTTTGTCTTAAATTTAAATATCCCTTGGATGTGGAAGAGTTATTTTCAGGAACGCAAAAATATTTGTAAGTTACGTTTGCCTCAAGTGCTTAAAGGCAGTTTCCATCCGGCGTATTATGTCCTTTATAGAAAGGAACCTTTCTCCAACTTTTTTTCACTCTTTCGCAATTTTCTATCTTCCATACTTCCTCTGTTCTCACTCGAAAGGCACCTTCTCTCTATATTTCCCTCAAGCCTTTTTCATTCCTTTCTCGTTATTTTTCTCCTCCCTCTCCGTATACCTTCACTTTTTTGACCCTTGCTTCCTCTCGGCTATTTCATTTATCCACTCACCTAACTCCATTTAACTCTCTCTTTCCCTCTTTTTGTTCTTCAGGCCCTTTGGACTTTCGACTTCTTCAAAAAGTCTTTCTCGACCTCTTCCTCCGGACCCTAAAGGAGTCCAAAAAGACCGCCAACTTCCTCTATACCTCCTGCGTATTTTCCTTTTCAACAATGCTTTTACATATATTTTCTTTCGTTCCCGAATAATTATTCATAGACGAATTCTCGGAGAACGGGAATATTTTTGCCGTTTGCGGTGCCATATTAGATGTTGATTCGTTCCCATTTTCGACGAAGTTAAATGTAATTATCTTTTTTTCAGTCACCTGTAACCTGGAAAACCTGCTGATTCCTTTACTTTCACTTTCGTATGCCCGGAAACCTTTTATTTCTGCTTATTTATAGTATGCATATTTATATTATCATAATCAATGTTTTCAAAAATATTGCAATACATGGAAAAATAATGTTTTAACGACTCAATTTAATTTAATATATTATTTTTGTAGTAATTAATTAACAAGCACTAAACGATCGAAGTAACAATTTCATTTATCCTATAAGATGGTAGTTTATCTTTACGAAAATGTCAGTTTCTCTGTAATTCTTCATTCGTTTGGTGTCGTATAAAATAAATATCATACACCTTCTTTTGTTCATGGCGTTTATTATAAGGGCAAACACAGCTCATTTAAGTAAATTTTGATTATTAATAATAATGATAATCACGCGTTGCGCTAAGTAGTTGCTATTATACTTCGTATGTAAATATAAGAAACTATTTTAGAAAAAGAAACTGATATATTAATCAAGCACCACACAACTGTTAGCAGATTAGCAGCACGACGTACTTGACTAAAAGCGAAGACTTAATTCAAACGATTTTATATATATGATGGTATTTTCAACAACAGTAGCATGCCTGGTCATTTTCAATTAGTCTAATACCGTTATAAAGGATTTAAAATTATATAATCATAATGTGGGTAGGCTTACAGTCGAAAATTCCTTTGCTGCCTAATTTATTTAATCTGTATAACAGTTAAAAGCAGAAAGTTAATTACTTCCACTATGATGAGCCTGATTTGGGAAAGTTATATTATATATTTAAGAATACTATGTAGTTTCGTTAATTGGTTTTGTTAATTATTGTTTTATCGCATTCACATTATATTATGATTATAGGCGAATCCTCTTGTCACAATTTATCACTCAACGCTGAGCTGTTTCTTTCATTAGGATAAGTAATTATCTCTGAATCAATTGCTCGTTTCATTTATAGAAAATTTCACCCGAATGAATATAAAATATGCGTTGACTCGCTTGCAGATTTCGTACCGTCCATTATTATTGATTTCGTCCGATTTGAAGTAAATTATTTTCTGAAACTGGGAGGAGAGACGGGCATATCTCTTAATAGTTTCCATACACGCGTACCGGATTGCTGAACGCCTGGCATAACGCAGCAATCCTCGGAAACCTTCGCTGGTGATTGACGACATGATAAAAAATATAACCGATCCATTCATCTCCTTTCCCTACTCCATTTACCTCTCTTTGATATTCGATCCTCTCTAAATATTTCATCTACCAGGGTTACATTTCCAATTCACCCCTTCTGCCAATAAAACACTCTATCTAGTCCCTTAATTCCTGTCATCTTTCGGGTCAATATTTGACTAAGATTTATTCTTCATTTTTTCCCAATCCCCCACTCCCGTGCATTATCCACATGTACCTCTCGCCCCACTTGTCTTTTTTCCCTTCATTTTGCATGTCTCCCTTCGCAAAAGAGCCGCCTCTTTGACCCTCTCTCTATTTCCTCTCATTATCTGTAGTCCTTTTCCTTCTCCTCCCTCGCGGTTCCCCATACCTTCCAATTCTTCTCCTCCCCGAACTTCTTCCCCCTCCCCTTCCACATTTACCCCCTCCATTCCCCCCACCCCCATCCGCGGCCGGCAGCAAACAAAGACTTCAAACGCGGAGGGGTGGAGAAGACGGTGAAATGAAGAGGGATGGGAGTTTCGGTGTCGCTTTTTGGAGGGGTGAATTGGGTTTGGGGTATCCGCGGGGTGGTGGTGCCTTTGACTGGTCATGGGTGAGGGTGGGGGGTGTAGGGGTAGGAGTGGGAGGGGGCGGAGTTCAAAGGAGAGACCTCTTGATGTTCGACATGCATTCGGTTCCATTTGAACGTCATCTTATCCTTTCTATTTCATCGCCATTCTATTAAGCTCCTCTTTCTCTTCCTGTACAGCTCTTACTCTCGGAGGAGTATTTTTCGTTTGTTCAGTGGCTTCGATCTTTCTTTGGGTCCGCCCTTGAATTCCCTCCTTTACTCGGAAATTGTTCAATTGGGAAACAATTGAGAGCTGGGATGTTACGTGGGTGGGAAATGTTTTTTATGAACGAAGTTAATAATCCCTTTTACGGAATTGGAAAACGCTTTTCTTTGTTTCGAACTTGTCATCGAAATTAATTTGATCTCGCGAGATACAGAGGCATAAGTGAAAGCTGAGAGGTTGAATTTCGGCTCGTTTTATTCCTATGGTTGCCTTCAAACAACTTTCTCATGAAATTAGAGAAATACATTACAGATGCATAGATATTTCATTTCTAATAATATCTCATTCGCGCAAAACGTTCCCTGAATTTATTTCTCTCTATTTCATCATTTTTTTTGTGGATAAATAAGTACGATAAGTCCTTAGGAGATGTAGCTGTCCCATGATTACTAAGGAGAAATATAAACTTGTATCTTTAGATACCTATTCATAAAAAAATCCAATCTAAAAATGGAAGAATGAACTGTGGAATTCCATACTAGAATTCAAAATGAGTGGTAAAATAAAAGAATGTAAAATAAATGTAATAAAAATTGCTGGCTCTCACATTTCTTAACAAGCAATTTTAAATCTTAAATATCGGACGGTTGACATCTAAAAAGATAATAAGACTTGAAGACTAAAAAGATATTGTGTGGCCTCCCTGCATATATAAACCCTGAGTGAACCCATTGAGTGAACACACCATGATTTATCTCATGATTTTTTGATATCTAAGAATATATATCTGTCTAAGAACATCTGGAGGAACTGCCATGAGTATTTTCCTCATGTAAGTTGTGAAGTACTAGGTAAAGGTTCTATAAAATACTCCTAAAACTTTAACAGTCGTGAAGTATCACAAACAGGATTTTCATTTGTTGCTGGAACTTTCAGGCGCATATCTATGCACTCATAAGTTTTTGATCGTATATGGAAATACATGTTTAAGAGATATCATCTTTACTCTAAATGTATTTTGTGGAAACATTTCCTTCATAATTTTGTCTTAGGTTGTCTATTCTTAGAAACTGTCAAGGACTGCGATCGCCATTAATTATTTTTAAATTCCTTTCACAATGGTTTTTAATTAATCACGGTAGAGGTTAAGTATGATTATTAATCGAAGTGAATTAGTTATAAATAAATCACATTAATAAAACATATGGAAAGGGGCTGGTGAATATTTTTCAGTACAGAAATATTCTCTTAAGCGAGTAGTGAATTCATGCGCGCAATTCTGGAGTTATTAAGCGTTCCGACCGAAGTGTATATTCTACGGAACTTAATTGCATTTTCAAAAGGCACTCTTTCGAATAATACACATAAGTCCTTGACCTTTGATAGCCGCCCTTTGAAAGTCGGCGGATATTGTCTCAGAACCCGCAGGAAATCCAACCTCTCGCAAGAAAACTTAAAACTCTCAAAGGGAATCGCAAAATAGCTCTTTCCTCGTGAAGCAATCGCTTCATACCGATCACGCAATAGCCGTCGTCACAATATCGCGCTAAAAAAAGATTCGGAGATAAAATGTGTTCGAAATAGAGGAAGAGCTTTTAGGCCCGAAAGGGAAGAGGGGTGGGAGGTGAAATAAATAACGGGAAAGGGAATATAAAAGGAAACCGAGGGTCTTGAAGAGTGATATAGAATAAAGGAATAAAGAGTCCGAGCTGATGGAGAAGAGAAAGGGAAATAGGCGCCTCGTGGCGGGGGGGAATAGTAATGCAAAAGGGTATTTTGGGGGAAGAAGAGTTTTAGAGCTTGGGAGGGCAAAAGAAGAGTGTGGTAGTTGGGCTCTCTCTCAGATCAAAGACAGTGGTGGGGAGATCAATCCCTTCAAACAGTCCTTTCTCACCCTTCCTTTCTGGGGCCTCTCAGATCTCCTTTTTCCTCCTACATGTCCTTACGCGACCTCTGAGTCTTCTTTTCTCTTTCCCTCCCATTTTTACCTTCCTCGGCGCCCTTTGTGTCCTAGTATTTCGCCACCTCATTCTCTGTCGAATTTTCTCCTTTAGCAAGTTTTGGGGTGAATTCGGGCGCAACGTAACGGCGTTCCGGTTTGTTTAGCGTAGAGCAGTCGCTAACAACGTTTAGCCGTTCTATTTATGCTAAAGCTTCCTTTCCTCCTAAGCCTTTAACATTAATGAGATTATCTCGTAAGCATTGAAACTTGATGCCATTTCCTGAAACCTTTCTGAAAAATTGCGATTCTCGCAAATGTTATGTTAATTGACGTGGAGATAATTGAATGCATATATTTCTAAAACGTAGGTTGATAGGTTCTGGTTTAACCACAGTTCGGTCCAGAAATAATTTTTATATTATTTCCAGAGCATTAGAAAATATACAAATTTTATTTTATGATAAAAAGGTAGATTTACTGTTAATCCATGGAACAACAACCTTTGAAGTTAAAACTTAGCCAAGCGCCATACATCGTGGGTAATGCATGGTCAGAGCATAAACTACCACGCCGCCAATCCGATTTTATGGATCCCTATAGACACGCTACCTATAAATCAGGTGCATCTTGATGCTTGATTAACATCATCATTGCCCTCCGGAATTGAACCCAATGCGAAAGCGCTATTCACTAGGCTATCAAGCTGCTACAATTTATTATAATCTAGTAAGCGAAATCTTATATTCAAAATCGTGATAACTATACTAAGATAATGACAAAAAAATAACACTATTTTAAGGAGAACGTTAAAGTAAAAAGAAAAAAATCTGATGTGGCCGACACATGACTTTCTCCATACTTATTGAAAACAGCCTATGCCGGTAATATATAAATAATTCCAAAACAATGGGTGCTACTGAAAAATGTTTCAAACAAAAGTTGTAGTAAAATACATTATCTATAACTTTTGTACACATTGTATATAAATACATCACACTCTGTCAGAGATATTTAAGAAAATCTACAATTTTTGGATAAAAAGCAACTTACGGTTATTGAGTATTCACTAATAACTCCTAAAAAATCAATGTTACGAAGAAATGTTTTCATACAAAATTTGTATTAAAGTACATTATCTGTAGGTTTTGTATGTATTTGTATATACCTACATTGCATTCTGACAGATATTTAAGAAACAAAATTTTATTCCGGATAAACCGTAACTTTCGGTTTAGCGGTATTCATCAAAAACTAATCAACTCTTGGCATTGTTAGGAAAAAACTAAATATGAATTTTGGAAATGATTGGATAATTACTTTTTAAGATAGAGCGCCCACAAACTTTTTTACCACAGCCAGACATACAACCACAGACATGTTTGGGAAAATAGCAAAAACGAACTCTATGGGCCCCAAAACATGTTTCCGTTGAAATCTTGAGGTCGATTTTTTTGCGAATACAATACTTTCTCTCTACTACGTATAGGGAGAAAGTAAAAATTTCTGCGTCTATTTTTGATTGAAAAGAACCAATCTATTTGCCGAATTCTTTGATACATTAGGGTCATGTTGTGATTTAAAAGTAATTTTGGTATCCTCGCCGGATTACTTGATAGAACAACCCTAAGGGCTGAAATTTCTCTTGGGAGGAGACAATGTCAAAGGATTTTCTTTAAAAAGTGATTATATTACGGTTTTGCGGATACCTAAACCACACGCTTAGTCTCGGAGTACTTTTCATTTTGATAGTAGGTACCTTTTCTCCTTTGTGCGTCTAAACGCACCCACCTCAGAATCTTTCGATTAAGGAAATCCAAGGCCCCATTGACCTCCGTCGATGAAACAGAATTCCACAACTCTCCGCTCTTATTCTCTCGAAGTTTGAGTTACTATTCCTTTTCATCTCCGGCCACTCCTAATATATATCCTCCGCTTTGTTTTCGACTTTGACTTCAATTTCCATCCCCGAATCTTCTTCGCATCTCTCCTTCTTTCTTAATCCTCTCCTTTTCATCTGCATCTTAATATATCTCCCACCTATTCTTTTTGACCCACCGCCCTCCACTTTGCGCCCAGAGGACTTTGAAGGACCGACTCTCCTTTCCATCCATTCAATCTATAATTTGACCTCATATCCTCTTCCTTAACCATCCCTTTTATGGTTATCTTTATCCCAACTATTTTCATTTAGGTTCATTGTATTTATTGCAGTTTTCCTAGCCTATTGTAGTTCTTCATTTTCTTTTCCATTCCATTTCCCTCGATTTATCCAAATGTTTTCCCTCTATTTTTACTTTCTCCATATACGAAGTATAGAGAAAGTATTGTTTTCATGAAAAAATTCGACTTCGAGATTTCAACGGAAATACACGTTTTGGGGTCCCTAGAACACGTTTTGACCATTTTCGGAATGATGTCTGTGTGTATGTGTGTGTGTGTGTGTGTGTGTGTGTGTGTGTGTGTGTGTGTGTGTGTGTGTGTGTGTGTGTGTGTGTGTGTGTGTGTGTGTGTGTGTATGTGTGTCTGTGATTGTGGGCGCTCTAACGTAAAAACTATTAGTCGTATCAATACCAAACTTCATACATAGCACTGTAGTGTGCTGTCAGAGTTGATTAGTTTTTGGAGTAAATCGGTTTACCGGAAGTCGAGCTTCCTTCATCAAAGCTCATTTCCGGTTTTCAAAATATCTCCATAAATATGATGTATAGGTATATTGTGTACCTTATAAAAGTTTTAGATAATGTGTTTTATTATAACTTTTGTATTTTACATATTTTTGTATCAGCGGTTGATTAGGAGTTATTCGTGAAATACTGATAAACCGGAAGTAGCTGTTATGTACTTTGTGGGCGCTCTAACATGAAAATTAATTGTCGGATCAACACCAAATTTCATATATAGTATTTTGGTTGGTGTCGTTAGAGTTGATTAGTTTTTGGAGCAAATCGGTTCACCGAAAGTCGAGCTTCTTTCTTCAAAGCTCATTTCCGGTTTTCAAAGTATCTCCATAAATATGATATTTAGGTATATACTATTATTTATAATAGTTCTAGAAAATTTTATTTACTATATTTTTTGTATGAAACATATTTTTGTATCACTGATTTTTTAGGAGATATTCATGAAATACTGATAAACCGGAAGTTGCCGATTATGTACTTCATGAGCGCTCTGGGCGCTGTGGGCGAATAGCCATTTCATCGTTTTTCATCGAGCATGTCCCGAAAAACTTTATTTATAATGTTTGTGACGTAATATATAATATGATATAAATTAATCACTCATCTTCAAAGTTTAGATGCAATACAGAGTTCGAAAATACTGTCGTAGATAAATATTTACATCTTATATATGGAGAAAGTCATGTGCTGGCCACATCAGATTTTTTATTTCACTTTCATGGGAAGACTCTCTATCTATTATCAACACAATCTATTTCAGTTCGTATCCTTGTTCGTTAATTCGCTTTATATTTCATATTTCTCCGATCTTTTTGTCTTCATTTCCATAGCCTTCCTTTACAATATGTCGGTTTACGAAATGCCCATTACGCCTTTCCCTTCTCAAAGTGCTTCCTATTCTCCTGTTCTTTTTTCTATTATCAGACCCACCGTGTTCTCTTTTTCTATTTAAATTCCTTATTTTTTTATTCTCTTCCGAGAACCTTTTATTTCCTTATTTAATCCACCCATAAACAGTATAAATAATATTATCACTTGTGTGATCTTATTTTCGTAAGAGAAATTAAAAGATAGACTTATTAAAGTTGGAAGTTGCATACGAAGTTGGAAGTTGCATACGAAGAGCGTTCTCTCTGTAATCTCTTTTATCATTAGTGCAAGTGAGTACCTTCAATATAAACAAATTTTAATTTTTAATTTTATGGCGAAATTTGTGCAGTTTCAGCAAAACAAATGTCAACAAGTCTTCACAGAAAAACAATCTATTGTTTTGTAAAACGTATATATATATATATATTATCATTATAATTGTATTTAAATATGAAATTCCACCAGATATCGCTGTCAACCATTCATCCTAAACAAATTTCATTACATTAATGATATTTGTAATGAAATACGACTACCAGATTTCAGTAGTTATATTCAAGAATTTTGAAACAGAAAATGATATATTTTGTAATTCATGAATTCCGGTTCATCTAAGAATATCTGATTAGGTTAATTTTGCGTTTTTTTCCTTTGTCGAGTTGAGTAATTACATGTACGTGAGGAGAATGAGAGGAAAATGAAGGATATCGACGCAGAGTGGGAGGGTGGAGATAGCGCGTTATGAAAAGAGCAGTCCGTCGAGGAGCAGGTTTCACGGATTAATATAAGTTGAGAGGAGTAGTGGGGGTGGGTTTTGAGGCTCAAGTTGAGATTTTTTGCCCCACGGCAAAGGAAGAATGGAAGGTGCTTGAAGGAGGAATGCTCCTTTCCGAGAGGAGTAAGAAAATTCGAGTTTCGACAAGCTGGAGAGAAAGTGGAAAATATCTGCAGTCGTCTTGGCTTTAATTACTATTCGAGATTGGTCTGGGAAATCTACCGATAGTTGGAACACTTTCTCTGCACCTTTCCGAGATGCGAATCGAACTTTTGCCTTTAAGTTCATGACTAATTTATGGGCTCGCTTCTGAAGACTACCCCAAGATTATAAGATATACGACCCCTTTTTGCGTTTGAATTCACAATAATCGTTTTCAGACTTCCTTTATGTTTACCATTACATTACAGCAAAGAGCTGTTATTTCCCTTTATTAAATTACATATCACCAAATAAAGATGAGATGCCTTTTCACATAGGGATGAATCTCGTTCTCAACTATAAGTGTCTACTAAATTTATTGAATCTTTAACTTACCATCTAATACTCTAATTCAATTACGAAATGCCGATTTATCAAATCTAAAATAGGTGTGTTTGCTAGTTATAAGCGAAGTATGTATTTTCTCCAATCATAATCATTTGAGTAATCTTGTCTTCAATAATATACCTCATTAAACTATTACTGTATTACTTATTTAATTAAAATTAGGAAAATAACAAAGGTTTATGCTCAGGTTGATTATTATTTATAACTCTGTTGTAACTGTTGAAAATTTTTGGAAATTTTATATTTTTTAGGATGCTCTCTCTCTTGCTTTCTCTGAACACCGGTGAATGACACGAGGTACATCGACAAAGATGGCTATTGAAGATTTTTATTCTCAAATTCTTTAACAGCCGTGTTCCAAATATTTCTTCTTAACAGCGGATAGTTGTGAAAACGGAAAATATTAAAATTGGCATGAGTCATATTAGAGCAGACATATAGTAGTGGAACAACGTAGGTAGCTGAATTAAATGTCAATATTATCACGATGTGTCATATTCATTCTTTAAATTCGTATCATGTTATAAACTTTAGATTTATAAAAAAATCATAAAAATCACTTATATATATATATATATATATATATATATATATATATATATATATATATATATATATATATATATATATATATATATCTATTATATATAGATGCTTCTCCGGATTCATTCATGTATCCATATGTATATATATATACGAGTAAAATGTTGCTTGCATACTGCAAGCAGATCGACAACACTAATTTCATATCGGCATCATATCTGGACGGACATCAAAAGAAAAAAAAATTCAAAATATTCGTAGAATTCGCTGCAATTTAATCGCCTGGCAGCGAACCCCGGTCTTCCTGGTGTACTTACTATGCAGCAAAATAGAAGATTACCATATCAAACTATGTCTGAAAATTCAAGCAAAACTATTAGGTGCAACTACCTCAAACGACGTCCTACTATTCACATACACTCCTTATTAGAGAAATTATAATGTGCTCTGGCATCGAACCCAGGAAATGCATGGTCTTATCTATTTTTTTTCTTAAACAAACTGTTAATATACATCTTCCATCTAAGCAAGAGCTCCCTAACATATCGATAAATGCATAAAAAAATTATGAAAAGATACCCCATAGTATTATATATGGGGGATATTTTTACCGCCCGGCATCGAACCCGGGTCTTTCAGGCAATACTTTCTATGCAGCACAACAGAAAAACACCATCTCTAACCGCGTATGCAAATTCAAGCAGAAATATTGGTTACAACTGCCTCAAATGACGTCCTACTTTTCCTTTATATTCCTTATGAGAGAAACGTTATTGTGCTCTGGCTTCGAACCCAGGAACAGTACGGTCTTATGAAAATTTTTTTCTAAAACTTATTCGTACCATACATCTTCCAGCCAAGCACGAACATCCTATCATTTCGATAAGTGCATCTAAAAAAATAATGAAAAACGGCTCCCATGTATTTTAAAGGGCAGATCTTTGCATCGTCCTAGCATCGAACCCAGGATAACTTTTGTAAAAGTCATTGATGTTTTCGAAAGTCCAAGACCATAAATATAGGCACCTTGAGTTTTACTTCTCTACCTATCCGGAAAGTATTTTTTTTTAATTCCCGAAAATCACGGCAATGCATTCAAACGGGAAAAATCGGGACTTTGGGGCCCTCTGGAATCGAACCTATGACACTGAGGATCAAAGTCTCTTTTTTCCTGGGGGTTTCACGTTATGGCCAATATGTCATAAAAATTTCAGATCAATGACGCTTGTAGTTTAGGCTGTGAATTTGTATCCTATCTATCTATCTATCTATATAGGTATATATATGAATGAATCCGGAGAAGCATCTATATATAATAGATATATATAGAGAGGATACAAACTCACAGCCTAAACCACAAGAGTGATTGAGCTGAAATTTTTACGACATATTGGCCATAACGTATAACCTCCAGAAAAATTGCGATTTTGATCCTCAGTGTCATGGGTTCGATTCCAGGGGGCTCCAAAGTCCCGATTTTTCCCGTTTAAATGCATTGCTTTGATTTTCGGGAATTAAAAAAAAATACTTCCCGGATAGGTAGAGAATCGAAACTCTAGGAGCCTTTATATATGGTCATGATCTATCGAAAACATAAATGAGTTTTACGGAAAATAACCTGGGTTCGATGCTAGGTCGATGCAAAAATCTGCCGTTTAAAATGTATTGTGGTGATTTTTAAGATTTTTTTTGGACCCTTTCCCGATGGCATGGAAACTTGAAATTCGGTATGGGGTTAGATATCATAAATATATTTCATAATCGATTTTTATGTTTTCCCTGATGTTCCTTGGTTCGATCCCACAGGGCCATTTACATTCCTCAATGCATTTCTTATGGAGATAACGGAAACAAGTTTAAGGTACTTCCCTGCATGCTATCGACTTAAAACTTTGCTATGATGGAAGAACCAGTCTAAACAAATCAAACAATGCATTCATAGTTATCAATGTGTCCTGGGTTCGACCCCAGGTGTCTCTGCAATCAGAAGTTGATCCGAATTTTAGGAATTATTTTGAATCCTTTCCCAATAATATAGAAACTTGAAATTTGGCATATAGATTGAGATCAATAATTACTTTCAGAAACATTTTTTAAATTTCCAAGATCGTCCTTGGTTCGAGTCCCGAGAGCCATTTACAATCGTGAACATTAGAGCGTCTTTTGAGGCAGTTGTAGCCAATATTTCTGCTTGAATTTTCACACATAGTTGGAGATGGTGATCTTCTATTGTTTTTCATAGTAGGTTTTCAGTAAGACCCGGGTTCGATGCCAGACGATGACATTTCAGCGAATTTTAAGAAAAAATTAAATCCTTTTTTTTTCTTTTGAGGACCGTCCCGATATAATGCCGATATGAAATTAGTGTTGTCGATCTGCTTGCAGTATGCAAGCTACATTTTACTCGTATATATATATATATATAAGATACGAGTAAAATGTAGGTTGCATACTGCAAGCAGATCGACAACGCTAATTTCATATCGGCATCATATAGGGACGGTCCTCAAAAGAAAAAAAAAAAGGATTCAAAATATTCGTAGAATTCGCTGCAATTTAATCGCCTGGCAGCGAACCCCGGTCTTCCTGGTGAACTTACTATGCAGCAAAACAGAAGATAACCATATCAAACTATGTGTGAAAATTAAAGCAAACGACGTCCTACTTTTCACATACACTCCTTATGTGAGAAATTGTAATGTGCACTGGCATCGAACCCAGGAACAGCATGGTCTCATCTATTTTTTTTCTTAAACAAAGTCATAATATACATCTTCCATCTAAGCAAGAGCTCCCTTACATATCGATAAATGCATAAAAAATTATGGAAAGATATATTTACCCCCCGGCACCGAACCCGGGACTTTCAGGCAATACTTGCTATGCAGCACAACAGAAAAACACCATCTCTAACCGCGTATGCAAATTCAAGCAGAAATATTGGTTACAACTGCCTCAAATGACGTCCTACTTTTCCCTTATATTCCTTATGAGAGAAAAGTTATTGTGCTCTGGAATCGAACCCAGGAATAGTACGGTCTTATAAAAATATTTTTCTAAAACTAATTCGTACCATACATCTTCCTGCAAAGCACGAACATCCTATAATTTCAATAAGTGCATAAAAAAATAATGAAAAACTACTCCCATGTATTTTAAACGGCGGATTTTTGCATCGTCCTAGCATCTAACCTAGGATATTTTTCATCAAAGTCATTAATGTTTTCAATAGATCATAACCATGTATAACGGCTCCTAGAGTTTTGATTATCTTACTATACGGAAAGTATTTTTTAGAAATTCCCGAAAATCAAAGCAATGCATTTAAAAGGGAAAAATCGGGACTTTGGGGCCCTCTGGAATCGAACCAATGACAGTGAAGTTCAAAATCGCAATTTTTCTGGTGGTTACACGTTATGGCCAATGCGTCGTAAAAATTTCAAGTCAATGCCGCTTATGGTTTAGGCTGTGAATTAGTATCCTATCTATCTATCTATCTATCTATCTATCTATCTATCTATCTATATAGGTATATCCATGAATGAATCCGGAGAAGCATCTATATATAATAGATAAAGATATTAGTGATATGTAAGTATATTAAAATTATTCCCAAGGCAATGCTTAAGGGGACGTAACACAAACGATGTATTTTGCTTTTGCTTGCCAGAGTTCTTCTTTTGTATTGGTAAAAATTTTAAGTTTTTAGATCAACGTGAAGTAAATTAATAACATTTATTAGTTATTCATTGATTATTTTCTATTCGCCTACTATTGTTAAATCAAATATTGACCTTCTATCTTCAAAAAAATTGTGCCATTTTTAATTTTCTGACGACATTTACATTTGCTTAGTCCAAATTTATTATTTTCACCATTTATCATGTAGATATTCCTCAGCCTCGCATAACGTTATTTATGCCTATGAAAGTAAGCAAATGACCCAAGCATCTCGCGAGTACAGTAATTAGGGATATTTTCATTATTCAAGATGTCGCTTCGTTGCGGTACATTCCCCACCAAGTCCTGTATCATCATCAACTCAAGGAGATTCCATAGCAACGTTTATATTCAACACCATTACGCCGCCATCGTAAACATTGCACCGAAGAAAACACTTAGCGAGGGTAAATATTTCAGCGCTTGCGAGGGAGAATACGCGGTGTCCAAAGTGGAAGAAATCGCCGGTCGGATAATTACGGAAACAAAAACACAGACGTGGTTGGGCGAAAGAGGGAAAAAGGGAAATGAGCGGACGGACGAAAAGTTACTAATCAGCCGTCTCACAAACACGCGCGCCGACACAATCAGACGGTCCTTTCAGAACTTTTTAAATTGTCGAGGCAAACACCCACCTTAAACCAACATCCTAGAGTTTACTCTGCTCTAATGCTCCCCCTGCACCCACACCTGACAAAAACCAATATGAACCACGCGGCAATCAATAGATCCAGCCTAGATGGAAGCCTTGCTCGGTCAACTTTCCTTTGTCAATCCTGTAAACCACGGACCACTCTATCCTCTCCACGGGCAGGCCCTCTTCTTCCCCTTTCCTCCGCGCCGTATGCCATCGGGACGCACCCCGCCCCGTTCTCGGAATCTCATTGGTGGGAATCAATCCATTCCCTCACCAAACAAAAGAAGTCTGCAGCGCAAATATTCGGCCGGAGAATGAGTTCCGAGGGAAAGAGAGTTTGACGAGTGCGGAGATGAGGAGGAAAGTGCGGGAAAAAGCCGAGGAAAAGAAGGAAAAAGATGGCGGAGGGTGGGTGGAACACGTGTGCAAAAAGGATGAATGCGTACCTATTTGCAAAGAGGGGGAGGCGAACGGGTGGCGAATGGATATCTGAGTGCAATGGCATGTTTAAAGAGTATGCGATCGGTGCAACCAATTGAAGTACGACTTTGCATTCCCCGTTAAAAGGGTTTCCCTTCCGTACAATATATACGCGAGGGTTTAATTGTTGCACCCGAGCAAATGTTTATCCTTTTCGTATTGTTGGGAGGGAAAATGTTTTGTCCAATTTACCTGTCTCGTTAATTCCCTTTCATATTCTGAAGTAACCGAAATGCACGAATATATATTAGTATAATATAATAGCTCTGTTTTTCTGTTCATAATCAAATCCATAGAGGAAGATATTAAATGAAAGCGATAGTTTTTCCTAAAACATTAAAATCGCTATCGTAAGCTTTATCTAGTCTATCATAAGTCTCAAAACGAAATCGCACGGACAGGTGTCAACCTTCTTTTTCCTTCTTAGTTGACGACGATATTATAAGTACATACCTTTGCTATGGAAGTATGTATCGTTATTTGGAATGGAATTTTATCTTTGATGCCAAGGAAAGGAACTCGGGATTCGAAGTAGCTCGTCTTAACGGATTACAAATTATCCAGCGTGATTGTTTATTTTATAATTAAAATCGCTCAAAAAGGCAGTGGAGTATGTTGATTTTTCCCAACAAATCTGCATAACTAACTCGCATTATACGTTGAAAATAATCCATAATTATAGAAAATGCAATATTGTTGATTAATTGAAAATTAAAAAAAATTAGAAAAATGTAATTGAATTGAAATTGAGTTATTTGGTTTTGTCAAATTTAAAGTAAAGGGTATCTAAATTTATTATTATAAAAGCGAAATTGATATTACCATAAGTATTTCTACGAGAAAAAATATCCAGAGAATTTCTATATTTTTTGCTGAATACTTACCATTTCTTAATTACACAAAAGAAACCTGGTTGAAAATCACAACTTTACATCGTTACCCAAACTAAAAATTTTAGGTGACTTCCAGAAATGTGCTCTGCAAAGAATATGGTTTAATCTTAAACATATCAGGGCAGGATTGTTAAAAATTGTTATAGATTATGGTTGCTTTTAATTTTAGTTTTTTACTTTCTAAGAAAGCTGCAGAGAATGACTTCAGTTTTCAAATTGATATCGAAAATTCGATTTAAAATGGAATTAGATATCGATTTATGGGAATAATGCTAATAATGAAATGTTCCTTTTTCTATTATCAAAATCCCTTGAATCAATCTACACATAATTGGATGAATTGGTTAATTGATTATGTGCACGAATATCAAAGGCTTCCGAAGGACGGTCTACCATCGCTGATATGAAGGAAATTCACTTTAATATTGAAAATTTATAGAAAAAATTTACCTGTGTGGGAGTTAATTTACGGTTCCGTAATTCTTGAAATTGGTGGTGTTTTAGCCCATGAAATGTTAGTCTTACTGCAAACTTCGGATCTATTATTTAGTATTAATAAGAGGCAACGAATCTTTTACAAAGATTTCCCTCCTAAGCATGAAATCCTACAAGATATACTACAATACGAAGACTGGATTTTGTACACGAAGGTGCTTACTTTTCACGGATTGAATTTGAAATACTCTATGGTGCTAGGAAGGATTCAGCAAGCTGTTTAGTAAGTCTTAACGTCTATCGGGGAAACCTTCAGGGAAGAATGGTAAATTAGGAAGAGAGATAAGAAATATGTAAGAGAAGTGGCTTGGGGAATCTTGCGGAAGTAGGGACTAATTCGTCGGTGCCTTAGAATAGGGTAGATATAAATGAAATGCTTGGAAGGAAAGAAGGGGAGAAGAGACCGGTATTAATAAGAATGGTATGGGCTTAAGAGGGTGTTTGATGAAAAAATTCTGAGAATATACGAAGGATGAGTTGAGTTGGCGCGATATTATTGCATTTTTATTTTAATATGACTATCGATTCAGTTGCTTTATTAACGCTAGGCTTAAAGAGATTTGCCTCGTGTTTTAGATATCAATATGGTATAATTCACAACGTTGGAAGAAAGGAAAGAATATCTCGAAGAATTTATTTGCCATGGCTTCAAATTCCTTTGCATCGAAATTTCAGCTCTTGCGGAGTATGTGGTCTTGAACCTTTTCACTCTAGATTCTAATCAATGTTCGTTCCATTTAATCGTGTCCCTACTGCTTCTTTCGCCCATTCTCCTGCCATTAGCTAACCTCCTTTCAGTTGCCCACCGAAACTTCCTCTCTGCGGCACCACATCAAGCGTTTCTCCCCCCGCTTTAATCTCCACGTACTCACATTCTCAAACGTCGCGCTCTCCAAAATCTTGAAGTCCCCTTTCGACTCGGCTGCGAATCAGTGCCATTTACATATAATCCATTTCCAAGGATTACCCTCTTAAGGGAAATCCCTCCATCTTTTCTCCTCGACTCGGTCTTAGCAAACTCTGCGGCCTCTTTTCCCGCTGAAGTGCGCGTGGAGTTGGCGGGTGCAGGGGAGAGAATATCCCGTGCCAATTTCCACCGGATCATCTCATTTTCTTTCTGATTCCGCTCCTAACCTTAACATATGCATAGGGGGAAGATTGTTAATCGCACCCACATAATGATAAATGGGAGAATTGCAGTTTAAATCAATGAATTTATCGTTGGAATACCACTTTAGTATTTGAAATATCTTAAAATCTTTTGTGTTTTGCTGATGTTAGATTTGAGTGGTTTATTATTTAATCTTCTTCAAATTTATTTCAAATCCATCAACAGATGTAGATGTATATCTTTGGCTGAAAGATATTGAAAATTAAATTTGTACTAATAGTATTTGTTATCACATCTCTGATAAAATTCATAGTTATTTGTGCACAAATTATTAGCGAGCGTAACACATTTCACAGCCCTAATATTAATTAAATATAAAATTCATTCAATCGTAAGCCTTCTTTGTCAAAGTGACTCTCATTAAAGAGCGGAGCAACATCTTTGATAGATATACAATCTGATTGTCTCTTATTGTGTGAAAATTTACACCCCTTAGGAGTACATTATTATATATAGTAAGCAATTATTTCACCTTCTCTTGAAAGTTTCATTGCAAAATAATTCCTTAATTTGAAATCCTTTGTCATAAAATCATTCAAATTCATGCTTCGTATCACCACTGTATGAATTGCTAAAAAATTATAAAGAAGGAACCTGCATGAAATAAATATATCATAAAACGCCTAAAATACAGTTTTCCCGCAGAGCCACGAAACAATTCAATTAAAAAATCATAACTGTTTATATCTTAGGAATACCTGATTTTGTTGTAAATAATGTAATAAAAGCTATTCGAGGGAAAGGTGGGAAACATTGTAATCTGGAAAAATATAAATGTTTGTATTTAAATTTTAAAATTAAATTCAATTTTTTACTACCTTATAAACAACAAACGTAAAAATCATACACCACAAAATCTACAGAATTATTTGTTTACAGTGAATAATAATAATGAGAAACCCTGAAAAAGTACATCTTTTCGTTAATTTAGGTGGTATGGTGGATTCACGTAATACTACGCAATCCTTTATGAATACAATTACAAATTTAAATTCTGAAAAACATTTCTTATAGGAGTAAAAAGTTACAAAGTAAGATGTGCTCTCCTTTGATGTAATAATTTAAGGAATCCTACCCTCCAGATTTTAAAATTGAAACTCAAAACATTTTCATGAAAGAGTGGCAATTAAAAAGGACATTACTATGTTATACTTTATAAAAGAAAGTTAATCTAAATAAACCACTCATTTGACATTTATGAATACCTACCTTCATCGGTTTCATATCAAAATGCTGGAGTTCATATCCAAGCAATCCTCTCTGTATTTTCTGGAGAACGCGCTGATGTTGGAATTTCCAACCAATCCTTGCCATTTTCACGTAGTCAGCAAGTATTTCTCTATAAGGAAACGATGCAACGAAGCACGAGATTGGATTCTCCATTCACCTCCACGGAATCGATCCCGTTCCTGTTACGCTCGGCATTGTTTGGGGGAATGGCATAGGAAGCAAATGAATAAATGGCTTATTTAAAAAAATATAGAATTGATAACAAAAATCAATGTTATAGTTTGCGTTGAATTTTATTTACTATAGGACTTATTTTTACCTGGTGCCGATCGACGCTAAAAATTTTATCATTTTAAAGCTTTGCTATGTAAAAGATGATACGGCTTTCATGAAGAATATATGACCCGTTTTCACTCCCATCATCAGGAATCTCAATGATTGCTCCATAAATTTGCTTATTCATCCTTGGGTTTGAAATTAGCTCTGGCCTAATAGTGAGGCGCTGTTGAAAGTCCTTTTTCTCTCATTTCTGTTTCTGTGATTTTAAAAGAAAGCAAATATTAACAGTTTTTGTTCCTGTCAGTAATATTAAGCGTTTTACTTGAATTTTGGTTCATTTTTACCAAAGTTCCTTGTTATTTTATAAGTGTAGGTTCCCTTAGTTTGTTTTTATAATACGATACTATGTAGATAGGTATTATTCGAGAGTTATAGTATTTATTTTGCGACAAAAATATAGCTTGAGTGTGAAGAATTTTAAAGTTTACATTAAATGAATAACTAACAATGAGAGGAAAAAGGAACACGGCTTTGTTATTAACATAAGGAGTTAAAAAAGATCCAAATTTCCATTGCTTGTAAAGAGTCGAACGGCTATTATGAGCAGCTTTAAATCTTCAGATTAGATGCATATTTACACTAATAAATTATTACTAATTATTTTCGGTGATTTTAAAGTATTTTTGTTATCAAAGAACAGTTTTTAAAAGTTAAAAACACAACTAACTTTAGTATTTATATAAATGTCGAGGAGAATGTGGTGAAAAATAATTATAGTATAAGAAGATTTTCCTTACGAGCCCCCGATATTACTGCAACCCGACACACTCTTCTCTCGTACCTACTGCAGAGTTTGCGGTGGTCTGAAACGAAGATGTAATAAATTCATTGAATTTCGTTCTTAAATTCATCCGATTGAAAACTGGTGAAGAGGAGGGGTGGATATAAATATAATAGCTTGTGACAACGTTTAATAAAATTAAGAATTCGGTTGAGACGGTAAGAAATGCTCGTCTAATTCCATCGGTAGGAACGTCCCTCCCTGTCATTTTGCATTCATCTTTGTTCGACTGAATGGACAAGTTTCCGAAAGGGTTGCGTCGATGGGAAGTGAGCTGTCACATTTCCAGACGTGGGCATTCTGCGTCTTCCATTTTGCTTCGAAAGACAGCCGCACCGGGAGAATTCCTTATTTAAAAGAATTTGAACGAATAAACTGGAAGTGCACTTGACATCTTAATCAGTTTCTCTGCGTTGAATCGAGTTAATTTTACCATATTTTGGCTAATTATTGGAAAAATACGAAAAATAAAATTATAGAGGATTTAAGAGAGAATTAATTTAAAATATTACGAAGGACTTCTTCATATATCTTTGCTCGTAAGTTCATTTCTCTGTTTTAAAGTTGTTAGCACAGATAAAGGAGGATTCACTTGTATACTTTCTTGAAGTTATTTAGATTTTTTATTATATTTCATAGATTTATAAGAAAAGGGATGAAAGAGAGAAAGGATGTTATAAATTTTCATAAAAAAATATGCTGGTAAAGAAACTCTACAAGGCTGGTAACAGTAATTCGGTTCTAATAGATAACGGCATTCCTGGAAAGAGATACTTCTGATAAATAATATGCACAAGGAGCTTCAATTCTTTTCTGAAGTCAGTTATCATTTTATATGTACCTAGTAAGCATTAGTTTTTCTTCGTAATTCGTGTATTTTAAAATTCGAGCTAAAAATAAATTCGGCAACACTCGAAGAGCCACGGATGCTAAATAAACTACCTCTCTTTCAAAATGGCGGTGAAAGACGTATCATTCTTCCCAACATTGTAATCTGTCGACGACCGTTGGATGGAACGGCAGCGGAAACGAAAATCAGAGTCGAAGGAAAGTCTTGCGTGGGTTATGACTCGGGGCAACAGCGTAAAAAGGCCACGTTTCGTATATTCGCGGAATGTTCTTCCTTTATGAGAAGCGCAGGGAGGTGAATGCAACGCTTCGTCCCGCAGACGGAAAAAGAAAGAATACTCTTTCAATTTATGGAAATTTCCTTTCAGGAATTCCAGCGATGGAAAAATATCCTCCGGGATATGCATATCCGAGACGACACCATCAAATTGTTCTGGCAGATGGTTCTCTATGCGATATCCCGGACGCCGGCGCACGAATAGCGTTCGACATCATTGCCTTCGGTCGAGTTGTTCCCTCTTGCATACATTTTCGCCGTACGTCGGATCGCCGGTTCGCATGCACGCCCGCACACGTAACCAACCAGCCGACCAGCATCCGAAAGGAAACCCTCGCATCCCCAGCAGAGCAGTTGTATCGTACTTTTTTTTAGTCAAGGCGAGTCTCAATGCGAGCGATACCACACGTCGCCAATTTGAAGGAGGCGCCATTTTTCCCGCTTCACTGATCAGGACGCTAAGATGCGGCTGATTGCCTCGTGTCTCCGCACCCCACGCCCTCTTTTTCCTTTTTCCCTCGCTTCGAAATTAAGGCGCGTCGGCTCGAACTCGGAGAGCGTTCTTGATGAATGAGGACCCTAGGGTAATAAGATCCAGGGTTCGGAATTGAAAAAAGTGCGGGTGTGCTTGGTGGACGTGAATTGATTCCGGCGGGTACCCCTGGTGCCAGGAGTCGCCACGGGATTGTTTTGGGTCCCCTCTTTTCATAACGAGTGAGGCAATCATCTTCGTGAGGTAAAATGACGCCCATGCGGATAGGTTTATTAACGGAATCTCCGAAGTGAGTTTTTTCGCATCCAGGCTTCTTCTCCGATTCTTATTTTTTTCTAGAAAAGAGCCGCATACTAAGCCACTATGGGATACGAATCGTGGAAGTACAGAGTCCGTTATTATGCGCAGATATTGTAAAGAAGAGTGCCAGTCACTAAAACCATCGCAGGTTAATGATGGAAACTTACCGAATGCAGATATTCTCCGTTTCGCCACTGAATAAAAATAGAAATTAAAATAGGGATATAAAGAATCTAAGAAAGAATTTTACTTTTACCACAAATTTTATTTTTTTACAAATAACAGTAACAAGACCGGTTTCGAAGATTGATTCCAGAAGATATCGTCAAAGCCGTTCGTGTTACTGTTATTTGTAAAAAATAAAATTTATGGTAAAAGTACAATTCTTTCTTAGATTCTTTCCATTATGGATTACTACAACACCTCGCCTGATTCAGTGAAAAATAGGGATAATTATATTGAGTGAATTTATTTTTCTGCGATACGTGATTTTTTTAATTATTTTTCTGCCAAACATATTTAATTTAAGGGTTTAGCTTTATTACTGTCTATGAAAGTTTGTTCGATTTACTCTAATTAATAGTTCTCTTGTCCGATTCTTATTATTTTAGGGACAGGAACCGCAATGAAAGTCACTATTGGATACGAATCGTCCATGTATCTAGTCACTTATTATGCGCAGGTATTTTAAAGCAGAGTGCCAGTCACTAAAATTTTCGAAGGTTATTGATCGAACGTTACCGAATACTGTAGGTATACCGAGTATTAAGAAAAGCCGCTGAACCTCATCATAATTGGACCATTTATGCATATCTTGCACTCGCATTTTTTATTATTGAAGATACATGTTTTTTTGCTGTTTGATTGAGGTTTGTGGGTATTAATTGATTCTATTGACGATTGATGAATATAGGTGTGTATTGCATTAGAGGGGAGTAGCTGCCACCAGACTTTCATCTAACAGAGGCGAAATTTTGTAAATAAATAGATATAATTATTATCTATTTTCGGCAAGGAATATAAATATGGATTATAAAATTAGGGGCTTCTGTAGGGAGTGCATTTGTTTCCTCGCGACATGTGAGATTTTCTTATTGCTATACTGCCATACATATCTAATTTAAGGGTTTGGCCATATTAGTACCTATGGAATTTAGTTAATTAATTTAGCTATTCTTAAACTGCAGAAGTCATTCGCTTAGAAATATGTAAAAAAGGTTTTATAGATATATTTTATAGTTTCTTTATAAATCCAAAATTAATATATTTCATTATTCGTGTATATAGTAAGAGTATACCCAAGAAAAAAAGTTCATGAGTCATGCTTTGTATTATTTGCAGATAGGAATTCGCTAAGGCTAGATTATTTGGAGGGAATTTGGTGACCCGTAACCAGAAATAAAACGAGAAGTGTGTCTATATTTATCTACCGATATGCCAAATCCATCAATGTATTCCCTTGCTTTAAGTCTTGATCAATCAACAGAAAAATCCCTTCCCAGATCGTTCGCTCGTGTGCTGTTCTAGAATTTTTTCGTTCATCTCCTCTGAGAATTCACAAATCGAAATTGGAGATTAAGAATCCTCAAAGAAAGGATATGAGTGTTTGTGTGAGGAAGGTTAGTTTTCGAGAGATATACGAACAGAAGAGGATGATTGCAAGAGAAAACGAATGTCAGCTTTCCAGTTTTCATCCTTTCTGAAAGGTTCCCCCACCTTTGCCATGACTGTTGAAAGTCTTCTTCCATATCTGCCATCGACGTTCATCTAATAAGCAAAAGAAGGGAGGGATATGTATTCAAAGGATGCATCAATACACTTTGGGGAGCATCTTCAAGACTGATGAGATTCGTCGTATCTCGATTAGAACACACTCAATCGAATAGAGCCTCTGAGTGCTCCGAATATCAAGTAACAACGGGGAATCATATTCAAATCAGAACCTTCTCTTCTTTTAAGACCCTTAAGTAAATCGTAATCAGAAGTATACTTAGATAAGAAATAAAAATGTTGCTGTACCTCATTATAATGGAGCCGTTTCTGTATACCTTGCACTCGTATCAAAAGAGATTAAAGCTACATTAAGAAATAAAAACGTAAAAACAAACGGTAAATAAAGGTTTACGTTCCGAAGAGACAACATGAAAATTTTATTCTTCCATTTAACCCAGGGGTCTCCAAACTACGGTCCGCGGAGACTATTTTATATACAGAAAAAATACGGAAACTTACGTGTATCCTGCCAAGATTAACCGCCGTTTACTTGAACGTAACGTTTTAACCGAATTATAATAGAGGCGCGCAATTTGAGAACAAAAATGGCTGATGATAATCTCAGGTCACTGTTGATGTTGTAAAACCAGAAATGTCTGCTATTTTGGCATCCAGGAAACAATATCTCCGTTCCCACTAATACAGGTGTTCATGTTTAGTGTATTGTTAAATAATAACTGAATACATAGTATTAAATAAATAATCAAAATGAACATCTATGTTTTTATTCTATTTTATTTGTACCTCGAGTGTATAGTCGGCCCACAAACTGCTGTATGATAGTTAATGCGGCTCTCGGGCTGAAAAGTTTGGAGACCCATGATTTAACCTATTGTCAACTATGTAACATTGTCAATCATAAAATAATAGTAAATGGAAAGAGGAAAGGAGAACATAAAAATAGTTATGGATGTTAAAAACTCGAGAGTATTCTTAAGAAAAAAATCCACGGTAAGAGAATAACAGCAAATAACGTGAAAATGGTAAAATATTACAGAGAAAAATAGCGCAATATTCAGATAACAAATCGAAAATAATGAACAAAGTTCCAATAAATCTGTACTTAGAGAGACGCTAATCATTTACAATGTTTCAACGGAAACAGTATGTGATCGAATTAAAGATTTCATTCATGAGAAATAATGTATAAATGCAAATTTGAAAATTTTTGCGCAAATTTACGTTAATCACAGAACTTTTTAATACTAGATTAAACTACATTGCCTTTTCTTTCCGAAAGGTAGCATATCAATCATGAAGCTTCCAATTAGAAAATTATTTTCTTGCGAGATTAGGAGATATCAAGCGCATATGGAAATGCGAATAACGTTAAAAATAGTATGAAAAGTGAAAAATATTTAGGTGCTGTTTAATATTAATGAATTATTTATTCACAAGTTTCAAAAGACTGGATAGGTTACTTACGCTACAGCCTTACATCGAGGTTTTACTTTTAATGAAGTATTAGAAAATGATTTGCCTTTTCACGAAATTTTTCATCTGAGGACGTGATACATTAATAATACGATGTTTATAATGCTCTATAAATTCTAAATCAAAGTCAAGAATGTAAACTAACGCCGAATAAATCTCTAATCACATATCAGCCATTTATCGATGTTTTTTTCGGTTTAAGGAGTGGGAAATCAATCTAATGTTGCTAATTATATCTTGAAGTAAATGCAGCTTCAATGGCTAATATTTCGAAGAAAGAAGTTAATTACGTTCAGTGTACTACGCCGATAAAATCTAACTTCTTTAAACCGTTTTCCTAATGCTATTGAAATTATATTTTGCCAGGTTATATTTTATTTATATTTTGCCAGGAGAAAAACATGGTAGAGAACCTTCACAGTGAATACCGATTAGAAAAAGGCAGCAAAGAAAATTAGAGGATGAAAAGATTGAAGCATTCATGCAGAAGAAAATGTTATGTAACTGAAAAGTGAAGGGACGATTCTGTATTTGGGTTTTCCAATGCCAGTATCTATGTCGTTAAATGTTGATTTATTATTTCTGCAGTCTAACAATTTATCGTCATTACTTATCACTTTTTCTCTCTCCAAGTATATCCTAACGGAGGTCTATTTCTATAGCAAAGAAAAATCTCTACGTCTATTCTGTTTTAGCGACACTAGTTTGACGAGGAATGGAAGTGACTGTTGCAAACTTCTCAAACAGTTGTACTGGAAAAGGCATCATTAACACTCTCCGAGATTATCACCGCTTTTCTGATGATCCCTTTTGGTTTTCCCTCTTTTCCGAACTTCCCTTCAATTACTTTGCAAGTCTTTAATTGCGCTCAGTTGCACCTCTTTCCATTCCAAGTTCTGCGCTCCGTAATTTTAGAGAAGGGAGAGCCAATTGAGTGTGCTGGGTGGTGACATATCTCAGTGGTGTATATGGAGTTGATTAAGTGTTCTTTGAGTACCATTTTCAGTCGATCAGAGCTCTTAAGTGAATACCCTTCGAAAATGGGGTTTCAGAATTTTATGCACATTGTATTTCCACAGTTTTACTATAGTTTTGCTTTTAATCTCTTTCTACCATGTGCTGCGCTAACATAACTTGAAATCACAAATGTGTCTTATAAATTTGATATTCTACTCTATGACTGATAGCCAGTCCAAAATCCTTTTTGATAAGTGAAAAAATTAACTAATACCAGGGAAAAGAAAATGTTTGTTACTTTTTCCATCTCCGTTACACAAAAAATCTAACCTAAGGCAATGAAATTTATCGAACAACTATTGATAATTCATTTTAATTCTTATCTATGGTTCCCGTAATTTGAATATAACTCAAAGCAAAGGAATAAGATAAGATCTCTTAATTTGTCGAGAGGAACTTTTCACTAAAATCGAATTGATGACTGCAGTCCATCGTATTCACTGAAAGGTTACACATAGCACAATGCTTAAATTGGTTTGACAACTGAAGAAATCAGCAGGAAACATTTGAAGTATTTTTAACTCATAAAAGCTTTTTTACGTTATAGTTATGCTTTCGACGCTTTATTTGAATCATTATGATCAATTACGATCATTACGATCACGTAATTTAGCTGAAAATCGGTTTCTCATACAAATTTTAATCAATGTTGGTTACAGTAAATCGTGGCTACTCTAACGAGTTGAATTTTCGGCGTCAATGATTGATCTTAGAACATTTTTGGGGTATGGATTAGGATTTATTTAGTTGGAAAGTTTATTTTAGTTTATTTCTCTGCGAGAAATTTCTCAAAGGAAGAAGGAAAGCAGTTCTTTAGGTATCCCATTAAATCGATAGGTAACAGGTGCTATCCAAATGTCTCGAAACGGTTGGAAGGAGCTCGAAAATCCAAGCACGTTGAAAAAGGGGAGAGCCGAAAGTAACCACGGAACTGTTACCATACTCTATCATGGTAATCGAATCTTTTGTATCGCTTCAAACCCGAAGCTCCCCAAGTATAGCGATGAAACCTCCATTCCCTCGAAGAATGACTAGATTCCTTGTCAGACTCCCTCGCGCTATCTTCCTTTTGGAGAAAAGGGAAAATAAGGGAAACGGTTGATTGAGGGAAATGGGAGAGGGGAAGAGTAGCACGAGATAAGTGTAAGTGGGAGGAGGGAGAAGGAGATTGCGAAGGGATGGGAGTAATTGGTGGGAGTGGATTGGGAGATGAGTTGGGACTGTACCCTGGGAAATGTGTATCCCCCCCTCCTCAAGACGTGAGGACGGCGCCATTGCTAATCCAATCAGAGTATCTCGTGGGGGTGACGCATGCAATAGATGGGGGAACTCACTTCGTCTAGCGGAGATGACGTTTGGAGGAAGGCGGATTTGTCACCTTTTTCATACGCTTATTTGCGTAGCTTTTTCCTCTCCAACTTTCCCTCCCTTCTTCTGGTGTTTTCCTAAAAAATACCCTTCACTTCTCGCCTACTCTTCCCTTTCTATTTATTTTTCGGTCCGCACTCTTTTCTAGAATAACATCTCCACCTAACGCCTCCATATTTTCTAGAATAACATCTACTAACTTTTTTATTGCATTGATCGCTCTTGCTTCATAGTCTTAAAAGAGGAAGAGATGTCTCAGACCTCATTTCGACCGAACAAAAATTAATTTAACTTACTCCTCTTCCTTTTCTCCTATCCACCCTTACGTCTGTCATTTCAGGTTCTTTCGACCTTTCCGTGGGAAACCATTTGTATTTCTAACTTTATCTCTTGAAACTTTTGTTCACGACGATCACTCCAAAGCTCAAGATTCGTTACTTATACACTTAAACAATATTTCGTGAGAAAGTATGTTAGGTTATCAGTTTATTTGTGTACTTGATACTGAATACATTTCCTTTGGCTTGAACTTAAACATCAATAGATAACTCTTAGGCACGGTATTTATTGTACAGTTAAAATGCAGTTTGATAATAATTTGCCCATTAATTCTAACAAACCGTACTATAATCGACAGCTGAAACTTCATTCATAGGCAAATTCAATGCAAAGCATCCTCTAATTGCAGTGATAGGCATAAACATTTGTGAGTACCAGATTAAGTATCAGTTCTATAATGTCTAATTAAATCTTATTATATACTAATCGGTAGATTAACGTAATTGCAATATGGAATGCATTATAAGTAAACATAATTTTAAGATTTGAAGCTTACTCAATCTGATACTTACATTAATCTTCATTTTGAACTTTAGTGAAAATTTAGATATCGATTATAATACTGTTCGACAAAGTTAAAGTGAATATTACAGCCTAACCCAATTTTAATTTAGAATTATAATACAGGGCCTAAGTTTTTATTTTCATTTGACATAAAAAATTATTTCACTTGCTTTATTAAGTTCGTTTTCGTAAATTTTTGCTTTTTTGTAAAAATATATTGATTTTATAACCTATTTTCTTTTCGAACATTACCTTCAACTCAACTCTTCTATTCCGACTTTCCTCTTTTCCATACTACCTCTTCCGATGGTCTCCCAGCATTTCGCACCCAATCGGTTCTTTTCCTATTACATTCGTATGGACTCCAACTTACCGACCCTTTGGATGTGCTCATCGGCGAAGCACTCAACGTCTTCATTTCTCCGCTCCCTCTTAAGAGAGAAATCTCTCGAGCCGTAATGTCCTCCACGTGCTGGTTTAAGCTGTGGCTTTCGGCGCGATGAAAGCGTTCCCTGAGATGTCGTTAAGGGAGCAGGTGTGCCTCTTAAGTTGGAAAGAAGTGTAGCGCAAACTGAAGAAAACGGCGGTGGAAAAAAGAGGTCTGATTCAATCATCTCGGAAGGAGATGACGTGGAGATCTATTGGATTTCGATCAACTTCATTCTCTGAATCGAGCACACATTTGGGGAATATAGAGTCTTAGGGATTTTCACCTCTTTTCTTGAAGTGTGAGGTAAAATCTCGTCGCCATCTCTGCATTTTTATATCTTTCTATAATTATCACTGCGGCTGATGCGAAAAGTAAGAGATGCTATCACTATATATTCAACAAAATCAAACTGGGAATATGATATCTAGAGAAATTCCTTATTATAATTTAGGTTATTTTAAAATCTAATTTTTTAATTTTTAAAATTTTTTTGCTTATTGTCTTTGTCCAATGTCATATAAACTCAATATAATAGAGTATATATAATAATGTTTCTGATTTTTTATTCTTTCTCAACCTTAATGTATTTAATCGTTTTGTTATTCTTGAAATATTCGTATGTGTTTTATCTTTTTTTAAGCTACAATTCTCGTATTTAGATTTAGTGTCATTTGTGAAGATATTTTGTTCGATTTGATTGCTTGTAGTGAATGTGTATTGTCTCTTTTGCATAATTTTTATCTATTCTCTGCTTGTCTTTCATAATTCTTTTATTCTCCTTCTTCACAAAATACAGTTTTCTACCTGTAGGTTTCGCAGGTTTTTCACACTCCCCTTCCTGTGAGTGTTTTCCTGCAGTGGCAATTTTTCCTGAGCCCTCAGCTTAGGTTTTTCAAAAATTCACATACTCGTTTTCTTCGTGTAATTTTGCAAACTATCTCTTTCTTTCTGTTTCGCATATGACGATGGGTTAGGTGTAAAAAGAGACTTTCTAGTCTCAATCTCGCCCGAATAAAGGCCGTTTATTATTATTATTATTATACGATGTTTTATTGATAAACACAATAAAATCATAACACTTGTTGAATTCCACAGAGAGAAGGGAGAAACATACCCGGTTTCTGCGAACTTACACCATTATCAGATGATCAGAAAATTGTTGAAACTTTTTGAAGGTCTTAGAAGAGATCAAGGGTGAGAGTATGGAAAAAAGAAAGACGCAGAGGGGGGAAGAAGCTAGAGTAAAAACAAGTTAGTCATGTAGGAAGGGAGGAGGAGGTAACGAGTTTATTATGGCCATTATGAGGGATGACGAAATTTGGGAGAAAAGGTATTCGTTGGTAAGAAAATATTTGAAATGCTTATGGTGAAGATTATGAAATTTCTGTAAGGAATCTTACTTGAGACTATTTTCACAATTTTGGAGGATGAAAGGAGTCAGTATTGAAGAATTTTGTTTTACCAAGAGTTGGTTAACAAACTGGAAATGGGAGTTATTTTCAAAAGCTTTGCGGTGTTCCCGAGTTACCCGAGTCATAATTTCTGCCTATTCTTCCAATATATTTAGCATTGCAATCATTGCCGTCTTGTTTCTCTTTTCTTGTCTCTGTGAAATTGTGAAAATGTTATCATTGAATGTGTTCTTCGTACAAAATTATTCATTATCACATTATTTTTTAAGTTACGCATTACTTTCTCTCTATTTTCTGTACTTAATAAATGGTAGACAGAGGTTCCCTTACGTTAAAGATGTAAGTGCAGAATCAGAACTGAGCCACAGCGAAGAGGGGTGCTTCCATATCTAGGGATTAGGGCAGTTGTCCTGGGACAGAGCTGATGGCACTTGGCTCCCACTACAAGATTTATGGGAGCTGATTATTCATATCGTTGTATAATATATCAGCTGTATATGATTATTATAATACTTCGATGAATTAGCACCCCCATCTAGTCTGCTCTTGGGTGCGGTGAGCCAATCGAATCTTAGGCGCGGCTCTGCCAGGGGAATTGCGGTCTGAGATATTTAGCCATGAAAGCGATTTTATGAATGAGAACTTAGCTATGTATTTTGATATTTTCATGCTTATTTTCTTAGTATCCCTCCAGTAATCAAAATTGCCACTCCACACAAGGCCCCAAGAGATGGATTTGCTTATGCCGGAAATCCTGATTATAAAATATAGTTTTTTTCAATAATTATTCATTCTTGATCTATTGATAACAAGGAAGGTCTTTCAGAACAGCCCTTAGCAAGATGAAGCAGCTGAGTTAATAAATATAAATATTTAATTGATAAAATACGGCTTTTGATCTAGAAATGTAAATGAATGAAAGCTATTTTGGCAATTCATGGAGTCGGATTAGTATCTTAAATCAGTATTGAATGAAAATTTTAACGAGGGGTCAAACATGAAAAGAGTTTCATAAAACATGAATAAATTCGAACTTATAATTTCTTCAATTGATTTTTTTTGTGGAGAAATTCTAATAGCATCAATTGCATCATTGTATAAAATACAACAACTACTTGGGAATTTTTAAAACGAAACCTCCTGTGATTTTTAATTAACATATCCGGAATAGCTCTGCGTCAATATACACTCTACTCACGCAATAAACTCGATAAAAGGGTAACTAGTTGACACTCAAACCGATTTCCTTGGGGAATCTGTTCGTTTCAAAGGCAAAGTAATGGGAAGTAAGACGAAGTCAGATAGTGTTGCTACTCTGCTACATTGACTGAATTATGCCAATGAACGGAATCCGAATAGTTGGTGATGTTCTGCTCTAGGCATTCGTGAAATTGAGTATTAGATACGCTATTCGACTCACGAAGTCTTTAGAGAAAAGGAGTTTGGAATCACGGGAGTACTAACAACTTTAAAGTATGTTTTTAAATGCGTTTACGGTCTTGAGCGTAGAAACTCATTTGATGCCGATTGATTCACACGGAGGACTTTCAGTGTCGTATTAAGACGAGGAGAAATTCTTCTTACAGTAGTGTTTCATTCGTTTCGGCAATCAACCTGACACTCGATTACTTTTTCAATTTAAGTCTTCCCACTCTTTTTTTATTCGAGACGATTTCAAATTGGTTTGTTTGTTTGTCTGCTACATAAACATAATACAATTTTAATGGAATACACGTGCCATTACACTCCATTTAGGAGTGACTCATGAGAATTCGATGAGCTCATACCCTTGCCCATGCGGAGGATGAGAAAACGGAAAAACCAGTCGTTCGCTGAAAATTTCCTTTGCTCGATTAAACGAGCTGTGCTTCTGCCAAACTCATGTTTCTAAACACATATTTTGTAACGTCAAAAGGTAACTTGCATTTAACTGAATAGATGTGAGCCATGTAAGTTATTAACCCATAAAAGAAAATTTTTAGTACCTATCGAGTAGTCGAGTGGTTCACATCGGTGTATTTTAAATCTTAAATACAGTATGTGCAATCACTTGTAAAAGTCTGTGGACATGTTTGTCTCTGGCAAACAGTATGCTTAAAATTTCTGTCGACACTAAATGATTTGTAGATAAAAAGAAAAACAGAGATGGAATATATATTTTGAAACTTACGTCAGGTAAGGAAAAACAAGATGCTACTGTTGAACTCCTGGGAACTGGATCCGAATAAAGACAGCTCCTTTGGAAAGAACTTGAAAATTTGTTTTCATTGGTTTGCGAATGAGACAATTCACCGGAAAGAAAGGTTTTTTTCTGTTTTAGCTAAACGAGCAACATGACAACATTGAGCCGATTGCAAGGGACTATCTCCCTTGTTAGGATATTAATGTAAGCGTTAATACTGATATTCTCGCTTTTTAATTTGCTTTCAGGTTGAATATTCTTATAAATTGAAGCGGAATTATTTTTTCTGTTACCATGACTTTGGATTTTCCTTTTTATCCTAAAAATGCTTTCTAATTAAATACTTTACGTTGAATAGAATATACCACACAAAGAAAAAAATATGTTGACAGTTTTCTTTCTTCTTCACCTTTGAACATAATTCTTTCTTCACCTTTGCCGGAAAACTTTGAGAAAGTCTTCTTTTACATATATGAGAAATGACTCTTCGGAAGAAATTTGAAGTTAGGAGAGGGTGGGCATTAGGGGGGCAGAAATATCGATAGTATTGAAAAGTCAATGCGAAACCTTTGCCTACATTTGAGCTGCTTTCGTCATTAAGTTTGGAAGCTCGAATTCTATTGGTGAGCAATGTTATATGTTACCACATGTTATCGCCTAACGGAGGCAAAATAAAAAAAGGAAAAACTTATTAAAAGGCCACGATTTGTCTAAGGTAAATAAAAGAATACCTTGAACCTTAAAATGTGTGTTTAAAGCATTGAAGGTCGTCGGAATCCTACTTCGATCTAGCGGATTTATTTATGAAATAGTTCTTGCATATTTTGAGAACAATTTTATCTAAAAAGCAACGGGAAGAGAAAGCAAAATAGCAATCAGACTTGAAAATATCTACTAGTATGGGCGAAATACCTTTCACTTTTGCTTGTAGAGGTTTAGAGTAAGAGAGGAAAGCGAAACTGAATAGTTTTGAAACTCGAAGTGATGCACAAAAGCCGGATAGATAAGGAACGAAAACAAAAATGATTGAAGTATAACTTCGGAATCGTTAAGTCTTAAGATTTGATTAATAATATTCAAGAGGGATAGTATTCAAATGTATAAAAAATTTAAATGACTATATTTCTGTACTTAAAAGATGAGACAAATATGCCAACCAGTGGCTCAAAAGTAAAGTACGTCTCCGTATATTATTCAGGGCTTCGGAATTTCAATTTTGAAGTACAAGAAATGATCATCAAATTACACAATTATCTAAATTAAATGCCCCTAAATTATTTCTTCACCGTAAATTACATTCAAATACCTAACGGTTTTTACCAATTCCTAGAGGAAATAATAATATTATCCCAAATTCTTTGAAAAACATTAATTATTTATTTTCGAGCATCACGGCGCCAATGCTACAGTCGATATTAATGACATTTTAGAAGCTATCAGTTCTAGTTTTGTGAATTAAATTGATTAACTGGTCGACATGAGGGCTGTCATATTTAACGAAATTGATATTTCTGCCTCCTAATGCGTAACTTCAAATCGCTTTCGAAGAGCCATTTATTTAATAACTGATTTCGTCTCAAACTAGTTATCCTTTCCTATGCGAGAGGTTGTACTGCATTCAATGAAGAGATTTCTATTATATGAATTTTCCCTTTCTTATTAAAACGATATTTACTTCATCTTCCCACATATGCCTACCTATACATACATGGCCTGTATAAAAAGTAACGGGAAAATTGTTTTTCTGAATTGACTGTACGTCACAGCGCACATGTACTGAATGGGCTCGATGGTGGGTTTCTGACCTTCAAAATGCATCAAGAGTCAGTCACCTGCAACTTTTTCTTTAGGCTAGATCAGGTTTTTAGTGGACCCTTGTCAAGTGACTCGGTGCAAGCTCAAAATGCAGCGAACGATTGAACAGCGGTTCGCCATCAAATTTTGTGTTGGACTGGGGAAATCGGGTACAGAGACATTGGGCATGATTCGCTAAGTGTTTAAGAATGAAAGCATGTCACAAACTGCAGTTTTCAATTGGCACAAGCTCTTCAAAGATGGCCGAGAGAGTGTGGAGGACGAGCCCCGCGCTGGACGGTCGTCAACGTCAAGAACCGATGACAATGTGCAACGGGTGCGTGAAGTGCTGAATTCAAATCGTCGATTGAGTGTGCACATGATCGCAGATCGAATTGGCATTGATAAAATGTCAGAGCACACCATTATCACTGAAAATTTGGCGATGCGAAAGATCTGTGCCAAACTCGTCCCGAAGGTCTTGACGGAGCCAGCCACACTTGCTCCGAGGTGCCTCCTCCTTCCTGACGAAAAATGGCGTCATGACGATTCCCCAACCCCCTTACAGTCCTGACTTGGCCCCAGCAGACTTTTTTCTATTCTCAAAAGTTAAATCCTTCCTCAAAGGACACCACCATGGGTCCCTAATTGCCGTCAAAGATGCTTGCACGCGTACCCTGAAGGACCTTCCAGAATCCACCTACCAGGGATCCTTCGAGCCGTGGAAAAGTCGCTGGTAAAAGTGTATCAACGCTCAAGGGGCACTTTGAAGAATTTTAAGGTTTTATAGCAATACCCAAAATAAATCTATTTTTCATAAACTTTTCCCGATACTTTTTATACAGACCTGTATAATTGGCATCTACGAAATCAGAGAAATATGACGTATGATCACGTTCAAATTATTTTGTAATTAATAACTTACAATGACGAAACTAAGGACCCTTTGACATAAGCAATTTTGCTCATTCCTCTCCTTCCTCCCTTATCTACTGCTGTCCAAGAAAGCGTCACAACAGCATTGAAAACGGATATACTACACAACGTCTGGGATAATTTCTCCTATCGTGCAGTTATGTGCAATTTTTCAAATGGAGGTCACATAGAACATTTATAGCAATAACAATTAAAACTTTATATTTAGAAACTTTTCATCTCTGTTACATGTATCAATATTGTTAACTAAAAATAGTTCTGATTTTTCGTAATCATAACAAGACTTTTGAAGCACCATGACGATGATGCTACCCGTCGAAACCTAGGTCGTGTTTATTAAAAAAATCCGTGGTATCGTGTATAAGTGTTTTATTCCTCCTTCAGCTAGAGGAGTATATATTTTAATCAAATGCGCAAGATATAGGAATGACCATATTTATGATATGAGACAAAAATCAACAAATTATACATCACATGAAGATGAAAACATTACGAAAAATACCGCCTATTTAATGGATTTTGAATATTTGAAATATTAAGCGGAAAAATATTCACCCTTAATAAAAAAATATTTAAGTTTTATAACAATTACTCGAAGCATATTATACTACAAGTAACTTTCAAATGAAAAGTGCCGTTGATTTCAAAAAAGGTATATGGTATATTTGCCAATGCCTCGCGGAATAACTAAGAAGAAAATTTTTGAAAATTAATTTATAGGTGAAGGAGTGAGCATTGAACAGAAAGTTAACTCACGAAATAGGGGTTCAAAACACGATCTCTCACTTGCCGAACGGCTATAAGGACCACACGGAATGGGTTCGCGTCCCATCTACGTCAGACTTTTTCTCCTCCGTATCTTTCTCTGAGCTTCACTCGAATTCACTTAATAAAAATTCGTTTACTACATTCAGTAGCTACCTTAAACACACAGTGCGTTTATAAAAGACTGAAGATTATCCAATCCAAAAATATTCGCAGGATAGGTTAATATTATGCGAATCCGCGATAAATAAAAGTAAGGATTTTCATAATTTCAAGGGGACCAGAATTTAATGCACATTTTATAGAGACGTGTACTATATGTAGTAACATTTCACTACGATATTGTTCGAAATATTGGAAAGTTTTACTCTCGTAATGTTTTTCTTTAAAAATATTTAAGGCAAGACAACGTCAATTAAGGTATTTCTTACAACTTACCGTATAATGTAAATACAAGGCAGCAGCAACTCGCATCTTGACACCGTAGAACATTGTCCTCTCCCGTTATTAACAAACGTTCACTTTAGAATTGATATTTGTCCCCGATAAGGTTCTTAAAACCTTAAAGTTTCGCTTCAATAAACTTCGTTCGGAAGGTAATGTGAGTCACAATATTCAAATTCTAACGTTTTCTCAAAACGCGATGACATTGTTACTTACCTTGAAGACATCTCAACAACAATTGAGGAATTTTCCATTTGTAGAAGCTACGAACAGAATTGCTTCTTTCTGATTGATCAAATTTGAATTGGTCCATAGCCCCGCCCTCTTTCGTAGGTAATAACTTTTATCAAGAATGATTTTAATTAAAGTGACATTAAATCATATGAATTAACACTTAAATCGTATTTAAAACTCTATTAGAGGGTTGTTTTTCTTAAATACTATTCGTTAATAATTCGCTCTAGCTTGGATGTTGCCCAGAAATGATTCATCGAATAAATGTCGTAGACTAAAATGGAAGTTCACATTTGTTTTGTAATATATTTATTTTCTTAAGATAATCACTCAAAGACTTTAAAAGTTTCATAATATTATTAAAAACGATTATATCTTAAACATCGCATTTCACATATCCTCGGCAGCTATAAGCAAAAGAATGTGATAAGCGTATCGGCCCACGCCGTCGATTTTTACCAGTGATGTAACTCATAACACTACCAAAAAATGAACTTCCATTAACTTATAACGCACATTCCAACATCACTTTGCAAATGTGCCCAATCATCGTTGAGTCATACCGAGATACTTCGCTTTTTCTAGAAATTCGAGTGATTACAGTGATTCGGCAGAATGAAAATTACTTCTCACCTCAATGATTTCCTTATTTATAACTTAAGATTTCCACCCCCTCATCTTTGCAGCAGGAATGGCGAAAGAGTGGATTTATATGCACTTATTTCCATTCTTCAAGCAGTTCGATTAAACATATCGTAGAAATTTCCAATCCAGCCTCACATACTGTTTTTTTATGGCATTACGAAGAAACCCTAGAAGTTTTTCAAAACATTCAGGAGAATAATTTTACTGAAGACTCTTTTGGTTGATGATTCTTTTATAGCAGAGATAGAACTATACATCTTCTCACATCTATGGCAAACAATGATTAAAGAACTGAGTCTAAACTATCGATGAGCGTTTCTCAGTTTCTATATTCATAACGTATTTCCATGTTACCACTGAAGATTTAACACCCTCAATGTATGAAAGAAATCTTGTAGCTATCACTATCTTGATCACTTTAAATAACACACTTCCCGTCGATGCCTAATTATTACCAGTTGAAAAACACTTTTAAATCGCCATTTTACACTAGACCTCAATGCAACCACGAGGCGATTACCTGTCCTTCACCGTGCTTCTGGAATATTTCGATCGTCAAGAAAAGTCTGAATTGCGTAAGTCGCAACTATGAGTAACGTCAGAAATCTGATAGTTTTCGTTTCTATTCTCAGAATGGCGGTAATTATCTACTTTTGAAACTCCATTCAACATTTTTTTGTGTCTGAACTATAGATATTGCAGACGGGACTGATAAGGATTAATTACTTGAAGAGAAATTTCATGTGACGAAAAATCGAGCCAACCATCTTGTCATTACTTACTAAATTTCCTTAAACGTGCTCAAGATAAGACGATGTGACTGTTAATTCAATTCTTCTCTTAGATCTTGTACGTGTAGAAATTGAGTAGCGTACTGCAATCCATAACGTCTAAGCAACAGGGAAGTGGAAGCCACAATCAAGAGAATATCTGCCATATTTTTAATGGATGATGAGAAAGCTCAAAGTAGAAGTTACCGAGGAAAGAATAATGAGATGGAGTTACAGATGTATGTCAAAGACCGAGTGAGGACAATTCCTCGAGCAATTCCTCGCGAGGAATTGTCCGCAAATCCGCATTCAGCATTCAACACATTAATAACTCTTTTCTTGATCTATTTTTAACAGTTCAACTTAAGGTGCAGGTTAAAATAAATCGAAATCTTTTCAATACACCTTTATGTATATCTTACAGCAAACATTCAGTATAGATAAGAAGAAGGGGCATCTTATACGAAAATCATTACTCGCAAACAACGGGTTATTCCATACAAATTTGGCTGGCGCGGATACGTAATGAGAGATTGTCTGCGCTCCGATTATAAAATTTCAATTAATTATTGCAAAAAACCTAAGGCCTATTTACTCGAACGGCAATATGATTTTTCAATACACCATTTCCTGCTTCACCAAAACAATTCTCATAAAATATCCCGGACAAAAGTGACTCTCCCCTTACGAGTATAGAATGATTCTTTTCATGAGTCACCAAATATGCCTGCTCTTCGTTGAATGTCATTTCGCAAACCTATTAATCGAAATGAGGGAAGGTACACTTTCCACAAGATATCTTGAGGTAATTATGAAGCGTTTATTTTCTTTATTTCATTTAGGATTTAAAATTTCTTTCTGTAACTGTAATGACATTATTGAGAATGAGAATCTTCTCTTTTCTCTTCTTTCTATTTCGTTAACATATGGAAGGATTAACTGGTAAGGCGATCAAAAATGAAGCTCTACGAGAATTCCAATATAACACAGCGACATTCGTGGTAAACTCGACAATTTCGTTTTGATAAACTCGCTCATAATTACATAACCTCATTTTAGTTCTCAGATTCTGGATTCCCATAGGATTTAGTTGACGTTTGATCCAATTCCATGTAATCACGGAGCTCTCCCGAATGTATGTCGCATCCCTCTCTCAGATCGGCAATCCACTCGACTCCCCCACTTTTACTCAACTTACCGAAGTTGCCAACAACTTCCACATTACACATTCAGCTAATTCCCTCTCTGGAAGTTTGAAGTGGAGGATAGACGGTCAGTCGAGTATCTCCTATCAACTCCGCTGCCATTCATTTCTTTGGTTTTACTTTGGCTGCCTTCTCTCACTCTATCTACCTAAGTCATCTCAGTATTTGCGTTTAAAGTGAACTTAAACTTGTCACCAGGGTATATTAGGAGCTTTATTTCCCTCTCAGTGGCATTTCTCCCTAAAAGCTTTCGGTTCTCTCGGTAGAGATAGTCTAGGAAAAAACAAAAGACTAAGGGAACTCAATTTGTCCCCGAATTCCTTCTTGCCTTATTTCTTTCCGTCATGATACCAAAATTTTAACACATATTATGTACGTGTTTACCATAATTTAACAGATGATTTATATCCTCATTTACGTAACGTTTATTCTCTGTGATTTATTTTTTATGCAAAATGTAATTTTCACGATTAATTTATTGTTTTATTTTCAGATTGATTATATATTTTCTCTCGTCCTTACTAATTCTTAAATATAACTGAAAAAGGAGAGTAATTACAGCTTAAAAGTGGATTCTAAATTTATTATTTATTTATTTTATATTTAACGCTAAAATAGGTACCAGGCCAGGTGGTAGTCATTCCTGTGGGGAGTGGGAAAAATAAAATACTCTGCCTGGTATTCACCCTAGCCGGGAGGAAAAACCCCAAGAACTCCCAAAGGCAGTAAGTTTTACATAAAATTACAAGTTTTGAAATTAAAAAATACAGCAATGCTAAAATATTTCAAAATTTACAACAATATTAAAATATTTCAACAATAATAAATTAAAATGCATTTGAAAAATTTGAAAACTTCTCCGGGTAAATCATTGTTTACGATATTTTGACAGTCAGAAGGTATTCGGATGAGCGGATTTCGAATATTTGGCAGCCACATAGCCTTACGGATCACTTTTGACTTCGGCTCACTTTTGCCGCCTTTTCCAAGTTCATTGGTATGTTCATTTTATATCCCCGTCCCTTTTATGAGTCCTAACTCTTCCTTCTTTCTATTACTTCCTCAGATTCCGACTTTTCTGAATTCTGCGTTCAGTTTTCCTTTTTATTTCTCTTACATTTCCGATTTTTTTACAATTCCAAAATTTCCGCTCTTTCTATGTTCTCTTACTACTTTACAAACTATTTCTTTTGCCTTCTTTTCAATCTTTACAACAGAAAGAAATTTTGCATAATTTTAATACATTGCTATGAGATCAATTGCTACTAATCATTACTCTCTGAATGAACTGTTTTTTCTGAATGAACTGAATCATATAAAGATGAAGAGAACATTGCTCAAGGTTTTGCCATACTTGCAATAAGGTTTCTATCCTTGAATTCGGATTTTTAAATGATAGATTACGTCGCAAAAATTTATTCACTTTGATAAGTATTTTCATCAATGTTTAATTTATTTTCCATATTATGAAAATAAATATTGAGAAAGGAGAGTACTTGCTAGTGATATATTCAATCTCAACAATGTTTTCGACCGTAAATAGCTTGTCTGATTTTTTTACATCAATCATGAATATTTTGTTTACATCCAACCTATTGAGTTTCTCTTCATGTGGTGAGGTTGAAATAAATAACTTGACATCAAAAGTTCATCAAATTTCATAAAAAGAAAATCATAAAAAGAATCTCAAAAGGAGGAAGCTCTATTTTGATACTTGAATTAGACGTTTCAATGCTATAATCTTATAAATTCTCATTTGAAATGATTATGTATTAGTTCGATATTACAGAATTATTTTTCTTTTTTTATTTTCCCAAGATATGCCAGTTTTAAACTTAATTTTTTATAATGGTAAAAACATCCTTGTTTAAATTTCTTTATTGCGATCAGTTTCAACTACTTATTTCTCGGCTTCCTCAGCCTTCCACTCCCTAACCTCTCCTTTCCTTCTGCTATGCTAAATGACTTATGCCAGTTGTCACGATGACTTTAAATAGTCGAAACCGGTCGCAATAAATTTTCTGAAATTTAACTTAGTTATTCCTACCGTTATCATAATAATGGAGTTTCACCAATTGACGCCTTCCTCAATCTATATTTTTTAATTTTGATTTGGAATGGAATGGTAGGTTTCTTGTACACTTTGCATAGATTTGGAACCATCTAAAATCTTGTTATTTTATTTTCCCACATCTTTCTCTTCATCAAATTTCCAAATAGTTGCGTGTTTCTCCTCAGAATGTCGTGTTCTGTATCCACTCCACTCTTCCCGAACGCCTCTTTGTCTAAACATTCTCCCCAATTCGATTGCGTCGCATTTGATTCCGCCCAACGAAATTCGTACCTAATTTCTGGAACTCACTTCACTCGTCCTCCCATTTCTCAGTCACCATGATGAGAGGTGTACGAGGAGAGAGATGTAAGCGTTGACGAGAGGTCCAGGGGTCGGAGACGGCGGAAGAGTTTGCAGTTGCCAAAGAGAGATACGAAGAGGTGGCTTCAGAATTTCCTTTGCAGTTTCTCTCTCTTCCGTCATCCAAGTTGCCACTCCTTCCAGAAAACTGAGTTGGAAGGAAGGGAGTGGGTGGCTTTTTACCTCTGCCAAAAGGCCCACCCTTCCTTGCCTTACTATATATGCTCGTCCTTTCAGAGCACTTTGACATTTGGCAGCTCCTCCTAATTATTGAAGTATATTCATATATTTAGGGATATCAAAGGGAGAAAGGCCTTCAAACTTTGGCTACACGTAGCGACGCGATCCTTCCAAACATTTCGGCGAGTAACAGATGAAGTCCTCCCTTTTATTGCACGGCGATGGTGTGTGTGTGCGCGCATAACTACTCCGACGTGATCAAAGTCGTTTCTTCTAAACAGGGAGGGCTTACCGTCGCCGAAATCGGGGAATACGGAGAGAATTTTAATTTTCATCTATTCCGCCGTCTTTGACATGGCTCAAAGGCGCTCCTTGATCCTTTACATAAATTGAAATTTTTACGTCGTGACATTTCACGTTAAATTTCCGCTTAAGATCGAGCGAATGGGGCCGCTAAGAATAAGTTCCTGGTTGATTTAACGTGAAGTAATCAAAGCCCTCCAGGGATATTGAATTACCCATTAGGAGTGAGTTTTATTTACAATCATTTTCTAATCTTCTTCTGTAACTTAACAGTTATTAGAACTAAATACGTGGCGGCGATATGGGTCCGATCTCAAACATAGCAAAATAAAGTATTAATTTGTAATTATTTGTATTATATTATTTGTAGTATTCCTGTGGGCTGAAATAATGCGCATTCACGTATATGTTTTTTTATGTTTTATCGAAGTTGAGGTGGCAGAATTACATTAACCGGCTAAAATGCATTAATTATTCCATAAAATCTAGCATAAAGTACACAATATTTGGGAAAACAAGGTAAGTATCATAGCTAAATACCTTAAGGAAACATAAAAAAATAATAATAGATAGGTATAAAGACAAAATAAATTTGTAAAGTTTCACGAAGCATACATTAAACAAGTATTTTTCGCAGATTTTTCATATAATTGAAATTTTAAGAAACTTAAAATTCATTTCTATCATATTCTGATTATGGAAATGAGTGAGTAAAATATATCATTTTCATTTGATTATAAATCCCTATTTTTCATAGTGAGGCAACCAAAGGAGGCAATTTTAATAAAATATTATTTATCAGAAATTACGAAATTAATTTATTTTTCAAATGAAAAACTATCGTTTTCTCGCCACCGATAATTCGACACAAACATATCTTTACTTATATTTTAATTAGAGTTTTATTATTTTCTACCTCCTTTGTCTGTGATGGAATGTGTAAATATTTATATTAATCCAGGATATATATTTTCGGTACAGTTATACAATAGTATGCATTGCATTAAAAATACCATAAAAATGCAATGTCAAATAGGTATGGGATTAATATTGCATGTACAATCGCCATCGTGTGACGCGTTTATTGAATTCGCATTGTGAAAGAGTTCTGATTAGAACAGACTCACGTTTAATGTAGCACACGATTCAACATTGCGTTTAATTTATTGTCACTATAAATAGGTACACAATATCAGGTAGCCATGTGACAGCCATTATTTTCACTCATCCTTTGGATGTAATGAAATATGCATTTATGGTATTTTGACTCAGTTACCATTACTATTATCTAGATTGCAGATTCATTGAAATTTTATACATTAAATTCGAAATATTCCATGTAATTAAAAACAGGCAGTGACGGTTTGAATTATAAGGATTCGGAAAAAAATTCGCGCATGGAATTCATAAAAACACTTAAAATAATGCTCCCCTCGAATCCGAGCTGCCACGGAGCCGAAGAAAGTTCCATCTTTCTTTCTCATCTACTCCCGAATTTTTTCCTCTGAAAATATGTCTCCATCCAATTTCTTTCCTCGTCTTTTTTATCAAACTCCCTCTCCCCTCTCTTTGGGGAAACCCTTGCGCGCATATTCTTATGGGGAGCAAGAGCGCGTGCGTCGCAATGAATGATGCGTCGAGATCAAAGGGAAATCCTCTTGCGTGAGACTCTTCTTAAGGGAGAGATGACGCGAATTTGAAAACGGAAATTATGGGAGAGAGGGTTGATTTCGGAAATGAGGAAGTTGAAGGTAGGGTAATTATTTGAATGATTTATAGCTAGGTTGTAAAACAGGAAATATTCCAATAAAATATCGTAATTAATCGTCTAAATTACTTCTCATTAGCAGTTAATTAAATTGAATTAAAATTAACTAAAAATTGAAAAACCTATTTAAATTAATGGTATAGAAAATGAAAAGGGGAACACGAGTTTAAAATCCTATGATATATTATTATTATTATTAGGGGTCTTTATTAGGCGAGATTGAGACTAAAAAGTCTCCTCTTCCATCTAACCTTTAGTTTAGTTGTCACATTATTATAAGTATATTACATGTATCAATGAAACTTAGAGGAAAATAGAAGAAAATGTGAGAAGGGATTGCGGATGTAAAAAAACCAAAGAAAAGCTTAGGAAAAAATATCCGCTGCAGGAAAACACCCACAAAGAAGGGGCGTTTGAAAAACCTGCGCAAACCTACCGATAGCAAACACTAAAAGACATTAAAGAAAACAATGTACATATAACCTGGAAAATTACAAGAAGTGTTAGAGACATATTATCAAGACAAATAATGAAAGTTAATAAAAAATGAAATGCAGAGAATACAGTAAGTAGATACATACACTTGTGATAAAAAATATGACTGGACTAGAAAAAAGGAAAATAAAACACGATCAATCCAAAAATAACGATCTACAATAATTATATAAGAGAGTTAAAATCATGATTTAGGCATAAACAATAATCTAAAGTAAGTTAATATTATGGAAATACAAAATAGGAAATAAAAGAAAAGGTTATACTGGATGTAAACTGTAGTACCAAAAACGAACAAAATGTTCCAAAGTAAAGAAAGAAGTTTGAAGTGTTGTTCCGTGCAGCTAGAAAACATAAGAAAAAACGAACTTGACTTATGGTAAAATGTAAAATGCTATGATGGAGATAATTAGCGTTATTGATTCTCTAGAAGATACGAAAGGCATTTCCTCTTGAAAGTGTGGATAGAACAGGAAGATTTGATACTGTGCGGAAGGGCGTTCCATAAATTAACAGAGGTCACTGCAAAGGATTTATGTAGCATTTCCGTCCTGTGATTTGGAATGAGTAGATTGTTTCTTCCTCTTAGTGTTACAATTATCATACTTATCATATCATATATAATCACTATCAAGTTGTAGTGTGCTACAAAATTAAGTAGTATGATATAAAATATATTTAAGGTAAAATCAAATTTGTATATACATAATAGCAATCACCAATTACAATATATATATATATATATATATGTATTTTATTTTGTCGTTATTTTGCTTGTACTGATTATTTTTTCCTCTAGAATTGAATTAATTGGAGACAATCTTTCATTCAATTTAAATATTGCATATATTTTTATATTAACTTTAAGAATATATGGGAGAGAATCAATTTTGACATAATTTTACCAAAACAGTAGAATATATAGTATAACAAAAAATATACCCAATGACATTTTTAATTTAAAACCTGCTGTTAAATTTAGCTTAAATGTACAATTTTATTTCTGATTAAACGCTCATATATACGTTACTGTGTGTTATCATAGTGTGTGCTTACTAATTTCGACCGGGTAAAACCAACGCGATTGCGAAAAAGTGACGAATGTAGCATTTTTAACTATGTTGTCTGCAATTACGCTATACTCGTTCGGGAAACATGAGTTTTAAAGCCTGTTTGACGGGAGTCTCAACCTGTGGTCAGCGTATTTTGTGGTATATAATTTAAGGGTTGAAAGACACCTTATGGGATTCGGATATTCTTTGTTTTACATTGGTTGAATTCACTACTGCTTTTCCGTTAATTCCGTGGTTACATGACGCGATCTGTTATGACTGGTCGATTGACTTGTCAGTCATCGATTCCGACCGATCGCAGCTTGAATACAATCTATCTTTTGATACTCAAATAATTAATTTCATAATGAATATTCTTACTATAAAAGGTGACCAGGTTATTATGTAGACTTTAACCAAAACATGCAAAATATTACAGGAAAATAAATGTCATATTTGTCTTATTTTGCAGAGAAAAACGCCGAGTACCATTTGGAGGGGGTTACAGAGATGGGAGCATCGCCGGGAGAAGTGTGTAGAGTTACAAGGAGACTATGTTGAAAAATAAAAAAAATTCAGAAAAAATGTCTTGTATCTTTCTTAGGTCGGAAACTTTTCAGACCACTCTCGTATATATAATCTGTCAAATTATATTTGTCTTATATAATAAGATATCTTGTAGTTCTTAGCAGATAAGTAGGCCATAGTGATTAATGTTTGTTATCACAGAGTTATGTTCGCCTTTCATGTTTTTATTTTTCCACTACTTTCTCTTTTATGACATTATTGATGGAATTCCGCGGAGGGCTGGGGCGAACTCAATGCTGGATTTAAACTTCCTACTTATATCGGACGTGGCGACCATAGCTTAAAGAGCAAAGAACGCGAACAAAAAACAGACATTGCAAAGTATTCATTTGTCAATAGGGGAATTAGAGAATGGAACGCATTACCCAAGGGCGTCGCCAGGGGGGGGCAGGGGGGGCAGCTGCCCCCCCCTGGAGACCCATTCGTATTTTGGTTCGGGATGTAGAAACAATTTTTAGGCACGAGCGTATTTGAAAAGAATTTAGACCCAAAACAAAGTCAAGTGTTGGCACGTGTAAACACCAGTGATGGGAAAAGTACTTCCTCGTAGGAAATTCATTTATACCTCCAGCGCAGTACCAATAATTTCAACAATACTTTGTAGTAGAGTCCTTCGCCCCTTCCCTCCCAAGAGAAGAAAAGTTCGGTTTTAGGGTGAACAATGTAGTTAGAACTGCCTCTCGATGCGATCAGAGCGCGAGGTTATGCGATTATGTCTTCTCTCTCAAACTACCTTGAGTATCGTCCGACAATCGCCGGCAGAAGACAAAGGATTCAGTTTTTTTTCGTTTTCCCTTCAAAATGGACATAAGAAAGTTTTGCGGTGAGTATTTTGCAAATAGGCCCAAGCAGTGGCGCAGCGAGGGGGGGAAGTTTAGGGGTTCAAACCGCCCCCCCCCCAAGAAGTCCTATGACTAGCTTTGCATGCCAGTAAATATGGCTCAGATTACAGCTAAGTTGATGTTTTCGGTAGCAGAGCAGGCCTAGAGCCGACATTGATATCAATGGGACGCTACGAGTGTTTCGTACACAATGTTCAACGCATGCAATTCTTAACCATATCCTTTTGTTAGATGACTCACACCATAAGATAAGATTCCCATGAGAAGAATTCGAAAGTGCTGATTCGTTTACTCCTCGCAAAAACACAAGGGAACATTCGAGAAGTAATTCGAAACTTACACCCTGAAAACAGATATTAAGATTACGTTTGAGAGACAAACAGGTTGATAAAACGCTCAGTTAGATCTTCTGCATGTGACTGTTTTGAGAGTGTGAATGCAAAGCTAGGCTCTTGAATAGTGCTTTTGAGAAATTCACTGGGAACAGTTCGAAGAAGAGTTTAGTTTGGATTTCATAAGGTACAGATGGACATCCGAAAATTTTTTTCACAGGAAAACGTAAGTTAATGTCTATGTAGTTTTTTTGTAAAATGACCATTATTAGTTGCATAAATTAGGATTGTATTATTTTAGGGCTGTTATCGGATGGCACATCTCAAGATGAGTTAGCGACAATTGAAAAGTTACTTGTTCCTTTATTAAGCATTCTGGACGATTAAAAGTCTGTACAGTAGGCTCTTCATTACTCGGGATGATATAAAATATACCGATCCATATTTTATAATTACCCGTAAATTTGCTGTATAGTTACGAAAATAATTCAATAACCGGGTTTCCGTAGAAATTTGTAAAAGTATTGGAGCAATACAAGATATCAGTAAAAATTAATTTTCGATAATATTATTAATAATATACCATTTTGGAAGCAAATCAGTCAACTGAAAGGTATTGTGAGCGTACGTTACGCACATATTTATCGTAACTGTGACTTGATGACTTGAAATAAATTTGAGAAACTTTTAAAACTGTGACTTAAATTCTTCAGCTTCCTTTTCGATGCAGCCAATTTTTTTTCTTGTGATAGAATCCCACGAATCTCATATCTGGTTATGCAATGCCCATTCAAAATTTCAATTCGTGGAAAATTTTTGTTTCCTTTGGCCACTCAGTGCGTAAGACTGGGTTTTGTATCATCTCTCTGCTGGTTAAACCACCAATCACTTAGTCTAAATAATTGTAAGTTGACGTCTTTATTTTTTCCACCTTGGTATATAACTTGATTTCTGCAAATTCAATTATAATATCAACTATAATCAAGAGTCTACAGAATATTTTAATGCAGCCGAATTTGTACTCTCCGGTATGTGACGCATTCAATTGAATACTTAGCTAATACATAAATAACGAAATCAGGCTTAAATGTAAGCCTACCAGAAAATTTCATCTGATATAAATGTTATTTTGTTTCTTAGAAGAGGAGGTAATTTTAAAAGCAACGGATGAAGTCATTCCTAAGAAAGCTGCTGATGATATAGTCTAATAACGAAAGATGTTCAAATAAGGATGGGTGCACCAATGTGGTGATTTATTCAAAAACAAAAGTTCCAATTGTCCTCAAGAGATGACATTAGTGGCGAAGTTTATAAACCAAAGTTCCAATTTTCCTCAAGAGATGGCATTAGTGGCGAAGTTTATAAACAAAAGTTCCAAATTCCCTCAAGAGATGGCATTAGTGTCGAAGTTTATAAACAAATGTTCAAATTTCCCTCAATAGATGGCATTAGTGGCGAAGTTTATAAAAATAGTTCCAATTTCCCTCAAGAGATGGCATTAGTGTCGAAGGTTATAAACAAAAGTTCCAATTTTCCTCAAGAGATGGCATCAGTGGCGAAATTTATAAACAAAAGTTTCAATTTTCCTCGTAAGTTTTAAAATATAGCGTTAATGTAAAAGTTTAATTTTAAAAGTTCGATCAGTAAATAGACCTTTGCCATTTTCGATGTATTCATGGGAATCGAATCTTTTTCGAGACGTTTACTTCTAAAATATATCAATAATTAATACAATATCAATAAACAATATAACAATTAATTGATAAAAGTAAATAATTTAATACAAATAACTTTTTTATTTAAAAAAAGGAAACGTATGAATTATGTCGATGTTATCAAATGCGTACTTCAGCGATGGAGAACTATATTAATTTTTTTATTCGTAACTTTGCTACGTAGAAACATGGTTTTTAACACAGTTTGTAGTCAATTTTATGCAATAACTTCCTATATATTTATTTCTTCCAAGTGTTTTCAATTGCACCTGCAGGGATGCAAAACGAAAATTGAGTACGCAACCAGCAGAATGGTGACGTCACATTGTATTTAATCATCTAATTTCTACAATACATTGCAACTTGTGGCAATGATATTTACATCAAATTGTATCATAATCTACCCTTTATACATGAGTATTTTTTTGCAGCAATGTGAAATTTTTTTGATGATCATTTTTACATTTAATGTATCGGCTTTATAATCCGGAAGTGGTGCGTAAAAAAGAACACATCGACATCCCTCATTCCTGTTATCGTCTCTGATGCTCCCACTAAGTCATACGCCATTGCCAGACAAGAAGCGATTATTAATATATTATAATTATAATATCTCCTCTTTCTATCGAAGGAATCTTTATATCTTTTTTTCTCTATTGTCAAATCTCAAATAAAGTCAAATTGTCACGATCTCCGTGTATTGTCAATACCGAGATCGATAGCCATAATTGAATTGACATTCGATACATCAAATGTACTATATAATTCACTTCGACACTAATGCCATCTCTTGAGGAAAATTGGAACTTTTGTTTATAAACTTCGACATTAATGCCATCTCTTGAGGGAAATTGGAACTGTTGTTTATAAACTTCGCCACTAATGCCATCTCTTGAGGAAGATTGGAACTTTGGTTTATAAACTTCGCCACTAATGCCATCTCTTGAGGAAAATTGGAACTTTTGTTTATAAACTTCGCCACTAATGCCATCTCTTGAAGAAAATTGGTACTTTCGTTATTAAAAATTGCCATTAATGCTGCATCTCCAGAAAAATGTGAACTTTTTTTAACTGAAAAATAAAAATATCCCTAAGTAAACTGTAACATTACCATAAGTTGAGATATAATTCAGTATCATACTTATACTATATTTAGCAAAAGTTTACTTTACCTAGGAAGGCGGGTTAAAAAAATAAATGTTAACTTTTTTAACCAAATATCTTTTTCTATTTATAAAAATTAAAGAAATGTTTAATCATTCATCTTCCAATATTGCATTAACTTTGATATTTTCCTATTTATAAGTAACCTAACAGTTTCAAACTTTTAGAGTATGTAAAAAGGGTTTATTATATTGATTTTTAATAACGAAGTCGCTCTATGTTTCAAATGCCGTAGGAAAATAATGAAAATTAATTTCATTCCTTTCGAAAAAAAGTCAAAATAAAGCGCATAAATAATTTTTCGATTTTTTTATGAAACTTCCAGTTTGGCAGTTTTCGACTATGTAATAGTAATAGACTTAGTAATATTTGCATTATTGTAAAATTAATCCTTATCACTGTCACCGACCTGTAAAAGTATAATTTAAAATTATGTTTTCGAATCGTGTTAAACTTGGGTCCTACAAATGATATTATAACTTTTTGTTATTAATAAACCATTCTTAACCTACATCCAGCCTAACAACTTCATGAAGCAGGGTTACTAAACTCAAAAAGAAAATCATTCAAATATATTTATTGAGCTGCTCTTTGTTACGATATTAAAATATGCGAACACAGATTTGATTTACAACAGATTAGCGGACGAGCATGTGTCTGCGAAAGACTACAAACATGCAAAAAATGTGTGGGAATCTTTTGTAGAAATTTCCCTTCTCCGGAAGTCATGTTTCCTCAAGTTTCTCGATTGAGTTTGTGTAATCATATGGGTAGACCCCCTTACGTGTGACTAGGTTCGTTTTTTCACCGAATACCTCGCTAGTATATTTAAATGTTTTGAAATTTGTTACCAGTGAAGCTAATGACGCTGGCATGAATCGACATGTGTCGAGAAATCTAATGGTGAAATTATTTTCGATTGATTTTGCGAATGAAATATATTTTCCTCGGTGTTCGGAATCACATTAATTTATTTATCATCATTGTCTAACTCCCGACCAAGAAATGACCGTCATACGATGAAAGATTATGAATAAACACAGGTAGAAAATTTGGCATTTTGTACTGCAGGTTGGAAAAAGAATGTGCGGGCCCTCGATACTTACCTGTCATGTGATCGTAATCTCTAACGGCATCTGACTTCAACTCTTTACCACAATTATGACAAGACAACGCATTCTTAAAATTTGCCTCTTCTTCCGGGCTAAGAGATTCCATTGGTGCAACATTTTTATACAACTTGAATACTCTCCCTGCTTCCTCTTTCATTTTCTGCATAAAGACCTGTGCGGTATTGGGACCTTGGTAAAGCTGTGGTGTCTCACATCCATTGGGCGTTATGAGAACATAGCAAAAGCTGAACGGTTCGTGTTTCTGAATAGGGTGCGTGTAGGATGCGTTAGGTAAAGATTCACAAGTGCTGATACCTTGGAGAATACATTCAAAGTCTGCATATATTACATAAGGAATTGGAAATGAATGCCCGAGTTTGGTAAATTTTAATATCTTATCCCCCTCGATAGGAAGCTCAATTCTCGCGGGTTTTTTACTATTACAGTTCGCTGTATGCGTCTCTAATTTTTTTCGTCATGATAATGCATGGAGCATCGTTTGCAAATGTAAATTCTACGACATTTTTTTGTTATCTGAAGACGGATTAGATTCTCAAAGTTTTTAATCCAGCTATAATGAGCCGTATTGTCATTTGTAATATATAATAGGTCACGATGATCTGCGAGCTCGGTATTTACAATTTTTATTGGATTGACATTGTTTTTTTTTGTCTAGCCTGAAAACGTTTATAGAAATTTTATTTGTTAGCTCGAATTTAGGAATATTGGAGAGTTTGACTGGGTATTCAATACAATCTCAATCGTACCCATTGTCGAATTCATCCGTATTATATTTGTATACTCGTTGAGGGTCTTTATGTATGTTCTTTCCCCAAACCGCGTATTTAAAACAAAACTGATCGTCATTCCTAACATTTACAACAGATTTTCTGCTTGCGATCTTGGGTGGTAACTCAATAAAGGTTGATCCGCGTAACGGAGTGTAACGATTAATTCGGAGTTCTAAACCCAAGATTTTACTCAGCGCCCACCCTGATCCCTTCACCTGCATCTCGGATTTTTCCTTAAGTAATTTTCCAAATAAACTTTCTAAAATTTATCCAACGTCATCGGCTAGCAAAACCCTAACGTTTCTCGTTTTAAATGCTCGTTCTATCGTCTCCTCACCCCTCTCAAAGTTTGCTTTAACCACAATATTAATTTTAAGGGCGGAATTACTTAGCTCATCCCTTATCCTCAGAATTAAACGATCGAAAGTATAATTTCGAAATGATATAAGGTCTTTATGCGCTTCACTCACCACCCAGTAGGTTTTCAGTCGACCCTTTATAGCCCTGTCAATCTCAACGATCGAATGGTCACCGCCTACTTGAGGGTTCAACTGACTGTACTCCATCCTAAAAGTTTTGAAAAAATTGTTAAAAAATAATACTAGGGAATAACTCCAAAGTATATAAACTGATGCTTACTCAGATTTCTGTTTAAACTGTTAATACTTTACTGTATTTCTTTTTAGAGGAAATAATTCCAAACAGGAAGAATAACTCCAAAACCTTGAAACGGAAGAATTAAGCAAAGTCACACCAAGTCTTCAATGGCGAAGCGTAGGAGTAAATGAGAAAGTTCCCTTCATTTAGTTCAATTAAATTATTTACCCCCACTACCGCTTCATTACAATCGTTTCTTCCTATTCAAGCATAATTTCAACGCGTTAGGGGGAGTATAAACGCTACCCCTAGTTTCCTTACTCTAACTCATCCCCTAGGTAAATTTTCTCACCAACTCATTATAAGGTATTCTTTTACATCATTTTCATGAGATTTTGTTTCGAGGAGAGCATTTGATATCGTCTTTGGTCAGCAGAAGTTACAAGTACTGCATAATCAGCGGATTCTAGGAGCACGTGCGTGTTGAAAGATTATTTCAAAAGAGAATCCCTTATTCCACTTAATCATTTCTATTGCTGAATAAGTTTATCTATAAGAGCCCGAGATCCATCATCTTTGCACTTGCGTGAATTTTTAAAAACGAGTTAAATAATTCAGAAGAACTGTTCACAAATTACCAACATAAAATGAGCGTACTATCTCTAGTAATTCAGCATTTTTTCTCGTTTTCCTTAACCTTGCTGATTGATTAAATGCAAAATTACTTTCAAGTATTCTAAAATTCATACCAATAAGTCCGCGTACTCTTGTGAAAAAGCAAAAAAATATTTTAAACAGAGTAGATAAATTGACAATTTTTGTGAATCTGAAAGTGGTGAGTTGGAGGATGCAAAAACTAGTATTGAAAATATTTTCAACTAAATAAAAAGTGTCCAGTAAAACCTATGTAAGCATTACTTGCCTAGTAAATAATGTTTTCAAGCTGATAGGAATAAAATTTTGGAAAACTTTTGATGAAATTTTATAAGAAGGAAAATTAAAGATTACGACAAGGAAATAAAAAAGAATATTTTGGAAACATGCAATTCTTTAATAAGCAATTCTAGCATTTAAGTTAATCAATTGATAATTAATTTTTAAAGAAGTGTGAACATTTTTATAATTCTCTCTAAAAATGCGGCGGGGAAAGTACTAGCGGGCGGGGGTAAGCGGCGGGGCAAGCGGTGACGCGCGAGGGAGCGCGGGAATTGCTTTTAAACATTGTTTTTAGTAGAATGACCTTGAAACGCGCTGGGATATACTTTTTGTATCTACTCATAGAGATCTAAAATATTCTCCAGCAGTAAGAATAAGGATCGATTCGTAAGCATAATGAAACATTTACGGTTTGATCACAGAGAAACTCGGAGTCAAGCTCTGAGAGAATAAAAATTTGCTTTAGGTTCTGAGCCTTGGAATACATTTATAACTAACTCCCGTGCCTGCTACAACCATGGCGAGAGTGTTACGACCGATGAACAATTATATCCTACGAAGTGCCGATGCCCATTCATACAATACATGCCGAATAAGCCAGATAAGTTTGGGATCAAGTACTGTGTATTAGCAGACGTGAAGTCTAAATATTGCCTAAATGCAATTCCTTATTGTGGAAAAGATGATGCTAGGGGATCAAGGCAGTCTCTTGGAGAATATGTTGTGCTATGGTTGGCAGAGCCGTTCAAAAACTCCGGTATCAACATAACTTGCAACTTCTATTCAATCAGCCTCGCTGAAAAACTAAAAAATAACAAAATCTCACTGGTTGGAACGATAAGAAAAAATAGAAGAGAATTACCTCCTTCGGTTCATCACAGCGATGAAATTTACTCAACTAGAGTTTATAAAAATAGACTAGGCCATAGCTTGACAAATTACCAAGCAAAAAATATAAAAACTTGCTTTTAATCAGTACAATGCATCATGACGTGATGATTTCTGACTCAAAAAAAGAAACCGGATACAGTTTTGTTTTACAACTGCAACAAAGTAGGAGTAGATATAATGGATAGCATGTGCCGGAAATATTCAACTCATTCGGCTGCAAGGAGATGGCCAGTGCATGTATTTTTTAACAGATTGGACCTGGCCTCAATAAATAGCTGGGTTCTATTCAAAGAAACCACTGGGCGTAAACTCAGCCGGAAGGAGTAAATTCAAAGACTTGTATTAGAAATTATTGGAATCTTATTATAGATAGAGCTTTACTTTACAGGTTAGATGGAAGAGGAGACTTTTTAGTCTCAATCCTCAATCTCGCCTAATAAAGACCCCTAATGATAATAATAGAGCCACCTCCCTCATGTTCCTTTGCAATGTCGGGAATTTCATCAGGAGAAGCAAGTGCGCCAATAAGACCGCAGAAAAGCAGAAAGTGCCAGATTTCACCTGGATGTTATAACAAATCCAGTAATTTGTGCCTAAAATGTAGGAAAATATACAGTGGAATATGCTCTGTAAAAGTGGGAATGTGCAGAATAAAAAATTATGTACTCTTGGATACATAGAGTGATATTCTCTCTTATCATATATCTTAAAAATGTTAACCCATTACTTAATAAGGAATAAATATTAATTTATAAGAACAATAGCGAAGCTTTATTATGATTTCAAACCTTACATTGTGAAGATGATGAAGTGTTACTATATTGACTTGAATTTATTGTAAACTAGCGAATGATGGAAGGAAATAACATTTTAAGAATGATGTAAGTATTAAGGTAAGTCTAAAATAAAAATCAACGTAATAAAACTAGCACCAGAGTGGATAAGCGCAGAATGAGATATGAGTAATAAAAGGCCATTTTCGATAAATGCATGATTAATTGCTAGGTTTTCCATGAAGGTCTGATCGCTGCCTTCACTTTACAGCCGAAAATGTTAGTAACCCTGCTTCTTCATAGTTTATAAACTTATTCGGGATCCCCAAGAGTTTCGACAAATCACATGAAACAAATCTGTGCTCAAAATATCCCTTTAGTTATTTATTCTGCGAACGCATAACTCTCTGTTTAGAGATCCGTTCTTACGATTGGTAGCCCTGATTTATAAAGTTAGTACCCTTGACATTAATTCTAATTGTTCAAGAAAGGTGATTGAATGTAAATTTGAGATATCAGTTTGAGATTTACCTGAGAAAAACATTGGAAGAAAATTTTATAATAATTAATGTTTGCAATCCTGCTAAAATTTTTTATGAATTTTTAAATGTTATAGAACGATTTGGCATTGACGAAAACCACTGATTGGAAATTTTCACGACGAAATTCGAAAAATTCTTCCGCCATCGTATTTGATGGAGGTTTTTTCCGAGGCACGAACGAGTGGTTTTATATGGTTTCCGTCAGATGGTATAACAATCTTGGCGTGACGTGACTGACTTTTATCAACAATTCGGACTTTTTTCCACTTATTCCGAAAATATGAGTTTCATTGGTCCAGTATGAATGGATAAAATATTCTAGAATATGAAATTCTGCAGATTTAGGACATCGGTCAACATTTTGTTTAATTAATTAAAATTTAAACAAAATACGAGGTAAAACACCTTATCAGCATTTGTGTAATGGTCAAACTTAGAAGTTATGCAATATTCAGGTCCTTGAAAATCATAAAAGTATTTAATTACGAATTTTAAAAGTAGGTGGTCAAATGACCACCTCCCGTCCTTCTTGGTAGGCCGAAACTGCCGTCCTCCTAGTGTTAATGAGTTTGCCATAGAAGCGTTCAACTCCTCTAGTTTTCAATACATATAGTTTTTAAAAGATTTGACATATCTGTAGTAAGAAGCGGGCATGAATAAACTAGCCCCTGTAAGTTAGACATTTTTCATTTTAACAGGCAGCTTGCCCCCCCCTAGCCCAGTGGCTGGCGACGCCCTTGGCATTACCTAGAGAAGTCCTCTTTCCAATGCCAAAAAATGTAAAAAATAAGCTTAAATCTGTTTGTAATTTTAAAATTTTTGTAATGTTAATAATTACAATATTAATGTTATATTATCTATTTTGTATATAGTTGTAATAATAATGTTGTATCATCATATATTGGGTATCTACTGTAATATTAATGTTATATTATCTATTGTGCATGAATATATATATATATATAAGTAATTCATTGCCTGCGGGAGGTTTTTGGAGGGGTTTCCCTCCCGTCTTCGGGCGAATGTAATTTTATATATCCCCCTACACCGCTGCCGCCAGGCCTGATGGCCTAATCGCAGCGTAATTTGAATAAATAAATACATTATTCGGCAGTATTCTTCCGTTTATAATTTCAGTAAGTTCTTACTTTATGATGTAATTTTCGTAATTATTACTTATTTCGTTTCACATCCATATTTTTCATCTTTTAAAAATTCCTTATACCTCTATTAGAATGTTACTGATATTCTTCTTCTACAAAGACATGCAATCAAATTGCTCAATTTAATATAAAACATGACAGAACCATAGGTTAGACCTATAAATATTATGATTTGATAATTTTATTAATTAATTAAAATGTTACTCTTCCAGTAGAACATTTTCGAAGATATGAACGTATCCTCATCTTTATAATAACCTCAATATTTCATTATTCGCTCATTACCAACTTAAGTTATCAAATACCCGCTAGATTTGGTGATCAGATAGAAAGATGAGATGAATGTAAGTAATGTAATGAAGGAGCAACGGAGAATCTCGAAAGTTAAGAACGCGAGGGTGAGGATCTGTTATGGAGTGAGGAAGGTGCGTTGGAAGGACAATGTGGTCTTTTATTTGGGAAGGTCGAACAGGTGCATCTGCAGCCCACTGACAAAGGGCCGCCGATGAAAGAAACGCGTGGGACTCCTCTCCTGTCGGGCGGATCAAAGGAACAAAAGAACCGACCACATAATTTGAAATGCGAATTATTCTCTCTTCAGAGGCAATGCTTTCTTTTGAAGATAATTTGTTTGTAACTTATACGGAGAGAAATATATAATTCTTCCGTTTCAAAAGAGTCGAGTTACAAGCCCTTGGTAATTGGTAATTTGGATTTGTTTGTTTTTCTGTGTAAGAGATCTGTATGCGTCAAAGGAATATTGTATGCCTTTAAGTTCACAGGTATAAATAGAAGATAAAAGATGCTAAATTTAAGAAGAAAATAAATTTAAATAATTGATCGCATTTAAAAACTGTAATTAAGCTTTTTCCGAAGATAAATGACATGGAAAGAATACTTATATGTTTTAATTCTATGTATTTCTTATATTGAATTCCCAATGCCGAGAATGTTTTAGCTTTTTGTTTAGCTAACAAGTCAAAAATCCTAAAATTAATGTTTCTAGGGTTTAACGAATGAAAGATTTTCTATGCTTCTCGAACGTAGAAATCAAAGTATTACTCTAAAGTACTAATTTATCATTTATTAATTCGTCCTTTTCGAGTTGGAGATTTGCTCAAGTAAAGCTATTTTAATTTTTTTAACGTTGATTTCTATGTTGAAAGTCTAATCCTTAGTACTAATTCAAAGTCCAGCATAAAGCATGGCATTATTTCCATAATACATACCTGTCATCATCATCATCAACCATTTTCAATCCGACGTCGGATGTAGGCCTCTCCAAGTACTTTCCAATTTTCTCCGTCCTGAGCTTCTCGTTGCCTAAGTAACGGTGATGTCTCTATTCCACCTGCCCTTAGCTTTTCTTCTTGGTCTCTTCACATCTATGTATATGATGTCCGTCACTCCAGTCATCGTCCACACCCAGGTGTTGCGTTTCCTGTATCTCTTGTGATTCCTAGTGTACAGCGCTCCATTGCGTTGTCTGAAGTCGCTTGATTTATTTCTAATTTGGGTGAAAAAGCATTTCCAAATTTATTCACTAATAAATAATTTAAAAGTAAAATAGTTATATCCTACGTAAATACATGAATATATTGGTATATGAATGGATGATGAATGAATGATTTGGAAAACATGATAAAAAATATTACTTTTATGCCTTTAATTGGCCAGTTCGTATTAAACGATTATAAAGCGTATTATTCAAAATTGTAAGTTAATATTACACTTTTTATACATTCATGGAGTTTGGTGGTGCCTTTTCAAAAACTTTTAGATACAATTTCAAGGAAGTGCTCAATTTTTTATACACTTTTAATTCCACTTTTCCATTAAAATTACTAATTCAACTAATTTGATACACAAAATAATATATATAACTATCGTGACGTTTGTTTCCTCTTTATAAAAACATTCTCTAATTCCGTCCATGAATAGGTACATTTTTTTGATTTTGCCGAATATGACCTGGATTTATTAAATCTCTGAAGTCCTTTATTATCCGCAACTATGAAATGTATTTAAATGACAATGGAATAGAAGTAACTGTATTTTACTATTAGGACGTATTATAAGAATTATATTTTCTTTATTGACCAAAGGTATACGTACAACGGAAAGTTTAATATAAAGTGAATGAATTATTTTGTTTATTCGATTGTATAAGGTTTTGGGCGCCTATCGCGTCATACATTCCAGAACTTTTTCTACATTTTTCCTTCTTCATTCCTGAAAACATATCACTTCCTGGATCTCTTTACAAATCCTTGCAAATAATTCATTTTTTCGTAATAACGGCCTTTTGATTTCACGAAAGAGATTCAAATAAATATCTTGTCACCATGCTTCTTTTCCGGAAAATTCTTCGTATTAAAATGATTTTTGTTCGTGTGATCTGACTTTGATTTAGATTCGGTAACAACTGGGGAAAATCTTGCCTCTTTTCTCGTAACTAAGAATCCGATTCTCATTATGTTCTTTTCAGCCTAGATGGAGGAATGCGTGTGAAAAATTCCTTTTTCTGAGGAAAATCATTTTTTTTCGTCGCCGCTAGCTATAGGAAATGGTTTGATCTTAGGGCACGTGGAAAGAGAGGAAGAAGTTGAGATGAGGAACGAAATGAGGAGATCTTCCGACTCCTTTCCCCCCCTTCCTCTTCCTCCACCCACCCTCCCCCACCTTCCCCCTCCCTCCGCCCCCACCCCCTCTTTCGAATCCAACCTCACTTCGTTTCTCTCCACCCTCTGCTCCAACGATCTTATATTCGCACATTTTCCTCAGTCTTCCTTTTTTCCTCCGAAGATTCTTTTCACTTTCCTTTGTGGGACTCTTTAGAATTCTCACCCTCGCCCTCTCTTTAATTTCCCTTTCTGTTCCCTTTTAACCTCGCCATATCTTGCTTCGAGGTAGCTTAGACAAAGGCCGTTGAACAAAACATTCTTCAGGATATACCTGAGCCGCCATAATTTTGTTTTTAGATTTTTCTTCCTCTCTCGTCCGTGCTGAAGTATACGCGGCTGAGAAACCCCACTTTGTAACGGGCAATAGTACTATTTCGAACTCTTACTGGTGTATGCGTACGATTTGGGTATAAATTTACTGTCGATCAAGTTATTTCCGTTTTCATTTTCATTGAAGAAGTGCTGGCCTTGATATCAAACATATTCGTAGATATTTTAAAACAGGTAAAATAGGATACGATAGACCGTAAATTCAATTAAATTTAAAATAACTTTCATTCATATCAATGGATGTTTTGAAAGATTTAATCGTAAAGTCGAAGATGAGAGATATTACTCTGAACAAGCCAAAATTTGATTCCTGGGATATCAACACCCCTTGACCTCACGTTAGAAATGGTCAAAATCAGTCTCGTAGGCATGTAAATATATATATATGGCACTGCGTAAAATGTATCTAACTGCGTTCCACCGTTTATTATTTCTAGCCGATAACCCATGCTCTAGCTTGCATTAAAAATCATAACTAATTACTCCTGCGTTAGAAAAGGAGTAACCTCCATTGCTTGTCTACTTTTACCTATTTGTTATTTTGTGTTTCTTCCGTGTGAATCTCTCATACACTCGTATTTGTGTGAGGTCAAATAAAAGCGTTCCTATAAAATGTAGCACCCTAATAAACTACCTGCTTTTACGAATTATGATTTCAAATCTCTTGAATGTATATAATAGTATATATACTTTCAGTATAGCAAAATTTAAGGATTCATTGATACAGCAGCCATAAATACTCATCGAGATAATTTTGCAAGTGCTCGGCTATTTCTTTTTGTCCATTTTTGAGACCATCCACTAAATGCTTACATTTCTTATGAGGAGTTTCTCGAGGTTCATTCTCGATAATATGAATCAATGACTCACTGCCTCCGTCCAAGACTCATAGAGAAAAATGTCAACATTTAGAGTTTTTTTGCATGGTTTTGCTTCTTAAATTTGATATTTGTATTTTAAATTTAGTAAGTGACACTGTCTCATATTTTCAGCGTGTAGTTTAATTGCTCGTGTTTAATTGTTATCTTATATTCAATTTCTAGAAATCTTTTTCATTGATTTCACGTTTCTATAGAACTCATCTTTGTTTCTTATCATGAATAATTTCCGTACAATCTGCTTATAGGAACCGCATATAAAGGAAACGATAAATTTCACCGTCCAATTAAAAATCAAATCTCTGAAATACCGACTGACTTCAAACCATTATTCTGATTTGTATAGATAAATGTATTCCATTTATAGAGTTCAAAGTATTGGGTAATAAGAAGCAACTTATTTGTGATATTACCGACCAAATCAATCATAATTTATCTTTACTGAAAGCGTATACCTGATGATGCTCAGTCATTATTACAATTAATGAGCAATCCGATTTCCTTATATTATAATTGAAGTTACTAGTCATTACCGGATCCTTCTCTTTTGTCGAAAATAGCTCTGAAGTAACCTTCAATTTTCGTAGTAGTAAGTAGCTTCTCCATGTAGTTACGTCTAATAATTGTAAATAAAAATGAGAAATTGGAAAATTTTGGCTATTCATCTACTTCTACATCTACATTAATACCCTAAAAGCCGCTTTTCGGCGTGTGGCAGTGGGTGTAAACAACAGTTGAATCTAAACTACGAGTACTTCCTTATTCGGTTATTGTCGCGTATTGTTCGCGGAAAGAATGAATTTTTAAAAAGATTCGTCCTAGCATCTATTTCTCTTAACTTACGGTCATTATCGGATCAACCGAGGTAGCAGGGGGGTTGCATGATACCGATTGTATCTTCCGAAAATGTAGTTTCCCTGAGTTTATTAAGGAATCGCAGCCTAGCTTCCGCTCTCCTTTCTTTTAAGAATTCCCAACCTTTGTCTGAGAGCATTTTTGTAACGCTTGCTTTTTTATCGTAGCATTTCTTAACAAAACGAACCGCTTTACGCTGCACTTTCTCTTTTCATCGCATTTACCGACAATACGCTTTACAAAGCCAAGCCTTTTACTTGCTTTGCCGGAGATTTTTCGAATATGCGTGCTCCAATTTAAGTTATTAGTAATGTTGATCCCGAGATATTCAACTGAACCTACTACTTTTATATTCAGATGTAAACTCCCTCAGATTTAACAATATTTTACACTCTTCGAGAATCGTACAATGTACATGTTATTACAATGCTTTGAGATAATTAAAATTTGAGTTGAAGCTCAGTTTTATAAAGACATGAGACGTTTCATATAAATCGTATGACTCAAAAGCATTGGCGTGAAGGAGAAATACTCCTATCCTATCGAAGACGTCCATCCAGGACCGAAGAAAACAAATAGTCTTTCGTGATGGAGGGGTCAGTTTTGTGTATTCACTGGGAGTACGTTGACAAATTTTTCTGAAACTTATCGAAGAATGATCTTAAAAGATTATTACTTATGAAGGAATGCTTAAAACGATGGGATCACTACATTCTTGTCATTGATATAGGACATAGTTGATGTATTAAAATGAGGTTACACGCGAAAAGCCGGATAGGTTCAAAGAGATTCGCTTAGTCCCATTGTTTTCAGAAACTTTAGTTTTCCTTATTTATACTCTTTCAAAGGAATAGCTGTTCAGATGAAATTAATTAAGTATAAAAAAAATTCATTCAAATTAATTGATATCTTTGATGATCAAGTCTTGTTATATACAAAATGTATTCTTCTCTTGAGAGGCGTAAATCGGAAAATATGCGTGACTATGAATCTTGCTATATAAGATTTCATAGCATTTTCTTTACGAACTATAAATATATTGCACACATATAACGCAAACTAAAGTTAGGGTTTGAATTACTTCGTACACTCCCGCAGAATGTATTGATGCGACACGTTTGGCTAGCGGACTAGCTATCTAACTAAGGGTTCAAATTCTCATCAAAATTGTACCTTACTTGATGCATTGAGGTTTATTTCGAGAAATCTCTTCGATGCCTCGCATAAAACCACTATTTTATATTATTATCACTCCATACCTGTGAATAACGTTTCTCCATTCGTTTATTCATGCTATCCACTCTTTTTGCAAAAGACGCGAATGACTTCAAATGAATTTTGAGAGATTATTCGGTGTTTCTGCCATTTTATCTTCCGGGTTTCTTCGTACAATTGTTTAATATTCGTTTAATCGCATTTTTTATCCTTTGATCTAAAAATGACAGCTATAGCAAAGTGTACGTAGCTGTATGTCACGAGTAGTTTGGTTATAACGTATAGAAATTACGAGCACACATTTCAATTATTTACTATTTATTTGATTGCAAGATTTCATAGATCCTTTCACTTGTTTTCCGATTATTTACACCTGGTGAATCCATTTTACAGACTACGCATATTGAAGGGATGTATTAAAATTATTAATATCTCTCCCGGGCGACGAATTAGATTTATATTTTAACATATCTTTAATGACAGTGAAACTTGTTCGTAGCCGTTTCATCACATTAGTGAAACGTAGAATTCAAAGGCTTTGGAGAACTTTGGCCGTCATTAAGCAGCTGCTTTTTCCGAAAATTACAAATTTTACGGCTTTTGCACCTAAAAATATCCTCCACGGCATAAAATTGGGGTATCCTTTTAGTAGACATAACAGCCAGAAGGTTCCAGCAAAGGCGACACCATAAATTCATCCAAATATACCCGAATAAAATATGAATTGCGTCCCTCTCTACAGATAAAATGGCGGAAAAATTAAAGTTACCTCTCCATCATTTCACGTAGATTAGGGAAGGTGCATCCCCCAAATATCTCTGCAGCACCACGTCATCCCCCTTCCTTTCGGTTTCGCCATTGTTCGCCTAATTTCTGTACACCACTCACCTCTCCACCCAGCAAACTTCCTTCGCCATCTTTATTTTTGTAACTTCCCGCCATGGTTTCGGTCCTCCGGTGAGTGGAGTGGGGAGATAGAGGAAAAGGATAAAAAATGAAAAGAAGAGGCACCCTTTAAGCTCAGCAACCTTTTGATGTCTTTATTACAAAATAAAAAGAACGAAATAAAAGCAAATGTGTATGCGAGGTCTCCGGAACGGAGGGGAGGGTTGGAGGGGGGGGAGTAGGGTAGGGGAAGAAGAGGGAAGAAGAGATAGAGTAGGGAGAGGAGGCCTTGGCGGAAGGTTCTTAAGAATGGTTTGAGATTGGTTTTTGAAGGAAGAATGCGAGACGAGGTATGGGAATCTCCTCTCATTAACAAGGTTTGGCTCTTTGGCCTCTCTCCCTCCCTTCTTATCTTCTTTCATCCCCCTCCGATCCTATTAACCCTTTCCCTCCCATTCTACGTCCTCTTCCCCTTTCCTTCCCATCTCTTTCATAAAAAAACTTCCCTGCTTCAAACTCCTTCCCTTCCTCTCTCCCCTCTTCCCCTTTATCTTTCTCTCTCTCTTCCTTCCTCTTTCCCCTCTCGACTCTCTTAAAAAACCTCCCGCAGAGAACCTGGTGACTTCGTGGCCTCTTTGTTTATTTATGTATTTCTTCTTTGGGCGCATTATCATTATTATTTTTGCATTTTTTACCTTACGTCTCTCTGTGCGGTTTCATAACATCGAGATGTATGGAGGAAGAAGTAAAGGAGGAGAGGAGAAAGAAAGAGGGGAAGCGAAGAGTAATGGCGAGGGAAGTATGGAAACTTTAAATCTCCATGAAAAAGAAGAGGAGCCGCGCCCCGGTTTCCGAAATGTCCCGCTTTCCTCTTACGTCACGTTTTTCGTCAACTTATCATTTTTATTTCGGTGGGAAAGGATTCCGGGAGGAATTTCTTTTTTTCCGACGTAAAAGCTGTCAGAGCAAACAGGATGACGCGGAGTAGCACTGAAGGTGCAAAACGCGAACGAAAAAAGAGAAATAACGACGGTTAGTTTAAGTGCGTATTTCAGTGGCCGGAGTCTCCCCACGGATCATTTCCAACTCTCAATTCGAGGCTTTTTACTCCGGCGATTCGTCGGACGCAGAGATTCGATCTCGAATACGGAAGATCTCTGAAATGAAACCTCGAGGACGGAGAAAATAAAACTGCACTGAAAGCCGAGGCGATTGAACGCGACTCTTAGTTCCTCTCTTTCGCCAAAGCTCGCTTTGTGTTTCGGTAGGATTTTTTTATTCCGGCTTTACGCTATGGAAAATCCTTTCATAAAGAAATTACTTCCGCGATACTCTTCCCGGGGAAAAGGGTTTGTGGAGTGGGCTAGGTGAAAAGGAACGATGTGTTCCGAGTGCTTGAGATGAGGCAAAAGCTGCGCCAACAATCTCTTCTGTTATCTTCCTTTCCCTCCGGTATTTAAAGAATACGGAGTCTTGACAGTGATTTGGACGCTAGGACTAATTATAATTTTTAATAGGAGAGATAAGAAACTGCCAGGAGTGCTTTGTTAAGGTGGCGTCCTCAGCCGTAAGGTCGAATCTGATCGAGGGCTTATTCTCATATTGTTTTGGTGGCGCGTTAATTACTTTTATGTTAAAGGAGACGGCAAGGCTCGAAATTCAAAAGTCCTGAAATTTCGATAACTCTGCACCTTTCCCTTATTGATCAGCAAGCAGAATGCAACTTCTTTCTTCAACTTCTTCTTCAACGTTAAACAATATGCTTATGTTTCATGTAATCACCAACTGACGGACGAATGCTAACATGTTACGTACTTTTCAAGTTAGTGTTCTGAAAGTGTCGATCAAGGGTGTAACTACCCTTTCATGGTTCCGGATGTAAGGTTTTAGATAACGAATCCTGGTACATTATGTGTACACTCTTTAATGATAGTAAAATGTGGCATTTTTAAGTCATTTGATATCGTAAGAAATCAAATCCATATATTCATGAGGGAAAAATTTCCCAACCTTATATACTTTCTTCTTCCTTCTCCACTACTGGCAAGATGAACGGGTGGAATGCAAAGGGATTTATCTGTGATGAAGTACCTTTACAACGTCAGATGATAACATTTGTCACCAATCCAAATGTCCTTTCGGTAGTATCAATTTAATATAATAAAACAGGAAGTGATAAAGAAACCATGCTCTGAAACACACGAAGCAGGAGATATCACTTACTATTGCTACTTTGGAGTTAACCGAATAAACAACACAGTTTCTTCGCGGATATTCAATGTTGATCGTTGTGTGATGCACTCAAACAAACTGGTTGAATTATTGATTTAAAGAATATTCAGAGAGGTGACTGTTTTGCCTGTTTAATGTATGTAATGTTTAAAGAAACATGTGATGATTATTGCTTTCCTTTCGGGGAATCTAGATTGTACATATTTTGATTTTTATGGGAGGAAAAAATGTAAATAATACGGTGGTAGTTGAAATAGCTGAAAAGTAAAATTTTTACGCCACAATTCCGTAAAGATGTGATACTTCACAGCTGGGATGGATCTCTTAAATTTTTAAACGTAATAGCATTATTTACCATTAAGAAACTCCTTTAGTAATCTGCTAAGTCAATGTTATATGTTCACTGTAAATTTTAGGATGCGGTAAGTAAGCAAGATGGCAATAAGTTGGCTAAATTCGAACTGCAACAGATGAGTTACTTTCTTCTAAAGTAGCTACGATTACCTAATATCCATTACAGGTAGTCATTAAGCCTGTCAGAGTATCAAGCGGGAATAATGTTGCGGGTAACTTTGCTTGAAGACCCCAGTAGACGAAATGGAAACATTTTTCTTGTTCAATAATATTATCGCTTGGTAATCACGGCGCTTTCATTAGATACTTAACGGATAACTAACAGAGAAGAAAACTATAGATATCTAGTTTTACATATTAGTGTAATTATTCATGTTAGTTTCCATAACTTCGCAATAGGAAAGATAATAGTGACTCCACAACATGGTTCTTAGAAGAAATAGAAATAAATATCGACTTACTTATAGGACCCCACTTATTAAAGCTGCTCGCAAGTGAGAACTCCTTGAATAATAGATAATCTCCAAACCAGAAATCTCCGCTATATGTCAGTATATAAATTCAGAGGAAGCAGTGGACCCGACACATAAAAAATGCTATTCAGCGAGTTCTCAAAGAAAGGCGCCTTTTAGGACCTTTAAAAGGAGCAGGAAAAATTTTCCGGTCGGTGGGCCCTTTTTAATATTCGAAGAAGATTGAGAGCGAGGCGTAGTGAAATGAGAACAACAGGGAAGGAGGCGAAGGTATTTAGCAGAAAGGCTGGAGAGCCTATTTAATACTTTCTCTGGGATTGGTTTCAACCACCACCTGATGTCGTGATAATCTTGGCTGTTAAACCATGTGGTTGATAAGTCTAGTAAAACGTATTCTCATCACATGTTTAAATGTGGAATGTCTACTGGTAGGGAATTTAGTGTTTACTATTTCCAGTTATCTGCTTGTAAGTTCTGATGAATAGCTAGATAAAGTTCACTATCGAAAGAGGAGTATGTCTTGTATTAACATTCACTCTCAAATATGAATCAAATAAATAGTAATAGAGGCTAATGTTTTCCCTTAAGACATTTGTTCGTATGTAAGGCTTTAAGATATTTTATAACCGTGGTGGAGTACACGATAAATCCAGAGTTATACACCCTTAAACATTGTTAAACCTAAACCGAATAATACAAATTTTCGCCGATAATTTCTTTATCTTTGCCATAAACTGTTTGCTTCCCTACCTTTGAAGATAACTAGTGTGGATAAAGAACTTTTTTCAACTGGTCAAGGAATAGTTATTCGGGATAAAGGAGGGGGAATATTTCTTTAAAAGAATTGAGTAAAGATCTCTTGTTTGTATATAGTGATGATACTTGCGTTATTTCATTTTGTATTGTTTTTGCATTATTTTGTGTTTTCCCATTTTATTTTCTTATTGATTTTATTTTTGTACCCAAATTTATAGTTGTAAAGTGATTTGTAAATTTGCGGCACAAATTTCTACATTGAATTTAATTTGTTTGAAAATGAAGAGTTGGTTATTAAGATTTTAAAAGTTAGGGCATTATACTAAAGGGGAATCTATGTCCCTCGTTTCAGATTTTTGTAATCTTTATCTATGAATGAACTTATGCGAGACAAATAAAACAATAAATAAATAAATTTCATGCCAATACGATATCACAACCTTCCTCGATACCACCATTCCAAGGGAAACATTCAGTAGGATATATTTTACTTGGCATTTTAGTTTAACAAGCCGATGACGATAAGTAGGGTTCCATCCGCATATTCTATTCGGCCTATCTCCCAATTTACGAAGAATCTCACGCACCTTCTTTTTTCTAACTGGAACTATTTTAAAGTTTTGAAGTAACCTCCTACTAAGTGGGCCCGGAATAGTACTCCCCCTTTCGGCCAGGATTGGGGAAGCGAGGTCGCTTTTTTATCCACGTCTCCGGAAAAGCGTGGGCTCGGAAGAAAACGCAAGGTCGAAAAGAATGAAAAACTCTAAAACATCCGCATTTTTTCAAATCCTCGTTTGTTTTTTTCCCCGGAATAGGCGGCGGGGAATTGTGGGACATCTTTCGCGGTACTTCTCTTTCCCTTGTTTCTCTCCCTTGTTTAGCACGCGCATCCATTTATGCCTTTTGAATTCCGTCATGGCCATAACTAACTAGCTCGCTATTTCCTCGGGCGTCAACGAAAATCTTTTCTATCTTTACTTCCCTTCCATCCTTGCGTCCCGTGTCTTCTGTGGTCTTTATTTCCATCCTTGTTCACTCGTTAGAAATCTTTTCGCGAGAGGATCTCTTCCATAGCGATTCCTTTGACGAATTTATAACTTTTTATTTTCGTTTTAAAGTCTTATAAACTTTCCTCCCGCTCCTTTGTAGTTGGGCTCGTATTTCTGGGTTTTATTCCGTCGCAAAATACCCTTTTGCCATTTGCCCTCGCATATGCTTTTTATTAGTTTGCTTACGAGTTCAAAAGCGTGTTCCACCTAGATTACGACGAAAATATTTTATAGCGAGCGTTTTTTTTATCATTTTCGTGAATAAATGTTTAGGTTTGTTTTAATGTCCTTGCCAATCTCCTCTAGTATAGACTCCCTTTTGTAGGACATTTCTTTGAATGTCTGACATTTTTACTCCAAAGGGTTTAATTAACGCGGAATATTCGTTGACATTATTTGTAGTAGCTAATTTGTACTAGTCCACATTTTTCCGATATAGTTCTTTTTAATTTATTTCACCTTGAAGAACATTTTATTGGGTATTATTTGACAGATCTTAAACAATGGTATTATAGAGTTACTCTATTTTATATTATAGATCATCCATTGGCTATGCTGTTATGGAACAAAAATTTTCTTTATTTTTAACCATTACTTTTACATGCTCTTATACCGGTAGTTATTAGTTTCTTTCGTCATGTTATAGTTACTTATATAATCAATACCTGGGCCCACTTATTATGGAAAATTGAGTTGGTGTTTGTGGCAAGGAATTTGGAAGGCCAGTTACTCTCTGACGGCGATATCAACTCGCTGTAGTAGATATAGTGTTGAGGGGTTGGAAAGAGAAGTATAGTGAAAGTTATTGGCTACTCTGCAATTCACCATCATGAAGACACGGATTCTTCTCATTTAAAATACACGGTAAATGTATTGTAAATGGGAGAAATTTGAGCGTCGTTGCTAAACTTCCGTAAAATTATGCAGTTGATCAAAATTGTTTGAATGTTTTTCAGTATTGAGTAACAGTGATGCCATACACCGTGAATATTTTTGTTTATTTACAACATGATCGCAAAAAACTACACAAATGATACATTTCTAATAAATGCGGCATTTTGTTCCGTTTCTTTTGGAACGGGTGCCCTTAATTCTCTAATTCAAGAAACATGGGATTTTTTACATACATTTCAGCTTTAAACCAAAACAGCGCACCATTGTGTTTCTTTTCTTATTTAGTTCGCTCAGTGAACGTTTAATAGTGTATAATTTTTTATAGCTTCATATTTGCTTAAAATTTTGTTTTTCGTAGAACTATTGACATAAGGCTTGACTGAAAAAAAATGGTCATTTTGTGCCGATAATCCTTGGAGATTTATTTGGAGACAGGAGACAATTTTAATTTTTATCGCTCGAAAGGTTCGCTTTCATCGAATTTAAAAACATGAATGACCATCCGTTTATGATTCTTGAACGAATATTTATGAGGAACTGTTATTATATCCTTATCTAGTAAGTATATTTAAGAAAACTGATGAATTCTACGAATAAACAGTATTCTCTACGTAGAAATATTTTCCGCGGAGAATTGGTTTCATCACCTTGTCTCTATATATATGAAGCATTTTTTCTTTCAGTTTTTTAGCCTTTCATAAAGCTTAATTTTCGTTCTTACCTCCTTGTGCAAGTTCTATTCCTTCTCTTCAGCTCTTCTAAAGGTTTTTCTTCGCATCATTAACTTCATCTCCTGTGTTCTTAAATAAAATTATATATGGGTATTTCCTTTTTGCCGAAGGTTTATGCATGTAAATAAATAATGGAATTCGTGGAGGAAAGAGTACAGAAAGAGTGAGGATAAAAGGAAGATTAATAATCAAGGAGATGGCTGGGATAAAATATAACTGAAGAAGAAATCGGAAGTACAATGAAAGACGACCAGAAGATATAAACTGGTATTTTGCTTTCTAGTTCCATATGACTGATTCTCTACTTGCTTCTCGTCACACGTTCCCCCTTATTTTTCTCTTTCATCCAGACCCTCTTATTTTTCTTCCGAAACGCCATTTCATTTAAGGCTCCCCCTAAGTTGACTGCCGAAAGATTTCGTTTCCGGAATGGAAATTTACGTCTTTGGGTGGAGGGTAGAGATTTCGCTCGGATAATGAATGTGAAGGATTAGGTGATAAATTTATCAAATTTCTTTGACTTTAGCGGTGTATTTTGATCGATATTTCAGTCTCCTGAGGCATATATATCAATTTTAGCATCAGATTGGGGTAATCCGTAGCCACTGATCAACATGCGAAGTAGTTTCTAATAACGGACGTCTTTAAATAGAATTTCTTCTAATATGAAAAATCAGGATATGGTATTTTTGCACATAGATTCTTCATTGATTCAAGAGAAAGATAGAATTTATTATATGTATTACTTAACCCTTTCCGTCCCAGTGAGACTAAATGGTCTCACATAGCTTTTTAGATTCTAACATCTATTCATATTGCCCGTTGACTCTATTTGGACTCGCAGGTGTGGTATATAATTCCAGCTGCAGGTTTTATGACCCCTCGTTCAAAAAAATACAATCTTGAGTTGTAGATAAAGTGTACTCATGCGTACAAGTTACCATCAGGGTGTATAGGTGGTGGTGGGTGGGTTATTGACAAACTGACTGTAATTGGAATATTTTCACGGAAGAGATTTCAGTAATCTCTTTCAATAACTTTAAACTTTGTATGTTTAAGGTTTTAAGCAGTCGCTCCGGAAAATACTTTTTTTAAAAAATATTTTCGCTTTGTAATTTTATTCCATTTTTAATTATGTCATTAATTTGAGTTCTATTTACGTTTGAACGAATTAAAGATTTTCTGCTCATACCTTTCAGTTGAAAGATACATTCCTTTGCTACTTTTTCAAAACTTGGACCGGAAAAGGTTTAGTGAAGAACTGTAGCGAATGCATCTAATAAATTGCTCACCTTTTATGATGTGATCAATCTTGCCCTGGCATTAAGATTTCACTACGTGTGTTTGGAATGGAAAATTATATTTGAGAAATGAATGAATATATTTCGTTAATATAAAATTCTAGGAAGTAATTGTTTTCCGTAACTTATGGTAAAAGTATATTTTCTATTTACGATTCACTCGTTTCGTGATGCTGGAGCTGTGGAGTTTTTAGGATTGTTTTTGTATGGAATTAATCGTGCGAGAAATCGGAAATGTTACGGGGTGACGTAATTGAGGCGGGGGTCGCTTTTCCGTCCGAAAAACTGTCGTTTTGGAAGTCCGGATAACAGGGGCGCCGAAGGGATTTATGGTCTGTGGCGCCTACGCGTCTTGATCCCGTCCGAGGAGTCTGCGTTAACTCCTCTTCTCCAGTTCCTCTTTCTGTCTCCCCCTTGTCCAATCCGATATTCACCGAAATATTGTATTAGCCCTGGAAAAAGCAAAGCCACTATCTATAATTTCAAAGGGAGTGAAGAACCTGTGTTGAAGGTGGGAATCGTATTATTTTGAAATAAAATTCAATAATGAAAATATACAATAATAAAAATAATACATATTTCAACCAATACAATTGGGCATTCCAACCCTGGCTCAGTTTCTTGCGTGATTTCCGTGATATTGAGTCAGCTTCGTGGAAAATTTGGTCAGTCATCCTAATTTAATAGGGAGTGGCGAAGAGCGATCTAGGAAAGCAAATAAGGGTAACAACGTTGGAATCCCCCATAAATGGCGCCTGGCTTCGTCATATCCGTACGTAGGATAACGCGCCATGGATCAATACTAATTTCTCGTAAATTGAAGATAGTTTCTTGATAATTTAACTTTAAAGGCATTGATTTGATTTTCATTTTAGCAAGAAACAAGATATTTTATTAAAAACTCAGGTATTTTCAGGGAAACGTAATTGATGCTTCCATAAATATGTTTGTATTAATTTCGAATAAAAACCTATTCTGAAAAATATTTCCAGATTTTATTTGCGACTTAAGGGAAAAACTACTAAATTAAAATTTCTTTGAAAAGAAAACTAAAATCATCCATTTTATGACCTCAAAGATATTACAATAAATTCAGAAAATTTCATTAAAGATCTAACACAGAATAAAAGAAATAGCGACAGTGTTGCTTAATTAATTTAAGCATCTATCTGATAAAAACATAGCAATAATTATTTAACTAAAAGATATATATCCTCGGTAAGCATTAATCATATAGAGGATTGAAAGAAACTTGAAATACTTTCATTCATTCAATTCAAATACATGTGGCATTAATGAATGATTAATTAGAGAGTATTAGCTATTTTTGTTTATGTAACATAAGTAAGTATACCTAATGCAACTTTAAATAAGCCAAATAGAGAATATTCGTTCGTCTGTAATAATTTAACATGAATACCCTTCTTTTATTACTCCTTTGAGTAATCTGCACAAAAATCGTTGATTTATCGTCTTGAAATTAAACTCATAACAGAAAACGTAGCCAATGTTATTCTGTTTGTTCATATTTTTATTCCCAGTAGTAGCAATTACCAATAGCATTCACTCCGAAGTTTTATTTAAGTACCATCATGTATTAAAGATTTTAATGGTTATACAGCATATCACACGAATTTGTCATGTGAATAGCAGAGAAATAAATGGATGCCTACTTCTTGATAAATATGCAACAGTTGTTTACCATTACGGCAGTTACGCAAACGGAAAATCCTCGCGTAAAGGATAGTCCCTCAAACGTAAGTCAAACAAGACACGGGAACATCAAATTAACACCATCCTAAATCATCCAAAAAATCGAGCGCAGTCGATAATCCCGAATAAAAAGTGCCTCTGCGACTCTTTTTACCCGCAAGCTTAAAACGAAGCGGACGTTTTCCCTAATAGGAGCGGCGTCCTTTGGCAAAAGAGCAAAGCGCGCACACAACCTTTGCTTAAAAGCTATCGCAGTCATTCGAATGGCAATAATTTGCAATGGTAACCATCGCTGATTGATATCCTTTCAGGGAGTTCCTTTGGGTGCGCCCACGCGGCCCTTGATGGCGGCGGCACATAAAGGGAGATGCTCGCGGTGGGCGAAGCAAAGGGGAAAGGAAATTAAATTAGGCCTTATGGGACGACCGTCTGCATCTCAGAGGCGGCGTACGCGACGAACTCCGGGAGCTTTTGAAGCAGGGTTCCGGAAAAATGGTGGGAGGAAGTCTCTCTGGGGGGAGAGAGGTGGAGATGGAGGGAGTGAATAGAGAGACATGCAATCAGCGTCAATATTAATCCCCGCCCTATCATCGGGGGAGTCAGGTGGTGAGGGATGGATGTCTCCGGGGTCAAAGAGACACCCTTCGTTGCTGATTGCCGGAAGGGATGTGTACTCGGATGCAGAGGACGCATGCACAGGGCCGACTTGTTGGAGGGGGACATTGGGTGGGTTAAGGAAAGGAGGAATTGGTGCTAAATTTTCTGTGGAATTAGTGAAAGGGTATCGTACGAGATTTGCTGGTTCAAGGCAATGTAACCCTCGGCATAAGTGGGTTCCAATCAGTTTCCACTTTATTCAGGGAGTTATTTTGAGGGTAATAAATTTCCCCCTAGGAAAATATCTTATTTTCCTGGGCTATTAGGCAGATGGATAAGATCCGTTGAGTTCCTTAGCCACCCCTCAATCATCAAATACATGATCAACAAGCAATGATTGGATCAAAATCTAATGGAAATCGAAGTGACCACTAAACTGTGATGGCACATTCAATTGTACCTTTACGCAATTCTGGGGATTGTCGCTAAAAGCTTTTAGACGCAGCGAAAAGTACAGATGATTATTTGTTGGATTGTAATATTTTAAGTTATCAATTTTCGAATTTTTGTTCGTGAAACAGTGTATGCAAGTCATTTAATTTATATAAGCATGAAAACACATTCAAAAAAAGATATCCTTTTTAAAAGAGAGAAAGTATAAAGATAGGCAACTGTTTCCACTGCGTCATTCATAGTCCATGGTTGTAGTTGTTCTTTGTCATTACAGGTATACTCTCCTACATCTACTTTTTCCAGCCATAAGATTTGTTACGTTTAGAGATATAAAAGTTTCATAAATCAGATATTTTTTGTGTAATATACCATTGAATTTCGAATTATCTATAGAGGATGTTCATGCCTTTTATACCTTATGCATTAGTTTTCATGTTATACAATTTTAAATTTAATTTATTCTCTAAAATTTGTTTCAGTGTTCTTCAAGTTTCCAACCTTTCAACCTGTATTCTCAAAGTTTACAAGTGAGCTTATTCTTTAAGTTTAAATACGGCCATACTTTAACCAGTTCAAACATTTTACGTGAATAATAATCAGCGAAAATATTTTGTTTACTATTGGGAGAATTTCACAAAATCGTTATTCATGCCAATGCAGTATCTCCTCACGTAAATGCGGCAACTACTGGAAACTTAAAATGTATCTAAACCGAATAGAAGGAGAAGATGAAATGAGGTGTGGGGTGGATGGCGGAGGCGTAGAGAGGATAGGACAAATTTGTGTCGTTCCTGTCTTCTGCTTCGGTGCCAAAACGAACTTCTTCGCAGCAGTATACACACAAACACATTAAAGCAAATGTGGAATTCTGGAAGGGGGAGTTATGGATGAAGCAGTAAGAAGGGCGCGCGAAGGGAAGTGATATCTCGAGAAAAGAGTTCTCCATCGAGAATGAGTAAAGCGAAGGGAAGCGAAGAGAGGGAGAACATAAGAAACTCGTCAAAAGAAAGTTTTAGAGTGAACGAGGAGGAATTCCGCAGATGAAAAGGAAGTATTTGAATAAATTTATTGGCATGAAGAAGTAAGAAGAGGTCCACTTCTCCAGAGCTCGAAAAAGAGGAGAAAGAAGAGTGAGAAATTATACATTTACACTGAATTTCCTTTCAAATAGAAAGAACGTAATATTTGTGAGACGAAATTTCATGCATAGCCTTAATAATTACTATACATTTACTCTTTCATCTAAACTAAATCCATAGACCGTTGACAGTTCGGGGGTCGTCCTATAGTATATATTCTAAAACTGTACTACTTTGACGAAAATATATACCAAGTCATATCTGCAGAAATATACGGTAGCAAAAACTATCTGTAATGGGTAAAAAATTAGGAATTTGGCAATCGAATTCGAGCCTTCGAAGAGAATGACAAAGCAAGTTACTATTCGTGGCTTCGAGAGTTGGGATACGATCCCATTTTTAATTATAGTCGATATTCTAAAAGTGCGGTGACAATCGATGGTTTCCAGAATTTATAATGAACGGAATTTATGGTACAGTTCCGGAGAAGGATATCATGTAGTACATACATAAATATACTTAAAATTATATGGGTGAAAAGAATAACACTAGTTCGGATTTCGCTTCAGATTTAATTTTTCAGACATACATTTCTAATTCGGTTGAAAACTCTGATAACTCTTCATATTCAGCAATACTTAATTATATCCCGAATATGTATTAATTGGAGGAAAATTAGTATTCACGAATCCTTTGCCATTATTACCGTTTCTGGAAAGAACTCTCCTTTTACCTACTAGCGCATTGAAAAAAATAACACTAGTTCGGATTTCGCTTCAGATTTAATTTTTCCACCAAAATTTTTGACCAAAATACGGCAAGAAATTATTTCTGCCAATACAATTATTCATAGCTAAAATATGTATGACTGAATGCTATAGAAATAAATAGCTTCGCTACATCAAGCAAACACCGATTTTAGGAAGGGAAATAAATTGGAAGATATTAGCAATCTAAAAAGAGTAATTGCTCTTGAGTCACTCTAATTGAGTAAGAAAGTTTAACTGTCAGGATGGCCGAGCGGTCTAAGGCGCCAGACTCAAGGAGAAACCTTGCTTGCCTGTGCAAGTACTTGTGAATTCTGGTCCTCGTATGAGGGCGTGGGTTCGAATCCCACTTCTGACATCATTTTTTGTTTCATTGTAGGAAAGATGTAATTTAAGTAAGATATAATTTCCATCATCGTAATTGATTTTCTCATGTAATAGCCAAAGAATGGCCTAGAAGACAGATAAAGAATTTTTAATGAGTTTTTGCTAGTAAACATTAAATTATGAACGCAAAGTAAAAGACTTTGCAGATGTAATTGCTTTTAGTAAAGGGAAATACGGGGAAAATCAAAGTATAAGCGAAACACGTGCAAGGAGTGACTGAAGTGAATGTAGCAAAATGCCGATCGCAACAGAAGCTTATGGAAATGACGGTAAGTAAAAGATTTAATGAAAAATGGCAAATAATGCGGAGGAGGAAGTATTTGAGGTTACCTCAGATGAGGAGAGAGAGAGGAGTTTTGAGGTAGACTGAAGTTGAAAGCGAGAGCCAGAAATGGGGTGATACATCTTCTTCATCCACCCAAACTATCCACCCACCATTCCTTCCTTTGGCGGCCCTTTGATGTCTCTTCCCCTCTGCGATTCCTGTGTGAAATGAGAGAGAGTGGGAAGAGGAGGAGGATGGGGTGGGGAGGGAGGGAGTCGGGGCTTTGCAGTGCAGGATTCGGTAATGAGGAGGGGGGAGAAAGTGAGAAATGGATTGAATCTGTGGAGATTTATGTTCTGACAAACAGATGAAATTGCGGTATTAGGCGGATGTTATGACCCAATCATTACCTTTAACGGCACCATGGATTGCTTTGATGATTTCATGAACGGTGTTCAGAATTTTATCTGCAATAGAAGAGTTCATTTTAGAAATGGAGTACTATGTAATCTATTTTATCTAATAGTTGATAATAAAATTTTGATTTCATTCTATAGCTAGTTTCTAATGAGTTCGTATATTACTTTCTTCATCGCGTAAGATATACTACATCATTCAATAAGTTACCGAGCTTATTCTTTCCCGGGCTCCCGGATAGTCATGTGGACAGCGCGTTTGCCTTTGGTGGAAGCGGTCCCGGATTCAATTCCCGGTGGGAGCCAATGTGCGAAATGACCTAAGCTGTCGAAGCACTTTTAACAATACTACTACTACTACTACTACTTATTCTTTCCCGCGGAATCGCCGATAAGGAGAAGTGTAAGATTCTGGTGGTAGACAGCGCCACATATGTGGGTACAGCTATCTACCACCTATCCTGCTCATATAATTTCTCATCTTAAATTGTAATGATATGTACTCGTATTTGGCGTAAAATATATACTTATAAGTCATATGTCCCTTTCCGAGGATTAATACGTAATATGTTCATATCTAAAAAATACATATGGGTAGATAAAAAGCATTTATTGACCGAGAATATCTTTTTAGTAAAAAAACAGGGCTGAGGCTGAATAATGGGATCAGAAGATATTTAAGTGGGCGATACCAAGGTGTTTTTTTTGCATGGATTTTAGCATTATGATCTTTGCTTAATAAGTACCCGTTTAGAAAGAACTTTATTTGCTTGATCTATCGTTTTTCATTACGAAATGTCTTAATTATTTAAGTCTTGTTGTGTTAAACCAACTCTTTCTTAATGACCCCCACGAGTAGAGCTTAAAAAATGACTTTCGGTTATTGCAAGCGATTCAAGGATTATCATTTAGTTTTTTCGAGAAGTATGTACTATTCTTGAAATTATATACTCCTGAAGTATTGACCGTTACCCTTAAAATATGCTGAGTTTTCCAGGAGAATTTGTTGGAGAACTCGGACCCCTGAGTTTAAATTACGAAGAAATGCACGTGAATTATGGAGAATTTTCTTATATTTTAGCTATTATATTTTTGGATTCCGTTTATATTATCTTGATAAGAAATCATTTGGAAAATAATAATAATTTTATGAATAATTTAATACGTCGAATACTTTGAGATTCCCACGGTATCTTATTTTCTAGAATATTTCTCTGTTTTTAATAAGAAAAGAAAAATTAATCTTTAAAGATTAAAAAAAGAGATAAAGAACGTGAATGTAAGACCGCAGAAAAAGAAGTTTGAAGCTGGTGAACCTATGCCCGATTTTTAAGGATGCCCTTTGAAGAAGCCGACAATCTTCCTTGTAAAACGTTCCTGTCTACGGGGTGTCTTTTTTTACTTCTCTGACTTCCTCCGCGCTGCTTTAGTTATTTTCTTGTTTATTTCTCTCATTTCCAAACAAGAGGAAGTCGCATGATTATTAGGATTTTGGCTTGATAAGGGTTAAGATGAAATTCAGGTAGATCTGTGTGCAAATCACCCTGAGCGCAATTGTTTTTCAGAAATATTACTTTTCATTACTCTTGATTTGTTATTAATTTGTGAAAAGTAAGAATGAGAATCCGATTCTGAATTAAATAAAACGAGTACGTGCAAGGCATTAATCGCAAAGCCATGATTTTCATGATATGAGTTTGGTATTTCATTTAGCAAGCCATCGAAAGGGGGGAAACAAGCACCCTAAAATATATTCATTCAATCACTCCACGAAGTTTTATTTCTTTCATATGAACAATTTAATCCTGGGTGAAAATTTTGCAATTTGATTCTAGTCGTATGCAAAATTGTTGAGAAAAAATTATGATTCTGTCATGAACTAATGGAATGTATTCCTAGTAGTCAGACTAATTCGTAGGAAAGTATTAAAATATATAAAATATGAAAAAGAAACTGCAATTCAGTTGAGTGCGGCAGAGGAACTCTTATAGGAAAGGCTAAGGATATAGCCAAGTTGAGATATGAAAAATATCATTGAGTATATGTCTTCTCTCTCATTGAGATGTCTTCAATTCCTGCATTCCTTCGCTGCATCTATTTCTGCATGATCGAGTTTGGAACTGGAAGTGTTTACGGTCGTTGGATATGATGCCCGAACAACATTTTTTATACATGTCATTCGAATTGATGGAAGAATCGAGGAATGGAAGTTCCTGGAAAGAAACCCCCGCTATTCACTTTACCACAGAAATATGATTGATTCCGTCCCTGAGAGAGTGCATGGTACTTATGTCAGAACGTGTAATATCCTCGAAATGATTCCACTGAGAAAGCGTAGCAGAAATTTGACATTCTTCGTCTTGGAGAAATGCAATATCTATGGAAGAGTATTAAAATCTAGAGAGAAAAATAGGTTAGAAATATTTTTGTGATTCGCAGACATTGTTTCGACAGAGTTATGAGAAATTGATATTAGATATTTATTCTAAATAACTTGAAATATTAAAAAAATACTTTAATATCTTATGTGAGAGGTAGTTTAGTGGTTAAAACACCTGCCCGGAAAGTGGGAGACCTGTATTCGAGTCCCAGCCAAGTCACTATTTTTCTCTTCTTGTCCAACCTTGGGTTGAGTTGCACGCTTTCCTGTGCTAAGTCTTTCTTCATTTACATCATTTGAAAAAAATTTCATTTTAATCAATCTCTTTTCCCTATCAGTGATGTTTTTTCTTATTAACATGTTGGGAAAGAAGCATAGAAAGTAATCTTGCATCAAAATTTTATCAATGAAACGTTTATTTTACCGACTAATATTTTGCGGAAGTAAACCTAGTAGAACATAAAGGTCATCAAAGTGGTTACATTCAGGAGTAAGATTTTTGGGGGCGTATTCTACATCAAACGTTGCACAAATCAGAACACTGATACTTCATTTATGTATTTTGATTGTAAGGATGTTATGGATATACATATGCAAAAGTATGAAGATTATGCTATCGCCATTTAGTGTTTGTGATATTTTCTATCTCCTGACATATTTATCTGACGAATAACGTTGTGTACTAAATATAATGAGACCTAATTGCGCATCAATGGTGATTCAAATACGGCTTCCACGTCAGCTACTACAATAAAATTGTAAATATAAGAGATATTTCGGCAATCATAACATAACGTAACAAACATAGTGCAACTTAAATTTTAAATCTTCAATATCGCATTCCCTTCCTCTCCGAGTCTTTGACTCCCTTTTAGCGTAGTGGTGGCGCGATGTTTGACTTTTAAAATTAGCTTTCCACTTAATACCTGTCGTCCTCGGATTATGCCATTCTAAGACCTCCGCTACTGAAAGATATTGCACTCTTGGAAAATGTGAAGACCAAAGGAGTCACGTTCTAGAGGATTCTTTCCATGTCCGACTTTGTATCCGTGCGCGCGTATACTATTAAGCGCGTCTGGTGCCTTCAGAAGCTCCTTTACGTACGCTCGACCTTTGAGTTTGTTTCATGTTCCGAGACGAGAGCGGTAGGACGAAAGAAAAGCGCTGTGGCATTATGATCTTTCGAAAGAGAGAGGTTTTCATCAACTTGCCAGTTTCTTTTGTTCGGCGGGCATTTATTCGCCTTGAAGTTTCTATCACTGCCCTGTGTGGTTTCGTACTTTTGTCGCGTCTACATTCTCTGAAAGTCTTCTAAGAAGCTCACATGTCTTTGAAAGAATACGTTCACCGCGTGCCGCATTGAAATATTAAGAATTTTTGCTCATTGAATGACATTTTAAGGATCTTAACGCGAAGAACTAAAAAGCTTGCTTTCTGAATCCTATAAATCATCTGACTAAACTTAACAAGTTAATTAAACAAGAAATATATAAAACTTAACTGCTTCAATGTTACTTCACTACTTCAATGTCACTTCTTCTACAACCCTGTATGAAGTCACACGCTTGTTTAAACTCGTTTCTATCATTTACAAAACAATTTATTGTAACGTAAATCTTGTTTTATAATGTTATGAAATTTGTAACCATACGGCATTGCACAAGTTTAAATATATTTTTGTAAAATTCTTTTAAAATAAAGTGTTTTGTAAAACTAATAAATCTAATCTAAGCTATAAAACTAATTTTTAAAAGTGAAGAATGAAAATATCGATGCATTTTTAGTTTTTGTTAGATAAAAAGCTGGAAATTGTAGCATCTGTGCAAAACTTAAAATTTTCACTATGCCAAAACTCCGTTGCAGCAACTTATTAATATATTTCGAATAATATTCTCTAGTTACTCAAAATTCTGCTTAAATAAGGCTAATTATATTAATTAACATAATAATATTGGTCTTCTCTGTGAATTTTGTTAATCTAGACTTGATAGGCTCCGCCAAATAAGGAAATTATTTTTGAGAGCATTATACCACATGGGATCAAAGGAAACATTCCACACCAATAGCTATTAGATCGCAAATCCGGCAAAACAAACGGGAAATCAGACAGATGCTCTCGTAAAATGGGAAACCGATCAATCTTGGCCCACAGTCTGGGCAAACGCCGAAGTTATATTAAGACACCCGAATTTCAACATTCATTTGTCTTGCGAGAGAGAGAGAGGGAATCACCCGCAAATTGAAACTCGTCTCATTCGGATTATCTCCGGAGAGAGGGCACGGAAAGCGACGGAGAAACGGAGGGAAAGAAGGGAAAAGGAACAGAAGGAGAGAGAGGAACAAAGAAAGAGATCTGACGCTTTAGCGCAGGAGTTACGGGGGATGGTAGGTCAGATTTTTGTGGCTGTGTGAGTGTATGGGGAGGACAGTGATTATGGAGCGACCAAGATGAAGGCCTCGGTTTTCTTTTGTGCAGGGGTGAGGAAGTGTTAAGTTGGGGGAGGGGAGATTGAGGAAGGGCAGCGATGAAGAGGGAGGGACGAGACAGGAGACTTTGAAGATGATGAAGTGGGAAAGGAGAATGGTGGGGATGCAGATATTGAGAGAGGGAGGATCTTGTGGAGTAGAGATAGAAAAAAAGCGTGAGTTTGAAAGACTTGTCACGAGGTTGACAAGGCTGAGGGGGGTGACGGTTTTCGGTCACCCTTTGACGCGTATTGTTTCGCTGAAGGGGTGGATAGTTGCGTGGGAGAAAGGCAGCGTTTTTACGCTAGAGAGAGGGACATCGTGCTTCTAGGGTCTGAACGGGTTCGGACTCAAAGAACTAAGTATAGAGTGGCTGCACGGAATAGAAAAGTGGTGTCGTGGCAATGGAGGAAGAGGCGTGAATATGAAAGAGATGAAAGGATTCGTCCAATGTGAAAATCCTATCTTAGCGAGGAATTTCTAAAGGAGAATTAATGAATAAGTAACGGCGTAGGATGTTAAGTAGATTAAAATAGAACGACACAGTAAAACTTGGCTAAAATTTGAATAATACATGAAGAATGTAAGCTGAATAATATAAAACACTTCAAGGATATTCAAATTATACACGAACTCTATGGAGTATACGGCGTTTTTTAAGACATGCAATCTTTGAATTCATAAGATCTTAATATAAAGAAATCAGTAATGAAATTGCTAATGATAATTCTATCACAATTTCTTCTATTTTTTACTGGGAGTCAGAGGATAATTAAGAATTACGGAATAATTAAGTAATGACTTAAGATCCAACTGTTATGTTTTTGATATCCCTGTGCCTATATTGGTCTCCTACATTTGGAACATGATTTGTCACTTCAATTCAGTGATATTGCTCTCAAGATCTTTTATTTATGATTAAAAGTCGAAAGAAAATTTATCCACTGCTCTATTGAGCTGTATTGTAATTTAATTTTCAATTTGTAATTATTTTTTCCTAATAGAGGAAATTTCACCCATTTCACAGTAAGGGATTATATCTTCATTAATTTGCAATTGAGGTTGACAAAATCCATACCCATGAAATTGGGTATGAATAAAATATGAGAAGATGTATCCGAATGATGGATGCTGCTGTTGACAAAAGATAGCTTTATTTTTTTAGGGGAGCGTTCGAAATACTTCATCACTCCTCTTCCATCAACTCTGGAGCTCTCGTGACCCCATGGATGGTTCCGAATCCATCTCTCTTCGGTTCTCCCAAAAGCTAGGTTTCTCTCAATGCAGTTTTTCAAAACATCTCGGAAAAGATTATAGTCCGAGCATTTTTTCCCCGCTGTCGTATAGCCGGGGGCATATTGATGAAAAGGAAGTATCGAGCGGAGAAAAAGTGTTAGCGAAGAAGGGGAGACTAGGACGCGACGTTGGCTAACGGTGAAAGGGAAGATGGATTCGGGAGATGGTCTGGAGGGGAGGGGTGGAGTGGGTGGGAGAACTCTCCAAAATACGAATTCATTTCTGCGTGACGATGTTAGAGATCTTTTAGCTCGCCAAAGAAAGGAAACTTTTAAATATAAAATAAAGGGAAGTGTTCAAAGGTGAGCGGCTGGAAGGAAGGAGTGGGCTGGAATATCAAAAAATTCGGAGGGACGCAAAGGGATAATACTTCGAGGGATGGAGTATCCCTTTCGATGCAGGGAGGCCTCACCCTTCCTTCTTCTTTTGTGTCCTCTAAACAGTGGCTAATGACGATGGCGCGCACACAGGTATAAAGATGAGAGGCATATTTTAACACGTTTCTATCCGTTTACGTCCCAAAAAAAAGAATCGTATCCCATTTCCCCCTCCTTTTGTTTCTTCCCGATCTTCTCTCTTTGTCGACCTTTTTCTTTCAAGGCGAGTTTTATTTCGCATAGAGGGAGTTGGTGGCTCTTTCGCGCGCCATGGATTTCAAAAAAGTAATAAAAGGAATCGGTTCTTTAGCCGCGCATCGGTGTGCATCATCCTCTTGGTCTCCAAACTTGCATGACTCGTCAGTGCACCAGGGAGAGATTTTTTTATTTAATGGAACACTTCAAAAGAACTGCGATGGCAAGGGATTTGCCGATTTCTTTGAGCATTTCTAAACTCCTTTTATTATTTTTTCATCCCCGGCGGGGTTATTCCTTTTTCGTTCGAGGAAAAAGGCCTTTAAGCAGCTACTTTTGAAATTAAAATAGTTTCTGTCATGTTTTTAAGATTGTATTTTATTTTAAAAGGTTTCCTCCGGAGGAATATTTTTTCCTTATACGTATGTGGAGCAAAATATGTCCGTGACTAACTAGGGAAAGGACGTCGGCCAATGGCTCCGACTTCTCCGCGTCGTTTTTGCAGAAGAGCGAAGGGTGCCTTTTTCCCGCGAAAATGGCGAGCTTCTATTTTTGAGCCGTAAATAGTTCTTCCTTTCGTCTGCTTGAACCTTTTCAATCTCCTCTGTCAGTCGCTCGTAATTTTATTTTCATTGCAGCAAGATATGTCCTCCTTACTGAATTCAACACTATTCGCACAGATTTATTCTTCTCTTTGGCCTCTCCAAAGGATACGAACCACCGGATTTTTCAGTACTTTTTCCCGGAGAGAATTTAAGCCATCCTGCGAGAAAATTTCCTCGTGCAAGATTAGTGACAATTTTATAAAGCCGGGTTCTGACGAGGTCAAGTGAACGACCAACGAGCGCAGTGTAGTCGTGCACGACCCATGTCGCTTACACGATATTGCTTCAAAAATTGCTCAGTCGAGTAAAGAATAGTAAAATGTCGGAGTTACGGGAAGGAATCTCGATTTTTTGTAATTATTTCGCTATAAAAGTTTATTTATTTTTCAAGGTCACTCCTTTTCACGAGGTCTACAAATTGCATCATTTGAACGCAATTCATTCTATAAACAGAGAATCGATGCATTTGCTTCGATAAGTGCAAGTTACTCGACTGAGTCGGTCGTGCGTACTCCGACTTGACGGAGGGTGCACGACTCACTCCGGAAGAGTCATGCACGACTGTAAACAGTATTTCACTGATTTTCACTTGTTTGTGTAGGTAGACGAATGAAACGGATATATGCAGGTATCTTACTTCTAGAATTAAGTGGTGACATCCAGTGAGAACACGGCTTGATTCTATGTCCGCCTTTCGATACGCTATATGAAAAAGCGTTATTCTTTCCTTTTAAAAAGGATGACAAGGAAAACTAGTCCGAGCGGAATGTATTTGGCTAACTAGTAGCTGTTTATAATAAACACAAGCATCAATAGACACTTCAGTTTCGCTATATCATACTATATACCGAGTATTTGGCTTATCACTGAATCATACCGCTAAAACTGGATTTTTTTCCAAAAACATTTCCATTGATTGAGCTTCAATTAATTTTTTATTTCGCAGATATTGGCTTTGTATATTCATTTAGAGAGCTACAAGCAAAGAGATATAGACCGTGAAGAAAAACCAGTTACTAGGGAGTCATTCAAGATAAAAAGAGTCCTCCACAAAATCATTACTGCATTTCAAAACCATAAAGAGATTTCCTCTGAAATTCAATATTGATTTCGTTTCATGTCTTTCCGTGTTACGCAGAGTAAAGGAAACTCGCTCCAACTGTCTCTTTCATTGGCGACGTTGATCACCGAGTTTCTTTCCGCTCCTTGGAAATGAACGAGTTGATTGAAGTGTATGCGATGCATGAAAGAGTGACGTAATGATTTGCACTCGGCGAATGGCGAAGTGCGATGATTGCGTTTACGAGATGAGAGGTGCGCTGAACACTTACAAAAGTAAGCTACCGAATTCAACACGCCTTGACGGGCGCGTAATACGTCTGAAGAAGGAAAAGATAAGAAATCACTGACGTGTAAAAGATTCGAATTGAATGAACGTAATTTATGACGAAAAAATCATCTGAATTTCTCAGTGATCTCCGGTAAATTCTGAATTTATTCGTCAGGTGTCACTCATCTCATTGCAAATTGAATTAATTTCCAAAAGATTACCTTCCATTGCAAACTGAATTTTATTCATGACGCTAAGTAGTCGTCCTCTCCTCTTTTGAAATAAAATAATGAGAAAGAGATATGCTTACCTAGGTTCTAAGGCAACATTATAATTTAATTTTTTAAACGAAAGCTAAATTGATGAAGGAGAAATTGATTATAATCGAATAAATTATGTAAATCGTCAATTAAATATCAGGAAAATCGATTTATAAAAGAAAAATTTTCTTTTTGATAAAAAATAAATATTGATAGAAGGAGAAAGTATCTTTTTTTTGTATTTATCAATGGTGAGGGAACCGTTGTGGTGATACGTTATTATTTTAAATCATTTCCATTCTCATTATTATCCATGAATAAATCAGCTAAAACTGGAGATAAAAGCGATCCTATCTTCAACCCTTTTTTTAGGATAAGTCGTAGGAAATGAGTTTTTTTTTACAAAAACAGAGACATTACAAGTATAGCTACATAAATTCTTATACAAAGTAGTTCAATTGATACGAAGTTGGCAATAAGGTTCTCCTGGACTCACCAGGAACTATCTAAATTTACAAGTCAACGAGCAGTTACTCTGTTGAAACACATGGATCTATTACCATCATCCGCGAAATATTCTTAAACTTGTAATTTTCCAGCTCAGATTTGCCTCATTTCTTAAGTGAGCTACTAGATTTGGATGAAAAGGTGATATGCCAAGAAATACAGAATAATTAAAACAGTTTAACTAGCAAGGTAATATTGGTGTCTCTTTTGGCTAGCATTCCTCTTTTAGGCTCATCTCCTGCTTTTCTATTTTATAAAAATGTGTTCTTCGCTTGGACTTTTTACGTCAAGAGCTTTGGGAAAGACATTCAGAGATGTTCTCTGTTGATTTCTGTGTATTTGATATGCGTTATTTGGAGAACTCGCCTGAATGTAAATCTGTTTCCGTATTCTAAGAAATTTTAACTCATTGACAGAAGGTTATGAGATCGAATCCTTAATTTTTTATCATTTACTAAGGAGAAGACTATTAGCTCCAGCTCAATTAATCGTTGTAAATTTTAATTACTCCATATAGTTTCCGTAACATGAAAGTTAGGCTGCAATAGTCTTGGGGGGCTTAGAGATGTAAATAAATGCTTTGGATAATTAACTATATATTTGGAAGGATAGAGAAAAGGAATTTTTTTACACTAATTTTTATATTTTGGTGGAAATAATATTAAATTTTGGATTTACCATATAATCAATAGTGGAAATTTTAACTATATGAAACTCCATCAGATGATGAGTAAAATTACTGAGTCTCAATTTCACAATACATTCATTTATGACCGGTTTAGACTAAGGTATAGTAATAATCAGCATCATAAACTTTTCTCATCTAAACATTATGTATATTTATATGACTTATGTTCACTATGTGTATATCTGCGCAAGTAATATTTCTCCTTGACCTTAATTACTGAAGAAATTCTATTATTTACTATGTAAAACTACTCTTAATGGCAACATTGTTTGTAAGTATCTTATTAAAAAACAAGTTCGAACTATGGAACGGAAATTAAAAACGTATGAGTTAAGCACGAGGAAAAAAACAGTGGAATATTTTAGTACCGAGGTCGGCCGGGGTAATCGTTGGGCAAACGGGAGTAAGTGTTAGGTTCCTTGCCCTACTGAAGCAAAAAAGAAAAGACTCGGGTCGCGCCATTGTTTATTCTCAGTAAAAGGGTCGAAGTAGCGAGAGAACAAGAGATAGGAAGAGAAAGTGAAGGGCGGACGTCGCTCGCGGTGTCATGGATGTGTTAACCCTTCCTAGCTTCTTCTTTAGAAAAAGTATCCTTTATTTCTCATTTCTCTTTGTGTCCGAGAGAAATTGCCCGTTTTACCGCTTCTCCTCAACTTCGTAAGACCGCCTCAAAAGAGGGCGATTCGAAAATGAGGTCACTCGCTAATGAGAATCAGGGATTATGCACTCAATTTCAGCCGAAGGTTGCGCTCAAAACGATAGTGTCCAAGCACGCGAGGATGGGTGAACGGAAATCACTTCATGGCAATGGAGGTTTCACTTTGATTACCTTAAATTTATCGCAGAATTGATAGCAAGTTAACAAAGAAACAAGAATACGTTTGCCGCAGTCTATTTTTCATGGTATGCATATGAAATTTTTAAACTAAAAATTTGAATTAAGCGATTTTGGGAAAATATTCAAGAAGTATTAAGACCATACAAGCTCATTTATAAAATCCTACGCATTCAATGACAAAGCATGCGAATTAATTTTTTATCAATATTTTTTTATAGCAATCAAAGTGACTTGTTAACTCTCCCTTTATCCAAAAATAAATTTTTCAGATATTTCAGGACATGAAATAACCCCAGTTTTGATGAAACCATCTTTTGTGGCTGTTAATTTGGATGAAACGAGGCAAATTGGCCTACTTGGCAGAAACTATATGGCAATATACGGTATTTCACAAGACCAATAATTAAAAAGGTATAGAATGCTGTATAATGAATATCCAAAACCTCTTATTAAGTTTGAAAATAATCGAATTGGCATTGGTTGAGTATCCACTCAAAGGTCATTTATGACGCAAATAATACGACTTACTTCTTCTTATCAATCGAGAAATATTGGATTTGTTTATCGAAATTTCGAAAATTTCCATTTATGCTGCGATTGCTATAACCACCACCGGAAATTGAATAAGGGTAATTCAGCGATTTTCCTAATGATGGACAAATTTTTTCCCCATATTCAATTTATTTTTATGCCATTCAAGTATGTGCTTGCTCAATATAAAACTTCTGTGATGATCACTTAAGGTCACCTTTGAACATTTTAAAGACATTTAATGTGGAGGTAAGAAAACTAAATGTTAATTTGACCGAGAAACATTTGGTCTTTCTTCCAAATTTGTTTTTAGAATAAAATAATTAAAGTAACGCATAGATACTATACTTCGGTATCAATGACTTTATTATGCTTCTCACTATGATAGTTTAATTCTGCATCATGGTCTTCTTTCTGTAGATGACTTAGTATTCTAGCACCATCATTGGTAGTGAGTTTTTTAATCTAACCATTCCTCAGATGTAGAGATTTCGTTGGAACTCTATCACCTAATAGGCATATTAGTTAAGATTTTCTTTGAAATATTTGATTTTTTTAAATAAATCGATTAGTAATTGGCAAATAATTATTTATTTTGATGAATTTATACTAGTCATTTTTTCTTAGTTCTCTCCAAACTCTTCGAAGACAACCTTTTTTCTGTAAATATCCCATACATTTTAACATATATGAGAGAATCTATTTTTTTGCGTTTTTTTCGATTTCCGCTGATGATAAGAAGCAATGTGTTTCAGTTAAATGCTTATGATTTTGTAGATAGCTTCTCCCAAACATCACTGTCATATCCCTTTTATACTTTCACTTTTTCAGAAAAGCTGTAAATATAAAAACTACCTTTACAATACTTTACATTTATTTCGTCTTTATCTTGAGGTATTTCAATGCCTGGAGTACAGAGTGAGGGATTTGCCCTGATTAGAGCTTTTTCGCGTTATTATAACTTCAGCAGAATATTTACGATCCTTATCAAGGTTATCCAAACAGTAAATAAACGAAATTTTAGCCATAAAAGCGAAGATATCAAAAGGCCATTGTCGATCGCTCGGCGATAACATTTTTTTCGGGGCCCCTATAGAATATAAAAAAGGAAAACGGCGTTTTGTTCCGTTGCAAAACTTCAAAAGGACCTTTTAATTGATCTAGCATACCGCTTAGCCGGCAGCTTTGTATCTCGTTCCTGTTTTTATTCCCGCGATGAAAGGAACAAAATGATAGCGGAGCAATTACGCACGACCGAAATGACCGTAAAAAATATAGGACGTCACTGAAAGCGGACTGACCCTCGGCTAATCAATCCGCGGTCCGGAGAGAAACTGCAATCGCCGATCCGCTTTTTTTTCGCATCCCGATAACAAATAACTCATTATGCGAGAATAGCTCTCCCGAAAACAGAAGCAAAACAGACGGCTGCACTGCGGCGAGCAAAAAAAGGCAGTTGGGAATTTGTTTTGTCAACCGATACAATTTTATCGCTCCAAGGGTGGAACGGCCGGAGGATGAAATCGCCAAAACGCGACCGTTTGTGCCCCAAACATATCGCACGAGCGGCCCTCTCAAAGCGGACTTTTTCCGTTTCATTTTCCCCGCAATTTTATATAGTTTTTCTCTTATTGCGGGAGACAATTTTTCCGGCCGTTTGAATGGGCAGAAACGAAGCGGGCGGAAGGGTCCCGCGAGGAAGCCGGGCAATTTTAACCCCTGCGGACTATCTCTTTTGATACTCGGAGATAAATAAATTGGAAAAAAGGGAGATCGGGGATTCCCTCCCTTGGCTCCCTGGAGCACGCGAGTCCTGGACCAAAACACGCTCATCTCACAATGCTCGCGTGCGACGACCTTCAAAGAGAATTAATGTGTTCGAACGGAGCGTGGGCGATGAAACGAGAGTTTCCGCGTTCGGAAAAAATAAAACTCACTCGGAATGATTATTTTTGTGTCGAGGAGAGCAGATCGGTCGCATTCAACCGACCGCAATCGCGGTTGGCTCGCTGGCGGCCTTTGCGGCAGCCGATCCGACGGATAAGCGCGGGAGTGGGGTAAATTGGAGTGATGAGATAGAAGCAATGCTTTGGATAATGCGGTGGAGAGGATGAGGTGATTCGGTTGGGATGGGCGTTATGGGCAGGTTTACGAAGGAGACCGACGCAGTGGATGGAAAGAGATTTGTGGGCTGGGAGGAAGATAAGTAAGTGGATAATGGATTTCTCTTGATACGTGCGTAAATGACATAAAAAAGATTCACTCAAAAAGAAAAATGTGGTGTTTAATAAATTTTTCAGTTAATGCATAAGAGAGTTTTTTCAAAGCCTTTACGATTACATTAAGTTCTTTTTAGTGGGATTGATTCGTATTCTATAATCACCTACGTTAATTAATTAGCTGAATATGCCATCATCTTGTATACGAAAATAGCTAATTTCCAGACATCCTGAAATTTGCTACTCTTTTTCTGGGGAAGAGTTTTTTAATGGAGAAATTTATAGGGGAAGTAAGGTTAAATTTTACTAAATGGTATCGTAATGACCAAAATATTATTCCTTTTCTGAATTGGCCGTACATTAAGAGTATATTGCTGTCCTGTGAAATATCAGGGTCCATATATACACACACATTGATGGTTCACCTTTCGGTAGGTTCATGTGAATTACAAAGCCCTATTCAACGCCATCTCCTTAACTTCTTGGTAGCTTATATCAGGGTACGGTAGATTAGAACCATGTATTAGTTTTCGAATTGCTTAGATTATATCTTTCCCTTAAACAACTTGAAAAAATATTGACACAATGTTAGAGTACGGGTTGATTTATTAAATACACGAATAAATTCATATTCCAATTTGAAAGCTGTAATCCATATCGTCCTTCTGAAGTAGGATACATACGATACAATAACTTTTTCTATGAAACTGAGCTTCAATAACGCTCTGGCACTCTTTTTCTAACAATTTCTCTTGAATTAGTTCTCACTACGGGGATTTATTTTTGGTTGGATACGGAGAATTCCGCAATAAAAATAAATCAATCGACCAATCATCACATGAAAATTTTCCAAAATATATAGAGGATAATTAAAATAAAAGTTACAGGAAATAAAAATTAAGGTAAAAATGTGAAGCGTTTGGACCTCTGAATTAATTATGCAGAGCGTTTATTAATTGATTTTGGAAAATATGTATTTGGGGGACACAATTTATTCCTCTGGAGATCATATTTTAGAAAAAAATTCGGGTTAATATTGAATTCGGAAAATTTCATTTCGAAATAAAGTGAAAACAGCTGTGAAATTTTCACTCGACAAATGAAAACCCCTTGCTTCTGGATAGAATTGTCGAGATGCATTTGATTTGTAGCTATGGTAAAGGAGTTGCAAAAGTATTCTCAACACTATAGTTAAAACAGTATAAACAAATTTCATTTCTGTGTATGCTTCCGAAATTGCAATTTTATTACTCTTGTCCCCAATAATATACCACAAAATTCTAGTTTAAAAGTTATTATATAATCAAACTAATAATTCACAAATATCGAGCCCAAAATGTTAATTTTAACTTTTTTTACCGAGAAATTTGTAAATTTATAGACCGCGTAATGTTTCTGCAAAATCCTGATTTTTAATTACATTACTAGGAAAAGAATTGCTATCTATGGAGTATCCATATAATCGATAGAATCTTTATTCAATACAAGCTTAACTTAACTAAGAATGGGTGATCAAGGCAAAATGAGCTCCTAAATTCGTATGTCTTGATTTGCTATTCACGATGATTTGCATATGTTATGGAAGATATAAAAATAAGGAGGATGGAACGAGTACGACTTTGGCTTACATGTAGTTTTCGTAGTCTAGAAATATAGAGTTGCAGTTAGAGGAGTAGAAGGAAGGTGTAAGCTGGTTGTACTTAGATTTTAGAAAGAAGTTTCGGAAAAGAAATCAGTTGTATCGTTCTAAATGACACAAGTACAAGACTACAAGTAGAACTTACTTGTAGGATTAATCTCTGTTGTAGGATCATAGGAAATCGTAGGAAATGTTTTCAAAAACAGATAATATCTCTCTTAGACTGCCAGTAAATATCAGTAACCACTCGCGCTTTAAAATTAATCCTCAATGGAAAGGTAGCTGTAGCTTGAATCTCAAACATTAGAGAATGCTAATTTTTAATATTGATATCTTGCTTTAATTTCTATTCTTAACTTCAGATTTTAATGTGAAGTTGTATCCCTGTATACCCCCCTGTACTAGAGATAATTGCAAGAAATAACATTTTGGGAAGCGAAGAAGGAATTGCGCGAAGAGAGAATTTAACAATCGCTGTTCACTCTTCCATTTAAAACTCTAGTCCTCTGAATCGTCAGAAGAGGCCATAGAATTACAGAAGCGCATAAAAACGTCCTCGTAGACTATCTGAGAGACGGGAATGAAGCCCTTGAGGATGCTACCGCGAAATTTTGGGAAGATGCGCCGATAAGAAAAGGAGGTTTAGTTTTCCTCCGTGAAATGCCGCCATAACATTTCCCCACTTGGGATTTTACGGCTGGCCTTTTGCAACCCTCCTCTCGTCCCACCCCATTAACCTTCTTCCCCATCTCTCCTTCTGTCTCCTCCGCGAAACTCCTCAAAACTCTCCCTAACAAGAAAACGCCTATACTCATTTTCCTACTGAGAGGAGCGCCTATCAAACTCACTCCCTTAAACACTCCGCTCAAGATTGTTCCCTCCTTCTACTTACCCCATCTTCGCTTCTCCCCAATCTTCTTAATTTCTATCTTCCACTTTCCACCCCGGATCTCTGAGACTATTCTCACTCTCGAGCACCCTTCCCTCCTCGTCTAATCTCCGGATCTCTTTCGCATATTTTAATATTTTTCTATCTTCGTGGCTTTATCCGCACGGAGATATTCGGCCTAGCCATCCAAATTGCTGAGTGTCTCTGTCTGTTAGGGCATTTTTGTGAAAATCCAAGTTCTAATGAAAGGTAGCGTAAAGAGGTGTAGTAGAACGGGTAATGAAAAGGATATATTACAAAATGAATATTATTGCATTTAGTTGAAGATGATTTTAAATTACCATAATTACAAATTACATTGTAGTGGTGAAAATGCATCTGAGAAATAATTCAAGGAGATTTTGATATTATTTATTTATTCAGTTTTCGAATAATTGCCAGTTTAAAGTGAAAATATGACAAATGAGAGGGTAAAATTGATTAGAACAATAAGAAATACAAAACATGGTAAATAGAAATTAGAAATAATTAGAAAAGGGGTTTCACTTTGCCTGAGTCATTCCCATGCGAGCAAACATTTGGATGATGCGAAAGGATGTACAGAAGGTGGAAGGGAATTCAGCAAAAAGGGAAGACGAAAGAAATGATAGCGTTAAAGTAACATCAAACATCAAAGAGATGTTTGTTTTCATTATTACTAGCTTATTACTTCGCTATAATCGGGTTATTGGATGATATTTACAATTATTTCTCGATATACAAGTATACTTTCCTCTTTACATCATATAATATACGGATAACATAATACCCTCATTTAAAGCTAACCATATTAGCCTCACCAGAGATCGGGATCTAGATGACATTTTGCCCCCGTGAAAGTCATTTTTTCTGCCTCCTTATTATACAAATAGAAAAGAAAAACATACTCAGAGTGTCCCTGACATACGAGCGCCTTGATATTCAGCTTAAGTTCCATAGCCCTGGCTTTACTTGAAACTGCAATTGGGGGATACACATTTATAAAAATCATAAAATTTAATCTTAGATATAAAATAAAATGTGTGGGTAGTATAATATTGTAAATTGAAATAATAAAATATGTTGATGAAAAATAAATTGCCACATGCGCTGATATCCGATTCGATTGAAATTATTTTACTAAGATAACCCGTACGAAATCAATGGAATTAATATAAAAGTAGTACAATCAGTTGAATATCTCGGGATCAAAATTATTAATAACTTAAATTGGAGCACTCATATTCGAAAAATCTGCGGCAAAGCATGTAAAAGGCTTGGCTTTGTAAAGCGCATTGTCGGTAAATGCGATGAAAAGGCGAGAGAGTGATGTTATTTTACCTTGGTCAGACCCCTTCTGGAATATGCGGCGAGTATATGGGATCCGGCGGATGAAACGTGTACTCGAACTCGAGAAAGTGCAGCGTAAAGCGGTTCGTTTTGTTAAGAAATGCTACGATAAAAAAGCAAGCGTTACAAAAATGCTCTCAGACATAGTTTGGGAATTCTTGAAAGAAAGGATATTTGAAGCTAGGCTGCGATTGCTTAATAAATTCAGGGAAACTACATTTTCGGAAGATACAATCGGTATCATGCAACCCCCCGGCTACTTCTGTCGATCCGATAATGACCGTAAGTTAAGAGAATTAGATGCTTGGACGAATCGTTTTAAAAATTCATTCTTTCCGCGAACGATACGTGACAATTACCGAATAAGGAAGTAGTTTAGATTCAACTGCTGTTTACACCCCCTGCCACACGACGAAAGGCGGCTTGTAGGGAATTAATGTAGATGTAGATGTAAGATCAGTTTTTAACGAGAAACATAAGGGAAAATGACTTACTAAGTTGAATTTCTTTGATCATTGTTATTCATAAGTATTCGAGTAATCAAATTTAATTGCAGTCACTCGATACTGATCTCGATTGAGCAAAAATGCGGTATTGTTTGAAAAAGTATCTCAATTCTTGATAATTTCAACCGCTCTCACCTTATCTCAGAAATTTTCCGGAACTATCATATCTCGTAATGTTTCTTCAAGTTAAATGTCATTACTGTAAAAAATCGAGTAAAATATGTCCAGAAAGACTTTTGAAAATATCTTGTTTGATAATTGTTGCCTTTCCTACAATAATTGATCTTGCCTATCATTACACAGAAAAATAATATTTTGTGAAGACACATTTATTGATTCATCTTTAGTAAACTTCCTCCAAATATAAATATTTAGCCTTAGAGATATAGAGAATAATAGCAACATAAATTATTTAACCTGATGTACGCTAATGAAATATGAATAATGTACTTATTAAGGGTACACAATTTTTATCTCCTTCGTTTGAATATTTGTAAATGATTATAACATAACACGTAACCGTGTTTTCTTTAAACAAGACATGCGTTTGAAATGTGTTATTTGTCTTATTATTAAACTCCATTGCTGATTTTCCAATATCTTTCGAAATTTTAGGTTCTGAACACGAAAATGTCGTCATTTAATTGGTCTATGCTTTCAGATTCCAAAGTGTATATTCTTGTAGCTTCTCTTCCCTTTTTGACTACCAAAGATTCATTAAATCACCGCTTTCGGTGTCTCTTCAATGTGAAATATAGGAATGTTCGTGGAATTTGATATGAATTTCGGGGGAGAGACAGAAGGAAGATACAAATACATAATGCTTTATAGAAAGAGCCCTAGTTCGGCAGCGAGATTAGCGTTCCGAAAAATACCTCTCGAACTCCTCGTGCATAGGTTTAACTTTATTTTCTTAATTACGACACCTTTCAGCCGCGCGGCGATGATTTAAAAGCTCGAAAAATCGGCTCGCCGCATGAAGCGTGGCCCTTTCTGCAATGCCCCCTCTCTCCCTGCTCTCTCTCTCTCGCACATGTATGGTTTAGGAAATGCTTTGATGTGCGTCTGCACCATCGCAAAGGGAAAACTCAAAGCTCTCGTACCCTTTCCCAGTCTCAATCTGAGTCCTTTACCCTTATCCTCTTCATTTCTTCTATCTCTTTTCCCCATATCTTTTGTTTCGGGTATTGTATATCCATTCCTGCTCAACTTTCCTCTTTGTATCTCTCTTCCTCGTCTACTTTTACTTTTTTCCCAATGTCCTGCTCTGCCGTTTTGCCGTTATATGTATATCTAGGTTGTCCTTAGATGGACACACTAACATTCTTGTCTTATTTATTATATTTACCGTTACTTATACGATAAAGCTTTTATAAAACTATGATAAGTTCAACAGTGCAGTTGTGTATTTATAAATCACCGTCTTCGCCCTTGTATTCTGGATATCATGGAGAAGTCTATCATTAGATTTAAACGAGATAGGTATCTTTCGGCTTCTCTGTAGTTACAAAGTATATTTCAAACAAGGAATATAGAGTTAAAGAGACTGTAGTTGTGCTATATTCATCCTTGTTTGTAAAGTAAATATTAAAGTAAGCTAAATGTTTGTTTTCTCCTTCATTAATTCTGTTACCCGATGAGGAGCATCGGCTTATCTATAACTTATCACCTTCTCTTTTTCCATGCAGTTTCCGTCTTCTGTCATCGACACCTTTCCCTTCCTCAGTTTGTTCATTCTGCTTGTATTCGTCCTCATTCTCTTTCCTCCCTTTGTTTCCATGCTCTACTTATTTAAAAATTTCACGCCGAGTTTGCGAAGGACCTCATATTTGTGTTTTTGAGCGCGTGGAATTTCTTTTCCGCTTTATGTGCCGTAGATGCAGAATGTACGAATCCGCGATTTTTTTTACCTTGAATAACGAGATGATACTTCTTTTTAGCAGCAGCCCTGATTCATAACGTTTCACTAAATCGCTCGCGAGCGTATCCCTTAAAGAGGAACTTATCCTCTGCTTTCCTTTCCAATGTTTTCCATCCAGAGATGGAATTTAATTTAAGATTTGCTAAGGCATGTATTAAAATAACTGGAAAGTGACTAGGTTCTAGCTCTACTGTTAACAAAGGTGCAAAAATTTCATAAGTAATAAATGAATCAAGCGCTTTAACTTAAGATATACAACTTAATTCGGAGGAGGCGATATTTGTGTATTTCTGTCTTTCGTATCTTCCTTATCTTCCATTGTGATATTCTAAGTTATATTTCTATTTAGATGCATACTCTTGTTTTGAAATTGTCACGGGCACAGTTGCCTTTTCAGAATTTATTACTGTTTATTATGATCCCTGAAATTTCTTTTTCCTCTCATTCTATAAATAAATCATCCGGAAATAGTTCAGATGTATGAAGAGATTTCTAGATTGTTCTCTTTTCAGGATTACTTCCTTTGTAACTAGTTTGAGATTAGAGTAGCATTACTTTGAGTAGAGTGACACTTAGTTTTTACTAATAATTCCATATAATTTGGCATAAAATATCATCATCTATGAGATATAAATAACAAAAGCAAAGAAGACAGTTTTATTAAGTCACGACCAGTGTCAAGGAATGATTCCCATCACTATGTTCATACTTTTGTTTTGATGGATTTCAATGAAACGACAACTTCCTCCGTGTAGATATTAATATGTCATTTATCTGAGATCTACTTAGCAAAGAGTATATTTTCATTCCATATAAGTGTTTGGAATAGGATTTCCATTGCACTAGAAGTTAAATTTCAAAGACAAATTGAAATCATTTGCGTATCTGAGTTTTGTGAAGGAAACATGCTCTCTTTACCATCATCCGTCTTATCTGAGCCTCTTTTAGTTTGAGAGAAGTAAATGCAACATGAAAATAACATTACGCTGTTTAGAAGTTGTTCTCAAAGACCTAAGGCGTTCCTCGCAGCTGTTCTCCTTAAATCACGGCTGGTCTTAAAGAGACAAGTTCGAGAGAAAGGAGAAGAAAGGACGGGTCCATTTTAACACGGAAAAACTAAGTAAGGCGGGATGAAAACAAACCTGTTTTCGTGTTTTCTTATCGATACCATCCCCTTCGCTATAAACATATTCGAAATTCCTTTATAACCTTCACTCCCACCACTCAATTCTCCCCTTCCCCTCCCTTCCTCCATTCTCTCCCTCTTCTATTGTTCCCTATGGATCCTTCATCCAGTTCCGCCTTTCCTTCCTCCCTCCCCTCTCTTCCATCTTATCCTAGCCTTCGATCCCTTTCTTTCCCCTTTTCAAATTTCCCTCTTTTCTGATAGCTCTCTTTTCCCCTCCTAATCTCCGTATAAATCGAGAGTCCACTTTTCTCTCTCCAAACAATCCTCCTTTTTCCTTCGTATTTCGCCTTCTAGAAAAGTTTTCGCCATCCGTCCGTTCCACCGTTCTTCAATACAGCTTCCAAGAATCGATAAAGTGTCTAAGGTTCTTGGTACCGAGGGTAATTAAAAGGGATTCTTAACGGGATAAGGATTTCACAGAGTAAGATGTCTTTAAAATTAAGCTAAAATTTTTATCACGTGGAAACCATAATCTTTCGCGGAATGTTTCTCAGTAAATTTTAAATCTTCAGAGCTACCTAAAGATAGATCGGGGATGGGATTAATTAATTGCGCTAAGATTAATTAACTTGATATCCGACAGTTTGATTTATAAGTCTTTAGTTATTTTTCTAGCGATTCATCCAAAGAGCTGGATTTTTGTCTTTATGAACGCGTAGAGGTTTGGAAGATAGGATCGGATGATTTGAAAACCCTCTCTTTATTCTTTAACGCGTAAGTCAGTGCATTTTTATATTCTACTTTCCGCCTACGTGTAACTCGTTGTTATTTAAGAGCATGAATACCATATTTTTCTGTAAATTAATTAAAATCTTTATAATATATCGATCAAAAGAGAAATGTTATCATAGCTGTCTGTGAGACTCAAATTAAACTTCCTGCGATAATCCAAAATCCACATCCTTTTCGCTTTGAAAACACAGAAACTATAAAATCTTGTTAGATTATATTCTCAAAGAATATCTTTGGATTAATTAATAAATCGCCATCCATGTCTAGTATAGAGCTGTTCTACTTTGATTCCCCACTCTCACGAGGAAACTTTGTTACCAGAATCCTCCAATACGTAAGCAGGATTCATTCAATGATCCATCCTTTTGTTTACCTTGCTTCCATTCGAGAAACAATGAAATCCCTTTTCAAATGCCATCTCTACGGGGCTCATGTCTTCTCATTTTTTCCTTACATCCTGCTCCATTTAATTTTCTTTTCATCACCTTCCTACTTCAAACCTTCCTTTCTCTCTTTGTGTTCTTCTCCAGTACCAATAACTCCACTCTTATAGATCCCTTCATTTCACTCCTCTTTCTGCCACATTCCCTTCTCCTGCCTCGTTCATATCTCTCGTCACGGCGACTTCTTAATCCTTTTCTCCCTCCGTTTCAATTTCCCTTTAATCCTCCTTCTTTAGAATTCCTTGTTTTAAGTCTTTTCTCTTCCTACTTTGCCCTTTTTCTCCATATTTTAGTACAGGGCATTGGTTTGAGAAAGGAAGTTTTACATGCAAAGGATAGGATAAGGCTTTTCTGCTATATGCTGTGGGAATAATTAATTTGTAATCAATGTAGAGCAAAAAAGTGAAGTATTTTGGGGGACATAGAGGATGACCAATCAAAGTAGAGTAGACTAAAAGGATTTAACTGTAAACTTGGAAACACTCATTACCTCCATTGAGTTTCATGAGGAATCACTTCCGTGTTACAAAGTGCAAGGTCATGCTTTTCTTTCTTAAAAATACTGCATCAGTAAATTTTAATTTTATTTTTTTCCAACTACCTCCTATTACCTCCTAGGCCCCAATCGGGTCCTAGCTATCACATTTAATCCTATGAGGTTGATGTCGAAATCGTAAGAAATGTTGTGTTAGACGTGACAACACGGAATTGAGGATCACTGATTTCCGACTACAGATGAGTCATTTCAATCTACTCTACTATGATTGGTTAAAGACGATTTCTTTTCTCCGTTTTCTCAGATGTGATGACTTATTAAACCAGGCATGCATTTGCAAAAGTCAGGAGCAAGATGTAACTACTAAACACATATGCGAAAATATTTACACGAGTACCCATATCTATTGCCAGATATGAATGCATCCTGAGTCAATTCTTGTAGTCGGTTACAGCGGGATAAACCCTAAAGAGTGAGTTTAAATTCATTGCCTATGATGAAGGAAATTCTCGTGATAGAATTGCGATTAAGTCATCTCTTTCGAGTCATCATCTTGAGTCCTCCATTTCAGTTGTCCTTACGACGTCTTTCACATAATTCTGCATTTTCCCCACTCCTCTCCGATTAGCGCCCCTATCGCCCTCTATTGCGGGTCTTTTTCACCTTTGCTTCCCATCGTTCAATTCAACTCCTTTCTGCCCGCAATGTTCATTCCACTCGACTCCCCTTTACCTTCCAGCATTACCCTCGCTTCCGCGCAGTCTCTCTTCCCATTTTGCACTCCCTTTTACATGCCGTACCCGCGCTAAGCATTCGCTCCCCTCCTCCTCTTTCCACCTCCCAATCTCTCATCGCCACCATTCCCCCACTCCCTTCCCCTCCCGATATCCCCTCTCCCCCTCGATCCCCCTTACCCTTCGCCTCCGCGCCGGCCTCACTACGCTGGCGCACGCCGAGGCACGTGGTACGCCTCCCTCGATCTCTCTCTATCTCTCCTTCTTTCTCTCGCTATTTTCCTTCACCCCCGCAACCCCCCCATAAAATCCTATTCATCCCCCATCAGGGTTCCTCGCATTTCTCTTAGGGAAATTACCCGTCAGGCCCCTCGGCGCGCGGTGGCGCCAGTCCCATTTGACTGCGCCCGTGGCTGTTTCGGCGGCTCTTCGAAATCCGCGCGAAAATCTCGAAACTTCTTTTGTCCGGCGAGGAATCCTCGGCACAGCCCCGCGGTCAGCTCCGCAAGAATAGCATAGCGCTGCCATCCCTCCGCCGCCTCCTTTTTTAATATTATCGACTCTGTCGGGTGAAAAAGAGCTTCGCTCTCCGAGTCTCTCTCTCCGCCGCCTCATTCCGTGTGTTTAGTGATCGAATCCGCCCTCGGTGGTGGTGGGGCGGTGCGGAGGGGCGGGAGGGGTTGCGGGCGATCGGAAGAAGACAAAAGAGAGGGAGGATCTGTATGGTGCCGCGCAATGCGTGTTGTTTTCGTTTGTGTGTACGAGTGTGTGTTTTGTTTCCTTCCGTGTGCGTCGTTTGACTCTCCCGCCGTGCGACAGTCGGGAGGGTACGGCTGAGGAGAGAGGGCGTCGTTGGGGCTAAATTAAAGAGTTGGTTAGTCGCTCCGATGCTGGGGTGGAGTGAATAAGGAGCGGTGACGTCGACGCTCTGCGGATTAGCGAAAGGTGTTGGATGGAGAGATAAACGTCCGATTGGAGGTAAGGGAATGTTTTTGGTTTCTCACCCCTGTAGTCCCTTTCCTTACGGTGTGTCATTAGACCCTTTCTATCAACTCAGAGAGCGACATATCAGGGATTGTGGGTGGGTTTAATTTCCGTAACCCTTCTCAAAATCGACAACAACAAATTTCTGCTTTGAGTGTCTTAGGGTTTAGCGTACTAACCTAGCGACGAGGTCCTGGCTTCAAATCCTGATTAGGGCATGATTGTTTGTGTTTTGATTTTCAAGTGTCAATTGATATAGTGGTATTTTCTCCATTTTAACAACAATATATTTCTGTGGTAAGTGGCGTAAGGATGGGTGTAATATCCTAGCAATACCGGTGTCCTGGGTTCGTATCCTGTTTAGGGCATGAATGTTTGTGTTTTGATTTTTAAATGTCAATTGATAGAATCATACTTTTTCCAATTCGACAACAATAGATTTCTGGGCCAAATACCGTAAGGGCTAGTGTAATTATTTATTTATAATGATTATTTTTTCAATTGAAATTTATTTAAATAAACGCTTTAATCCTAGCCATGCAGGGGTCTTGGGTTTAAATCCTGGTTCGGGGATGATAGTTTGCTCCTTAATAATCAAGAATCAATTGATAGAATGGTATTTTAAGACTGAAATTCGCCCAAAGAAAGTCAAGATTATTATTGTTTCATTACATGACGTTGAACAAGAGCGTATAAAAGCGAAGTTTGTCTTAGAAAGAGCGGAATGAATCATTCCATCCGATAGATATCGACGTCATTTGTTCAATGTTTACCACCTTTCGCAATCCGATGCCAGAAAATCGGGGCAGAGCGCGTTTTCCTAACGATCGCTTCGTTGGTCGGAGCCGAGTTTTAATGATGCAGATAAGCGGAGACGGAGGTTGTCGCCAGAGCGGAGAAAAATATTTGGAAAGAAAGAGAGGACTTTGTTTGATCTTCTTCTGTTATGAAAGCACATGTGCATTCTGTCTATCAAAGTTGGCTGTCTCCGATATTCTTATACACTCAAACAGAGGATTTACAATGATTCTTACATTGAGACCGGTGTTGATACAAAGCCATTTAAATATAAGTGTTTTCTCGTCATTCCTTCTGTGCTCCTTTCGAAAATCGGTTTATAAGCCTTATCGGTAACGAGAGCTTTCCCAAAAATGAAGATCACCCTCTGTTATCTGCGTGTTGTGATCTTACGGTGGTGAAAGTTTCATTTCCTCGTTCCAGTGGACGCGTGCGAGGAACATGATAGGTTTAATGATGTTGTGTTCTTTAATTAACGTAGTAATGATATAGTGGAATTTTAGGAATGTAACACGAGATAAATTGATTAACCCTACGTGACCATAAGATTCTGTATATGAATCAATTAATAGACTTAGTTCGCTACTGGTAACGTAAGCCACTATCTGGAATAACACTGGCTACCATTAGTAATCTGTTACCAATTATGGAATTTACGTTAAGTAATTGAGATAAAAAGAGGTTATTATTTTATGTTCATTTATACACACATTCTGTTTTCATCGATTCTTGTCTCATATAAAAATTTAATCACTAATGTAGTATTTTAAATTAATTTTAAGTTTCTACCGTCAGAAGTTATGTTAACGTCATCAGATTCCCGGATTCCATGAAAGGCTCAAAGCTAATCCCGCAAACAATACGTCTAATCAGCGTAACAAATATTTATTCAACGTTCTGTTTACATCCGTTTGCATAATTTTTCTATAGACAAAATACGTCTCGTCCAAATAAATACTACAGTCTCAAAAGTCAAAGATAAAAAAATAAGGATGAGCAAAGAAATACGACAGTACGACTATTGTGGATTATTTTATTGCTTCAGGCAAACATCATGGTACAAATATATTTCTACGCATCATCAGGTTCATTCATATTCTAATAAATTATTAATAATTACAAGTATTAATGGTACCAATGAGAAATAGAGAGAGAATTAATAATCAAATTATTCGTTCCTATCTTTTCCGGTACTATTCGTATAAATGGATTTTTTCTGAAATCTTCTCTAACGTATTGATTCGTGCATTCTTTGACTGGGTTTTCAGTCGAACTTGCATGTCTTGATAAAATTTCATTCCTTCATATTGATCCGGGGTTCCAATGTAAAATTTGAAAACCAGCCTAAGTTTCGGAAACTAGCTGCATAAGAAAACTTTGGGCTTTGAAAAAGTTGTTGTGCGTAAAGAAATGAAAGAAGTCTTTCATTCCATCCTTTGCTGAAATTTCCGATTTCCTTGTCAATGAACTGTTAAAGGTTTATAGAGCTCGAGTCAAGCTTTCCTATTCTGGCATTTATCAAAATGAGCAAATTTGGGCATAAATGAGTCATCTTCAGAAAACTCGAAGAATGTCTAATTAATGATTATGACTTATAAGGAAATAATTTTCGAATTTAGTCTTATTAAAAGCAAGGACATGGAATTTCGCAAATTCCTCCAAAATTGATGTGCTAAATTATCGGCCTTCTTTTTATCGTCCTTGTTTACAGAAAAACATTCTCGGGAAATCAATCCCAGTTTTTCCCGAAAACCTGAGGAAATCCCTCTAATTTGCATAATTACCTTCAAGGTATCTTTCATAAAGTTCCTTTCAAGCGTAATCATTTAATTAATGAGGCGGTGGAAATTGAAAAAGTCAGATATTTTTAACTTTCTTTGTGGAGTCGTTAACTTACTAAGAGTGTTTGATTTTATGCACAGTAATCGACAAAAAAGGTGTAGCTTAGTAAATACTTATTAGATATCTCTTTGAATCTATTCCGTTAAACTACTTAATGATTTGACCTTATTGGCAGCACCTTTTATCAAGATAGAACTAGATAAAAGAACTGCATACTATCCTCTCCTCGTAAATTGCAAAGATAACCCTCAGCCATTAAGTGATTCTGATATATCCGGTTATTTAATTATATTACATGATTTGCTTTACATACTATTGCATCTACGTTCACAATTTTTTTCCGCTGTTATATCGTGTAAATTTCAGTGTCCGTTGCTTCTCTCTTTCCATAATATCTCTCATACTTTATTTTTTTTAAACGGTACTGTTAGTATTTCTTCCAGTCATCCTTCATCCCCTTAGAACCGGTTTTCCTGAACCTGAAGTTCATAACGGCTAGTCATTGTTCAATCTTCTGTTAGTAAGTGAAAATCAGCATATGAAAAACGCCCATTTTTCAAATGTTCTCATTGGCATATTCAATGCCAAAATACTCACTGACGGAATAAGTACCTCTCATATTATTAGGAATATTGAATTGGGAAAAATATAACAGTCGATGAATTGCCGTAGCAACTCTGCTTATTCACAGAGAAGAGAGAATGGTCGGTGAAACCCCAAAAATATGTTAAATGAAGGAAAGAGAGGTGGTACTTTTTCCAAAATTTTATTGAAATGACGACCGGTTTCGACAAGTTATCGTCATCTTCTGGTTCACCAGAAAACCACCAGTTTACCATCACCAGAAGATGACGATTGCTCATCGAAACCGGTCGTCATTTCGATAATTGTGGAAAAAGTACCATCTCTCTTCCCTTCATTTAACATGATCGATTTCCACACGATTTCGCCAGACTCTGTGAATCTCAACCCAAAAATTTGACCAAGTGAAGTTTTACTTGCGAATATTTCTTTTAGATATTGCTTAATTAGACGGGATTGATAGACCTAAGCTACTGTCAGCTAATATGGCAGCTGTGTTTCATAAAATCTTAATTTCCCCAGTAATTTTAAGACTGATGTTGATTAATTTGAGATTTTAACTATTCATTATTTTCCACTGCTTATATTAGGCATATTCGTTATGCACTTGAAAGAAAACACTATCTTTAAATCACTATATCCCACGACAGCAGTAAGTATGAATGTAAACTACAAACAAAATAGGAATTCAATAACAGGGGTAGCAAATACTTCTGTCCTATGTATGCCTTCTTATAATTAATTATCTTTAAAAATGCGAAGGTGACGGAACATTTTTCTTTGAGTTTTGAATGGATTGTCTCTCTTGTTGGGCACCCACCAAGGCCAACAAGAAGTCCTTTGGAAAAAAGTGCTGCATCCGTGGCACAGCACCCCGAGGCTCATTTTCCCCCATACTCCCGCACCCCAATCCTCTCTCTACCATTCTGACAGCTCCTCTCCCCTTTTCTGCCTTTTCACAGATTTCCTCAGAAGACGGACAATGCGATTGCGGGGCAAGACGCGAGGAGGTGCGGGAAAAACAAGAGGGAGACAATAGTCCGTCTTGAAAGGGAAGAAGAATATTCCTCTCTCGCTGCCGCCCCAACCCTCTCAGATACACGCGGCATCCCCTTCCATCGGAAGGAACGCATCATTGGACCGTAGTAGAGGAGTGTGTGAGGGTGAGAAAGGCTAGATTCCAACTGGAAGAGAAGCTGGCAGGAGGTGTGGGTGGTGTCTGCGTGGGGTGGGCGGGAGGGGTCGGTGGTGTGGGAGGAGCGGCAAAAGTGGCGTTGGAAGGGGGCGGGGCTGCGGAGGGAAGAGGCGCAAACGTGGTGGCGAAAAGAACACTAGGAGTAGGGGGAAATGGGGTTCCTCCACCGGAGAAGGAGGAGGAGGAAGAAGGGGAGGAGGGTTACCCCCACGAGGGGGGCGATGGGGAAGTGAATAAGGGCGGCGAGGTGGGCGGGGGGGGCGCGGGGTCCCGAGCGGCGTCATCGGTCGCGCCGACGCCCGATCGCCAACAGACGACGTCGGAGCGCCGGCGTCGCCTATTCTCGTGCGCCGCGACGGTGGGCGCCGCCACTCCGGAGAGCCACTCGAAGCGCCGGCAGGAAGGGAGGAAGTCGAGGGAGGCGAAGAAGTACTCGGCGGAGAGCAGAAGGGGCGCGCGGAAAGAGGGGTTGACACCTGCGGAGTCGTCGTCGTCTCCGGCCTCGTCATCGTCGACCCCTAAAATCTCCGAGAACAGGAAGGTCATCTCTGGGAAATCGGCCCTCGCGACGTCCTCGGTGGAGACGAAGAGGAATTCGAGGAAAGGCTCCTCTTCGACGGGAAGCGCCGCGACGCCATCTCCGAAGATAGGCAAGGGTGCCAAAAAGTCGGAAAAGTCTCACGCCAAGTCTCCCCGGAAGAGTACGTCTATAAAAAAGAGATCTTCTGCGGAAGGAGGAAAAAAGTCGAGGAGAGGAAACGCTGGTGTGTCACCGCGAACTACCCCGCCTTCTTCCGGGTGCCAATCGCCTCCTTACGGGCCCGTCGTAGCGGAGGTTTTTCTGCCGGAAGACGATCATCACCTCGAGGAATGCTGCGGCGCCGATGACGACTTCTCCATCAACTCAGGGTCTTCCACATATACGCTCTGCACGGCGCTGTCATCCTCTGTAACTCTGGCGTCGACATCATCCTCATCGTCCCTTGCCCTCCTATTACCCTCTCGTTCTACAATTAACGAGCAACAGGAGGACATATCCCTGTGCTCCTCATTCGCCGTAGACGACCCGTATTCATCCTTCTCCTCGCCATCTCCAGAAGTATCTTACGAGAGGCAGCACGAGAATCCTCGAAAAACAGAAACCACCTTCACCCCAAGTCAATTGAACGATCTCTCGAAGAATTCCTCCAAGAATTCTCCAGATACATCCATTCATTCTGATAAAGAGCGGTTCGCCTCTCTTAACATAAAAGAGGGTGGAAAAAAGGTTAAGGGAAAATCGGCTGCCACCCGTAAGGGAGGAGAGAAAGATTTCAACGTAGACATCCACTCTATGACGTCTGCAGCTTCCTGCTCGGTCCACGAATCCTATTCAAATGCTTACACCTCATCTCCGCCTTCCTCGTCAAGGTTATCGAGGAGCGGAAAGTTAAGCACCGACTCTCCGTGCAAAGGGAGCAGCAATTCCAAAAGGGACCGCGCCAAGAGAGGAAAGAAGCAGCAGAGAGGCTCCTCCCTTGGATCTTGTTTTCAAACAGATCATAAGCTAAATTTTTCAGCGACCGTAAGCGCTGAGAATCCCATGGAAGCGGCATTGGCGAGTGCCGCGCTCCACATGGAAGCGGTAACGCCTACTCCGGCTGCCATTGCCGCGTCTTCCGTCTTTGCGTCGTCCACCACGGCGCTCCTGGCGGTTGAGGGTCCCCTGGAAGGAGAGGTGGCGATTTCTTCGTGCCAAGAGGCACCGCCTGCTCCGCCGGCGCCGTGCTGGTCCCGCAGAGGTGCAGCGGCGAGGAAGATCCTGGCTCTTTTGTCCCGTAGGATCGGAAGACTCTTGGACAAGGGCGGAAGTGGAGGTGCATCGCCAGCTGTTGGAGGGACAGGAAGATCCATAATCCATACAGCACACCATCATAGACACCATCGACGCATCTCAAAGGTAAGCACTCAATTTTAATTGTTCTTTGGATATTCGTTTTTAATCATGTTTCGTCTAATTGAGCTGAAGCACGAAGAAATATTATAGCCTCTACATCGAATCAGCTAAAATTCACGAAGTATCTTTAAATTTCTTCTCAGCCACACGAGCAATTGACTGAAATGTTTTCATGCCTCGGAGAAAGGAATTTATTCCAAAGTCGTACTTGTATTCTGAGAATGTATCGTATCCATATGGAAGTGATAAGAACATGGGCTGCTATAACTAAAACTAGGGATTTACATCAAATTTACAGTAATTTAAAAAATTTCCGCAAGCTCTGTCAATTTTTCTGCTTCAAATGCGAAAAAGAATAAAATTAGGTGCATTTTATGCAAATTTTATTTTTAAAAATATCTTATTTGAATGCAGACGGAGATTTTCTGCAGGAAGTTTTGGGGCTAAAATGAATCACGATGTTTTGATAATATGCCTGTTTGTTATAAATAGCATAGTATTGCATTGAGAATCATAGCGAATCTGTTCGGCTTTCTTTCATTATCGTTCCATTGTCAAACTTTTATCTAGTTTTAAATTAAAAGGGGAGCTAAAACATATCTTTGGAATGTTTTGTTTATGGGTAATACTTTTTTATTAAGTTTGAATATGTACGAAAACTTGAAAAGTTTCACAATAATTCTAAGGCCTTAACTTGATATTCTTAATTTTATGAACAACTTATGATATTCTGGTCGATAAGTATACATAGAGAATTTACTTAAACTTAAGTCGGAGCCATACTTTGTGCATATTAAAAATCCATTTAGTTATAAAATATATCTATCTTTAAAACAATTGATCTATTATCAGCGTTTTCAAAATTCGCCATAGGCATTGGGTATTTCGGTTTTTTCTTCATTACTGCTATTTTTATTATTCCAAACGATAACTAAGTCAGTACTCACATAAAAGAAAAACAGTTGATTAAACAGCATAAAACTTGATTAGAGTTTGAAATTAAATAAGGTTTTTCATGTCTTCTTTATAAATATCATACTTCAATATTTCGCACGTAGTTGAACATTTTCGTCCATTAGATTCGTGGTACAATTTATTCACGAGTCTCTTCGTTAGGGGGCGGAATGCTTGCGGCTCACGCCAGTCTTTACCCACAGGATTTAAATGCTTAATTCAATCAATTTAAAAAAGATAATGAGAGTTCGAGAAACTCTGAGTATCTCCACACTATTCGGCTTCCGGTTTATGAGTTTCAATGGCCGATTTTTGAGTTATTTCCTCTGACAAGAGTCTTCTATAATACTCTTGGCCCGCGAATTCCATTTCTCCAAAAGATGAAAAAATGTGCATCTCTTTTTAAGTTTTAAACGGGAAATTCCATTTCGTTAATAAGTAAAGAGGTAGAAATTGCGGGTGGTGGGGCGAAGCGCTCGAGGTGCTTGATTGCCGAGTGGTTGGCGGCTCTCTCTCTACCAGATATTATTGAGTGGCACATCGATTCAGAGGCAGCTTTACTCGGTCGGTAGGAATTTTCCAAAAGGAGAAAAAGTGTTGACGAAATTTTGCAGGTGATCGAAAATTATGAGACGAAGCTCAGCGAGGATAAATTGCCCGATTGCGATTTACTTCACTCCTTTAATTGTATGGAAATATAAGAGCAATGCATGTGCCTCAGAAACGAAGCGTATATCCTTATGTGATCAAACTGTAAAAGTGATAGAACCTCGTATGAGCTTTGCTCTTCTTCCGTAATTTTACTGTTAGAGGCAAATTGGATTGCATTCGATTCGAGATGAATTGATTCAGTAAGTCACACCTTACTTACTTACCTTATTATATACTGATGTGAGTTAAAAGAGTAAAAATATAGCAAAAATACTGGGGTTTAATCCGTGAATTACGCATACCTTTTATATCAATTAGGATTACACATAATTTCACGGTACAGGCCACAATTAAGTTAGCTTTTACATGGTAATGATGCGTAGTAGTTTCAATAGATATTCCACGTATTTTCGCTTAAGGATGAATTTTCAATCATTATTTCCATAGGAAGAAAGAACAGACCCTCTTATCATTAGGTTGGAAAAAATAACTATTTGTCTCTTGTAGATTAGACAAAAATATCTTCGGTTTGAGTTTCCTTTAATATTTCATTATTTGATATCTAGCCGTTTTTCTATTCGAATTTTTAAAAATTAATTAAAACTGGCGATGTCTGGTGGAACTTGTCCATGATTAGTGCAAATAAGACACAATTTTACTATGTTCATTCGTTAGCAATTAAATCTGTTCGATTACTGAAATATTTTGAAAAAGTTACGTGATCTATTTAAAATTATTTTGGCTTTCGATGAAATTTTTCCGTTTAGTAATCAGTCCCTTTGGCGACTCAATGTATAGTCGAACACCAATGGCAATATCACCATAGAGTCAAATCCCAACAGAAAAAATATTTTTTAGCCTTTGATAATTACCTAATATTTCATTAGAAATGACGAGAAAATCAATATATAAATCGATTTTCCATTCCTACTTGACAGATTTAATTACCATCAATTGCCGTTTTCGGATGTTTTCCTTTTTCAAGGAAATTCTAATGGAATTTGGCTTGATTATTCTATTATTGTTCTCAAGAAATTGAAATTGTATTAAAAGTGCTTCAACATGGTAGACCATTTCTCAGATAAAATCCCACTGAGAATAAAACCCAGGATCAATCTCACTAACGCTCTGCCCTTTTTGCTACCCGTAAACCCTAGATACTTCAAGAAATGAGTCACTGGGAGTTGCACGGTTTTTCGTGTGAACAATATCAGTAACATAGCGTAATGCTTTGTAACATAATACGTCTACATGGACAGTTTATACTTTGTGCGAAGAACTAAACTGAGGTGAGAGAAGTCAGTCTCACTTCTGCAAAAGCAGGACGAATACATTTGTTCTTACGTCTACCATCTTCGTTGAGAATTAACGGGTTAGCCTGCTAATACAGCAATAAAACTAACGGTTTTAAGTGAGTAATTGGTTATTCCATGCTAAATAATTGTCTGCGAACAGCAAAATATTTTTATGTGACCGTGGATAGCGATCCTTGGAAACCCCTGTTTAGAGTCATATTTTGCTTTATTCCTTAGGTGAAAATAAAAGGATGGTTGTAGAGGAATATGCAAATGAAATGATGATGATAGAATATTTTTTGAACAACCTTTACCAAAATGCTACCGAGATAAATCGTTTTTGCTCATGAATTTTCAAATCAAATTACCTAACAGTAGTAGTTTTGAATATAGATAGCAATACGCTGAAAGAAGAATCTTTTAAATTTTATCCAGGCCCCTCGGTACATATTTTATGACCTTTATCTTTGACAAATCGACGCATCATTCACGTTGAAATATCATGAAATTCAGCCGCATTTAAGTGAGGATTATAATTATACATACCATTATAATTTTTTAGCTACTTAGGATTTAATTTAGGATCGGCCAGGAATACTGAGCCATGAATGAATTGTATTTGCTAATATTTTTAAATAAAATGTAAACCCTCATTTATCATTAGCCTCATTCTCAATTTTCTCCATTAAATTATAGATGTTATACCATAAATTTTACCTTATCTTTTGTTTTGCTAGTTTAAGTCCAAAAGACAATAATTTTTGTGCAATATTTGCTGCTAGTTGCTAGTTTACATGTACAATCTTTAAGTGATTATCTTCCAACGCCGATTATTAAATTAGTCTGTTCGTGTAAATGCTTGATAGGATTTCAATCTGACATCCAATGCTATTTGGTGGAGGATGTAAGAGTAAATGAGAAATTTAAAAAAATAGTTTGAAAGTACCGTTTAATAATATATTGTCGCATTGAAAATATCCACACAATCATTTTCGAATTCGTAATTTAACTGTGAGATATTTAGGGGAAATTCCTCCCTTTCTAACTTCGTTATGCGTAGAACGTAGATAGTGGAATAGGAAATTTCAGCTTCTCAATCGACAACGAAGTTACAGCAGTCGTACTTGTTTCGCCCTATTTGAGCACCCCACTGCTTATCTGTTTGAGACGATCTTTGCCCCTCAGAGAGCCTGAATGACTTCAGCCATTTTATTTCAATGAACGATCTAAGGGAACTCTCTCTCAGAGCCGGAAATAGCAGATATCCACCATTCCAGGGGCAGCGAAAAATGAGAAAGGACCGATGTCCGAATTCACTTATCTGTGATGTCACACATGTACCATACTTGCACGCAGGAAGAGAGGGTCCTCTTAAAGCGTGTAGGAAAGAGAGACTGTGGTCATCGTGGCCATGGGGATGGCGGTGGGGGAAGAGAGATTCCTAGCATATTTCACCCCCCTCTTTATCCTTCCTCTGTTAAGAGCCGCATCACAGGACTTTCGGGAGGTCCTCTCTCTGTCTGCACGTGATTTATAATCCTTTTGAATCCGACCCCTGCGTTTTTTTTCCTCCTCAGTGCTTGTTTGTTAGCGCGTGCGTGTATGCGGCCTGACCTCCTTAGTCGTCGGTCCCTCTCCGCTTAATTACGCGGCTGAGGGAAGGGTAAGTGGCGACTCCTTGTAGTATGCGATGACCTACACGCATCGCTCGAGAGACGTACTTTCCGGTAACATTCGGCCGATGGTTTCACAAAGACCATCTTTCGGAATGCTTTTGTGAGGGATTCTTTTCAGGAATTGTTTAAGAGGGGTAAGGGAGCGGGGAGAAAAGGAAATCTCATTTATCAAAAAGAAATGCAGAAGAAAGATGATCCCATTTGCAATCAAAGCGGTTCCAAAGTTTTAGGAAGTTGGTTTGATATATAATACGAACCGATGCAAGCGTTCAAATCTCGTAAACATTCTCGACCAGAAGAGTGAGACTCTCTTCTGGAAAGTAAACTCCTTCCTATATTTCTCCTCAATTTACATACCTTTGTTCGATTTCCATCGGAATTTTCCGTGGATTGCCACAACCACATTCAGATTCCTATTCCATCCTATCAGACAAAACATCCTACTATTTACGAATTCTGGGTTGCATGTTCACGTGGTTTTGTCGTAAGTATTTTTACGTAATGCGATAATTTGCGATATTTTACGTTTTGCTGGTAAATGTTCAGATGAAAATACATCTTATACCTTCCATAAGCTTCTATTTTTGTCGACTTGCTCTTTATATTTTTATGTGAAGGAAAGATTCTTATTTCAACATAAGACAAGTCTTGCCGTAATACTTTTGTAAATCCGTTATTTCAAAATAAAATATGTAGTTTGTTGAAAAGAAAAGTTGTTCTTAATGTGAAAACAGCATTTTCAGGAATGATTTTCCCTCAATTACTTGAATACGTTATTGGCTGATTGATTCAGGGATTGGATCTTTTCTAGGATGGTATATTTTCTCATTCTGTTCTTCCATTTCTTTTAGCTTTGGTACTTGGACGGATCAATTAAAATAACGTAAAGAGGAAGAACGCTAGTTCTGATATTTATTGAAGTTGTAATGAGAAATCCCTTCTAAGGTCAATCAAAATTAGAGAACGTGAAGTTGTAACTATTAATAATTCTGCTACTTAGGATTACCACAGATATAAGTATTTTCTGTGTTTTTAAATTTGCTGTAATGCCTTACAAAATTGGTAGCATTTTCTTTCCCCTTACGTTTATTGTACGTAACCCACGCGAGATACTTATCAACCATTAACTAGAGCGATATATATCTCATTTCTAATTTGAAGGTCCTTAGGGTTTTTATTGGTCCTCGTTTGGCACGAGAATATGACAGGATACATGAAAGCCAATTTAATGGTTCTAAGCGATGCAGTTTATACGTATTCCTAAATATATCAATACAATGCTTACATTTTATTTTCTTATGTCGCATGACATAAAAAATTCCTGGACCCATTTCTTAACCATTTAAGACTTATCAGAGCGGGATACGAGTGTACCGTAAGTGATATTAGTTCCGTGACGTGAGCTATTATAAACAATGGAATTTCAGGAAAGCGATTTTCCTAAATCCACGCAGTTTAAGAAAGATTAGAAAGCGATGTTTTTCAGCGAACACTTTGAAATGGCCTGCGAGATAAAGAATACAAAGATAAGCGTACTTTTACTGAGCCGTACTTTAAGTTAAGTTTTCATGTTTTTTGAATCAACAGCATTGAAGTAAAATGACCATGGTTCTTCAGTAAAAATTTTAGATATGTATCTTTTTTAAATATAAATATCTCCTTAAATCGAGTTTTATTCTGACGATAAGCAAAATTCTCCCATGCAATAGTAATTTTTGCAAAATAACTTTTATCATACCAATCACTCCGAAGAATTCATGAATAAACATCTTAATCGACAATTTTATCGAGACTATTTATATTGCAACTTCATGAAGGTTCGTACTCAAGGAAATGTATAAACTGTATTTAAATGACTGGTTAGAATTAGCTGGAACACTTTCTGAACGATAGCCTTGAAGAGGAACGTCTTCAGCCGATGCATTTTACCAATCTTGATCTATTGAAGTGAAGCATGGGCGTTAGATGAAGCAATAATCCAGCGGATCCAGTCAATGCAAAAAGGTGCGTAACGGCATATTCCAGGAATCACTAGAAGAGACAATAAATGCAACACCTGGGTGAGGATGATGATTGGATTGACATGCATCATAGATAAAGTATATACCGTATTAGCCCGAATATTACGCGATATTTTTCTACCGTTTATTTTCCGTTAAAAATCGACTCGAACTAAATTCGTGGTTTAAGTAATGGAATGTAATATAAACAAGGATATTTTCCTACAGAGGTTGAAACTCGACCGAACGTCCGACCGAATGTTTTACATGACTTAATTTTATTGACATGAATTTAACCTTTGTTATTAGCTATAATTACCTAAATAAATGCTTATCTTATTGAATTTTACTTTCTTTGAATTCTTTCATGAGTATTTTTTTTCTAAATATCTTTATTAAAATTTCGGAATCGAGTTAAATTCGGGGTCGCGTTATATTCGAGCTAATACGGTATATCATACGAATATCTCTGAATTAAGTTGGGACTGGTCCCTCGGCGAGGAGGCGAGAAGGCATCTTTTGAATATCAGCAACTCTAGTGATGCGAATAGAACAAGGAGACATTAGGGCGATGGAATAAAGACATCATTCAATACTTAGGGGTAACATGGCAACGAGACACTGTAGATGGGGAGGGAATTGGAAAATACTTGGAGAGGTTTACATCCGACGTCAGATGGTAAATGATGATATCATCCTATCTTATTTACGCCATGGAAATCTTTTATATATATTTATGCGATTTGGATCATATAATTAATAGGAAAATGTGCCCAAGAACTCCTTAAATGCATCTATATTCGAGTAGTCTCACTTGATATCGCTTTCATTTAAATCCTGGCCATAATTATCCTCGCTATTTTATTTCTTGTTTTAAGGACTAATTAATGATTTAATTTTTATCTTTAAAAACTTTTTCCTCAGACATATCTGTCGATATTTCGCCTTCAATGGTTTGCCCACACTTCCACCATCGGTAATTCCAACCAGACTTATAAAAACTACTTCTGATTGGGTCTTCTCTTGCCATTTATGGGGAGCACCTTAAATAGAAATGTTCTGAGATATCGTATTTGCAACCAAGCTCATGATTGCTAGGCCTGCAATCTTTTTATTTATTCATTTTTTTCCTTACAGTATAATTGCCTATTTAACCTTAAAATAAAAAAAGAGAAAACTAAATTAATTATAGCCTTAACAAAAATATACAACAAAGTATTTAAAAATATTTAGATCAGTAGTTTTTCTTTGTGTGAGTCACTCCATTGCGAATAAATTGTATAAGAAAGAGTATCTTAGCCAATAAATTGAAGTGGTAAATTGTCAAGAGGAAAGGGAGTAAGAATTGAAACTAGTTGCTTTTGTCAACCCAATATGTAGTCTTATAGTTGTTTTCTTCGTGAAAAATCATTTACTTTTCATTAGAAGTTGACTTAAGGCTATAGCCATGTATTAACATTATTGATCTCTGATATGTAAATCATGAATTATATGATTGTTTTACGCAAGCGTTTATTCTCAGAACTGCTTCAGAGTTTTTAAAGATATCTTACACATTTAAAGAAGGAATGTAGAATTTGAAAACTTCCTATTCCGATGGGAACACTGTGCAAGTACGTATAGGAAACTAGCGGCAGTGAAGAGTTCCTTCGTGCCGAGTCCGGTAGCTTGTGAAATTTTTCAGAAAATTACCTAGTAATGAGCTGCAGGGAAATTTAATCTTTTATGTTAAAAAAAGAATTTTATATCTCAGTGGTCGATGATGAAAAAGAAATTTTTATTGCTGATTTTTAAATAAATTTGCTGCAATAATATCCGTATAAGAAACCTGACAGTGAATATAAATCGTAAAATCCCTCATAGCCTTCTTAATTAATTGCTGGCCTGAATTTAATTTTAAATTTCTTATCGAGCATTCCTACTACCGTAAATAAAATTGTTCATGTGTATGAATAGGTAAAATATTGACAGGTAATGTTATCCAATAACATTCATTATTGAGAAATGTCATTCGTTATCTCCCATGATAAATATCGTCAAGTTATTGTATACAGAATGAATAAGGAACAATGATTAACACACTACTGGCGTGACGTTAATTATTTTGAAAGTTTCCTCAGAATTTTGAAACGTCTAATCCTTTTAAATCTTCCCGTGCATTAAGACAAAAGAGCGAACCGTAACTTTTCGCTCAAATTTAAACTCTCCTTTGAGCATCTGCTTTCCATTATAATCCCCTTGAGTATAACTTCTCTAAGCCATTCTCGCGCTAAGTGGCAAAATCCAACAGAGAAAAGCAAGCCATTTAAACAGGGAGTTGCATTCAAGGAGGTTAAAAGCCCTCTTCCGCCGAGTGCACCGGATCACGTGTTCCCAATCTTCTTTCCACTCTACTTCACCAGAGCGTCCCTGTTTGGCACGCTCCGATCTTCTCCGGACCAGGTGTCGGGAGGAGAAGAAAGGACGCCGCCCGAGATGACTTATGGACCCACACTTCCCTGCCATTTCTCCCGTTCCTTCCAAAGGCCCCACCTGCGTCTTCCGAGGCTCCTGTAGTCCAAATGAGCGTGGCAATCAAATTCCAATCTATCTCACCCTCTAACCCCGATCTCGCCAACCCTTTCCCATAATCTCCACCCGCTGGACGCTGACCCCGAACCACGCCTTTATCTCTCTCTTTCCGACCCATTTATCCCTCATTTTTATTCTCGGCCCGTTCTTTCCCCTATACTCCCTATGCTCTTTCCTTTATGCCTTTTTGCCTTTTTTAGCATTCCCTCCAACGCGTTACCGTCCTATTTCATTTTCCTAAGCTCTTCCGGCGGCTTCTCGTTCTTTTTTTTTCTAATGGGGATAGAATTTTTCCGTAGCGTTCCTCATAATTACGTTACGAAGATTTCGTTGCTCAGATGTTTCGCCGTATGGAAATAGCTCGCTTGTTAGTCACGCTTCGTGTTTGATTATGTAAAACGGTTCGGAAAATTCGCGAAAGTGGTTCAATTTTTTCTAAAGTTAGAATTAGTTGTCGGTGGGTAGTAATCTTTTCCATAGGTCCTGACACATCTTTCACGTAAAAGCAGCTATTATCTTACCTTAGAAATTTCCTTTAGGACATTATCGAAGGTCAGCTGTGGTTTCATCGTTTCTGCCATCACTTCTCATGACTGATGGTTATGGCTTTCTTTCACCTGCTTACAAAGCAATCGAAGCCTTATATCTCTTTAGGGTTAATACCACAGAGAAAATTACTTTGATACTTAGAATATTAATCTCTCATGGTTCAAATCAGTTTTCAGGGCCCAAGTGTCAAATTAACGATTTTTTTAACGGAGAAGCTCCTATTGTATCGAGTTGAACGCGGCAGGTATTTCAAATTGCTTAAAACTCTATTTAATAAATCGCTTTATATATTCGTGATGGTAAAAATTCGTAAGTGTAAAAATTATGTATCAATAACATATGAACTTTAAGGCGTGGTGAATGAATTTTGGAGTTAAGAAAGCGGGAAATAAAGAGAGAGAGAGCTTAAATAATTGTATTAATATATAATTTTTAAAACTTGACATAATACCGGCATCCTTGTTAAATTTTTTCTTTCTGCCACCGCATTGGGCCATTCAGTTATGTTTGGATCGTTTCTTCTGGCTTGAATTTTTATTCTATTCAGTCAAGGGAAAATCAAGGAAAGGGAGTTTGTTATTCTTTTTGTTATCTGTTTCGTTGTTAAATTATTATTTTACAAAGATAGTGAAAGGTTGTATACGAAGGAAAAACGGACTTGAAAAAAGTCTGACCGGACCGTAAAATATTCTGGCCGGATAGCATATGTTATTATAGCAGCTTCTCGGATAGAGGAAGAGCAGGGGTTCGATTCTCGGCCCCGTCAGATAATGTTCAAGTCCGTTTTTCTTTGGGATTTTTCCTGGATGCACGTCCTTATATGCAAACATATCCTTACCCAGTTCCTTGTGACACGTTGTCTTTATCTTCAGTGGGTTTTCTACTATTTTATTCACAAAAACATTCGATTGCTTTAACACCAAACCTTTTCACATTTAAGACTTTGGAAATTCGACCTTTACTTCATTAATCAACTGTCTAAATAATTACATTTAAGTGAATTTGACAAAATTCATCTTTTGATCGTAAAACTTTTAAACAAATTTAAGCTTTCATTTGGTATTTTCCAAGTTTTTGGTTTCTAACTTATTCCTTCACTCTATGAATGTCATAGATATGAAAATTTTAATATGTCTAGTACGTCTTCTTTCTTATTTAATTATAAAAGTAAATTGTGACTACCTTAATTTAATTTGGAACATTCAAGGTTCAATTCTTTCTTAAGATTATTCTTAGAAATATTTCGTTATTTTCTATTTCCATTGGCACATATGGGATGTTTATTTAATCTTCGAATAGAATGGAAGAAAATATTAGTAAGATATTCATCATTCAGATTCAGTTCAGCATTGAGTTGAGCTTAAGATTTGCAACCACGATAATCTTCTATCCTTCCTTGACGACTGGAATATACCCATGAAGCTTCCGGAAAATTCCTTTACGAATATCTTTTCCTTCTTACGTCATATTTTTATTTTAATCCTCTGCTATTTGTCTGATCCTTCATAGATTTCGAGTCTCCCATGTTTTTTTCATTCCCATCCCTGTAACCCTCCGCCATGCGTCTTCACCTCTCCCCAGCCAAATTCTCCCTTCCGGAGCCTCTTTCACCCTTCCCTCATCTCTTAACCCTTAGTCACCGACAGTTTTCATAAATCAAAGAGTTGGGACAGCTTCTCTTTTTTGAGAGTGGCTCCTCCTAGAACCAACCCATGTCGCTTCATCTTTCCCCCCTTCAGACTAATCACTAAACACTGTTCGTACCATTCTAATCTAAACTCTATTTTTTGTTATATGTTAACTTATGGTGCCGTTAGAGGGGTAAGAATAATTAAATTAACCTTCGAGCCACTTTGTCACACGTGGCATTCGGATAACTATCCGGATGATTATATTGATTGCTTGTATCCTAACTTCCCCTAACAAATATTCTGACACCCAGCAACAATATTCAGGAATTCAATACCATTTTCGTTCAGAAAATCCACTCAATTTGACAGATATAACTTATTTACTCTCTGAGTGTATAAATTATGCGTTTTTTTATAATAATGCCCCAGTTGTTAGTGAAAATTGAACAAAATTAATTAAAATTAACATTTAAAATGTTTTTAATTTTCAATGCAATGTAGCTGATGATACATTTATTATTAGAATTTAAATTAATGTAGAATAATCGCGTAATGACTATTAAAAATTTGAAGCTCTCAATGAATCGATTTATTTACATAAATTATTATCATTAATACATATATGCTGCAGTTAGACTATTATCGGGTGGCATTAAACATTGTAAATGGTATTGGTCATATTAATATGAAAAATACTTTTTTTACATCTCAATATGTTCATGCATCTCTATACTTGACTCAATGTCTCAACATCCTCAAATAACGCGGTTTAAATCAGTTCTAATGAAGGAATTCTCTCCTTTCATTGTCACTCTTCTCTTCTTTATATTTCCCTCTTATTCCTTCATATTCATACTGATAATCCTTAAACATCTTCCCTAGCGTTTTGAATTTTATGCTTACCTCAGGTACCCTTCGTATTCTTAGATCATAGTATATCATTGTCATCCCGATTTCTTAATGTCCTACAATAGCATTCATCAATTTTCATCTGTCTGAACCCTCTCATTCCTAATCTTTCCTTTTTTGGAAGAAATGTTCTTTATAACGTTTTATTTATTTTATGTTCCCCTATTTAGGTAATGGTTCTCATATTTAACCCATTCCCTCTCCGCCTTTATGCCTATTCCCTTGCTCGTTACGTTTATTTTCCGTCTCAGAAAAACCTTTCCTGGCCATTTTAGAAACATTAGTAGTGACAATCACAAATCTATGTTCATTATCAAGTTTCCATTGCTGAAGCAAGATTGATCACTAAAGGCATTTTACTTGAAAGATTTTAGACAAAGGCAAAGTAAGTATTTTCGTTAATGAAAAGTTAGATGTTACGTTATTCGCAGCATTATGAATAGTAAGAAACATTACATGCATGTAATCCAATTGGTGGATGAAGAGGAATTGCGATAGGTGTAATTAGAAGTCATACATTCCCTTATTTTATACATATACTTTCTATCTTGGTGGATTGAACAATATTACAGGATTTTTTCCTTTTTCAATAATAGTTAATACCTTCCTCGCGTGATACGGAAGGTAAAACCGGCTACTTCACATTTTGCACGGCAGAGGTCTCCCAAGTACAGCCAATGGACCGACTATGGCCCTTGAAAGACATTTTCGTTGCTTGAAAAATTATAGGATTCTAATCACGGTCATCCTGCAAGATGTGATCTATATTGCCCTTTTTGATCACTGTCTTGATTATTTATATGCATAATCAATAATGTTTATGAAGTAAATCCCCTTTGATTTTTCCCTTCATTTATTTATTCGCACATATTTCCAGGATAACTTCACATCCTATTCATGGTCGATTAGAGACCAGGCCAAACCGATTTTATAGCTATCTATAATGTTGATATCTAATTTTCTGGTGAATATTGGATATTGGTTCCAACATCATGATACGCACCTTGATGAAGCCGAAATGGACATGATCCAGATCAGAACTTACTTTCAACTTCAGAGATCATTATTGATCTTTTTCGTAGACTTTATGTGCATTATGGAAGTAGTATCACTCGGAAGTTGTGAGTCGTTGAAATCACTGATATTATCGATTAAAACTTATTTGCAATGGAAAGATTCCAAGTCTAAGAACAAAAGGCCGCTAAATTATCTGTGCAAGAGTTGTGATAATAATGACTTAGAAGAAAACATGTTAGTAAGAATACGATTGGGTACGATTAGACTTAATCATTATCAGTAATTTAATACTGAGTTGCAAAATTTGTTCACTAAAAACTAAAGATGATTAGAAACTCTTTCCCAGGATATTCATATATTAGAATCTTAAACTCGAATTTAGGGGCTGAGTGAAATATAAATTGTCTCATTATGGATGTGCAATTACGTCTTTGTTACGTAGTACATAGATATTTTTTTACTTTGAAGCATGTGCAGTGTACTTAACATTTTTTCTCAAATCCGACTTCGCTACAACTCAACTTCTGCTTTGACTCGCGTCATTCGCTAAAACTCTCTCAAACCAACCGCCTGACCTTGTTGGAATGAAACAACGGAACAAAACGGTTTAGACGAAAATGTTTACTAACGTGTCGCAGATAAGCGTGGCGTCGTAAAACCGAAGGAACCGCCCAGAAAAAGTAAGGGAAAGCCAAAGAAAAGTTTTTATCTCCTCAGGGGAGGTCTTTTTCAGTGGGTGGCCGGGATCGGAAACAATAAGTCTCTTTCGGAGGGCCGGACGGAAGGTCACGTGGGCTAGATATCTGTCACCCATAGTCCGGGTGGTTGTCCTCTTTCTCTCTTCTCCGAGTCCATCCACGTAGGATGGGCGCCACGAGAAGGAGCAGGAGATCAGGGGAGGGAAGAGCCATCCATCCTGCTGAGGAATCGAATTTGGAGGCTGCCAGCGAAATCCCTCATCGATGCCCAGAGAGAAATGCTAATGGTGGCGTAGGGGGCCTTATATTGAAAGGAGGAAGTCGCGTGAATGAAATCGCGAGGGAGTATTTTCGGCTGCTCCGGAACGATAGGCCAACGGATCCCATTGTTCGGGATAGTTGGAAAGAGTTATTTTCGGACAGATTTTTGGAGATATCGCATTTAATGAAGAGGGGCAGGATGGAGTGTACCATTCATCGTTTTCGCTCTACTTTTTACTGATCTTAATTGCTTCCTTTTAATGCATTGGGGGAGAAATAATTGTGAAGTCATAACTCGACCAACAGATAAATCTTTTGTCTGCAATCTTTCACTGTTTTTTGGACTTGGATAACAAATTCGGTTTCGGATAGCGAATATTTTGGTGAATTCACTCCTATTCTCTGTTTCAAAATGGCTACAGATAGTGAATGATGTTCATTCTTGCATCCAAGTAAAAAAAGAGGTATTTTTTGTCTGAATGTATGCGTAAAGTATCTGTATGCTCCCTTTGAGATATCGGATTTTGGTGGACGAAGATTTTGGTTAAAGAATTAAGTTAAATTAAAGGTTAAAAAAGGGAGATTCTAGCTAACGATCAAGATTCCGGAACGAATTATCTAAGAAATGTTATCCTCTGTATTAAAAGTAATCTTATAGGTTAGCCGATGCATTGCAGTGCTATAAATTTTGACTAAAGTTCTGCCTCTATTATAGTTGGCATTCAGAAGTTCAAGGTGCTAGGAAATTCTACTGTTGCTCGTTCTACGCATTCTGGAAACCTCATATTCCACCCAGTCTAAGATTTCGGCGTTCTCGTGATATCTTACTTAAAAGTTTCCATAAGCAGTCAACACTCACTTGAAAGGCAATAGTTACTTCTGAATTCTTCTCTTCAATAAGAAAATAAAAAGGGACTCACGCGATTTCTAATGAAACAAAATTAACTTTCGTTTGCGGAAGTATTTTATTCGATTCTTGAGCGCGAGATGGAATCAACCCTCTTAATTTGAAATCGACCCCTTTCATCCATTTCCATCCCTAATGCCTCCCGTTTCCGCGCAGTTATGACTTTAGAATGCAAACTTTTATGCCGCAGCTGTTCTCATTTTTTACGGCGCGATCCAGAAAGTATCGTTAAACTCGATGGAAAGGGTCGTTGGAACTCTCATTGTTTTCTCCGAGAGAGAGAATAACCCGAAATTTTCTATTCCATCCATAAATTTCCACTCATTCCCATTCTAAAAGTCGTAATAACGAAGGGACCCCCCCGTTTTCTCCCGCGACATTTTCTCTTCCAATCACATCATTGAACAGTTGCAAGTCGTGGTGATTTACGACACCCTTTTACACATTTACTCGGTTGCTTTAGAGGGCGCATTCTCTATATGCCATCTACTCTATTCCTCTACTCATCTCCTTCTTCCTATCTCCCTATTCCTATCTTCTCGCCCTTTATCTTTTTCCCCCTCTCGCCCGAGTTATTGCCTCTTCTCCATCTCATTTCTCTTCCTCCTCCTCCCCACCATCTTCCTCGTGCCTTCCTCATCCCAAGCGACGTTTAAAATATGACCGTGTCATGCCACTATATAAGAGGAGGGATCGTATTTTTTTACCCCGTCAAACCCTCTCTCTTCCAATCCCCCTTTCTTCTTCCTTACGTTCTCTCCGTAAAATGGTCACGTGTCCTCTCCGTATGCCTCCCACGCCTTTGCCACGCCCTCTCACACTGCTACCGGTATTTTCTTTGCTTATTGAACCCCTTCCCTCTTTCTTACCTCGATGTCCCCATTCTTCCTCTGCCGAAATCCCATATCTACGGAAGACCATCTATCTCTCGCTATATTGGTCTTCTCTTATCTCCTTTGCGCTATAGCGTCCGCTAAATCCCTATCCCCTCTAGCTCATTCCGTTTCTGTTCCTTTTTCAGCACTTCATCTTATTCCTTTTATCCTCCCGCTTCTCTCTCGTTTGACTCTAATCTTCGACCTTTTCCACGTGGCAGTTAAGGTGGCTTCGTCGCACTAGTTTTTCGGGTAATGTGGCAGAAAAGTCCAATGTATTCACATTCTCTCGTATTTATTGCTCTTCTTTTTAACTTTGTTCTTATCGAAAATTTATGCCTCTAGTTATCGAGGCCGTAAATACTCGGAGTGTGTTCTAAAATTTTGTGATAAAGGGGGTGATCAATCAGGGAATTTTTTCTCTTTTGATTGATCAATGAGAAGGGATTACTGTTTTTTTAACACTACTTTCCTCTTAGCCTGACACTTGTTTTTTATACAAATGAAATTAATTGCATTAAATTTTTTTACATACGGCAATGAATTACAAATTTTCCTATCGAATATTTCTCGGAAAGAAATCATAATCGTTTAAAAGGAAATGGATGGATAGTAAAAATATAAATTACAAAGAGATTTTTGAATGAGTTCTTTTAATCACTGCTTCCTACGCTTTAGTATTCCACGGTATGTTTGAATGTGGACTTACTTTGATTTGCAGCACACTAAACTATGCATTTACTAATCGATACTAGCTGAAAAAGTGGAAACACCAAGTGGGGAGTAAAACATTTTAAACTTAATTCCAAATTATCTGTAATTGGAAAAAATATCTGCCAAAATGTAGCGAATAGTATTGGCCTTATAACAGCTACATGGTTGTTTGAAATGTTCTTGCATTTGCATCTTAGAATAAATGAAATTCCAACTATATAACCCCTGCCGCTAGCAGAAAGGCGGCTTGCAGGACATACCTGTACATAAAATTATGTTTAACACGATATTTTACTTGATGAATGGCATTGGGTACTTACCGTAAAAATCTTTCGGACATGGTGTATATTGGCTCAACATACTATAAGATTTGGTTAGTTTGTCTCAATCATTATCCCCTTAGCCTTGCACTGAGACGCATGTTCACCGACAAAGAGCAATGGAAAGTGAACTACTCGATTTCTCCTTCACTGGTCGTAAGAAAGCCTTGGGCTGAGCAATTACTCGAATATCTCTGAGCTCCGTTCAGCAATTTATGCCTCTAAATCAGCATTGTTCGCACCTTACCTTCCGAGAAAAGGGATCGATTATTTTCTCGAGAGAAAGAAAAACGACAGCGCTTACAAAAGAAGGGAAAGTAACGATTCCATTTTAGTCGGAAAGCGTTCCTCCTTCCCTTCTAGCGAAAAGAAGGAATAATAACACGTAATCGCTTTTAAAGTAACAGACAAAGATGTCCATCGCAGGGATATCGATTCCATTCTTTCGCTATCTCTTCTTCTCCCTCATTATTATTTTCAGAATCAGACTCATCAGCACTTTTTCGGAGCGTCTTCATCTCCTTTCAATGGGCAGGCGTTTCCAGAAATCCTTTCCCCTCCTTAATATTTTCTCTCGGACTCTTGGAGAGTGATATTTCTCCTCTCTCCATTGATATATATATTTCTCTCCTACTTGTCCTCGCTGTTCTCTGCCCGTTTTGGTTCATGTTTTGCCCGAAGGTCTTATTTTTCTCCTTTCTCTTCCTTTTTCAATCCTTCCTATCTCGGAGATGTAGCAAGAGGGGATCATTTTGTTAAACGAGATGGTGATATCTGCGAATGAAGCGAAGGTCTTATTTTAATAAGTTAATTGAGATGGACCAAATTTTTCCATTTTATCCTGATTGAACTTTTCTCATTCATCCAAATCAAGCTACCTGTTTCCTATTCTTTTATTAAGTGCCTAAAAAAAATTTGCGACGATGTATTTATTATTTATGAGCAAACCTTTTATTTATTCAAGAGGGTGACTTTTTTCTATATCGTAGGTACCCTTTAATTCCTAGTTTTGAATGTTATCCCATTCATTGACGCAAGATTCTAATTTCGTAGAATAAGAAATTGGTCGGGTATTCAAATTTCTACTAATATAAAAAAACAGTCAGCGAGATTAAGTCTCTGTTGTGTTTATAAATGAAATGGACAAATGATCCGTTTTAAATCGTGTAAGTTGTGTAAAATATTGGTTTTCCTCGATAAATTTCATGTTTCTCTGGTGGATGTCAAAGGAAATTATTATTTTTATCGTTATATTTTGTTTTATATGTGTCTATTTTTCTTCAAATAATCTATGAGTAATTGCATTTCTAATCTAGATTTGCTCGAATTATTTAATTTTCGAGGAAGCATTTAGAGTAAATTATCAAAAACTATAGCGTGCTTCATTTTTAAATGAATGAGAAATTGAGATGTAATTTAATAATTTATATAGAATAGTTATTTTAAATACAATTTTTACAAAATCCCATTCAAACAACATCTATTATAAATTATAAAAATTTTATGTAATGCTTTTTAAAATATTTAATTCATACGATAAGTAAGTTATCGCAAATAGAATTTTTTTAAATATGGGTACACATCACATAACTTTCTTCTTCAAAGCAATTTTATCGCTGCTATATTATTATCAATTCGATTACTGTGTCCCATTTTACAAATGAATTGATAATATTCTCCTTTGTCAAATCAACAAATGATATATTTTCAAGCGTTGAAAACAAAACATACGATAATGATGAAAGTGTGCATTCAAATAACAGTATCATTTTCGATAAAGTTGAAATTAATTATAATTTCAATCGCAAAAATAATGGAAGGATATAAATCGAGACCCCATTTGAAATTTTATTTGGAATTCGAGAAAGCCATCAGTCAATTGACCTCAATTTAAATTAGTTAATTCCGCGTATCTCCAAATGAAGTCCATCCCATTGGAAATAAATGGAATTCTGGGAAATGAGGCAGCGCCAATAGATTGAATTTTTCCAAGTTGATATGTAACGGAGCGCAATTTCAGTTATCAACAAGTTCTTATGTTAGTTTATAAAAACTCAGCAATAAATTTGCCCAAGAAATTTTTCTGTGCAGATTTTGTATAAAAATTTATTAGCTTAATTTTACGATAACGGACAAAAATTTGGCTGTTTAATAACCCTCAATTATTTTTTGACAAATCACCAATTGATTGCAATTATTTTCCCCTTTTTTTCTTAGTGACTCAGAGTTTTTCACTCGTGAGTTTTGCATTACTCGTAGTAACAACGAGTTCAATTTATCTAAAATCATTTTAGTTTTCATTATTTACTTCTCTCAACAGAAAATTGGGATAAGAAGATATCTCTTGTTAGAATGTTCAGTATAACTTCCAACGTATAATTCAACCCATCAAATCATCATAAGTATCATCTTAAATTCTTAAAACCTGAAAAACTTTTTAAAATTTAACGAATGTAAAATAATTACGTGCAAACGCTAAAACATTGTAGAATATATTTCGCATACCTCGAAGCTATTCCACAATATTGCCATTTAATGTTTTATTCATCAAATATCCTCGTCATATCTAATCACCAAAGTCATCTTACTCATTTTATACCCCTTAAATCTCAAAAAATCCTCTCAAATGAATGGCAAGTCAGTCCTGTATTAGTTACACCTCGTTTTGTGGTCTAGTCATCTTGGTCCCATAGGTCCAATAGTAAGAGATTCATTTTTTAGATGTTTGTGAGTAAGGGGTGAATACCATATAGCACTCAATCATATATCCTTTTGAATTGTATATTTCTCTCCCAAGGAAAAAAGGACTTGAAAAAAGTCTGACAGGGCTGGGAAACGAACCCGGGATCTTTCTCTATGCGGACTTTTTTCAAGGCCGTTTTTCCATGGGAATGTTCCTGGGTGCACGCCCTCTAGTGAGTGTTTTCCTGCAGTGGAATTTTTTCCCTGAGCCCTCAGCTTAGGTTTTTTAATCCACATATTACTTTTCTTCGTGCACTTTTGCAAACTATCTCTTTCTTTCTGTTTCGCATATGACAATGGGTTAGATGTAAGAAGAGACTCCCTAGTCTTAATCTCGCCCAAATAAAGGCCATTTATTATTATTATTATGTGCAAAGTCACCTAAACCCTTTCCTTATTGGTATATTTCTTTGTGAGATCGCTCTATTTATACGTTTCTTGGTCCATATCTGATATGCACCTTTCTTACTTATTTTTATTTACTTTCCAAGGAACCTTCTTCAATACTCTATCTCCTGTCTTCTTGAATATAATACTCAAGGTTTTTTCTTTACTTCTCCAGCAGAGAGACATATAACATTACCGGATTATCAACGCTTTCGACCTCGTACATGTCCCATAGGCTCATCACACACCGCCGCCTTCTTTTCGTCCCACTCTCTGCACACTCCCAATCGCACCGGACAATCTCCAACACCGAAAATACATCCGACTCCATATCTTCCCATCTTCTACATTTTTGCCGCCTTTCTTACCCGTCCGCCCCCCCTTCATCCCTAACATCGCACCTCACAAGACTGACCTCCCACAGCGGCTCAGAATGGAAATGGACAGTCAGGAAGTTGGCAGGAAAGGGGAGCGGAAGGAGTGGAAAAGGGTTGCGATTGTAGTACATGGGAGAAGAGGGTGCGGATATTTCTCGGATGTCGAGGGTTGGAGGTTTGGCAAGGTCCGTGTTGCAGAAGAGCACAAGGGAGCTGGGGAAGAAAATGAGTTTGCGATAGAAGAGTACGCTGGCTAAGTAAATGAAAGGAGAAATTACTTTATAGAGGAAATCCTATGAGTTGCAGTGAAGATTAAAATTTGATTCAACTCCCTTTTGGCAGTATTTTGTTAATGATTCTGCCTTTAGTTGTATATTAAATACGACGAGCTGAAGTTTGATGATTCTGAAATTATAGCCTATTCTTATCAACATTGATATGTATCTCTTCTATCGATTTTTCGTTTTCCATTCCCATTCTTTCTAGTCTGAAGCTATAATCTGGTTCCAGAATCATAAGTTGTGCACCATATCATTTCCCAGATAATGAGATTTTGGTATAAATTTGGTCATATAGTTAAATACGGTGATCAAATTAATTACACCTATAAAATAACGTAAAAGGACTCGTTTAAAGGTAAAAAGTGAAGAGACTATTGATGTTATATTTTTCTATATTATTTTAATCTGCTAATGAGAACATACCTGTCCAAAAAATGGAAAAAATTGTAATAAAAAATGGTTCTAACCCATAAATGTTATCTTTGGCCAAATTGAAAAGGATTGGCGTGATTAGAAAGAGAAATAAACAACTAGAAAACTAGAATAGACAATTAGGATATCATAGGATAAAAGCATCACTCTGATTTGTTGATGAGTTTTGTAGAATTGTAATGAAAGATCTATATTATGTTTTCCTGCGTGTAACTTGCTCTGTTTGCGCTCATTGTCCGGTAAAAAATCTATGCAATATTAGCAGAAAAGACAATTAATAAAAATAGATTTATCTAACAGAATTTATGATGAATTAAGTTTCGAAATGAAAAAACATTGACAGGCAAGAGAAACGGGAAAAGTAAGGAGCTATCATTCACGCTGAAGAAACAAGAAATACATACCTGGAGTAACAAAGTGGCAAGATGTTAACAAGAGATGTAAGTCTAGGAACAAGATCGGATTCTAAGGAAAATAAATTACGGAAGATAGAGAGGTGGGGATATGCGAAGGAGATTTCGGGGAGAAATGGTATGGGCTGACAGAAAAAGAACAATGCTTCGGGGGCTCTGATAGGATCTTTAGGGCGAAGAAGGAAGATGAGAGATTTGAAGGCAGTATCGGAGAAAGAGAGGCCGGTGCAAATGAAAGGAAGCAAGGTGACGAGTTGGGATGGTAAGGTGGTGTCCAAGAAGAGCACCGTATGATGAAACAGGACAAGCGGGCGCTCTTGATAAAGGCGAATTTGATTGATTACCCAGACTGGATGGATTTTTTCCCTTCTCTGCCATTGTGCGCCATCCACGGTCATTGTCAAATGTAGACGAAGATGGACGATGATAAAGACCTAGCAGGTGATCGTGACACGAACGGAAAATTTTGCGGTGAGGATCCAAACAAGCAGTGAAGTTACGAAGGCTGGGAGAGGCAGTAATCGTACTTGCAGATTCAATGGGAATGAAATTCGAGTATTGCAGACGAAGGAGGATTCTAATGTTTTGAATCATGAGAAAAGACTTAGCGGGACCATAGTAAATTACGTAGCCAGCGGGCTGTGATTCTTTCTATAATGTTGTAGGAATGAACAACGGTTGTAATGGGTTGCGGTACTTGAGATTTGAAATTTAAGCAAGTTGAGCATACCATCACCAGTTCATAAATTTTCCATTTTTCTTAAGCATTAAATTTTCAATTACAAGGTAACGTAGAATTTTATTGATTTTATTAAGAACAGTTTTAATATGTATTAATATGTACCTGCCGAAATTATTCCTGAAAAGAGAACGGAGAATTTCTTTTAATATTTGGAATATTTTGTTTTCTGTGTGAGGGTGCATTCTAACATATTCGAAGATCTATCATAGCAATTGTCTGAAGAAAAGGTACGAAAATTTAAAAGTTCTCGAGAATTTAGAAGTAATTTTGTCCTCATATCATTGAGAATTGGGATTGGCGAAAATGATTCTCTAGAAGTTGACGGTTTATTCGTTTATTTCAAACACATTTCATAAAAATAGCTTCTCCTCTCTTACTTCCCTTTTCTAACGCAATTCTTTTAGCCTAAAACTTATTTTTAACAACAGTATCGGTTTAGCTTTTCATTTAAGCCTCCTTCATGTAACTTAATACTTCGAAATGGGAAGAATGAAACTCACAGCAATTTAATTTCACTTATTTATTAACCTTTTGAGGGATTGAGAGGATATAAATCGTTATATTTGCTCCTCATTTCATGTTATAAGCAGTTATATATAAAGAGATCCGTCTCTGTAACTACCTAATACTACTACTACTAATGCATATACATCCTCGCTGAAGCCAATCTATCGAAAAAACATGGCAAGAATTGGCGAATGCAAAGGTCGTATGTAAGTGGTGGAGGTAACATCCGAGAAGAAAGACCCCAAGGACCATTTTATTTGGAGGAGGCAGATGAAGAAAGGGCAAGAGCGGAATTGCAGGGAATGGACGAGATTAAAACGAGCGGAGACGAGGGTTGTAAGGGTCAGATCAGGAAGGAATAAAGAGAAAACGTCCACGTGATGTCTGAGTGGGAGGTCGAGTTTTCGGTGAATGTCTCTTCGTATCCTCCGTGGACTCTGGGCGGCGGCTAAAAAGGCGTGTGTCGGATGGACGCCGGGATGAATACATACATGGGACAGGTGGCGGGGCAGAAAGATACCATAGGAGCAGAGGAACGCGCGTCTGTGTTGACTAAGTGGGCGGTGGTGCGGGAGGAAAAGAGCGCGGAGATATTGTTTGGGATGGAGTGACAGGTACTACGGGGGAGGAAGGACATGATTGCAAAATGTTAAGGATGCCGAAGTTGTAATTCGTTTCGTATTCGGTCGTTCGTCTTGCCGTCGGGACTTTTTGTGCGGAAAAGTCATGCGTTCGTCGGATGAGATGGTGTGAGGGGATTTTGAAGCGGGTTGGATAGTCATGGCTGGATTCGGAGGGAGGGATTTAGGACGTTGTCTCCGCTTAGGATTTTTGAATCGAAAAGGAGAGCTGGGGATCATAGGTAATACTATAGATTGGGTATTTTATTATATCATAATGGTATCTTCCATAGGAAAACTAGCAGGTAGACCAACTCACGGGTGAACTAATGCAAGGGCATCAATTTTTGAGTGGGGAATATTAATATAAACGTACCAAACTAAAAGTTTGAAATTGATTGAACTTAACAATAATATGTACAAATGCATATTAAATACAGCAATCATTGAATATTTTGGGATATCTATAAATAACGCTATATCTGAAATAGATAAATAGGGGATTGTTAATAATTTAATATAATTTTAATGTTATTCGTTAATTTTTTGGAAATTAGTTAGTATTTTTCAATTATTTTAATAAAAAAATTTTGAATAAGAGACCCTAAATTTTTTCTATAAAAATCCAAAATGTTTATTTAACAAAAACTAAGCGCAATATATATTTTTTACGACTATTGAATCTCCACAGTGTTATTAACAGCACAGTGTTATTCTTAAAACAGTGACATAAATTTCGCCATTTTAAAAGTTCAAATATTCCTGAAAGTTTGAAAGAACCAATATTTTTTATGTGTTTAGAAAAAGATGCAACCTGCAGCGGAAAAATGTACATTTTCATAAATTTTAAAGTTTTACTTTAATGAATGAAATAAGCTCTTTGTAATTGAATTATATTAATGTCGGCCTCACACTTTTAAACAGTTCAAACCGTTTGACATGGTTAAATATGTTTAAGAACTACTCTGAACGATTCTTTACTCATGGTAGTATTTGTCATAATCTAATATGATGACTAATGTGTAAGGCTATTTATTGATAATTGTAATTTATATATTTATCTTAGCATATAAATTAGAGTTTTTCAAAATTTAAAATTTTGGATATAGAAAACTCGGATTGTTTCCTCTAAGTTTACATTTCATTGGATATTTTCAATTCATATTTGATACTGAACTATGTCAGCCATAAGATTAACTGAATATATTCCTTTTTAAGATTCTTCATCTTATGACAAGGACGAATCCAGCGAATCATATTTCGAAATCTCCGAGAAATACGCTTTGACCGTAACCTGGTTTCATTTCAAAACCCCTCGTTTGAAAATCTCGCGACTCAATAGAGGTTTCAATAGTGCGACCTCTGAAATCTCTCTCGTGCCCTAGAGAGAACTGCACCCTCGCTGATTCTACGGTTCATTAAGCGATGAAAAATTCCTGCCCCGCGAAAAACATTCGCCGATTCAATTACGCATCCGGTTCAAATATTTAAGTCGGACGGAACGAAGCTTCATTGTGGCTCCAGTCAATAACTCATCTCCTCACTCAATTCTCCCACTCCAGGGGGAATCAATTCTCAGTAAATGACATTAGCCACTCGGGAAGATTCCCCCTCCGTCTTTTCATTCCTCCTACGACCCTTCGATTCCTCATTTTTCTCTTCTTTTCCGCCCGTCCTTTTGTCGAGAGTTATTTCTCCTCGACATTCATTGCGTCGCTATCTCCCGCGACCCGCACCAACTCCCCCCATTTTTTCCTGCCGTTCGTTCATCCCCCATTGGAGTCCTTTCTTGACCCCTCCGTGCCCTCGAGGGAGTGCGGTGGTGGGTGCAGAGGGGACTGACTAACGAACGCATTCACAAAACTAAATCCGAAGGCCTCCGAGACCTGCGGGTTGGATAGGCATCGTACTGGAAATCCGCTCTTTGGGTGGTCTCTGGGGGTGGCGAGGGTGGGTGGAGTTTGTTGGGATGGGGAGGAGGGTTAAATGCGGGGGTGGGGGGGATGTGTTGGATTTCGAGTGGGGATTTTTATGTGGGCGGCCGCGCGGGGGCCGCTGCAGACATCGGAGTTGATAAATGCATCGGCGGCGGGGCGGGCGGACATTGAAAACTTATCGGTTTGAAATTCCGGCGGGGATTTGTTTTTGATAAATTGAAATCGCGGGAGGAATGGATGGAGATGGCAGTTTTCGTTTTTTTAATCATATTTTCGGCAGGGTTTTGCAATTGAGCGTGAATCGAAAATGGGAAGGAGAGAAGAAAGCGTTTTCGCTCGAGCGGAGTCGGAATTTCGGGAGAGGTTTTTTTTGTTTTGTGGCTGGTTGGACGGGATATTCCGCATTAGTCGTCATGGCTACGGATTTAATCCTTTCCGGAAGATTTTTTCGGGCTTTTAAAAAGTCTTGTTCTCCACGAGAGTTTTTAATTGCTGCGCAAATACAAGGCTCGAAAGTTTTCTCTTATTAGGGCCGCGATTCATTTGCCGAGTTGCCGACGGGCGAGAGATTAGGGGCTTAATTCGGCGATTTACTTCGTTTCGAATGATTATATTTTTATTCGTTCTAAATTGATGGGTTTTATAGGAAGGATATCAAACGCGCGGCGTAACCGAATCAGAACCTGAATGAGGGATCATTTTGAAACGCGAATAAATTATGCAGTCGGCTGAGCCGTAAAGTCGCGGATTTACTCACCGTTTCAAATCTAAATTATGGCTTGCTATGCAAATATCCATTCATAGTTTGTTATTAAAATTAATGAGGATTCTGGAGGTTGGTTTGTTTCAAATATTGTGTAAAAGAACCTTTTTGCTAAATTTAGCCTCTGTAGCGGATTAGCCATGATGCGGGTAATTGAAACAAAGTGAAAAATCTATGAGTTGTTATTAATGAACTCATATGTTCAGTATAGGGTATAATTAATAATGCCTGAAAAGTGTTTGGCGTGAAATTTACGGCGAAGGTTTAAGATGCATATCCACCGATTAACTCCAATTTGGTATTTGGTGGCTTCGAGCAGCACAAGCCATCATGAGGTCTAATTTGATTGCGAATTTAGAACTATAGCAAAGGAAATTCCTGTCATCGTATGTTTAGATAAAAGATAAATGATTTTCTACATCTACATCTACATCTACATCTACATCTACATTAATACCCTACAAGCCGCCTTTAGGCGTGTGGCAGGGGGTGTAAACATCAGTTGAATCTAAATTACTTCCTTATTCGATTATTGTCACGTATTGTTCGCGGAAAGAATGAATCTCTAAAACGATTCGCCCTAGCATCTATTTCCCTTAACTTACGCTCATTATCGGATCGACCGACGTAGTAGGGGGTTTGCATGATACCGATTGTATCTTTGGAAAATGTAGTTTCCCTGAATTTATTAAGCAATCGCAGCCTAGCTTCTAATCTCCTTCCTTTCAAGGATTCCCAACCTACGACTGAGAGCATTTTTGTAACGCTTGCTTTTTTATCGTAGCATTTCTTAACAAAACGAACCGCTTTACGCTGCACTTTCTCGAGTTCACGAGTACACGTTTCATCCGCCGGATCCCATATACTGATAATTTTCTGGGAATAAGGAGTATGCTTGAATTTTTGATTATACCACTTAACCAAACCTTTCCATCAATGAACATGAAGGTATGATAATACTTTATTAAAAATATGCAAAAGTATTTTGTTATATTCCTTGCGCTAAGAAGCAAATAAAAACCTCAATATCATATGAGTTGGCCTATTTCAATTTTTAAGGACTAGATGATCTTCTAAATTATTACTTGATGATGAAAACTATCAAATATATTTTCTAAACTTTCTAACATTTTTCTTTAGCAACCTTAAGTTGCAAAGATTTTCCCCACACTCTACTCTGTCCTTTTGTTTTAATTTTATTTATTATCGCTCACATTCTGACGACATACGAGGTTAGGTGGAAGAGAGGCCCACTTTGGTCACCTTGCCAATAAAGGGTCAAATAAATAAATAAATTACGAGATGTTTCTAAGATACTCCCGTATTGGAGCTAAACTCAAATTCAGCCCTGTTTTTATGAAGCTGATAAGATTTGTAGTACTGTTTACACTCACATACAAGACGCATTTCTACCAAAACGTTTTAGGCTAGGTAGATAGGGCCGCCTTATCGGAAGATATATTTTCCATGGTATTGTGTGTTTCCATTAGTATTTTAACCGTAGTACACCCAAAATCCTTACTACGTCTTATACTCGGGTGCACTTCATTCGCAGGTGTATATAGTATTCTTATTACGTAACGAGCTTTGAATACGCAATTGACACGATAAATGTGAAACCATCATACCCTTCTTAGTACGTTTTCTGTCTTCGACTTTCATTGTGTAATTAGTGGTTGAAAATCGATTATCTGGACTAAGTTTATTTGTAAGACCTACGCCTGTCTCATTATCGGTTAAGTATGGTGGAGATAGCCTTTCTCGGTAAAGGTTCATTGCTTCGTTCTCCAAAAAATTCCAACCGTGGGAATTTTAAGGGAAATTCGAACTCAGGCAGATTCAGGCTTTATGTACCTCGTAAAGTTGCTCGTTGGATTTAGCGCTCTTCTTCCCTTAGGGGAAACTCGAAATTTTAATGAATACTTCTTGGGATTTCTTTTAATGCGCGTCGTCCAGAAATTTATTAGTTTCTACTTATTAGAACTAAGATCTCTTTTCAAGTTATTAGAGTTGGGGCTGCATTTTCTTTTGCACTCTACCGTATGCTCTTCCCTCCTTCAGTTCCCCTAAATCTTGTATCTCGGAATTAATATTTTCCTCTCGCCTGTCATCATTCTCCCCTGGCGTCGCAACTTTCATCGTTTTTCTCACTTATCCTTCTTTTCCTCCTCTCCCGTTATCCCCTCTTACTTCCCCAAAATTTCTCTTTCTCCTTGCCATCCATTTCCTTCCTTCCATCCGCTTCCCTTCAGTAGATCTTCCTTAATCCTCTTTCGCAACTGCAAAGACCTGCTTTTTACCCTCGAATGACATGATGCGAAACGAAAACTACCTTCACTTTTTCCTTACACATCCGTGAGTTTCTGAGACTTATTTGGAATCCCTTAAATAATCGTACTTTACTCAATGATTCAAGTAGTAGCGCAGCACCTCATTTTTATAGCGGTATTGCATATTCCTACGAGCAGAAATACAATTCGATTTTGATACTCACTTTGAAGTAATCTCAACATTACCCTTCTACTTTTTGGTATGAGAATAATTAATTTTCATTTCCTGTTGGTCACATCTTCGCCCCGAAAATGTTCTGGATGTTTACATTTCTAGTTCATAAAAATGAATCGGTTTTTCATTCTAATTCTAGGTTGCCAATTGTGTTAGGTTATTATATTATTATAGCTCGATAACATCAAATGTTATTCACCTTTTAAGGGAAAAAGAAAGGGAGGTTTTTGAGCACATATATCACTTTACGTGAACTTAGTTCAGCGTATCTACGGAAGATGTCTTCTTAGTTACTAAATTGTACGAAATTCGAAGTTTTCTTTGTAAAAATGGGTTTCATACGCTTAATCTTGCGTAAAGCTTCTTTTTATTTTGATAAAAATCTTAGATCAAATTTATTTATGCGTTGTGTTGATTATTTAATAATAAGAGTACATCATGTACGTATTTATTACGATGATCCTTGTTGTAATCATAATATGCTCCTCTGTAATTGTGTATGTATGGTATTGTTAGTTATTCATTAACAATATTTATGAGGAACCTTTGTCGCATGATGGTTTCCTTTATCATGAGTCGATAGCATTTACGATAATTTCTAACAAATTCTATTATATCCTTGTTGGCGATCAAATCATCTCAAGGTGTCTCCCCACCTAATTTTAATGTTCTTCACGTGCTAGAATGCCCTTTCTTTAATCTAGCCGAGTCGCAATTCCAATTACTTTCCTCCACTCACTCATTCTCGTCTTATCCTCGGCTTTTCTCCCACGAGAGACTCTCTCAATTCCCCCACGCGTCCCGGTGACTGCCCGGCTATGACTTTTAACAGCGCCCACATAACGTTTTACGACTCTCCTTTCCTCCGAGGAGATAAAAACTCGCGAGAATTGTCCGAAACGATGGCGAGTAAGAGAGAGACGAGATGGATACGGTGTGGGCGTGTCATCTTTTCTAAGACGACGAGTGACTTTCCCCGCGCGCAAACGCCTCTGACACAATCCCTCGACTTATTCTAGGTCTTTATCGCTTATCGCTCTATCGTTATCGCTTCGAGGCAGACTCACGTCCGTCGATGGCATCAGGATAGCTCCTAATCAATCTGTTTATAAAAGAGGTTCGGAAGATTTGGAGTCTAAATAAGTCCAGTAGTATACCACTGATATATAAGTAGCTTTTGTAATATTGAGTCACTGATGATATTAATGTTTTCTGACTTTGCCTATTTCTCACCGGTTATTTTTTCCTATCATTTATTACTAGCAATAAAGAATGCGTATAAAGTTAATTACTTATAGAAATATTTTCTAGGAATGCTTCAGATTCCGCAGATACAATCTTATACCATAACTTAAAATATGCATATTGGTTATAATAAGGAAATTCTAATTAATTTGAATATGAGAGACCCAAAACATCCAAATGAAAGAAACAAACCCCGTTGATTTTTGTTAATGTATTTAGATCTTACCCCTGTGTGGCTAAGGTCTTGTGGCATCCTTTCAATTTTAATTATTTTTTTCTAAATTTCCAGATCAATAAAAATTTTGTTTAATTATGCATGCGTAGAATGCGTATCTGGAACTTCTGATTCCTTTTATTAGGATTTTGGAATGCTAAGCGTATTAATTTTTTAAGCCTGTAGGCGGTTTTGTCACATTTAGAGAACTCACCCATGTATTGTTAGGGAAACCTACCTTCCTCATATTATACTTGTACACCATTCGAGTTTTATAGAAAATTATGTCGAACAAATTTCACCTCGGTCTTGCTAATTAGTATTTAATCCCTCCTGTGGGCATATCTAGAAACTTAGCAGAGTAAAGGCGAATTTAGACAGTTTCTTGAATCATTCATTACACAGTAGCAATGATCTAAGTCCATTAATTCTCTCTGTGTAACTGCAAACAGCTATTTTTCTCGAAAATCATTTATTTTTAATTAATTTAAGAAACATCTCCATGAGGTTTTATGTGGAGATCTTTGTCGTACTCAATCAAAATTGGTTGCTTTGAAAAGTCAGTAAGTGGTGAATCCTTCTCCCTCTGACTTCACTGGTAACTTCCAGAGCATAACTTATAAGTAAATGGGAGATACTTGTAGTTACAGTTTAGTTTAAGTCCTCACTAATTTCTGAATTGACTTGCATAAAAATAATAAATATTTATTCAACGTATAATTTGAGATGGGGAATTCCCATCTTGAATCCTCCCTGAAATTTAGCTGATTATGAGTTTTATCAAAATTATCTCGGAGAGTTATTAGGTTCAGCAGTTTAGCCGATACTACAGCATTGATCACAGAGGTATGGCCCAGCTCAATAATTCGATTAATCCAAGAGATAAATTAGAGTTATTAATGAGTACTTACTGATTCAACTGAAGCGCTTTTGAAGATTTGAGATGGAAATTAATGAGCGTGAGCCTTTAAAATTTTATTTAATAACTCCGGAAAGTAAAAATAATAGCTACTGGGGATTTTGACATTATCTTTTGATGTCTCATTACAATATCGCGTAAAAAGATGATAGAAATTGAACATTGAGAAAACTAAATAAATTAGCAAAATTTGTGATTCCTGCTGGGTTAGCAGATAACGATTATTTTGCTGTATCTTAGTCACATTAAAGATAAAGCGTTAATTGAATTTTCTTTGAAAAATAATTTATAATTATCGTTTTAGTTATTCGCATTCGAGAGTAAATCTTCGTTTGATTGATCTTTTTGTAATTTAGGTATATCTGTACGAGTATAGGATATATGTGCATCATAAAAATAAGCTTACGCATATATAAGACGAGTAAAATGTTGCTTGCATACTGCAAGCAGATCGACAACACTATTTTCATGTCGGCATCATATCGGGACGGCCATCAAAAGAAAAAAAAAGGATTGAAATATTTCTTAAAATTCGCTGAAATTTCATCGTCTGGCTTCGAACCCGGATCTTACTGGTGAACTTACTATGTAGCACAATAGAAGATCACCATCTCTAACGATGTGTGAAAATTCAAGCAGAAATATTGGCTACAACTGCCTCAAAAGACGCTCTAATGTTCACGAATGTAAATGGCTCTCGGGACTCGAACCAAGGACGATCTTGGAAATTTAAAAAATGTTTCTGAAATTTATTAATGATCTCAATCCATATGCCAAATTTCAAGTTTCTATATTATTGGCAAAGGTTTCAAAATAATTCCTAAAAATCGGATTAACTTCTGATTGCAGAGACACCTGGTGTCGAACCCAGGACACATTGACAGCTGGGAATGCACAGTTTGATTTGTATACACTTAATCTTTCTTAGTGCAAAGTTTGAAGTCTTTGTCGTGCCGGGAAGTACCTATAATATGTTTCCGTTATCTCCGTAAGAAATGCATTGAGGAATTTAAATGGCCCTCTGGGATCGAACCAAGGACCATCAGCGAATATGAAAAATTTGATCCTGAAATTTATTATTGATCTCCAACTCCATGCCGAATTTCAAGTTTCCATGCCATCGGGAAAGGGTCCAAAAAAAATCTTAAAAATCGCCACAATGCAATTTAAACGGCCGATTTTTGCCCCGACCTAGCATCGAACCCAGGATATTTTCCGTAAAACTCATTTATGTTTTCGATAGATCATGACCATATATATAGGCTCCTTGAGTTTTGATTCGCTACCTATTCGGAAAGTATTTTTTTTTAATTCCCGAAAATCAAAGCAATGCATTTAAACGGGAAAAATCGGGACTTTGAGGCCCTCTGGATTCGAACCCATGACATCGACGTTCAAAATCGCAATTTTTCTGGAGGTTATACGTTATGGCCAATATGTCGTAAAAATTTCAAGCCATTGACGCTAGTGGTTTAGCCTGTGACTTTGTATCCAGAGGGCCCCAAAGTCCCGATTTTTCCCGTTTAAATGCATTGCCGTGATTTTCGAGAATTTAAAAAAAATACTTTCCGGATAGGTAGAGAAATAAAACTCAAGGTGCCTATACTTATGGTCTTGGACTTTCGAAAACATGAATGACTTTCACAAAAAATATCCTAGGTTCGATGCTAGGACGATGCAAAGAACTGCCCTTTAAAATACATGGGAGATGTTTTTCATTATTTTTTTGGTGCTTTTCTCGAAATAATAGGATGTTCTTGCCTAGCTGGAATGTGTTAGGTAAGAATTGGTTTAAGAAAAACATTTTCATAAGACCGTACTATTCCTGGGTTCGATGCCAGAGCACATTAACATTTCTCTCATAAGGAATATAAGGGAAAAGTAAGACTTCGGATGAGGCAGTTGCAGCCAATATTTCTGCTTGAATTTTCGCACATAGTTAAAGATTAATATCTTCTATTATGTTGCATAGCAAGTTTTACCAGAAGGACCCGGGTTCGATGCCGGGCTGTAAATATGTCTCCCGTTTAAAAGACATAGGGTTAGTATTTCATTATTTTTTTGATGCACTTATCGAAATGATAGGAAGTTCGTGCTTGGCTGGAAGATGTATGGTTAAAACTGGTTTAAGAAAACAGTTTTCAGAAGACCGAAGTATTCCTGGGTTCGAAGCCAGAGCACATTAACATTTCTCTCATAAGAAATATAAGGGAAAAGTAGGACGTTGTTTGAGGCAGTTGCAGATAATATTTCTGCTTGAATTTTCACAGATAGTTAGAGATGGTGATCTTCTATTGTGCTGCATAGTAAGTATCAACAGGAAGACCCGGGTTCGATGCCGGACGAATAAATTGCAGCGAATAATCAGAATATTTTCAATCCATTTTTTTTTCTTTTGACGGCCTTCCCGATATGATGCCGACATGAAATTAGTGTTGTTGATCTGCTTGCAGTATGCAAGCTACATTTTACTCGTATATATATATGAATATATGATATATGAATGAATCCGGAGAAGCATCTATATATAATAGATAGCAAGTAACAGTTCTTAAAATACTTACTTTGCGATATGTGAATGAATGAAATGTGAAATTTATAAGGAAAGATATTCAAGTATTAAGTTGATCATTTGGATATTCTATTATGAAACGTAATATCGCATAAAATAAAAAAATCCATTTAACTTACATAAAGCTGTCATCATTTGTTGATTTCTAGAACCGTAGAGAGATGCTAACGAAATATTCGAGGTACTGATGCGTCAGTTTTTCCTCGGGCGGATTTAAATTGGAGAGATGCATGTCTCTCGTGTTTAAGCGAAGCTCACCTTCCTTTCTCCGAGTGTCGAGAAGAGCGTTAAACCACGTAACGAAACAATGAGTTTTTCGCCAGTAACACCTGCGGAAATTCCATTATATTTTGAGGGTTATTCTGCATTATGGTTCTGAAAAGGGTGCAGCGTTTGCTCTCTTTACGATTTTCACACTTACTCGTTGGCACCCTCCTTTTTTCATGACGTCAATAAGGAATTAAAGGGAACGTTTTTAGGTGATGTCGCCGGACCCGCACGGTTCTTGCACCGCATCCGAGCACTCACCAAAGGGGGCGCCACTCACCACAATGTGTCTAATGTCTCTTTAAAACAGTGAACAACTTGAGAATTAGGCGCCTATGTGTCATCTTGCATTCGGATGCCACTAAAAATGGGTTCAGCGCTGATACGTACTTTTTTAATTTCTCATTTACACATTTGTGCTTGTGTTGCGCCTTGCCATTCACTGAAACCCGACATTGACATTCGCACCTTCGTCCCCGCAGCACGAATGCGCGTTTTCACACTAGCCGAATGCTCAGTCCACCAAGTTGAGGCCATAAACGTGGCTAAATGTCTTTGGCTCGTCAATCCTTTACGAGCGGCAAGACGAGGAACGAAGCGAATGACAAGTGAACCGATTACACATTCGCCTCGTCACTCGCGACTCAGCTCGCGACTCGGCTCGCGACTCGGCTCGCGACTCGACTCGCCATTCGTGCGAATGTATAACTGCAGCTTAAGAATTTGAAATTTTCATAATGAACTAAAATTCAATTACAGTGTTACCAATTGTAGTCATAGTCGTAAAGAGGGTTGATCACTTTGCGTGTGTATACTCTCCATAAAAACGTGACCCCTTAACCTACGACCCACCGTGAGAGCGGAACACGGATATAGGTGAACTGTGGAGAGAAAGGAAGGGATAATGTGGCGAAGAACGGAGAGAGATAAAGGGTTAACAAGAAAGAACGAAAGATTCCGGCGTTTCATTCTTTTCGTTGCGGCATTCCGGGTTGTCTTCCTCCCACGTTAGCGAGCAACTGAGGAATGTGTGAGTAACGGTCAAAAAAGAAAGGCAAATTGGTTGATGGAGGCGTATGGGATTGAGGAAAGCGAGAAAAAAAGACGAGGTTACTTTAGCTAAGGTTGGGCTTGGATGTGGGAATACAGGCGGGATTCATAATTTAACATTGTCGGTATTAATTCTCGCCCTTTTCGGCTTCCGTCGGGGACACGTGAGGAAATAAGGCGAGTTCCCTTGTTTGCCTACGTCGGCTGTGCTCGGTGGCAGCTTACGCACTCGAATTTTAATGCGTCCCGAATCTCCTTCAAGACATGTTGCTGCAGCGACGATGTTTTCTTGAAACTTAGCTAACTTCTCAGCTTTCGCTGAATAGTGCAATCTACGAGGAAAAATTCCACTTCGTTCATATTCAGTTAATAATTTCGGGACCTGCATTTATAATATAATTTTCGTGAATATGTATCATCCGTGAGATTCAAAATTATAGATTAGAATGAGAATCATTGGCATTCTCTGAGATCAGCTTTTTTGCAAGTTAATAATTTACCTCGAATTTCTACGATTACCGAGTATATATTCAGAAAATTCGAGTTAATTAGTATTTTATTAAAATTAAATTAAATTAATTTAAATTAAATTAAATTAATTTAAATTAAATTAAAAATATGTTTAATAGTGTGGAATTTTACAGTGTTTTTATTATCTATAACTTCAGAATGTCCTTCCACGAAGTTCGGCCGACTATGATAGAGTTTAATAGTATCTTATTATTGGTATGATATCGCGAAAATTTTTAAGGAAACTAAACCTCAGAATTTCACTTAAGAAGATTAAATTTTTTATGTTTTTGTTGAATAGTCAATTTTTTTCCTGATTATCTGCGTCACTTTAAAGAAATGATTGGTAGACAAGAAATTTGAATAAATTCAGCCTTTTTTAATTTTCCTACTAATTTCTTATTTAGTTCATTTTCCGTTTAATATTTGAATTAAGTTAAAGATTTTAATGTAGAAATTGATTCCATCCTGCGCGCGTAAATTCTTTTTCTTTTGTTGGGGTGGAGATTAGGATTTAATTGAGCGGCAAGTTTATGATTTCTTTAGTAAGTAAATTGAAAACAAAACACTGACGGAAAATTTTCTCAAGCTCTACTGATAATGGGATGAATAAGGCCCCGAAATGTTTGGCGGTTAAACTAAATCATTTTAGAATGAATCATGGAAAATTCGGGTGTATGGGGAATTGAGAATAAAATCTGCTTAAGAGATAAGATGGAGTGAGACAGGAGAATAAAGACAAGAAAGGTAAAGAAGGAATTAGCAGAAGCATGGGGATGGAGATTCCTGGAAACTCGAATGCCCGTATTTTTAGGGGTCCAATGCGTTTCCAAGGAGATTCAAAGAGAGTCAGAAAGAATGGGGTTAGACTTCAAATTCCATCCCCTGATAAGATTGATGTCTCTTAGAAAATTGTTGAGGGCAGATAAAAATATTTGGCCTCTAAATACTAAAATTTTGGAGGATGAAAATATACAATACTGGTACCTACTTCCAAAATACAAAAACTTTGTGTTGTCATTTTTGTATTATACAATATATAATTTAATATTTTATCATGCAATGGCACTAGATTTTGAGCCAGCAAGTTCGTTTTGGAGGATAGTTTGAAGAAATATCCATCGTTTATTATAAAAGAAAGAACGGACGGAATTAATTTATTTGAAACGATATGGACAGTGTGAAGTAAGATGAAGTTTATAATTACTACAACTTTTCATCCTTTAACTACGCTTAATTTCTGATAATTTATTCTTCTGACATATTGTATACGTTGTAAAGCTTCCGCAGAAGAGATTACTGTTTGAGTTATTGAAAATGTATACAACCGTGTTTCTTCGTGTATGGATGATTTTGAGGGAGTTGTTGAGCGCGCCGTCCTTCAGTTGATATTTTTAACTGCAGAATCAGTATATTCCCATAAAAGAAAGGATTTAAATACGACGGGGCTTAATTTTATAGCTCGTAGAAAATACGCTCGTGGGAGATTGAGTCAGAGCGGCAGTCGTGAGAACGTAATTACACGCCTCTTTTAACGACCACGATAACGCGGTTATTCCTTGTTTTGTTGTGGTAGTCTATTTTTCTTTGTGTTATTTAGATGGATTCGTGACATAACTATAGTTAAAGAGATAGGCAATGGTATCTTCTTCTCTGTTCCTAGATTATCGTCGAAGTAAATTTGCATTAAAAAATGTGAGAGGCTGGAAATGCAATTTTAACACTACGTTGCTATTATTTTTTACGCTATATTATTAATTAATATTGCTATACATATCACCATAATACACATAAACACATAGTCTGATTGAAACAAAAAAAGAGAGAATAGTCACTTGTATTTAGGGGAACACTCATCTGCCTGGCATTTACTCTAGAACGGAGGGAAACCCCTATGAATACCTCCCTTAGGCAGTAATAGTAAAACTTAGAGTACAATAGAATAAATATTATAAAAAAATTCAACCAGTACACTTAGCATTTATAAAAAATCACACTTTTAACAATATTGATTTAATGTATGGGTTATCTCAGGATAAATAAGTTCGCAAAACGATTGTTTAACATATTGGCATTTGTGTGTTATATGCAGACTTTTCCAGTTCTCATTAGCTTATTCAGTTTTGGATGGATATTGCATGTTATGATTTCGTGGAGCTTTTAGCCTCTAAAACGCGTGTATCTCACGTCAGACCAATTCCAACCCATTATGCCTCTTTCGAAGAAGAAGAGATGATATTTTTTCTCATTCAAGTCACAAACTTCACGCTCAAGGTATTTAATGTCGGGGTTGGCCTATCCCGAGAATAAAACACTTTTTATTGCCATGGCTGCATTTTTTACGACGTGCAGGAACATAGTTTGGGTATGTTTTATAAAAGCCCACTTTAGGGTGGCCTTTCTAGGATAGTAAGGATATGTTGTAAGAGGGGATCGAGAGTAGGGGGTGAGCGTTCCTAAACGGAAGTAAAGTTGGTCGAATGGGGAAGGATAGGTGGCGTCGAGGAGGTGCGCTGGTATTGGCGTTCGCGGCATCAATTGTGAGTGGGGAGACATCGTAAAAGAGTGGCCACGAGGAATTCTGTGATAAAATAAAAGGTCATCCGAGTGAGGAGAATGGAGGTGCTGTAAGAAGGGGTGAATTGGGAGGGAGAGCGTGGGAAGGACAGAAGGGAAATCCTGGAGGATTCCTTCATTTTGCAAGATTGCTTCCTTCGAGGAATGACGAATACCTTTCGGGTGACCGACACATTTTTCTGTCTCACGCTAACAGGATGCAAACTAATGGAAATGCCTGAAATTTTACGCTAAATTCCTTTGGTTAATCTCGACAAATATGTCGAAAATCGAAATCTAACTAAGCACATATGTATATTTTTGTTGTTGTTTTAAAATTTCTTCAACAGATGTTTATTTCTAGGAAATATAAACAAGAAATTAAAGCCATAAACATTCGTAATGTTATGACAAAATGTGTTGCACATGTGTTGTGAATGAGAAAAAGTAATTAAGTGTCCAAGGATCTAAATAAAAAATAAGTTTCAAGAACTGGTAAAATCAGGATGCTCTGATACTTTGATCACATTATGAAAGCACTGAAGGATCACAAAAAATGAAATAGTATAAACTTCTATCCGTACCACGATATATTTTATTTCACTTTACATTAAAATTAGGTAAAGAGAATAAAAATCAATTCACATATACACTCGTATTATATATATTGCAAGAGAGTAAATATTATTTCACTTACGTTTTTTGTCTACATAAGTGAATAACGTTTGTGATCATTGCCCGATGATGACGCGAGTGTCGTATTAAAACACCTTAAAGGTTACGATTCTCGGTCTGGGACAAGATCTTAACAAGGCATTGCTATAAATTAGCAATCGCGGAATAGAGAACCTACGAAATAGATGAGCAGATTACAGATAAAATTATTTATTTTTTATGAATTTTAATAATTAATTCTACGCTACTGGGACTCGGAACAAGACCGCATCGGTATAACTATCTAATAAAATGAGTTAAGGAGAGATCCTGAAGGAACGGCAACGGAAAATTCGAGCTCGAATTTACCTGCCCCTGGCAAGAAAACAGAGTGATAAACATTTAATAGTGTGAGACAAAAAAAGGAGATGCAACGATCACCAAATTCTAACATAATCCCTTACGAGCTATTCGTTTTGCGGATTCGAAATTTCTCCATGTGAGGGGGGAAAGAGCAAGCCGGAGGGGATTTAGACGTTCCAAATTCTATTTCGAGGGAACCACTACACGATCGGGGGTGGGACTGGATTCACGACCCGGAGTAAAGCATTAAATAAAAGAAGTATCGGCTCGTAAAGCGATAGCAAACATAAGCGTTTGGAGAAATAACTTCCCTCGCAAAAAGGGTGCACTCACATTCGGGGCTGTAAAAAGTCATCGGCGCAAAGGGAGAGGACGTTCCCAAGACTAAGCGAAGGAAAAGAGCGAAACAAAATGGAAGGAGAAATGTGGCATTTCGACCGTATCGGCGATTGACGCACATCTCTCTCGGTGTCACCCATTCCTACGTAACAATCTTCCGGTCGAATGCATCGGAGGGCGCGACATGTCCCCATTTCCATCGACGGCATCGCGAGGTGACAGAAAAGGGTGACATGGGATCGGGTGCCTTTGTCCTTCCCGGATGCCATTCTCACTCGAAACAGTGGAAGCGTATGCGAGGGACATCCAATAAAAGTCATCGCTTTCCGAAAAAATGGTTTTGAGGGAAAATATTGCATACGTTTCCCTTTTTGTTTCGTTCCTTCGCAGGAGGGGTCGAAATGTTTCCATATTGCTTCGGCTATCATTCACATTCTATGTTCGCTCGTAATTCGAAATGGTACTCCACTTGGAAATATCCGACCAGGGTATACAACTATAAATGGAAACTGTATTTTCAGATTTTTCAAGTTTCCCACTCCCCTTCTCAATAAGAGAATGTAAAACCTTCAGCTCGAAGGTTTTGCCATCAAAATGAAGCGTTTCTTTTGACTCGGGGGTGCTCATACTCGTAAGTTACAAGGACAATACTAGGCGTGGTGAATCTATAAGATTCTCTTTTATCTACCAAATTATCAACCAAAATTACATCTAGTTTATATGGATGAATGAAGGAATTTTAGTCCTTGAGTAAATAGAAAGAAAAAGTAATGAGAGAGTAATTGATTGGGATCCACTGGTTCTGATTTCCTGCTACGGGAATTTATCATCAACCAGGAATTAATAGAGATGCATAATTTGCCGCATAATATTTAATTTTGAAGACAGCAAGTTTTCTGCTTTAATTATGAGTAGCCATCTTCAGATATCTAATAGTGCGTCACGCATGCTCAGAAAATCATGATAGTCAAGGTGCGAAAGATGGGAAGAGGGATGTAAGAAGAGGAGGTGCTGTCTGCTATATTAGTCCTAGCTACATTGGGTGAGAGAGTATCTTGTAGGATTAGAAGGCAAAGGAAACTGGTTATTATTATTAGAGAGATACAGATAACTACCGTGACGTATTACTTCTGCACGAAATCGTTGTTACGTGGTCCTTTAGTTTGAAAATTTTGACTGATTGAGTAAATGTTATCGATGGGGGTGCTGTTTTTATGAGGCGATTTGTTCTTGCAAATGTTTCAAATGTTACCTGGAATGGCTATAAAATCTTTCAGTATTATAGCTTAAATAAATGAAATTACAGGGTTATTATATTTAATTAAATGTAACAGGTCAATTGGTAGATTTTGAATGTCTGTAATCCGTCATGTTTGGTAAATTTTTGTTCTGCGTAGAGGGCCTATTTCGTCTTTTTGACCGGGAAGTGAATTTTTAACCTGTTTTATTTTGGTAGACTAACATTGCGTTACAGATTCTTTAAAGATTCGATATCTGGCTAGAAATCTCACCTCTAAAAGGGAGGATCTCACGCTGACTGAATGTAGGATTTTTTCTACCACTCCTACTCCAGCTAAACTCCAAAATCAGTTAAACCACGAAAGCAGGAAATATCCACAAAATTGAGTTTCCAATTTCAAATATAATTATATTTAAATATGCGAGTGAAACCCTTTATTGACTATACATACAACGAGCATATCCGTCGGTGCAAGAAAAAAATTGGCTTCCTTGTTCCATCTGTAGCAGTAGTCCTAACAGTCAAATTGAAAGTGTTCAAACCAGAGAAAAAAATGTTACATAAAACAGAATATTGTCTTAACTCAGTAATTTTTATAGTGTGAGATCAATATGTTAAATAATAGTCTTCTCGACCGATTATTTATTATTATAAATATCATTACGAGTGATTATTTAGAAAGTTGAAGTGACAGATTAATCTCAATCCCTCTTCCTAGAATATTCTTTTGTCCACGAATCTCAGCATTTTACAAAGCACGAGAATTCCCTAATCAAGTCTGTCCCCAAAAGGTCAGAATGCGATATTCTCTCTCTTTTCCTTCCCTCTTTTTCATACTCTTCTAATTTTTGCAGTATTATTTCGGGTCCTTGCGCATTCTCTTTCAGTCTGCTGTCTGAGACACTCGACAGGACACAGCCGCGACGTTATGAGGAAGCCGTTGTCCCTCATCTCTGTTGCATCCCAGAGTTCTTTCCTCTCCCTTAATATTCCATGTCTTCCACATGTGTTCCATTTCATTTGGGACCTCATCACTGCTACCTAAGAGCGAGCAGTTTTGTTTTCCTTTCGCTTTTGAATTCTGTGTGTGGCGCCGAGAAAGTTTTTTCCATACCCTCAAAAGTTCAAAAGTCGAGCGTAAATACAGCTTATTTGATATTTATGAGATTCTGTTTAAGTTCTGGAACACCTTTGAATATTATCTCTTTGAATTTGGGGGATAAAAAAATTATATATTAAGGTCAGATTGAACGTTTGATGTCTATCTCTTCGATATTAATATGCATATTGGAAACTTTTGGAGCGTTGCTCAAAGTTGCGTCAGTCGGCTGCTTTGATTTCGTCAGATTTTTTTTATTCACAAGATGACTTCCAAATTACATCCGTACCATTTTTATATGAGATGAATGGTTTTGAAGCTACTGTAGATTACGCCAATGAAAATATTGAAAAACTAACTTTATAAAATAAACTATGTTAAGGGAATGTTCAAGTTATATGCAATTAGTCGCTTTTCCGAATACTTTACATGTTGGTAGACATTGTAAATTTATCTTAATCGGCTAAAACCCGCCAAACCTTTTGATATTGCTGGGAGTAGTGTAGTAGGAGCATTATAAGCTAAGAAATCTATATCACCTTTATTTTACTCACTCATTTCAATTGTATTTAGTAGCAATTATGCGTAATGGCAGACATTTAAGATCGTTCAACTTTCCCTTGGTATGAGTATGGTATTTGAAATATGTATATTTAAACTATGGTTCCTACTATCAAGACAAAACTGTTCCCGAAGTAATTAAATTTACAGAAGGAATTTCACCAAAACGTTTTGATCTCAACACTAATTTTTAGTATCACAGTGATATTTCTGGAAATTACTGCTTTTTATAGACATTAATCTTTAACAGGATAAATAACTACATTCGAATGATTAGAGACTTTGAAGTTAGCCCTCAGACACAGATGCAAAGTACTTGATAATCTAAATTCAATTTAGATTTTTTAAAATTTCTTTTCCATTGGTTTGGAATGGTTTCTCCAGATTTTATTTGATTTTCAAATGTTAGATGAATGTTGTTGATAAATTATCTTTTCTCGCTTATTATTGATCAACTAAAAATAAAAATGATGACCTATCATTAGTAATCCATCCATTATTTATAATGCATTATTTTATTCCTACGCTTCCTTCTAATTTGTGATATCATAAATGAGATGCACGTCTTTCTGATTATCTAATTACCATTTAGGCAATGTTCACACTGCCATAGGATTGTATTAGACCAAACCTGTGACTTCGTTCTGAAAGAAAAATTCCGGGCAACTCAATTTTGTTTAAGGAATGATGGTTTAAATATATTGTTTAAAATCAATACGTGAAGTTACCACACTCATATAAAAAGGTTTTTCAGTAGTGTTATATAGAAATAACGATTTACTTTCGATTATGATAAGTTTTTTTCTTATTGGCTAAGATTACGCTTTGGAATTTCCGGTTCACTGTTTAATTACGAAGAAATCATTTCCATATTATAGCCTTCCACGAGGATAATCCACCTTCGCATATTGAGTTTACAAAGTTATAGGTCAAAATAAATGTCTTTCCAAAGGACTTTAAGTTATATTTCCTTAGTCATGAAGAGGGTACTAATCCCTATGCGTGTAGGGACCGCGTCATTTATGTCGCGAGTTGATTACTCCGCCGATCGTCTTCTGTCATAACCTTAATTGCACGTTCGACACGTCCATCATCAGAAGGCTCAAGTGCTTCTTCAATGACGCATTCCTTCCCGTTAATCGCTGTGCCACCATCAAGTTGCGATCTAAATATACGAGGGAGAGAGGACAAAAGAGAAACACTTTGTCGATGCACGCAAAAAATCAAGCATCTTTCCGACTAGGCGTGACACGCACTTTTTCATCTTGCGAAAGGATTTCAAGTGACGACGGATACAGAAGTTTTAAATGGAGGGGTGACTGTAAACAACGACCGATGAAATCTCCCCTTTCGCTGAACTCAGCAATCGAGTGAACACTTCCGTGGGAAACCCGTTTTTTGAGCGGCCGAAAAATTCATTTGCTTCGAATCCCTGGAACCCTTAAAGATTTCGGATTTTCCAAGTGTGCGTTCGGTTACTCCATGTCTTTTCAAACGGAACAAGGATGCAGTTTCAACTAAGGTATAGATATAATTATGAGTAATCCCTAATATTACTATTATTAGCATTTCTAAGTGAAGGGAAGGAGATATAAAAAACCTACACTTATGATAATTACATTATTTGTGGGAGATGAACCGTGAAAGATTACTGAGTTGATTCGCGCTTTTGTTTTTCAATTTTCATTCCAATTCATATTTCAGTCTTAGACGATTATTAAATTCACCTTGGAAATTTTTGCGTTGATTTTCTGATATTTTATCTCGATCTCATTTCGATTAATATCCATACCATTTTCGTAATTGTAAACTATCGTTCACTAGTAGAAGCCAATAATGTGTGAATACTGCTCCTACCTTATATTAGTCAATGAGGAGTGTTATTTATTCAATTAAATTGTGTTTCAATGTTACTATGCTGAACCGAACTTTTTATTATAATTCAAAATTTATGGAAGTTGTGATGAATGAAACAAATATTTGAAGGATATTGCAACGAATTTACCACTTTTGATCCCATAACTGTGTCTGAGGCCTCCAAATTGTAAATGCGGCCCTACTTACACCTTTCCTGAACCCTCGCTGAGTAAAAAAACGGTCAGGATTACCGTTGAACGTCCAGTTGCGGTAGTGTTATCTCGCCAAAGTTACCAATCGCATCCATAACGGATTGAAAGTTTGAATTATGCTCTCTTTTGACCGCTTCGAAGCATCGCACCCCAGACGGCCATTGTCGAGTGACGGAGGTGGTCCTCAGCCGTCCCTCAAGGCGGTCTCTCACACACGCGCTCACCCAAGCAAAGTGGAAAGAATCATTTTCCCTATAAAAAGCTCGCGAGAGTAACACAACGGGTAGAATTCTGAGAATCCCACCCTCCGCCAGCCTTCAAAGTGCCTGCCCACAAAAGGAAGGCAACCTTGCCCAAACACGCCGAAAGGGCCCTTCCAGGAACCGGATGAAAGGAAAGGCGGCAGCGTCTGAGGCGCTCGAGCGACCTTATGGTTCGTGAAGTGGCGGAGGGACCAACAGGACCTCAATCCTCTGCGGGGTCATTTTCCGTTGAAATGCCTCCCCTATTTTCCCAAATCGCATTCCCTAGAAACCGACACCCTCCCTCGGCACCTCCTCTTTTTACGGGCCCCAGAGTGCGAGCCCGGGACCCCCGGGGAGAAAACCACACCGCTGATGTAGGATGCAGTTATCCCAGCGGGACTTGATGAGAGCGAGGTGGGATTTTGAAAAAGCTCTCTCCTGAGAGAGAGACTGCCAATTTTTCCTCCATTTTTACTCACGTTTTTCATGTTTTATTTCTTTCCGTTTCCCTCCCGAACATTACCGTAGAATTTTCATCTCCTTTTGGGGAGAAAAGTCGCAAATTACCTCACGTGACGGGGGATTATTGGCGCGGACCTTTTCGTTTACTCTCGGTCAATACTAAGTAACTTTGTCCTCCTCATGGTGATCCTAAGTCATCAGTACTAGGAAGAGTTGGTGCCCATTATTCTCCCTCTTTCTGTCGCTCACCGGCATTTTCAAATTAGTCGCTAGTCGCCTTTCCTTTATAACACCCTTTCACTCCTTTGCGGCTTCTTTCCTCTCTTTCCCCCTTTGTTGCTTTTTCACATTTTTGTCCGTATCAGTGGCGTGCTTAGGAGTTTGGTCACCGAGGACGCGGACGGAGGAGTTTGTGTCATCCAGTTGGGAATGATCATTTGCTACCGGCATATTTGTCTTGCCCTTTCGGAACCGTCTGCTTCGAAAAGCGGAGAATTGAATGGATTTCAGTTGTCATGGCATTCATGGTTTGTCTTCTTTAGCCATGTGCAGGGCCGGCTCAGGCGGTAAGCATCAAGGCAAGCGAATCAGGGGAGCTCCAACTATTCGTAGCCATCGTAAAAGTTGAATAAATCTGTCTATGATTGCGTCCTGTTGTGAATTTGCCTTAGGGCGCTTGAATGATTAGAACCGCCGCTGGTTTCACTTTCAAATAATTGTGGAAAGTTCGAAGAATGATAATAGTCGTGGGACGTATCGATGAGGAAAAGGAAGTGATGAGAAAGGTCCTTTAAAAGAATATAAGGGACACGAGTGATATAAACCATAGCATTGAAATTTTTTTCTTTACGAATGTGAAGTATAAGTAATTTTTTTTTGTATTTACTGTTTGAAAAGTATTTTTGCTTCATTCCAATATATTCCATGTTTATCCTTCATATTTAATTAAAGTATGTGGATACATTTTTATTGAGCATTTCATAGCTTAGTTTCTAATAATTTCTCTTTCCTTTTTCAGGTGAGTACAGCTGGTTATATTCAAGTCCTGATTTCCTCATAGACTCTTGCGGCAGTGCGATGCGATTCCTTCCTTATTATTTAAAACTGACCTGAGTCTTACCGTAAGTTATTAAAAATTTTCAAATACCTAGATATCAAATTTATTGATGTAATATATTTTTTACCTTTTTTTAAGATAGTTATTAATTAACCGTGAAATTTAGTATCGATGAATTGATGACAGAGTTAAGGAGGTAATGACAGTGTTATTGATAACAGAGGAGGTATGAAATTAAATGTAATTCTCTTTTTTAGATAGAGAAATAAGTTCTTTAAGGACGTACCCTGTACGTCGTACAGTACACAGAAAGTCATTAGATCGGATTCTTTAGTTTGAGCTGACAAAACCAGACAAATTTACAGAGCACAACTTTAATTCATGCCCGCTTTTGGGTAAGATCTTCCTAAGGAGTTGGTCCTCTGAGCCTAATGCGTCAAATTGTTAATTTGCTATTACAGCGAATGCATTTTACGTATGGTATTATTTAAACTCTTATCTTTTGTATTAAAACAGTAAATAGTAACTAGAATATGAAATAAAATTTCATACGTATCATCCCTATGAATATGTAAATCTTGAGATCTATTTGAACCCGCAATGCAATCGACTGATTGCGTTGTGACTCCGTGATAGAATTTCATGAAGGAGGAAAAAGGTTACTTTCATTGCTGCAATACGCAATAATTTATCCGAAAAGACTTAGGTTTGGATCAAATATTGTGTTTTCGGTAACATTTAAACTTCTTCGTCCTTCCATCTGGTATTAAATTAGAGCAAGGACGAGGCTAGGAGGGGCAAGAGCTGGCGATGCATCATTTCCGATTTTTCAGCAGGAATGCAACAGGGACCTACGCTTTCGTGTGGAGCTAGGGATAGAGAGTCCACAGGTAGGCGTGAAATGAGGAGATAAGACAAAGGATCGTTTACAGAGAAAAGCGACCGGTTCACATTCGTTGAAGAGTGACAGCGAAACGGTGCACGTCTGCCGATGCGAGGGGCGGAGAAGGGTTGCAGTTGGCGGCGACAAGAGTGCTGGCGTATTTTAATGGCACCGCCATCCTCTCGCGGCCTGTGTCATCATCATGCGCATAAAAACGTCACCAGCAGGCGATGGGGGAGGTGAAGTGGGGAGTCGAATAAACGTTCGGCTGGCGGTGGCGTCGGAGAGCTTTCCCGTATTCATTGCTTCCGAGTTTGTATTTGTTGTTATTTTCTTTCCCCCGCGTCTGTCGCATTGCCGCCACTCAAGTCTCCCCCGCGCTCTTGACGACTTGGAATTAACCAAACTCCATCCAACACAAACCTCCCTGTCTTCCCCTGGAGTGGGCAATTTTTCTCTTGGTGAAAACAATCAGGGCTTTTTATTCTTTCAGATGTCTTTTCCACACTTAAGGAAACTTTTTTTTCGGTATCTGTAATTTCTATTCTGTTTTCTGTTCCTCCTCTCTAATACAATCACCCATTCTGATGTTTTACTATGTCAATGACGAGTATTCTAGGCATTAAATTAACACTTTCTATAGCCCAATAAATAGAACTCTAGCCTAATATCCAGTGAAATGAGATATCTCAGTGAATATTACTTACTCTCTTTTCCATTTTATCCGTATCGTCTTAGATGTAGGGAAGTTAGAATGGATATTTTGTATTTACGATAATAATAAGATATAACAATACGATAAGATCTATAAATTAAAAAGAATTCTATTTCCATCGCTTTCCAAATTTTATGTGTATTCAGTGACGTTATACGAGTATATTCGATCTAGATTAGATGAATTTTAAGATTATAAATTAGGAATTTGACCTAAAAAGTAAACCAATTGTACATTAACTATTTTAGATACAAATCATATAATATGATAGATAATGGAAAATGATGCACATTAAAATATATTTCAATTTTCTGATACCTAATGATGTATTATGTTTGTGATATGAATAGTGCAATGGAATAGAGGATATTCCCTTGCGTCCATGGATACTCGTACGGAAAGTAAACCATAAAATGTAGGATGAATCAATTATTTTGTACGGATAAATCCAAAATGATTTGCACAAATTGGTAATAGTCATACCAAAATGAATCCTCTAAACTTAACCGATATGATTAGATCGTACTCTCTAAATTTAAATGGATTGCTCCATGCAACTGAGAGTATCTGTGAAGTGACTAGAACATCGCCTGTTTTTGAGGAAGAACAAAGCTGAAGTAATAATAATATACAATTATTCAAAATTAAGTCTTCCATTGATTCTATCGTTGCAATTGTGAAACTTAATATTTTTCGATATGAAGTCTTCATAGGCTCAGGCAGTTACGATCTACGATCATAGATCTTGAAAATTTTAAGTTTAATTTCGAGTTTGAGAACCTTCACCATTTATATCAATTGAACCCCCATCATAAAACTTCTTCTGTATCTGAAAAAATATGCTTCCTTTCATTCCTCCATTTATTTACCGGGGCCATATTTTTCGCTTTTATCTTTACTGTTCCCGTCGCCCCTGCCAACCCCTCCTTCAATCTTTTCGTCCTTTTTTTCGCGTACCCTCTCCCGCATTAATTTTTTCTCGATCGTCCGCGCGTCGGAATAACAAATAAAAAAGCTTCCTTTGTTATTTTTCAATATTTCCTCTCTTTTTTAATTTTTCGGAGAGATTGATAAAGGTATGAAAAGGGGAGGAATATATTTCGAATGTAAATATCCTCGTGTTTTCTTTCTCGAGGAATAGAGCGTGGGGGAGAGGATAGTTCCGCATTATGTTTTTCATTCGGTTCGAAAACGGATTCTCGCTTCAATTTTTCGGTCTGCGTGTCCGTGGCACGGCTGCTCGAGCGTTCGTGCACGTGCGTGTTTGGGACGGCTGAATGTTTCCTATCAGACTCCTATTATTTTTTCCTCTCGTCTGTTTTTCGGAGGAGGTTCGTTTGGGTGAGGGATGGGCTGCACCCTATTGCGGTACATTCTCGGGAAGATATGGCGGTGGACTGCCGCTGACGGCGGATTAGCGAAGTTCTCGCAGCCGTCCCTTCGCTTTCTCGTCCCCGATGTTTTCGCAATGTGTTCATTTTCGGAACAAATGCCGTTGATATCAAGCTGTTTGTATTCCGCCCAACGCGCCATAAGCCTCTGTAAGGGGAAAAGGATGAAATGAAATTTCTCGTAAATTCACGTTGACGTTTTTTTCAATTTCGGCGCGTAAGTAACTGTAAACAATGATCTTTCCAGCAACGTGTTTGTGTTCAATTCTGAGGCGATGAAATTGGATTAGAGTAATACTTTAACGCTCCAGAATGTTTTGGAATGGAAGGCTACTCTGATTATTGAGAGGATGTTTCTAAGTAGTCTCGAGCTAGGAACTAGAAAATAAAGACGCAATATATGTTGTGGATTCTCCGTAGTAAAAACATGTCATATGTAATTTCTACTCAACAATATTTTCATACTTTCAAACCTGGTATTTTTACTTTCTCCATGTACGTAGTATAGAGAAAGTAATGCTTTCACGAAAAAAATCGACTGAGATCGACATGAGACATTTTTGTATAACTGATTGTTCAGGAGTTATTCATGAAATACTGATAAACCGGAAGATGCTGATTATGTACTTTGTGGGCGCTGTGGGTGAAAGGCCAATTTCATCGTTTTTCATCGAACATTTCCCGAAAAACATTATTTATAATGTTTGTGATGTAAAAGATAATATGATATAAATTAATCACTTATCTTTCAAGTTTAGATTGAATACAGAGTTCGAAAATACTGTCGTAGATAAATATTTACATCTTATATTTTTAGTTTTATTTTTAAATCACATTATTCAATTAAGATAAATCTGGTCAAATAGGCTACCCTTCCATAATTCTCAGATGAAAATATAAAAACAGTATTTTATTAATGAAATATTTAGAGCTAAATTTGATTCCCGAAAATACTACCCTTTATATTTTGTTTGATTAATGATAAAAGAGGACTTTGATACCTTTCAAGCGTTGTAACACTAATAACCCATAAGTCTCTATATTTCTTTTAAAATTATCCCGATGACCAACTTTTGTCGTTAGTCTCTACTTAGCTGTCGTGGAGTAATTAGGTTGCAATCATCACGTATGGTATATACGGTAGCGTGTGGGAGATAAGGTAGAGACACTTGGTTGAATTTTCTCCGCTCTCTTTTCTTGGTAATCTTCTCCTTGAAAAAACTTTTAGTAAAAATAATCTTCTTTTGCAAGAATGCTGTAGTCGCTTGGTGATGCATCTTTATATTTTCAAAGAAAGAGTAAACCTATTACAACCTATAGTAAAGAGTAATCCAATTTACAACATTACTTTTAATTTTTGCTCATCTTGCAAATTACTCGAAACGTAGCTTGGCCATTTTAAGGAATCAGTTTGTAACGTCTGTACCTCAGCATTTCCTCCGCGTAATATTTATCCTCCAAAATGTAAAACTCTCACGCCTAAAATAAATGACAGGACACCGTATGACAACTTCATTTCTTTTTAGGAGGAGCGCCAGATTTGAGAAATTCATTCACGGGTTGGCTCCTCTTTACACTCTGGAAATGAAAATACCATCAGAGGCGAAATAACGCTCGTTACGGTTCGCGCAAAGCACGTACTGCGTTTGTCTCCTCTGTGGTTTCAGAAACGACAGTTGAAGCCACACACTGCGGGACGTCGTAAAAATTCGTGTTTGCCAAGCGGGACTCGAAACAGCTTACGAGCGGCCGGTTTGTTTGGAAAAGGACGTTTGTGTTGGGTGTTGTTTAGACGCTTGTTGTTCTCGCTTTGCGTTGATTTTCTTGGTCGATTTGAAAGAGAACTGCGCCCGAAGTGGAGGGACAAAGAGTGAAATATTACTCTCAACTTCCTGAATTACGCTCGTGTCCCGGCTTCCGTTGAATTTTGAGCTTTGGAGGATAAATCTATTTTAGCCATAACAGGAAATAGGAATTACACTTTAGGATATGCATTTATAATGCTAACTTCAAATTGGGTTTTGATCTATCATACTGTTAATAGACACCACCTTTTGTCTTGCGTTTCGGATATTACCTATGCAGAGAATGAATTTTGGCCATAATTTACATTCTAATTAAGCACCTCAAGTTTATATACAGTCCCATTATATTTATATAACCAGCTGCATCTTTGTTGTTGAAGACGGAGGATGATAACGAGACTTATTGTTGAATAACTTTTTACTTAACTACAAAATAATATACTTCTGTGGTTAAGTAAAAAGTTATTCAACAAGAAGTCTCGTTGTATCTCACTTCCACAAAGTTAAGTCTGACCTCATCACGGAGGATGATCTTTGTTTACGTTTCAATTCCTGAAAATTCCTGTCTATTAGCTTAAAGTTTAGAATTTGCTTCAAATTTCATAGTTAAATGATATCACTGAAATAGAGGAAGAGATTTTCTCACATGTTAGCTGCCTCCTCATCCATCATTTCCCATTAGCAATTTCAAACTTAGTTTTCTTGGAATTTTTATACGTCTTTCGTATTATCATTCGATTCCAAACGCCTCAATGTAGCCTTAATCGCATTTCCTCATAGGAAAAAAACTCAATTCTCTGGATCGCGATTCAAAACGCAAGGAGGATACTTCCATTGTTCGCCCATTCACATCCATCACATTACGGTCACTCATGTCTTTCAGAAGGAAATGATTATTTCCCGTTTCAAGGGAGACGCGCTCTATTATTTCGGTTATTCATCAGCCCCTCTCCACCCTCCTCTCAACCCTTTTCTGTGGAACCGCAATTCCTTCCTCCCCTCCATTCATACACAACCGCACTTCCATCTCCTTCTGTGCTCCCCTCGTTTCTCCCCCTTTTCCTTATTACCTTCACATTCACTCTTATCAGACTCGTTCCAGCCGCGTATTACCGCGTAACCGATTCGGACTCCTGAGGTGAGACATTCTCCCATCGACCTAAGAATCTTTATCCCTCGCTATTCTCCTCTATTCCTCAGACCACTTGAAAATCCCATAGTCCTGTATGTCTCCACGCACCTCCCATACCGCAGTCCATGTCGATTCCGACTCCACTTTCCGTCTGTATATTTCTCAGAAACGGTCATTTTTGCAGCCACGAATCCCATGGTGCGTATCATGAGGAATCAATGATTTTCTCGGAATTTCGCTTGAATTCCGTTGCAGCGGAGGGTCTAAATGTCCTATTTTCCGAAGGCTAGCTCATACCACCCGCAGCTTTAGTTCAAGTTTTTCTTTTTGGGATTTAGAGAAGGAAGTGCTCAGATTAATTGCGTAACAGCTGTGATGAATTGAAAATGCGAGAAGATAATTAATTACACGTGACTGTTACTCGTCGTTATTAATAGCGGAATGGTAAACACATAGTAAGTAGTAATGAGAGGATTTCTGATAGAATGGAAAATGGAAGAGAGGGAAAATGGTTTAAACGAAGAAAAGGTAAAAAATCGTAAGCGGAATTAGCGAATCATATTTTCGTTTTACGAAAGGCATTGTTAGAGTTTGGTAATTGAATTCTATATAGAAGACTCTTTATTAAGTTTTAAATCATAATTTCATTCAGAGAAAAATGTCAAGCGTTCCTCTTCTTCTGTATGAAAAAACTCTCATACTCTGCTGAGAAGCTAATAATTTTATCTCATTTGTCTATAAAACTGATGTCAACATTCATTTCCTTTTTTACCAACGGGTTATAATATTAGGGTCTTCTTGGACTCAATTTTCACAGAATATTTTTATAAGAGAATAAAATATAATATAATTTCCACAAAATATTTTTTCTATAGAAAATATATTTCGACAGACTATAAAATAGTTTAAATAATAAAGAATTCATATTTTTTATTAGAAGCATACTTTTTTCTTACTCAGCGTAAAATAGGCTAGATGCAGAGGTGGAAATACTTTGCTAGTCTGAATCAACAGTTCTCATCTAAAAGCCTACAAATGAAATGCTGCGAGCAATTGTTCTTGCCCGAGGTCAGTGAAATTTCAAAAGTTCGAGTCGCTTCCTCTCGAGAGACATTCCAAACACTATTCTCTTCACTCAAAACGCTCGCGAAAATCTCTCGTCCCATCATCACCCACCACAGTCGATTTGGTCGATAAACCATACCGTAATCCATAACGATTTCCACAATTACAGACGTTCTTTCCCAAATTCTTCTCGCATTCGAACGCATCATGGAAACTCCCGAAAAACGCTTAAGGCCTTGGGCGGGGGTACGGTTTTTGGACTGTGAGGACGCGTGATCAAGTTTCGTCATTACAGAGGAGGGGGAGGGATATGGTGCCTTAGAAGGAGGAAAAATAATCACCAGGGTGCGAAACGAGGTTGCGCTGCGGGGCAAGAACTTAGGTGAAAAGTAATAAAAGAAATGATAAATGTTAAACGATAGAGAAGGTGAGAATGACTTGACTTGGGGAGAATAGAATAGTGCCGGCGCCTGCCTCCTTAGCTGGGGGCTGGGATGGTTATGGAGGATGGGGAAAATAGAGCATGCAAATAGAACGTACTGCGGATTGGGAGAGAAGTCGGCGGACAGCAAAAATTACGGGAGGGAAGGCTTTTAGTCATCGTCGGTAGGAGAGTGTGCATTGATGATAGAGGTCGTAGGATTGAGAACAATCGGAAGGGGTGGATGGAGCGAGTGGGAGTCATAAAGGGAGGATTCGTAAAACTCACTCTGGTGGCAAACCCGCTCAACCCATCCACTCTCCGGATGCCCTCGGGGGCAGAGCTTCGGGTGACATGAGCTTCAGGCGACGAAGTGACAGGCCCTCAGCTCTCTGGGAGGATTTGAAGAGGATAAACGAGGCTGCATGGGGAGGGCATCCGAAGGGGAGAAGTTATCGGAACAAGTCGACCTCGCATATTTTGTCCTAAGTTTATGAGGGAAGGGTTTGGAAGGGAGAGGGGGAATGGAGTAGTAATGAAAGGAAGATGTGGTAGGGTAGATAGGAGCGCGAAGAAATGACTCAAATGTACGGTACGCAGTATTGTCAAATTTATGACAGTTTCACTGAATGAATGCAGAAATCAATCATGTAGATGGTCTGCCGAGGCAAAAACATCTCATTTTAAATCATGGTTCATTACCTAACTATAAAGCTCACATAAGGAAAGGGTTGAGGTGACTTTGCACATGAGGGCGTGCACCCAGGAAAATTCCCAAGGAAAAACGGACTTGAAAAAAGTCTGACAGGGCTGGGAATCGAACCGGGATCTTCTTTTAACCGGGAAGTCGCCTTAACCATCTAGGCTAACCGACCAGAACATTTTAACAAGCCGTTTATGGGGACTTCGTGCGCAAGGGCAAGTGTAGTTTCGTCCGACTGAGCGGCATCGTCTACGGCCATGGCCTCATCGAGGCACCGGCAACACAAGTTAAGGTTAAGAGGTAAGGGGAAGATCCCGGGTTCGATTCCCGGTCCTGTCAGACTTTTTTCAAGTCCGTTTTTCCTTGGGTATAAAGCTCACTCTGAAAAATAAGGGTGAGCAAATAAAATAAATGAAACGTAAAGAAAAATATAATTTTATGAGCAGGAGGAGAGAAGGGCAAGAACATATATATTTTAGATGTTTAAATCAGCCCTGTAAATTAATTGAGAGTCCATACAAAATCTGACTGGTTCCAGAAATGGAATGAAAACACTTTGAACCAGTTGGAATGTTTCATCCTCATAGTAAAGGAGGATGAAAACATATTTTAGAGTACGATAGATTTTTTTTGTTCAGTGTCTGGAATTAGTATTATTTAATTAACTCCACCATGTATCTCTCAACGTTTTTTGTTCGAAGCATATTTATTCATTGAAGCGGTAGACTTTCTTTAGAGACATAATTTATATTTCCTTACTGACATTTAGCTGGTGTTAGAGTATTATAGCTAAGTGAAAAAGGCACTCCAAGAGAGAAGATACGTTGCGATAAATGGTGAGAGATCGAAACCGATGCCTAAAATAGTGATTGGAACAGGTGAAGATAAAAATGTGAGAATATAATGGTTTTGTTTCGTTCCCACTTTGTGAAGGCTGCCTTTAGTAACAAAGAGAGAGACATTTACTTTCTTCGGCTGGATATGTTCGTGTAAGTACGCACTGATATCATAATTCGTATAAAATGATAGACTAACAAGAGAGAAAAGTTGTTTTCTTTTGAAAGAAGTGAGAAGTGTGATTGTCCCATACAGCAATACCATTTCGAAAATGATTAGTGATGAGAGAGTAGACAGAGATTAAATGTGTTGTTTTTATTAAGAGTGGGTGAGAAAATTTCTGGAAAGATAGAAAAACAAAAGAATGTGCAATAAGGAAGGTTAGAACGTGGGGAGAGGTCGGAAAGAAGAAGGGGAAGAGAGATAAGCTCGGAGAGAGGGACTAAGGCAGAGAAGACGAAATGTTAAAGCAGTGGAGTTTTTTTGAGGGTTTTCGAGAGGAAACATTTTATTCATTCGTTTTTTTATTCACATTTGAATTTGAATATTAAGCGTTTAATTAAATTTAGAGGACCACTATTGAATTATTTCCTCTTCCAACTTGCTGATGAACTTGAAGGGATGGAAAATTTGGAGATTTTGCTCTTGTAAACTCTGGATAAGTATTGTGCGAATCTTCGTATCAAGGATATTTTACTCTATATCTTCGCTGAATGCGGCTGAGGAAATACAATGAGGTGTGGAGTAATAAGTTGAATTTGATGTTTTGAGATTAGAGAAGGGAAGGAGAATGTGATCGGTTAGAAAAAAATTAAATGGAGAATACCGAGGGTTGGGAGTAACACGAAGGATGGGAGTGACGGGACCAAAGTGATTTGGATTCGAAGGAGTGGACGGTTAGGGAATAGTGCAATGTGTGTGTGGGGAAAAGAGCGAATGGAAGGAGGGAGAGGGAAGGGATGAGAACGCAGTTGGGAGGGAACGTTGGATGGGGGAGATAAAACCCGTTGAATGGAATCAACGATTTCTCTCGCTCCAGAGATTTGAATAATGTATCCAACAGCTCTTCCCTTCCCATCCTCTATATCCTTCCGATACTGCGCTATAACAACACCCAAACTCCCTACCCTCTTCTCCGTAAATTCCTCTTCGAAATGCCATCTCTCTACCCCTTCCTATCTACGTCACCAAATGATTCCCATCTTCTCAACGTTTGGTTCGGAATTCCTCTGTTACAGTGCAGAATTCGTTTCTTCCCAAAAGCTATTCGATTTCCAAGAGTAATAACTTCGCACGGCCATATGAGAAGTTCTTGATAAGGTTTTTTGTTAAGTTTGATCGTCACCATTGGGGCATTTTAAAATATCAATGCCTAAAATTTAAAAGCTGTGATCAATTGCGCATATTTGGGACCATCCCATAAATATTACAAAAAGTATTAAATTTTACGTGATTTTATGAATGCATAGAGAATTTAAAAAGCTGGTAATAATTCAATTTCCCAAGTAAGGAAGTCTAATTGAAAAATATGCTAACCCCTCCATTTTAGCTACACGAAAACTTGGGAACCCTGCTGTGAACCTGGATAAAACCATTCAAAATTATGTAGTTAGAGATATTCAGTTTTGCATTCTTTATGTGTTAATATATCTCAGTTTCTACTCTTTTGAGAAGACTTCGCAACTAGTTTTCTTTGTTCATAATCATTATCCATTGTTCTCTTTCCCAACATATGGAGAAAGTCGGCTATTTATTTTATGAGATACATAATTGGAGGTGGGATAATTAGTGCCCGTTAAATCAATCTTTCCGATCCCAATTATGCTCGTGGCCATTCCGATGAAAGAGTTTGGGGAAGTAAATTCCATAATAATCATGTACTTTGAAAACTGTTGTGTTTAGCAGCATAATATATCATTGCAGTATGAGACCATTTTCAGATATTTTGTATTACTTACAACTATCTATTAATGCCTTTAAAATTTGCTGAAAATTATTATGAATCCATGGCAAAATGAAATATAAATTTAAAGAATGAATTAGATGGATATATAATTATGGAGATGGAGTTGGAGAAATAATTTGCTTATGATTCATTGATATATTATCTTCCCTTCAACATCAATTCGAATTATTCTCCGTTATTATATTGTATACCCAGAAAATTGTACGCAATACCAAAGTGATGTTGAAAATCAGTGAAATGGAAGCAGTTCCAATTACTTCCGCCTTTGTCTTAAATTTTTTCTTCCACGGCTATGAAAAGGTACCAGCATTAATGCGTTCTTTGCCATTTAGATCAGGATATTGGAAAAGGATGAATTTAGGATACTGTCGTAAATCACTATTTCGTAAAAACTCGGTGTCTCAAATATATATTTGCATACTTTTGCATTTGAATTTTAATATACATGCAACTGAAATCAATAACTTATTTTTTCATCCAAGGAACGTTGAGAAATTCTTGCATTCTTTCCCCTCCCGCAACCGCGCGTGCATTCTCACCACTTTTTGTGCCAACCGTAGCCTCCTCCTCCAAACATTCCCATGGAATAATCTCCTTTCGCTACAACTGCCTCCGTCGCTTTTGGATCACCAGAGGACTATAGGGTGTCATTTATGATTTATAACGCTTCATCCCATCCGGGTGTAAAGTGATCGCGTTTTACACAAGGCTTTTTTAAAGTGTCTCTGATCCCATCAGGCAGAGAATCTAATGGGTGGATCAAATAGACTGTTTTTTCTCCTCTTGTATACCCAGGGAGGATAATGGAGTTTTGAAGTTGATGGGAAAGAATCAGCCCGGGGCTTGAGTGATTGGTTCAATGGAACAGGAGTGTGGGGGTTAACCGTTTGGAGTGGTGTGGAAGGGGAATTGCTTTTTGTTCATGCAGGATCTTCTTGAGTGCTTCACGATGGAAGATATTATTAATGTACGCTATTGATTTGCCCTTAACTCGATTCACGAATGATATGTAGTCACTGCATTGATTAGTTTTTCTCATAGTATAACTCGAATGATACATTTTTATGTAGGTAAATATAAGAGTTGGAAAGTGCCTTTTAGAATAATTGTGGCATTATCACTAGATTCTTTTCAAAATGCTTCACGAGGGAAAATAAAATTTAATCGGTTTTAATTGATTTCCGAGGACTTGAATGACCATATTCATATTCGCTTTCGTCGTGCTTCTCAAAGAGACCACTTACCGATGAAAGTTCTCATCAGATGTGCTCAATCAATTGAGAAAGCAATCAGAAAATGTAATGAGCAAAGACCTTCACGGACAGCGTTTAAAAACTAATTTTATGAGCACTCTATCATAGTATAAACAAATATTTGCAAGTAGAAGATATTTCCAATTATGGAACCAACTTTTAAGTACTTCTTTCCACGAACCTTTGATAATTTTACCTCTTAAAAATATCGTTTTAAGAAGGAATAAAGTTTCACTTTATTTGCCTTTCTTATGGAGTAAAAAGGTTATCTCGGTCTTTTTACTTTCATGTTTAGGTTAATGCTTCACCCCTTTTCTTACTGATTTTAAAAGGGCCACGGGCTAGGATACCGCTTTATCCCCGAAGTGCTTTTAAAAGCTTCCGAATTTCGACGACTTTAAAAGCATTCCGGGGCACGTTTTTCGCCTAACCTTTTTAAATAACCCATCGAGGTCATTCCCCGCTATCATTGTTCCCACTGTTTGTCGTCTCCTCAACTCGTCTCCAAGAGAGCCGGAGAAGTTGCCTTAAGGATTCACTTTGCTCCCACTTAAAACTTGCCCGGGAATTGAGATTGATTATTTCCAATAAAGGCCGAACTCTATCCACATACACACACCAGACACGGTATCGATTAAGCAATTAGGGCGAGGAAATGGGCAAAGGGAGTCCCGGTGTTGTCGGAGATGGAAGGGCGGAGGATCTTTTAAGGTTCTCTTTCTCTCTGTGCATGTCTGCTCATCCTCCGTCCCATTAAGCTCTCTCCCCGCTCTCCATTAAAACCCAGAGGAACTCCGTGAGTTCCCCCAAATCAACTTCATTTCGCTCGTTTTCGTTCCTCCTTTCCATTTACTCCCAAACTTGGCTCTTTTCTCCATCTCTGGACCTCTCGAAAGGCCGAGTTTCTTCGCTCGTGGAAACTCCCAGCCCCATATGCCTCGTTCCGCCATACTATGCCAACGTCATTTCCTTCCATAAACTCTCAATTCTTTCCCCAAGCGTCGTAAGACCTCCCGCAGATATTTCCCTCGCTCTATCCCATTAGCAATGGGTTTTCTCATGTCTTCCTCGGGCTGCAGCCCCGTCGCTTACTCGCTCCCCCTTTCTTACTTTATTTGCCGTGACGGTGGGCTGGTCACGTTCCGTCGTAAGTAGGGCCAAGTGAATTGCCACGTTGACCAAAAGGAAGGCGGCTGGGGAAAAAGAAACTTTTCGCCTCGCTCTTGTAACCTGCGGCTTTATGCAACCCGCGTTCCTCTCCTTCCACTCGGGTAGTCTACGTTTAAGGGGTTCGGTGAGCTGGACTTCTTTTTTCCTCTTTTCCGAGCCGTTCTCATTTCCTTCGAGGATGGCTCAGACGATTCCAGAGGCTCCTTTCTTAACTTCGGGTTAAGTGTGTCATTATCGCTGCATGAGGGAAACTGCGGTGGAGAATTTCTGAGAAGCGACTTATACACGCAGCGAAAATGGATTTGATGAAACTTTCTTCTTCTTCTCCCTTCGAACGTATACGTGTTAATTTCATTGACCTCGCAGAAGCGCGTTAGTTATCCGAGCTGAAAAGGCGTACGTGAGAATTTCTGTAGGATGTCTGTTATCCCATAAAAAGTGGGCACTTCTCATTTCTCATTAAATAACGAGCAGCTCCTCGTGTAATCCCTCTTTTTACTCTTCTTGAACGGAGAAATTATATCTCTCGTTATGATGGTCTCTTTGAATTATTCGAATTAATTTTTCGTCTGCATTCCTCTGATGTATAAGTTGTTCAGATGCAGTTAATTTTTAGTAATTTACTTCCCTATTGCTTTCAAATGCAGAATCGCACGAGATGTTTCTATACCTTATTCAATTACCTATTAGGTTGACGTTGAGTTTTATTTTCCTCGCGATATTATTCTTTATTCTTATTATTTGATGGCCGATCTAATTGTAAGCGTTCACTAGATTTCCTCAAACTCCTCATAAATAAAAGATAATCATCGAAATTAAATGTGACTCATATTTATATGGTGAAACCATGAAAAGAAATATGTCTTGTAACTCTTAAAAGAAAATATATTTTCATACGTATGATTCAATTACCTCTTTATCTCTCAAAAGAATGACAAAGAGTGAGTTAAAGAATGTTTGATTATGGATTCTTTTGGTAATTTTAATTACTATGCTATTGTCATTAAAGAGAGAAACATTTCGATGCCTGCAATCTATTTAGAGGAACATTTTAATTAAGAAAACGGTAATACACAATTGTTCATTTCCATTTTGAATTCCCTCACTCGCTCTCGAGTAATGTAAATGGTAATATAGATGCAATGTGCGACTCAGTACAAAGCTTTGGCTTCAATTTCTAATTTTAGTTTTTAACTCTATCAATTAACTTTCCTTCAGCGCGGAGACATTTTCTTCATTACTTTGAAGTTACTCATTATCTATGTTGTGAGAATTATGATATTCTTTTCCTCATCAATGATTGACATGTTTGGAATAAATATCTCTTGAATCAAGATTTACTCATTGGAATACTTACGCTTTCAAATGAAAACAATTACCATCTATAAAGTTAGCCTACTAATTGTTAAATTCAAAGATGGAAATAGTAACACAATGGAGATATTATATTGCTTTCTATTGCTCAGTAGATAGGTAAACATTCGTGGAGGAGTCGTGTCAAATTCATTAAGAAATCAAGGACTAAGGATAATCGTAACCTAATTTTGTAAAACGCGCCGCGGAAGACTCCAATTTCTATGTTGAGATGGCAGAGTTGCGAGAGCAGAGCTGTTAAATCGATTTTAGGTAAAAAAAGCTCTTCCTTGGATTATTCTTCACCATATCTTGCATCACGAAAGATAAATTTTTTATCCACCTGCCTTTGAAATAAATCGATCCCTTTTCAAAAATCGGGACCCCATATCTCCTCCTCTCTCTTTCCAACGTTGGAACGTTCTTCTCTCCACTTTTTCCACTCTTTTACATCCCATTGCTGTTACTTCTTCGAATACCTTTTCTGCCCTCGTATCTCGGCAGGTTTGTCAATATAAACGGAGGGAATAAAAAAAGCACCGCGCGGAACATATTTTCCTTCGACTCACCGTAACCGAGGGATCTCTTTAACACAGAGATCGCTCTCATTCGTCGAATCCTCGGCTTTTTCATCTCGTTTCTTCCCTTCCTTCGCGGGTTCAACCCGTCCCTTCAAATCATTTCCTAGGACTCACACGTTTGGATTTTCTATCAAAAAGTGTCTTGTGGGACGGATTCTCTCGTATCTCAAAAATTGGGCCATAAAATTTCACGTGCGAGACTACGGTTAAGAATGATTAACAACTCACCTCTTCACCGAATTAAGACCTTCCATTGATTACTTTAATCTGCCTTCCTCTTACCTTTGAATTAGCAGTATAGAAATATCTTCGAAATGAAATTAAAATTTGCTCGAGGAAGCGTGAGCCAACCCAAAGTTAAACAAGTAGTTAAAATAGCAACATGACTATTATAATAAATTGTGGAACGCTTTACTATGTGGAAATCCGTAACAAGTAAACTAAGAAATGAAAATTCAGAAATACTTTTCTCCACAGTATTCTACAATGAAGATGACCGTTTTCTGTCGACTTTTTGACCGATTTTAATTTCTTAGGTTACTCGACTTGACTAGGATTAGAACCCAGGTCTCCCACTTTCCGGACAGGTGTTCCAATTATCGTTTTGTTGCTCTGTTTTGGACCCCTGGTGGTGGTCGATGCCAATGTGTAGAGGGCCACTGTTTTCCTCAACGAATCCCTTAACCAGAAGTGAGAGGGAAGCAGAATAGTAGGAATTTGCTGGTTAGAACACCTGCCTCGAAAGTGGGAGACCTACTTTCGAGTCCCACTCACGTCGCAATATTTCAATTCTGGTTTAACTTTACAGCAGAATAATATATAGCGACGTAGTATACAGGAGTGAGGTCATTTGAGGTAGAATTGAGGGAAAATATTCATCTTCGAATTACGTTAACCTTTTCCCGCATCTATTAAATTCTAAGAATGTCTATAAGGCTGATACTCTGACAATTGATCGATCTTCTTCACCTATTTGCGTGAATTGAGATCTAACCTCACACACGACATAAACGCTCGTTTTCCTCGCATGATGAAAGATGCCTCGTTCAAAACATTAGCGAGGACATTTACTAGCGCAGTTCAGTGGCTAGTTTTTAATCCGCCCTTCCGACTCCGTAAACCGTAACTATTGTTAGCATTTGCTCCTCCTTCTACGGCAGTAATTATTCCCGCAGTCCGGCCATTTTTCTCTCTTTCCCCCCTCACTGGTAGAAATCGCGCTCGCTCAATGGCATAAGCGGTAGACGGGGAAACGAAGAAAGACCGAGGCAGCTGAAAAGCATCAAAAGAATTCATTTAAAGCCATTTCGCGTTTATTATACGGGAGCGAGAGCAAATTTATCGGAATCGGGAATAGACATAAAATTAGTTTTCTTACAACACTTCTCCCGGAGTCGTATTGAAAATAAAGGGCAGGGGAAAGAGAGAGAGAAGGAAAGAAATCTCGGAGAAAAGAAGTCTGTTCTAATTTCCTCGTCGGTTATTATTTTCAAATTAAAATAAAAACAAAGGAGTGCTTTTCGCCATTGATCTCTAGTGGAGGAAACGAGAAAGAGGTAGGCATTTTTCTGTTTTTCTCCCGCTTTCTTTCTTTTTTTTTAATTCCGTCAACATCAAATGGAATCATGGTGGCTTCCATCTCCACAGCAAGAATCCACCGGTAGTTCTTTTTCATTTTGTCTTTGACACACATTTCTCTTATCCGAACTCTCCCCTTTTCCCTCCGATTGTTACGTAAAGCCTTCCACTTCCATATCCAGCCGGCCTAAAAAGAGACACGTTTTCAACACTTCTCTATCTCTGCATCTCCCTCTTTGCCCCGTTACTCATACATATCCCCTTCTTTCCGCCTCCTTTGCTCTCTCTTTCTCTCTTCATTCCCTTTCAGCGAATGCCACTGCGATGCTTTTCATCTCGTCTCGTCCACACAACCTCTGTCCTCTTCGTCATTTCCTTTGGTCAACTAATGCCTTTTTTTGCTTAACCCCCGTTATTTCCTCCTCTTCGCGAGTTCATTTCACCCCCTCTTTGATCCGAATATCTTCCTCTTTGTTCCATTTCCTTACTCTTTCCCACTCATCGCACCTTCGTTATCGTTTCCGACTCCTTTTTTCGCCACTTATATTTCCCGCCTCCCCCGTATCTTCCACACTCTCCATTACTCTTTTAACTTCTCCCCTAAACTACTCCCTTCGCCCCGTTTTTCATCTTTTTGCCTCCCTAATGTCTTTTCACTCCAAATTCTTCCTCCCTTTCTGCCTTTGCCACTGTCGCGCTGTCAATTTTCTTGCTTAGGCCTCTCTGTGACATTGCTCTCTGTTTTCACGCTAACCTTTCTTTATTTCGACGGTTCCCTCCTCGTTTTCCTACGTTTGTCATTTTCAGGAAGTGGAATCATCACTCTTCTCTTTTTCTGTCAATTTGTTCGACTTTGTTTGCAACTTAAGGAGCCTTGATAATTGGAACCATGCTCAAAGTTTTTATAAGTAAATGATAAATAACTGTAGTGTATCATATTAATTAAAATTGGATTCGAGGTTCAGATTGAATAGTTAACTTAATATTAAAAGTATTGTATTTTGAATGGTGTTAGCCGTCACTATGTGGAATTCCATAATGGATGAAATGAAAAAAAAAACCTTTGTAAAAATTCCACTGTGTATATTTGACGTACACGGCCGGTTTCAACGATTGATAGTCATCATCAGGTCCATATGTTGATGACAGTCAATAGTTGAAACCGGTCGTATACATAAAATATACGCATTGGAATTTTTACTAAGTGTTTTTTCATTTCATCCGTTAAAAGTATTATTTGATCCTTTAATATTTGCAGCTGAAACGTTGTAAGTTGTAACATATTATGCAGAGTAAAGCTCACTACCGATTTAATATGCTGTAAACTTATCTTTACGTTAATGGATGAGTAATACCTGCGTGAAGTTTCAGAATCAATGTCATGATTCAGTATTTTCATCTGTATCTTGGGAGAGGATAGTACACAAAATATATCTTTGATACCTATTTTCTTAGATTTTTTCATGGCTGTGATAATGTTGAAGCTTAGTCTTTGATGTCGTTACCAATAGACTCGTGCGAAATAGGAAGCATAGGATTACTCAATTTTTCCAAAACAATTAATCTTATACCGAGTTCCCAGAAGTAAAATATTTAATATTTTCTTAAGAAATATGGACGAATCCTCAGGTGATACATACATACACCCACTTATTTTATTTAACGTACAGAAAGAAGTGACAAATTAAAAGATATGGTTCACTATCCAGAGGAGTAGTACTGTTATTCTCAGACGCCAGGATAAATACCGAATCTTTAAAATTGAGGCATGTCTGCTCTTTTCCATTTCCCCAGTATAACACACTTGAATTTTTTTTACGAGGAATCGATTCACTCCGTTTTTTATCGTTTATCTCCATCCCCTCGGGTTCTTCTTGTTTCCTCCAGGAGACTTTTTCCTCATAAGAAACCCATCTCCATCAGGAGGTATCCCAAGAGGCCCCTCTTTGGCGCCCCGCATTCCGCCGAATTCACACTCAAACCTCGCAAATCACTCCCCTAATGCAATATTGACTGCACACGTCACAACTGGATTGGCGGGCTCTCTCGTCAACCCCCTTCCTAAAACCCTTTTCGTGCCTTTTCTCCGATGCCTCTTCCATCATCCCCCATACACTTTCCCTCCTCTCGATCCTTTTCACCCGTCACTACCACGCATCCATTCCCCGCACTCTATATCCATTCCTATGGGACTCCCATCCCGAAAGGGCCTGTCCACCTCCATTCAAAATCTTTTCTCTCTTCTCTTATACATAATGAGTTGTCTCCATGGTATTTATTTGAAAGAGAAACTTACAGTTACCATTAATTTCGTTTTATTGTATCCTTGCGCAACGTTAAGCAGATCGTTTCTATTGAGATGAGTTCCGGGAAGAGAAACAGGATTAGAACAGTAACTGCAAGCCTTATTCAGGGTAGTATTAATCTACAGCGAGAAATTGTGCTTTAATTCCTCAAAAATAAGAAAAATGACAAGGGAAATATATTCACAGACAAATTAATGGAGGATATATTCGTCTATCGTAAGAGGAGTTTTGTTTCTCTGCGGTGCATTTTTATGAACTTAATAAATTGCATACGAATTTCTTTGATTTGATACTTATGAAATAAATGAGAACAACATAGGCGAATGATTATTAAAATGGAAAGAATAATTTGGAAAATTAAACCTCGAGGAAATGCGGAATGTTTGGCAAGTGTTCCTTACTCTGAGAAGCGATCATTGGCGATGTCTGTGCGATAGAAACATTTGGATAGCTTTTAGCGTGAGTAGTAACGTAAAAATCAATGCTGTTTTCATTGAGGTGAAAGGATATTTCACGTTAAGTTTATAACTCTTACCGTATCAGATTTTATTATCCTTAAGTAAAGAAAGTCTAAGACTCCTTATCCCATATCCTTATATCATATAATCTTCTGTAGTAAAAAATATATCTACTAGGAGATGATACTATGTGACATCGAAATATGTTCAATAAATTCGGACTTTTACCATTTTCGTTGATTTATAACGGACCATTAAATAAGATGAAATTTTAGCTTTTAGTTGTTATTTTTTTAAATTTATACAATCCTCTTAAATAAAATCGGTTCAGATGAGCTGCTCAAGGAGACAAATAGGAGTATAAATCTCCTCTTGATAAATGTCATCGATAATTTTGCGTAAAATTGCAAAGTCGTACGGAGTAAACAATTCGGTGATAACGGATGGTAGAGCTAGGTGTAATCCTTACTATAATTTCGCTTTTACGAATAGAATTACTTAGCAACATCCTCTCCCATGGGTAAAGTTCTATTATTACGCTTATAATTTTTATGGCGCTTCAGTATATTCTATGCAAGTCGCTCTACTAATAATAATAATTATAATTTCGTCTTAATTTAATGAGCATATTTTAGTCAAGGATGACTATTCTTACAAGGAACTCTTTTTATCATTTACAAACCATTTTACAACCATTGTGCTGCAAGGCTAGCACGCTAACTGCTACGCCATCGAGGCCGGTAATTATATAACCTGATTCTATCCATAATATATCATAAGTTCTATAATTATTTATCTACAAAACACTTTTATGGGTGCAAAAAGTCTCAAGGAAATGTATTAATGATTGATAAATATGCATTTTAGTATAAACTTACGGAAAATATTTCTACGATATCTTGGGTCACTTTGCTCATTTTACATTTTTTACTCCTTAACGCAGTTGTTTTTTGTTTCTATGAAAATTTATTTTCATTTTTTTCTTCTCCTTAACGTTTGATCTCATCTATTTTCCTTTTCCATACCATTAAACAATTAACCCTTATTTTCTCCCAAATCTCCAAATTATTCCCTATACTGTGATGTAAACTTAAATATAGAGATTTTTGCTGAATACTTTTATCTCCATCAAAAATCCGTTGCCCATCTTTACTATTGGAGACATTAAAAGGTGCAGGTGATGAAAATTTCAGTATTAATTCCACATATCTCTAAATACCCTGTAATTAATTCCATTGAATATTATCTTTAAGAGGAAAATTCTATGAAAACTATAAGAAAATGTTTTGCATATTTTCTGCAGCAGGTATAAAAAAACATTTAACCTCAAAGTCAAAATGGAACAGCATATCAGGAGTAGTTCCATTTCCCTTGTTTGTGTATTTAAGAATTTTAAATTTGATATCTCATCCAGTGGCGGCGGGTCCATTGGGTTCACTGGTTCACTGAACCCCCTAAGAAAACTACTGCCCTATTTTTCTATATACCAATGTTCTTACAATAACCCAAATATCCTAGACACCAATTACAGGGCATATTTTTGTTTAGTTGAGTCGCGATTCCTGCCGCTTTTGGTTCTAAGTAGCTTGACTTCGCGCGGGGGCTCACATCCCAGAGTGAACCCCTTCAGCTGACGCGTTGTAGGTGAAGAGCGGTGAGGGGAAAGAGGGGCATACGGCCTTTAAACATGGGCCGATCGCTGCGCTTCGTTGCAGCGACAGCCGACGAGAATGGCTTCATAGGATTTTCGGAAATTTGTTTTAGGCACTTTCCGGCAAATTAGAGAGTTGAAATTCGAGGGATCGCTGGAAGCCGTGTATGTTCAACGAAAACTACAAACACACCCTCGAAGATTATCCTTGGTTCGACGCTAGGCAAGGGTAAATATTCTCCTATTTAAAATGCATTTCGGCGATTTTTCAGTTTTTTTTAATGCCTTCCCGATAACATGGAAACTTAAAACCCCTCATGTGAATATATATCATAAATACATTACGTATACGCTGTTTAACTTGTCCCTGATGATCCTTGGTTCGATTCCAGAGCACCATTTACATTCTCTATGCATTGCAAAAGGGGATAGTAGAATCTTATTTTAGGATCATCCCGGTATGATATCGATGTAAAACTTTAGATTAAAAGCTATGTAATGGCTACTCATGATACGGTGCAATATTGTGAATTTACGGAGTTCGTTCGTATCCAGTCTACATATTCAGTTACGTTGTTGTGGTTGCTTTTGGCGTATTCAGTACACAAACCTAGATTTTCTCGCTCTTCACGATGACTATTGTCCATTTTCTGAAATATATTAAAATTTCCTCTCTTTCTGTTGAAGAAAAATGTGCAATAAAAGAAGTAGGTAGGCCTATTCCTTTGCTGAACCTATCTCAGAGTCAGTAACAGATATTGCCGAGTGTTTAAGCAAAAATATATGAGAAAAACAGTTAGATTTGTGGCTGTGACTCTTCCAATAGGCTATACTGTTTCCTCTGTTTGCTCTTTGCGAAAGACGTGGAAGCGACCTGGAGGAAAATAGGTGTGTTCGATTTAAGGCATCTCAAAAAATTACAAAGCATGATCTTTCAGTTTTGGGTAAAATGGTGATCAGAAATACTTCAACCTTGAATAAAACAATTTGAGGTAATTGATTTACCTTGTTATGATTATATTTTATTTTTCAGCAAATAAATACAACTTAGTCAAAAGGTATTTTGGTCTTTAAAAATACATACGAAGAAATATGAAGCAAGAATTAAAAAAAGCTGAATTTTCGTGAATGTGGGGATTTCGTGCAACAAAGTCAAACATTGTATATACTCAACCCGAAATTTTTATTTCATATTTCTACTGCTTTTATCTGCGGTTGTTGTGAATTATCCTGCGTCCGTGAAGGCAGAGGCAATATTCCAGTATAAGCCACAATATTCAACCATATTTGCAGCCACTTTAAAAAAATACGGCTTTTGAAGTGAACCCCGTTTTTTTAGTCACGCGCCGCCACTGATCTCATCCTTCATCTTGGTCAACGTATTTGCCATAGTATGTCATAATTAGAACTCCTCTCAGTATTTGGCTACTATATTTATTATAATACAACTTTTATCCACACCATAGGCATAAGTGCTTATCAGTTACTTGTTTTTCTTTTAGCCGTAGAGATAAAATGCAAGAGGAAGAAAGAGCAAGATAAGAATGATCTTAATAGTCTCCTCGCTTGCCTCCTCAGAGGCTAATTCATAATTCGTCCTCTTACGGTTTCTTCCGCACGGTTCTCCTTTTCCGAGATTCCCTGCTTCACATCTCCACTTTTGTTTTGTTCTTGCATTCTATTTCCTCCCCCTTTCCCTCCCCCTCGACGGTGCTGCCTCCTGACGCCTAACGGCGGAGGCTCTCTCCCGATAGCGCTTTTTCACTGATGCAGTTCCGGATATGGCCGCATTACCACAACGGCTGGAACCTCAAGGGAGAACAAAGGAGGGAGGGAGAGAAAAAGGGAGATGGAGGAGAGGGAGAGAAATCGCGCGAGAATGGCAAAAATTCCCCTCGAACGTCTGAGAGATTAATTTTTATGCTAAAGGGAGCGCCCGACTTTTCATTTTAACCTGATATTTGGTTTTTAAATTCCCTCCTCGATTTCTCCCCCCATCCGTCTTGAAGAAATGAGAGCAAAGCTTTTTGTTAGAATTCTTCTTTTATTCCCCCGGTTTTATTCGGTTCCTTCATTAATTTTTAAGATCAAACCTTCCTAAGGATAATGGAACTGGACATTTTGTTCTACTAGACTTTTTCTATTCTGCCGAAGCCTTTGTGTTCCGTGTCATAATTGCGCCTCGTAAAATTTTTATCTCAACCGCTGATAGCGCTTAGAGAGGGTCAAATGAAATCATTGTGATATGAAACGCGGTATGTCCCGTCATTCTCACGTGTTTATCGTAATTCCTGTCTTTGTGGTGGAGATTCCTAATAAAATTAACGGGAATGGAAATCTATTCAAGGAGAAAAGGTCAAAGGATTATAGAATCCGCTTCATGATATGCCTTTGCATTTGAAATGAGTTGGGAAAAAAATTCCTGAAACAATTCTTCATTGAGTTGATGTGAAATGTTTCCCCCGTGTTATTTTCCGCGGTGATAATTTAGATTTTTATTCGTTCAAATGTTTGACGTCGAGGAGTATTTAAAATTTCTTATAATCACTAACTGACTTCCAGTTAATACGTGTATAGTACTATTATCAGTTCGTTTAAATCCCCGTAAAAAAATTTCAAAGCACCATCTCGAGTATTGTTACTTCGATATTTCCATATTCTTACATAATTTACAAAACAGATGGTGATTCTACACCACAAACAAAGTCAATGCACTCTCAGGAACGTATGAATTCATAACCTTCTACTGACAATGATCAACCTTCCTACCCAACTCCCACAAACCTCCACCTTCTCTCCCCTCCATATCCTTATGTTTCCTGCTCCTATATATACAAATTAAAAATCTCATGTATGCGTTCATATTCTATCGATATACACAAGTTGCAAGATAGGCCCATCAAGCCTAACCTCGCCTTTAAAGAATTAAACTAACTAACTTATTTTTCGATATCTTGGCGAGATGAAAAATATGAATGATTGGAACCGGTCGCCATTGAAATATTCCCAGTGGGTCCTGTACATAGTTATTACTGTCTCCACCTTTAAAACAGTTAGTATTTGGTAACAACGATACTGATCCACCAATATTTTAACCACAAGTATCGAAGAATAACGAAATAGCATACCTATATCCCAACTTAATTTTATGGTTCAATAGATTTCAATGTCCACAGTCATACGAAGGTAACTTTTCCTTATTTTTTTATTCTTGAAGGTTAGACGACATATCGTATTGTATAAAAGTCGTTAAAGATGGTCAAATTATGGTTTTTGTTGAATGTTCTCCTTTATGGAGACCTAGTCAAAGTCTAGGCCAAAATACTATTTGCATGAAATAATATATTATTCACTCTAAGCTACTATTTTCTATTATCTATATTTTATAATTATCGCTCTATCTTTAGTAAATTATTGTTAGTTAAGTTTGCTGGTAATCAAATAGCAAACTGGTGCAACATTAGGAGAGAAAATAGGCGAAGGAGTGGTCTTCATACAAATGCTTATCAGTGATTCCGGTATATGCGAATGGTGCACTGCTGTATTAAATACGTGTATCATTTCTTAACGATAATTCTTGCAATTCGATTTGGAGTGAAGTCACCGGCCTTCTTCTCCCTTGTTATCGTAATCGTCCTCTTGCGGCAAACTTATCACATCGTCAAAGCGAATGTTTTTCTCAGTCTTCTGAACTTTCTATTTGTATTCCTCCTGTTTACTGCCCACGCCTCCATTCCCCAATGATGTCATTCTTGCCTCAGAAAGTTCCCGTCTTTGATTTGCATGAGAATCCGAGAATAAGACGCTGTTGGCGCCTGTCTCGAGGGCGCACTTCATTTGAATTGAGAGTGCACCTTTCAATCTTACACCTCGCACCATTTGTCGGAGTCATAACCGAACGATCGACTCGGCCACTTCAGATCTGCATTTATTCCTCGTGGCGCATTTAAATCTCTAGACGCCACGTTGTTTTCTTTTCTTAATCCATGTTTTTTTGCAAGTCGTAGTGGGTAGTATGCGGCTGGCTTCTTTTCTTTCGTATGCAGATAGTTTTTCTGCTTACGATTTTAATAATGAGAGCTGCGGCGTGGAATTTGTTTCTGTTTTATACTAAAACTTTTTGATACCTATGGACTTCGAAAATAATTTAGTATATACCTCATTGTTTCTGTATTGTATGGGCTAAGAATTGAATATGTAACATTTTCCTAACTGACGATTTAATTTTGATTTTTATTAAATAGTGAATCACATAGTAGAAGGCGATATCCATCTTAAATGGTTTCCATAAGTGCGATATGTAGTAATAACCAAGTATTGGTTTGAAATTACATGGATATGTATGTAAACACTGTCACAAACCTAAAACTTAAATGCAATAGGAAATGTGTATTTATAATTAGGTATATATGTATATATTTAACAGTAGTAAGTCTCTTTGGCTCCGTAAAAATTCAACTCAACAAATACAGAAACTCTCTTCCGTTGAAGTCCAGTTATTCAATTGAATCAGTTTAATTTTCTTTACCCAATTATTTAATTATACACATTGCTTAAGGAAGGAAAACAAGTGAATCAATTTAACCGATCGTATTCAAATCCCTAATGAACTAACCAATCGTAGGCTAAGTAAAAAGTATAAGATGGGATATTTTGGAGAAGGCAGACAAAATTTAACTTCTTGTATTATGCAAATAGATATAAATTATTGTGAAAAAATCATAGGTAGGTACTATATTCACCAGCACATATGCATTACATAAAAGATAGTCCCAATATAATTGGAAAAAAGGATATTAAAGGTAATTTATTTAAATGCTAAAAATTGTGTCTGTTTAATTTCTGATCCACGTAATAATTCCTCTGCCTTACTCCAATCGATAGTTCACTTTTCCGGATTTTCAGTACCTAACGTTATAAAATTTCAGGAAAGTCTTAAAATCATACATTTTCCTTTTCTATTTCCTTTACACTTTTGTTTGATAATTTTTTCCTTTTAACCAGATCCATTCACGTTTACGGTCAATATCCAATTCATGACTTTTCCTGGATACTCGGAGTTCATTCACCGAAGCCGTACTATTTATTTAGCGAGAAATCGACCGGTTGTGAATAATGCACCCCTCGCACTTTATTCCCTACCCAACCTTTGAATAAAATACTTAGTTTATGAGCACTGATGAGAAGATGTGGCTTTACGTAATGGGCTCACCTCGAAAATAAGCAGGAGCATAAGGGTATTCCCCAACTCCACTACGTGGAAAATACATGCTCTCAATGCAGTTAGGGTTGCTATTACATGGTGTGGCTGTAATGTAGCACATCAGGAGAAATCGATAAATCCTGCGTGAATCTAAATTTTCTCCTCTCTCCGTCTAATTTATTGCCCGTCCAGTCCACATCCGACCGATGCATGTTCCTCCGATGCACTCACTCACCTGTGCATCCAACAATGAGGGGAACATTCATGCGGTGCATATATTTCAAATCGAATACGACGCACGGGCGGTACATGCGCAAATACTCGCCCCGGATGGATCCGTGCGTTTGTTTGCGTGTATACACTTCATAGGCGGATCGGAGAGTGTGCGAATGGCATGTGTACTTCAATCCACCGATGACGGGATGTCACCGCCATCGTCTCGGATCGCATTTTCCCCTCTCGGAGAAGTCCAAACAATCCTCGGCCTTCATTATTTAATACCGGAGGCATCCAACGAACCACTCGCGGCTCGAGTGAGACGCAGTGATTGCGATAGAGAGGCGGGAAGTCAGACAGACGGACAAACGGCTTTATTACGGCGAAGTGGATGGAAGGTATGGAAGTCCTCTGCTTTAATTGAGAGTACCATTCCGACCTAAATGGGTTTCCTAAAATGTAAATTTACCCGCTTTCAATTAACTCGGCTTTACATCACTTGGAATGCTCACCAAATATGAGACGCTTATTTTTATTTCTGCGTATTCGATTCCAGATATGCATTAAGTTGAATTTATAAATGAATATAGTATCTTGCAAATGAGAGCAAATAGAAAGAATCATATATTTTTAAGTAATGTAGCCTGTTGCTCAACTTTTCTAGTTAATATAATGTAGTAGAACTTCTTTCATGTTTCAAGTCCGATTCTAAATAATACTCTCGAATTTCTTTTATAGTAAGGTAAAGCAATTACTTTGCCTTATATTACGTAGTATATTCTTTTTAAATAAACTGAAAATATAAACTCAACTTGTAATGTGAGTATATTTCTTTCAGATATTTTCTCAATGGAAAATATGTTAAATATATTTTAAATGGAAGATTTTATGCGAAGGAAATCTGAGGAAATAATTCGTGACGAATATTTTTCAATTGCTCTTCCAACTCAAAATTTTAATTCTCGTGATTCATTATGAGTTAAAATGCAACACATTTGGAGATCTGCTGCCACATTTTTTCTATTAATTTCTTCCATTACTCAAATAACTTAAATTATATAGGGTCTCTTTCTCTTTATGGCAATCTCTAGGATTCACAACTTGTCCTTATCCTTATCCTTGTCCTTGTCCTATGTCCTTAAAACAACCTCTTTATCAATTTCTTTCATATTAGTTTTATTAAAGATTTGAAATCGGTGTTATATACAATTTCTACTCTAGGATTCTTTACTCCGATCGTCATGGAAGAGAAACATAAATTTAATTCAAAGGAAGACGATGCTATACTAGGTGATATTCATCTACTATAATAAACTGTTCTATGTCCTTATACTTATAGTTTTAAACTATCCGATTCAATTTCTTATTCCTTGGCCCACATTTTTATATATTCTTTGGCCCATATATTATTATTTTATTTTCTCCTTTTTCTCATTGCTTTCATTTCAGACATTTTATCGAAAAATATTCTGGGGACGCTTTCCTCTGATCGTTCTGAAAAAGCCTCAAAGTGGACCATCCTCCATCTGGCGCCACCCCTGAAATTGATACCGCGTTGATGGCAACCGATGGGACCCTCCCTTATTATTGTGGGCCCTCGGTAGTTTGGCCCTCAACGGACGTTAGTTTTCGGTGACGACGCGATCTCCTGTGACTCCGTCGGGGGAATCGATGGCCGTAAATCGTTGGGCCACACCCCATCATACGCCAACCCACTCCTTCCCGCAGAACGCTGTTTCCACTCTCCCGAGGGGTACGCATACGATAATGCGATGATGTAGAGGACATCAGAAGCTATTATGCGGTTCCAGGACACATCGGCGGACGCCGAAGAAGCACCTTCACTTAATTTAGGTTCATTAGAGCTGCGTTTTTTTATTCCAGAGATGCTGTTAGCTAACAGAATTACAGGTTCAATTCTTACATGTGCCAAGGGAAGGAAGGAATGGCAAGTTAAAATTCGCTTAAAGTCGTTTTTTATTTAATTTATAAAGGAGAAAGGTAATCAATATCAATTGCGTGGGACTTAATCTGTTAGTATTCAATGAGATAAATATGAATTGTTCATTTTCTTTTTGTTAGCTGAATAATTATTTTGCTTGCTACTGGTTTGTATTTTCAATATGCACTAGCATCATATAGTAGGGCAGCTATTTTTTCGTAACCATAATATAAGATTTTAGGAAATGTGATAACCAGAATAATTCAGGAAATTGTGTCGATATATAAAATATGTAATAAATAGTAAATTCAGCATTTTGGAGTTCTTTAAAGAATATCTCAATTTAAACCAGACTTTAGAAGGATTAACACGTTTGCATACGAATAAACAGGAATCAGTGAGGTGGTTTTCGCTATTTAATTAAAAGTGCGGTGTCCTTCTTTGTTTCTTGGAATACCGGTAAATGAGAAGAGGAACGCCGACAAAAACGGCTATTTTAAATTTCTAATTCTTTTACATAAGTGTTCCAAGTTATTTTTCTTTTCACCATATAGTGATCAGTTTGTAATACTTATATTGAATAGGTTTTTATTAGTATTTATCATTCAGACTTAACTGAACACGAACGAAAATATCCAAATAATGCCTTTAAGTTGATGGACTTAGAGGAATGACACAGATAAAATTTCATCTAATGACATTTCGTCAGTAAATGGGACAGTTCCTATCGCTTTATCTTTGTAGCTGTCGCAGTAATGTAATTAATTTGAAAATCACATTTATTAAGTAAGCAGCATTCACGCTATGCTCCTTCGCCGGAAACCTGCCGATACGCCTTTCTGTCTTTTTGTGCACATCTCAAGAGTCTCTTTGATTAAACAAACCTTTCAACCTTCCATTTTTCCGAATTAATGCTTTAGAAAATCAAATGAATGGAGCCGAAGAATCGCCACTTTGATTAAAAGGGCTCATATTTTCAAACGATCCTTTCTTTTTTTTAGAGAAATGCCTTTTAACGACATGCAGCTAGAGTATTTTTGGAGAAGTTGCTACCGGTAGAAATTGGAAGGACCTATTTATTTTTTGCTCCTTTCCGATGAATCTCCTGCGAAGAAACGAGAAGGAATCGGTGGGTGAGTGGAGGGATGAGAGAAAGGAGTTGGTGCAGGACAGCGCGGAAGTAATGGAATTAGATGCATGCCTCGGGTCTGGAAGGAACGCATTGAATGGAGCGTAGGATCAGAGTGAAAGGAAAAGCAGAAATCATTAATGTTTGGAATTCGAAGGAATCAATGGAATTGCTTTTGGCCTCTCCGAATGGAAGAGAGGTGCTTTTTGCTGTGAATATACTTTTCGAAGGAAGAACTTGATTTAAGGAATTTGCAAGTATTTCAGATATATCTCATCACTTAACTGGATGAATGATTGACCTGATAAAACGGGTGGTTTAGAGTTCAGAAGGTATTTTTTATGTTTATCCTATCTTTATTTTTATCTTCATTGTAGATTACAGCTGTACTTAGGTAAATGAATGTTTGCAAGAAAAAGAGGTCGTAGAGAGTTGGAGTACGCAGTAATCAGGCGAGAAAGAGATTGTTAGAATTTTTCTCTGTGAAACCACGAATTTGAATAAGAATATTTTTTTAAACTAAAAAATTTTCTAAAAGCAAATTTTTAATTCGGTGCAAGAAATGTCTTTTCCGATTAAAAAAAATCAAAGCCATCTCGATACGAGAATTTAAAAAATTAGCACTTAATGGACGAAGAAGCAAGTTCTAAATTCATGGTACCTATATTTGCTTTTCTATTCACATAAGCACTACATTAATAATTTAGAGAGTACGATTTGATATTAAAGACTCATGTAATTAAGAGGTTCTTGCTACCATATTTTGATGGAATATTTTCATTTGTCATTTGGTAACGAATAGAGAAAAATGTATCATTCATATACTTTAGTCACGGTCTTGGTCATGGCTGTGATGAGATGAAAGCCTCTGAGGTATGAGTGAGTAATTGCACCGTCTTTCCTTATGGATTGTCAAGAAATGCGTTACTCGTAGAGTAACGCATTTCTTGACGCATAACGCATTGAGTAGTCATTGCGCTTCACTTGCGTGGGCATGTTCCGCTTATAGCATTCTGGCTCAGTGAGGAAAGCAAAGGCAAACTACCTCATTCCTCATACAGCCTAGTAAATCACATTCCTCTTTGCAAGCTCTTAGAAGCTAATGTCAGAAGGGGTGAGGCACCAACCAGCCAATGGACTGAATACTTTACAGACAGTGATTGATAGTTATTGATAAATATCCCACAATAGAATAACATTTTCATGAAATATGTTGCGACTGTTGTATATCCACTAATGGAGTAAGCAAAATCGGGGCGACCGATATCGGAGATGTCCATCCGTGAAGCGTTCGAAAATATCGAAACGAAGGTCTTCTTTGAGCGAACACGTACCTCAAATCTCCTAAAGCCATATAACTGACAAGAAGAAAATAACGATGGTGCGGAACGGTGCCGTTGGCAGTCGGACTTGCTGACGTGGACGTCCAGTTTTCTCGGGAATAAGGGCTCAAAGAATGTTCCGGAGGTGGCTAAAAGGGTGTGGCAATGTGTATGGAGAGGGACGAATGCTTGCAGAAATGGAAGGGCTTCGGAGAGAGCGGTCGATGACGTGGTGGAGGGAGTAATGGTACCAACCAATAGCTCTCCAATTTACTATAATGCTTCGATTCCACAACGCACCCAAGTTCCTAAGGAAACGGGCGAATCTTGTCTGTGTCACCCCTTCCAAACGTCTTCCCCGGCGTTTCCTCCAGTCAGATCACTTCCCATACACAATCCATTCCCGAGCACTTGTAAGTAATAGGCAGGAGCTCCCTTCGAAAGCATATACGGCTCCTGTGCCTCGGAGAAGATGAAACTAGGGATTGCGTGGGAGGGAAAAGGGTGAAATGACACAAGAATGACTCGGAATTCGAGGGAGGAGATGGAAAAGCGGTGGCGAAGAAAAGAATGGAGAAATGCAAAGTGACACGGAGTTGATGAGGAAGCGCGGGTGCGGGCAGAGGGGAGTTTTAGTTGAATTTTGAGCGGAATCCGCCCCCAATGGGGGTTGAAGTCGCGTCGGAGGTGGAGCCGAAGATGACAAAGGGGTGGATTTGGAGGAAAGAGGATGAAAAGTTGCGGAGGAAGATGTTTTCCGAAGGTTTGATAAGCCGAGAAAAATGACTGTGGGAGAGAAAAAGATGAGGTGAGAAAATGATACGGAGGAGAGATAAATGACAAAGAGGTGGCTGATACGAAAATTAAAGATGGGGCGATGAGTCGGTGGCTTCGGAAAGGAAGAGAAAAAATAATTAGAAAATATCGGAAATTCCGCTATTAGAAGGTGTCGGAGGAAAGAAAATATTTGGGGCTGAAGATGGAAATGACGGGAAGACGGAGGAATGGCAGAAATGCATGAATAAACATGAGGGGGGGGCGGCACGCGTGGTTGGGACGAGAGTGGACGGAATTGTGGGAAGGATGTGTGCGGGGGAGAACAAGCGCTGGAAGCGTTGAGGCGGAATGATTTTAGAAAATGAGAAGGGAAAACATAATACGGGAAGGGGGGACCAGAATGGGAACGGAATGAGCAAGAGGGAGGAGAAGATAGAATGGTAGGAAACGGGGAGAGAGAGAGACAGGGAGAAGGAATAAAGATGGTGAAGAGAGGACGAAGGAAAAGGGTAAAATGTGAGGAAGACATGAATCGAAGTCAATGCTAACAGAGTAACTGAGGGATGTTATTCAGAAACTTACGTAAAAGTAAAAACTTTGAAAATGGGAATAAAGGGAATTTTTATTACTTTTTATTTGACAAATCTAATTCGGTCAAGTTCAACTTTGTGGAAGGGAGTCATACTAAATAAATTCTAGCGGAAGTTGCTAAATTTTATATTATCTATTTTTTATTTTTATATAAAATTAAAATATGGAGTTTGACTCGATGATGTCCCTTTTCTCGTGTCTCTTATATCTTTTAGAAAAATATAAAAATCTTGTTTAGCAATCATTGCTGATAAGTGAATATTTAAAATCGCAGCCCGAAAGGCGGTGCAGGATGCATATACACAATGTATATATGTTTCCTGAAAATAAATAGATGAAAATACTTTTCATTCCAACGAGGGTTTAAAAATGATTACTTTCAAAAGGTATAAGAATAATAATAAAAGGTTTAGCTTGTGTGATGAAAATTCTGCCTGTGTATTAAGATGGAGTAAAATACCACGATCCGTTAAACTACATTATACAGGATAAGGGTAGTGAGTGAAAAATTCTATAAAACAAATAGATAAAAATACTTCCTATATAAAAATAGAGTTAATCTAATAAAGGGTTCGGAAAAACGCTGGTGGGTTAAGAAAGGGAAGGTAAGAAACGCTACATTTTGGTTGCTTGAAATACAAGAAAAGAACAGGAAGTTATGACGGTAGCACAGAGGAAAGGAAAATAAATGGGGAAATAAGTAACCTTGCAGGAAATAAAGTGTAGCATTAGCCTTCGTTCATGGTTCACACGAGTCGTAAACGTAAATTGTGCGGCTAAAGGAGAAATTGCATGGAGAAAGTAGTGAGGTGGAGTGAACGAGAGAGAGAGATAGCGTAGAAAATGGAAAAAGAAATATGGAGAGAAAGGAAAAGCATGTGGCGTTAAGTTTCCGCGAATGGAGCGTAAACGGGTGAGCGGAGGAAAGGGAATAGAGGAATTGGAAAAGGTAAGATACGATGGAGAGAGAAGGAAGTAGAGGAGGGGAAAGGAAAAATACGAGGTGGCGTTTACGTCCGTGCGATAGGAAGATACGACTTTTTGCCCGAAAGAGAACGAAAAAGGGACGGAATAATGAAGTGGAAGGGAAACAGAGGCGAGAGAGGGTGTTTCAGTGCAAGGAGATAAGCGGAAACCGCAGAGAATGCAGACTAAAGGGCGAGGAGGCGTTCGAATTAACGGAAGAATGCAATAAAAACGATTAATTAAAGTGGAGGAAAATAACGAAATTCTGAGAGGTTTCCGAAATTTCCCACCTCATTGTGTGTGCGGCGTTGGTGAAATTAGTCCCCGGGGGCGACAAATAAATGGCTGAAATGCGGATGGACTATTATTAATTCAAATTAGTCTCGGCGTAAAGGAAAACACCAGACTGTGTACCACTGTTGCTGCAGACGCGCGGTATATGCATCGGGGAGCATTAATCTTAGCGACTGACGTAATAGCGTGCCCATTATATTCCGGAACGTTTCGCGTACATGACATTTCGCGTGTGTGGTAATAATCTGCTTCAGTATTTCCGTATCAAGTCGTAAAAGCTATGTTATGGTGTGGGTAATGTAATGGTCATTCTGTGACTTTCACATCTGATGACGGCAAATTCGACTGTTTAGTACGTTGGAGGGACTGCTATATGCAGCAGCTTGGAAAAGACTGTTAATGCGTTTATGTCAATGCCGGATGGAATATCTTTTAGTTGCCAAGTAAGAGTTGCCATTAGCTATTAGCAAGTATTCGTTTGAAAATTTCCTCATTCACTTGTATTTATTGAGATTTTATTGTTAGTATAATTAAATCATATTTCATTTTTAAGCAGCGAACTTCCATCTTAGTGAAAGACAAGTTATGACTATGGATAAAGTATGATGATTTATGATAATCCTATGGTACAAGTACTATTAACGCCATTGCCGTGGTATATAGATTTACTTATAAGAGGAAAGATTAGAAAAAAGCTGTATAATACTCCGATAACACTTGCAACTGACTCGAAATTGGCGTGAATGCATAAGAAAAAAAGAAAAACTACCGCAATATATCTTTTAGCAGCTATCAATAATATTTACTTAAGCCTTTGTATAAGTTTCCATTTGCCTGGAATAAGTATCCGTCAAAAATAACCTCATTCACTTACATTTATTGAGATTTATTAGTAGTTCATAAATAAAATATAGTTTATGTTTGACCAATAAACTTAATTAATAGTGAAAGACACGCTATTAATTTGGACATTTCTATCTTTTAATAAGACTGTAAAAGTATTTAATCGAACTCATGCAATGAAAATCGATTTTAGAGAGGTTCAGCAACCATTTGCTTATAAGGCTCTAATGAGCCTTGAAATGATCTTTTGGTTTCTCATTGGAAAACCCTAATTTTCGCCAGTATGTCATCGCAAGAAGAAAAGCCCGATATCTCATAGGAATTTTTATTTCCTTAGAGACGCTCCCGCGGCGCTAATCATCGGGAATAAGTTGAGATGGGTGGATTTTCCGGCAGCCATCATTATGATTCCTTTACATTCAACTCACTCACCAGGCAGACAAAGGGCACTCTCTGGTTAACAAAACATGAAAAAAACAATCCCCTCTTTAGTGCAAACGTGTTGACTTCCGTCTGGAGGAGATGAAACATTTCGGTGGTCTGGAACTCCTTTGACAGCGAAAGGCATAAAAAGTGAAGCAGACGCCTTTATAAAAATATCTGTTTGAAAAGGAGAACAATGAGATGGTGCATGAGATTTAAAATGTCTTTCGGATTCCCTCCCATTATAGAGTTCCGATAGCACGAAGGGGGAGCGCATGGAGATTAACGTGTTAGCTCTGGAAAATCTGAGCGATCGGTGGAAAGATACACAGGAACTCTTTGTAGTATAAACATTTGTAAGAGAACAATGGCAGGATGCAGTTGAGGACGGTAATTAGCAGACGTTGTGTGCGCTCCGCGTTAGCAAATTGCTGATATTACGTGTAAACCGACTGTGTATTTAAATGGGCGGTGGAGATATGGGAATCTGCGTTCGGATGCTATTTTTAGCGACTTAAGCCTTTGGTAAACGTTTAGCCGCGGCATAAGCGATCCTTCCTGCCTTTTTCATAATTCAAAATTGAGTTCTTATTACCAAGATTCTCCGAAGCAGTTTTTCAGCTCTTGAGGTTGTTTTGGTACTCGAATACTGTGCCGTCTTTCAGCGAACTTATAAATCTTTCATATTATCTCTCATGATATTAGATTTGTAGCAGTAAAATCAAATCTTTCTTCTTTTATTATTAGTTTACCATGGTAACTTTTAGGCCGACACATCTTCTAACGGTTCTGAAGCCTCTAAATTTATTTTACATTTTCCTCCCAGTTTTAATAATGTTTTATGAAACCGGCCTCCTTATTAATATTGTTGTTGTTAACGCTGATGTGAGATTTCTTTCATGTAGAAGGAAATATCCCATTTTTACGAAATAGAATATTTACAGAAATTCATCCATCAAAAATTATGAATATTATTCATAATCTTCTTTGGGTAATGAATGTTTGATGTAAAATCAAAGTAGAAAATTAAGATAAAAAACGAGTTTAAGCCAGTTTTTAGAACAAAAAAATTATATAGATATTTTACCAGTGAAAAATCCAGTCAGGGCACAAAGATGATGACAAATTCTTAACAGGTGATCTTACCCTTATTTATAAAAATTTTGATTTGTTTTGTATCAAGTGCATTTCAAAGCGGATGTCGTGTCTGAAAGTCAAGCCCAGATTGAAATTTCTCTACTCTTCCTATAAGTCAAATAATAGAACAACATCATTTAAAGATATGATCAGTGGTTTCGGCTTTAAGAGAACCAATCATTAATCATAAGACATAGTCCTCAAACTAAAACAAAGGTTTACTGAATATACATATATTCTGAGGAGGGGGGGATTAGCATTACATATTCGTAATATTTTAAGAAATGTGTCATGCCCGGGCTTACACCGTAAAAAAATACATCTATCTTTTTTCTACTGCTAGCATGGTTAGTTGCCTTGTCTTTAAAAAAAATACACATTTATTCGAGCTTTTTCTGTCATCTCACGATGTCAGTGTCACCAAGAAGAATCGGACTGAGATAAAACAGTAAAATCCGCCGCAAGAGTGCTAAGATAAGCATTTAAAATAAGTTGTAAGCCTCACATCACCTCAACCAACCGCTCTCCACTTTTATATCAATTATTTCTGGAGATATACTTCCATAGCAGGGTCGCATCGAAGGAGGAAAAGCATTAGAAATAAATTTCATATAAAATCCCGTGCGTGAAGGCATTCGAAGACGGAGATCTGAGTGGGAATATGAAGCGGGGGGACCCACAGGAGGGAGGGGACAAAAGATTGTAAGGCGGTTGAAAGGTTCTTTCGTTCGGGATTTTTTTATACGCAGGTATGGAAGAAGAGTTGAGGAGGAATAAGACGGGTTGGAAAACCACTCGGATCGACCCGAAAAAGAAAATCTCTTGTGTATAAGGGAAGGAGGAAGCGACGGTAGGGGAGGATTCACTCCTTCCAGCGGTTTTTCCAATCTTCCGCGGATGTGTGCGCTCCCTATGGAAGAATGCATGGCCGGAGGATTAGAAAAAAGCGAATTATTTTTTCTCTCTGCAAATTCTTCCCGAGTGAGCGTTTTTAATGTTCGTCCGCATGAGCGTAAAAAGGGACTTCGATCGATGGAAATATATCATATGATGAGGATCATCCGAAGGAGGACACGCGATTGTGTTCCGCAGGACGATCGGGATGATTAAGTTCTGCCCTTCACTTCATGGGTAGCGCAACTTTCCGACTCCAACTGTCGTGTTGCTGCCTGATATATAATTTTTTCAATTACGTGTTGTCGGATTGAGAGAAGATCTTCCTCGTGGTCAGTAGTTACGAAATTATATTTGTGCAATATTAATATATGCAAGTAAAATTTCGATGTAACGAAGGATACAATTTATTTGCAGTGGCGATTTTATTTTATATTTTATAAAATCATGAAGGATGAAGATTTATCAGATTCTTCGCTCATTTCAGCTGTATTTTTAATTTTTGTCACTAATTATGTTTGAAAGAGCTGAAGCTATTTGTGAGTGCTTAAGATACGTTTTCAATTTATGGTATCCCGCCATTTCAAATTTGGCCAAATATTTTCCACCATACGGTGGAAATAAACTTAAAGTATGTGTATTTTTAGAATGTTGTCATCCGTTACAATAACTTTGAGTGCAATTTTGGACCAATTACTCGATTTAATTTTTAGCGTCCATATATGTAAAATACCATTTACAATTTTTTGTTAGTTGTCCTCACAATTTTGTATTCAGTTAAGTAGGTAGTCGTGTAGCTCAAAACAAAGCTCACAGCTCAAAAGAGTTATATTTCTCTGAAACTAGAGTATACGTTACACTTCGCCGAGTAGCTATTTTCTCGTAAATAAATTTATATAAATATCATTGAGAAAAAAATAAATAGAAAAACAGAGGGTCCAAAGAAGACTCATATGAAAACATCTAGAGCGTTCATAATATTTATGGTGATATTCATAGAAATTCATTGCGCAGATGACGTTGCTTTGAAAGCTAGAGATATAATCACAGAACTATCTCTACTTAAAAAGATATGTCGTTCGCAAATGTTAGAAATATTAAGTAACTTTGAAATTACAGATTTCTTTAAACTCACAAACTATTATGGTTGTTGGTTACAGTCTTTAGTCGAGACATTTCATCAAGAGCATAAACTTAATCATAATTTTGCATTAAATTACCTAGAATAGGATTTTTTGTAAATATCTACTTTAGTGTGCTTTAACGTTAAACATATGAAAGTTGTTGCCTATATAAAAATCCATTAGATGCTTTAAGTAATTCACGGTATAATTGACGGAGGAAATGTAAAAGATAGATAATTGGTGTAATCCAGCTAAAAAATTGATTTTTTCTAAAGACCCTGACTTAACTGCCTTCAACCCGTTTTGATTGCACATATACATTTGAGACCTGATAACTTGTCATTATAACAAAATGGTATGGAAGTTTGAGGAAAGAATTGAAGGGAAAAATCTTAAACGTGCCAAAAAATGTTTTTGATTTCTTGAAGTAAAGAGTGCGGTGCCCTCGTTCGTTATATGGAGAGAGAGAGGATTTGCAGGAGCATATGGAAGGAGACGGCCGATTGGCCGATCCCTCCATCGAACACGTCAGCTTCCTCGAGTCGCTAAGGGTCCGCTCCCTCGGGTCATTCCCATAACGAACTCACTTCACATTTCCCACCACTTCTCCGACTTCTTAACTGCTGCCATTTCTCCCTCTTCACGAATCGCCATCCGTGGTTTAGTGCCCTTTCTCTCGTTAAATCCCGGTGTTTGTCGTTTGGCATTTTCACGATTTACGTGTTACGATGTGACATTTCGGGAGCGATTTTTATATTTCTGCGGTCCGTGATCGAGGAGGGAAAGGTTACCGCTACGTGACGTGGAATGATTTTCTACGAAAAGACGGGTAGCGAAATGAATACATCGCGTATTGCAGCGGTAATTGAAATGTTCGTTTTTCCTTGAGGGCTGCACGTACCGCTAATGATTCGGCTCGGTACAGAACTTACGTAAATGTCGCAAATTTAATTTTAAGCATTGAGAGCTGAGTGAATTTGTAAATTTATCCGAAAATTTGGGATCGGTTTTAATAGCATATTTTTTTTTGTATTTCCATTCTGAATCGAATTCTTCATCGAAATTGTGTCCATATACCCTAATCGCTGGCAGCAGTTGCTTTGGACTTGTAAACGCTTATTTAGGGAGATATCGTTTACCGACGGCTCTTTCCTTTTATAAATTTCTCTATAGAAAAACCTGTTTTGTCTTAATTCGTAACTTATTTATCCAATATGCGATGATTTAATAATCTGAGTTTCAAACAACAGCAACGGAATTTCCGTAAATTATTTTAAAACGTGTGTTTCCATTAGCAGCAATATATTGGATTAACTTAGAATAGTGTCAGACCATATCCGTTGAATACTTCCCTTTTCTTTGCTACGACTACCAATTAGAAAAACGTGGTCCCATGCCAATTAATTTCCCGTAATTTTCATTTATTTAGAGACTCTTGAAGAGGAATTTTGTAGAGCAAATCTGGAGGCGTCAATCCAAATTTTCTCTGATTATTTCTTAAACGTTTTTCCACCTTATAATTATGACTATAATTCCAAATAGAAAGAAATATAAATTTTATTATCCTTTAATAAAGAAGAATAAACCATACGAGGAATGGAAACGATTTGCAACAAAAACATATAAGAAATAACACGCATTCCCATTATATGATTATCATGAAAAGAACTTGATTTAGAGTGAATCTAAGATCTATCCTGATGAATCTTTGAAATGTGAATTGAAATCCACTTTGAATCGGTTTGTTTCCAAAATTCTACAGGAAACCATAATTTTCGGATTTATCAGTATGCAATTTTATTGTGTAGCTCAGGGTTTCCGATAAGGTATGAAGGGGAAGATAAAGGGAAATTATAGAAGGAAGAAATTAGAGTCATTTATTTATATTAATATATTTAAAATAAGATAGAAAGGAAAATTTAACGAAATGACGACGCTATTTTATTATTGGCAGTCGTTCATGTTTTTATTTGGAAATTATTTCGTTTTACGCAGTTACTTCTTTTGAGGTTACCACCAGTAATTAAGTAACGCACAAACGTCATAAAAATAGGTGCCACATAAATGGTTATAATTTGGCAGCTGAAGATCATTTCTATTTAATTCGACGTTTATTGAATTATTCTCATCACACTCAATCATCCAATTCATCCACGCCATTGATTGCGAAAAAAAGGCGAGTTCAATCCCTGGATTTGATTAATTTATTCAAATTCCTCTCGAATTCATTTCCGATCAGGTTAAACCGTCCTGAAACGATCCGGATAATCAATCGATCTACCAGAAACGCATACTTCAGTCACCATATAGAATCTAATATTCATTCTTTGACCACAATCTTACGGCTTCAGCTTTTGTTTCATTTGTTTTAGTAATCCACTCCTATCCTTGCAGTCAATATTTGCCCGCCTTTAAATAAGCTCATTCTTTTCCATCTCAACTTAATCCCTTTCCCCTTAATCCTCCATTTTAATCATCAATCCCCCCCCTATCGTTCACATCCGTTTCCTTGGCTCCTCTTCTTTTCCCTTCCGTCAACCTTCTTTTGTTCTTCGCCGGATTACTTTCGCTCCGCCATCAATATCTTTTAATAGAGCTCGAAAATTTTTATCAATTACCTTATTATGAATGCGCTGCCGATCGGCGAGGGCTCTCCAATCTCGTTCTTTTCTTAGAGCTCGGATTTGCAGCCTTTAATTGGAAAGGTCGTGGCGAAATTTTTCCCTTTATTTGGCGAAACTTTTCAGCTCGGTTCGGGAGCGATCTTCCTTGAAGACTTTTCTGCCTTTAATTTCCTCCCCTCACTTAGATAAATTTTAAGTCATTATTTCGGAATTTCTCATATTTAAGGATCCTCTTTATCAACGCGTTCCCTTAAAATGTTCCGATACCTGCTAATCATGCTGATTAAACCTATACTGCTTATGTGTGACTCTATCTGAGTGCAATTTAGTTAAGCATGGTACGTAAATTCGGCTGGAAAGTGAAATGGCTGTAAAGCCATTATACGCATATTCAGCTACCTCATTAAGGCAATCAGTTTGATTATATACTCTACGTTTGGTATTGTAGTCATTGTGTGTGGATGGGTACATCTCTACATTTTCATTCAAAGTAAATCTATTTGCTTTAAACGCATTTATCTCATACGCACATGTATGCATTTATTAATGAATTACATATGAAGTTTTATTTCAGTAAGTGCCATACGGGAACTTCAATCTCCCAACTGTATCTAGAAAGGTTGAACGAGAAATAAAAAAAATCTGATGTGGCCAGCACATGACTTTCTCCATAAATATAAGATGTAAATATTTATCTACCGCAGTTATTTCGAACTCTATATTCCATCTAAACTTGGAATATGAGTGATTAATATTATATATTATCTTTGACGCCAAAAACATGATAAATAATGTTTTACTGGACATGATCGATGAAAAATGATGAAATTGGCCTTTCGCCCATAGAGCCCAGAGCGCCCACAAAGTACATAATCAGCAACCTCCGGTTTATCAGTATTTCATGAATAACTCCTACACAATCAGTGATACAAAAATATATTTCATCCAAAAGTTATAGTAAATTATATTTTATAAAACTTTTACAAATAATAGTATATACCTAAATATTATATTTATGGAGATATTTTGAAAACCGGAAATGGGCTTTGAAGTATGAAGCTCAACTTCCGGTTAACCGATTTACTCCAAAAACTAATCAACTCTAAAAAAACTAACCAAAATACTATATATGAAATTTGGTGTTGATATAATGAATAGTTTTTAAGTTAGAGCGCCCACAAAGTACATAACAGCTACTTCCGGTTTATCGGTATTTCACGAATAACTCCTAATCAACCGGTGATATAAAAATATGTTCAATACAAAAGTTATAGTAAATTTTATTATCTAAAACTTTTATGAGTTATACAATACACGTATATATCATATTTATGGAGATATTTTGAAAACCGGAAATGAGCTTTAATGAATGAAGCTCGACTTCCGGTCAACCAATTTACTCCAAAAACTAATCAACTCTGACAGCACACACCACAGTACTATATAAGAAGTTTGGTATTGATACGACAAACAGTTTTTACGTTAGAGCGCCCACAAACACACACACACATACAGACACACACACACACACACACACACACACACATACACACAGACATCATTCCGAAAATAGTCAAAACGTGTTCTAGGGACCCCAAAACATGTATTTCCGTTGAAATCTCGAAGTCGAATTTTTTCATGAAAACAATACTTTCTCTATACTTCGTATATGGAGAAAGTAAAAAGTGACTTGGCCGGGACTCGAACCCAGGTCTTTCCGGGCAGGAATCCTAACCACTAAACTACCAAATCACACGTCTTGAAGTGACTCGATAGTTTGGTTATTGGCGTTCGAGTCCCAGCCAAGTCACAATTTTTCACTTCTCGTAAAGCCTTGGGTTAAGACGCATACACTGTGCAAAGTTTAAGTTACCTTCCAAAATTTGTATATCTAAAATTGTTCCTAAGTAAAGCGTTTCAGGGACAAAACAATACACTTTCAAATTCCGCCCAATCGATTTTATGAGCTGCAACTACTTTTAAATCTATTTCCATGTTATGAGACACCTTTGATAATACTCAAATAATAATTCCTGTAATCACTCGAACACTTCTTATTCCTCCATTTTAAGAGAGAAAACAAAAAATATGAGTAATATTCTTTCAAGTGAAGCAAAATCATAATCAATGAGAACATATTTAAGCAGCGCTTGCTCAAAGAAGAAATGAATTGTAGGGCGCGGTGCTCTTGGCTAAAACGTGCGACAGCCTACCGTCATTTGTCTTAAATTTCTCCTACAATAATTTGACAGCTATTAAACAATCTCAGTTTTATCTCAAACTTATTTTGCAAGTTTGGTGCATCTGCCATCTACGTATATTGTTATCATCTCTATATCTTATAATATTTTCTTTGTGACTAAATTTTTATATATAATATGAAGTAAATGTAATTATTTATATACTTATTGCATATCATACATTAATCTTTGTACTAAAATACGTTCATCTAATTCCTATGAGAAATGACATATTGAAAGCTATTTACATCTAATTACGTTCTAATAACTGTATATCGAATGATATAAAGAACTAATAGTAACATAAGGCCGGTCTTCCTTTGGAAGCGACTACGAGCGACCGAGCGACCAGCGTATTCGGGCGACGTCAGTTTGGGCGACCTACAGGCGATGGGGGTCTTCCACTGTAAGCGACTATCCGCTTCTCGGTCGCTGTAACGGTATTCTAGCTCCAGTGGTTGATTTCGGGACGCTTTCCGCAACGATAAATATTAATTCGTATTAAAAAATTCGCTGAGTTGTAGATATCGTTGATGATACCATTTGAAAACTATTTGCGAGAGCTTTATAACAACACCAACTTTACACTTTTACGTCCACCCATTACTGAAAAAAAGTTTTTTTATAATATCGATAACAACTTTTTATCTAACGACAAGATGGCACTGAAAATTTTTATTTTAGTTTATAATATGTTTCTTAATATCATCTAAAGTTTTTATTTTGATTGAAGTGATACTTTATGAGAAACAAAAGCTCAAAGTGAGCAATCCGTGAAAGAGCGCGAAAAAACTGGCACATTTTTCGTTCGTCCTTCAATTAGTAACAGAAATAATAGTAATAAAAATTTTTGGACAGTGTAGAACAACGCAAAATAAAACACGCAAAATTTGGGTGTATTTAGTTTTCCTGTGGGATCTCTACTTTAGATTTTATTCAACTCCAAATTCGGGTATCCATAATAGAAAATCCGAGTATTGTATAGCAAACTAGCAGAAGCGCCCGATGATTCTCAACAAGGTGAAACTAGAGAATGAATAAAAACAGTGTAATTTTGTAAAGTAACGCCTGATCATCTAGATTTCATACGTGAAACTAGAGGTTTAAACGCAATAATTTCATAGCAATTTAAAATAGTAGGCAACGTCACGTGTATTATTTTTCTTTACGCAAGTGAAATATAATCGAAGTAATCGAATAGGAAATTAGATTAGCTGGAAATGCACCCCCTGCTATACGCCAACAGATACTCTGTAGAATACATATAATGCAGATATACTCAGCAAAAAGAAAATAAAGTATTTTCTGTAATTTGGTCCATCAGAGACCATTTTCAACATGGTAGGTCATACAGTTGCTTAAATCTTTGGTTAGGAATTTCTCAATTTTCTCCGAGTTCTGAGAGGGAGAGCAACGATAGGAAAGAGTGCAGCAGAACATCAAAGATACTTCGGGGTGGGAAATTCCACCTCGGCCTTCGTTAATCACCTCATGGACGAGGAGGATTTTAACCCTTCGCAGCAAGACTCCGCAAGGGGTCCAAATGAAGAAAGGTGGAACTCTTGGAGACAATGGGGTTCCCTTTAACCCCAGGGCTAACCAAGGAGATCACACAATTTTTGCGGGAACGCTTGGGAAACTAAAACGTTTTAAGAAGAAGAAATTCCAACACTCAATTCAATAGCAAACCTTCTACTAATAGCACTTTGTACGCAGTGTCGTGCAGCTCCTCTATTGCTTCCCTTCAAACAAGTTTCTATTTCCTAGAAACTGAACCCTTGCTTTCACCTGGATTTTCCAGTCTATTCAAATGGTTCTTACTAGAGACATCCCTTCTCTTGAACCTCGAAATTGGGAGAATTTCTAGGACGAAAATAACGAAGTATTTTGGAATGGTAAAAGAAAGAAACAATTTCATCAAGATTTAACTATGATATCAATATCTAAGATGCAACATTTATGAATGAGTTAAGTTTTCATTTCTTTTTACGATTATATTCATATCGACGATTAATTTTCATACGAGTTCAGTCTTGATTTATTGATAAAAAAACAGTTCTACTTATATTCTCGCCTAATCTAGCCGTTGTATCAATGTGATTACTGTCCTCCTACCATTACTATAAAATTGCAATAGGTGGGGAAGTAATATTGTTTATTTTCCTGTTTCAAATAATTTCTTAATTTTACAAAGTCATTGATAACGTTATCGATAGAGCATTATGAAAGTTCGTTTACTTGTAGCCCTCAAAAGATACTTTATATTTTCTTCTAATGCTCCGTTAATGCTCATAATTGTCTTTCGTTTATTTAAAAATATTTCGTAAACCTTAGGTTTCAATATATTTAATCCCGTTCAATTGTATTCATATTTCAATCAGTGCCAAAAGTATAACCATTTGACAGTGATGTATGCAGTAGATATTTGAAATGACTGTAATTTGTCAATGAAACACTCAAAATAAGAGTTATTAATACTTAAAAATACAATTTGTGTAATATTTTGTACTGTTTAAAAATTTCAGTGAGCATATCTTTCCTAGCCATTCACGACGCAACTCTGCTTACGAGCGACTGATTCCAATTCTGTATCAAAGTAATTAAATCTTTGAGGAATTTGTCTATAATATTCTCAAGAGAAGAGAATTGAAAACTCATAACACATTTGCAATGGTATTTTGTTCGTGAAATACTCCTCAGTGCGTATACATCATTTTAAGTCATGCACTGCGTAGCGGCGACTACGAGCGACGGATCACATTTCTGTATCAAAGTAATTAAATATTTGAGGAATTTGTCTAAAATATCCTCGAAATAAGAGAATTGAATACTCATTACACATTTGGCATGTTATTTTTTTCTTGAAATACTCCTCAGTGCGTATATATCATTTTAAGTCATGCACTGCATAGCGGCGACTACGAGCGACGGATCCCATTTCAATGGGATCAGTCGCCGGTCGCCGGTGTACGCTCGAATCAAGTCGCCCATAGTCGCCTGCAGTGGACGACGCTCCGTTACTTTCTGTGTATTGGGATTAGTCGCCCGTATACGGCCGTATACGCGTCGCTCGTAGTCGCTTCCAAAGGAAGACCGGCCTAAGAGTGATACAATGCCGGTTTTCTCGAGTTCTCATTTTATTCTTGAGGTTTCATTCTCATTTATTTTCTTTTTTCCTTTCTCTTCGCATTATTTCCTTCGATTTCCTCCTCGTTCCTTGGAAAAATCCATTTAGTTTCCTCGAGAGTTTCGCCGGGGTCGGCTTACACCCACTCCTCTCTCGTCTTAAAATTCGTCTTCATTCCGTATTTATTCCTTGTATTCGTTCCCATTCCGAATGCCAGTTGTTCTTCATTCCCTCCCCTACGCCCATCACCCTTCTCTCCAAACATCCCCTGTCACTTCCCAACTCGTCTCCGGCTCCTAATCCAATATCTTTCAAGCCTCACCCTTCCAGCCGACATCTCCCCATCTTCTCTCACGCGAGAAAAACCACCCGTCTCCTAATATCCTTCCCCCTAACGAATGGCGCCACTCTCCCTTACCATTCATGCATGCATTTCTAGCGATATTCCAAAAAAACCGTTTCCCTACACACCGTTTTTTAATCGTCCTCCTCCCCGATTTTTTGAATCGATCGAGCTTTGAATATCCGTGCGCGTTTTCTGAACCTGTTTTTGCGCTGAAAAAGGGAGAAATCCATTTTCGTAAATGATACCCCCGGATAATGGATTTTTAATTCGTCAATCGCCTCGCCGACGTGATCAGGGACGGGTTCTTGGGCGTTGGTTTGTTTTTTTTTTCCGTGGTTTTCCGTGTGGAATTATTTCCGGATTGATCGATGAGCGGCGCGTGTGTCAAGAGATGTGATTTATCGTTTCGCACGAACGCCAATCGGCGGCTATTGCGGGGTTTGTTCGGAAGGAATAAGGGATGACGGGGAGGCAATGTAGTGGGAGTTGGAATCGTCGCGATGGTGGACGATTCGGAAATGATTTGTTTACTGCTAAAGGGACCGCGATGAAGCGGCGATTACGGTCGTAAATGGTGACATTTTTGATGCGATTTATATGCTGTGGAAGAGTGGCGATTCGAATGTTCTGACTGCGAAATTGTTTTTCGGATTCGGTTGATGCAGAGAGTCATGTCATGCGTATGTGTGGGGCGTTTGTTTTCCTGTTTGAGTTTTATGACTGTTGATTATCTCCTCCGTAATCGAGTCAGATATGAACCAAAAATTACTCATACAAAGATATTACCTTGGATACTCATTCAACAGACCATCGTGTGACTCTTTCTAAAATAATTCTCCTTTATTTGCGAGAAAATAAATTTGGAAAATTATTGATTTTAATTTGAACTTGAAGGTAATAGAAGATAAATAAATAAATAAAAGAATTAAATAACTATATTATTCCACAGTATTACTCATATAGTTCATCATATCCATATATATCACTCATGTAGTTCATAATACTGTGGAATATAGACTTAATTATTTATTCTTTTATTTATTTATTATGGATTTCTACGAAGTGAAGGACGAGCTGATTGAGTTAATAGAAGATAATTCATAGTAACAAAAATGTGTGCACAATGATTTTTTTTAAATTGTACAGTTAATCTCCCGCAAAATGTCTCTAAAATATTAGTGATCTGGGCGTACTACACCATCATTAGGTGCAGAATGCGTTTGGAATATTTTGTGGAAGTTAACAATTTTTTGAAATTACACTCTACACCCTCTTTTATCGCAATCAATAATTTTGTATGGTAGAATTCTACCAAATATCACGAGATCGGTTTAATTTTACTAAGAGGATAATATTTAAATTAAAGCTATTTTTAAATACGCGTAGAGCAAACAAGAACGTGAGTTTGTCTCTCAAAGGCCAATTCTAAAGAGATATTAATTCCTTTGTTTCTTGATTAACTTTTAATAAGTGATCTTTCGCTCCTCAATTGCGATCCTTTTCTGAAACGAGTCGACTTCCACTCAGTAATATGGTTATTAATCATCGGAAACTCTTCAGAATCCAGCACTCCTTCCCTGGATGTATTTCCCCCTCTTGCTATCTCTTTATTCCCTTCTTTCCCTTCATAGATCGCATTTCCTTCTTTTTTCCTTTAATATCTTTCCCATACTTGACCCTTTCGCCCGGATCATTTTACCTCGAGTTGAAAAGAAAATCTATCGCAAGAGATCGTAAATCGGTGATCCATCTTCCTTTGCCTGAATTTTTTCCAGAATATATTTCAGGACACCTCTCCGTACGGAATCGTTTCCCCTAAATATCATCGCTGTTATCTTGCTGACGTTGTTTCCGTTAGGTAGCGATGTCGATCACGATTCATCATCCTCCACACAAAGGACGGATCTCAAGGGAGGCCATTAATTAACTCCGGTTGTTGAACTTGGAAAAGTGGCAGTAAAAAATGGAAGATATGCTGAGAAATATGATGGCCGTAAACTTTAGCGCCTCCACCGTCACTCGTGACTGATATATTGAACATTAGACGTCATAAATCATACTAATAATCATTAAATATTAAACAGTCGTGATGAGATAATGCAGTAGACGATAATTATCCTCTTGTTTGATGTACACATACTAGGCCATTTTGAGAAATATTATCAATACCAATTCCCTCATTAAATGTATTATCAGCTTAATAGTTTAATTAACGATATTTCATGCGATATTACCAAAAGGAAAATGATTTTATATTATGGTAATGTTGAGCTGTTGATGGTTCTATAAATTATTCGTTATTTCGTTGATTTGCTTGTTCTAAATTTTGTAGACATTGAAAAATCTTCCGTGTACTTTGATACTAGATTGAGAGATTGAGAACTAGATGTGTCCTTTTTTACATTTCCTTCATATTTCACTTATTAACTTCTGTCGAGTTTGGTTAGAGGTACCAGAATATTAGCCTTGCAATTCTGTTATTGTAATGGTAGGAAAAATACGAGTTCGAGAATCGTACATATTTAATGTTTTCAGTAGTTGAAATTTACTATTGAATATTTCTAGTAAATTCACTGTAATGCTCTATGAAAAAAACGAATATTTAAGTCAATACATCTATCTGCAGCAATTTTTAGTAGGCATTAAATTGATGCAATCCTTCTTTTTTCACGAAACCAAACTGTGTAGTCAAAGCGCCACTTATAAATGTCGTCAAAAACTCGAATCAATATACCCTTTACCAAATTATGCATGTAATGAATTCACTTCTTTTCGTTGAGTACAATTATAATTCTATGGTTTCCAGTACAAATACGTAACAAACTGATTTAATGAAAAATATTACATTTTGAAACTACCTCTTTCAGCCAGACTTTGAGGACAAATTTGTCGAGTTCTTTCAAAAATGTGTTAGATAGATATGTTGACAAACAACTCTTCAATGAGAGCGGCCAAACGTTTCTTCATGACCTTTCTGGTAGAGAATGTATTATATTCTATACACTATACACTTGTCGACTAATATGAGTCACAATGTACCAAGGGAATAGCATTACGTATCTATTGAACGCTGTCTGCCTCCAGAAGCCTATATCGTAGAGCAGACGACATCTGGTCCCACAGGTCCTCATTCGTCGACGTGTAGAGGTCACGAGAGGGTTGCATGACTGTTGCAGGGGTGAATTCACGACATTTCAATATCTATCGGCCACACCCACGTCACATCCGCCCTCCTACACGTCACTCGCCCTTCTGCCCCATCATCAATCTTCATCTCAACCTCTTACCCTGTTTACCCCTTCATCCACTGTCCTTTACCCTTTATTCGCTGTAATTTCGAAAACGTGTTTTGGTTTAGCTTTTCCATTATATTCACTCTAACGTCGTGTTAATCCCGTTTAATTGACGTTTTAATCACGCTTAATCGTTAACCTTATTGAAATTAAAGAGCCTCACGTTTGTTTATTAACATTAATGCACGATAATCAATTGAGATTTCTTAATTAATTTGTATTAATCATGTAATGCTTTGAATTTAAAATAAAATCTTGCTCGGCATACTATTCATATTCGTCATTGGCACACCTTTCTTTTCACAACTAATATTTTCAATTCCTTTTTCGCGAGAATCTGAATATTTTTTGTTTCTCAGAATTAATCTATTTACCGCTTTTTACACGTGTGCTTTTCCTCTCGTTCTTGACTGTATCCCTGAGTTTCTTTCTAATTTCTGCTCTCCTCACACTCGGAAAGGTGAAAAACTCATTCTTAGGATAATTTTCTTTCCACATCTCTCTTTCTTGTTTTCACTCCACCATCCGCCATTGGGGAATTGTTTTTCTGCGATAAGTTTTTTCTCTCTTCCATAACTCTTACGAAATTTTACAACTTTTTTCCACGTGTTGTCATTCTAAATCTTTTCTTTTCCGAAGCGCTGATCTTATGACGACGATTTTACGTTCTCTTGGCAGCCCACTCACTTCCTCGAGTTTTCCTCCTCGTTTCCATTATTTTCCGCTTTGCTACACCTCATCAATTTTTGCTTAAACAAGTTCAACAATTCCGAAGTAATGCTTCCTTGTTCTTTATAATTGCACGTTTTCTCGTGTCGCTCCCCCTTTTTATTCTCGCCATCCACCCTACTTGAATGTCTCCGAGGTAAAATCGCGCTTTTCAATTGCTACATTTTTCACACCTTTCCGGCCTGCTTTCGAGCCGAGCATTTACCGTGGTCTTTTTTCCCCAACGGAAACTTTTTGAACTTCTCTCCGGGATTCGTGGAGTGAATGTCGCGTAGCCTGTTTTATTAATGACTTAAATACATCTAGCATTTCATATCGTCGCTCGTTTCAACCACGCGAAAGTGCTACTTCAGATAATGACGAAACTAAAAAAAAATAAATGAGAATAACGGCTGGAAGGTATTATAAAGATCCTTCCCCCCACTTTAAAGGAAGTCCTCGCAGTATTTTTCTTCAAGAATTCCACTCTTATTCACTCCATCCCCTTCTCTCCCTCTCTCCCGACCCTCCAATTTCACTCTTCTTCCACTTCTACTCCGAAAACCGACCCAATTTACACAAGTCCTAAAAGACGCACTCCTTTCGTACTCACCGCTTCCTTAAAATACTCTCTACTCCCTTCCCTCTCGTGAAATCTCCGTAAGCACTCGAATGAGCTCGTGCCCTTCCTCCTCGCATCACCATGAGGATTAACGATCATCCTGGCGCAGTCCCTTCACGATCCCTCAGCCCTTTACCGAAGGAAAAATAATCTATAAGTCCCTCCCATCATAGCCTACTTCCCATCCGCCGTTCCCTCCTCGCACCAACTGACGCTTCTCAGCTCCTCTGCACCCCATTCACAGCGCCATCGAATTGTTAGGAAGGGGAGCCACATTCCCCCTTTCGACCAAAAAGAAAAGCGCGAATGTATAATTGGGGGAAATATTTGGGTTCGGACCTTATGGTGTCCCCTTGAGGAGAAAATTCGGGGTGACATGAATGGAAGGGTGAGACGCCAACTGCTTCGGCTCCCTATCGACCAACCTCCGGATGAAAACCAAAGGGGAAGAGGTGCTGTTGATCCCGCGCTTCTACATCTCGTTCCTCACCCCTTCCCGCGTCACTGGTTATTCCCGAGTGCCGCACATGATTCTCCGAGGCCCCCTTTTATTTAAAAATCGCTCGAGGTTGAATAAAAACCGACTTGGTCTTGGAATACTTTTTCACGGAGCTTTTCGACCCCACATGGCTCCTACGGCACACAGCCCTTTATGACCCCTCTTTTTTCCCCTTTGGGTCTTATCTCGCGCGTTCCTTCATTGTGGTCCTCGGTGGTTGACGCTTTCATCTTTCCCTTTCAGCGGAGAGGTGTTCTCTGTCCGGGGGAATGATGGTTGCTGCAAAATGCGCGAGGGCAAAGAGAAAGGAATATAAGGGTTCTGGCGGATAATTAGAGAGTCCAAACAGGTGAAAAAATGTTTCGGTGCGGAGAGTCAATGGTGCACAACGCACCGGAAGAACGTTTCTCACTCTCGGGATAATGTCCCCACAAAGACGCAGTTTCCGAGTCATTTTTTCTTTTGGGGAAAGAGCAATTAGTCTCTTCCGCGTGGTGGAAATAGGATTCCGAAGCACGCGGTCACGGGCGCGTTCTTTTGTGCGGATCGTGTGATGCCCGTCCTTGCTCCCCAGCGATGGCTTATTCCCGTTTCCAATCAAGTTCGTATTGCATTTGCATTCACTTCCTATCAGCGTGTTCCAGTGTAACGGCCCGTTTAATTAACGGTGGGACTGTTTTGGTTGGGAGCGGATGCCCATTGTCGGTTTAATCCCCTGTCAACGTCGGGACAAGGCTTAGCTGAGGCTTCGCTGCCGCAGATAGAAATGGGGGACGGGAAATGAAAATGTTTTCGTGTTGCGACGTACGGAAAAAGGGGATTTCGATCAGCGGTAATAATCGAGGCGTCAACCGAATAGTTCATTATTTTCCCGTAGCTGATCAATCTTATTCGTCGGAGAGGCAGGTTTTGTTTCCGGGAACGTATCGCTGCATTGAAAGAGAAGGTATTTCATTAATTTTTAATCCATCTGGTGGGAGCGTGAATATTGGTGCACAATTTCATCGCATCCTTGTTCAGCGAAGCGATTTCATGAATTCTAAAGAGTGTAATGTGCCTAGATTTTGCTGATTCGTGAACAAATCTGTTATGTGTTTTGCAAAGACTTTGAAGGAACAATTTGAGTTTTGATTACCGTACTCGTGTATGAGTCGTTTTTTTCGGTAATTTTTAATGCCTTTCTCGGCTTATATACTTGAGTGAAGGTTTCACTTATTTGTTCCCTGGTGGAAAAAATCTGCAATAGTTGGAAATTGGCTTGCAAATTCCTTACTTTCTCAATTAACAATACTTTGTCAACTTTCGCCTTCTAGACTACTCTTGTCTCAATTACTGTTGTTTTATTGATTTATATTTTTATTTTGAAATTTACCATTAGCTACCGCATTTCTCACCCTAGGCTTATACTCTAGTCAATTAGTTTCCTTAGTTTATTGTGATAAAATTAGGTGTCTCAGTTCTCTAGTATATAATCATTTATATGTTTCGTACAGACGTGATAGAAGTGGTTAGAGTTTCGATTAAATTAATCGCAGCTGACTGAACACCTGTCCAATCGTAGTGCCAATTATATTTTGGAAATACGTCTCACAATTCGTCCTAATGTATCCGATTTTATTATTTGCCATTTCTGTCAATCCACGTCTTTCCGCTGACCTTTCCTGCCCTCTTCGCCCTTCCTTTTTTCCGTCTCTCGGTTCAAGGACCCTCCGACTTCACTCGCCTCAACATTTCCCATTCCATCTTCCATAGCCATCCCGAACTTCTCTCGAACGCTGCTCAACTGTTTGAGCCGCGCGAACATTTTCGCTAACTACTTCCGTAATTTCGGACGTCACGAAACGCCATCGAGCCGAACTCGCCGTTTTTAACGAATTGCTTAACAAGGAGAAATGTTTCTCGCCACCGTCGTTATTTTTTCTCGTTTAATTTCTTTGGTCGACGCCTTTTGAATTCGGTAATTCCACAGCAAATAGGGAATATCAAAAAAGTCCGTCGGGAAAATAAATATATTTAAATATGAAATATTTCACGATCACGAAGGGTTTTCCTCTAGATTAAATTATTAACATTGGGGAATTTCTTGATTCTGTACTAGGAAAGGTGAGGATCAAAAGGTGATATCATATGTTAGTTATTATAGTTAAAATAGAGCATTGTAATAGCCCTAAGAATTCATAGAAGAACATTAATGAGATTCTAAGAATAGTAACATGAGACTCTCATTTACAGCTAAAATATTTTATTTATTGGTATTTAATGAATATTCTGGTTAAAAATTGTCTACCTGTTTTCAAATAAGGGAGTTATTTTAAAAAAATGTTGCTTTAACTTCCTTGGTTTTGGTGGTGGAATTCCACCAAGTTAAGGCCGAAACGATTACGTTTAAGATAGTTCCACAATAACAGGAAAACAAAGTATTTGCATTAAAATTTCAAAGTAGTCAAAAGTTTTTTAATTGAGAAAATATGAAGTAAAATTTCTTTTCAGAACCATTAAGTTTTTGCTGTTACTATTGGTGCATATTTTTCTTTCTAAAACATAACGTACATATAAAATAAATACCTAAGAGTACGGTAAAAATCATCCTCGTACAGCGTATGAATGATTTCCTTTTATTAAACTTGTACCACACTAAAACACTTATCGTATCAGGTAAAATGTAAAGCGTGGGGTGTGGGTATGTGTAGTCCTTGTCTCAGGATGTATTCTTAATCTTTGCATATGTAGATGAAAGCTGTTCCTGTTGTTACCAATTCATTGCTCCTTAGAAACGAATAATTTTAAATTCGATAATCATGTGATAAAATATGAGCATGTTTTCGAAGCAGAAAACAAAGTTCCATCCTGTTTCTCAGTACCTTGTGAGTTGAAAGGGCAAGGAGCGTATTTTTCAGTCGCGTTACACGTCTTTCATTCGACAAGTTAACTACCAAATGCTCCAACGAAAGCCATAACCAATTCTATTAAACATTCTCCCTCCGTGCCTTCGATTTTTCAAACGGGCGTTAAGTCGACGCGTCGCGCACACGTCCACACACACTCCACGGAGTGACAGCGGACCGCGATCTTCTTCTTTTTTTCCTTCGTCGGGCGCACGTACCTATTTTCCAAAGTCCCCACACGTGCCTGCTTTCAACCGCTCCAAGTGATTGGCGCGAAGAAGAGCGGGTGTGGGGAATGCATCTCACATGTGGGTCGTTTTATTAACCGAATGCCAGGCTAAACACCTTCTCCGCTCCATGAATATGCGCCAAGGTGCTCGTTCGGATTCTACCGCGTGCGGCGTGACAGGTTGACAGTGTCGCTGTGGTCGTGCTGGAATAAGTAACTCCGTCACCCACACTCTTACCGGGGCAGGGATGGGGTGTTTTTCGTCCTAGAGCGTATCACGGGAGGGTTCGAGTAGGAGCAACAATGAAAGGGGAGGATTGGAGGGTTTGAACCTCTTGACGTTCGGATCCAACCTGCTGATCCACGGGAGCGAGTGCGTCCCTTGTTTTTAGACGCGGATATTTACTCGTGTGTGGCCCTCTTTATTTAGATGTGTAATTTTACTGCGTTCTTTGCTCGAGGTGGAACAACTCTCTGGGGTGACTTCGTTCGTCATAGGAATGACAAAGGAAATTGGGCGAGGGATGTAGCCTTTTGTTTATGCATTTCTTCCACCTTTGTACGGGACGGTTATTTCAATACAGCGATTCACTCTTGACCTGTTATATTACTTCTATTTGGAGTTTCTTTATGTAGGAATCCTTTACAGAGATGTTTGTCTGTCTCAGTTTTCATTGTGTACGAAACTAAAACGGGATATCTTCGATACATCGTCCTATATTTCGAACTGAGAAAGCTCTGACGTAAGGGAAAATGTTTTTGCTCTTTCATTCCAGTTGTATTTGGAAAGAAAATTGTTGATCATACGAATATAAACTCCTAAAAAATGAACCAAAAAAGTTGTAAAAATCGGGAGACATTTTTCCATCATTTTGGTGTTCAACTCGGGAGACATTTTGTAGGTATCTTATTCGTTCTTATATTTGAAAGAGTATTCCAACCATTACTTTTCACTTTGAGTGCAATTGAGATGCTCTCATTTTAGTTTTATTTAGAAAACGATATTTTATATCAGAATGTGTTCATCCTTGATCAATTTACTTTTGGCGTGGCTTCTTTAAGATCTTAGTTCGTTCGTTCGTTCGTTCTATCCATCGGTATTCTCATTCTAAAATCGACCAACTTTTTATGATTAAGTTCCATCATCAACGGGTAAATTAAAGTAAAAATATATTTTCCAATGTATATTAACCATCAGTAATAGAAATAATAAACTTATCTGATTGTTATCCGGTTCAAATGTGAGTCGTTCTTCATCGAATTTTCGTCATCCGTTTTGTAATGTATGACTCACTCCCACAATCGTCGAAAGAATGGCTCTATTGTTCTCGCATGCACGGGCGTGAGAAAGAGCACTTCGTATAACAACTTCTCACCTCCTCAAGTCCCAATTCGACACGCGATCGGAAAAATCTATCCGTAACCACGATCGAATTAGCCTTATTGAAACCTATAGTCCTTCGAGTTCCATTGGAGAATTGGTCTCGCCAGGGTTTCCCTCCTAATAATAGAAAGAATAGTGGAGGGAAAGAGGCGGTAATTGGGGAAGAACCGGGGCGATTCCCGCCGACACATTCACTTATTTCTCCTTCTCAATAGCATCCCAGTAAATCTCCCTCCAACCCTCCAATTTCCTCCCTTACCCTTAGCGCACCGATTCTTCCCTCACAATGCCTACCTCTTCCTCGTTCTCGAAGAGTGCCTCCAGATTGTGGACATCGAGGGAATTGGAAAAGGGGCGTGCGAGAGCGTGTGTGTGGGTGGACTCGGATTTTGGGGAGTCCCCCTCGGTCGGGAACTTCTCGGACGAAGTTTCGGTTCGATGAACAGCTGCCTCCGTATCGACCCGTTCCTTCTCTCGATTCACCTTCCCATATCGATCCCTCGATTTCGCTCCCTCGAGAAATTAATTTCGTGGCTTGTTTCGCTCGTTCATTTTGCCGTGCTCGCGAAGTTGCAGTGAGTGGTGCTCCTTCGAAGATTCGGTAAGGAAATGATTAGGCCGTAAGGGAGGATTAAGTGAGTGAAGGGCCGCTTTGAGGCAACCGGAATCATTCGTTACGTGGAACGGCTCTCTCTCGGAATCATAAGTCGAGCAAAATGATTAAGTCTCTTGGGTTTAAACTTAATCTCTGCAAGTTTTCGCCGTCATAAACGAAGCATTTCTTCGTGATATATTCAGTCATGCAATTTTCCAGTTAAGATAAACTCGTGGTCTGAGTACTTAGGTAAGGGATTTTGAAATCTAGGTGCAATGTGGATTAAATGGAATTTTGATGAGAAACTAATTCGAATAATGTGTGTAATGTTATATATCGGCTGAAAATATTATTAAAATTTTGAATTTATAAAAAATTATGGATGATGAACTTTAAGGAATGATAATGTGACAGAGACAGGAAGTGATTGGGAGCTAAATTAAAGACAATGATACTGGAATCAATCACTATTTCCGTTAATTTTATCGTACATCTATATCTGATGCAATTTAAATGCTTGATATGACCAATTTCCCTTGGCCTCATATTCGATAAGAACTTATAATAATAATTTTCATTTAAATTTCTCTCCCTGTATGTGTTTTTGAGCTGGATTTGGAATTTAGATGTTAATAATTGGAAATTTCTTGTAAAATACTTCAGAGATTACTCCCTGCGATACGTCTATATACGGCTTTCAGGGTTCATACGTTTATGTAAATCTAGATATAGAGCTTAACTACGCTAAAGTAGACAAGGTTACGGAATGAAAAGGGGAAAAAAACTAGATTGAAGCAGGATCCAGACGCTGAAGCTAGAAGGAGAATTCAATAAGGATATTTTTAATTCTATGGATATATCAAGCGTTTTAGCGTATGAAATAATCGTAAAATATGTTTTCAATTTTACATTTTACATCTTGCATTATTTATCTAATTTAAGTTAATTTTACTCTGAATTCTTAACTTAATCACAATGTTTAACGATTATTCAAAAGGCTGAAAAAGAATAAGCTACCTTCATGAGGGGGACGAAATTGAACATTTCTGAATTTAAACTCAATCATTTAACGTAACATATTACGCGCACTAAAACTCACTCGTTATTTGAGAATTTGGTATTTTATTGACATATTGACTAATTCATGATTTGGCTCTTAAAGTCATTCAATATGTTCCTAGTTAGAAATATAAAAACATCGCAACCATTGCATTTTCAATAAAAGTTCGATTTCAAGTCATCTTATTCAATAAACCAAAGACAACAAATGCTCATTGGAAGCAACAAATTCCGTGGGAGCTATCGCTATATTACCGTACACATCCTAAAGGTTAGGCAAACCGCTCCTCTCCTTTGCTCTTCTCGTCCGATGGCCCCTGTCACTTTTCCAAGCGATACAGTGAGACGGAAAGAGGAATGAACTCTCCCTTCTCATAATGTATGGGATACCTTACATCTGCCCATGGAGAGGGTGATACGCATCTTAGGGGTTTCTGTTGACTCGTCCCGGAAGAGTATTAGCGAGTATAGGAAGGTTTAGAAAGGGCAAATATAGTCTCTCTATCATAACATGCGTGATTCTCCGCGGAGTTATGTCACATGGGTTGGCTTTTCCGTCGTCAGCTAATAACTGGTCGAATAAACTCACAATGATTGGAATATAGATGGAGTTATTGATACATTTATGACGTTGCATCAATCATAAAATACGTAAGGTGGCATTTATAGATACGAATTAGCTCCACTGTAACGGGCAGCATAATTTATTATCAAATGGCATAATTTCCTTCACTTACTACTTACATCAAGCAAGTAAGTAATTAAGTTTATTTAGAATGAAATTCTAATATTTAATGTTGTTCATAATATACATACAATAATATAATAGGTAATACATACATACAATAATATAAAGAATACAAAATGTACATAATATGATAATAAACGTTCATTAGCAAATAAAGTATTTTGAAACCTGTATTAAAGAAATTTACATATTTTTTACCGTGTTTGCACATACCCTTCTAAATGCTTTTTCATTTCATAATTTTCTAATCCACTCAGGAAGACTATTAAAAAGATTAAATCCATCAATTACTAATGATACCCTTGAGAAATTAGTTTAGTTAATAGTTTTAAACTTATGAATTTTTAAATTTGGTTGCTGTCTAGTTTCATATTTATGCTAGTCACTATTACATGTTATCTCTTTACATAAGTAGTTTGGTACTCTTTTATGTAACATTTTATGCACTAACTGCAGTACATGTAAAGAAATTCCTTCTTCAATTTTCATCCACTTTATTCATTTTCCATTAACAAAATATCTTTAGTTTTGAAAATAAATGTATAATCTATTATATATAGTAAATATAATATATTATCAGGTCAGGTTGACTTGACAATGGCCCTTGAGAAGAAACCGGTCGGAAAACAAAATCCCTTTGCTTAAAAATTTAAGAAACATTTTTATTTTTCCGTTTTGAATGTCTATAAAGTACGGCTGAATATGATAGAATAGATTTATCTCTTATAAGAATGAGATACCCATTATGTATTTATTATGTCTATTCAGAATTATTCTATTCCTGTTTGGGGGCTCTCTCAGTGTAATATATGTGTGAATGAAGTTCTCTCGGGTTGCAAGCCGGGTGGTTTATTCGATATATAAAATATATATGCTCGATTTCTTCTTCATATTTGTTACCTTTTCCGCATATTTCGCTGTCAACGACTTGATTTAGCTATTCTAGTTCATCTATATTACGTAACGACATTTCTGGATCTGGGGTGCTTGAACGAAAAGATTTAGGTATTATCCTACCGAATGAGGTAAAAAGCATTAATATTTTTATTGCAGAGGGTCTTCTGTTATTTTTGTCTCTGTTGAGGGATTTCCCTTGCAGTAAAAACCCTCAAGAAAGCTTAAGACCATGACAATAGGGTGGTAAAGAAGGAAAGGGGAGAAAATAAAAAGAGAAAGTTTCAGAGCATTCAGCTTGACTCCCTACTCTCTAATTTTGTATCTGTCCGTTGGTTTGGGAGGGTTTCCGGAGCAAAATATCGATAGGAAAACAAGAGGGGATTTTCTTCCGTAAAATATGATTATGAAATAACGACCTGCATGGCTTCGAGACGCCTTTTCAAGTCGCAGAATTGGGTTACGTCACAAATAGCCATAGAAATGATCACATGAACTCACAATTGTCAACTTGAGCATAATTCGAAGGAATATATTTGTTATAAAACCATATTTACATTTGATTATCTGCGGTCACTTTCTTCTTAATAATGATACTCTCTTCATCCGTGATTTTTTTATGCTTACAAGTTGCGTTCTTCGCCTATAAATCAATTTATATTTGAGTGTGATTAAAATGAAATAATATACAATATTTTTCCCTTATATGTCATAAAGATCCTAGAATTAAAATTTATTGATAATCTCAAAGATAAAACGCCATCATTACCTCAGAATTATTCATCGCGCACACGTACTTCTAGTTCATTGCTGAATTTTGAGGCTTATTCTTGGCCCAACGTAGCTTATAAAATGGAATTCATACATTGTGATTGTTAATTTCACTCCTATTATTGGTATATTTCCGCTTAATTCTCCATAAATGTAATAAACACTTTTAAATCTAAAAAAAATAATTTTTAATTTCATTATTTCAATATTTACAAGTTAATTATAACTAAAAACATAACATAATTTTCCTAAAGCGCGGTAAACTCAACTGGGAATTGAACCAATTTTTCTTGCTTGAGAGATGTCATATCTTCTATAAACATATATAATAATGTTCTTAAAAACATGACTTAATTTTAGCTTTGCAAAGTGTCGTCCAGAAAAGTTAGATCTTAGTAAAATGGTCCTAAGGATATAAGTTGTCATTCATAACGCTTAGCATTTATTGCTCCTTTGGATAGCTGATATAAAATGTATGCCCCCATTAAAAGATAACGAGCCATTTTCCCCCTAATAGCACTGGGAAAAGTTAAGACGGCGCCGCAGAATTGGCGTAAAGCGAGCCTAATTGACAAGAGTCCCCTCAATTTTAATGGCCGATTGGTCAACCTTCCTTTCTTATTATCTCCGACAGAATATCACCTCAGGAAATCTACATCCGAATCCTAAGAGGCAAAGAGTAGAAATGCACGATATTTCCCTTTTATCTTATCGCCAACACTTCAGGGCTACCCTTGTTCTCAGCCCTTTTTTGCCAATTCTTTTCCACGATTTAAATGTATGAAAGCAACCAGATCGGTCACACGAGCCGATTAGGAAAATGAGCTCGCGCGAGATTCGCTCTTTCCTCGAAAAAGAAAATATCGCGTGTCTCGTGCTTCGGAGAGTAAAGGAAGAAAAGAAAATTGGAAAAGGAAGGCTTCAATTATTCGAGAAGTCCGTATACAATCGAATCCAACTCTTAGTTGTGACTTCAAAAGGCCCTTTCTTCTCTTGCTTTGTCTTATATTGGGGTGATTACCGACAGTAATCTCACGAACCACGTCTGAGAATGATACTGTTTTAGGCGGAGATCTGACGGTTTGTTGAAATTTCTTTTTCATCTTTTTCGTCCCAAAATACAGGGAAGTAAAGACTTTTTCGTGTACAAAACATCAAAGAAGTTTCGTTGAATGTTGTGCGGCCACAGTTGCTGGGCTACATTTTGGAAGAGATAGCGTAGACTGGAAAGTAATTTCCTTTCCTGCTTTTTTGTGTATACTCACAAGATCTTTCGTTTGTTATAAATATTTCGAAAAGGATTGCCACTGCTTTTTAAACAGAACAGAAGGAACGATGGTCACTGAGATTTTGGAATAACTGAAGAATTAACTAAATAATAATATGTGTAATCATGTGTGTAATTAACTAAATAATATTATTACATTTTCAGCTCGGTATTTTGCTCAACTTTATCAGTTTTAACTTTTTGGTATTTATCGCTAAAAGGAAGATTTATATTGTATGCAATGAATCGTACAGAGAATTATTTAAATATTAGTTTATCGGTTTGTAACATTAAAAATTATTTTCTGATACTGCAAATATATGATAGCAGTAATCCACAGTAACTCAATTTCAAGAAAATCATGAACCTATACATTGTAGCTTAACCGGTAATAAAAATTACGCACACCTTGCTTCGCATCATTTTTAAGGTATACTACTAAATTTCATGACATTGACGTAGAATTTTGGTGAAAATTATAAATGGTACATAGAAAAAAAGATCCTAGTTATTATTGATAAGAAACATAATGGTATGATAAGAAGCTGCCGATAGTTTAGAACGGTGCAACATCTTAAAATTCATTCATTTCTATAGCCTTTGTAAATTTTCTATTCCTTTTAGTTTTTCTTTAAGAAACAACAGAGCTCGTGGTTCAATGAAAATATGTTCCATATTTCAAAGATGTATTGATATTTATTTTGTATTATCCGTATTGCTTTCGAAGTGATATTTTCACCCTGGAAGATACACCTTGATTTACTCTGGCAAACTTTATTCAAGTAATATGCGTGAGGAGGCACTTTTAACTTATCTCCACTTAGCTAGAAAATGATAGCTTGTGTATGGGGGTTGAGTCGTCTTTTGTTATGCTCTCCATAATGTACGTCTTATGCCAATAAAATAGCCATCACACTGCTCCTTAGCTTATAAAAGGTTCCAATAACCAAGGAGGGTACCATCCTTTATGCCAACCAACTCTCCGCACAATAGGAAAGCCTTCCAAGGATTAAGTATAAGGGACCATTAACCGGAGAAGTCGAGGGAAGACAGAAGAAGGGGGATCTTGCATTGAAAAGACGACGGAGAACGAGCAAACTTATCCATTGAAAGCTTTGCAAAGCGTGATTTGACTCAGGGCTGTTTATTTTCCGTTTGCTGAAAGAGAAGGATTCTCACATGTATTCTGAATGATGTGCTATTTTTATCGTCAGAAGAATGATCGTTGAAGTATATTTTCTTCCTCTAATTGAAATAATGGTTTTTGTTGATTTGTGCTAAAAATATTGGTCAATTTCTCATTTTTTGGAGATATTTTGCGGTTAATGGATTTGTAATACTTTGGTGATGATATCCTATTGAAATTTGCAGTTAAATGATAGTGGCCGTAATCAGGCTGTGAGTTGCACTTGGATTGAATATACATTTTATTTGTATTAAAACCTACGAATTTTACTTGAAATTATTATGCTTACTGATAAGGATTTTTATCTGTTATGAATTGCTGATTCATGTAGAAACGGAAAGATTTATTTCCGATCGGCAAAATTTCGATATCTTATAACTGGCGCACGTATGTATTTTAAAAAGGAATCCATTATGTCCTGCTGACTATGATGGTTAACTGATAATCCTATTCCAAAGAAATCAGTTAGCGAATCAAAATATCCGAAGAGAGAGGGTACGGACGAAACTGTCGTAGCGTCATACGGAATGTAATGGAATATCCGTAGCTTTACACAAAATAATATAACCTTAGAATTTTAGTGATTTCTGAATGTTTTTCCTGAAAGCTCATATAATATTTGATTTCTATCAGTACGTTTTAATTTTCTCTTAGTAAAGAGGACCATGAGATCATAATGGTCACTTATATACAATTATCATGTTTTGTGTTTTTGGCACGAAAGTTGTATTTTTCAATTGTAATTACTACAAGATTAATATGTCCTTTGTATAATTCAGATAAAAGTAAAAATATATGGTAATTAACATAAAAAACTTTCTTTATTGTTGTTAGAAAATCATTTTTGGTTCCTACTGTTCTATAGAAAAGATTTTGATAACAACTGAGCGTACGTGTATTTTCTATATCTATTACGGCCACTGAATGTTTATTATTCGGGTTAAACTGGGATGAGATAAAAGCTGAAGGTAGACAAGAATACCATGAAAGAGAGCGGAGTAAATCCTTTGATCCACTTTTTCCAATCCAAAAGTGATCGATAAATGAGTCTTGGTAGACGACAGATTAGAGGTCGAGGCGCGCCATGAACTGGAATTTTCAGAGCGCCCTCATTATCCGCTGATCGATATCGAAATTTTATTCCACGGAGGCGATACCATTTAAGCAGAGAAGCACGAAATAAGGAACACGTACCGATGCCAATCTATATAAGCTATCTTAATTTATTGGCGTTCACTCTCGTCTCAGATACAACGAAATTTTCCGAAGGTATCGATCGCTCTTTCATAGGGAAATTATTTCCCTCACGACTAAGCTCTTTCTCGACAAATAGCACCCTTTTCTACGAGACACGCGTTGTGAACTGATTTCAGGTTTACAGAATAAAATCGAAGATCGAATTTATTAAATCAATTTCCATTCGTGAATAAACGGATGCTATCGAAAAGTTTAAGTGTAGGGTACCGGTCTTGAAAGTGATGCTTACGCTCGTTTGCTTGTTTTGTCGGCTAATGCCTGCTTTAATGTTTGGAAACGATTTGTTTCATCGAGGAAGGACAAGGAAATCATAAACTTCCCAAAACGGGTTGAGAAAATGTTTTGGCCAGATAGCTTAGATGGTTTAAGCAGCCTCCAGAATATAGGAAGATCCCGGGTTCGATTCCCTGTCCCATATTTTTCAAGTCCGTTTTTCTTGGGATTTGTTTCAACCTTCACTAAAAGAAGTTTTGCTCTTGCTTCTATACTCTGATGAATGGAGAGGTATTTATTTGTCATTTGTGCAGAATCGAGATCATTCAATTAAAATTAAAAGTCAAACGTTTCACTTTGTGGAAGGAACACATGATGAAAATTAAAAATTTTCAAAGTTTGTATGCTACTAAGAGGTGAGATTACAAATTAATTATTATTACAGATTAATTCGAACATTAAACTCCGAATCGACCAATCAATACAGTTGCATAACGAATACCAAACGATATGGAGTCAAACTGGCAACATTTTAATAGCGAAATATCGTATTTTGGTTTAAGAATCTGCAATGTATCAATGATACTGAAAAATGGTACCACTTACGGTATCTCCTTGTGAAATACTAAGAAAAGTGTTGTTTCACTAAGCCATTCTGCTTCAATTACGTGGACATATTTCGCTTAAAGCATTCTGGCACAGTGAGGAAAGCAAGGGCAAACAACCGTACTCCTCATCTTGGCTAATGTAATTCATTTCCCCAAATAGCTCTTGTACGAGTATAATAACTTACCTTACATTAGAGGTACCAAAAAACCTTCGGCTGAATACGGAAAACTAGAAGAAATAGCAGAGAGAGTGTTGACCAATTTTAAAATCAGTTCCGCTAGGGACAGATCGCTTTAAATCATTTACTTGGCGATGCAATCCCCGCGTTAAGTGGGGCGCTCCCAGGGCTTATGGAAAAAAGCACGCGGGATCCCTTAGAAATTTTCCACCCAGTCAAGAAACTCGCGAAGTGACGCTAAGAGGTTCTTTAATACTTTTTCCCCTTCCGTGCACGTCTCCCCAAGTTCTCGAGGGCTTAGCATAAAATTATTTCACTCCCGACTCAACCTTTGCGGGACCCTACTTAACAGTGGGGGAGTCCAAAAGATCCGGCGGAGGGAGTTGGATATGTAAATTGTGCGGGGGAAGGGGATGAGACGGTGTATCTGCAAAGGGAGAGATGAGAAATGTCAAGGGGCTCGGATGACGCGTCGATGGAAAGAGCAGACGGGATTTGCGAAGACTGTGGGAACTTCGACTGTTGGAACGGATTAGGATTAAGGTTTCCGCTGCTGCTCCCGGGCGGAATGAGAGGGGATGAAAAAAGTGTTCGGCGAGGAACTTGGATTAGGATTGGACGGAGGCGTTGGGTCACCCGACGGCGTGACGGCGAATTTTCCCACCCTTCTTTTCGCGTGACGCGCTTTTCTTTGGAAAGTTTTCGGACAGATGGAACTCTATACATGCGATCGCTTTCCGTACGAGTTGGCGCCAAGTTTCGGAGAGGATTTTTTTCCGATTGTTGGCGGATTGGACGCGATTTTTTTTCCATACATTTCGACTTTATGAAAATTCCAAAGTTGGGACGATATGTTGAAGGAGAGTATCTACGGAGAAGAAAAAGGATGTCTTCGACTCTACGTTTACACTAACTTTACACTTTACTACGTTTACACTCCCTTCCGTGAAAGTTATCCCATTGATTGGTAGAATTGGTTCTCATTAATACGTACTTTCATTAATACGCTTACTTTTAGAATTAATACGAATACGCAGATTTATAATTTACGAAGATTAAATCACATTGCTAAATCCACGGTATTTTTTAGCATACAAATTAAAGGCGAAATTAATCACCAGCAGTCATCTGAAACTTGGGACTAAAATCAGCGGAAGAATTGTAAGCAACGAGAATCACCTGTAAAAGTGCGCTAGTTCTATGCTTTTAAACTATATCTCATTTTTCTATGAGAAATGGAAAGATTGATACATTGTGGCTTCTATATACTAAATACGATATTCCGCGGTTAAGATATTGCCAGTTAGACTCCATATTGTTCGGCATTAATTATGCGATTTTATTGATTGGTCGATTCGGAGGTTAGCGTTCGAATTAATTTGTAATAGTTATTGATCCGGAATCTCTAAGTAATAATCATGCTTTCTTAGGCAACCATAGAAGGGAAAGAAAATTGGAACTCGACTTTTAATGAATTAGTGGTTTTAAAAATCTTAAATAGGCTTCATTGTCAGCGCTTAGCATCGCATTCATGCCGGTTTTCGGAAACAACGGAAATGCCCGGATTGCTGACCTTCTGAGAAATACGCAATGCACATTTCAATGCTCTTGCTATCATCTTAAGGGGCAGAAGAATAGAAAAATAATTATATTTGAGATATTTAAAACCTCAAACCCTAAGTAATACTTTATTGTATTTGATTTGCATTGTTATATTTAAACATCCAAGAACTTTAATTCTTCTATGATAAAGTATTCCCACATGATCCTAAAAATTTCCACTTTTATAAAACTTAGAGTGAACGTTACATTGTATCTATATTTCTTACGAGGAAAATTGATAGAGATTGGAGAAGAAAATACCCAAAACCACTTTGGAAACAACAGAGCGACAAGACAGCCCCGCCTTCGTAATCAGCATCCGGAGCGACATCGTCCCTCGTTTACATAGGCTCCATTTAAATCCAGCTCGCTCCGTCAAGCACGACCCGAGAATTAATTCGAATAGCTCTCGCAATCTCCGCGAGCAGAACAATTTCATTCGATTTTCCGCGGAAAGCAAACGCGAGGAGGCGCCCGATTAATTAAATGGCAAACAAAAGGGCGTCTCTATTTCTTGTTTGCGTGAGAATGCGTCTCAACCGACGTCGGACCTGACCGCGCTCGGGGACGGCGCGGCATAGGTGGTGCGGCTGCGGTTTCAGGCGGCGGCAAATGAGATAGGCAAACGAGGGGGCGTGGCAGGGGGTAAGGGATAGGACAGATGGGGGTGTTTCCGATGGTTTGGGAAGGAAATGGAGTACGCGGGCTTAAAGGGGACGCTTGAGTTAACAACAAAATGGCAGGGCTCGGATTCAGGCCTCAATTTATTCTCGTTTCTGCACCACTTCGCTTTTCCTTACCTTCACATCCACTCCACCTGTCATTCCTACCCCTGCATCCGATCTCCCTCCGTTTGCATCGTCCATTACTTGCACGAGAGCTCGCATGAAGTGGGACTCGAGTCATATTTTCGCTGAACTTACGTAACATACCAAAAATAAGTCGATGTTTTTTTTGCGGGCCAACCTACCGAATCTCTTTTGCTTACTCAGGGGTTTTATTACGAGATGTTTTTGCTCTTATCGCGTCATTCGAAGCGGAATGGGAATAGAGAAAAAATTCTTTCGTAGGGTAATAGCTCCGATGGAGAGAGAAACTAGGTTCACGTCATTTTATCGATTCCGGGATCCGTAATCGGATTAATCGATTCCTTTTTATTTTCAGCGAGGCTAGCGCCATGGTTTGCTCATTTGTTTCCCCCACGGTCTCCCTCGCAACTAATCTAATTTGTATAGCTGTCAATCTCCTCTCTACCCCTTTCGTTCACGTCGCTTCTCAGAGTTCCTTTTCCTCGTTTTCATTTTCATATTTCACTAGAGGTTTAACCTTAAGTTTGAAATTTTATTCATTGATATAAATTATCCGAAGTTTTCTCATTGTTATCGTTTGAAGGAATATTTATTCTTCCATGTGAATAGAACAGTAAGAATAAAATAAAAAATGCTCTTTTCCACCAACATATATTATAAAACATGAAGTTTTCCACATACGTATATCATATATACGCATTTAATAACACTCTATTATAATATGTGAAGCACTATTGTGTTTTAAATACATTTGTGGAAAAGAGTTTACAAATTTTTAAATAATTTTCTTCTTACCATGCAATAGATATGGAATTTTACTCCGTGAAGCCAGCCACTATCGATTTTATCTTCCATTTTGCAAATAAATCAAATACAATGAATAAAATTAGTCTGCAAAACATTTGTTTAAATGTTTGAAGTTATACTCTGATCAGCAACAAGTAAGAGCCTGACTTGCGGTCATTTCTTTTGTGAATATTGAAGTTCTTATTGGGACTTCGTATGCTCACGAAGTTTTCGAGGCTTGGTAAAAAGATTAATTGTTTTTACATGTTTCATGATTTTTTATCTAACTTTGTTTTCTCTTCGTTAGAAATAGAAATTGAATATTTAATAAGCAAACATGAAATATAGCGTGTCTAAAAGTATTAGACGATGCGTCAAGGTACCGATGAGAAATAAAAGATTGAAGAACATTATAAAATATTTGTATATGGAATCCTAGCGGTCGAGAAATCCAATGAATTCTGAACTACTATATCCAATTCTTCGTTTATATTCCATTTTCGCTCCAACTCGTTTTCCTTTTCTGTTTCCATAACTACGTCGTCTCCTATATATTTTCCATCTCTATTTGCTGTCTACTACAGCTGTAATTGCCCCCCTGACTTCGAGCAGCTCAACCGAAAATCGGGCAGCCGCATTTATTTCGCATGCTGATTCATTTTTCAGCGCTTTTTCCACTCCATCGCCCCTGTACGTCGTAATCCGGGGCGACTGGTGAAACGGAGAAGGAAGGGGAACTATCGCTTGCATAGCTGCACTAATCAATCAATCGATGCAGATATGGGCCGGCCCAATACATTATTTCTTACGGGGAAACATTGGGTTGGTTGAATCCATTCCGAAGATGGAGGTCCGGACCCTTTTCCGCTCGTGAATTATCATTCCCTCTATTGCGGAGATTGGAGTATAAATATGTTATGTGATTTTCATACCAATGGTTTGATTTACTCGCTTTTTTACGAAACTATAATATCCTTATTCTGATACCCATATAAAATATGTATTTATTTGCGAGGCATGCGTAGCATGGATACGGAGTAGGGAATAAGGGAGTAATTTGACAGGAACAGCCATGTTTTCGGAACTGGAAACGTGTAAGTATTCTAGGGAAGAATTGTATTGGTAGACGGTATTGTGTATTTAAACAAATCTTAATGGTTCATAGTTTCAGCGGCTTGTTTGAAGTTAAAGTAAACAATTTTTGAAAATTTAGTGGCAAAGATGATCTCAATGAAGCTAATTGTCTTATTTTTCGGCAATATGCTTTATATTATGGACAGATTCATGATTTCAATCTATTCCCAAACTACTAATTTCCCTTGTTACGAAAGGCCTGATACGTATTTTTCTACCCGAGTTTTCCCTTTTAGATATTATCCTCATAATTTTGTTTTCCCTTTGTATTCATCGATTTATCGGCATAAATTTTATTTCTCTTAAGGAAAAATTGCTATTCTCCTACTGAAAAAGTACATTATGTATGTACTCTTCTACCTCTTCTAAATCATTATTTATTTTTAATGGAAGAAATTCAGTCTTTGCGCATAAAAATGGTCAAGTTTTACCCTCCGCAGAATCAGCACTGCGAGAAACTTCGAATATTATTCCTTCATTCGGAATATTCATTAGATCAATAGATTCGACTAATATTCCGAACTGTGGTCTGCCTTTCTGAATTATTTTCGCGTTTATCTTCTGAATAATCAAACCTAAAAGCGGAATACATTTCCATAAATATATTTCAATATTCGTTTAAATAAATTGCGATATTTTTTATTCTTATCAGTAAAATAGGCAAAATGTTTATCACCGCACACTAAAATTTCGCCAGTGATTAAGTAATGAGTTTAAAACGCAATTCTAGATTTAACAACGCTCCTTGTTAATACTTACCGTGACATGTGATCTTTGAGGTATCTTTTGAAATTAAAACAATACAAGGATAATATTTACCATCAGAGTTGAAAATCATCCGTTTGAAACCTCTAACCTGCTTCCGAGAGAGAGAGAGCAGGTAATCTTTACAACAAGACGTTTTCATTCACTGGAATTTTAATTCCGTCTGTTTTTCCCTCTGAGGCTTTGCTGTTAAAATACGTAGTATCCCGAAATCGCTTCCAATGCCGTATCCATGAATTCCCTCTTCTTTCTTCTTCTGATTCCACTCTCGTTCCTTTTGTCTGCGTTTTGATTGTCCCTCTTCCCCATCAACGAAACATTGCCGTGCCCCTTTTCGCTCCTTGCCATTCTCTCCCCCTTTCCGCCCCTAGCACTATTGCTCTCTCCCTTCTCTCCTACATTTTCCACTATATTTTTCCTTATTTCTCTTCTCTCGAACGCAGCAGCTGCGTCCACCTTTTTCCCTTTCACATCTATTCTCCTTTACTCCCAATCTTTCGATCCACTTCTCTTTCTCATCTTTTCTTCTTCTTCATCTCGTAAACACTTTGCAAGAAACGAATGGGCCAATTGCTCATTCATTGTTGCTCCAATGCGCTAGAAAAATGCGTCAGTATTTCTTGTTTTTATATCAATGAATATGTAATATATAATATCAATGAGTGTGAGTTATAAACTCTGCGTCAGTATTTCTTGTTTTTATATCAATGAATATATAACGTATAATATCAATAAGTGTGAGTTATAAACTCTCCATATAAAATAGAAATTTCCACCTTTCTTTCCCTCGTTTTAGTAGCGAATGCTTAGTGTTATGAAATACTTTATTAAGATAATTTTAGGCGATGATTCTCAAACGTTTTCTTCGTGATAGTCATTTCAGTAGAGATGATATACGACTTTTATTTATTGCAATTTAATTTAGTATTAAAATTAATAATCAAAAAATGTTTTATCATATGGGTAGTGGTCAATTTCTAGATATATACAGGTCTGTAGATCTCTAACAAAATTAAAGAGAATTACGTATTTCCACCCAAAAGAAGAGTTTGTGTTCTTCTGGTTAATTTAAATAAAATTGTAAACTGATGCAAACTACCATGCCGCCCCGATTTCACTGCTGTTCTTACGGAGCTATATGAGTAGGTAAGTGGTGCTCCCTATAATGGCACCAATCACCGCCAGAAACCATGGTTCGAGTGACAGTCATGTCGCAAATTTTCACTTCTTGTTTAACTTATGATAAAGTGAACACTTCCTCGTATTTAGTAAAATCTTCACTACGCCATCTTGGAAAATTCTACTTTTTCTTTCCGTGTCGAATCGGTGTATCGCTGACTATACGTCCAGAGGAAATTGTGACGCAGTTTTCTACAAGATAGTTTTAAACCAGGATATAACATATATTTTAAACTTGCCTTACGATATATCCTCCTTACACCCTCCTTTGCTCCTTTGAGTATGCTGTGTCCTTTCTTGCTCGCTTTAGTGTGAAATATTCGATGCCACCCTCCAACATCTAGTGGAGGTCCCAAGAAAGTATGCAGCACTTCCTCTTCAAACCCCTTTAATATTTAATCATCTCCTTTCTTTAAACGCCCCCCGAAATGGTTTGTAGCAATCGGTGACCCGTTTCTCCTCATTAAACATTCAAGCGCCGAATTTAAGATTCTCCTGCCTCTTCACGACGAATTTCTGTTTAACGGTTTCTTGGCTTTACAAACAAAATAAATAGATGATCTTTTCTTTAAACCGATGGCTCAATATTTTGAGGATGTTTTGCTTACTTCAAGGGTTAAATATAGGCGTATGAAAGAAATTGCTTCGACCTTATTTTAGTAGAAGGGAGAAGGAAGAGTGTATGTTGCCTTGCTTTTTAGGATTGATCCCATAGATATTTCACGACTGCAGTTAGTTTGATAGTTCCAGTACCACATTAGTTATATGGAGGTTCCTCTACTGCAAGGTATATTGCTACGGTTGGAGGCCCTGAATAGGTACCTCGCATTAGAGATCCCATCAGTAAACCTCTGGTACACCGCTAAGTAATGAGATTCAAATCTATTTAAGAATTCTCCCCTTCGCGGGACATTCCTACATAGCTATGCAGGACATAAGCATAGCTTTGGTATTTTAATTTTAAAACCACCGCTGTAATCCGTTTCTACCCCATGGATGTCTCTTCCGCCTGTGGAATGAAAGCAATTGATTCAGTCCAGTTGGCTGCATCACACCGGGCTTTACCCCAGCATCGTATGCAAATGCGAATTGGAAGCATCGCATTGTCATAGACGAGATCTTCCCAATCCTCCCTATCCTTCCTCTTTAACTCTTCATCCCCCCTTTTTTGGGAACCCCATCCACTCGCGACACGTGCTTCCTCTCCCCGCAACCCTCGCCTCTTACCCTTCCGGCTCCTTCACCCTTTTCGTATCGCACCCTCCCCTAAATCCCCTTTCCCTATACCATTCTAATCTTCCATCGTTCCATCCTCATTAAATCTTTACCGCCCATAGTTTAAGCTCATCCGTCTGGGATCCCTCGCACTCCATTTGCCAGATTCTCTTCTCCTTCCTCTCTCTCTATACCTCTCTCACAACTGTCCTCTCCTCTCCTTCTATCATCATTACTTCATCTGCTTCATATCATTTAGCTTTTTACCTTTTGTTTGATCGCCATTTCATTGCTCGGTATGATTCCCATCAACTTTTTCTTTCGTCTCAGCATAAATAATTACTAAAGCTCATTTACATGAAGTTCCTCTAAGCTCGTACCATATTAGACATTGCGACAAATTTATTTCGGTTCATCAGAATAGTATTAAATAAATTTCTCAGTTCACAGAAATGGAGGTATCGTCCGTAATAAATAATATCACCCATATATGCTCATCTATTTAAATGAAAATTTCACATTTGAGTTAACTGAAATTGATTAAAGATAAAAAGGGAGACTTATCGACACAATGTCGATGGTTAAGGTTCTCCTTAACAGTGATGACAACTCTTTAGGTTTTGAAAACCTTTAATTCGCCAAACTGAAATCGAACTTCAAGTATTTCGTATTTCCTAATTAATGAGACGTACAAACAAGTATAAAATTTAATAAGAAATCATTCTCTTAAAATTTGAGTAAGATTTGTTTTATTTTTCACTACAAATATTATATTTGTAATGTGAAATGCTTATGGCACATTTTATTTCATCTACATTAGTTAATAATGTATATTAAAAGAGGAAATTACTTAGCACAAATATCGTATAACATGAATTTTGGAGAATCTAAATTTAATGAAAAGTTCAATTTCTTTATTTTTTCGTTCCTCATATTTGTTCTCATTGGTCTATTACTTTTTTCATCTTCCATCTAGAAGCTTCATCCACTCTTTCGCAGCTCATATTTCTCTCCAACCCTTTATTCCACTTTCATTTCAAACACTCTCCCGTCGCTCGCCAAGGACCGCAGCTTTCAAATATAATCTCTCGAAACCTTTTGTTATCACTTTTGTTCCAGAAGAAGTTCGGCCTATAGTAAACAATTTTTAATATCCCCGCAATTCCTGGAAGGTTTTGGGTCTGAGAAGTTTTGACCGATCCGTAAAAACGAGTCGGATTAATAAAATACACTCCGAGGACGGATATTAACATGTTCATCCGGAAAGAAGATAAAAGATTCGGATATAGTTACAAACAATTTAATACCGTAAACTATTTCTTTTGACCACCAGATCTTGCTTCTGACTCTACTAATTTATTTATCTTTCAGGAGCGTGATTAATATGATACAGTATTTAAATGCAAGGATAAGCATTTCCAGAGGTAAATGGAATCTGAAGTATATATCAATTGCTCTAAATTACATATTTTTTAAACAGAGTGTATATATCTGTTGGATATCATGTAGGATTCCGAGGACAATTTTTACCATTTTACGTATATTTTATTCTATAGCGCATTGGGATTCTTTCTTAAATTATATTTCACATTAATTCTTCTAAGGCAACTCAGTGATCTCAGCTGCTTTTATAAATTTTTTGATAGCGAACCCTACTTATTCTTATCAACTTTCAAGGATAACGCGTCTCACGTGTGAATTCTTCGAGTAATTGTTTTTCTTTTTCATTTCCTCATCCGCAAAAATATCTCGTTAATTACAAAGCCTTGAAGGATATTTTTTACACATAAGTACAATAATTATTTTATGGCAATTCATTTGCAAATTTTACAACAAAATGCAAAAAGATCTCTATAATATAAATATATCTATATATTTATTCTAAATCCTTAAGAGATTTTTTCTGAATTTAAGTTTAATGATCATTCTTCTCTCTATTCGTGTATAAATGTTACGACTTACTAACTCTCACCCCCTTATAGATACGCCCTGCCGAATAAAATACGCTTTTCCCTCAAAAGAATATCCCTCTACCTCGAACGCAGAACTGCGCTCTACGTCTGTATTACAACGCACGCTTTTTTCAGTGGAAGTCATTAAAAGCGCTACGCGATAACCTCAGCCATCTTGTCCGTCTGCAATAAAACGAAGTGGAATTACTCCGACGCGTCTCTAATGGCTTTAAATGCGTGTGTTTTTTTCGCGGTTGGGAACGTTCCTCGACTTGTTTTTCGGGTGCAGCGGCGAAAAAAAAGAGCCGAAACAAGCAGGAGCAGAGGAGCGGGAGCAGAGGAAAGCGGGAGCAGGGAAGCGTGTGCAGGGTATCCTAAAACGAGGCGGCGTCAGCTGTGGGAACGACCCGCGGGAAATCCCAATCCTCGTTTTGTCCGGATTCCGTTTTTTTCCATTCGGTACAGCGGTCTCAGCTCAGATGGCGAATCAGATGTCCCATTCGAAGCGCAAAAAATTGAAGGAACACAATGGAAGCGCGTCTCGCCGCAAAATCTAATCTCGTCTCAGCGTCGGTAAAATTGGAATGAATTTTATTCCGTATGTATTTACTCCCCACGATATCTATTTCGCGTCTATGGAGTCGCTCATCTGCCTGACCTTATCTCTGCTGGGTGTCCTTTGGAATTGTCAGCAAAGACTCGGTTCCGATGAGTTGTTATTTCACGTGGAATTTTCATTACGGGTCAAGTTGGCTCGTCCGTATTAATGTATAAAAAAACTTGCAGAATGTTAGGAAGAATGATTCCCTGCGCTCAAATTCTATTTGGGACAAAAGCAGATGAAATTCCTTTGGACAATCATTACCGTTATTTAGAGGTATTCATGATGAATATCCGCAACAAGAATTACGTCCACATTCTGGTACATCAAGCTAAAAATAGATAGATTTCGTAAATACATTTGTCGTTAAATGTATTTGATACAGCAAAAATAGCTTTACATAGTATTTGGAGGAATATATCGATCCGTAATGAAATGAAATAAAATACACATATTTGTGTCATATAAAATATCGTGAGGGAAACCGCCATTTAATGACCTGGTCAAGTTTTGTGGAAATTCTTAATGTAAATTAATTTGCATATATATCCACCTTCATCCTCTAAACAGATTATTGACGCCCCGGGCAAAAAGTGGCGGTGAATTTTTACTCTGGTAAATAAAGCTGATTTAGGAAAAAATTGGTAAAATCTTTCGCAATAGGAAAGATGTGAATTTTTTTAAGTTGTCGAAGGTAAGGTTGTCCAGCTAAGACACCATCCGCATAGTGATGGTAAATTTCCTGTGCAATGAAAATATTCATTTCCTCGCCATTTCTTGGAAATGAAATGGTCGAAAGAATACATTATTATTACACAATAGAATTTTTTCGACAATTTTTTCAACCCAAGATCAATAAATAACAATACAAGTGTGTCAACAAGTTAGAGGAAGCATATGCTATGCGAATTGCCAGATAATTTAAATAAGGCAGAATAATTCCTTCCTATTACTACTGTGTGCACCTCTGTGTTTTGGTATGGAACAGTTTGACACAGGGAGATTCCTTAAATACTATAAAAATATGTTATTTAAATTTTTTTATCACAGAAATCATAATCTCAGTCTATTCATACATCTCTAAGGAGCCGATGCACTCAAAGATCGTTTTAATCTGAATCTGTGAAAGCGCAGGCAGATATCAGGCTTGAAATGAATGCAGTAATATTACCAAAAGACGTAAGAACAGAAATATCTACTGCAATCTGATGAATTAATTTAATGAGTTTTACCCCATCCGAAGAAAATATAATTCTAATTCCCAATTACATGAAAAAACTTACTCTCTTTCTGCTCTCTTGTAGATTCGAGGAGTTGTTTTTTAACGGAATTCTTAAATCGATGAATAAATTAATGAATTAGCTACTAGCCTACCGAAAATCTAACACATGTACAAAAAGAGTAACATTCATAGGGTGTCTCCATTATAATTTCCGATCAACTTAACTTATTTGCATCTTTTGCTATTCCCTCAAGTTTCTAAAAACAACGAAAGCATTAGAAATAACTCTTTGATCTCCTAGAACGCAAGGTTTTCAATTATCAAAATTAAATAGAAGGGTCATAAGCATCACATTCTTATCATATGGTTTAGTAGTAATTTACACTAGATTTCATTCAAATGAAAATCGCCCCACTCGAATCTTTCTTCCATGTTCCACCGATGGAAAAATTTCATCCACCTCCACTTTTCTTTTGCTAATGATATCTCCCGCAATCTCCACCGTCGTCATCGACATCCATTCATAATGCATTTGCAGTGAAGAGAGGGAGCGGCCTCGTTCCCCGAATACGACTGAAGCATGCCCTCACGCACTCACTCACATTGGCACACGCGAGCTATAAAAAGCCGGACGTCTATGCCTTCCTCTTCATTTGCGGAGCAGTTTGCGTGCAGTTCAAACAATAATGGCAAAATTTAGAGTCGAATCTCGGAATAAGAGTCGCGGTCTTGCGTCAAGATAGATGCATGTAATTAACGATTGTAGTGCATGAATGCAATCAGGATTCATTTTTAAGAATCAATAAAAGTGACCAGGAAGCATATAGCCAATTTTTGCCTAAATATAGCCTCTCTCTGATAAAAATGAAAAATCTGCGATGTAAACATCTTTATTACTACATAAGATTTCACAGCGTAGAGGAATTTAGTGAAATTTTTATGTTATGTCTTTAGGAGTATGTTTTTACCATTTTCTCTTCTGAATAATTCAACTCGCGTTCTGTATTGGTTAGATCATAATTTAATTATAAATATAAGGTTAATAATTCTGAAAAAAACCTAGCATTTATTGAACATTTTCATAGCTTATGATACATATATATTTTGTTAAAATAAATGTGTGTTTAACAACGCAGCATCTGAGACTATTACGTTCAAGTTATCTAATAGAAACTTTGCGAGTTGCTGTTGGGTCGATTCGAGTACCATCATAGTTTTTTGCAAGATAAACGCAATTTTGTTAGTTTTTCCCATGATTTGAGCCATGTAAGATGAGCATAACTTTGATATAGGACATTTCATAGAAAATTCAAGAATAATGGTATGTTTTTTAGTCATCTTTTCATCTCTAATTTGATCGAAAATTTAGTTGCCATAAAATTTAATCGGAAACTTGCATCTGAAAACTGCGCATAAAGTTAGAACTCATTTTAATGGTTGATTTTTCAGTTGTTGGAGCTTATATACATATATTTAATTTCTCAGCGAAGCATGTCCACTGTGCAACGCTGCTTCGCAATCTTGGCGATGTATAATGGAAAGGGCGATCTTTAATTCTTCCTCCGCACTTTTCAGCCATATTTCTACCTGTCTTTCTGCCCTGATTGGCAATAACCCAGTGGGTGGAATACAGAGGGAGGGGAGGCAACTAGTTCTTCCGAATTTCCGCATACTCAACAATGGAAGGCCCTCTCCTTCATTTTCGGGCCCTTTTCCGGCTCGATCGCTCCTCCCTCCCTCCCCCCGCTGCATCGTCCCTCGATCACGGGAACTACATCTCAATTTCCTATACAACTCCCATCCCAGCTCCATATCCAACTTCCCATTCTCCGAGCTGATTTTATTACCGCGTCGCTGAAAACCTTTCACATTGTTCCGCAAGGCTCTTGTAATTGGACTTCCTTAACAATTATCGTCGTATTCAAAACACGTGCGTGATTCCGTTGTTAATGAATGGAGCGATAATTTGCGGATATCTTGTTGTTTTTATAGAATAAAAGCTGTTGATGGGGATTGGTTTGTTCTACTCTTAATACAAACACGGAGAAAGAAAAAAGCCGCGAGTTTTTCTTTGAAACTACATTTTTTAATTGGTTGAATCGAAAGGAAACTATTGCTTTCGTAAAGGAGACGAAATTAAATTTCAGTCGTAAATTAAAGTTGTATATGACTTGAAAGTAACTTCGTAATATTATTCAGGTTTAAGGGTATTTTAAGGTCTATAGTATAAGATATTGATCATGTGTTTTGCATACATTCTCTTCATAGGTTGGTATGAACTTGTAAATAATTTTTTCATGAGTAGGCTGGCATAAATGGTGCTAAATGACTCTATGAGTCTGTTTGATGAGAGATGCAGGTTGAAAAAGAATTCGTTTAAATAATCTTTTGGCGAATTATTGGCGATTCTGCACTAGATGTTATGAATTTAAAAGATGAATCGGAATTATGGAATATGCATTATATTTATCTGATGAATTCCCCTTCTTCCCTTACCTTCCTTTTCTTGTCTTACAGAATTTATGGAGAAATATTTCGAAACTTGGCTATCCCAAAAGAGAATAGTCCGAATGCTGAAAACGTATTAAAATATAAGATATCGCTTCCGTTTTATTAAAGTTTAAAAATGAAATGTAATTTAAGGATCTCGGACTCAAGGGAAATTCTTTCATTCGTCGGACCTCACGTAGCTACTTTTAATGTCAACTTCGTGCTCTTTCCAATCAATCTTTACAGCGGTTATATGATTGGAAAATGAAGATAATGATGTCTGTCTCCATTGTTTGGGAGGGATTATTCTTTCTACCCCGTGGTAATGTCAAAAAAGATTTATCTTCCATACGCTATTTATATCCCTTCGAATGAGTGTCGAGGGGAACATGTCCGCATACACTTCGTCAATTTCGAGCCGCTATTGTTTCCCTCGATCTCTTCCACGTTTCTTTATCCATGTTAAGCGAGGATCTTGTTTCTCCATATGCTCAAAGCTATTATAGGAATGTAGTCTGGCCGAGGGCCGAAAACCATTGTTCTGTCAGTTTAAACCGTGCTTCTCATTCATCTCGAAATTCTACATGAATTTCAATCCAAATTGGACAATCCTTCCAAAGAGAGAATTTAAGCCTCGTTTAGGAATTAAAGCTGTTAAGCCGTATGGGCAGCCAATTCCCCCGTTGTTGTATGAATGCCATCGGGAGTTTTCGCTCACCGACGATGGTATTCACTGACAGCTCCTCATCTTCGCGATGTAAAATGCGATCAAAAGCTATTAGAGCCAATAATCGAGAAATTATCTCTTTAACGTAGCGATGTGATAGCAGAAGAGATGTCGATCCCCAAACAATCGCTAAACCAAACTCCATTCAGGAATGTACTTAGCGCTTTGCGGTTAATCTTAGGGATAGAAAGATAATGAGCATTTCAGTTTGTATCAAATCTCTGATAAAAATCGAAAATTCTGAGGTGGTTAGAATATCATGAAGACCTTGATTTCTCTTTTAAAAAAGTTAGCAAATTGACAATACCTTTCTGATTTTATTCATTTTATTCTGTTACCAGGAATGAGTTTATATTTACTCTATTGACTTTTTATGCGAAATTTCGTAATTTTCCATAAATCGTAGGAATTTATAATATGAATATTGTATTATTTAACTATACTATTTATTTTGCTATCAATTCAAGCATTATCATGACTGTAGAGTATTTATCCAGTCAGTTTTAAAATCTTCCCTTCCAGTATTTGATGAATTACTGGGATCAATCATTTGCAACTAAATTCAAGATTGATTTAAGAGGGAGATAATATTTATTGGTTTTATTTTTGCCTTCCAATAGAAACTTTGTTTTTATTGGAAGGCAAAGAAATGAAAATAGAAGGTATTCTAAAAATGAGAGGCCCTTTTACGATAAATTTAATCATTTCCAAATCAATCATCTTGATTCCAGCAATCGGGTTGGGGAGGGAATGAGGTTTATTGAGCCAGATGAGGAGTGAGTTACTTCGCCCTCGTTTTCCTCAGAGTATTACTATATTGTTTATTGATCTGTGTCGTAACCATCTTGAGTTACCTAGCTACTGAGCAAATCTGACTTACTTTCAGATTAATGTTGATAATTGAGTTTTCGAAATAATATCGATAAAAATCATCATTAATATCATAATTCATTTTAGCTTCCCTGGGATATTTTTTCTTTGTGGAAACTTTATGTGCGATAGTTTTGTGAATTACTTCAAATTAGCAAAACCATCGCTAAAATCATCATTGTCCATGAAAAATATCATTAGTTTTAAAGCACAGACTAGATAGATTTCTCTTGGGTTACCATATAAATTATCTGCTACTACATAATTAATCAATTTCCGTCATATTTAGTGGAAATGATCCGTATTAATTTCAATGAAACAAAATCTGACTGCATTTACATAAAACATATTTAATTAAAATACGACCGGTTGCGAGCGATCTACCTCATCTTTAGGCAGAATATAAGGTACTCCTGATCCCCCGAAACCGGTTGTTTTTTTATTTAACGTATTTCCTGTGGACGTAGTTTATTATTGTATATTGTATGCATTAGCAAGGTCTTAGGGTCACACCAGCTGATTTGCTTTGCAAAATTTTCCTGTTTGAAGATTTCTCCTTGAAACGTAATTGCAATTAGTAAAGATTATCAATTAATGTTCTTCTTTCACTTCCTCTCCGACATTTTAAATTCTGTATTTTCATCGAAATATCGCGATTCTCGAATTTTCTGCCTGTGAGATTATTGTTTCTGGATTGATTACATTATTTCTGGAATCATTATTAAGCAATTACCTGTCTCATTAAATCTGTGAGCTTTTTAATTGAGTGAAAATGGCGGTTTACACCAAAGAATATGCTCTCACGTTTCTTTCAAGTCGCCGTGAGTGTTCATTTCCTGTGTGGTCTATGATGCCTTTCCATATTCTTCAACGGTTTTATTTTCAAGGCCGTCTTAGGAATTCTACTTAAGTGAGCGTATAAAGTTCTTCCATCCAATTAACTTATCAGCAGAAATTCCGCATTCGTTCAACAAAATTACATGGTGGTTAATTTCCCCTCGCAGATGCGTGAGTATTTTTCGGTGGTACGTCGAGTTTTCCTCTTTTCCCACGACAGAGAAATATAAAAGAGCCGTCATCCGAGCAACCCTAAATTAAATCTTAACTCAATTCACGCCGTCTTAATTTTTTCACTTTTTCGCGGACTCCGCCACCGTTTTCATGAATCTATGTTATCTCTTTCTACGTTTAATTATCGGAGAAGATTCCCTTTTTCGCAGGTTCACATTAATTACTGACTTCACATGTGCTATTCTTTTTCATCGCTCGCTATCACGTTAACCCGAATAGGGTCCACTTTCTTTATCGATTTGACGGCAGTCGTTTCTACAAACTGGGAAACTCATTTTCCGGACCCTTAATATATTTTAGCCACAATTTACGCTCATCAATAAATTAATAACGACTTTATTATGGTCTAAATCCAGAAATGAATATCTCCACTTCCATTTAATCCATCTTGTATGTTAAATATGCCTAGTTATTAAATTATGATGGAAGATAATTTTAATTAATAGTAATTAGAAGAATTATGTATTGGATTCAGAATAAAACCTAAATGACGATTAGGAAGAAGTATCGATTGCAGGAAAACGCAAAGAAGAAAGGTGTGAAAAATGCCTACACAAATAATGAGAGTTAAAGCTACAAAAGACTATTAACTCCTTCGGGCCCGACTTAGGGGAAGGACTCCACAAAGTAAAGATAAAACATTAACCATTAAGTCTGATGATGACACTACGTATCGAAACCTGGTTCCCCAAATAAAAAATATCTCGTATTAAGGGTAATATTTTTATTATTCCGCTCTTTACTAAAAGAAGTTAAAACCAAAATGCTGAATATTTTCATATGTTTTGAGTGTAAATATATCCCCTCTTTCTAATCACAAACTTCTATCTTCCTACTTCTATCCTAACTTCTCCTTGATTTTAATGAAAACCATTTTGCAAAACAAGAAAGACATGTATCATTGCTCGACTATCGTTTGTTTACGTGTCACGGTCTGTTTTTTTTAAACTGAAATCTTAGCTTCTTTTAAACGTTAAGAATTAAAATAGCTCTTTATAGTTGCCTTTAGAGGGAGAAGTAATTACCTAGATTACTGGAGATTAATATTCAGATATTACTTTATTAGTCAAAAAATAGAATTTCAGTGAATACAAATGTATGTGATCGCTTTTTATATTCGTTACTCTCTGGAGTAGACAGGTATAAAATTTATTATATGTTTTAGTACATGGATACCTGCTACTGATCCGTGAATATCTCAATATGTTTTTTCCTAGCAAGTAATTATCCAACTTTTATAGCTACTATATTTTTCTCTCTGTGATTTTAATTATATTGTGTGACTAAATCGATATTTCTTTTTCACAGGGTTTACGTGTCAGCCTTGAAGAGGAGTCTGAGGACGAGAGTGCATGTACAATACGTAAGTTTACAATTTAATTAATTTATTTTGGTTTAACGCATTATTCATTTAAAGTAAGATGTGAAATGAATATCAGAGTTCAGAAAAATAAAAAAATATATAAATCGGAACATATCCTTTATCTCGGTCACTTTTCTACAACGTTCTCAAATTCCTTCATCTTCTAACAATTTTTCCTCGAAAGACTTGCGATTTCAGCTAATAACATTTTAGGTTAGATGAGATTACAATTGAAAACCATGAAAGTTACGGAGTAAATTGTTCAGTGTCTCGTAGAAATGGTCAGAACATGTACTATAATTGAAAATTTTGTTCCATATTAATAATTCTTCTCTTCAGGTTTGATTAACAAAAAAATAAAGAAATTCTGGTGATTAAAATAGTCGAACTTGTCATTTCCACACTCTCCAAAATTGCTCGTTTAAAAAAGAATGATAATATTTATTCTCTAAAATGTTTCTGTAGAGAGTATTAAATTATCAATGGCGTGATAATGGGTTTTATTGTTATAGAACAGTCTGCCGGATTAGCTAGTATCACCTTCGCGTGTTAAGAAGGCGTTATAAATGGTGTGCAGAAATTTCTCTTTAGAATGAAGCATATATCAATCCGAAGCCTCTGTTTTCATTTTTGCTTCGCGATAAAATAAAATACTATATCAGCTACTTTGAAGATTTATTGTTCAAGCCCTTTCGCAAAGAGAAATTTTATATCAAAATAAGGTTACCTTTGAAAAAGTTATCCGGTTTATACGTAGAAATTCGAGCGAAGTTATTTAAATATCTCAAATAAATTAGCATTTTTATGTCTTTGATATGAGAAAGGTAAGAGAAATTTATGCGTTTAGGAAACACAAAGAATTTCGAGGTATTTGATAAGGACGATTGCTCTTACTTCGTAAAAAGGGCCGTTAATCTTATGAGTGCTTTTATGGCTGACTTCACCTTTATATTCACTTGAGACAATATTTTATGTCCTCCTATTCAAATATAGGTATGCATTGAAAGCTATCTGTTAAAAAATAGTACATAAGAAATTGTTAGGAGAGGGGCAATGATATCAGTTTGATCAAAAGCTAACAATATAAACTACTGTGAGACATGCATCCCTCTTCGGCCACGCGAGAAGTCATAAAGTACCACGCTTTTCACCAACGTAGATCATTTCCTCTCAATGTTAGTGAAAATTTTAGACCTAATATGTATAAAGAAATTCTACGCTAAGCGACCTCATGATATTCTGAGTTTTATTATGATCGAGCTTATTTTTTGATCTATTTATATTATATTTTAAAGTTCAAAGAGGTATTTTTAACATCTGCAGGAAGTGAAGTCTGATGTCTCTTCAGAAACATAATTTTATGGCAAATTAAATTACAAATTACATGGGTACTATATTAATTTTTTCTTAAATGCTTTATATAAAGAAATGTTACTTCTTACAGGAATTTACGGGTAAAAATAATTGTAATTATTTTTATTCAAATCCTTATTTTCTAATATTTTACTGTAACACAGGCTGTTGCACTATCAGCGGATGAATTGTATCATTAACAATTTATTATCCTAATCCGCTTTTGGATGTTTATGCATTCTTATTTTGTCATTATCTTTTTTTATCATGATTAACGATTAGTTTCATTTTATATTAGAAAAGGTAAGGTCGAACAACTATTCTCTCGCACATATGCTGTTACGATTTTATTATATGTTACGGAAACATTGAAGGAAAATCAGGAAGGTGGATTTCCTGAAAAAGTTAAGCTGACCAGATAAATAATGACTAAAAAGATTTTGCTACCGGTATTAATGAACGAAGCTAATCCCATATCAGCTGCGAATCTTTAATAAGCATCTCTCTCAGAAATGAACGGTGAACTATTTTTAATCCCCTAAAAACTCCATATTAAGGAAATTTCAATTAAAAACTTATAAAGCGCTTTTGAAGCAGCCGAAGGATATAAAAATGCAATTAATTAAAAATAAATTCTCACTTTTCCTTATCCTTATAAATATAACCTTTGGGGAAATGGAACGAAAATTTCATTTTGCATGTTTTGGTTGCCGCGCTTCCATATTCTTTTTATCAACTAATATTTAGGTTGTTCCATAAATTGTACCTCTCGATATGCATGAAGTAACCGCAATATGCAAGCGCACGCTTTGGAAGAATAGAGGATTAGAAGTGGGGATGGGGGGAAAATGGTTACCAGAGAATAATAGCGACTCCTATTCTTTGGAGGATGGAACAGATTCTACCAAAAGATACGGGCGGTATTATGGAAGGAATGCTTTCGGAGCGCTAGAGGCGTGGATGATGCTCCAGCGTGGATTGGCGTGTTTTCATTTGGCTGAAGAGGAGAAATGAAACGTGGGCTGCGAATTGGAGTTCCTGAACTAATTTGCATGGAAACTCGAGGGAATTGTTTCGAGTAGCGTGTTATTTCAACATAGCGCAAGATATGTGGGAGAATCAACTTCGTTTGCGGAATTAGTGCGGGTATCAGAGGGATTGGTGGCCCTCATTGAAACGGCAGTTTACACGGCTAACCTTACGTGCTCATTGTATTAGTGGCTAAGATTTAACAATTAGTATTTATTTCATTGCATCTTATGCTATTGTATAATATTTGACTCTCCGCGAACTAGAAAAATTGTTACATATATCTTTGCCAACAAAGATATTTTTCGGTAATGATCTTTGTAAGCCGAATTGTGGTTTCCTGGTAGATTCCGAATCGTAGCGTTCTCAATAATGAAGACATAACATATTCTTGCTTATAAAGTAGAGATAGGCAGCATCCAATATAATTTGCTTGGTTTCATTATCCTTTAGATGTTAATATAGGTGAGTACCTTTCGTTAGTGTAATATACTATCTTTAATCAAATTTTCATTCCTTAGCCAACTTCAAAGACAAAACAGTTACGTTCGGCGAATCATTGTCATTCATTATATTAAATATCACTGCATTTAAATGGATTAATGAATTAATTAACTTTTTATTAAAGCGAGGTTGGACCCAAGTTGGCATCTCTTTCACCGTATTTTAATTTATATACATATTTGAACGTATTTGAAGAACAACACTAAAACTATTTGGGTTTGTGGGAAAAATCTTCTCAACTGAAAGTTGAAGAAGATAAAAATTCCACTATCTCACATTTAGTTAGGTAAAGGGAGAAGTTTCTGGGAATTTCTTTAATGGTCACTTTGGAATTTAAAAATGAATTACTGACATTGGCTGAACTTAAAAATTCGTGAATAATAATACTAAGGAATTTACTTATTGATTCGAAGACAATGATAATAAGTATTAAATTATGTTGAAAGCTTAAAAGGGGGACTAAAGTTAAAATAATTTAAAAGTATAGGCTTTAACTTAAATGTGCTTCCCTGAATGGCCACTGCTTGTTTGAAATCGTTAACTAAATTCATATACGATATAAAAAGATGTATTAAAGTAAATCGAAATAAATTTACACTGCTCCTACTCATTGCGGCTTACTAGTTTTTTAATCTCTCTCTTAGACGATTTCGACATTTGAAACAAAATAACAAACATTTAGTAAAGCAAGAGATAGAAACCTTTATACTTAACTAAGTGGGATTACAAAGTGTATCATTATGAGCATTCCCATCGCATTACATAATCATATACTACTCTCCAACATTCCTGCGCAATCCATTGATTTGTGATCCGAAACAATGCGTGGACCGCGTTCCGTAATGACGGTTAACAACCATGAATTAGGGCTCTACAGCATGTCCTGAGAATAACGAAGATAGAGAACGAGAATGCCGCTTTTGGAACCAAACGCACGTACTCGATTCAGAGAGCAGCCCAATTCACATTTCCGAATTCCGGTGATATTAATCAGCGTATCTCCGCGTACCGTATTAATTGGGTATAATTCAATAACTTCGACGAAACTGCCTCGCGTATTCCGGAAAATCATTCCAGACGCTCGTCGCGTTTTATTTGTTCCGCAGCGTCGTAATAAATCACTCCGGACAAATTCGGTCCGCAAATGTTTAAAGTTGATGTATTCGCTGCCATTAATCATTTCCTCGAAATCTCTCAAAGATTTCGGAATCTCGGGTCTGTTTGCGATCCGAGAGTTTCTCGCGTTCGAAGGGCTGGCGGCGCTGGGATACGTGTGCAAACTTTCCGTTTAAAGAAACGCGTTCGAAACGCAGTTAAGTCGGCAAATAACTCCTATGGAAAAGTTCGACGAGAGCGACTCCGCGGGAAAGTGGCGGGAAATGCAATTAGGATCGAGTGGAGTATCGAAATCGATGGGTTCGGCGGGAATGCGAATAATGACACTTAAGGTCGTTACGGAATTCGGTTGTGTGTCGGAGTTTCAATGTTTTGACCCTGCGAAAGGGTTGCGAGCGAAGATGAAGGCCGAGTTCAAGAGAGAGGACGATATTGATGTGGGGTGGAGAGTTGTTTAGGCCTCGGGGCGACCGGAGTCACTTTAGCCGGGAAGGGAAACCGCCTAATTAATTGTAGCCCGCCTAGTAATTTGGGGTCATTAGGTGGGAATGAGGGAAGGGGAGGAAAAACGCTGCCAGAGGTAGGAAGGGTGGGGAGTTCCGGGCGGTTACTCTATCCTCTTATTACTACCGATTATTTTCATGCCTCCCTTTTATTTCTCGCCGCCATGCCTCTCCCTCATCTTCTCCCGTTTTCTCGATCACTTTGTGTGCGATATTTTCTCCCGCTCTTCTTCCTCTCCTTCTCTTCTGTCCATCCTTCGACTACACCAGATTCGCCACACCTAACCAAGATTTCTATTTTCTGATTTATTTCCTTTATTACTGTCTATTACATTGTGCTATCTAAAGTATAACGTGCAAGTATCTTATTTATTTTTAAAATTTGTTTAAGTTTACAGTGTGATATTGTTAATTTACCATTTTCTGAATATCGTATATAAAGCATCGGGAGCGTAACTGGAGAATTTCTTTATAAGCGTATTATGATATCATTACATAGGCCCGCTTTGATACTTATCGATTAGGTACCTTAGGTACAAATCTTTAATGAGGCTTAGAAAATTAATAAAATAAGAATAGTCAATTTAAATGTTTGATTGAGCCATTTAAAGTTTTCGGATAGTTAATATTCAAGAAAAAATATCTATATAAAACGTTTCGTAAAATGACAATGCAAATCCATTACAATGAGAAAAAACAACCCATCGATGGTACTTATTTATAGCAAATTAAATTTCAGAAAGTATCTAAATAATTAGACTTCTTCGATATTAAGTTTGTTATATATATATAATTGGAAGTTTATTATTCTCTCTTTTGTCTTACCCAATATTCGTGTAATATCATCATAATTAATGGAGCCATTGCATTGAATTCAGTCAAATGATAGGTTGCAGTAATCTCGTCTGTGAGATGGTCCTCAGTTTGTAATGAATATTTACAGCGGCTTTGGCTATCGGTACTATTCTTAGTAGCACTTTTAATGTTTTTATTATCCATCCAGAAGAAACCGCCTGGTTGTTCATTATTTTACTTTTATCATAAAGAATATAGGATTAATTCCGTAAATAATTCTTATACTTTCAGTGCTAGTTTTCTATTTTGATACATTATTGCCCATGGTTCATCCGGAACTAAAAAATTCTCGTTTAATATGTATTATCCGGATTCTAAAAACGTGTGTGGTACTGTTTCTTTAACTTTTCTTCTATTTGGATTCAAACAATGTGTACGTGAGGAACATTGGAAGCTTGTAACTCTGATATGGAAGTTTTCGATGAAACATTTGGAATCATATTTTTGAAATTGAGAAATAATGAACCAGAAATGGCTTCAACTAATTATAAAAATTTAGACTTCATTAATACGCTGATTAACAGAAGGTAACCTTTATAACAACTACGAAGTTAAATATATATGTTCGATGGATTTAAAATTTACGCAAGCAAAAGGTTAAAACTTAAAATTTAAGAAAAAGGATGCGAATTTCAGTAAGTTCAAAATCTGTTTGCCCATGCGATATACCATAAATTTTCCCGTATGAAATAGAAGTTCCCTTGGGTGGAATTGCCGACGGTGTTTATTATGGAAAGTGATTTGATTTTGCTGTGCCTTCTACTAATAGCGCTATCTCTTAGATCTTCTTGAATGCACGATTGTGTTTGGGGAAGACACTCGGCGTTAAATACCTCCATTTGCGTCCGTGCCTCTCTTCGTTACCTCGCGATGCGACAGGTTTTTAACCTGCATTCGCTTCCAAGACAGCTTAATTAACTCCAATTAGTGTCGCGTCGTCGGTGAAAAATACTAATAAAACCCGCATGATCTTGGGCCCCACTCCGCAATGCTGGCATGTCACCACCCACATTTCTCCGGATATAGCGTCAGTAGCAATGTGGTTGATTACGGAGATGAAGATGCGTGTCGCGCAAATACCCGCATCGCATTGTTCTGCGGTAATATAGATCTCGAGTAAACAGAACGGTAGTGATCAAAGACCTGAATCTGCGATTCGAACTGTATCATTTCTGTTGTGTTGAGAGATTTTGGAATTGATTCATTTTTCGTATTACGAGCCTTTTCTTTGTTTTGATTAAATATTCTGCAGTAAAAGTACTAAGTAAATACTGGGGATTACGCTATTACCCAAGTGTGATTTCACAGTCTAAGACTTCGTTTTTTTATTATGATGAATCGTCTCAGCTGACTGAAATATCATAATTTTATCGTCTTTGTAAATAGTGTTTAAGGGGAACCATAAAATTCTACAAAGATTTCATTTAGAGCCGATATTAATTTATAATAATGTGGCAATTTTCAGATAATATCATTATTTCAACTCAAAAGAAACATTTTACAGTTACATTCCAAGTAGAAATGCTTTATTGGCTAGGATTTTCTAGCTTGATTGGCAGGAAAATGAAGGAAAGTTATCATAAATAATTATTATAAAAATAAATATTATATTTGATTAAAGGGTATTGTTATGCCACTGCCTTGATTTTTTAAAAAAGGTTTTAAGCTTAGAGTAGTTGAAACAGGATGGTCCATGTCCTTCACTATTAGAAATTTAACATAGTATATTAAAATTAAGCTTTTTAAATCAATAACTAGACATCTATGCAAATATATTTAATTTCACATGCTAATATAAAATTATTTTTTTATGCACTGAACATTTATTTTGAAAGCAATTAAAGTGCACATTTTATCTCATTTTGATCTTGGAAATTATGTCATCCAATTTGAAATTTATCGTAATTTTCTCCCCTGAGAGTTTAAATTCCACAAATGGTGAATGGAATGTTTTTTCTAATATTAATATGAGGTTTAGAATTTTTATTATGATAAAAATTGAGATAGATATGTTTCGGCATAAGTCAGTTTTAGCTTGAGTAATTATCATCGACGTAAATTCCAGAATTCTTTAGTGAGGCGCATTTCTTCGTTTTCAACTTAAATTCCCTAAGATTACGCTAATTTTAAGGTTTCTCGTTCCACAACGTTTCCGTCCGTTTCCATCCGAATGCATTCCGTCGAAATTGCCACTTTTACGGAAAGAAATAAACATGCCTTCCGTTAAGAGAGAGATGAACCTTTTTTTCTTCTTCGAGATATTCGCTCTTCCGAGAGAACGCCGTCTTCGGAATTCCGTAAAATTCTTCTCCCACAGATGGAGGGGGGAAGGCAGTTTCTCCGGATTGACGACGTAAATATCCGTCAATCCGCGAATTCAGAGCATCCTTGGCATTGTCTTACGGACATAACCTGTTGAGCCTCTCGAGGGAGGTAAAATATAATCCTCTCGGAAAAACAATGGCGAGGAAACAAAACAAGTCCACTTTGCCTATCTTAGGCACGTAAGTCAGCAAATCTCCCTTTCAAAGATCCATCCACTTTGTGTCCTCCACCATCTCCTTCCGACTACATGCAGAAGGAGCAGCACAAAAGGTTAACTTTCCTTATGGAAGATGTTTTCTCCCTGTAAGGGGCATTTCAGAAGACAGGTTATTTCTGTTCACGCTTCTCTCTCTACCCATCATATTGGACCCAGATTATTTTGCTGAAGTCAAAAAAATAATAATAATACAAATTGTAATAATATTTTGCGCTCGGCAATCATGATGAGAAGTTAAGATTAGGAAAACAAATGACGGATGCAGCTAAATACTTGCTTCATAATAGAGGCCCTTATCTAAATCAATTAAAGTTTTTAAACTAAGATCCTTTAAGATATTTAAAAAATGTATATTATGAAAGCGGGGTTTAGATGGGTTGTTTTAGATATTGCTAAATCTATAATATGTAAGTGTGATGATTGAGAAATTTATGAAGTGACATGTGATTAATCAAAGGAAGAATATAAGATGTGATTATATAGGAACAATCATTATGAAATATGTCTGGTGCAAGTGTATTCGGTGGATTAATTGAGCGATATTTGCTAAATTTATTCTTGCTTGTTGTTAAAATCATGACCAAATCCAGTTTGTTAATATAATGATGGTATTTAGGAATTTTAAATGTAAGAATTTAAGAGTTAAAGGTTAAATTAACCATGCTTGTGGCTGCCACCTGTTAAATTGTAGCCACTAATTACAATAATAATAATTGAAAAAAGATGCTTTATAAATTTAAAAATTACGAAGTTAGAGATTTTATCTAGAATCTAGAACAAGGTTCAGCATCAGGGAGTTGATTCAATGTTAGATTTTTAGTTCCAAGTTTTTGCCATCGCTATATTCCAGAAATGATAATGTAAATGCTTTTACGGAAAATGAAAATTTAAAGAATCCATTAGAGCAACTTACCGTATATACTCGTGCCTAAGCCGAGTTTTTCAACATTTTCTTTTACTCGAGTACCACTTACCTGAGTACCACGTTCTCTGATGGAAAGTCTGCCCTAGCCGGAAATCGGCTAGTCAATTCCTCACTTGCTCAATTGACAATTCTTTTTACATTTAACCTACTCATGCCTCAATTACTTTAATTTTATTAGTATCCATTTTTATTTTGAAATTGACCTGTAGCTGCTGCATTTCTCACCCTACTCCAGTCAATTACTTTTTCCTATATTTTTGTGATAAAATTATGTGCTTCGGTTTATAGTCAGGTTGACTTATATTCATACTCTTTTAAATCTTCGTCTTACATCTCTACAACATTTCTTCAAGTATTATTTTTTTAAATAAGGAGATCACGCTAATCGATTTAGTATATGGTTCATATCGTTCCCGGAATATCCAACTTTAAAGAAACCAAAGGAGGTTTCAGTAGTTCTATTGGATAGCAAAAAAAGCACCAAGACCTTAACGAGTGCATGGCGATAGTGTCTCTTGTAAACTTTTGCTCTTACTGATGAAGGCATTTCGTGCAAATGAACCATGGTGACGCGGTGCTGTAAAATAAGACGTTGGTGACAAGAATTGAATACTTTCGAAGCACCGAAGTTTTAAGTACCAAATGAAGGAAGAGAAAAAGAGCAAGGAAGAAGAAGAGGAAAAAAGAAGTGGGAGGTTCAAAAGCGGCGTAGCTGCTGCTACCTGGTGGCAGAGATTGATGGCCAGGTGTGCTCAGGGAGCGGTTGGATGGGTATAGAAGGTGGATTAGAAGGAGAGGCATGGAATGGAGGTCGCAGAGTGATGGAGTGGGTCGGTAGGATGCCGCCGTAATTACGGGTAATAGATAGTCATTTGTTCCACAGTCGGGAAGGGACCAAAGGTGTGGTGGCGGCAGGGGTGGGGGAAGTGGTGGCGGGAGGGGTGGGGGGAAGTGGTGGCGGTGAAGAGAATGAGAAGGGAGGAAGTCTGAGGGAAGGAGCATGGGAAAGAAGATGAGAGATGTGATGAAGAACTGGAAGAATTGAAAATGCGACAAAGCGATATTCGGAAGGAAAAGATATAGAAGCCACGTGGAACATGAGAGAATTGCAAGAAGTGTCGTAGTTTAAGATTGGAAGTAAAACGTTGGGAGGAAACACTTACTTACCTGTTATGTTAATCATACAAATGTTAAGCATAATCTAGATCGGACTTCATTCCTCAAACGCGTGAAGGATCGCAGCAGTTGTCAGAAACCAACATTAACGTCTATGAATTAAGTTATTATGTTTGTGTACATTCTTTATCGTTCATTTGATAATGTGGCGAATATGGATGGTTATATTATTACTAAAAATGGCTTTAGCTATCTTATGCGGTACTCATGGATCTCATCTTTGAATTTGGTTGACTTTCTTTGAGTTTTTGGGTGAAACTGATTCTACAATGAAATTAATATTTCAGATTGTCATTTCAACATCACTGAACACTATCCATTACCACTTCCATAGCGTATATCTCTTTGTTCATATTTATGGATAATATGTACATGGATGTGACTTAAAAATTTATTTTATACTATTTAGAGGATTCTTAATGAACCATCTTATCCATCAGCCAAACATATATTTGCAATCTACAACTGGTTTTAATACTTTGGAACCTGTAGTTGTTGTTGTAGTTTTTTATTGTGGTGCGTCAACATCTACGGTCATTTAGCACCATTTTCTGGTATAAATAATTAGGTCATACCTCTATGGAACTATTATCTGTGGCTGAAATTTGGGCTCGATTAAGACGCTATTTTCCTTGTTTTATATGTTCTTTTTTAAAGTTTTTTTAGTTCTGGCATATCTTAGGATTCTCTAAACATACCTGCAATATCTTCGTTGGTTGTGGAACTTACCGAACTTACCCTCAGTAGTCATTCAACCTTAAGTAATGATCAGGAGTAGTATTTCAAATAATCATAAGCAGTGATTTTATCCAGCTAATAACCGTATTAAAAAAGTTAGAATGCTTTGGCATTGAATATGCATCATCCACTTAAATGTGGAAAGCACTTTTCTATCGAGCATAGCTACATTAATCTCATTGAACCCTTTATAATGGAGATCGAGCCTCAGGTATGCAGGAATCATAGAGAGTTCATTCAAAGTATACTCTATTCGAAACGCCGAAATTTTACAATCTCCCTGAGGTGTGGCGAATAAAAAGATGTATTCCACAGGCCTTTTATCTCCTCTATGGACGGCTTACGAATTATTTATTGGAAACACGTGAACGGTGGGAACATCGCAGCGTTCATTTGTCGATACCAGAACCCATCTAGCGGATGATGAAGGCAATAACTCGTAATCGACGCAGGGGGGAGAATGAGAGACGAATTGGAAAGCGGTGTTGTCCCGTGGGAGGATGATTGTGCTCAAGATGAACGGCCTCCCTGGGCAGTGAGGAGGTCAGGGCCGCCCGATCTTATTCCCGAGAGACTTTTCAACGACCTAGCGGTAGAAATATGCTGATGAGGCGGCAGCTTCCGCAGAATGTGCTAAAAAATTGCAATAACCGGCATTGGTTTTCCCGAGAAATCTTTTTACGGCAGCAGTCCAGAGAAGGGCTTACATGGGCGACCGAGACTTAAGCCTTCCTATCAAAGCATGATATTTTTTAGGTCTTATGAAAATCTTCAAAGTTTCTCCACTCAAAAGAAATATTTTAAAGATTTACTAGCTACCTTAGTAAAGAAAGTGACTACTAAATTCTTAGATAAATACAAATGTGAGAACTTACGATTAAAATGGAATATTTTCAAAATTTCTGATTTAAAATAGATCACCCTTGCTACGAAAAAATTATTCTTCCCTTCCAATGGTCTTTAAGTATTATTTTTACCGTACATACTTACTTACTTACCTATTAAAATTCTTCGAGTTTCAGTTAATCTCTGTAACTGTATTTAAGGATATATTTCTATCAAAATATATCATTTATTCCCATGTGTAAATTAATGAGTTAGATAAATAGATATTATATTTCAGTTGGACGTAGATAAAACATATATAACAGCACAGATGCCAAAATAGTGGTTGGTCAAGGAGATATTTAAAAATTGATTTCAAATCAGAAAGAAATTTTATTATTAATAGTAAAAATAATATTATACCTTTTATAAAGGAAGAACTTTATATTTATCGAAACCATAGTATCCTCCTTAGGTCATTTTAAGGCTTTTAAATTTGTAGTCGTGTTATGTTAATTTCATGAGATGGTAAATATGTACATAATTAATGTATTTTAGTTCGTAAATTTTCAATTTATAGCTATACTAGAGCTAATGATTTAATTTTAAAATCAAATTATTAATAGATATAGGAGGATTTTTTACTCTGAGATATGTTTTACATCAAATATTACGATCAAATGGTGTAGCAAAAGAGAATATTATAATATTCTGAAAATTATAATATTATAATATAATAACTGAAGGTATACATTCAGTTATTATCCAAGTGAAGGAACCCATTCATTACTGTTTATATCAACTGAAAAGGTGAGCTGCAAATCGTATTTTTTAATAATATCATCGGAGATTATCTTCCACACTTAATGAAGACATTACCATGCACGATAAAAGTGCATTTGATAATTTCACGGTTAGGTGCTTCAATTCACGAGGCCGTTAACCTTTTCATTGAATGCAGCGTTGCATAAAATTAAATTATCCCACAGTACAGGTAACGAAAAAAAAAGCGAGGGAGAGATGCAAGCGGAGGCAAAATATCATTAAAGTCATATTCATGAGCGTGCACGGGTTGACTCGGCGTGCATTCTTTTCTTCCTCATTCACGAAAATATCTCTCCGCTTATTTCCTGCGCAGTTTTTCTGCCGTCCGTGGGACCGCAAAAATTGAGCGACGGGGTTTCCAATTTGTTTGGCGCCTCTCAGTTCCCTAATTACGGAGCAATCCGAGTGATTGGTCGCTGTCGTAACTTGGAGAAATTTTACGAGAAACGATAAAAATCTCGTCTCCGTTGGCCGGATTTCCACGGTCCACCCGCCTCCCGTCTAATTCCTCTCCTCTTTATTTCCACCATTCTGATTTTTATGTCCCAAAAGTGGAAGGAAGGCAGGACTTCGTTTATTTATTTTTTCCCCAAAAAAGGAAGCAATAAGCAAGAAAAATGGAGGCGGGGGAAGCTGCTCGCCTTCCAATTCGTTCCACGTCCCAATTCATTGGGGACTTTCGTCTTTTTTCCGTTCTTCTCTACCTTTCCTTCCGCCGGATTTTTTGACCAGGATGGAATCTCAGTAATCATCGAGGGAATTATTTTATGGTTCGATAGAAGTAGGCCGATTAGTTACGGGCTTGAATTGAACAGTGAGAGGCGTCCCTCTGCTGGGATATCCCGATTGGATAATGTGAAGTGATTCGCTTGCAAAGAAAATATGTTGGGAATTTCATGTTAACAATTTCTAGAATTATAAACTTTCGATTAATAATAAGCTGAGAATTCCTTTGGAAAAGATGTACTACTTTTTCTAAGCCAACAGGTGTTAATGAATTGGAACTTTTTTCAACTCCTTTTACCTTTCTTCATCCACAACGATTTTCAAGTCAAACTTTGAACAATGAAACATTTGTTGTTAATAAAAGGAGCAAAACCCTTATGGTGTAAAAATGTTTTCCTATTTAACTAACGCCGCAGATTTGCTGATACTTGGGATTTTAATTTCCATTCTAAACTGAATTATCATGATATTTGGGGATATGCTTTTGTAATTATTTTTGCTCTTGATAAATATACTTTAGTTGTATTTGTTTGTGTTTTGTTTTTTGTACTTTTTACAGATGTTTGTAAAATGTTTACTCAATATCGCCTATATATAGGCCAATTATTATTAAAATATGTACTTAGAGACGGAGTATCAGTAAATTTAGCATAGCTTACTTCATTCTCAAGGGATTATTTACGTGAAAAATTCATTCATTCAAAAAAATAAAATTCTACGCCGAAAGGGCATTACATACCATCTTAAAGTCATGTTAAAATGACGTTGACGAATACTTCACTTTTACATGAAACAATGGGAGTGAAATATGTAATCTCTATACTATTTTGCGGCTGGTTTAAGCCGTGAATTACTTTTGATTCTCGTCATCTCGAATGTGTAAGGCTGCCCAAAAGGTTTGTTAGAACCTTCGTTTTCTATTGATGTACTTTTCTTTGAACGAGATTCTCTGTTTAAAGGCTGCAATTTGCAATTGTAATTATGAAGTATCGACGTCAATGAGTGTAGTCCCATACGTTTTTCATCAGCACAATGAATTATATATATTCTTTACACCTTTAAAATAATTTTATAGAAAGGCATATACATAATTTTCATCTAAACAGAAAGATTATGTACTACTCAAGGTAATACATTATACATTATTCATAAATATAAGTTACCTTCCACTAAAATTGTACAGTCCTGGCCAAAATTAACGCAGCACCGGCCGTAAGGATCGCTAGGGAGGTGCTGCGTTAATTTTAGCCAGGAGTGTACGTGTAACTTACGGTTTGTAAATGAAGTTGATAGTTATCATATCACTATTGTAATTAAATCGCTGTTGTCACGTATTTGCCATTTAATAACTTTTATGGCATACATATAATAGTTAGAGTTAACTTTTTATAATGATTAAATATATTCCGTGATAATCATAATATATTCTATGAAGTGATGTATGAATTGAATATATTTTTATTATTTTTTTAACGTCGCCATCCGTTCTTGCGACTAACTGCGGTGGTTTGGTAGAATTAATAAATAAATAAAAAGAGCAGAATATATAGCTTTATTTTTAGAATGGAAAAAAATAATTAGAGTTCGCGAAAAATAATATCGATTTCCTTTTTAAGGCCCGCCTTTCAGACAAAAAATCGACGAAAGGTATGTTTTTCAAGTGGATTAGTGAATCTGAATCTACAATAGGTATCAAATCACTTGGATTAGGAGATGCAAGGCACGGGAGGACTACATATTTGGTACGAAGTGAATAAATTGAGGATCACTTCCGTCCCATAAAAGGCAGTTTCTCGCAGATGACCCAAAGCGAGAGTCTCAAAGTGGGCATACAAAGGGAAGCGCCGCAGATCGAGGGCGAGAATGAATACTGAAAAGAGGAAGAGGGCAGGTGCGTTGTTAGCGAGGACGCGTGTTAAGTCGGCAGATGTTTCAGTACGCATCTTAGTCTATCTCTGAGCAATTTCGTCGTAAATATGGGGAAAAAAAGGCCCAATCCGCCGCGGGGATGAAACCGACTTATTAGCGTAGCTTCTCACCTAATTAAGACGATCTCTGGGACCTTTTTTTACGTCTAACTAGGAGGAATGGGGGAGACTTGTTGAAAGAAAAGGCGACTTTGATGGAATTGGATTGGAAAATTTGGCTTTTTTGTTTGCATGATCAATGCTTCCCATCGACACCTAGAGCGATGTGCCAGCTGATCGGTTAGGTTTTGACAATCTAGTTAAGTTTCACACCTGCCCAACTCTTTGGTCTATATTTTCTAGCTTTTTAGCCTCCTCTCTAACTAGCTGACATTATAGATGTTTGTTGTATACCTCTAAGGAGTTGGAAGATTTTATAGCATACCTTAGCATAGTAGCTGATAAGCACTGGTCAACTTACTCCAACGCAGATAGTAGAAAGATGAAGAACTTCATACATTTGAAGTATTTCATATTAACCAGTTCATCACTTGATTATTTCTTATTATATCGATGTTAACATTTAACTTAACAAATTATTTAAATGTCTTCCTTTCTATCAATAAATTATTTTTTCATAATACCTCCCGGAATGATTTTTGTATATTGGGCTCATACCAATTTTTATAAATGTTTAAATGGATAAATGACGTACGTAATTGATAGGTCCTCTATTATACACAAGTATGTAGAATAGTAATATTCATAATGAACTGAAGTATTTTTATCATAAACAAATTTTATATAGTAAACTCCCTAAATGCTTTATTGTCTGTGGTTTAAGCTAGTTTCCTGATTCACCATACTCAGCAATTCGAGAAAAGTTTCTTTAATCATAATTATATATTGGTTCTTACTTCCAATTTAGTAAACCTGATATTTTTTCGGCAAATGAATTATTGACCTCGTAAATCTCTTATATGATTATCGTATATATAATTTTCATACTGATTCTATTTAATATTAGAGAAAATGTATTTTAAGAATAGAAAAAATACATCTTATTTTATCTTTTAGAGAGCCGATTAGATTTATTTATGATGAAGTTAAGTTGCCTGGATATATAAGTATAAAAGAAAGGAGCGAACCAAAGCCTTGAAGGTCAGTTTCCAAGGGAAACATGGACTCTTGTAACATAGGTAGTTCGTGATAATAGGATACGACGGACAATCAGCAGATGGAGTTTTTCATAATGCCATCATAGGAGTATTTAATCAGTCTCTAGAGCATTATCATAGATGTTTCTAATGTGAAAATTATTGCTTCGTAAATTTCAAACTAATTCTATCTTCCATTGTAACTTTACCTTTTGTGTGCAAGTTATATCTGATAATATTGAATTTTGAGTAGTCGACAGTCTTCTTTTTTGAGAATCCAACATATAGTTTTCTAAATGTATTTTAATATTTGCCTTCCTCTAAAATAATTTCAGAAATAGTCATATTTTCTCTACATTGAAACAAAAAATGAACGTCATCATTATTCTTTAAAAGCAGTAATTGGAAATTTCATTACGGAAACAAAGTATGCCCTTTAAAAGTGGCTGGTGCCAAGGTGCTCTTTAAAGATATTATGTCACTCATTTGGGACGTGAAATTAATTACAAACCAAGTCCCATAGTTGTATTCCAGTGTAATGACGAATACTTGGAGTATATTAAAGGAAGCAAAGTAAAACGAAGGAGAAGTAATTGCGGCCTGAAATAACGAGAAGGCCGCAATGACTGAAGGATGTCCCGAATGCGAGAAATTCTTAGCCTCAAACTGGTTTTCAGCTTCAGAGAGATATTTCACACAACTTAAAAATTTAAGGGAAATTTCATCTCGCATCGGGAACCATTACATGTCCAAAGATATTAGTGGTTCAATCCAGAAAGCAATTAGAATACTACTTACAAAAAGGTAGAAAAAGTATTTCAATCCTAGAAACTTAAGAAATTTGAAGATTTAAAGTGTTTTGTACTATCAAAGTATTTAATTAAGATTTGTTGGAGCAACAATTTACAAAATTTTGGAAGGGCGAAGAAAAATTTTAGTTTCAAATTCGTTGAAAATTAATGGCATAACCTCTTAAGCCTTCGCTTCGTGGAACCTTCGAATACCCTGTGCATTCTCAGCTACTCTGAATTCAATTTATGCTTATACTATTACACTAATTGTATGAATATCACGTATCTCTGACCAATTGATGTATAAAGTCCTTGCTTAATAGTATTAATATTGCTGAAAGTATTTCGGCAGCGGTTATTATTTCGAATATTCACTTCCGCCGGGAATCGAACCTGGGACCGTTTTCATCAAAGCCTGATTATTAAAATTATGATCTATAAAAACAGAGAAACACGCCTAATTTTATATCTTTCTTCAAAATAATATTGCAAGTGATTGATAGAGATTTTTTAATACATGGAAATCAAAATTTTGCTTTCGGAATATTTTTATCTATTAATATTTCCAAACTATATTTTCAAAGTATAACGAATTTAAAAACTGCATTTCTATATTCTTTGTAGATACAGTTATCACGTATTTCTTTCGCCTTTACTTATCTCCCCTTATTTTCAGAGAATATGAACATAATAAATTCCTGTTCGTGTCATATATTAATGATTTTTCACAGCCCCTTTATCGGGGTTAACGTTATCAGGAATCGACTCTTAAAATATTGCAAAGATTTTGAGCAGTTAGGAAAGGCGTCACTCCTTATAGTTTACGACTTCTAAGATGACAGAAACACCTTATGGCTTAAATATGAGCAAGAGCTTTGATCCGGGAGTAAAATAGCCGTTATTACTTGGTATAAAATCTGGATAAGAACCGGCTGATTTAGAATCGAAAAGAGAGCAAAATTACCTCAGCAGGAAGTGTATATCTTTCGCACTTCGGGCGGAAGAGAGCAGTAAAATATAGAAAGCAGAGACGGAAGGGTTTAATGATATCGTGGTAGAGCACCACCATGGAAATGTAATTGGGCGAGGAATACCTTTTCGGAAAGGAGGAAAGCTGCGATAAAGCAGGAGTTGGGACCCAAAAGAGACGATAAAAATCTAAGCCCACATTAAATTCGGGTTGTGTTTTTATAGCGAAAAGAAGTTCCACGAACGAAGGGAAGGGGAGGAATCTAAAAAAAGATACGCGATGAATATGGAAGAAGATGGGAAGGGAAGTGATAAAGAGGGCTGAGATAAAAGGATAAAGTTGAAGAGAGGAGGACGCACAATGGGAAGCTGTACCGCAACTCCTTTCCCTTGATGTGATGGTGCGGTCGCTTAGGAGGAAATACGGGAGGAATATAAAAAAAAGAAGGAAATCGCTCGTAAAAAATGGGGAGACATGCTAGTTAGCCGCGATTTTATGCGAGATAGTCTCCTCCCTTTTCACTCCTTTGAGGAGAGAGAGAGAGATAACAAAGACTTAGTGCGATCGCTTTATCTCTTATCGCACGGAAGAAGGGAGGTTTTCGAAACCCCACCTGACAAATAATTCGCACCTACCGACTTACGCATATTTCATCGCCCTTTAATTCGTTATTTCTAGCCTTTTTTTGAGTCTTCTGTATAGAATCAAAGGCATGTTTGCTCTCTTTCTTCTTGCGGTACATTAATGGGATCCTAATTTTCTGAGGTAATTTTCCTTCTTCATTTCTTGTGATGGAGATTGCGTGTTGGCGAAGAGGTGGAGTCGAAAAATTCAATATCAGCCTCAACTTCACTCTCTGCCGCAGGAAGTATTTTTATATCCTTCACACTAAAAAACCCTTAAAATAACGTTTTTAACCCTAATATCCTCGTAGGATTAGTTAGGAGAATAGTAGGATTATTTCATCATTGTTACCTTTTCTAGGTTTAATCCCTTTTTGCAAATATACCCTTAATCCTTTTCCTTTTCTGTCACTTATCATCGGTCGTATTTAAATTATAAATATTCAAAATAATTTGAAAACTTCAATGAAAATCATTTGGATGCTTAAGGAACATCGGCTAGGAGTATAGAAAATCATTTTTGTGACCCTGGTCACCACTATTATATTTCAGAGAAAGTTTGATGGTTATTTCAAGCAGTAAGAAAGTCATGAGTGAAATTAAAAATGCATTCGATTACTGTTAAAATTCGCAGTAAAAGTTGATGTTTTGTAGTAATCCGTCAAGTAAAATCTGGTAAAGAAATTTCACTTACTCAGTTTATTTATTTCTCTAAAACAAAGTAAGGAAAATAAAATTCTTAGGAAAAGTTGAAATGCCCTATCTTGATTTTACATTTTGCGTTCCATTACATTAAATTACATTAAAATTGTGAGATATATTACATGTGTGGTGAATTGCCAGATTAATGCGATTAATCTTGATGATCTCGATTAATCGTTGAAACCTGGCTTTGTTTTGACTAAAATGAAAACAAAAACTGTTGTGGAAGAAGTATAATATCTTTTCCTGACTGTGCATTTGCATTCGATTGCAACTGTGGGATATTTTTCATGCATGGTGAATTATCCGCACGGCTTCTAAGAGCGCTATTTACTCAAGAGTTTTGCTCCGCATCGTGAGATTGTGATCTACGATATCTTTCGGCCGTTTGTCGTGACTCCGCGACATTCGGATAAAATGGCACGCGCCTGAATTCCGCTTTATCTTCGTGACCGTATTCAGCGGCTTATAAATTATAAGAATGTGCCATACGTTACACCATTAACTCAAATTAAATTTAAGGCACAACTCCCTGTCCCGAATAATTATATTTATTTCATTTATGTAATCACTTGGATGTGGAATTTATGTCCGCAGCCCCGTTCTTTACCGTGGCATTACTTGGAGAGAATTTCGAGGTGTATTTCGCAATTCTTAATCTGAAATTCCATTCGCGGTCTCTGATGAGAATCGTAAGAGTCTCTTTCTCCATTATGTCTATTTTTATCCCTCAATCTATGACGTAGGTTGAGAGAGTGTAATCGTAGATATACACACAAAGAGAAAACTTTCATCATTACTTGTAGCTTGGGGAAAATATCAGTCTTTTCTTATAGCAACCCTTCATATCTTTGTATTTACCCTATAGAAATGGCTTTCTCATTTCTATTTTCTATCTCCAAAGCGGCAGAAGTGGGATGAGCTCATCAAACCCTCTCGATTTCAATCAGCGAGAGAATCTCTGTCCCTTACAAACTCCTCCTCCTTCAGCATTATGTCTTTCTTTTTCCTTCGTTTCTAGTTCTCTTTTTTACGCAAGACTTTTCATCACCAGGAGTTCATAATGGAGGATTTAAAGGTAATGGCCAATACCTTTCTGAATGCCCTTTCCGTTGGTTTTACATCTGAAAGCACGCCAACAACAAAATATACGTAGAATCGAAGAAAACTTATATTCATATTAACTTGAAGAAAGGAATCTATTCAAGGGTTTTCTTACTTTTTCACGATTATTTAAAGTTGCTTTGAATTCTTAGGCAGAATCATTTATCCTTTATTATTCGTTATACTCTTTAGGTTTACTTGAAGTATTTGACTCCCCACTGTCCATTTCTTCTGTCTAATTTATTTCTAAAATATGTACCTGTTTAAGCCGAATACGAGTAGGTGTTCATTGTAAGAAAAGAGAAGATTGAATTTCAACTGATACCTATTATAATCAAACGTTGAAGGTGATGAATATTAAAACAAACTTTGTAACTTCCACCAATGTATTGATAATGCGGGACTGGTTTCGGCTGTTATGCTATCCTCAGATACAATGTGATCAATAAAGATAGTCATTTCCTTAACTTAGCAAAAGGTAGGAGAATTGAGTGGGTAAGAGTCGGGAAATTTGGAATGTTTTTTCCCCTAAAAGTCACACGCTTATCAACAAATATAATAACAATAATATAACAATAACACAGGCCAACAAATTTTAACTTTTTTCGGTAACATGGATGGTAATAGCTGCTCTTAATTAATTTTGGGATTCTGATTTCAGATATGAATTCAAAAAAGTCCCACCATATGAGGTTTTTCGTTATTGTAACTTTTACATTTTGTTTCCGTAATGCTACATGTATTTGCCTATATTACAAAAATATTTTTTTTCTGTAAAATGGATGGTAATAGCTGTTCTCTACTAATTTTAGGTTGCTGATTACAGATATGAACCCGAAAAAGTCCAAACACGGACAAATTTTTTGTTATGGTGGCTTTTACCTTTGTTCTCAACCTTAACTCTACATGTGTTTGTATACACCGCATTTATAATGTTAGAGTATTTATTTCTCGTTTCATCTATGCTATGCGAAGTAGGAAGACACTATAAATATAAAAAAGAGAAACATTATTGACATTTTACGTATAGTTTCTATATGAAGTATAAAGGAGCTTGAATAAAGGATTTGAACTTACCATTGAAGATGGCCAAAAAATCCATAAAGTCTGCTAAAATATTTCCTGAATCCCTTTTCTGGCTAACTTCTTCTTCTTTAACTACATGAGTAGTTGAAAGTAGCAAAATGACCTAAATTACCAAAAGTATCTCTAATAGACTGAAATGAATGAAGCAGTCTTAATTCATTATCATATTTAATGAAATTCGAATAATAATATAACAATGATTCTCGATTTTCAGCATCATGTATTTTTACTCTTACAAATCGCATGGTTATTTCACATATTGATTAACGTAAGGCATTATCTCAGATTTGTCTTGCTTATTAATTTATACAACAGTATCCAATTCTTGCGCAAAATCAGTTATGTTCTTAATAATTCACCTAACAATGGGTATCGTAGAATGAAAAATTCAGTCCATAAAACAAGTACGTGACACAGGTTAATCATACTCATCGAGTCGTTTGAATTAATGTAGTAGATTTAAAGTTCCTGCTGCTGTTAATCAAATGCACTTTTATGGTTGCAACATTACGTGGAGTTAATTACGTCACATTTAACATGGGTGGAAGTTAAGTTCTCATAACTGGAAATGCTCCAAGAGTCTATGAATGATGGTTGAGTTTCTGAGCAATTCACCTAACCTATTTATGTCAGGCCATAAATGCGATTTTCCATTCGACTCTCTTCGTATGAATGATTTGTTGTTAATATATGGAAGTCAATCAATTAGACCTGAAAACATTGGAGGCTGACGGAGACAAGTTTAATTTTCCTACGTTTAGGAATGTTTTATCGTACACAAAATTAACATCGGTTACTATGAATTTTATCTAATAGTAATTTAAAATGAATTTCTGAAGCACATATATGTATAATATTAGCCACTTTCTTATTACTTTTATGAACTTATTTCTGTCTAATGTCCCAATAATTACTTACGTCAACCAAGTAAACAAGCCGATGCTGTTTAGTATTTCCAAATGATTATCTCAAAATTCAACATGAAGTGATCATCTATAAAATTTATTATGATTAATATTATTTTGTGAAGATGCACATGATAACGTGTAAATATCAACTAAAGATATAAATATTTACCCTTCTTCATCAGTTCAAATTCAGTATTTCTGTAAAGTTTTTTTTTTGCAAAATTAATGCTTGATTTTATCACCCTTAATTACCTTAAGATTTATATAAAAAAATATTTGATATAATATACCATCAGTGTAGTAAATTTTCCTTAGTGAAAACATGCCATTTTTATCATAATATTGTATTTTTTAAACGATTTCAAAGTTTTTATAGTTGGAAAATATCATTCCATCTACTAACCCTTCAAAATCTTACAAAAACGAACCAAAAATAAGACTTAAAGGGAACATACAGGTACCGTTTACCGTCGATATGAAAAATGAGAAAAGTTGAGGAAATTACGTGAAGTAAATGAGAAAATATATTTTTACATTTGATTGATAACTATACAAACCTTTGTTTTTCTCAAAAGTAACACTCTCAAAGGATGAATTTTCGAATAAAATTTTATCTGACTCCCACATAACCGCACAAAAAGTTGTCTTACCTTGTTTTCGAGTTTAAGTTTCAAGTAAGTTAATGTGATGAGCGAAAACGGGCATAAATATAGCACCAAAGAGAAGTTCCTAACTACCGAAAAGCTCTCTCCAACGGTCTCTTTATTAAATGAAAAACTTTCGCAGACTCCGGGGGACACGATTAACTCAATTTCGGTTCAAAACAACAATTTCGCAAAGCTTTCTCGGCCATTAAGGTGTCGGGCCCTTTTAACCTCAACCTCCGCCTCCGTTAACGCAATCACTGCTATTAAATAACCGATATTTCACATCCGATGGTCGTAGTTACTGTCGGAAAACAAGAACGTTTTCATGGATTGAGCCATCCGACCCCCGAGGTGAGAATGAGTGAGGGAATTTGCAGGGATATAATGGAAGTAGAGGGGGTAGGGGGGGGGGCAGGTGGTAAGGGAGGGGTGGGAAGTAATTCACGTCGCTATTAGGTGTTGGTCGGCGGATTTCAAAGGGCCGGAAGTCGGGAAAGAGTTCCTGGTCAAGCTCTGACTGCTCTTCTCTCATCCCGTCCAAGCACTCGAACTAATTCGGTCACGCTCCGCGACTCTCCTCTTTTTTCTTTTTTTTACTGCCATATTTATTTACGATTGATGCGAGACTTTTTCTCTCAATATTCCGTATCCTGTCTTTCGTGATTTGCGCTATCCTGTCCTCTTCGATATGGAAATTAGTTTTTCTACTTTTCTTCTTGTACGCTCTTCAAATGACGCCTTCTGATACAGAAATAGCTTAGTTAAAATAACATTTTCGATAAGTATGGCCTTGATATTTCCTTGTACTCGTAAGTAATGAGGAAGCGGTTGAATACGCTTATATTAGATCGTATCTTTGAAAACCATCGATTCTCAGTCTCTTATTTTCCTATTCAAAAGAGCCTCAAATGGTTTAGATAACATATAAAAGTTGCAACTTGTAGCTTGAGTTCTTTAGTCGCGTTTCAGAATCAACTTAATGTAAATATGTTAAAATTATGTTTATCATGTGAGAATTATTTGGGCACGCAATTAAACTATTAGAAGCTGTGATATTGGTACAAAAAATAGACGTTTATAATTGGTTTAGCCATTTCCTAAACTAGTTTATTTTCCTCTGAAAAACAATTCTTAGGCAGTTCCAGCTTCTCGTCTGCTGTCTAGGCTATAACACGCGCTTTAGTTTGACATCTCTGAATAGGAACACTAAGCTCAGAATGGATATTTTTGATTTTTTTTAAGTTATACTTTATGAAACCATAAAATTTCTTGCAAAATTATTATACAGCTACAAATGATGTAAAATTTCGTAATATAAATATTCGCAGATATTATGCAACAGATAAGCGTAAACTCACGACAGATCATTATAATTGGTCTTGCCGATTAGCAATCATTAAATTGTATGGTAATTTGTGTAGTAGTCAGGATTTCCTACATTATCAATGCAAAATCTATCATTTCAAAGGAAACCCAATCTTCGATTCGCATGCACTCATAGTTAAAATAAATTCAATTTATCAACTGCTCATTCTCTGTTCAAACAGATGAATTTGTAAAATGATAATAATTATGAGGAATTTCAGATTCCTATGATTTTGAACAATATTGGGGTGAATTTGTAAATGATCTTCAATATCAACGCTTAGGAAAATAATGGCACAATGAATAGAAAAGAGTACTCTCTTTAATATATATTTACCAATCCTCAAAGTTAATAATTATTTCATTAGCATAATATCTGAAGGTAACAACAATTAATATTAATTATTGCAATTATTAATAAATACCCTCTGTTCATTTGATTACCTCCGCACTTACGAATATGATTCTTAAATATCTTGATGGGACAGAAGCTAGGAACTGAGAAATACTCTTAAGTAAAACATAAGACGCTAAGAAACATTGATAGCAGAAATTTTATGGAAAATATTGTATTTTCAAATTTCAAGTGAAGTTTACAATGTATTTTATTTGAATTATTAATTACAACTACAAATGTATTTTATTCGAATTATTTTATAGTATAGGCTTATTCAATAGTAGTTATAGGTGTGCTTTTCTCCGAGATATTCTCATATTTTTTAAAATACCTCCAAAGGAAGAAATATTTGGGATATGCGGGCGATGATCTGGTCTGAATTCTTCTTACGCGCGGAAAAACCGGCCGACCCAATCATAAATAAAGATCGACATACGTCGATAATGCTAATGAATATTTACAGCCCCTCGTTACGGAGGAGACTAATGTCGAGATTAAAACACCTCGTCCCCCCTTAATGTATCGGAAGGGTTGCGGACAATCTCGGTAACGATATATAACCACCACGTCGATGTCTCGTATATCACGAGAAAAAAATGAAAGCACAGCCGCGACACGGCCGCATTCACTTAAAACTCGCTTCCACCTGCTTCCCATTAACACAACACCTGACTTCCCTCCGAAATTCCCGATCAAAGATCCAAGGGCCTCGGAAGGGAAGAGGGGTCCCGGGGAGGGAATTTTTTCGACAATTCGTAATGTTATTTTCCTTCTCCCGAGTCACGGATCAGTGTCAGATTGAAAATAACCGGCGTCCGAGGTCGATCACACTTTTAGGAGGATCTCCCGGCGGCCGACCGGGAGGAAGATAACCGCTCGCCGCCCTTCCATTACTCCCCCCCCCCCAACCCTCCCCCCGGGCCCCTTTCGGTGAGAGAAGGGTATCGCCGGAAAATAACAACTCCGGACTCGCTCAAAGGTGCCGAAGGAGAAGGCGATGGGAGGCGGAAAAAATGAATCTCCCGGTAAAAGAACAAAAATGAAACGATAATAATAAAAACCGTGAGATTGCCAGCCGGGCGGCGGCTGCATCGTGTGATTACTGCGGCCCTCACTCCCTCATCTTCCGCCGTCTCCTTTACGCGGTAATACCCTCTTCAAGTCTCCCCGGGCGAAACAAAAAGGTTCCCAACATCCCTCTTTACTTCCTCTTTTTTCAGCTCTGGACACTTCAAGTTATTACATTATATCCACCATTCGTTTCTTTTCCTGCGGGAAATGTGTCCGCTCGTTTCCTCGCGTGTCGGCACCTCGCTCGCCTTTTTTCTAATTAAAGGAGGATTTGAGAAGGAACCACAGTACCCCAACAAAATGATTCTCCATTTCACCTATTCTTTGTCATTTCTATTTATTCTACCGCTTAGAGGTTTTGGGAATCTTAATCTTTTTCTTGTGCTTTCTCGCGAGGTGGGGATTAAGGGGAATTAGCCAAAAGTTCGATGTCCACGCGAGGATCCGATGTTCCCTTATTTGTTCATAATAACGTGATGGAAACGACCTTGGGAAGCACAGGTCTTGGGGCGGGTTCCACGTGAGAGGGAGAGAGATCCGGATGAATTATTTCTTGGCTCGTTTTTGATTGCTCCTATCTCTCTCGCGTAATATCCGGTTTTAGATTACAGTTCCCCGAAAACTAGTAAATTCTGCGAAGTAAAGAGGTTCAGCTATGAAAAATCACAGTGCATTCAATAACTTAGAACTACTGTGAATTACATCACATAATTTCAACCGAATTATTGCTATACATAAAATCCATGCAATTTTTAAAGTTAATATACCAAGGTGACCGTTTTTCCCAAAATCTACTCATTATTAAAAAATTTCGAAAAAAGTAGCGTTCAAAAATATCTGGTACATCCACAGTACATGCATGTTGTATTATTTACTTTTTGGTACCTTTTATAGTAAAGCGATTTCATAAATTAATTATTTAGTGAAACTGTTTATTTCTCATTTGGTAATTTGAGATGGCATATTACCTAACGACAGTTAAGTATTTTTTAATACATGGGGTTATACGTAATTTTTATACTCTATCACTAATGAAGATTCTGTGAGAGGTGATCGAATGTGTACCTTGCGTTTTTGATTCATTATTTCTCATTTATGATCATGTAAAATTTTCTCTCTCAAGGCCTCTTAAAAATTATTTCGATAGTGATTTTATCTTTATAAACATCAAATTTTTCAAATCAGAAGTGAGATCTTTGTTACTAAAATATTATTATTCCGGAAGAAAACTATTATATCTTTCAAAACTTTGAAATAAAACTCTGAATATAAACTACATAAGAGTTTTCAATTGCTGAATAAGAAAACTGGCCAACCATGCAGATAATTCCAGCTATTATAATTTATTCCTTTTCTAGAAGCTATCCCAAAAGAGCGGCGAGATGAAAGAACTTTAATTCATAGGCGTTTTACACAATAACAACATTAATCTATCTTTTTAGGATGGCACGGAATACATAACAAGTTCGGGGCGTCTCTATGTGGGAATTAAGTTTTCGAAAATGTTCCATTAGCATCAATATCCATCTCGGAAATTGGATAGAAACGATCAATTTGTGAGCGGAATCCGTTTTTAAAAACCCTCTAACTCATTGGATCGTATTTGGGAAGCCGTCGGAAAGCGTCGCGTCATGGCCGGCGAATCTCAGTCCTTGAGCTGGTGCGCTTCATTTCGTATTCATGAGACGAGTCTATCTTTCGTGCCGTATATAAAAAAGCGGATTTTTAGGGACGCCGATAAAGACTTCATCCGTCGCGTATTTCGTTACATTTTTTCTTTTGTGCTCCGTCTGTGACCCGCTTTTCGGAAAGTGAGTACACTTCACTTCAGTGGGAACTTGTTAAGCGATTGCGTCTCTTTCCTTGTCGGGCAGGACGCTCGCTAGCCGCGCGTTGTTTTTTCTCCTTCCGCCGACTCCCTTTTCTCGAAGGTGCCATCTGTCATTCTGCTCCCGGACACGTTTCTTTGTTGTTTCACCCTCAAAGGAAGCGCTGTTCTTTGGCGAGATATTAATTACTCGGGGACTTTAAGATGCGGCCGGGAATCCGAGCGAATCTTCGCATTTGAAGGATGGCATTTAAGTGACGGGTTTTGTTTTCCGTTCCCCGGAGACGCTGGGAGGAAATGTGCGAGATAGAATCACGACTTACTCTGCGACTTGAGAATTACGTCGAGAGTTGGAATCAATGAAAATGAAGTCCTGTGATCCTCGACAGTTAACAACACCATAAAATGTTTCCATATACTCTTCTGGTTTTCTTATTAGGCAAATTACAATATGTTGAGTTGAGAATATATATATTGAACTGAGAGCATAAGATAAATTCTGCTATAGATAATTTGAACTTTCAGTAATAAAATACTTTCCAGTCAGAAACGTACTATTAAATGCTATTAAATAAGTAATTGTTGCAATGGTGAACCTTCTCCTGTCGCCATTTTTACGTGTGCTTTCAATTTCATATCCAAAGAAGAATAATAACAGAAAATGGTTCAGAAACTGAAATTTAGTTAGGTTATTTAGTAATATTTTATATCTCATTTGTTGCTTTAGAATCCAATAGCCTTTCAATCGACCGCTGAGTTTTCTACTGGAAAACAATTTATAATTATAAAAAAAATAATCGTAAATTTCTTTTAAAGGTGTTGTGAAAGTAGAAATTTAATCAATGTAAATCCTATTTTGTATCAATGAGCATTCAATATTCTTCCATTGGAATGCAATTTACATTTAGAGACTTCAAGGAACCACTGCTATACATACTGCCATCCTTAACACCTCATCCTATTCTTGCAGCAGAATCACGATCAGTATTTCCAGTCCGCTTTATTTATAGATATTTTCATCAACATTATAAGTGCCTTAAGGAGGGCATTGTCTTCCTTCCATGTGGCATTGAAGCAGGTTCCTCCCAACGACCTCAGGGAGTACCACCACAAATGGTCAGATCCTTTTCTTTCCCTCACACAACTTACGCCAATCCTTCCGGTGATAGCGTGTGGGCGTGGAGGCAGAAGCTCACCGTCGGTGCATGAAGGGGGCGTCACCTTCCTTAAGAGTCCACCGCAGCTTCTTCCCGAAGGCTATCTGAAGTGGAGGCTGGTAAACGCTGGAAGTTTGGATGAGAAGTGAGGATAAATGTGAAAGATAGAAGAGGATGAAGAGATATAGGAATAAGAAAGATGCGACGCTACAAAGGATATTCGATCCTTAATTTATTTAAACCTCGGAAGAGTGCAATTGAAGAAGTGGGCTCATAATTGAATCATTTACCGTTTAATTTGGAATCACTCATAAGGAAATCTAAGAGTTGCCTGTGTGCATTTTTGATTTTAACATTAATTCACCTGAATCAGAATGCTTTAAAAATCGTCGTATATTTTTTTTTACTTCTTGAGTTGGATATATATACTGATTGAGAGATCACTCTTCAGTATATTTAGGAGGGAAAATATTTAGGAGAGCTGCTGAGTGATTATTATTAAATCCGAGTTTCACGTTTGTTTAATTAACCGGAATAGGACCCCAATTGTGAGATGTCATAATGGGTACTCCTTCAAAGTCGTAAGTAATTCAGTAAATTCTTTGAGAAATTGGTCATAAAATATGAGAAAGTTGCTCCAACGTGTTTTAGGGAAACAATTTGTCTCATATTTAAACTTATGAATTGAAATATTTGTAAAACTCTCCAAATGCCCAACGTCAAAAATTTATTTCAATTTATACGTTAATTCTAAGTTATGAATTGTTCAATCTTTAAAATATTCCTAACGTAGTTTTACACCGACCTTTAGGTCTTTCATAATGCATCCTTGCTACCTACATACTACCTTACATGTTATGATACCGCAAGAAAAATCGCGAGTAAATACACGTTATAACTAATCTCTTCAAGAATTCCTATTTCGATGAATGATACTTGAATGTAATCGATTAGAGACGTAGATTCATGCTGTATGCACCTCCTGTCTTACGCCAATAGGCGGCTTGCAGGGTACAGTAGATGTTGGTTTCCAGTTCATCAATCTCGATTACGTCAATTGCACTCCGTCTCAGACCTTACCAATTCAAGCCTAAATATCAAAGGAATTAATTTGATGTACCTACTTGAGATAGGAGTTATTAAAGTTTTATCATACAATTATTATCACCTTTAGCTTCTATTTTTGTGAAATATAACTAAAAGGATTCCAATGAATCAGGGCCTTTAAAATATTCGCAAATATTATCTGATTTCCGTGCATCGGAAATCAGACGTCGCTTCGTCGTCGATTCGTCTTTATTATTATAAAAGCTCAGAGGTAAGTTGACATTTTTATGGCACTAAATGTTTAATTTTGATTTTTGATACGATTTAACCTTGTCGTATAAGTTACAATTCTTTCATTAGAATGTTTTAACGGGCAGTTTCTGTCTGAAAATCAACTCAGTTAAAAAAACGACAAAGAAAACAGCATCAAGAAGAAGCTACTATTATGATTAGGAAGGAACGATGTTGATAACGGTCGGGTATAGAGATTATAGAGAGCAAAGTGCGTGGGACGTAAAAGGTGAGCGAGCGAAAGAGGAAGGAAGCCGTAAAGAGGATAAATCTGAAATGGGAGAGGCGAGAAAGGTGGTCCATAAGATGGTCTTCCATTAATATTCACGCAATCGGCGATCCGGCTTCATACTGAACGTTGTAAGCCTTTTAAGTTCACTCTTCTGGTAATGAGTGGACGACCCATAGAAAGAGAGAGGGGTAGATTAGTGTTGCTTTGACGAGAGTCTCTAATGAACGTGGGCTAGAAGATGCAAGGAAGGGCGGACGTTACAAGGGTAACATCGCAGCATTCAAATGGGATAAGGAGAAGGGATAAATCTTCCGATTAAAGGGAGTTATGAAGGAGTTTAGCAGCGCCTCGTGCTGTTGTGACGGAGGAGCATTCGATGCAGAGATTGGTTCGCGTACACGGAAGGTATGTGCGGGGGAAAACGGTCACGAAGTTTGCACTCGCGTCTGTCAAAGGGGCTTAAGTACATCAAGTACGTGAATAGGAAGTGGAAACCGTGACCACGAGGGTCTTGTATGGACGTGCGTTCCACTGATCGCCTTGACATCATCTAAAAGGAGCCATTGCGAAAAGAGGGCGGGTCTTTAATTTCTCATGTGAAGGTAAATTAGGAATATTTATGAGGCTCTTGGCGTTTAGCTACACATGCTGAAGGACTTTGTGATGATTTTAGGTCTGAACATCTAAACTGGAGGAGTACATATAAATAAGAATGGATTATTGGCTTAACTTTCATATGTTTTCAAGCATGTCGATCCCATTGTTCGAGGAACACAATTATGACTGATGATATGGCTGACAACGATAGCCATATTTTATTAATTCTGTTAAAGAGAACAAATATCTCATATTTTAAAGGACTCATCTCCAGAAGCAATTTGATTGGCCTTTTCATGAGTCGTTGAATCGCATTTAATTCTCTCAATTCAACTTAAGCCGAAAATCTTCTTTCTTACATTCCTCCAATCTCATCCACCTCATTTTGTCAAATCTTCTGAGTTTTTTTAATCAGTTCTTAGATAATAAGGACCAAGGTCTCAGCGAGACCCTAATAAGATAAGTTGCAAATAAGGAATGGAAATATATACTGACTGGAATTATACTTTGCCTCAATAATAAGAATTAGACGATAGCCTTATCCTTAGTTTGATGAAATTGCATAATATAAAAATTAAAATAGAATATTTCTTTTGTATCATAAAACGCTGCCAGTTTACATTTTCATTTTCCTGTGGAGATTAATAACCAGCTAACCTTTTCTGCAAGTGATCCCTCTAAATACAATTCAGCATCGAACCACAACCATTTTAAATTATATCTATCACAGTCTCATTTTAGGCGTCGATTAAATTTGACGTTAGTGATAAAATTTCCTTTTTTTCTCCAATCAGGTATGCTGATTCCTTATATGATACCGACCGGTATTTATCTGAATCTATTGTTGAGATGTTGAGATATTCCAATTACTGTCACGATTTGTATTAAAACGGGTTATTTGCGATCATGGTCAAATGTTTGATGAAACCCTTTTCGTTCGAATTTTCCATTACCTTTGCATCCGGTCTGGAATATCCCAACATATTGTAATCGCGTTCGATAGAATCAAAATTCATGCCCGCCCGGATTCTCTACCGCCCCACGTCTTGAGACGGTCCTTCCTTTTTGAAGAAAAGACTCCGGAATATCGGATTCTTTTCAGAATATCAAGGCACGTAGCGTGACCGATTCGGAGACTAATTCAGTTTAATATTGAAAGGATTTTGGAGGGAGCGGTGTGGAAGATTATGGAGGGATCATAGCGGGCCGAAAGGCGTGAAAGTGGGAGGGGCGAATTCCTGTCTGCGACCCAAAGGCGTGAAGGACGGTTCTAGATGCGTACGGCGAGAGGGATATTCTCCACCCCTTCAATGCCCCTCCATCTGCCCCACAGGTAAATTTGGAAACGACGGATAACACACTCGTTCTACCCGAAAACGTTTCATTCCCTCGGAGGAAGGTCGGGAAGGCGGGGATGGAAGTTTGAGATGGGTGAGTTGGGAGCGGTGGGAAAGAGTATTCGAAATATGGACGTTTGAATGCGAGAGACGGTCATCAACCGCCTGTCGTTTTTTTCGAGGTCCGCATTTCTTCCGCAATCAATCCTTGGCTATTCCTGTACAATCGATTCGTCTCATTTCATGTCATCTCCCTTTTGCGGCGAGATCTCGATTGGTCACGGCTCTGCCCTTAAAGTGACTCATTTGCATTCGGAGATATTGGGTAACGAAATTTCAAAGCGGTGCACAGCGATGATCTTCCATTTAGTGTCCTCCCTTTGGTTTACTCGCCGCCAGATGTGCTTTCGAAATCGTCAGGAGTCATTTATATAAATCTATTCGTAAACTACTCGATTGCAACGGTGGAAGGAGTCTTCCAGTCATTGACGTGCATGGAAGATGAAAGCACTTGTTTCGCCATAAAGTATTCTGTCGCAGATCTCCAATGAATATAATGTAGCCCCGCTGTTGAATACCTGGAACTTGTGCACTTGCAAAAACACTTTTAGGAGGATAGCGGAAAATACCGATTTTTAAACCCTCACAGATCCTAGATCGGTACGTGGCACTAATATCAGATTCCCTACCTAGTAGCCAGCGTCTGCACACAATACCGCACTCACAAACACAGTTGTCAGAAAAATTTTCGGTATTGAACTTATTTACAAGTTTTAAAGTTTAAATTTCGACTATATGGCGAAGGAAAGTTTGATGTTTAACATTATCGCTTTAAAATTTTACGATCGAAATAGTGATGTTAACTGTTACAAAGAAAAGCTTCAAAATTCGCCACACACGTCAATCACCCACCACCTGTCAGGAAGGGAGGGGCTTAAGTTTAGACGATCATATGGATTTAAGTTAAAGATACCTAAGACTAGTGATAATCATAAGAAGGTGATAAGGAAAGGATTAATGTGATAAGGTTCGTGTATTGAAAAACGTGCTAATGTAGGGAGCATGTGTCTTAAGTTAATAATTATCTTATTTTGTTCATGAAATAATACAATAGACATCCACCACCTCCAAAAATGTATAATCGCGGATATGTAGATATCTGGGTTACATCTGGTCCATCGCATTTATAGTTCTTAAAATTCTAGATAGAAGATATTTTCAGAACCTTTTACTTTGCTAAGCCTACCTCATGTTATCTATGTTCTTCCAACAAGTAAATTGATAGTCCCACAAAGATGCATCAATTAAAGCAGCTCTCGTGCTTTTGTTCTTTTATTTTTTTTCCGAAAAGATACACTTTTCAAGGGAAAATTCCTGGAAAGGTTACGGAAACTTATATTAAGAAATAAATCTTGTAGGGCTTGCGAGAATCTACCGGAGGGTCATAATTTCAAATATTTCGCATGGAAAAATATGTAAATCGTTTCCTTTGCTATATATTCCGAACAATAACTATTGAGCCTCAACCTTTTCTGTTAAAATCTCCAAAAAAATGTACTCGCCCACTGGAGGAATAAAGCAGCCGTGCCTACGAATAAGAAATGACGCACAATCAATTCCTCCGAGATTTTCTCCCTCGCTTTCCGATACTCCCCGAATTTTTATGCAAAAGCCTCGTTCCCATGAATTCAGGAAATAGTCTTCGGATGACGTTTCGATAAACTGAGATCGAAGCGGCATAAACTGCACGGAAATAAACGACCTTCCGCTCCCCAAAGAGCTTACATTTTCGAAAGCTTTTCTTTTCCGAATCTCTTCCCGTTTATCATGAGCACCAATCCTTATCTTCTCGCAGATTCTCTCTCTTTCTCCTTCTTTCATTTTCATTCTGCACTACGAAAGAAAATCGCTTTCCTTCTCTGACATTCAATGTGCCACGGAACGAAAGAGGAGGATACCATGTGAACAGAAGCGTAAATAAGGGTAATTGCGGAGACGATGAGAGTCGGGAAATCTTCGTTTCATTTTTGTAGTCTCTATGTTTCTGAATTTCCATTCGTACTCAGAGAGTGCGAACTCCGTAGTTCGCGAGCTTATTCGCTTCCGACGAAAAGAAGGACACTCTGATTGCGCTCATGAGACACAATTCCCTTATCGCCAAAATAGGCACGCATTCAATAATGCCAAATTTTATTTATTTTCGTATACTCATTTCGGCCCACTCCTAATTCCTCTGCGAATTTTAATCGCTCGTCAATATATTTGTCTTTTATTTTACCAATGTTGTGTAATTGACCAATAAATTGATCTCATAAATATGTTTTCCTTTAAATGTACCAATTCCTCCGCCTACATCCACATAATCCAGTAGGGAACGTTAACACTAAACATTGGCGAACGCGCATTTTATATCCCTAACCAAGAATCACCCGGACAGCCGGGACTCGAAACCAAAATTTAAGTATGAGTAGTGATAGTGTGCCACCGAGGTCTTAAATGATGATTATAGATTTCAGTGGCCTGTTTGTAGATACTGCTGCTTGCTTCGTTAATGTGTGTGGTGCCTTATTATGAAGTTAAATATTTTTAGATGGGTAAAAGACGATGAGAGGTAGTCCATATATGGTTGGTGCCCAGGCGCAATGTATTTAGAATTAGTTGAAGAGTTATATCTGAATTTCTTGAGTGTAGGGGTCAAATGCCGTTCAGGCAAGAGTTCAATTGGCCACGAATATGTTCCTTATCATTATAAAAATCATTTTTAGGAAAATGACAACCAAAAACCTAAATAGATAATGACCTTTCTTATTTAATATTCACGGAGAGTTAAGTTTGCTAAGGATTTAGAAAAGTTGAGAAAATAATGTAATTTCCTGAGCAAATTTTGACCTTTTTTGGTGCCATAAAGCAAAACCTCTTTTGAGAAGTAAAGGAACCTTCAAGTGAATTAAAAATTCTTTGCCCAACTTTTTGCAAAGTAATTCTTACACAGCGAAAGAGTGAAAAAATGGGAATCAAGGATCCTTTTAGAAAACTCAAGTTTGAAGAAACGCGGTAAGAACCATGCCGATTCCTACAGATGAAGAGAACGGTATCTTTTAGAACGAAGAAGAAAATTACGCTATTAGTTTGAAAAAGGAGTCTTATTATCTCATTTAATCGCAGAAAATAAAATCGGCATCTAATTGCAGGAAATTCTCTTTCATTCATTTCCTACCTGCGCTTTCTCTCGAGAAAAAAATGCGTTAAAATTTGTAAAGGAATACAGTAATTTCTGGAAAGAAAATTTTTAATTCCGGACCGTATCTGGTTGTTTCCTGGAGGGATATTTTTTGTGGTGAGAGCGAAATTGAATGCCGAGGTAACGATCAGCCTCAGCTGAGAAGATTGCGGATTGCGGAAGATTGGTGAGGAGAAGATAATACGTTACAGGATAATGTAATTAAGAGAGGGGATATGTGATAGTGATTTTTTATGTGAGCAGAACCTCTCTTTCTTGCGACAATTGCTGCAATAATGTAATTTTAAATTGCAAAGGAATAATTCTTGGTATATCTCACCTCCTTTAACTTTGTTACGCACTGTGGTATGTCTACAAAGTATTCAACCCGAAGGCCGTTTGGCACCTTACCCCCTCGAAGATTAACTACCAACGGCAGGTAGTTGGAATGAGGCTTACTTGGCAGGATGAGGAGTGAGGTAGTTTGCCCTTATTTTTCTCACTAGGTCGGAATGGCATAAGCGGATCATGAGCACTTACGTGAAGCACAGTATTACTTACACAAGCACAGTCAAAGCTTATAAGTGAAGTAAAAGTTTTAATTAAGTAAGTATTAATAAGTGAAGCAAAAGTAAGCAAAAGAAACTATTCTTCATCCTGTACCAAATAACATATAAAAATATTCCATTCATCAAAATATGATAACAAAAACAGGTATTATCTAGTAAATTACAGGAGCAGAGGAAAAAATTACTGATAAATTCAAGGAAGTTTAGGCATAATTATTTCGAAGATAAGAGTCCCATATCGATAATTTTTGTCCTCGTCATAGCGTATTGATAATTTTGTTATACAATTAGTTGTTACAATAACTCTACAGTACTGAGTTTAAGTCTGTTCTCATTCATTTTTCTCTACCAGGAAAATTTTTGAAAAATTGGATGGTGTTTTTCAATGTATGAATACGTTACTGATTTAACTCATGAAGTTCTAATGTTCGCTCTCATTTATTTCTTCTATTACTATTTAATGTTCATATAGTATAGTTATACATACTGCAATTCTCTCGTGAACAGCCTCCTAAGGGAATAAATCAGTATAAGTACAATTAGTAAAATATCTTAGAACCTTTACGAAAAACTTAACTTGGTGTACCCATGTAAGTAATATTTGTGAGCAAACACTTTGTTAAGATGAAGTCGGTGAGAGCGAAGAAAAATTCCGCAAACGATTTTAATTTGCCTTAGTTTGGCCCCACCTCGAGTATGATAAAGGTGTGGGGGAGCCAAATGAGAATGGAAGCCACTAAATGCGTTTTGTAAAGAATTGCTACGACAGTTCACTGAGTGAAACTCAGATACTTCTAGACTCAGGATAATAATCTTTAGGAGTGAAGATTTAAACAAGGACTTAATTTACTTTATAAAATCAGAGAAAGTATATTATTAGACAATTTAGCCGATATTATGCATCCTTCCTGCTATATAGGCCGTTCAGATATTCCGAAAAAATGTATATTGAAACATTAAGTGTTGAGGTGCACTTTAAATGTAACTCTTTCTCATTTAGTCAAAACTCACCGTAGTTTTACATAATATTCAAGAAAAATAATAAAACAATTCGTTTCAAGAATAATTTTTTTTCGCGAGCGATACATGAAAGTAATCTATTAGGGAAGTTAACTCATGGTTCATGGCGAACGGCCAATTGCCAAAAGGTGGTTTTTGAAATACATATATAGATAAAATGCAATTTTAGGTGTCTTTTACGACTTGAGCATCACGGATAAACAAGCAGCTGCCTCAAAAATATTCTAGAACTTTCCTCTGGTATCGTTCGTCACTAACATTCTATATTGCAGGACATTTCAGGCAAGTAATTTTTTAAATGAAATTTCTACGTTGTAGAAATGTGTCACCTGTAAATATATGCGGAAACTCTCCTTTGTCACCCCGTGATTTCCATCTCTTTAGAGAGGTTCATCATTTATTTTTCTTAGCGAAAATCCCACTAGTTAACGAACTCGAGCCGAGGGACGTATAAACAACGTCGGCGATTCTCAATCGCTTTGGGCTTCCTAGCAAAGCTATTTCCAAGTGACGAATGGGCTCCAAAGTTCAGCGTTTCGCCGAAAGGGGCGCTGAGCTCGGCGCGAAGAGGCTCGCGCGCCGCCATTGAAACACCACTTCACCCATTGTTGTTTCTTCTTTTATTTCTTCGGCGAAAGGAACACGCGCGAAGCACCAACAGCATTGTCAAGCCTCGCATGCCAGCGGCGGACCAGAGAAACTCCTTTGTTTAACTGCCGTGTTTTGTTTTTGCGACATGTGCGCCGAAGTGGGCGTGAATCAGCGACAAATGTCATCCTTCCTCCCACATAAAAGCGGTGCATGCTGGGTAGTTGCATCCGCTCCACAGCGATTTGCCAAAAGTTTGCTATTTAAAGAGATAATTCGTCCGTATTGTTCGGAAAGTTGATGCTGCTACTCCCAGTTGTCTCTCTATTAAATTTTAATGAGATGAATGCCTTTAATTTTAACCCTTCCCTGCCTGAAAACCTTTACACACGACTGCTTGCATGTAAGTCTGCTGGAGTGAGGATAATCCTTTATATAATCTGTTTTAATTTTTATTTAGCTTTCCCCACGGATCGACGAATAATTAGGGCAAAGGTGTTTCCGGTGTCACTGCACTCATGAGTCTCCCGCTCATGTTTCACCTTCCTCAATTGAGAGTTCTCCGATGTTTGACTTTACTCTGGACGAAACATGTTACGAATTAATCTCATGATGGTCTTACGAATGGAAATTGTTCGAATTCCTCAAATATGTACCTACCACTTCATCAGAATAAAAAGATAATTCAATTCGTCCATGGAATGAAACTGTAAGAAATAATTGCTCCCTTCTCTACACTGCGAATGCCGTAAATTCGAGATTTACACAAATAGAGCTCCATTTTCCGGTTTGTATCTTTCGTTCGTGAAATTATAGATTCCAGTTACCTTTCCGCTCTTTTAGAAATAAATCGATAGTTAATCGATAAAAAAGCTCGCAATTTTTAATTTCGAATTCGATACTTACAGCTTGGGCCAAAATAACCCAACGCAATGAAAATCATAATAAATTCTCAAATAAGTTTAAATATCATATCATAATTTCTTACGCCATTATGGTAATATTTAATCCTACTTAAATCCTTCTGTACTAACCGAAATTACTGTTTCTCCATTGTGAAATTGAAAAATTAACCTTTTTTACATTTATTCAATTTTCCTATTGAAGATTTCGCTATAAATAATTACAAATTATTGTCATAATCTGAGTAGAGAATAGCTTTTATTTCAAGTCTTTATTCGAATTATTATTTTAGAGTTAGATAGCAGTTACTTTTGGTTAGATTAATTTACTAGTTCCCACTAATTTATTTCGATCTCCATAAATTGGCAGAACTCGTCATATTATTACTCATAATCCATAAGTAAAATAAAGTTCTAGGGTGAAACTTTGAGCAAGTATCGAATTTTAATTTTTCAATTACTTTCGAGCCAAAAATTACTATTTCAATCAGGGTCAGCTGACGTAAATCTTACGCTCGTAGTCAAAGAATTTTTCCCTCTAAAACACCACTCATTCCCTGAACTGCAACAAATTTTGGTTCTCAGTCTTGTTACCCCTACGTTTCTGCCTAAGCTCGCGTTATGATTAAACCAACCTCGCTTTCTAGATAAAACATCGCACAAATCATTATACATATTTTATTTATGTTTGCGGGCGAGATACATATATACAACGAAACATACATTTTTATCTTGAAATGTATGCATTTAACTTAAGTCGTCAAAGAGGCAACACCACGATATGCGGTTCATTATTTGTTTCTATCAACCAATCAAAAGTTTTTCGATTGTATTAATTTCAATAAAATATATTGGGGTGAATATTTATGCTCTCCAAAATTCTTTCTTTTTGAATTTTATTTATATTTTTTAATTTTACGAGGAAATTGATATAAATGCTTTTACACTCAAGGTCTGTTGCACATTCCTTTGATGAGACTTATACTGTTGAGCATATTTGGTAGTTTATTCCGAGATATTAACATCTTTAAATATCTCGTATGTAAGCGATTCTTAGCATATACTCTTCTAGTAGTGCCTTCTTTCCAGCTCTTTTATTCTTAGATCCTTAGGATCCCGTGAGAGAAAAGTGAGGAACACATCAAAGGAAGGAACTCATTGCTCTGTAAAATCTTCGCCCACTTGAGTGTTGCATGGGAGTTAGATAAGCTAAACAGAGAGAGAGGTGGCGTTTTAAAGTGAGACGTGTCTTTCCTATTGAAGGTGGCGTCTGATAGGGTGGCGGCTTATTTGAGCGGGATGACAGGAAATAGGCTTGAAAGGAGTGCCGCCCTCTCGTCCGACCATCTGTCGCCTGCGGAGTAAGCGTTATCCGAGGTAGTGAAGGTCTCTGGGATATCGACTCCTCCTAATCGGGAATTGTAATGGATAAAACGACGCGATGGAGAATTAAGGATGCTGTGTGAGATGTCGTCAGCGTGTGTGTTAAATCATTGAACTATCACGGAGTCACTCAAAGAGTATTCAACCGATTCTTGCTTTGATTCTGTTTTCAGTTTTTTCCGTTTTTATTTTTTCGAGTTGAGAGATTAAAAATTTTCAATTGATTTGAAATTTTTTGCTTAATATTCTACGTACGTCCTGAAACAACCTTTGCTGTGGCATACCGGTTAAACATTTAAATCTTTGGAGAAGGGACATCAATAAATTAGAAATCCTGATGTTTACAAATACTTCTTTACTACTAAACCTAAATAGACCGTCGATTCAAGTTATACCAAACTAAAATGTCAGCAGTTGTTTGAGAAACTCTATTATATCATTCAAAAAATCCCTAAATATTTGATGTATACTTTTCATAAAGGCATTACTGTTAATAGTAGATGAATGGGGAAGGCGATAAAAATTATAGAACGTGGAATTGAATCAAGAAAAATTGGAAAGTGGAGAAAGTATGGAATAACTGTTTTCTAAATTACAGAGAAAACAAGAGCTATAATAAGATAATATTAATTCTCAATGGCTTTAACAGAAGAATGCAAGATGAAGTTACACCATTTTTTCTAGGTCTACGAAACATTTTTATGAAAGTCCTAGTTAACGTTCGTGAACATTTTTCTGAACGATTATAGTTCGCGAGAAAGATTGTACCGCTGTATATTTATCCAATAAAGTTTCTCTCAAAGAAAATCGGAGGAAATACTGGTACACGTTTAAGGAAAATCACAGGATATGACACAGAAATCACGATTTAATGATTTTTGCCAATCGATCAAGAATCATTGAATTCCTCGTTTCTGCCGCATCACATCCTGTAAGCTTTTTAACACTCATTCGGATACCAGTGTCTCCTAAGGAAAACCGTCAATTGTTTTTGCAAAAAATGCGTCTCTTCGACTAACGGAAACCACTCGGAATTTCCTGCTTCGATCATTAAATTTAATCTTCCTTCTTTAAATTCCGAGATCAGAAATTTCCGCCCTAAAATAGGGTAAAGCAGACGCTGATAAACGAGTATCGCGAGAGACACTCTTAATTCTCTCCTCGACCGCGTTCGTTATCTTTTATTTCAGCCCCTGTGGATTTTGTCGTAAAAAGCGAGAGTTTTTTGCGCCGAACCCGCGACCGCTCAAAGTTCTCGGGAAGAAACACGCAATTACCTTAGTCTGGAAGAAAAACGACTGTGTTTGCGTCGCATCGCTGGGCACGCCGAGGAAGCAAATCCACGGCTTTTTGCTCATTGCGTCAAACGCTCACCGCAATCTCCGCCTTTAAGAGATTGCTACCGATGATTTGAGCGGTGAAAAAGAAAGATGGTCAAAAGGGAAGCGTTTTCTTCCTACCGCAGAAGCACACCTCAGGGGGTTGTAAAAGCGGGAAACGATGGCGGAGATAGAGAGATGCTGAATTAAAGGAAGCGAGGAAAAAACAAACTCGAGATGGGGGCGGTTAATGAAGAAAGAATGCACGTTTCAGTTTGGGATGGAGAATGTGAAGGGAATCACGGCAGAGAAAGACGGGACGTTTGCATGGAAATGGAGAGGATATTAAAGATAATGAGAAAGATAAGGATCGGAAAAATTGTGGCTCGCATGCAGGTGTGGTTCTGGAAACTCTCCAAAGAGGGCGGCGATTTCCTTATATAATCGTCTTAAAGTAATAATGATGTCTGTGTTTCAGTTCTTAATTCCATTAAAACCCCCTTTATTCGCGAAAAATGCTGAAGATATGGTAATCATAGGAAACTTTCGACATTTGCTTTAGCTTAAGCTCTTCGTCGTACCCTAGGCAAATCCTCTTTCTTTCAAAGTCATCAAGGGGTGTGATTGCCAAAGCTTCTAGTTATAAGAAACCGAAAACCAGGGAGCAAGATCAATTATTATTAAAAACTGATAAAGGGGATAAAAAGTTAAATTTATTTTACTAAAATATTTCTTATTATTTTTGATAGCATGAAGGAATTACTTTTCAGTCTTAAGGAATTATAAACATTATGAAAAATTTGTGTTCATATTAAGCCCTCGTGATTAATTACGTAACTTGTTTTGATGGGAATAACTAAGGATCAATAAACAATGTTCGTTTGATTTTAAATATGAAAGTTTCTTCCGTGGGATAGTCCGCATATCCTAATCACTCCTGTAGTCTTGCTGCACCGATCAGGTTCCAGTAGGTTAGATGGATTATGCTCTTAATTCTTACAATCGGCACATTTATGTCATAGTCATACGAAGCTAGCGGAAGTGGAATCTATTATTTTTGTCTCCGAGCTCTATCTAAAGAATCTTTTTTGGCGAGTTTTTCTCTTAAAGGTGGGGTGGAAAAATTCCGTCCAAGTCTTTTGATCTCAGAAAACGATTTTTTGCGCTGAAACTGAATTACCTCAAGCAGAAATTCCTTTAGTCTTACGATTGAAAAGTTGGTGGGGCAAGAAACTGAGAAGAGGTAATGAACGAGAAGGGAATACAGAGGGGAGGAATGTCTAGAAGATTCAAGAGAACTGATGATAAAGCTTAGATCAGGTTGCAAAAGAGTCGCGTATCGCATTTTTACACTGTGCACACTATTTCAGCACTATTTATCCAGAGCATATAATCCAGAAAAAGATATCAATTCAGTATATACAAAGAGAGACTGTAAATTATTCTAAAAGTTTGTCATAAAAGGGAATACCGTTTATTTTGCATAATAGGGAAAATAAAGGCCAAAGTTGCTTAGTCACGAAAAGCACAATCGACTATATTTTTCTTTTCCCAAAAAAATTTTTTTTAAATTTTATTATTTTTAACAGTACTTTATCTTTTTCTTACAGTTTTAGGTTCTCTGTTTATAATAATAATAATAAAAACTCTTTATTTGGCGAGGTTAGGCCCATTAGGGCCTCTCTTACACCTAACCATTAAAGGTAACTGATCCTAATCACAAAAAAGGTGGAAAACAATATAAATATATATATATACAAAAATAAAATAAAAAGAAGAGGTAAAAAATAAAAGAATTGGGATGTGGGAAAAAACGCCCTGGCTAAAGGCTTTCGGAGAAAAACCCACTGTGCGGGAAAACGCTCACACTAGAAGGGGAGCGAAAAAAAAACCGCGAAAACACAGATGGAAATAAATGCAAGTAGGTATATCACTGGTTGCATTGTTGATGACCAATATTGTCGGTTAAATTTCTTGGTGGTTGACTGCGGATGTCATTTACCTGGAAAAAAGAAGAAGAAGAGTAGACGGAAAATAAAGAGCTTTCGGAAATGCGTTTTAAGTAATGGAGGCCTTAAAGATTGAGATTAATAAGCTACTATAATGTAATTAATTATCCACAATTAAATATTATACAATAGTTATAATGGTAAGGATAATTAAAGTTATATTGATGGATAAAGCATGATTTTCCTGCTGTACAAATATTAATAAATCTAATAATAGTATGCCCGTAAGTTATAGAAAATTTTAAAGCAAGGTATTTAATTTTTGTTCTCTGGGAACTACTCTGAGAGAATCTATTGAAATTAAAAGTAATATCTCTGGGGTCCATTTTATATTTGAATAAATTAGTTTTTTGAGTGCACCAACTACGACCGCTGAAGTTAAACCATTGATGGAATCAGAAAAGCGAGAGATAGAACGTTTCAATTAGTGGAACAAAGCAAAAACTATTGAAAATTTAATCAAATAGGATCTTTTATATATAATACATCCTTTATCTGATTCAACGTTGTTAGTTTTAGTACGAGTGAGGAGTATTAGGGATAATGGAGTGAATTTGGGTCTGCAGTTGGAATAAGATCGGGTAGATAAGGCGTGCGTGTGTGCGTGCGAGGGAAGAGCATCAAAGAGGGGAGAAAATGGTTCGAGATTGAGAATGCGCGTGGAGATGGCAAGAAATCCCGCTCTTTCTCTTCCTTATCACGCTTCGAGTGCGTGATATACGGGCCACCGTGCGTTGGGAATTCAGGCTTCCTCAATATCCCCGACGGTGTTGCTCCGGCATTTCGTTGTCCGCATAAAATAACATTTCCGAAACTTTTCCGTCGCAGCTCTCTTTTTGCCCCAAAATGTTTTGGCAGAGTATTCTACGAAGAAGCGTAAACGTGACGTTACTTTTGAATCACGGTCGTGGGAAAAATATAAAGTAGATAAGAGGGGTTTAGCGGCGAGTGGCATTTTTCTAAAGATTCAGGAATCAAGGAAGTGGTTATACGTGGAAAATAACACAATTAAAAATTATAGCATTACTTCATTATTACCTGAAATGCAAGGAGTATTTTCAAGAAATTGTTGAAAAGGTTTAGGATGTCATCAATGCGGAATCTTTTTGTCTATTTTCGACATAGGTAGAATCTGCATAATATCAATGCATTATTCTCTAGTACATTATATACGTGTTGAGACTTAGGAAAACTAAAAATCTTTCATGGCAGCATTATCGCCTTTATCCGTTGAATAGTCAATATTATCTTCTTATCATTACACTCGAAATTTTTTTCTGATTCTTAGGAAAGGTTACTAATTATGGAAAGAAAGACCGACCTACAAAAATGTTACTCATTAGGTGGTTAAGTTTTTCCCCTTGTAACTGTGCTAAAATAGCTTCGATTAACTCACAAGAGTCAGTTCCCAAGAATACAAATTATACAATTTTTTATTTTTGGGATTTTTCCCGGGTGCACGCCTTTATCTGCAAAGAATCTTTAACCCTTTCCTATGCATCTTTTTCATTACTTCCACCGATTTTCGGTAGGTACTGACTTCCAGATTTTATTAACTCATTGAAACATATATACCATCTAAAACCTAACAGCATAAACAATTTAGTTTATTCTTGTTTCTTGTTAATTTCCTGCTAAAGGTCTAATTTCTTTAGTTATAAGTATATTATCACTTATTACTGACACACGTAGATATGCGATCTCTCACAGATGGTAAAATACATATTTCAATAAATTTCGTTATTAATCTTCAAGTTTTCAGCATATTCAATTTTCTGCTCTTTCGTCAATCAGATTAAAGAATTGGAATAATTTTCTCTTTCCCTTGCTTTTCCTCTCCTCCATTGTACATACATTGCACCATTGCTTAAAAAGGAACAGTTGTGTTTTCTTTTTCGTATTTCACGGTCACTCACGAGGAAATGAGTCGAAGAATCCTTTTGTTCCTTTTTCCAGGCTGAATGAGAGAAGTCATACGAACGGAATATCAATACATTTAACGGGATATTTAGGGTAAGCTTTCCCGTTAACAATTCCATTCTCTTTTAACGAAGGTCGTTAGTTGTGCCATAGCCAATGCAATGAAAATATCATTACAGTTGAGATATGATTTCGAAGTCTTGGGTTGTAAGAGCAAGAAGCATCGTGATGGAGTTCGTCATTGCTCAAAGCCGTTTCTTCGGTTTTTTAATAACTCAACCCACCACTTGACATTTTCTATTAGTCGCAAATAGTGCCACACCACAGTCAATACGCATTTCGTTTGCGTTATTGGTTTCTGTGGATACGCTAATGATGCTACGAAGTTTTAGATCTGTAGGTTCAAATATTATGATATGAGCAAATTGAACACAAAAACGAGTTTAGACAGTTATGAAAGATTGGTGACTTTCAGTTTTTATCTAATTGCATTTAGAAATTTCAAGTGCAACAATCCTTCCTGTGCAATTTGACCCCGATTACCTTTCCGTCGATGAGATTGATCAGAATATGATTCTTAATGAGATGATTCTTTGGCCGAAAGAGCTTGAATTCTTCGTACAGACAGATACTGGTTAAATCGATCAGAATACAGCTCCTTCGAAAGATCTAAGCGTCCTCTTGCTATGAGCCCCATCTGTTGAAGTCAACACTAACTACTAAATTAAGTGTAAACAATACAATGTCCGATGCTGAGAGGGATTGGATAAAATAAACATCAATTTGTTGTTAATAATTTATATAAAGAGTAATAATATCAAACCTCCAAATAACCTAAAATAACGAATGTTTCAGCAGACTTTACATCTAGTCGTGTCTTGTCGTTTGGAGGAATCAATTCTTCGTGGCGATATTAAAAAAGTAGAGAAATGAGAAATGTTAAGATGAAGTAACTAGTTATTGTATTTTCAATATATATTGATTTTACGTTATGTTTTCATAATATCGCGTTATTGTTGTCATTAATTTTCAGACTCGCTTCGAATGATTTCATCTTTTTACCCTCCAAAATCCCAGCGCGTCTCTAATTTGCGCCTCCGCGATAAATTATTATCAAAGCGAAAGAAAAATCTTGGCTCGCGTTGCCGAAAAAATGCACCTTTTGAGCCTGTTACTGGGCGGAACAGGCCGATGCCTATCTTATTATACAGCCGGTTTGAAATGTCGCAATTTGTTTGACGCTATGGAAATCCCTTTGAGCATTACGAGACGATATCCCGCCGACTCGTCCCTCGTTATTTTGTTTCATATCAATCAATCGAGCGCGAAGATTAAAAAAAGTCGATCCGAAGCCAAATGATAATCGTTAAATAAAACATCAAAAAGCCACTCTCGCCGAAAAGGGAATAACGGGGTTTTGATTATTAGCGCGGGAAACGAAACAAAAAAAGAAGTCCTTTTGAAGTGCTGCTGGTCGAAACCGAGGCGGACTTTAAGCGCTCCGGGGGCACCCTAATTTTCAATCGCTTTTCCCTTTGACGAACGTTTCCCGTGTGTTTCTGAGGCTTGGGACGCAAATACACGGACAAGTATTGCCCTTTTGGAACGGAGGGAACGAGAGAGAGATAAAATAAAAAAGCGGTAGCGCCCGGGCGCCTATCCGATTCATTAAATACCCTTTTCAAAATGCGGCAACTATGCGAGCGCTGATCAAAGAATCGTCGCTCTCTGAAAAGGGCCTTTCGAATTGATCGCTGGAAAACACTGATTTAGTAATTGCGGCGACTGCTCTCTGCGCTCGACTCGTCGGCAATGAGCCACAAGTCATGCGAGAGAAAGAAGATGGCTTTTGAAGTCTCCTGTTTCTCGTTTTATTCGCTAATCCGGAGGCGTGATCGGGGAGGCAGTTTCGTTCCGATGGCGTGTCGAACTCTTTCTCGCTCCGGACGTGGTCTTAAGGTCGCTAGGTGAATAGGGATGAAAGGCGTTGTCCAGGTCAAGAGATCATTAAATACGTTTTTTTCGTCATTCCGTTTCTCTTTCTCGGGCACCTAGTGATACGGCCGATCCTTGGCTTAATTACTCCTGAACGTGGCGCTGCGGCAGAATGCCCGGTAGTTCATCGTATTCAAGGGAGTACGGCGTTCTTTTAAAAGTTTCGTTACACCAGTGACGGGATCTTTGCTCATATCAGTAAAGGAATCGCTTCCTCGAACGAATTAACATTTTAAGCAAATCTAGGCAAAATATGTATTTCCATGAGAGCAAAATAACCATTCAAATAAAGCAAATAAGCAAACAAATTACCAAACAGTCAAGGAGACAACCGAGAGAAAGTATGAACTAATTCAGGGACATTTTATTCTCTGTTAAGGTAGTGATTTTCCTATTCTTCAAAGGATTAATGTATTTATCTGTACATTTCTTCCTTGAATAACCTATTTTTGCATGTTCTATATACTAACAGGTACATAGGTACAGGTAAATACGTCATTGAATTGTCAAAGATATGCACGTAGCAAACTAAGCAGAACAAGCTTATTGAAATTTGATTTTAAACAAAAATATTGTAAATTTATTATTGCTTATAGTTTCCGCGAAATCATAATTTTTCCCTTAACAAATTTCTGCGGTCGAAATATATTTGCAAATCCATAAAAAGATCGACAGATGGTTAAAATTTTTAAGTAGAAAGCCTAATAGAAGATAAATCCCAAGGAAAAACGGACTTGAAAAAAGTCTGACAGGGCCGGAAACCGAACCCGGGATGAACCTCTGAGGATGATCCTGGGTTCGATCCTGGGTTGCCTTATGTGCAAAGTACCTTTCCCTTTCCTTGTAATATAAGATAATGTTACTGAATACAGAGAACAATCCAGAAGATATTCTATTTAAATTCCGTCCTTCATTTGAATCAAAAAGGTCATGCTTAAGTCTTGATATTATGAAAACTTGAAGATCGGGAATTAATATTCCAAATTTCCAATTCTGAACCAAAAGATTTGAATGCCAAACGATCAACGGAAATGGAAAAAAATTAAGCCATAAATTTAAGTGAGCCCGGCGTAGTTTCAGATTAATGTGATTACTTAGTTTTTTATTCACCAAAAGAGTCGAGTCATCAATATCGAGAGAGATTAGGTATCGCAATTTCGGGACGGCAGTAAAAATCCAGAATCTCACTTCTCCTGCTGACGTTAGGAACATTCCGGGAATTTATTGCTGTCCAATTTTTATTCGCCGGATATTTCATTCTAATAATTCGCAACGTGATTAATAGAGGACTCTCAATAATTCACTTCTTGAATTTCCACGAAAACTTTGATCGTGATTCATTTTGATACCTATGAAGGTGCTATTCATTTCTCCTGTTAATAAAGAGTAAATAAAAGGCATCTAGATGAAACCTTATAAATTATATAATGAATCGAAGAAGTGTACATGTAAGGTTCCAGCATCTGAATAGGGATTTAGCTCTAAGCCTATCTGCCGTAGAATTTGTTCACCATGCATTGAATAATTACCTGAAACTTAATTAAGTGAGAATTGGTCAGAATGAGTTTCTAATCCACCTAACCTCGTAAGTAACGTATGCATATATACGTATAATATTGTATGCACTTATAATAAAAATGCATAATAAAAATTAAAATAGAGAAAAGTAAAACAAAAGGAAAGGATTGAAGATGAAAAACAAATTATTATCCCATATAATTAATACGAGGACGATTTCTTAGAATGCTCTTTTAAAAACCTCAGTCATAGAAATCAACAGAGTAAAAATCTCCTCATAATTTCGCTTCCTTTCTTAAGATTGACTCAGTGATATTTGAAAACTCGAGCCTTATATTGAAGGGTGTGACATTTCACTGCGCAATATAAGCTTTCCTCTAGAGTTAACTGGAAGCTAAAATTTTGCCATCCCAGCCAAGGAGATCAAACGCTCGTTGTTTTCTTAAACTCCCACGCAAGTTTAATACTTATCCGGGAATTTCATATATTATTAGGAATCTTCCTTTGCCTCAGCCCAAGAATTTTCCTCCACGTAGCTTTTCGACTTGGATATGGAACAAGTCGCAAGATAATCTCGAGGCGCCTTTATATCTCTTCAAAGTTTGTAAAAATGCCGCAAATAATCTCACGGTCGACCACTTTGTCTCGCGAAGTTTAAAGAAAAAACAAATTAAAAGGAACAAAGCTCTCGAGTGGGAGGGAGGATGAGATGAAAAAACCCGCCGTGAAAAAAATATCAAAAGAGAAATAAGTGAGTCTTTCGCAGACATATGACGGCTTCATTCACCGAGAGTTTTGGGTCAAACTTTTTTTTTATATATTCGCTCTCGGAGAGAAGGGAGAGGAAGTAAGGCGTTCTGGAAAACTTAAGTAAAAAAACATCAAAGGGGATCCCCGCCTACATCCTCCCTCTCTGTCCCTTTTATGTCTCAGATACACCACCCTATCGCGATCTCCTTTTACCATCTCCACTTAATTCTTCCAGTCCCATGGTGCGGTATGTTTCAGTCACCCTCTCGATGTCGAACATTCGGTCTTTCACTCGTTACTCTCCTCTTCATAGAATTCACTTTCTTGCACATTATCGCGAGCCATCGTTACAACTTCTATCGGTGTCCGAGGCGAAATTAAACCATAGCAACCATATGGTTGTTGACATGGTTTATAATCATTATTTTAGTCGATGTTTTTGTTTTTGCTGTTTATAAATAAATACAGTTAGGTTTTAGAGTCCAAAAATCACCCAAAAAAGGATCACCGCACTTTTAAGTATTCTCCGAAAACCGGTGAATGAGACGAGGAACGCCGACAAAGACGGCTATTGGAGATTTTTAACCACTAATTTAACAGCCGTGTTCCAAAATTTACTTTCATTGCAACAGTTAGGTGTATCATCCTTTTTCTAAAACGGCTAAACAATGATATCCACAAAATAAATACCCAAGTTACACAGATAAAGCCAGGTGTATCAACAAGCGTATGCTGCCTTCTAATTTAATAATCATCGCTGTGTACATATTAGTTCGATTATTTGTATACGGCCATGTAACATATAGATAACTGTGAATCCAATATTCACACCGCTGGAGGAGTTTATGATCAACTAGCTATAATAAAGAATACTTGTGTTCTGCAATTCGTTTTATCAATAAATACTTTTTGAAATGTGAATTATCTTTTATGTCGTAATATATATCTCCCTTTTTCAAGATTTCTTACATATATCGCAGGTTTTTCGCTTCTCCTTTCTCTTTGTGGGTGTTTTCCTGCAGTAAACATTTTTTTCAGTGATTAAATTTAACAGTTTTTCATTTGTTCCACAAAACCATTCTTCCTTTCCATATTTCCTCTTTAAATCCCCATTACTTGATAACAATCTGAAATATCACTGGTATATTTTGATTTCACGAGCATTATAAAAGGGTTAAATGGAAGATGGAACGTCCAAGTGCCAATTCCGCGCAATACGGATTTATGTATTGTATTTATTGTATGTGTTCATTCGATGTCAGTAACTCTACGTTGGAAATGCATTGAAGCAATTTAAAAACTTCATACGTTCCCTGATGAGATTTTAAATTTATGAATTCATCCCTGGGACAAATTGCTGTTACATGTTATCATTTTTGCGAAGAGTATCCTAGGTTCGTCTCAAGAAGACTCGCAAATTCTTCCATAAGAAATGCAGGTAAAGTTCTTTCTTGCTGTTAGCAAGCTCCATTTCGTTTGCAGAATTGGAGAAGAAATAATGGTGTTACAAAATGAGATCAGTACTGAAAGAAGGAAAATAGAATAAAGATTCTTAATTCGCTCGCAGAATATTGTTTTGAATTCGAAAATGGGAGAAATTAGGTAAAATTTTGTGAAACTTCGTTGTTGTAAAGAACTCATCCCCTCAAAGGCAAATATTGAATGTATTATCCCGTAGAAATACTTGAAAAATTTATTCCTGCATAGAATGAGTTAGTTGAGGAGATGAAAGTCTTTCTGTAGAGGAGACAATCCTTTGTAACTTCAACATTTACGATTATGACAATCTAATCGCAGAGACAAACTTACGACCAATTAGAAATGTTTTTCTTATCAGCAGGATTTTCTAAAGGAGACATATTACTCTACCACAAAAAAGAGGAGAGCATACGTAATTTTATTTATCCATGTAGGAGAGAAAAGGGAACATTTGATGTGAAATTGATATACTTTTAGCAAAATTGAGAAACTGACTGAAAATGACGAGAAGGACGGGAAATGTATTTCTAAATGTCTCGGGAATATTGCTCTTTCCTTTTTCGGAGAGATTAAGCATGGCAATGACCATTTCGCTGATCTTAAATGTATTGATCCATCATAAGAGCTATTATGTTGAGTTCCTTAAGTGCCTTCTCTTTGGAGCATCAGTGACAGATTGAGAAACCTAAGGTTGATGTGAAAATGGTTCGCAATTCGCAAAACCAAAATTAGTCTGTCCAGTTAGGGCTCTGAGGCAACTGCATCGCTTGTTTACAGTCTGAATTCGGTCCTCAAAGGTGATTTCGAAACAAATTTTCTCCATTTGCTCAGGTATCGCTACATGTATCCTCGGTGCGTCCATGAACTCAGGACAATCCCAAAAGAAACAACGCACTGGGCGGTTTCCCACCTTCTTCCCCATCTCCATAATCTTTTCTTGTTCTCCAGTTAATTATCCCTCCCGAAATGGTAAAACTCCACATGACGTTTTTATTTTCTCGTTTTTCTCCCCAGCCATAGGCGTTCCTCCTCAGTTTCGGTAGTTCCGTAAGATAACAAAAGAAGCGATAAGGCCCCGCAAGCACGCCTCTCCCGACTTTCCTACTTGCCTTTTCCGCTCTCCCTAAGGACACCGTCTTTTTCGGACGCCTTATCAATCATCTTAGCCTCTTTATCTCTCGCCCGAACAATCCTTCTTTAATTCCGTATACTTTACAAGGGACCGCCCTCACCCTCCCTTCCCTCAGTCCTTTTTACTCTGCCGGTGTTCTTCCCGCGATTAGCATCGGGTCACGAGCATTTGTGACCGCCTCTCTGCTCTCGTCACACCCATCAAACTCTTTCACTTATTTCCAGCACATGGCCTTTATTACCTCCGCCGAGAAGTAGACACTTCTCGCAACTTCGTTACTCGCCCAAGATTCTTTTTTGGAGTGGCGGTTTTCGCACGCACGTGGTTCAAAAGTGTTTCTCGGGCCCTTTTAGCAGGCGGTGTCTTCTTTTAATTCGACTCACCTCCTCCGGGGGGATGCAAACACCCTTCGCCCCTTTTTCTGATTCTCATCTTGCGTCTTGAACATAGCATGGAGATGATCAGGCGCTGTTTTTCGTTTTTTCGGTGGCATTTACAACTATGGTTTATTTGTTTACCTTCACGGAATTTAGTCCGATGGGATTTTAAATAATTTAAAAAATGTCTACACCGGCATGACTCAGTTCCACTTCTAACGAATAGGAAAGATAATTATGACAAGTTAATGTTTTGAAAGATTCAACATTTCGTTTTTGATTAATTGTATTGTTCCACCTTCCGATATTTTATGAATTGATAATTTATCGAAACTCACCTCAACCTATTAAAAATAATATATTACTCTAGTATGTCAGTTTCAGGAGAAGATGAGAAGAAAGACTTCTTAATTTTATTCTCCTTCCTACAAGCGCCTTCCACGAAATTACGCCAGAGTATATTGATTGTATTATCAATGTTATTACTGACATTTTCATTTTAAATTTAACATTTTCTAAAAATGAATCCGTATTAATTTAATTCCGTGGATGTGTAAATCCCTTTGAGAAGCACCATTCTTGAATTAGTGTAGAGTTTGAGTCACATTATTTCAACGATGTGATGTTTAAAAGTAAATGAAAGATTAGCATTACGAAAACGTGGCTGGTTTTCGAGGTAACGCAATCTTGGTCGAAAGATGTTTACACTAAAAAATTAAAGCAAAGACGTTCAAGCATCTATCTGCAACAGTATATCAGTGGAATCATCAACTGCTCGTCATCTTAATCGGATATCATGAAAATTTGATTAAATATTTTTTCTTATTAAAATCCAAGGATGCTTGTGTTTGAATAGAATAAAAAAGATGGAATAGACATAACGAACGTAATAATAACAATGATAATTGTGATAGTTCAACATAAAGTGAGTTTTTCATATAAATTTTTGGCGAATTTTTCATTGAGGGAATTCACATTCTTGTAATAGACCTTTCTTGGGTAATTCGATACCCTTCTGTAAATGCGCTCTTTCAAGAACAAATCCGACCCTAATATTCCGAAAATTCTCAGCCGGCTTCCTTCGCATCCTCCTCTCCTCTTTTCGTTTTAAAACAGTTTCCAGCGCCCACTTTCCTCCCATTCACTTAATTTTATTTAACCTTCCTTTTCTTTCGGCATTTGGGAGCGAGTTATCTCCCGGAGGAATAAACATCCGGAGCCTAAAAGATCTCCGAAATATTCCGAGGACGGGAATCACTTCCACGTCGGTACATTCGGCGACAAACAGCGGTCCATAAAAGTGACAATGCATCATCGCGGTAGCGGAATGGGTTCTTCCCCCTCTTGGAGCCCTTTTTCCAGGCGGCGCGGCCTCCTTTTGAAGTGTTAGAGTAATACCCGAAGCGGAGGGAAAGATAGATCAGGAGATAGAGGAGGAAGAATGGGAGGGAAAAGGTCGCGTCTGGGGGGGGGGTGAGGAGAGGGTGGGGGGGCGAAGTTTGGGCGGATGGCTTCTATTATCCCGGGGCCTCCGATTCTCCATTATCTGACCGCCATCTTCCTTCATTATTCCTCTCTCCCCTTATCGCCTCTTCAATGGTTCGCCGACCATGAGCTACTTTGTATCTTTATGCCTCACCTTGCTCCTTTCAAGACTCCTGGTTATTCCCTTATCCGCGGCTTCTCGCGCATCCTCTCCGATTTCCAGCCGATCCTTATCTCGCCCATGCAATACGGCGGCCACGATGAATTGGTTTCGTGCGTACCCGAAGAGCGCCGATAACGGCCGCTCGACCGGTTTTTAATGTCCCGCCGGATGGATGAAATGGAATGAATGATGTTCTCTTGCGGAGTTTCAGGTCATTCTCGCTCGGATGCGAATCGGCTCGCAAGCAGATGGGGTTCTAGCTTTACGTTGCTTGACGGGGAACTTGAATTATGCTGCGAGCTTCTTTAATGGTTATCAAAAGCAAAGGTGCACGAGAACCAATGTACGAGAGACATAGTTGATCTCATAAAGAATAATGATGCCTATGGCGTTCATATGCTGATATCATTCCATATTGTCGAAAAAAAAATGATACGGAATAATTCCTTGGAAAATCCCATATACCTTTGTAAAACTATAGAAGTGCTCTTAATTATTATACATTTCTAAATGTTCAATGATGGCGATGCTTATGAATCGGCATTCTAGTCGTGGTGTATTCAGTTATATTTGCATCATAACACTTGGAAGCAGCATTTTTTATTAATTTTGAAATAATTTCCTTTCTAATGAATATAACCTCGTCGATCAATAGGTGGAACCAAGTAAATACCAATTTTATCTACACAGCTTGTGCAGAATACTATGGAATATAAATGTTTAATAATTAAAATTTTGGATGTTTTGTCGAATCCTTTTCACCATTAGTAAAATAGAGAGTAATTTTATTCGCATTTATTCCCCATATGCTTATTTTTCCTCCACAAACAAGTAGCGATGGTTTCAATCCACCTTTTTAAATGTAGATCAACTATCTCTTTGTCCCAATTAGTCTTTAATTCTGAGATTCCTTGAAATAAGGAGATAATTTGTGATACCCCTCGGATTCTTCAAACTACCTACGTTGAAATGTCCATGACAAATGTTGTTCAATTTTATGGATGAAGTACTCAAAATTTTGTTTGCCAAAACTGTTAGAAGAAATATTCTTTGCGAGGCAATGGTAGTCAAGTTCATATTTCTATTGAGAAACGTTACCTATTTTAGAGTTTAAATCAAGTGTTTCTGTAATGGTAGAATTCTGGCTGTGGGAAACTGGATACGTACAGAAAAAAAGGATTAAAAATGAGAATAGTAGAATTAATCGAGATTCCTCACCAAACCATCCAACAGTGTTTTATCTACGAAATCACCAAACCTTTACTATATATTACCATTACCTTATATATACCTTTACTATATATTACCATTACCTTATATATACCTTTACTATATATTACCGACCACACATCCACACCATCATAGCCCTTGGAAAGAAAGGGGAGATTGCGCTGTCGTGGTGGCTTAGTGGTTAGAGCAACCGACTGGCAATTGGGAAACCCGGGTTCGATCCCCGGCCACGGCAGACTTTTCTCTTTATTTCCATCGCACATTTAAGCAAGTGTTTCATGCGAACTTCTCCGTTTCTATCTTAATATATAACCGATGATTTACAAAACTTAGTGTTTCTAATACATTTTTTCTAAACAAAAAAATCAACCGTTAAATTCGTGGATAACTTGAATCTCTATGTAAATTAAAGGTTTCTATTTCTTCCTATTTCATTTCAACAACTAACTTTAAACATCTTCAATTTAATTTCAATTCCATGTGTCAAAAATATCAAAATGCTTCAATAATTTTCATATCATGGTATTTTTGCTAATATTTTCATTTTTAGAAGGTATTCTCATTTTTTGGAAGCATGTTGAATTTTAATATCTATGAAATAACATCAGTTGTGTAAAATACTACGGAGTTTCTTTTTGAATTTATGTCGAGATATGTAGCTTGGGATCGTTATTATGAAATAGAGATGAACTTTTTGTAGGATGATAAAGTGCATATAACAGACACAATGTAAAAAGAGTTGCCTATCTTCAGGATATTTATTTTTGTCGGCAGTGAGATATTCATCGCTTCCAAAATGTAGAGGAAGTCCTCGCTGGATGAGAAAAGCTGTCACAAAGAGCTTTCTTCTAACGCCTCCGCGGGTAAAACGAAGTTCACGTCCACCTTTGAATTTATCTTGTATCTTTAATGGAATTCTTAATACATACCTAGCATTGAAATTCTTTTCTTAAAATGTCTCTTTCACGTTTGATGTTCGCCTCTCTTCCAAATCTTTTTGTCTTCTCCTCTCCATTTACGTTCCTTGTGTGTTTTCCTTTTTTGTGTCATCCTTTGTTAGGTGAAAACGCCCCACACAAAGTATCTTCGGGTGACCCATCCATTTCTCCACACGAGAACAAAAGATATATCTCAGAGCTTAACATCACAGGAGCTTCTCTACTGAAACTTCGAAGTGTTCTCCAAACAGAATCAACCTCTTCCCAGAATTAAGGACCTCTCCACCCTTTTACTAATTACCTCCTCCTTATGTTGTTTTCTTCTTTAATTCTTTGAACTCTATTCTTTAATTTTCAATCTTCCCAACCTCCTTCCGGTTCCAGGTCATGCAGTTCTCAAAGAAAGAGTTACGAAGAAAGCTTTTATGATACTCCAAATTGTTTCTCCTAGAGTTCTCCCAACAAGGACGGAGTTTCTAATTTTGGAAGATTAAATTCTTTACGAAAACATAGAAATTAAATGAGTTCCTTTTTGAGAACTTAGAGAACGAATAATATACATTACTTGTAAAGTATGATTAAATATAACTTTTCCCCTTGTGTTCCCAAAATTTGGAATTTTCTTTCTCTGCGGTCCACAAGGCCTTAAAAAAGGCATTGTTTCTCTGAGAATAAAAATAATAATAAAGATTCAGCCTTCCGTTTTGTAAATAATAAATTTGTAACATACTAGAAAACTCGCAACTTTATTAAATCGATAGCTCTGATATTTTGATAGTGCGAATCGTTTTAAATGTCTTTGAAATATTGAATAATACGAGCTGAAATAATATTTTATCAAAATATATTTTCGTAAAATATCACTTATTAAATAAATAGTCGGGTACCTATATTTTATTTGGATCCATAATAAAATGAAGATTGACGCAAAATAATATTTTTAAAGGTTTTTAAGTAATCACTTCTGCATCCAGATTAATATTCTGCAAATTGGTCTAAAATTACCTCAGACCCTCTAACAGCAGCTAAGAATCCAAGCCCCCTGGTGCCAAATCATTTGAATATTATATTTTGTCGCAAATTCGATTAACTTGAGAATTATAGGGCATATCCTTAGGGTACCTCTGTGCTTTTCTTACTTTAGATATCGCATCTATTCCTATTATTAAAGACAGTATCTGCAATTATTCATACGTAGAGATGGAAGTACGTAAAAGGTGAAGTGGTTTACCAACCATTTCAGTTTTAATTATCATCCACATGTTTGAGATCGGTACATTTATTTTATGCATGAATGACAGAACTTCCCTGACTGCATGCATAGATATCATAAAATTAAGTGTGGTTATGTTTCTCCGATTCATCGTCTATATCCAATAACTTTAATTCATAATTTATTGATTAACTATCATTTCATAACCTCATCAGTTAAGCTCTTATCTGTACTTTTCTCTGATATTGATAAATTAACATCCTCAAATCTCTTACCAGGAGATTTCTTTTCATTAAACATTGCTCCATCCATGTTCTCTACTTCTTCTTTAAACCTTGAATCAAAATTCTTTCTCAAAGACTCCATTATCTTTTGCATTCCAACTTATGTTCCTATGTCAAGGAAACAAACTATTCTTAATCCACGCCCACCTGCAGAAAAGTTGTTTTCATGACGTTCTTAACCTCAGATTTATTTCAAAAATATAATATCCTATTCTTAGGTAAAACTATAACTACTAACTAACTAACGCTTCCTTTGCCGTGATTCCTCCCGTATTACATTTTTTTAAGTTATCAAGTTTTGTTTTCTTCATAGAATAAAAAATGTTTTGTTGAAATGAGCAATATTACATAAAAATGACAGGAATTTCAATGCCAAGCAACATCTCCATGTGAACATTGCCTTAAACTGTGACTCCTTCATAAATAAAGTTGCTATATTTTTTGACTCAATATGCAATATCACCTAGGTAACGTCCAACGATCGAACTTTGTTTATATTTTTTTCAATCGCACTTTACAAAAATATTGCTCCATTCTTTCACTTTTAATTTTCTTCCAATCATATCACGGACCTCGTGTTTTTCCTATAACTTGTGTATCACTAACAGCGTGGTAATTAATAAGAAATTACACGTTGTGTTACCAAATTGATTCATTAGCCTGAATGAACTACACTAAACTCCCGTTTATCCGAAATGATCGGGACGGCGGCCGGTTCGAATAACGAAAATTTCGGATAAACCGAAGTCCCGCGTGAAACACCCAGCGAATTGCGTCAATACCGCGAAATATGATCATAAAACGTGCGTACGTAGGATGCTATTAATATGGTTGTGAATAAGCCTCTGCATGTTTTTGTCTGAGAAATTTGTGTTGACGTGTTAAAAAGGCTCCAAAGTATGATTGAAAACTCAAAGCTTTTAAATGATGAATAACAAAGCTCGTTTATTTTGCGTTCTTACAAAAAAAACCGCCTTATTTGGCAGCGGGAAAAATCAGGAGTTTTAATTAAATAGGCAAATATTTTAAGCAAATAAGTAATGGGTCGCGATGGTATTCCGTGTGTGGAGGTGGGGTAGGTGCATTCGGAAACCTTTGTTCGGATAAACGGGAGTTTTCTATACTTCAATTACTAGAATTTAGGAGTTTAAATTCCTCAGTCCACTTCTCTACGAATTCCTGGTGCTTCAATTAATTAATCGACGCAGTCAGACTTTCAAGGTGCAAGGTTCATCCGACAAATCAAATATTTAGCGTATTTTAAACTTAAAAATGTACAATTCAAACCCTCCTTTAAGCCATAGCATACTGATAGCCTTTATCGCACCATGCATATTTACCTCTGCCTTCAGTTTATTTCTTACTGAATACTCGCTTATACCCAGCGTTTTTCTTTGCCAGTGAATGATACTGTTCCTCGGAACCGGTCTCTTTGAAGAAACACCGAAGTGAGAATTAAGTGAATCTTCGTACGAACATTCTAAGGTCATTTCTGATTGCGCTTCCTGCACTCCCTCCAGAAACTCTTTGATCGCTCAACCTCACGGATAAGCCCCTGAAGACTCATTTAGATCTCAAACCGTAGTCTCAAACTCCTGCACAACTTCTTAGCTCAGAAATGAAAATCCAGCTCATTGAGAGATGTTAATCCCCCGCTACGAAAATTAAATTTTTCTAGATAACTTTGATTCATCGTCGAAGTGTTCTTCGTGATTGCATACGGTCGAAGGAAAGAACGTCGGCATAAAGACGTAAGGGCTTTCACTAACCTTGGCCTCGCCACCCGCTCCTTTTAATACGTCTTCTATTCTCATCTTCAGCCGCTTATTAATATTTGCTTCCTCACGCCCACCGCCCGCCCTCTCATCTTCTGGCTCCCTCCGCGTCATAATTGCCTCCACCGTACTTTTATTATTACCCGCTCACCTCTCATGCCCGTAATTTATTCCTTATTTTCGATACCTGTCCTTTTTCCCCTTCTCGGATTTCTCTTTCATCCCATCATGTTTCATATTCTTCGAATCTCTTTCGCGGTCGTTTTGATTACGGATTCAAAGGAAGAAGGTATTATTTCGATTTCTTGAGAGTTCAATGAGAAAGAAAGTTTCATCTATCTTCATGTTAATGCTTACGTAGTGTCAGTTATTTAAGCTAATTTAATGCTCAGACGATAAGAGATAAATTTAAAAATGGAATACATTTTATACACATAACCTTTTCTTAAGAAAATAAATTCTTTCTTGAGAGAAATAAATGTATAAAATCACACCTTTAACTTAAATGGATATTCTATCTTCAAGATTATAATTATTGTGATATTGTAACCTATATAACATTAAATACCTTGTTTGATGGTTTCTCTAGTCTTTCTTTTATACTTTGACTGTATAACATTATTATTAGTTTTATTTGTAACATTTTTTCAATTCGTTTCTTTGAAAATCAAATTAGAAAGCACTCCTATAGATCTGTATTTTTATGAGTTACTTCTCTTTTCGTTTAGTCTTCTTTCTCTCTAAGTGGAATTATTGGCAGCACAGAATTTAAAAAAACAATTAAACTTCAACAATATTGAATATGTTTTATTTAAATAAGTATAGCATAATTCAGTTAATGGTAAACATAGCGCTGCTATTAAAAAGATAGTGAGGGAGCCGATACCTAATTTTTTGCTTGAATTATTTTTCCTTCCAGAAAGGGATAGCTTAGTTACTATATATTATTATGATAATAAAATTATTCTCGTATTCTGTTTTATTTTCTCATTACACTTATTTTCCTGATTTCAAAAGAAAATAATAAATAAACATAAGAAAGGAATCGGAGATCGAACAGCAAAGTCTTACGAAAGTTATTTATGACTTTCCTGTAAAGTTGATTGACCTTTTCAATTACATTACCTGAATGTACCCATCATGATTGAAAAATAATCATGATGGGTATTTTAATGAGGCATTCATATTCTTGTTATGCATTGGTGAAAAGGTACAATAGTACTTCTTCCCAAATATTACAGCATAATTGATTCCTTACGACTCAAAGTGTCCTAAAATTATACAGTTCTCTAATAATCAACTCTTTCTACCTATAGCGAATACATCGGTAAGTGTTTCAGTAATTAAGACTGGTTTTTTTTTACATAGTATTATTCAAATAATTCCCACAAATTTAATTTCCCTCGACGTATTTTCCCTCCGGTGGTTAAATCAATGAATAACTTCAAAACGGCATTCATTCGCTCTGATTTCGCCCCTCCAGTTGCAAAACAAAGGACGGCAGCAGACCGCAAGGCTCCCGCGTTAATATCTTTTTACCCCCTCTTCTCCCCTTAAAATGATTCTGCATCTTTTAAACCCATTTCTCTTGTCTCATTCATTCGCTTTGTGGACGATTCATTCCTTTATGATGTCTTCTTTTTTCGAATAAATCGTGACTTTCGAAGTTTATTTTTTCGACCAGCCGTTTGCGGTTTTTCATTTCTTCCCGCAGCGCCTCCCTTTTTATATACATTTGCGGTTTCCTCGTCTCGATGTCCTTTTTCCCATCAGAATATAAATCAAGCGCGCACGCTTCCATTGTGCCTGTATCGGAAATATACCAGCGAAGAGAAGAATGAAGTTTCAAGAGACAGTATATATTATATATAACTCTAAAGGGATGAATGAAGATAGATACATTTCAACAAATAAATATAGAAGATTCCAAATTGAATACACTTCGGCAAATATATTTTAGAGAATTATATTTCTTAATTAATTTCAAATGTATTATTATGGATTTCTATAACATGACGACCACTTCTGTGGACTTGGGTGTATAATAAGTCATAACATGTATTTCAGACTTGGTCGGTTTAAATATTTTTTATAATAATTATAAATATTACTAAGTTCCGCTATCCTTTATCTATTTATTTATACTATCAATTACGTAAAAGAATTAGTAGTAGCAGTGGTTTATTTAGAAAATATTCTAAAAATTACAGGTATTACATTATACTTATAATAAAAAAATACAAAGAAATTTTACAAATAGAAACAAGTTCACAGATACACAAAGAAAGTTAAAGATATAAAAGGAACACAAATATTTCAAAAATTAAATGGCTGGAAACTTACACACTACAGGTATTACATTAAATTTATAATAAAAAATACAAAGAAAGTTTACAAATAAATACAAGTTCACAGACACACAAAGAAAGTTAAAGACCTAAAGATATAAAAGGAACACAAATATTTCAAAAATTAAATGGCTGGAAACACACACTCATAAATATCTCCATTAATTCTTCATTCTTTTCACAAATGTGTTGCTAATTACTTTTGTATAATGATAGAAATATAATTTTACTAATCGTGGCATGTTCTATTAACATAAAATGTGTGAGGTTTCGAAAATGAAATTTATTTCTTAAAGTAAATAAATACGGGTTTCATTACTATTGTGTAAAGCAATGTCGGAAACTGTGAACGAATTTTCAGCTCTACGCTGGAATATATAGGAACTATGCTTGAAGTTATTTCTCCAGAGCTATATTTTAGAACAGTAAGCAAAATTATCCGAAATCGTTATGCCTCATTGAATTGGTGAGAATTGGTTTTCGATTATCGGCTGTGATTAAAAAGTCAACGGCCCAAAAGTAGGGAACGACTTCTTAGGAAGTTAGCATAAGCCGAGTTAATCTCCGACTTTATCCTCTTGCATTTATTATATCTTTTTTATTTTTCTTGATCTCTGTATTATAATTCCATGTAGATAGTCATAGATTGGTCGTGGAGGGGATGAGGCGGACAGCTTTTGTCCAAGTCAGACGGAGGCTTTACTCTCGAGAGAAAAAAACGGAAAAAACTCATTTCTGTTTCAGCTGGCCGTCACAGGCTGCTTCTCTTACCTTTTTGACCTCCTCCCCTTTTATATATATCTCTTCCCTTTTACTTCTTAGGGCCGCCGTCTTCCTCCTCAATCTCTTAACTCACTTTTGCCGCATCAACTCCCTCAACCCTTCTTCCATAAGCGCGTGGTCTTGTTTCTTCAAAATCCCGCATGCAGGTATGCTCGGGTATATACAGATACACATTCTTAGTTCTATATTCTCATATATGCGCTTCTTTTCAACTTTCGATTCCCCCTTCTTGTGCCGTCCCTTTGATGCCGCCGCCTCTCCCCCATCTCCGTTTCTAGACCGACTCCAGCCCTTTCCTCGATCCCCATTTCCCTTTGACTTTTGCCGGTACCACTCCCTCTCCCCCGTCGGCAACCTGGTGCTCTGTCTTGCCGTCCTCTCTCCACCCCTTTACCTCCCCACTCACTCCCTGCCCTCACGCACTCTCATGTTTGGTAGCCTTGTCCGAGATGACTCTCTCTTTCTCTTCTCTTACCCCTTTCTTTCGCTCTTTCCTTTAGCAGGAGGTCGCTGACTGGGGTAACGAGAGGGATCACGTAGAGAAAAATTATTAGAGGCAGAATTATAAAATTAATTTTAAGGAATTTCGCATTTAAATAACGTGGTTAGGTATACAGAATGAAACTTTTAAGTATAAACCGAGAAACATCGGATTCAAACTCCTTGCCGACTTGAGTTGAGGTAAATAGGCTAATGAGCAGTCTAAATTATTGGCATTAAAGATTTAAGTTATGGTAGTAACCACTGGATACAAAAACATAGTATATTAACAACTATATATTGATGCCCAAGTATTTATATCTTTTTATATCATTGTATAAATATTATGATAGTGAAAACTATCGAGTAAGAGTGCACAGCTGCTATAATACAAGAGAAACATTATTTTATTCCCTCAGTACTTAATCAATTTGGAGAAAGGGAATTAAGATATATTACACCAAAATTACTTAATAATTATTGCAGTGAAGTTGAAAAATGTTGTTTTGTTGGACAGCACAACCTTAAAAAATTTAAAAGGAGTATCAATTAATTATATTTTATTGGATCTAGAGTCATTCTTGTAATTATTGGGCATTTATAATTGTATATTTGTTTTTCTTCGAGCCTGAGTTGCTTATTTTTGTGACTTACCTATTGTATTGAAAATAATATTCTTTAAAATGTCCCCTCGGCAGGTGCTAACCTGACGGAACTAAAACGTATGTAATTAGATAAAATAATAAAAAAATAAAAATTACATTAACGTTTTACCTATAAGAACTCTCGTTGCTTCTCACCTGATTAAAAAATTTTGTTTTATAGTTTCAGTTTTTACATTTGTAAACTTTAATTATCTGCTCAGCTGTTTAAGTATTTATGTCGCATTGGATGACGTTCCCTTAGGCTGATACCCCACTTGCTTACGGTCTCGTGACAGCCCTGTACTTGAGAACGGAAATGCGTTTTAATTTATTTGATGTCGGAAGATTTATTTGATGCCTTATAATTTAGAGAGAGGTTTGCCTCTATAATTTGATTCAATGATATTCGATAACTACTGGATTATGTAACAATGCTGTTTTGCCTCTTATATATATTTTTCCCTTTGGAATATTTGAGATTATGTAGATGTTCTTTTAGATGGTCACTTACTAAGAGAACTAATAAAAAGAACGGAACTGACATTTTTTATGGTGTAGAAATTATGCAATACATAAAAAAATGATAAAATTTTTCTAATTTACCTTTCATCTCAGCGTAGCATTTATAAGTGCATAAAGAATACAGTTTTTTCTCCTTTTGGTACCAATCTTTTTTAAATTATTTGCATCGGTAATGGGGTAAATTATTATTTTTTAAAGTCTTAAGTTAATAACAACATTAACAACGATGATATCGGTGCTCAATAACTTCCCTTTGCGTAGCTTCCGACGATGTTAATGGGAATGCAGATGAGCAGCCATAAAGGCAAACGATTGGTTCATTTTCTCTTCGTTAAACTGGTTTACCGACGTACGTAGTGAGGATATTAGTTTTATGGAGGAAATGAATTGTACCGGATTTACATTGCCTTCATCCCGAGGGACGAGGGGTACTAATTCAATTCTTGGCACGTCAAATAGAGGAACGCTGCCTATTACCAATACGCAAACGCTGCTGCAAAAGAGAAAGGGCTGGTAATGGAATAGGGAATAGTATTTATCTGCCCATTCTAAACCGTTTCTCTCTCTTTCTTTTGTCTTTCGCTTTGTTCGATTCTTTTGTTTGCTCTCCGGAGCAAAGGAGTCACAGAGCTGGGATTTGTCAGAGAGGGCCTGATGTCATTCTCTTATCTTCCATCTTTCTTCCTCTTCTCACCCATTTTGGCATTCGTTTTCATTCTCCACTCCTCTTTTCGTATTTTTCTTTCTCCCTTCCGCAGCTCATTTATTTTCGATCCTATTTTTACCTTTTTTATCTCTATTTGATCTTGCTCTAAATGTCCACTTTTTCATGCTGGAAGCTAAACGTACGATTGTGTTACCTGTCTGTTTTCTTCATGGGTTTGATTCAATGCCATGTTTTCACGGCGTTTAAACTTATTTCCCATTATTTCGGTATCATAAGGATGTATTTCTCGTTTGTTCATGATTCATGCTCGATTCTCATGGAAGTTGAGAAATGATATATTGGTAGTGAATCAAAAGGTGGAATTTCGATTTCAAGTTAAGACATAAATCTGCTGAGACTCTTCATTTGTATTATCATTTATAACGTCTTATATATTTCCCTTTCGAGAGATTAAAAGATATATCAAAGCTATTTTAGTTTGCTAGGTTTGATCGGGAGTTTATAGCCTCAAGATGAACCGTGTAAATTATTTATTACGCTTCATAATCATTTAAATGTAACGCGATGAAATTCGATAGTTAAAAATATTCATACATTCTTACGCGTTTTGCATCTTCTTAGTTTTCTCTTCGATTTTTTAAATAATCAAATAAATTTATATTTTATATGCATACATCCTAATTTTCTCAATCCTTCTTTTTAAGATTGAACTTTTTACTATTCAGTCACATTAATTTATTACTTATCATCGAAATTTACTTTTCAATCTTCCAATTTATCGGCTATTCAACCGTTTTACCTTTCCTTCAGGGTTCAATCAAATGAGATAAATTTCAATTGGTTTGATTATCAAGAGCCGTCTTCGATTGAGGATTATTCATGATCCTTCTCGGATCCTGAATAAATTACGCCGGAATCAATTATTGTAATTAACCTCTTCAGCCCTAACTGGTATGTGCAAATGAACTTAGAATAGAAAACCCAAACGTAACCTTAAATAAAAAACTAAATGGTTTCAAAATAATAAAAATTTAAATCAAATATTTATTTATCATAACTGACCGGTGAAAATAAAGCTGATGAATTCCATTTGAAATCAGTTATTTATATTATTAAATTAGGAAAAGGGTTAATGTGAATTTGCGCATGAAGGCTTTTGCACCCAAGGTATTCCTTGATATTATATAAATTATATTTTGTAATATTCTACTTGATTTATATACCTAATAAGAGATTTACGCTATTATCCTTATTTTATTAGAACTATTTATTATTGCTTTTATTCAGATCTAAAAAAAGGTTGGAGAACGTGTAAAGTGACCCAATTGATTATAGATGGGGCGATTGAGCTCAATTAAACTACTCGAATAAAACTACTTGAAATTGAGTAGCAAAATAAGCTTGATTTTCAATATCTTTTATGGCTCTCCAGATTAATCTTATGTTTAGTTTATAGCTTTCGACACGATCCTATGTTTCATCTTTATCATCACGTGTATGGTTGTCCTCCAGTTAAATATTCTAGTGGATTTTTGCTTAGCACTATGTTGTGCATTTAGTTCATTTGGAATTGAAGAAGTTATATCTACTTTTTTTAAATAAAACTCCTATTTCAAGCACTCTGCCAGCTAGGAAGACGCTTACAAACCGCAACATTCTTCTACCATTTTGATTCAGAAAAATGTACTATTTATGTTTAGTCTTAAGTATGTATCAGTAGTTACCCTCCAACGCAAATATATTTGTAGAATTTCATCAAGAAAAGTGTGTAAATTCAAAAAAGATGGTCAATTTTAGAGCTCAAGGACCCGAAAAAAATTGAAATATTTTCAATGAATTCATCTCAAGTTATATTTCCTGTTAATATAGTTCAGAGAAATAATACAGCCTAATATGTTTTTCTTCGCAAAAATTGAGACTCATCGTTTAAATTTTAAATTGATTTGAACGGAGCGTGACTTTCATGTAATGTGATATTATATATTATAATCGTTGAGTCACTCTCTATTATTAGAATTTAATTTAATTCGTTACTTATGGAATATTTCCGAGGAGTCCAATGAACCTCTTAGCAGCTTCCAAAATTCCTTAATTTATTCATAACGGACTTGGACCCAGGCATCATTATTTCGTAAATTTTATCGTTTAATAATTTTCGAGAATCTTATAAATGGTGATGAGAAAGAAATCTACATTGAGCCAAAACGTCGTTACATTTTAATGTACAGTCCTGGCCAAAATTAACGCAGCACCGGCCGTAAGGATCGCTAGGGAGGTGCTGCGTTAATTTTGGCCAGGAGTGTTCCTTGCAATGAGTATAAAGGCTTCGTTGAGTAGAAGAAATTGAAGAATTGGTATGGATATAAGGATTGGTCAACTATTAACTGTTAGGAGTAAAATAATTTCTGTTTATTTTAAAATCTGTTAATAAACGTGATAGAATCGAATTCTAAAAGTTGTTGTGGCATTGTATCGTTTGGATGATCTGTTTATGTAGTATGTCTTGCTTGTCTGTAAAATATAAACATCTTGTAAATATATTTTATTAACTTTAGAATCTTTCCTAATAACATTTTTTTAATTCAACTGAAGAGTCGTAAATATCATCACCGTAGATCCAGAGACGTTCAAAGACATGCGAGGAACCCTCCGTGATTTCACTTAACTCACTCACATGTGCAGTCTGAGTTTAGTGTATGAAATTTGCTCGAATTACAAGTGCAAATACCCTTTTATAAAATGCTGCATAGCAACGATGCTTCGCAGCTATCTGATTCTTTGATCCTTTGGAGCAATTCGATCCACTTGGAGGTCGTTAATTTCGCCCCTTCCCTTCGCTCCCTAATTCAATTTCCCTTCTTTTATTCCTCCGCCGACATCTCAGGATTTCCAGATTTAATCAACCCAATTACGGCCTATATGTTTTATTTTCCCCTTAACATTTTTTCGGAAAGGTCTGCGATTCCTTTGCACAGTCGTCCTTAATGGTTTCAGTCTTTAGAGAGTTTAAAATGAATGGAATAACAAATGGGTCTTGCTAACATTTTGCCTACGTTTAAGGAATGAAGCGTGATACAATAAACGAGGAAATACTTGGAGAGCACTTGCGTGAATATCCGCAGTGATTTGCCAAGACAACGTGCCACTGTTGCTTTAAGCTGGCTCTTCTTTATAGTTATCAAGAGGGAAAGGCATAAATGAATCGGTTCAAGGCTAAAAAATCTCCTTTCACGCCGAGAAAATTTCTTACGCTCAAATTAAATCTCCCGCTGGGTCCACAGAATTTTCATTTACGTAAATTAACGAATATCCTTCGGCCTGCCCTTTGAAGGAGATATTCGATTGCTTTGAAATTATTCCCCTTTCAAATGCTGGGGAGGCCCAAAGATTCGCTTTTACTTGGAGGCTGGAGATAATATTTCGTATTAATGATTCAGTTTAGGTATTATTACAGGATCATGTTAAATCGAAGTATTATAATAGTTATAATTATATCGTTCACCTCAAATAGTCATAATGAGTAAAGAGTGTCCCTACCTTTTAATGTCAATGATATAATTTATAAACCAGATTTGACCAATGAAATTCAGATGTGAAATTTACAGTGCGCATTATATCAGGGATCATAATACTGATAATTTCAAAGTTAAATGAAAAACAGAAAATAAATTCGTAAAGGTCTATGCTCATTATAAATAATAAGGAATGATAGAGGGTAAAGAGATTTTAAGTATTTGCTGAAATGGTCGCCGTTCAGTAAAATATTTACATTCTCTCAATTGAAGGACTCTAAAATTCTTTGTTTTAGCACCTCCCTTCCAAGAGGGCAGTTTCCTGTAAGTCATGACTTCCATTCTCATTAAAGCTGCCTTTTTCGATCTTTATTCAAATGATGCCGAAGCCTACGGTCGAATTTTGAATAACTTTTATTCGAGCAAAGTGATAATTTATGCTCTTCGTAAAATCCATTTAATTGGAACGTTAATCGGCGCCGAATAAAGAAAGGGTAAAGTCTGAAAAGTTGAAATAGATGTATCGGTGGGAAATGCGGGACATTAATTTTTGGAGTAGCCCATTGTTATCCGAGGATCGTTAATAACATAGACGGGACGTCATCATTCCAGCATTCTTAAAAATGTTTCGTCCTCTCTTTACATCCCCGCGTTCTTCCTTCGTCTCTCTTGCTTCAGACACCGCACTCAATCATACCGCTCCCGAACGCCTATACCTCCGTCTTCTAATATATTTTTAATTTTTCTCTGGCAACAGACACTCGCTGCCAATATCCCTCCAATCCCATTTTGCGTCCAATACTTCTCTCATCATCTGTCCCCTTGCCTTTGTATCTTCCACTCATTCGCGTTCCTTTTCCTGCTTCCTCCCCCGCTTCTTCAGCATCCTCTTCATTTCTTTCTTTAATCCATTCGCCTACATTACGTCACTAGACTCCTTCTTCTATTCTTCTTATACTCTTCTGCTACGCATTAGGTGCCCATTACTACCTTTCATATCCTTCCTTATTTATTTCCGTCTCTCGATGTCCCCTTCTTTCTTCCTCTCTTCCCTTCTCAACCCAATCTACCTCTGGTCTCGCCGCCCTTCTGACTTCCCGCTGTGCCCCCCATCCCCCCATCGCCGCAACCTCTCTACAAAACCCGCCTGACCACCTCTTCTTCTTCTTCCCCATCGCGCCGACGACCTCAACCCCTTCCTTCCTCCGAGAGTCTCCGGTTCGTTCTCGGATGGGTCCCTCAAGGCGGTTCCTTTGGAGTTGTCGATGATGAGGACCTTGCGTCTAACAAAGCCTGTCTTCGTGTATGACTTGCCATCGGATAATTCTCTCGTACTTTTTATCTTCCTCGGCAGAGTGTACCCACCTCTCCGTCAATCTCCTTTTCTCTCTTCCTTTTTAAACTTTTTCCAATAATCCGATCTAATACGCTCTCCTATAAGCTTCCTTTCGTCTTTCGTGCTTTCTCATTTTTCCTCGAGCTGCCTCTGTACCTGCAGCAAGTACGTTCTACTACGGTTTAGCCGTCTCTATACTTTAGAATTTCTTTTCCAAATTGTAAATAAATACAAACCATAGATACCTGAAAACTAATATATCTTGGAATATATTAATTATTTCATTCGTGATAGTTTCAGATTTTCTTTAGCAACATTACATACATCTTAATTTTAGAATGAGAAAGATTTCAGCTAAATTAAATAATAAATAATACTTTTCATTTACGCTCTGTTAATATAGTTCCAATCAATCAGTGCATTTCTCAAACCGAAGTCCTTCTGTAGTGAAGTTGACTCATTTATGTACACAAATATAGTGTAGCACTCTTATAAAATAATGATACTGATGACATTGCGGCATAGTATGCGGAAAATATAATATATTTAATTCATTTCAATTCATAATGAAGTCCGTGAGAATTGTCGATATACCCGAGGTATAATATGAATAATGTTTTTATTAAATGCTCTTACATACGATAGGTCACCAAGGTGAGGATTTTCATCAATTTCGAATAACGATATCATAAATTAAAGATGAGACAAACTTACTGTTAATCAACTTTAGAGTCGCAATGGCGGAGAGAGCATATTTGTGTAAATTTCTGTGTTCAGGTTACAGAGGCTCACCGGCTGGGAGTGAATTTTTCAACTTCGCATGCAGCACATGCATGCACGCAAGCCTTTTTGTTATACTCTTTCTCAGTTTTGTGGTAGTTTGGTTTCACCCTCTGTCACTAAGACTTTTCTGGTGTACTTTTACTCTGCCGACCTTGGCGGTCAAAGAGTTGAACGTCTGTCCCAAGACCTCAAAGTATGTTGAAGTTATCCGCTGCCGTCGAGCCCATGGCGGTTTCATATTCCTCTATTCCGTTAATTCTATCATCATATATTCTACGAGACATATTTGAAAGAAGATTTCTATGATGATAAATTAGGTGCACACTCTGAAAGTACAAATCCAATTGCTAAAGTAGCTAACGTCTCAATGACGAACATGCATCGACAATCATCCTCTTCTGATAATAACTAAAAGTAAAAATAAAAGGCATCTTCCTTATATCTTATTAAAACTTTGAAAGATTCACAGCAACATCTTGATTGCCTGTTTCCTAAAATATTGTGGGGAGGACCATACATTAGGAAAGAAGAATGAAAGTACTAAACATCTTCGTCGTGCATTAACCCTGACTTGACCCATTAACCTTGACGCTCGTCTTTCTCCCTGCCTTTTTACATACAGCGTACTTTATAGCATTATAATCATCTAATACAAGTTTCTTATGCAACGTATTATTAACTTTGGTATAGGCTGTCGTCTCGTTTTTTGAGATAAGGCTTGACTTCATCTACCGCAATGCATTTAAAAAACACAGTTAATAAAAAATAACTATTCGATCCAAAATAAATGAATTTTAATTAGAAATGAGTGATTAATCTACCTCCTTCCCCAAATAGAATTCTTCTTTAAGTGAGCTCCACGTGTGTCCCTTCTCTGTCGCTGTCACTCATTTGTTCTTAAGGAATGGTGTTGATTTGAGGCGCAATAATCATCGAAGCAAGCAGTAGAGATAGACGTCCTCACAGTTCATGGTTTATGATGCTGCGAATCTGCCAAAACCCATCAATATCTGACGAGGCATAAAACGCTCTCTTTATCGGGATGTGCCCTTGGTCCCATTAAACTACTACTTCCGGCCTATTTTCGCCTCGAGGCGAGATCAATGCGTTTCTGCCCTGATGCTCAAATTTATAGCGAGACTATTGAGTGAATCACAAGTTTAGATGCACATATTATTATCTACCGACACACCAGATATTCTGACTTTCGTATTACGCTCTAGAAGTCGTTATAGTAACACTTTTATCATATATGTATGAAACCATTAATAATAGAAAGCATTACTAAAGAACTTCTACATAGATATTACCATCTTGTGAAATTCAAAGCTGACTTAAAATGTTTAATATAGAATTATTAGGCCTTTGTTTGTTCAATAGTTTATTAATACACAAAATATGTTACAATAAAGCAATTCCCAAATCGGGAAATTTTGATATAATATTAAGTAATATACTAATGCAAAATATTAGCAGGGTCATCACTAAAATAAATTGTTAACTTTAGGAAAAACAGGCTTGAAAAAAGTCTGTCAGGGCCGGGAAGACTTTTTTCAAGTCCATTTTTCCTTGGGAATTTTCCTGGGTGCACGACCTTATGTGCAAAGTCACCTTAACCCTTTCCTTATTTGTTAACTTTAACTGAAAGTTATGTACTAGCTTAACTACTAATAGGTTTGTCCCTTGTTATGGCTTCTACTTTGTGGTAGCTCTTCATGATGAAGAAAAAATAAAAAATTTATACACGATGCCAAAGGATTTAATGCACACAACCTAGGTTTCGATGCATAGCGTCATCATCAGGCATCATCATCATCCTTCATCACTTATAGTTTTAGTTACTAATTACCATTAAAACTACACTAAAACTCCCTACAGTGGAATTCGATACCTAAATGTCAACATTTGAAGGAAAAACTAAGTTTACGATAAATTTTAGTTAAAATTATTTCTTTCTATGATTGATGCGTTAATATGAATACCATGAAAATATCAAACCTTTAGAATAATATGAAAATGAGATATATTATTCGTGACTTATAAATACACGAATTTTTAACTCTACTTACATTACACATGTAAAAGATCTTTAATTAAAGCACCTAAATTCAGTAAAGGAATTTTCTTCATACACAAGTTAAAGGATGAATGATTGTAGAAGTTTTGTTCCTTTCCGTTTGTGCTGGACTTCCGACCGAGTGTCCGGAACATAATAGAATTTTGTATGACCAGTTTGACGTCTTTGTTACATCACGAAATTATCAAAAGCGTTCTAAACATGATATAAATAAAACATTCTGCTGGATTCATCTCACAAGGAAAACGAAAATCTAACGTTATTCAATTTTTTTCCTTTACTGTTGAAAGGTGAGATTTTCTGAAATTTATTTTCCGTATCCTCCTTACAGTAAAATGTTTTTTTTTTCGTGTCCATTTATTGCAGTATTGACCTTAACTTGGCTGTCACCGAATTTCCTTCTTTCTATTTGCTCTCATTTAAACGCTCGGTATCTTGGGTCCTTATCTACGCTACTAAATTATTCATCCTCTCTCTGCCCAGAAGCTCGAGCGTTTTCTGAGAGTTCCTTTCATTTCCTATTACATGACTTCTTTCCTTTTCGAAGTACCTGCCATTGTATTCCTAAGGACAGCTTATTTTATTTAATTGTTTATCTTTCGCAGGTTATATTTTTCCTATCTCGTTCCATCTCGTGAAACTAATTTATTTTGTTTGTCTTATATAGTTATCACGCTGTTTATTTTTGGTTCCTTCAATCCTCCACTTCCAAAAGTACTGACCTTCATTTATATCTACTTTGTTGTCACTTAATTTTCCATTTTTAAAGCTCTCTTCTACTCTTCATTCCTTAAATAATACAACAATTATTGTCGTTTATAATTCAATACCTTCTTAATCCGATTTCAGAAATTTACTATAAGAATATACTATATCCAAGTCATGCATGAAAAATAATTTCATAAACTTCCTAATGAGATAGAAGTATGAAATTTAGGGAGTCATTGAAAAGTTAACGCATTTATGCATAACAATTTTCTTTTTCAATGATATCATTTGTACTATTCGAAAATACTCCCTTGAGAAATATACATAATTTTTTAAAAAACTTCTTTAATTTTGTAGAATTAAATAATAAATAAAGGTCTTAATACAGTTAAAATAGAGAAATAAATGTAATAGACTAATAAAAAATAAAGCAATATTTTTCATCGATTGTTTTGACAGCGTCATAGTAACTTTTTCCAAATGGGTTATTATCAAAAGTTCCTCATTTTCGCCATTTCCTTTCCTCTCACTTAAGATGTTTCATTGACCTATTCCTATTAAACTCAACTAATTTAATTACATAAAATATTTCCTTTCGAAGAGCTATTTAATCAACCAATTTGTATTATTCAGCATACAAAATATTCTTTTTATTCTTTCTTTCTTTTACTAATTACCTATGCTTTTATAGTATTTTGTAAATAGTACGTGATATTTCCACCCTTATCATTAACCAAGTCCTGCCTAAATGCTGTGCATTCTCTGTGCGTATAAATTTTGTAAAAATAATTATTGATAAAAGAAACCGGTTGCATCCTATCCTCACCTAAGTTTCGAATGAATTTCAAAAGTGAAGTTTAATTAATTTATTTATACAATTACTCGATCTATCCCGTGATCCTCTTCTAACAAAAGGATCGAGTGTAACTCAGCTTTTTGCGAAAGTTTTCTCTTGCATAAGAAATGGAATATCCTCTTATAGAGAGCAGATCTATTGCGGTAGGAATTTAAAGATACTTCAATCTGTATCCGAAAAACCAATGATATTATGCTGTTAAATGATAATTTAGGCGCCTTTTAAAGAACTAAATTCCAGATTGAGATATTTCCGTAATGCGATCGAAGGTAAAGTAGGATGAGCTGCAATCTCCGAGGTGTGAATTCTACCCGCTTCGAATAAGTTGGTCGAAGTACGCCCCAAGCAGTGATGAGGTCGTATGTTAATCTTCTACGAGAAGGAACTCAGCAATTTTCAGGAAATAGTGCCATCCCAAACTTCCGGTTTGACTTCTACATAAAACTAAAATTTTGGAAAGGGAAGGATTTTTACAACGATATGTTTCTGAAGTTTACTTATGACAGCGCTAAGTAAATACAATTTTTCGTTTCTTATATTTAATAGACGATTTAAACTCCTTGATTAGATAAAACTGGTTCATTATGAAAATTGCTCAACAATTGCTAATGTATACGTTTTCGGAACTTTCGATCCTTTTTTCGTAAAAGTTTATCTCACAATATTCATTAATAGAAACTTTGATTGTTAATTTAGATTTAAATCAGCATACAAATAGCAGAATTAAGTGGATATAATCTCCCTTTCTTTCTCCTTCTGGTGAAGAAGGAAGATGCGACAAGATGAATATTACAGACATTTAGTTTGCGATATACGAATGTAACATATACAGAATTAAAGAAAAATATTATCGAAAATATATTTAGTTCTAACATAAGCTTTTACTAATCAAATAAATTTAATCAAATATATTTCTTTTCATTTGAAAATTAAATTTCTGTAAAGATTTCGTCAATACGGGTAGTAAGCTGGTTTCATCGTCCCTATTTTCACCCGCCACGTGTTTACGCCTATAGTTGACAGTATGCGAGAAAATCGAAAGTGATACAATTTGCAGAAGATTCAATTCAGTCTCAATTAATTCAATACTAGGAGAAATACACACTAAATTCGGAAAAAGTGTTCCCAGGATGTGGAAAAGGAGACTTTCCTGTTATATAGACTCATGAACAACCATATTCATATGAATTTTACGGATAATAAGATTAGCTGATTATCCGACTTCAGATCGTCAAAATACTGGTAAAAGTACTCCAGCAATTAATACATTAATTACTTCAGACGTTCGTTGGATTTCCTCGTGAATGAAAACGAAAGCTCGAGGCGAAAACTTCACGTCCTGTCTTCTCTTACAATTTGAATTCGCTTGGTCTGTGGACCATATTTCGTATTCCACTAATTCGGAAACGAAACCGAGAAAAATATTTTCGGAAAAGTCCCTATTTGCACTCCTTCCGACCGTTCCTTCGATTCTCCGCGATTCCTGCCATTCCAAAAGGCATTACGGCTTCGATCCCTTATGTCAAAGAGATAATTACGCCCCGCCGTTCACCACATGTCTCCGGAATCGGATCAGTCGGCTTCCCTCTGAATTAATCTCGGAGGCGAGATGAGAAGACTTTTCCGATAACCGTTTCTCCGAAGGGCATTCCTTCGCGGAGGAATGTAGCTCGAACGGAGTCTCCGGATTTATTTGGCTTTCGCGACTTCCCCATCCTCCCCTTTATTGCGCATTCAATCCGCGCAGGGCTGATTGATGAGGCCGCAAGAATCCGTCTTTTATTGAATCGAAAAATTCCCGGAAAATTGCGCAACCGCGGATGCCCTTCCCCTCCTTCGGTACCCGCGATACTATTTCCATTCTTCTTTCTTTATTTGCGGACACATTCGCGCGCACCACCTGATCCTCTATATACTCGTATTTTCAAACATCCGAAAATTCCGCGAAATATCGGGGAACAAGGTAAAGATGGCGAAGATCAAGTTTTAAGTACACCAAGTTTACGTCGTTTAATCTCTATACAATCTGTTCTCGTGTATCTAAAGGCCGATGACTTTTAAGTAGAGCCAGTTGTTGAAAGTTGGTCGAAAATTACCTTATGGTACGTAAGCTACGATACTGGAAGCTTTATTTTATTTTGCGGCAAAATTAATTACAATTGTATGCTTTACTAATTCCACAGTAAAAGTAAAATTGCATGTATTATTACATGTCAACTGTATAACTATATGTCATTTTAACTCAAAAAAAAATATTGCTCCATTATTATGGATTTACACCTAGTAAAGCCTTTTCTTTTTGATCATACCAAGCATATACCTTATGGGTAATATTATCAATAATATAAAAATTATTGGTTCTAGATAAATTTGACCAATTATGATCGATTTGATAAACTTGGACGTATTCCCTTTGAAAGTTTTTAGGTATACCTCGATAGAACCTCGATAGAAACCTCGATAGAACCTCTCAGTAGAACCTCGATCTATTGTTTTTGAAGGGACCGAGAGAAAAAGACGATGAATGCGGGAAAACGATCAAAGCGGGAAATGTAGACTCAGCTCACACTTTTAAAATGAATACATAACGAAAGTTTATCCAAAGAAAACCCCTAAAGATTTCGAAAAAGAACGTACTGAACTCCTAGAGACGGTACAAACAGGGTGAAATATGCCAGTAAACTGAGATGGACAAACAGGGCTCGTACTCGCACCCATGTGAAAGCTCTCCAATAGGATACAATGTATTAAAACAGCCCCGGATGTGTTAAAAAATCGGCCGTTTTGAGCAAGTGCTACGACAGCCTTAAAAAAAGTTCATGCCAAGCTCTCAAAGAAAAGTTTTGTCGCAATTCCTAATACATTGTCTTTCTTCCTCGATTGGGCCAAAAATCTGAACGATGGATGCGGGAAAATAATATTTCGATGAACGATGAATGCGGTATTACTTTACATGTCTCCTTATGGGCCTAAGTCGGGACTATATGAAATAAACGATAAATCCGGGAAAACGACAAATGCGGGAACGATGGATCGGGGTTCTACTGTACATATTTAAAAATATAAATTGATGTCAGTTTTGGATATCTTTAACAAGAATATCCAAAGGATGTGATCGGGATCAATAAGTTCTTTTGCTGTAGAAAATACTGAATTTTTGCAGGGAATTATTGTCTTTTTTTAATTGCGTAGAATTTCGATCCTACCCGCTTAAAATATATAATAATCATTGTGTAATACATTAACCTGGAGATAAAAAATGTGAAATTGGGCTATGGAATCAAGTCCTTGACCAAAAGAAATTCATTACTGATTGTAGAATTACCATTGCCTTAAATATTAGAGCATACCCTTAATTAAGATTTGGCTTTTTATTTTGCACAATGTATATAGCTTATCAGTGAATTACCAGCGTTTACTAAAAAAATCGTCATTACTTTACAGAAAATTAAACCACAAATAGTTTGTATGCACAATTGTCATCTTTTAAATCAGTGAATTATAGTCAATGAAAGGAATTCTCTCTTTATCAGTAATCTGACTACCGATGAAGAAGGAAATAAAAAAAATATACGAATTGGTAATTCAAAACCAACTCTTTTGCCTCAATTATATTTTTTACCAGTTGCATCGACGACATTAATTAATTTTGCTTTCGATTCAAACCATCCAATTATTGCCCGCTCCAATAAGGCTTAATGGCTTTAATTTCAGTCAACTCATTACCACGGACCACGGGGAATGGATTGAAAATTTTGCTATTCTACTCCATTCAGCATTTCCTCCCTTATTTAATTCTTTGCTCTCATCCGATTCCTCGCTAATTACTCTGTGTTGCGTACGCCGCGTATAAATAACGAGTCAATGATACGGGTGGATTTCTTTCGTCGTTAGGGACTCGATTGGTTTATTGGAATAAAGTACGTTGCCACGAGTTATAGTTGTTAAGCACTCCTCTTTCACCTCCTTTCATTTGCACTGCACTCATTATCTGGTAAATGCCCGATCTCTTATCTCTGATTATTTACAATGGATTGCCTCATTTGTGAAAGAGATTCTCGATAATTTACACTTGATTTGGAGTTTCTAAAATTAAATAAAACAACCACTGGAATTTAACTGTAGCTGCGAAAATAAAATTTGTTTACGCAGTAAGGTTACGATTTATGAGTGGTAAAGCCGTGTATCGAATCTTTAGCTACAATCAAAAATGTTATTTAAGTAAGTAATACATTTTTGTGGTAAAATATGAGAATTTATTATATGGTTTTTCTAAATATTTTATCAATTTGAGAGATTGGTTTACTGTGATATTTCTACTTTATTCATGAAGACACAAACATATTTTTATGTTTTAACAAAATTAAAAATGTTCTCTTTCATTTCGCAACATATATTCTTTAGGCTTCATTTTAATTAAAAATGATAAAATGTGATTCGCTTTGAAAATTAACAAATAAGAAAATATTAAATTACGAGAAATATTGATCGGAGAAAATGTTTTTCGTTTTAGAGGTTAGAGAATATTTTACTGTCTAATTTGTATTTACTATATATTCTCACTTTAAATATGAACTTCATTAAGATATCATGGATCAGCTCAATAATTTAACGTATCCGAAATATAACCAATACCGCGATCTTCTAGTAAAATAATTTGCAAGATCCCATATAATAAGATGCTGAATATATCTCTTGATTGAAAATTATGTATCTTAAAGAACTAATTAAAATTACAACTCGCCATGTGTGCAATCTGATGGCACTAAAAGGTGCGAAAACTTGAATTCATTCTAAAGAAATGAGATATATTTAGAATGCTTAGTATCGCAGAAAATGACAGATTGAATTGCACCAGCGATATTCGTTGCATTTGCCCTATGTTTTTGTAAGAGCAAAGATAAGAGAGAAAGTGTGGTCGTTTATCCATAGATCCAGAATTATATTTAAGATCTTGCTTAATTTAGAAAGGTGGGAACAGGGTCTTGGCTGGTGTCTGGGCCGCCAACGAAGATCTCTTTAGATGTATGTGTTGAAGATCCGCATAAGTATGACTAATTTTAGTTTCGTGAGGAATATTTTACATCACTTTCTCAGACAATTATGTTATTCATCATTATTGCCGCTTTCTCGGAGTTCAATTCTGGGTCCTTCTAAAACGACGATAATCACAAATATTTCATTTTTACTTTTTTTGATGGTCCTTACGCTGCTCCGTAATCCAAACAAACTCACTAATTCCTAATCCCAATTTTTTCTAGTAAAGACGTGCGTGTGTACGTACGTAATTTTACTTCTATGTAGAAGAAAGATAGTAAATGTTAGCGGAAGCCACGGTCTCGAAAGTAGTGAAAATGATAAAACGAATTAGATGTAGTAATTCACTCCTCCTTTCCTCATCTAATTCCTACATCGTCAGTTCTACGTTCTCTCCCGTTTATCGCCCTCTTCCTCGTCCCTTTTATTCGCTCCTCTATTATGTAGCACATCAAAGGGGAGCGAATTTAGGGAATGGAAAGTCCTCGGAATTTTTGAGAAAAATAAAGTTCCCAGTGACCAGGAGAGGAAGACCGAAGAAAAAAAGACGTTTAAAAAAACTAAGGCAAAACGAGGATGAATACAAGAACAAAAGGGAACCATTAGGAAAGGCAGGTCGGCACAGCTGAATCGACGTCCAATTACGTGTCGAGTATCCCTCTTTCTCCTCCTTTCTTTTGAGCGATTCCCTCCCCCTAATATCCCGGATTTTTTCAAACCGTCAAATATAACCCACGCTTTGTTCATCGCAAGCAACAATGAAAAGCGTATTTGCCTCGAAATGGATACATTCGCCCAATTGTTCGCTCTCCATAAATTGGGTTTTTTTCCCTTTCCCTCTTTCATCCTTTCCTTGCCGAATCCTCCCCTCTGTCCGCGTCGGTGCGGGGCCAGTAATTGAGAGAGAAGAAGGAGGTTGAAGAGAAGTAATGAGGGATCAAGGAAGAGACAAGGGAGATGAATGCGAAGGGAAATGAAGGTGAGAGGTCGAGAAAGGAGGAAATGGATTGAAAAGGGAATGGATAAGAAGAGGAGAAAGGCAGTGGGGAAAGGGAAAACGGAGAAATACTTTTTGAAAGTGATAAATGTGCGTGAGATGTCTCCTGCCGATTACATTTCATCCGATGGCTAGGCTCAAAGGCTTTAAACCAAATGGTAAAAATCCTAAAAGGCTCTGGACATGCCCCACTTTTTCCCTGATTACTCATATTATATGGATATGTCGTATCTGACTATCTGAATCCAAAGATAAAGGATACAGCTATGCACTAAGTCTCTTGTCTTGTCTAAGTCTGCATCTTATATCCAAGTATCCAAGTAGCAGTCCAACGAAAATGATTAGTATTTCGGTAAATTTGCTGTTTTTTATGGTTAGCAATGTGTATGCATGGGGCCCCTGCGTTTTAGCTACATTTTTCAAGCGTCGAATGGTAAAAAAGAGCTATTCTATCGATTAGTTGACCGTCATGACGAGGACAAAGCCAGCAGCCTGAAAACAGCTTTTTCTGTATGGTCGTGGTTAGGTGAAATGCCCAATCGGGACTAGCCACGCATAATAAAGGGTAAAATAATTATGAATTAAACAAATTGATACACCATTAGCTGCTAATCACTCACAATCATCTGTAACATTTGCCTTGATATATTTTTAGGTTTTGATGGTTAAGGGGTCTCTAAGGACCAGCCCGTTGAGATACTATGAAAGGGTATGATTTAAATAATGAAGCACTTGAATGTAATACATAAATGAATTTGCATGGTCGATAATATTCTCCAAATTGACATTTCCTCTATTCCTTTCCCTTTATCCAAAGCCCAATCACTATTTTAGTTTACACAAGTATCCCCTGATATTACCATGAACCATTTTTCATTGATACAGACAGTCGACGACTTAGGAGCTACTCTACTGACCCACTCGAATGCAACCATCATCTCTCTAGACCAAGAAGTCTTCGCGGCCAATCATTTACAGGTAAAGAGAATTTTCGTATTTTCATCTCATATTGTATAATATACATGTAAAATTACAGCAGAATCCAGAAGTAGATGAAACGGAATCATTCTAGGAATATCTACTTTTCATTGGGAATATTACCTAAAAAATAAATCGGTGGAAGCGATCCCAGGTTTGTTTTCGATCCCTGGAGGCCTGATTTCCCAAGATGAGTTGGCGGCAGGTAGAGCAGCCAACTCTAAAAAGGAGATTTTAAAACTAGGCACAATAAATATGATTAGATATATCAACTATTATAGAATCAATCATCATTTGTCATTCTCTTTATTTAAAACAGCTGATACCAGAAATAATTATTTGTAGATAACAGGATATGAATAAAAATTTAATGATGAAATTAATTCGAAACAGAAACAGCTTTTGTTTCTTAAAATACTTTTCTTATAATACTTATTTATAAACAACGATCAACTTTGTTTCTAATTGATACCGTCACCCAAAATAATATATATGTAATTATATTTAATGAACTGAGTTAATTTTCTTTTAATGTTACACCGAATGGAAAGTATAAATCAGATTAATGTAGGGAATTTCAGGGTGAAGAGTTCTCCTTAGAGTGGTGTATAAGGAATAGAGAAGAAAGGAATTGGAGATCTGTTAATTGGGAAGATAAACACAAAGAACTTAACGAGGTCGAAGAAGAGAAGGAATGAGACGTAGAAAGAGAGCAAAGGAGAGAATTGAGAGATAAATCAGGGAAAGGTCGTCGGGAAGAAAGAAATAACTTTGGAGTCAGTTATTCATTTGCTCTTTCTTAGTCTTCAACAGGGAAGAGTTTCTTTTTCCTCAGCTGATTGCTTTCGAAGAATGATAGCGTTAATGGGATTAGATGTTTTGAATACAGGCTCTCGTTCCATTGAAGTCTTAATTCCTTAATCAATTGTAGCGGTAGTTGATTCAGAAGCATTTGAGCATCTTTTTGTAAGAGGCTAAATTAAATGTGTGATTTTTACAATCACAAAAGCCAGAAGCAATATCAACTCAAATTACTGCGGTATTACTGATGAAACGAAGATAAAATTTTAGGATTCTCAAAAGATAGGGATACAAAATGTTTATCTGATCTAACCTTCATACCATTTATTTTTGTTTTATTTACGGATAACGATGAAAGAATTTCGAAAATAATGGAGGCTTTTTGTACAACTTAAATTGCAAAGAAAGTAATTGAAGTAAAGTGTGATTTTCATTAGTTCTCACGATTGTTAATTGGGCTTTTAATCTCATTGTTAAGGTTTATATTGCACGGATGGAAATACTTTGAGAATTATAACCCCTTATTCAGTCTACGCCTGGATGAGATAAATTCACCGCATTGTAGGTTGGCACGACTCATCATATCTACATGTATTCGATAAAGGTAGTACTTCATATCTAAATGACTAGTTTACTAACAGTTTGAATTGGGATAGTAGAGTAGATTGAGGAGTTATAGACGAAAATGCCGTATGATTGCCGCATATTATTTCGAAAGCTTTTTTCGTTTTCGCATAATTGGAATAATTCTGTGTCTCAAAATAAACTTTTACGGGCCACAATCAGAAATTGAATTGGAGAGAGAACATATAAGAGGATAAAGGAGGCTGTGTGGCAAGAAAGGCAAATTAAGGGGTAAATACAGTTATCGTTGAATTTAAACGCACCGTGGGAAAGCAAATTGGGATGATGGAGACGTACACAGACTACTGGAGCGGCAAAGGGAAGGGCGGAAGTGCAAAGATCGGAAGTGGACGAAGAATAGCGGAGGAAATGCAGCGAGCGTGCGCCGAATTGGAGGTCCGTTTGAAGGCGGCGTTTGCAGGGAGGGTGCGGCGAAGGGGGGTACGGCGAAAGGAGGGTGCGGAGAGAAACAAACAAGAGACGGGTGTGGCCGGGGACAATTACGGCCGACAAAGGCGAGCACTCTGAGGGAGGTCCCCTGTCTTCTTGGGCCGCGATGTGCCTCGAAGGGGTGTGAAAAAAGCGGGCGGAGTGATAGGTCATTGCGCCCGATGGCTTTCCTCTCGGTGGGGGGTCTTCGTCATGATTATTATTGGGGTATGTAGACCTCATTTCCTGCCCCTACGTTCCCATTCTTTTTACCTCCCTTATCTAATTGCATACCATGTCTTCGATGCCCGAAAAGTTTTTCGTTTATGGACTTGAACTTCACTCCCGATGGATGAATTCTTCTTCAATGACTTAAAACGTAGAGCCCAAAAAATTCAATTCTGTACTATTATGAATACAGTCGGAATGAAAGTCAAAGTTCAATTAGAAAACAATCCTCAACCACTGGATTTTGCATCAAGCTAAAGAGGAATTGATATTCGGCTGCAGTTTTCCACAGTATATCTAATAAAGTTATTTCTTAAGACTGATTATATCATTAAGTTAATCATACAAGCAACAAAATATCCATCAGAATTCACGAATAACGGTTTCTGAAGTACGTAATTTATTATGATATACTACCATGATAGGGATAAATGCGTTGTTAGTAAAAATTACTTTCTCTAATTGGATATAAAATTTACAATATTTCGTACAACTTAGTTTCATAAGTATAAAATTGAAGTGAAGTACTGTTTCAATCTTTTGCTTATCTTAAATCACCATGCAAATATTGATCTCGGCTGGGGAAAGCTGCTATCATTTCCTACCACGTTAGTTCATTTTCTGTTATGTAAATGAAAGTCCAAATATTAGCATTATCCTGAATATTTGCGGTATTGGCTTTTTGTGTGGATAGGCTGATTCGAGGATCGGGATTTTACGGTTCCAATTGCTGCGCTGCAAACCCATTTGTCTGTCTATCTAATTTTATTTACTTTTCTCTCTCCTTTACCTTTGTGAAATCTTTCCTCTCAATCCTTCTCGCCTATCCTCTCGCACCTTATATCTTTCGTACACTCTTTATCTGCTTTGTTTCTCACTTTCTTCCCTCCTTCTTTTGCCTACTCATTAAGTCTTTCGTTAGATTCCCCCCTTTTGTTTTCCCCTCTCACCTTTTCCCCTGACCATCTCAATTTCTTATGATCTCTTGCATCCACTCTCTTTCCCCTTCCTCTGGAAGTCCCTTTGAGGAGCCGAAAGGTTAAGGGAGGGAGTCTACAAAGAGATGCCGGCGGGAGGCAGGTGAAGTCGGAAGAAGAAGCGTATATACGGTTTCTTCCGGCCACTGATAGCTTGGCCCTGGGATGTATAAAGGATACTTTTCTTATCTAAGTCTCAGCTTATCAGATTGTAAATATTTTCGTAAATAATAAATGCCCAGCTCCGTTTGTTTGACGACTGCCGTTTCGGAATTCCGTTATAATGATGTACCCATCTGCTCTAATTTTTCATCAATCTTATTTATTTCTTCGGTAGTTTTGAACGAGCAGAAGATAGTACAGCCAAGCGTTTTCATTACCCCGGTAGTAATGGTTCTTTTTCAACTGTAAACTTATGTTGTTAAGAGAATAAGAAACTTTGAATAATGATGATCATTCTTGCCTGCAAACGAGTATTATAATATATCCGAAAATTTTAATTGAAATACCTAAAATCGTAACACTTTTTAGGTTAATTTCCCATCTTTCGTGTAACCACAAGAATTTTGGTTCAGTTTACGAATAGTTCCTCGTTCACTATGTTTTGTTTTCATAAGCAGATTGATTAAATTTTATTCATTATATTTTCTTTTAAGGTATTAATTAAACACATGAAGTAATTCAATATCCTCAATTAAAAGAGACATCCCTGTTTCAACGGCCTTTAAAAGGAAAGTCAAAGTGTAAGAGGTCAATATCAACAGCGGCTCACGATCTATTGTGACTCCAACGAAAGATTTAAACTTCAATTAACTGTGTGTCTTTCTTTAATTTTAACTTTTACCTAATAATGGCGCGGATAATTCATTTACTTAACATTCATGGCCATATTACTTTGCTTTTAATTTTCATTCCATTGTCTACTATTCTCCCATCGAAGGAACCTGTTTAATTAAATTCTTAAAAATTCATAGGATTAAACTTCAACGAAGAAGTATTTTGTAATATACCATATTAATATGAAAAAGGAGAACATTACCTCTTTAACCGGAAATCTGGTCACCCTATATGATAATTGTGTATACGTTAATATCCTTTGAAGATCATCTTGTTTATTCATTGTTCTATTGTAATAAAAAATATTGCTTCAATGAATCCTTCGCTCTTATTCTTTCACTTATCGTCCGGAATCGACTACACGTAATATATTATACTTCCCATTCCTTTTTAAACCACGGCACCTTTAAGCACGAAATATACACGGCAAACTATACTTTAGCTACTTACTATTTGCTGACCATAGTGCGAATCCAATGTAGAAGAAAAATAATTCTGCAGGTTACTAATTCTGATCTACATAATAAGAACTACGATTCCGTGAAAAATCCTAGCGACCCACAGCACTCTCGCATCGACTGAGTCAAAGGGAACATAACGAGAAAAAACAGGAGTAAAACGCAAAGCATTAATCAGATGCCATTTCGCGCACCTTGAAAGGAGAGCTGGACCGGATTTGAATCTCACACGCTACCGACGGCATTCAGATGACGCGAGATCACCCCCACCCCAATCGGACTCCTCTTCGGCTCCTTTTTAGCACGCATTACCCACCTCGAGAGCCGCGCAATAATTTTTTCCCGAAAGCCGAGAGGAATAGTGTTTCCCGACCGCATTCCCTCCGCCATCCGGGTGGTCCCTCGGCACCTCTTTTTTTTTTAATCCGACCGCACCTTCCCACATTCCCATTTAAATCCCGCATTAGCCACGCTCGGCCGTTTCCTTCTGCAAACACGGACTCGGTGCGAATCCTTAATTGTGCCCCCCTCTGCGGGGGCGGGCGTCGTTAGCGGTGGGAATGCGCCGTTGAATCCGATTCATATAGATGCACTTCTCGACGTGCGACTGATTAGGGCCTTTTACGAACCACCCATGAATGGGGTTTATCAAGCATCTCCCCTCACAAATTTATGGGCTGGTAAAAGGGTTTTTACGTGGTCTCATAAGAGTCTACGGTTCCAATCCCAGATTCTTCGTAGATTAGCAGTCTGATTTAGAAAATTTTTAATTTGCCGATTATCATATAACTATGAGGAAAAAAGTAACAGGGCTGTTTTATTATGTTAGAGTTAAAAAAAGCCTCAAATAGCCGTTGTTTGCGAACAGTTCCGTTCTCTTCTTCTTCAAAAAGCTTCTGAAATGCGTATCGAGAATAATACTGCTTACAAAACCTTAGTCTTCCAGACATCGATTCTAGTATATTGTAGTTTAGATTAACTGGTGTCTACACCCCCTGCCACAGACCGAAAGGCGGTTAAAGGGTATTAATGTAGATGTAGACGCAGTCACGGTTAATCTTAACTCACACGGTTAGAGTACTTCTGCACTTTGGGTCTTTCGCAAACAACGGCTATTTGGAGCTTTTTTGAACTCAAATGTAATTATTATATGTCACTACTTTCCCTTGACATCCCGAAAGCTTAAGAACACCTTCATCGCAATAAATTTCAAAATATAGAGGCAATTCTTTGAATTTTAATGAAAAGAATATAACAAATAATAACGATTTTGGGAGGCTTTACATGGTGTAAATTCATATAAATAGGATGGTTAGAATAAAATTAGAAATACACTTTTCCATACGTGTATTTGAAACACGACAGGCTCCCACTTCTTTTCCCACAAAATACTCATAGATTTTTCTCTATATATCTTCTTGTTTGTGATTTCCTCTTATGATGACGGCTGATTTGTGCTGAAAACGGTCGTGTTTCAAACACGTGCGGAAAAGAGTATTTCTAATTTATTCTTACCATCTTATTAATAATATAACCATTTATATTTTATTTTATGCATGTCCATCTCGCCGTTGACGAATCAAATTTGCTCCCTTTTATGAAGCTATTCTCTCTTTACAGTACAGCTGAAGATCATTTGAGCCTAAATATCAGTTACTCAAAAATGAAAAATATAATTTCTATCAGAAATATTTAGAGATCAACTTAAGTGTATGTGCATTAAACCTTTGCAATGAAATTATAAATTAAGTTTTATATTGGTAGATTTTCGGCTTCTCGTATTCATATAGCGTGACTCATGCTTGGTGACACTGATATTTTTGAAAAGTTAGTTAAAGAATATAGTGATTCGGTTGACGAATTAATGTTGCCTGAAGATGGCCGCACGTTTGAAGTACAGTCCCCATCACTGCCGTCTGGCGATGATGAAGAAAGGTCGGCACTCCCTTTACTTTTCCTCCGCTGTATTGCCTCTCTTAAACCCTTTCTCTGCTTTTTCTGCTTCTTAATGACATTACCCATTCGGATGGAACGTTTGGAAGTCGGGAGCAACTCCATTCTAAGCAGGATGAATGCGAATGGCTCTCTCGGTAAGGCACTCGTCATTTCTAAGGAGGGACTCTGTACTTTACCGCTTAATCTCTCTATCGCCTTTCTTTTGATAAGGCCGCGTGAAATTACCGTATCGAGATGGACTGGTTAGGGATTCAATTTTCCCTAACGATGTGGGTTTCTGCACCGTGGGAAACTTTCGAGGTGGTCTCGTTTTCCACAGTGGACGAGTTAATTTTATTTGATTCAGATTTCAACCTGGATCCAAAATATTCATAAATAAGTCAAACAGATTAGAGTCAATTACATCTACCGTTATCCAGATTTTCTTTTCCGTTGATTTTTTAAATTATAGAGATCTTCTCACGTTATTAGATGAATTCAGCAGATGTATCACGGTAACGGTTTTTGCATTTCGATCTAATTTTTCAAACTTTGCAGAAATCAAGGTAACATTTTCTGGAATGATAGTATGAAATACTCTAAGATTTTATTTTAATTCTGTTTCCCTTTTCAAATTCATTCCGTATATATTAGCATATTAAGTCCCTAGGAACTTACTTACTACGATTACATTATCTTTCACTTGATTTTCAGGCACAAAAACAATAAATTTGTCAGAAATCCTTCTGTCAATTCGCAGTCTAGGAGCACATCATTCTAAATCCGATTGCAGTTGTACCTCCAAAAAAGTGTTACTTTGCCTAGTTAATCAAAAACTCTAGAAAATAATCATTAATCTGATTTTAACACAAGATTAAAATCTAGTTTATCTAGCCGAACTTTGTGGAAATACATTAGAAATGACAAACAACAAACAATATCCATAAATAAAACAACATATTTATCGATTGATGAGATTCCGTTGGGAAAGTATATTTCTATTTTTCTAATAGTATACTTTTCCAAGTTGAATTCTTCTTCGTTCAAGATACTATCTATTTGTGCTCTGAGAATTTTGATGTAATACGTGAGGAAATAAGATCGAGAAGCACCTCTCTGAGGAATTCCACCTTAAAAAGGAATCAGTTCTGCAAAATGTCAAGGTAATCGCGTCCTTGGCCGTTCTACCGCGGTTTACCAGTCATCCCCTTCGCAGTCATATCCCTAAAATGAAACCCACGCATCCCACTTGCCACATCCTCATATCCCTTCTCAGGTTTCATCTCTTCTTTTTAAACTCCCCTTTGTGCGTTTCTCGAAAACCGCAGCCGAAATACTGCTCCCCGAGACAATGGTCGCCGTAAAAACTCATGTTTTGCGAAAGAAGGAAGAATTATTAGCATAAAGGGTATTATATAGTGAACTCGGCTTCCGCGATAACATTAAAAGCAGGAATGTGGGCTCCGAATGGAACCCGAGTAGAATTGGGACATTAAAAAACTTCATAGGGGACAGGCAGAGCATTTCTCACGTCATGAAAGTGGGAGTACTTTTATTCCCGCTGCAGCTGTATAGCATTTCGCTACTCCGTGGAGGTATTTATTTTCGGCTCTTCTTTCTTTTGTATTAAGCTGCCTATTTATCTCCGTCGCAGCACTCAAGAGCTGAGCACATAAGAGGAGGGACTTAATAGCTTCGATCCCACAACTGTTCCTGTTTACCTTCTCTTCTACATTTCCTATCTATTTGTTCCTTTTTAATTTCTCCCTCGTGTTTTGCTCGGAGAAAAGGCTCTTTGAACTTCCGACGCATTGCGCACAGTGGGGATGGAGTGCCCTTCCGCTGAGCAATCATCCTACAACTGTTGATGCCACCCCGGGTCTTTTTACGACTTTCCTTACTCATACACGTATCCGTCTTCATTTCAATGCTTCCAAGGACTTCTCTCTCTCTCTCTTGAAACGCTACTTCCTTTCCGGTGATAATTTTGCAATACGCACCGTTATCACGCACCGCTTACGATTATTGGACGCCCCGGGGTTATTAGTGCATACTATGACTCCATCTGTAAGACACATATATAAAGTAAAAATGTATTTAAAAAATGATATTATCAAATTTCAATTCGACCCATATTTTTATTTGATTTTCAAAACCCATTAATCACAGTGATTCCTCCTTTTACTGCTCAATGAATAAGCTTTTACTTTAAAAATTATTTTTAAATATTTTTTCTTTTGAGAAGGAACTATATTTGGATTCGTGCGAAGTATTTTTATCGCTGCAAATACGTCTAGATAATCCACTGAAGGTCGTTAAAGGTACATTTTAATCGCCCAACTCCTTGAGCATTCTTGCGGTAAAATACAAATTATAACAAGGATGAAGTACTTTTATTACGAATTTCAAAAGCTAATTTGTTTATGATCAGATTTCTGTGCAGTTGTTTAAAAGGTTTTGGTATTTTGCTATTTTAGCCTAGCATAACATCTCAATGTCGAACATCCTACATCCTTTAAAATACAACGCTCCGTAGAATGAAAAAGCGAATATTTAAAGAATCGTGCATAAGTCAAATATGTATAGCCTATATCGATTCAAATTTCCTTACAAACCAAAAGTTAAGAAATGAAATCGTACGTAATTCATAGAGCCGTTCCAAAACTCGAGTATTTTAATTCACTTGGAATCAGGTAACTGGATAATTTTAAGATTTTTATCGGTTCTAATAAAGCCGTAATGGCTTATGTGGCAAAACTCGCGATTGAGACAAGAACGAAGAGAGGAAATGAAATCTTACGATTAGTCAACCTAAGAAAGTAAAGAGTTACCTGGAAAATGGGAATATTTTATTAGAATCCTTCCCACAATTAGAGAGATATCTTCTCCGCAAAATTCAAATTTTACCTTACATTCCCTCAAACCCTGCATGATGTCTTACTCTCCTTTTTCCCCTCATTTAATATTCGCTTTTCTCAAAAAGGAGTTGGATCTGGACTACTTCAGTTTACTGCAACTAAATATTTACGTGTGAATGAATCGGAGAAACAGCTGTATTTATATACTAGCGGAAGAGACTGTGAATTCGAGTATATGTTTTTTTCTTATTTCATTTACATATTTTACAAGCCAACGAAAAATATACATTTTAGCGAAACGAAAAGGAATCGCGCGTGTCCGCAAAGAGTAGCAACAGGATATCAAGAGGAAAACCGACACGATGCAGACAAAGCGGAGCACTTATTTTTTCTTTCCCAAGGAAAGGAGTCTTTTTTCAGCGTCTCCTTTATCACCGTCCGCTATCTCTTCTTTCTTTTTCAATGGCTCAAAGCGGCCGACTTCAAAAGGACCGCTTTTCCCACACTGCGCCACCTGGCGAGTCCACGCGACCCTCCGAGTGCGCCGGATGACTCGTCGGAGGCTCGAATTGAGGGGATCGACGGGGAAAGAAGTCCCCCAATGAAGAATCGTTTCTCGTGACTGAATTGCCGGCGGAAACTGGGGCTGCACGATCGCTTTGAAAAGTTCACGGTTTTATCGAATCATAATTGTTTCACTTTCGCTCAGAGCCGCCTTGACTCATAGAGCAGCTGGTTTGCGAAAATTCACCCCCTCTCTTCAAACTGCTCGTATATTATTCGAAATAATGTTACGAACATCCCCTAAAGCTCATGACAGTAATAATTTACCGGAGTGAATAAAACTGAAGATTCCTTTTACTCCAATTTTCATGACAAAACAATAAAGAAAGTTTTGTTTATTGACCAAACTTTTGCTTTAGAATACTTCAGTTTCCATGTATCAGTCAAAATAGAATAAAGTTACGGAAATGGTACTGGAATTTAAATTACGAAAAGCTTTGAGCTATTTGGCTTGGGGTTATTTGGCAATGTTCGAATTTTCTTATTAGTAGTAAGAGTAAGAAAATGAAGAGTCAGTGAGAACTTACGCATAAATTTGAAGAAAGTACAAAGGATTAGTAATCACTAGTTAATTGTATAGTATTAATATTTATAAAAAGGCAATCATTTTGGAAATATAATGATTCGTATTTGCAATTCTTGTTTGTATGCAATGAAGATTACCTAAGACTGGACGTGTTATTTCGTAAAATGACGTCGTTGAACTTGAGTTATTCCGTTACATTGGCAAAATTTAAAACATTCTCAATTGTTATTTATTACTCCGCAAGATTTAAAAGAAAAATGCTATTTATTCTCCTTTTCTTTTATTTTCCAATGATTTTAATTCTTTATGGCGAATTATTGCAAAAGAATTAAGGCCATATTATGTTTCCCAGTCATAGCAGGCCGCAGCATTAATACGGATTTCATGATAGTATATTTTTATTTATATTGACGTCCATTTTTCGCTCTTAATGTAATTTTCTATATTAATCCTTACGCACTGAAAGCTTTAAGTACATTTTTATTTAACGGCACTTAACAAAAACGTTTTGGCAATTTGCAACTGTAAACTAGAATTTTAAATTATTTTTGAAATAATTCTATATTCACCATTATATATTTGAGGTATCAATCGGAGTTATTTCTTGTGTCTAATATTTGATGTAACTCATTCTCCTGGATTATTAAAAAAATATTATCATAGAACAAGGAAAACATGCTTTAGAGAAGTGAATAACTTTGTGTGCGAATACATTATATTAATTTAGTTCTTACGGATGTAATTTTAAGTTTCGGAGAGTCACTTCTAGAGGTAAACTAATGCATCGATCTTCGCATTGCCTTGAGCGGATGTATTGTTTTTAGAACCGCGATTACATGAAAGAGACAAAATAGGACGGAAGTAAATAAATTCAGTTGAAAAGTAATATTTATCAAAGGAAAAATAAAAAGGTAAAAATTTACTTTCCCTAATCGCATTCAATTTTTGGCATAAGCCATATAAAGAGATAATAAAATTAACAGGGAAGAATTATTATTCTTTCAGAGCAATTATTATTAAGAGCAATCATTATTCAGAGCAAAGATTTCTACGGCTTTAAGCTGACATTCAAATGAATACTTTTAGGTGTGTTTATCTTTCCCCATTCCTTAATAATAATATATCTTAAAGTTCAAAATAGACTCTTTAATTTATTCGTGATTTCAAAGATTAAAGTTTCCCTTTTAGGTCTATCAAAAACTTCATCCAATGTTAACCAATATTATGCATTTCTTTACAAATATAACTGAAACATTAAGAAATACCTTATTTGCATATCTATTGTTTCTTTGCCTTCAAATTTAATTACTATCAATTTCATTAGGTGTAAAATTATTTTTATTGCCTTTTCATTCTGTTAGATCTCAGTGTATATATTAACATAATTGCTTCACATTTTATTCCTGAATAGAAATGTTAGAGTCTGAGAGACAAGCAGATTTTACTCAGATCTTAACGTCCTCCGGGACAACCTGTTGGATATCACACAGAGATTGCGAAACGTTTCTAGTTATAGCGTTCATAACTCCAGTTTTAAAGAAGCGGAGGAAATAATTTTCTTGGTCTTATTTCTATACTTTGATCCTGAGTTCCATAGCTCAAATCTTTATTTGCCTCTCCAAGCCCATGAAAGAAGACTGTTTCAAACGAATGTGCGGAATGCACGAGGAAGAAAATAAGCGAATCCCTTAATGACCGCGGCTAAAAGGAAGGAAACGTTTGGCACAGAAGAACATTTTCGAGGAAAGAGGCGATAAAAGCTTTCCTGATAAATAAATATGTGTTGACGAGGATTCGGCCAAAGGGAAATTCTCCCGCAGAAAACAATCATGGAAGGATTAATCACAGAAAACACGAAGAAAAGCGGGCGAATAAATAGTGAAGGACAGCGAGACAAGAAAGGTTACAAATATTTTTTGAAGCTTTTTAATGAATTAAGTTTCAGAAAGTAAATAAATGACAATTTGGTGTGATTTTACTTCGCCGTATTTTTTCTCCGTGTTTTCAAATAAACGCTGGAGTTTCGCAAACATAAGCAAAGGAATAACAAAGTAATCCGACCTTCGAAAGAGTAATTAACTTTAAAATAACACGGCGGAAGATGTTTTTCTTTCAAAGGAGTGTCGTTTGATGTCCATAAATTTCACGCATAAAACTCGGTATCGTAAGAGCTACAAAGCGGTATTACGTTATATAATTAAGAAAGAACAAAGAGCGCGGGTTTTCGTTCGAATTTATTCGGTAGTTTTCGAAGAGCCGTTTTATGAAGCCACTTTGCGTTTTGCAATTAACTACCTGGCTGTCTTAAAATATCTACTAAGTTTCGAAGTCTTTCCCCCGAGTATTTACGGAGCCACTATCGCACAGATCCCAAATGAACGAGCTAAACCGAGGAAGAGAGACAGAACGGCTAACTTTATCCCTCGCAAAAGGGTGTTTGGGGACGTGCGAGTAAATCCACGGGGATCGGAGTTAACTTCGATTGGCAGAAAGGAAGCAACGGCGCAAACACTTATCGACATCGGGGAGGAGGAATTTGTGCAACGAATTAAAGGGAAGACGGGATACGCGGAGGGCTTATCTCTTCCGTCTGAACGTGGTCTCCGCCCGGGAATGCACGGGGAAAAAGATAGGGGTTCTTAAAAAAAGGGGGTAGGAATAGGTGGTGTGAGAGGCGTGTGGAAAGAGAAGTTTGCTGGAGATTTGCCGACAAAGGGCTCCTTTGAAGTTCCGCCGCCTCATCCCACGGCTTCCACCCCACGTGCGCGGCCGCCCCCACTCCGCGAGTACACATTTCACACGCCGCGCCCTCCCCCTTCCCCTCCCCTACCCCCGCGGCCCCCAAAACTCCCGCCACCGCACACGATCGTCTCTCTCTTTGAGAGGAGCGGTAGCCTAGCGGATGCATATCTGCGGAATCTGACTTTCTTTTTTTTCCGCCGTACGTTCCGCGTGCGAAACGGCGCAAAACGTGCGTCCGAAAGCGCTGATTCCACTCACTCTATCTATCATCGGGAGATTTGCTGAGGGCCCTAAAAAGTTGATGCTGAAGAAGGTCGCAACATGTCCCGTAACGTTTAGGGAAGTGCTTTCCGACCGTTTTGCCTCCAAGGCAGTCTAACTTAGAGGCGTTTTGAAGCATATCTACAGCAACCAGGGAACACAGAGTTCGAAATTAAAAATTACAATAATTATCCTTCCGATAAAAGCCAATGAGAAATAAAAATAAAAATAATTTTATTTCCTTTTTCAAAAGAGAATGGAATATATCGCAAATATAACTGGGAAACTTTTATATTTATACGATTTATATTAGGAAATCATAAATTTGACCATTTCGAAGGCAAACTAAAAAACGAATAAATATATTGTAATTGTTGCCGGGAAACTTATTTATTTATACGGTTTATTCTACGGAATTAGAATTTTGACCATTTAAAAGGCTGATAAATGAAAGACACAGGTATCGGAAATGAAATATTTAGACAGGTGGAAAGATGTGTGAGGTGAAACAGAATTAGAAATGAAAACGCAAGAGAATAACTGGGAGTTTCGACTTCAACGGTAAAATAAAAGACTACCGAAAGAATTCCATGAGTCACGAACTTCAGGCAAATAAATCTCGATTAATCGAAAACATTGCGGAATATAAGCTAAATGAAAAACAGAATGTGCGCTGACCTAGAAAAAGCTGGCTCCAAAATGTTGAAGACTTAACAGGGTTCTTAATATCTATCAAAGTGGGATTGTGATTTTAAAATAAGTACTAACAGAATCACACGGTGCAGCAAGTGCCATCTTTAGGCAGATAAGTGCAAAGGTTGAGGAGCTTTCATTTAATGAATTAGTTTCTCCAACCTGATAGTCGTTGTATGCGGACTTTAAGGCTGCATTTACATGATACGTATTCTTTCAATCTTACTTTTTCTGATTTCATCAGTATGAAGATAATGATAATGAGAGGTTAGAATGTAGCGTTATGGGGATCTCGAGATCTTGACCTATTCTCCTCTGCTCGACTTTTCACTCTCCGAAGTTGGATATTCGGAATCCCTCCCACTTAAGTGTTTCATTCCTTATCTAACGTACCTGCTTCACGACTCTTGGGAAACTTGGTTTCCAATTTGGAAAATCATTTGACGCCCGTGTTACGCTAACTGGTCTCAACGATACATTTGTCGTTGGAGAAAAACGTTGTAGCTTACACAGGAAATTTGCAGATTGAGTGTCAGTTAATCAATTCTGTCCTTTAGGCTTTATCTGCTATAGTTCCAGGGGTATTTACCGTCACTTTGCTAAATAATTTCCCTTCGAAAGATCAAGGAAAGTTACGTGGGAATTTCTTACAGAGAAAATAAGGGATACCTTTACGAAATATAATAAGTTTAATATCATAGAGGAATACTCCCTATGGTATAATAGTAATGCATATTTATGAAGGAAGGAGATGGTGAAGCTTCGTTGACTTGCTAAAAGTTCAATTTATGTAAATTCTATTCTCATTTATTTTTCCACTGGTTTTCTTTATTTCGTACAGGTTTCATAAAATATTTAGAGTATATAATGACAATGAATTAATGTTAAATATCAATCTCACCGATTTTCCATTCAGCTGAATTTTTACTTAACTCAAAAATCATTTAAATTTTACTTACTTTCTCAAGAACACAATTTACTCAAGGATTTTGATCTCATTTTTACTGATGATAACAGAGAGATAACTAAGAGTCGTGAGTTTGAAATTCTGTACTAAATTTGGCTATATTTTATTTTCTTATTACTACAAACCCTGAAGATTTGTTTAAGAATCTTTTTACGCAAACCACTTAACAAGAAAGAAATACGGAGATATTAAGGAATTTTATAGTTCATTGTATACCAGTTTCTTTCCTCCTTTTCAGAGGTATCAACCTCTCTATTATCTTGTTATTTCAAGACTTTTATAAATGCCTCATTTCCATTTATACTTTTATAAATTATATTTATAGAAAATTCTCTGTTAATTTTAAACATGTTTTCTTGAGGTTGCGACATAATTATGACAAAAAGGATAAACTCATTTTTATCGATATTCTTTTCCATCACTAAAACTTGCAATATATTCCTAGCCGTGTCATATTGAAATTTCAAGAATTTTCACCGGCTCAAAGTCGCTGTTCTTTATTTTTGGGCGATGACCTCTTTGTTTCCAAAATAGCTCCATTTTCCCTTTGCCAACTGGATAACTTTGAGGATGAAATATTCTTCGTTGCACACGTGATCGTATGATCCATTTCCTCTTTACCAAAATACAAACTCCGTTCAGTTCCATCAAATCCTTCGTTCCCTTTGAAACCACCGACATCCTCGCGCGCATTTCACGGAAAGCAATATCATAATACATCGTCAAACGTTCACGCTTCCTCCATCAATCATACAGCAGGCCCTCGAGGGTCTTTCCGCCTCTCGAGCAGTTTTCACGCTTCTCTTCCATGCCATTGTCACCTTCGAGAAAGACGCCGCCACGGAAAAGCGAATCGCACCTTCGACATCACCTGTCGCTCCTTCTATCTTACGTTTCTTCTCCGTGAATTTCCTCTGGAGGAATTCCCAGCCTCGCTCACAAAGGAAAAAGAAGAAGCACTTTACATCGTCCGGTGGCATCTCCTCCGCCTCTTTCTTTATCCTTTACATTTTGTTCAGCATTTGTTCTCTTTACATTACGAAGTACATTTGTCCCAATTTATTCTTTGTTGTATCCCTGCCCGTCATATTCTTGTATTTCTTAAAGGTCTCCAACTCTCTTTTGTGATCTCTCATTTGACAGACAGTCTTTAAACCCAGTCCATATTGCTGTGTACGAACTCGTCCCTTATTGTATATTTTTATTGTATAAGTATCTTACTTCCCTTAACTGTGATATATTATAATATTATATAATTTTTTCCTTAAATGTTATTTTTCCCTTATATTTCTCCAGTCATAGTTCTTATTTATTGTGAGACACTATAAGAATAGACTCTGTGTTAGCCATCTCATTCAATTAAAATCATACTGACCAATTCCAGCAGCAGATGAATCTCATAAGTTTATGTTGAGGAGAAGAGAGTAAAAAATTTTACTCTTACTTTATCGCTATCCGCAAATAAGATGTTAGTTGCAAATAATTGCTCATTTTTCATTTAATAGAAGATATACTTCCATAGTATTTTGGGATAATACTTTTTCATTGATTACCACCAAATATATTTTTATCTAGATCCTTTTAGATAATTATTGTCGTTTACGCAACTTCACATATTTGGCCCAATTTATTTATGTAAGTTTAATATTTGAACAAAATATCTACATTTTTTAAACTTGCTATTTATGCATTCCATCAGCTTTTTGCAACGACTTCGTTTTATATTTCAAGTTAACCAGTCATCTTTATAAAAACTTATACCATAATATTTCATTATGTTTCTTTTTTTAATGAGTCTTACTAAACTTTATACTTTGCTTCTTTTAATATCAAAATAAGCCTTGCATCATTTTCCCTCGAACCTCTCCTGTGTTTATTATACATTTTGCCTTTAATTTTTCACTCGTGATAGTCGTTCCATTTCCTTTTCCAGCACTCTTTCCTCTCTTTTTTTCTAATTTCTCTAGATCTCCTCTCCCTTTACTATCCTCCCCATCCCCTTCCTATCGTCCCATGAGACGAATTGCCCCAAGATGCCTCCCGTAGGCGTGAATCTCGCCTCCATCGGAGGGAATCTTCACGCGCCTTCTCTAATGGGGTAAATTTCTATCTCCCCCTCTCCCTGACCTTCTCTTCCCCCCCTCTATTCGCGCTCGTTTTTAGAGACCCTTTTTCATTTCTCTGGGAATCCTTTGATGCTCGCCGCCGCTACCTAACTTCCCCTCCCTCTCTTTCCTCCTCATTTCCCTCCCTTATATTTGTCTCCCTCATCCTATAAGAGGATAGATACACGGGATATATTTGATTTTGGCTTTTTTCATCTTGTTACGAACTTGTAATGAGTTCGGATTATTCGGCTTTCCCTTTTCGTAAACTCCCTTTTGGTCTCAAAGCGTTGGTCTTTGTCTGACACAGGAAACCGCCCGGTGTTCCGAGCAAACGAAATTTTCGTTTCGATTCGGCGGTAAACGTGTTTGAATTTGGATAGGGGAGATTTTATTTTTCCAATGGGATACTGTACGACCTCGAAGTCACATTCGAGATAATAATATTGACGAACGTTTGAGGTCCACTTCCTACTAATGGAAATATAATCAAATTTGGCGTATATTTAGTTTACATTATTTTTATCTCGAATCGTTTTAGATTTTTAATTTTAAAACTTATTTATCTTCCGCCTCTAATATCAAAATGTTTGCAATTTGTCCACTTGAAAATTATTTCTCACGAAGGAGATTGATACCTTAGCAAAGGTTGACGATCAAAAATATTTTGTCCTATAACTTTATCTCCAGTAAGTGTTTGTATGTAGCACGTTTTCTTTATTTAAACCCTTCACATCACAAGATTCTCTCTACAAAGTCGCTTTGTTACGAACAAAATTAAGTGTATATTGCCATACTGAGTAGATTGGTATATATGTTACACCCCAAACGTGTAATTGCCTATTTCGTGAAATGGGCAGGCGCGTCGCCCAATTCATGAAATGGGCAAAAGTTGCCCATTTCATGAATTGGGCAATTACACGTTTAGGGTAAAAGGAACCCTAACTACCCTAATCAACCCATCGGCGCCGCGTATATTTCACGATTTGTAGCGGAGATTAATAAATTAATTAAATATGCGCGGCGCCGATGGGTTTAGTAGGGTAGGTAGAGTTCCTGTCACAGCAAACGTGTAATTGTCCATTTCATGAAATGGGCAATTACACGTTTTGGGTGTAACATATACATAGAAATATGACATTACTCGCTGCATCAATTCACATTTACTGTGCACACATTTTTTAGCAAGTTAGGTAATGGAACTCATTTTGAGTAGTATTATATAAATATCATTTGAAATATTATGCGTATGGTATTTACCATTTGAATCGTTTTTATTTCATTTACCATCAGTTATTTCATCACGATCTTCATGGATGAGATAAGACTATGGATGCAAATTTTGGATCAAAAATCTCATAGGAAACCGACTAATCCGTTCCACCGACTTAATTCTTAGTTCAGAATTCTTCCTTCCTTTGATATTTTAGCTCGCATTTGCAACTCCCGGTAGGAATTTCCGACTCTCCCCTTACCTTCTTTAGAAGAGGATATAGCGACGAGTCGGCGATCTTAGGGCCGCAAACGCAAGAAGCAATGGTCTATGGTATCTTCTGCTCCTTCTTTTTCTAGACATCCCTCTTTGTCACACATAAAAAGAGAAGAAGGAGAAGAACAAATGGAGGGCAGTAAGGAATCCTCTGGAGAATGTCCGAGGGGACGCGTAAAGAAATAGCGGAAGCGATGGTGAGAGGAGCCGATCTATTTCATTGTGACCATCTGAAGAATCATTTTATACCTCTGAAGAAATAATGATACGACAAAGCAGGAAAGTCATTACCGTGCATCATCGGATTGTAAAGTACAGAAAATTGTGTAACTGCCAAATATTCATGCTGCCCATCGCAAATTCATCAATAGAATTTCAATGCTAAAGAATAATGAAAAGACACCTACCTTTGCTTTCAGAATAAGTGTTATCATACGACTATGGTTTAGACCCCTTGAGTCATCATTAACTAAAATAATAATAATATTTCTAGTGATAAAGATATAAGTGTTCTTTTCGTAATTATTTAGAGTGTAAAACTACTACTAAGTTGAGGCCGAATAATATTATTTTAGAATATCCATGGATGCAATTAAGGATTATGTAATTGAGGCCATTCTTGACTGCCTTCCCTTTTCCCTAATATCATTGCTGATTAATAAGTTTCTCATTCAAGAGAATCCAAAGGTATTTCGGATTTACGAAGAAGACAAAATCCACGAACTGTTATTTCTCATGATTAATAAATTTACGTTTATTTAGTAAAGCAGGGAATTTTATTCTTGTTTAAATATTACAGGAGCTTAAGAAAGGAATATTTTATCCTTCGTATTTTATCTTTTGGAAATTAGTCTCCCAATCAGTAATGCCTAAAACTGTTTCGAAGCATCTAGAGCAGAATGAAAATACGGAAAAGAGAGATAGAGCGGCACCTGAAATAACGGTACATTATTCACTGGAATGAGGAAAAATCAGGTGGGGTGAAAAAATATTGAGATATTTAGGACATACATTCGGAGTTTAGCAGTGAGAAATGACTGAGAGAGATCGATTCCCCATTTTTTTTATATAAGTCCGGAAAAATAAAGATTAAGGTCATCGCTGTTGTTCGTACATAGAAAAGGCGTTTTGTGGAGAGATGTTTCATTGTTGTTCTTGATAAAAAGAGGAAGTTGTAATGAAGCTAGTCATGGACTCTTTCTATAATATTTATACTATAGGGCATACGATGGTGATTTCGTGACAAATCTTCAAACATCCGTTGTTAATTTCTCAGTGGTTATATTGACTTACATTTTTGCAGTGAATCTTGCATTTACTTTCCTTCGCTACGCCATACTTGATCCAATAAAATCACTGATAATTTCGTAACGGACGTTTAAATCTTAATAATGAAATTTCCAAGGTTCCATCATGAATACCTACAGTCATTATTAATTTTGCCGACAGCATACCACGGAATGAGTTCATTGAAGTACAGCCATGCCTTGGCTAACGAGAGACCCTGTTATTAGTTTTTACGACAAACGAATGTATTCCCGCTTGTTTTATTAATAATAATTATTATTCTCTATGATAAGGAAAATGATGATATGGATTCACCCATTCTTGCTCTACTTGCCCAAATGGATATTATAGTATATTTTGGCTCTGTTACTTGTAACTAATTAATATGATTAGGAAGTCTTTTGCAAATCATGATCCGGGTAATTAAGATCACCTCTGAATTATATCCGTCAACAGAGGTATCACGCTGTAATCAAATCATCAAAAAAGCACTGAAAATACGTATGCCATGCTTCTCTATTACGTTCGTCAGGACGAGGGACAAAAGAGGACACACAGAAAAGAGAGCGGACGTAAGAAGATGACGAAAGGGAGAAGAAGTGTGCGAGGAGAAAAGAGGAGTGAGCCGAGATCGTTCAACCCCACGAGAGAGTTCAAAGGGAGGCTGCGGCTCTCTTCTTATTTTTAATCCGAGGGAAACACCTGCACGCAGGATAGGGGAGAAAGACCACTTTTCCAGAGGCATTGACGGGGCGCAAATCGCATCTGCGGTGCGGCCATTGAAGCTGCCGAAACAAAACACTCGCTCAAGGCCCCGTTTCAAGCTCTGGCCGCCCGAGTAATTAGTGACCCAATTATCCCTCGGTCGGACGGAGAATAAAAAGCTGCACATGGGATTGAAAAGAGCCGTCGGCAACCCGCCGGAGGACCTTTTGGATTTTTCGGGAGGTCCGAACGGCAAATGCCGGTCTCTCTGTCCGCGCTTTTTTCGCGTTCTGCCGCCTAAAGGGGTGCACTAAGGGGGTGTATCTTTTGTGGTCGCGGTGTTTCGACCACGGGACCCGTGTTTCCATCCACCCCTTCCTCCGATGACCCCGCATCGACCCGTCGAGGGCCGCGGAGTATCGGGATACATGAATAAAAAACGCCCCTTTCGGCTTTGTTCATTTTTAACCGACAATTGTTTCGCTGCCTTTGTCCCGCAGATGGATTCTCGCGGTCCTCTTTCGTTTCCGTCTAATTGAGAGGGGGGAGGGTAGGGGGATGTAGGGAATGGGGGAGGAAGGTTTTTCGCGTGGGCGGACGCGGCAGGAGGGTCGCGTTTCATTAGCTTAAATCCTATAAAAAAAGCCTCGGATTTTCCCTTTTTCGGATTTCGACCGCCAATCCCGTAGTTATTTCCCGTTTGTGGTTGGAAGCAGCACGATGCAGGCCGTTTATTCGGCGATTTTAAATTTTCAGTTTGTAATTTCGAATCCCTCAAAGGAACCAACTGTGAGGCTGAGAGGTCAAATGGATGGAAATAAATTGCGTATTAATATCTGATTGTTATCTGACGTTAATATGGTTCTGCTGACATTTTCTTCTTTTCATATCAATGCCTTATCCCGCCAAATATTTCCATTCTCCTCCATACCTTGTAGAAAGATATATTGCTGATTTATTTAGCTCAGGGATGGTTTGTCATGCAATATCAAGCTTTATAGCTCCAGGATACAATTTGTAAAATTATTTACAGCCCAATTCGACATTATTGTTTCTGTCTTTTCTCCTGAATTCAGTTTTTATAGGAAATGATTATTTATTTATTATACATACACATATGTTAATAAAAATTATTTTCTCGAATAGACTAAGGAAAAGAACTGCTACTCTCGCATAAAGAAGATTTTGACAAGCTGTCTGTTTTAAGTACCAGATAAGTAATTGCGATGTAAAAACAGCGTTTCCATTAAATTTCCGTTGTAAAGTATATAAAATTTAGTTCAGGAAATTTGCGAAGAAACCTGAATAATCTCATTTACATTGGTTCGGAAAATTTGTAAATAAAGCAAACGTGGCAGTTATCAAAATTATCAGCAGGTTGTATTTTCATAAGCTGAAATCAGACATTTAGATGAATAGGATGCAGAATACATTATCTCGATGGAACCTACCATTATTTTTGATCGTATGAACGATAGGTCTTATAATAACATCATGCTACCTTCACACCAACCTTTCTAATCGAGAATCACTGCGACAGAATCAGTACCGAATAAATTCAAATGAATAGGATGTGTCAAATGATTATGATGGTAATGATGGGAATACACAGCCATAATCGCCGAATATTTCTTCATCCTTTTAACCCATTCCTGCTGATAATGGAAGTGGAAATTCATGTTCATATAATATTTCATTTCAATTACTCTACGTCTATTTACTTAGCAGCTTCTAATGTTAATGAAGCTACATCAAAATGTTCATCGATATTATATTTATACAAAATCCGAACGTGTCATATTTTACAATGACGGATTTTTCTGTAGAGAGTAAAATTAAGTTAGTTTATATAGAGTTAAGAAAACTAGAAGCTTAAATTCTGATATCGAGTCAGACTGAGGGCAGGGTCTGATTCTCCTAGAAAGAATTGACGAAAAAAATATAATATAATTTGAATCCGAAGCGGGGGGCGTTTCTTTTGCTGGGCAAAAAAACCGCTCGCGTAGAACGAAAAAATAAACGCGCTTCCGCTTTGAGGGAAATCCAAGCCGATTGAGTCGCTAATGAGCTTTTTTGTGTTTCGGAGCGTTTAGATTTCATTGGCTCCCCCATCCGCCGTTTTCGCTGGCGCAGCCTATGAATCACAGCGGAAGAACAAATGATTGGTTTGGCTCTTATCGGTCGTCGCACGATTCCAGATTAGAAAAATGACGCTCTTTTTCAGCAAACAGTATCGACTTTTTGTCAACTCCGACTTCCGGTTAACCAACATCAAATGGAATGGTATTCGAAGCGTCATACTCAGATATGAACAACCATCACTATTGCTTCATATCATAAAAATGGAACAGAAATATGTTTTTAATATAAAGATGATGTTTACTTTTCATCATCATTTATATGCCATCTTTATAGTATGAATTTCCACAACATCACGGCCGCCTCCGTGAAATTTATTTTTAATAGTTTAACATGTAATTAAATGATTGAATGATGAATAAATAAGAACTAGGGTTTAGTTCAATAATTGCAAAATTTAGGAATTTATTTTAAGTTAAATATCACAATTAATGTTAATATTATTTAGGACATTTTAGAAAAATAATAATAAAACAACTCTATAAGGGCACCTTCTTAGTAGAGTATATTTATCGACTTATTGTTGTATAAATATTACAAGAAATTATAACTGCCGATTGTAGAATTATCTAGAAACATCTTCATTATGATAGGAGAGTTGAAACAATTTTCTCGCGAAAAAATTAACTTTAAAATGCAGCACATGTTTAGTGATTGGATAAATACTTCATAATCAGGTTTTCATTTCCTCGTCACTTGCTAGACAAATTCCTGTTACTACAAAGTCATCAAAAAAGGGGGCCTTCCTTGGATACACTAATGATAAAAAGAAATTAAGCTGAGAAATTTTTAGAACACCTACGTATTGAATCAATATGGAATTTTTAATAAGCTAAGACAAAAACAAATTTTACAAACAATTTGAGTAGAAAAGACCAGATACTTTCAACTTAATAAAAATGAATAGGGTCGTCCCGCAGATACATCTAAATTGTTATTCTCGCAAAACTGTCAAATTTGGCATGTTTAGAGTTTATCAACGCTATCTATGAAACGACTATTAATTAATGGGTTATTTAGTCGGTATTCCTTAAATATTTATTTAAAATAATCTGAAGGTAATTTGAGTACTGAAGATATTATATTAAAACCCTTTTTTGCAATGCGATGCGATTTGATATATTTTGGGCTTAAATAGGAAGATAACGATAAATTTCATTCTTTATTTTATTACTTTTTGAGCAACTACAAAAGTGGTGTGCGAGAAAAATACATATGAAAAAATCGGAGTAAAGAAAGAGAGAAGATTTATCAGAATGACTAAAACGGAACATAATGAAACCCTAATCTCCTCGATAGCAGTAATGCGTAGCTGTGCCGGACTCGGAAGATATGCTTTCAGTCACTCGACGGAGAAAATTAAACCGAAAAAAAAGTTGAGAGATGAGTGCTATATCGTCATTTTTTCGTCATCCATTCTCGAACGTGAAAAAGCGGAGATATGGATGCGAGTTAAATGGAGGGAAACGATTTGAACATTTTTTTCTTTCTATAATCACGAAGAGGAGGGGGAGGGGGAAGGTCACTGGGGTGGGTGAAGCGATTGGCTACGCGTGTAAACACATTAAAAACAGAAGAAGGCGGTTCTTCAAGTGTTCCCGAGCACAAAGGAAGCCGACGGCTAATTCCGACTGCGAATCAAGGAGACTCACTTTCTCTCTAATGCGAGATTGAGTGAGAACGCGGGGGCGGGCGATATTACATAACGTGGATGCATTCACCCGTGGCAGGTTAAACAACTTGTTAATCTGACTTTTCTTGGTCTTCGCGGAGCCGACAAAGCAAGAGCGGGTGCCGATGTATTTAAAGCGATGCGTCCCCACTGCGATTGCGCGAGTGCTTAGAAATTTCGTGTTTCGAGGGAATCATTTGCATGAATTTCGTGCCGTCGTTGAAAGGTTTGCTGTTGAAGCACTTCGCGCTTCCTCTGTCTTTGTAGATGTTATAACAGCTGATTGACTTTCTGTGTTCGTTCTCCTGTGTGATAATATCTCTTTAATTACCCTCCGTTTCATATCAAAGCCTGCCAATCTTCTGACGCTGACGAAGGAGTTTGTGGTCGTTCTCGGTAAAGATCGTGGGATTGAAGACTTGTTCATGGGATTTTTAAGGATTTGGATGACGTATTCCGATTCCTCTGTTCTATCTACTCGGAAATATTTGTACATATAAATTCACAATCGTAGTATAGATTAAATACCGCATATACTTGGATATAAACCGACCCAAATATAAGATTATTCACCTATTTTTATCACAGAAAACTGGGAAGACAAATTAACTGGAGTATAAGCCTAGGGTGAGAAATGCAGCATCTACTGGTAAATATCAAAATAAAAATAGATTCCAATAACATTGCAGTAATTTAGGCGTCAGTAGGTTAAATATTAAAAGAATTGTGATTGAGGAAGTGAAAAATTTACAATACAAATTTCGGCTACGATAGATTTTTTCCAGTGGAGAACTGATAAGTGGGGCCCTCACTCGAGTTTAAGCCGAGGATGGCTTTTTAATATAAAAAATGTTCTGAAAAACTCGGTTTGCACACGAGTATTATGTTATATTATATGTACGAGTAAAAGGATTTTACGAAGAGATCTTCTCCGTCTTTACTTCTACTCCTATTAAGTCATTTGTAGTTTAAAGTACTGTTTTGTTAATTCGAAAACAGTAACTCGATTTTAGCGATTTTCTTTTATCTAATTGCATAACGTGGGAATGGAGTAGGATGGAGATTTAATGGAATGACACTTAATAGTTCGATAGTTCAAAAATCACGACTTACTGCTGCAAAACCTTTCTCTTGTGTGCTAAAGGGCCTGAAGTATCTCTTCACGTTCACTTTATTAGCCTGGATGAACTTTGCGGAAAGGTCTGGCGAGTCAGTGTTCCTAAATTACATGGAAATTACGCTGTAGCAGCCGCTTGATTGATCAAAGCGACCGCGGGATAGCCAAGGAAACGAAGTTAGAGGACAGGTCACCATCTATACCTTTTCCCGGTACCACTTCACAACGAACGTTGTAAACACACGATAAGAAGTTTCCATTAATGAAGACCGTAAGACCGTATAATCGATAAATAAAACCGATGATCTCATTTAGTAGAAAAATCTTCAGAAGTATTTAGCGTAGGAGATTATTCTTGAGAGTCAATACCATAAAGATATATTTCGCACAAAGTTATAAATTGATAGTAGGTTGGATAATTTTATATGAGAACTTATGTATTAGGCTAATTAATGACTTTAGCGTTATACAGTGAAACTAATCCATGATCAGTCGAAAGAAAACACGGTCTGAGAACTTCCGTAAATAATTTTAATAAAATATAAATTAATTTAATATTTTGAACATTAATCTGTATGATTCAGATGGTATAATTCAGAAAAACTATTTATACAAAAAATATCCACAGAACTGCGAGTAACTTTGTGGTAATCCATCCTAGGAAGAAAAAAGAGGAACAACTTTTCACAAAGGAAACTAATTCCGTCTTTACTGGTAACCATGCAAATTATAGTGTACTCAATATTTGTGTGTAATTTGCATAATTACCGTTAAAGACTGAATTAGTTTCCTTTGTGAAAAGTTGTTTCTCTTTTTTCTTCCTATTTATACAAACCCTAGTAGCAGAAATTCTACCCTCTAATCTTATATCATCTTACAAGGCTTTTATAAAGCTAACCATTATTTTATTTATTATTCATAAATATCCTGTAGACGCAGCCATTTTTTTCTTTCAACTGATACTTAAAAATAAGACTATAATTTTCCCATTTAAAATTTCCAGGATTTCCCCTGAACCTATCCATGGCAAAATAATCCATTTTTGGGGCTATCCTTTGCTTATCATCTTCAGCCTCCATACCCAACGGTTGAGTCAGAAAGAGAATGTATTATCATGCTCTGTCTTCATTTTCCACTGAGCCGCAAAAATGAAGAAAGTCTCGCTTTCGGATTTCTCCGTACAGGACTACGTAATTTTATCTTTCATTAGACTTTTCTAAATGATACACCTTCGTTTCATACCGCTCATTAAAGCGGAAAATGCATCCAAATGGATAAATAATCTTTGAGAGCGGAGCCGCGAACGACTTAGGCATCCTTTGCAAATTGCACCGTTTCTTCGAGTTAATGAGCGGCCCTTCTAAAAAGGCTAGCCGCCGCCTCAGGGCGAAATCTTCTCGAGTAAACGCACGGTGCTGCAGGGAAAAGAGAAAGAGATCGGGAAAGTTATTGGATGTTCAGAAGAAATGGAGTCAAAGAAGTGAGTAAGAGGAATAACGAGGAAAGATGGTGTATCCGATGGAGTTTACAGCGGAGAAATGTGATTACTTATGCATTGGATATCGAGAAAAAATATCTAGGAATACGAAGATATTGCAGCAGCTGCAATGAGCGGGATATTGGAAGTAGTAGATACACCTGCAGCTGAGAAATCTCATTTAGTTTTAATCTCCATAAAACAGTTTTGCGTCATTTTTATCTCAAAACGCATATTGCTATTTTCTATTTTTTAATCCGAGATAGGTAAGAGGAATTTTGATTCCGTTAAACCTAAGATTGCTAACCGCAAGAATTCGTAGAATGTAGAATAATTCTTTCTTCGTGAGCTTCCTTGTCATTATTCGGTTTAAATTATAGCATAGAACTTATGAAAATAAGAGAAATATGATTCGTCACAGTTATTTAATACATGCGTGAAATTTTCATTTTTTTCTCAGGATTTTTTTATTCCATGAAGTAAAGGTATTTTTTAACGACCAAAATTGTAATCATTAACATCAAAATCCCCGGACTAAAGTGAGTCTACCCTTGCAAGATGCAATGATGCCTACGATTACGATGTTTCATCTCTTTATTGGACATCGAGAGGGACCAATATACCTATCTTAAATACATTAGTTATATTTGAAGTATTTTAATTGAATTTTACTAATCGTCTATCCAAATAACTGATTTCCATAATGTTAGTTCAAAATATACGACCAATTAAAACTCGTTTTTATATTTAACTAATAGAAGAGAAGGTAAACATTTCTGGTCATTCGTTATATTGACGAGTCGTGATAGACATTATTTTAAAAGCTCATTGATCGGTTCATGAAAAAAAATCTAAGAAATACAACCAGGAGTTTTCAAGATGACTTGTAAGATATCAGAAATACAGAGGTACCGCTTATTTATTCTAAGGGCATCTTCTCACATCTTAATAGGATATAGTTTCTGAACTTCTTATTCGAGTTAAGTAAAATATAGGAATAATAATTCTCAGGCATTTTTTCCATCGATTTTAAAAACACTATCAGTTATTGATTTAGCTTGATAAATTAATAATGATTTCCAGAAAATTATACATTGCTAATTTAACTCCCCAAACAAATCCTAAGGCGAATGGAGAAGTACATTTTTGCGTCCATGGACGAGTTCCTTTCGTAGCTTTTATTACAATTTAGGACACTTCCGAAAAGCGGGTAACGTGGGATACGAACCGAGAACACGCCGTATCATAGGCGAAGCTCTTTTATCGGGTCCGAAGTTAAGGAGGGAATTCATCGAAGGAGATCAGTTTCGTGGGAAGAATTCTCGGATAATCGCTTTAGCGGAAAAGTGTTTTAAAAGCTTTGGAGCATTACGGTGATTAAGGGACAGGGAGGGTAATATATGTCTCAGATAAAGCGGCGAGAGAAAGCAAAGTGAAAGAGAAGATCAAGGGAAAGCAGAGAGAGAAATAACAGGGAGAGATGAAAAGGGAGGTGAAAAAAGAGGCTTTCGGAATAGACTGTTTAGCGATAGATGGGGCGCGCGTGTGTTACGATTTGGAAGATATTCCTTCCTTGAAAACCTTTCATCTTCCCCAAACACTGGCCCCGCCCTCCCTCTCTTATTCCTTTGGAGGAGTCGGTCATTACCAATCCTCCTCACATCCGCCGAACGGCTTTGTTTTGGCGGAATTCAAGGGATCGGAATAGAATGCTTTTGATCTCTCGGAGGATACTGTAAAAGAGGACGGAGTCTCGGTTTATTTTCTGCCCCGAGATAAAAGAGGCGTGGGATGCCATAGAAACACCGGGTTCCTACCTCCGACTTTCGGTTACACCCACTGGGATTCCTAGCAGAGCTGCACTCTCTGATCATTTCCCCTATTACCGCACTTACGGTGCCGCTCTCTATTAGCGATATTGTATCCAATTTTTTTTTAGTTTTCGTCTCCTGAGACTTTTACAAGTTACTAGTGCACTTTTCACTCTTTAGATCTCATGGAACATCGCTATTCCCGCTTTCGGTAAAACTTTTAAGAGCGAATGTCTGAAATATACCCTCGGAGTTATTTCAAAAGGATCACAGCCGCAAATTCTTACCACTTAACAGGTGTTTATAAGTGAGGGAATAGAGAACGACTTGGTGATTTCCACAAATGCCTCTTTATGAAGTGATTCACTATTCCTACATAATGTCTTTCCACGAAGCCCGGCCAGATATGACATAATTCATTGGAGTTTATAAGTCTTTTTGTTTTTCGTATCCTGATGATTGGGGCTATTTTCATTTGCCTTTTGGGTAAAAAAATGTATCTTTCATCAAGATATGTTGCAGCCTTGTTCATGGCAGTGTTGACACGAAAGCTACTGAGGTATGGGTGATGCTGAATCAATTATAAGTGAAATGTTAAGAAAAATTACTCGTAGTGTCACCTTTCGCAGCACAGAGAATATGTCCCGCGTATAGCATTCTAGCTTGGTTAGGAAATCAAGGGCTAACTACCTCACTCCTCATCTTGCCTCATAAACCTCAGTCCCCCTACTAGCTCTTGGTAGTTAACGATATAGGGGTTGAGGTCCCAACCGGTCTTCGGGCTGAATGCTCTACCAGCAGAAGGTTTTCTGGGATCTCCCTAAATTCGTTATTATTCGTCAAAGAAAGTTTAAAACGGCAAAGAAATGAAATTAATGTAATTTAAAGCTGTTCTAGCTTGAAACATATATTTCCCTAAATATATCCCAGAAATGAACTGAAAGTAGTCGTATATTTTCCACAATTTATTCCGAGATCGAACGGTTTTGGAGACTGATCATCGGGTCGAACATCTCCCCATTACGTACCTAACTTCCCTTTTGCTCAAACTGCCTTTAATCATTGTAATCCCACAAAATGCCTTTCAGCAAATGAATTCTGGACCCTCAAAACGAAACCGACGAACTGTTTGGATCCCCTTAATCTAATTTCTTTGAGGTTTAATTTGAAATTGTTGTCGTATCCGAAGATGAAAGCGTATCGTTTCCTTGCTTCTATCATACTATACGTACAGAAATTAAAGATCAAAAACAGATTTAATATGATTCCGCAACTCTTCTCAACACAGCGGAGTATTTTGTCAGTCAGGCTCTTTGTTTACTCTCCTCATATCCTGCCTTTCGTGTGTGCTCAGGCCCTCTTTGGGCTTTCTCTGAAAGGATCTCATTGTTTCCTTCCGTTCTGTCTCGAATAAATTTTCATGGTTATGAACGTATTGAACTATTTTTGCGTCATTTTTCTTAAGTATTTGTTTACTGTGTAATTCCTAGCGAATAGTTGACTTTCGTTTTGTATCTATGTAGTAAGAAAATGAAAAACTGAGGATGTATTACGAATCTAATGACGATTTCTGTTAACATTTTGTGAAATAGTAAACCTACTTTCAACCTATATATTTGTTGTTTTCAGTTAAGTATTCAGTCCAAAGGCTGGTATGAATCTCCCCGCTATTTCGTATATAGAGTTGTTGAGGAGTTAGGCTTACTAGGCAAAATTCGGAGCGACATAGTTTGGCTTTGCTTTCTTTAATGTGTCAGAGCAGAAAACGGGAAACGTAAAACGTCCACGCAAAAGAAGCACAATGACCCAATAAATAACACTTTCCATGGCTATTTTTGAGAATTGAGGATGAATTCCAGTACCACGATTACTCTATGTTGCCACAACCTTGCAGAAGAGCATAGTCTAGACAAAGTTAAATTTAAATAGATTTTTCTCTTGAGAAAATGAAATATATTCCATATATTTGTTTATGGTAGCAGAAATCTCGAGAACGGATTTAGATGATTCTGTACTGACAAGTAATTAATGATCCTAATACACAGAATCCTTTGACTTAATTAAATATCTTGGATAAGGAATTTCATCATCTCGAAGTGAAAGATGCTAGCCTTGCTATCCATAACATTTCAATCGCTAGATGTTCAATTTTTTTCAAATTTTGTCATTTAAATTCTTTAATCCGCAATTGGCACTTGTGCTAAAATACTTAGGGCACGCAAAAGGAGATAAACTAAAGAGAATCTTATAATATCTCTAATCGTGAAAGAAGCTGGAGGAGTTAAGTTAGAAAAGGTGCAGCGAAAGGCGACAGAAGTGTTTCAAAATTTTCCGGGATCGTCTATTCATATCTCTCTCTCTAATAAGGACTTTCTTATTACATTTTATGATTTCAACGTCACGAGGGATTATGCATTATGAAACGGGAGGAATCAACCTCACTCGGGCGACTCAATTGCACAATGGTTCATTTCAAAATTCATAAAGATATTTCTCGAGAGAGAGAGGCTATTCAAGCTTCTTACTTAATAAGGGATTTCTTGCTGCAACTACTTCCGCCTCAATTCTCACGGCTGCATCTTCTCCTCTGTCTCTCTCAGCCTCTCTCTCTCTCTCTCAGCTTCTTTCAGTGCCTCTCTCTCAGGCTCTCTCTCAGCCTCTCTCTCAGTGCCTCTCTCTGATTCCTCACTTTCCCCTCTCACTCAGCGCTAAACTACGATGCGGTGCGAATCCTTGATTTGTGGCTCTCAGTTGGCTCCGAGAACAAAGCTGTTTTTTCGGCCTCCACAGCGTTTCCTCCGCTTCGTTCCGCACAGGAATGAAAGGAGTCGTGCACGCAACACGGTTTTAATCCTTTTAAAACTTTCTGGAAAAGTGCACGCCTTTTTTCCGGGGGCTAGATACCGAAGGTGTAAATGGATTGAAGGAGTGTTTTCTTTGTTGGGAACCGGACTACGTCGCGACTTGGCGAGCAGAAAGACGGCTTTTTATAGACATCTTTGGGCCAAGCTGCATGCATACAAAAGGACTTATTCCGGCCGAAAAAAGGAAGAAGAAAGACGGTCATATTTTTGGGAAAGCTCTTCGTTCAAACTTATCTTCCGCCGGGGTTTGAGGGAACACGGGATTTTGTGAGAGTACTTTTTGCATTTCTGCCAAAATAGGACGGAGGACGTAAAAAAGGATTCAAACGAGGAGGAAGTTGGGCATCAACACGACCGCATTTTTATGGAAGAAATTTGAGCGAAGTTGAGCAACGCTGGCCCAAGCTGTTGGGCAAAAGAAAACGGACAAAAATATATTTTGTCCTGCCTATTAAAAATTTAGCAAATACAGTTTTGTAATGGCGCGTTACTGAATTAGGCAAATAAACACCTGTTCAAGATATGGAAAAAGATACACAAAATTTCCATTGTATTAAATCGCGATGATATATTTTTAACGAAAATGATTCGAAATGTTGACTGTGATCCCCAAGGTTTCGTCCCCCTGCCACACGTCTAATGGCTGCTTGTAGGATAAATATGCCCAATAAAAAATCAACATTTTAACCATGAGCAATTGGCAACTTCACATATAAAACTATTAAGAGTAGCTTTCTTTAAGTTCTGTCAATGTAAACATATCTTTATTCTAACGACAGCGCACATCTCTTTATATTGGGTAACTAGTTAGGATATTAATGTATGTAATTAAAGGTTTAAAGGTAATCTACATTTCCTTTCTAGTCACAGTTGTAAGTCACTAATTTTCTATTCTCTATTCCTGCTGATTGACTGATTCGTACTAGTCTCTTCAGTTTCAAATGAAGTTCATAACCTTTTTAAATCCACTACTTCTATTTTCCTTGTATGGTATCCCATATGACATAAATTTGAACCTATCAATTCCTGGCGCAAGACAGCAAACAGATTTATAGACACTCGTAGCTATTTCCAGACGGTACGTCCACGACTTCTAAGACCGCATTAAGGTCTGGCCACACTTCACCGCACCGTCACCGTGCCGTAGCTAGGCCGCGAGTCGGCCGTGTCACGTTTCGTCCTATGTGAAGCCACACTTTTCCGCGCCGCGCCCGTACTTTGTCCGTATTCTGGCTCGATCTCCACCTTGCGGAGGGAGCAGTTTAGTATTCATTTCGACTTCGACGTGGCTACTAAGTAGAAGTGATGTTCCGTAATTTCAGTAACAGTGAATTAGGAATGATAGCGCTAGCACTAGAGGAAGAAGAAATTAATAGTATAAAAAACAATACCAGTCGAAAAAGGAAGTGGGTTCACAGCGCTTGGAAGAAAAGGTCCATCGAAGGGGAGTTTTGCACGCTACTGCCACATCTGATCGAAGATGAAACAAAATTTTATCAATACTTCAGAATGACAAGATACACATTCTACCAACTTTTGGGTAAACTTCGAGACTCGCTTAAAAAAGAAGATACTTTTTGGAGGCTTTCAATAACGCCAAATGAACGTTTGGCTGTGTGTTTGAGGTAAGCAATGATTCTAAGGATAATCTCTAGAACTCATACTTTATTTTTGACTTTTTCATCTTTTAAATGTATTAGAATAATAATCATACATACATAATGCAGAGAATACAGATACAATACTAATACAATAAAAACATTCTGAAGAAATAAAAAATTATGAGATAGCAATATTAAAGACTTTCAAGAACATTACAAGATATTGATTCACCGGAATGTCTTGGTTCATCGCGTGGAGCTAAAGATGATGATTCTGATGATGGATATGACCGAGCTGTGAAATTAGACAAATCGCCTTGGCCTTTCGCGTCCATTTGGAGCTGTCTCAACTCCATTTCTTGGACCACCGCAAAAATCTTTCCTTTTGCTTCATGTAAAATGTGGGGATTTAGTGATTTTAACGAAGGCGCAATTCCTCCCAAAAAAGCATCAACTGGATCTTGTGAATATGATGTTTTATTTTCTGCTTCTTTTTCTGCCAATATGAAAGCCATCAACTGTCGCGAAGGGGAGTCTAGCAATGTCTCTTCAGGACATGGAAGTTTTCGCTTAACCGCTTTTACTTTGGCAAATTTATCTTTATTACTAAAGTCATGACTTGTTCTGAAACTATAATTACCGGAAACAGTGGGAAAGTTTTCTTCTTCTTCTTCATTCGTGGGCTTTTCGTCTGCTGGCCGTTCTAAATAAGTTTCTTTATTGGTATCCGCGTCATTCACAGGTTCATTGTCATTTTCTTCCTCATCATCTTGTGATTTTGGCACATTGGATATTCCTTCACGTTCTCCGAGATGAGGAACCAAAAAAGAGAGAATATCCTCGTACTTGTATTTTAGCATTTTATGAGCGGCCTGTCCTGATCTTGTTTTCCTTTTCTGTATAGTCCGACGTAACTGATCTCTAATGGAACTCCATTTTTTCTTACATTCTTCAGCACCGCCTGAAGTGAGCAATATTAAACGGAAATCAGAATTAATTTTACTACACGCTTAGTCAATAATGTGCTCGATAATTTATATATTTTATTCTTATTTCAATCCCTAACTTTTACGTTTCTATAATTTGCATTTAACTGTTCGTAATACTATTTAATTTCAGGTTTCTTGCTACGGGAGATTCCTTCAAGACTATTTCTTTCAGTTACAGAATGGGCAAATCAACGGTTGCAGCTATTGTTCATGACACATGCAGAGCAATAGTTAACAATCTTTTAAGCGAAGTTATGCCAATACCAAATGAAGGTAATTGGAATACTATAGCCGATGAATTTTGGGCAAAGTGGCAGTTTCCAAACTGTATTGGGGCTTTAGATGGAAAGCACATAACAATACAAGCTCCAAAATCATCGGGCAGTCTGTACTGGAATTACAAAAAAACCTACTCTATTGTGCTCTTGGCTCTGGTTGATCCTTGTTATAACTTTATCATCGTAGATGTAGGAGGCTATGGAAAAAATTCTGATGGAGGAATATTCTCTAGCTCTAATTTTGGAAGAGCATTAAAAAATGACAAACTAAATATTCCCAAGAAGAGAGCCCTACCTGGGACAAATACTGAACTGCCAATGATGATTGTTGCAGACGAAGCATTCCCTCTCAAAACCTACATGATGAGACCGTATCCTGGGAGAGATTTGGCAAGTGATAAGGCGATTTATAACTACCGGTTGAGTAGGGCAAGGAGAATATCCGAAAATGCTTTCGGTATTTTACAGCAAAAATTTCGAATATTCACGAGAAGGCTTCAAGGAAAACCTGATAATATAACAATGGCTGTACTAGCATCGTGTGTATTACATAACTTTATTCGGAAAACTGAGGGTTACAACTTGCCGGAGAGCATTGGAAACCAAAGGGAACACAGTGAAACTTCGAGAGAGACATCATCCAGTTTACAAGCACTACCCCGCCTTCGCGGAAGGGCTACAGAAGCAGCGTTTGCTGTGCGAGAGCAGCTGAAACATTTCTTAAATTCTCCTGAAGGAAGTGTGGATTGGCAAGAACGTGCAGCATTGACTGTTTGAATGTATAACTACAAATTTCTTTAAAAATAAAAAATAGTACTACGGTTATCTGTTTTTTTTTATCCCCTAAGAGAATATTACTGCGGTTTTGAGGCTACGTTTCGTGAGTCAACATATTTCATTTATATCTTCATCAAATTTGAAATATTTTCAAGAATAAAAAATTCTTTACTTACCTTCTACTCCTAAGTTCGTCCCAATTATTTTCCAAATCTTGTCTTTGTAATCATGATTACGATATCTCTCGCTCGATTGATCGTAAATAACAGGAAACTTTCGAACTTCCTCGATGAGTTTCTCCGCATCTAACATAATTATGCTAAGTGTTGTTGAAGTTTATAAAATTTCACTCAAAATTGTTTCACTCCAAAGAAAAGAATTGGGATAATTCTCTTCCGTGTCCGTTCCGTGCCCGTCAAAAATTAAACCAAACTAGTCGGGCACGGTGCGGTGATGGCGCGGAGGTGACGATCCGGTGTCGGTGCGGAGAGGTGTGGACTAGCACATTGTATAACATTGTAGTATTCGTTCCCGTATGTCGGCCGACACCCGGCCGAGCCACGGCACGGTGACGGTGCGGTGAAGTGTGGCCAGACCTTTACGTGAATGATTTAAGGGAGTTGAACACGAAAGAGCTACGTTTTATCTCACCGAGGTATTTTTGTTGCATCGTAAAAAATATTGGCAGGAGAAAACTCCGCGACTTTAATCGCATTTAAATAATACCGAAATTCTCTTGCCTTTTTGAATCATCGGGACGAGAAAAAACTACGTTCCACGATCTTTTCCCCCAGCAAAAATACTTCTCACGTTACGCCATCTGGATATACGACGCAGAAGTATGTCGGCCTCGCGCACGCTTCAAAGAAACACATTAAGCAAACTTTAACAGCCAGTGCCTTACGGAAACAAAAAGAGCGAAATTCTGAGCGTTCGTTTATACACCGGCGACTCTCCGTGGCACGAAAAAAGATATAAAACTAAGAAAAAGTGCGGAGTAAAACGGAACGCCGTACTCCACCGGATTCTTCCTTTGTTTCCCAGTCATTCGGGATATCTCTTTGCGCGTTTTATCGTTCTCTTTCATTCCGCATACCTTCATACTGGATTGGGCCCATCATGCGACGTTGCCTGCATTGCGAACTTCCTGGTCGATCTAACGACCTTCTTTCAATCGTTTAGAATAATTATTAAGGTTAAGCTTCGCTAGGAATTGATAGGAACGATTAGTCAAATCCGTGGAAGAGATTTCCAGTAAATAATTCCAGGAGATTTCTTTAACAATATACTTCATTCAAGAGGGGGCATACGGGATTAGAGACAGTAGGTCTTATAAACCCTAATACATTTTGCACCATGGCTCCATCATCGTGGCAAAAGTGAAACATCCGTTTTATCTAAAAATACATAGAATATTAACCGTTGAAATTTAAATAGCAGCGTTGTGAAAATATGAACCAAGTATTGAATTGTAATAAGTATTTAAAGTAAAATACCTCGTACTTACCATTTTTTAAATTACATGAATTATTATAATTATTTCTATCGATGGCTAGTACTACTGGATACAATTCACATTATACTCAAACGTCTGAGTTAAAGTTTCGTATAATTTAAAACTTCTCAGCACTTTCTTTATTGAGAACTCTCCATATATATAAAGCAAGAGTCAAGTCTCCTGTTAGACAACGTCTTCAACTAGCTCTTAGTGCATCAAATTTATAGCTACAGTGCCACTGAAAACTGATCTACGAGCCTTCTACTTTTAGCAATTAGCAAAGTGAAAATACATGTCTTCTTTCCATAAACCTGGCATCGATGTCATGTTTCATCATCTTCTACAGTCCCACTTTTTGACCGTAAGAAATATTTTTTACATAAAAGAAGCATTATATTCCTTCTGGTTTCTTTGTCGAATTCTCTCCACTTTCTCGAAAATGGGGAAGCAATCTTAGGAGATTGCCATTTCACCGTTCATCGGAATGGAATGGAGTTGGAATTGGAATCCGCATCAACAGACCAAAACATCGATACAAATTCGGAAAAATCTCTAGTACAAAACAAGAAGATGATGAGCTACGTAATGAAAATATTTTATGGTTTCAGATATAGATCAAAAGGAAATAATGGTGTTACGTTTGCTAACTAGTATGATTATTTCAGGTCAACTTTTGTGTCGAAATTCTATAAAGTATATGTCATGTACGGTTAGGTGTTTCACTGAGAAAGATTTTATGTTTACAGTCTGCTTAGAGTTTTAATCAACTGCAAGATTTCATAAAAGGTCATTTAATTAAGGATCTGTAAAGATCAGTATAAGGATCAATAAATTTAAAAGTTAAGAGTTGCGTCAGTGTTATGTTAAGTTGTTATACTAAACCTTTGAAAACTCTGATCAAGAATTTTAAACTGCTTTCGATTACACTTGAAGGGATAAAGTATCAGAAAATATGTATTTGACGGGACCAGTAGGTTCAGCTTTTTTCTGCAAATAGTTTAATTCCAGGTCATTTTTTCGCTTCGCCAAACCTACATTTCGTACATTCCCTCGTCCCAGTTTTCCCTACCCATCACCGCCTCAAATCCAGCGACGTTTTAATTCCTTTCGAGGTTGGATATCGGCAAAAACTTCGAGTTCTTTGACGGAAGACGGCGGTCCCAGGACGGCACCTTGGGGCACTCACACGTATGCGAGAGCAGACGGGGTTGAAAAAATGCGAGGCCGCAGACGGAATATATCGGATTTGGGGTTCTTTCTCTTTGGGAGCGCAAAGGAGGCCGCGGGAGGCAGCGTAATTGGCAGGCAGGTGTGAACACAGGAGCGAGAGATGCGGCGCCTCGTGGTCGCTCTCCCCGCCTTATTCGTGGAAAGCGGATGTTGAAGAGGGTGAAAGAGATGAGGGGTTGCTAAGAGAGGGTGGGAAGCCCTTATTTAGTAGAGGCGCTTTTCCCTTGGGAGAGAGAGGAGGCAGATAAGAGGGCCGCGCTGTGGGGTGGGCGGCGACCGTTCTTTGTCTTCTGCCGCCCCTCGGATGAGATCATCGGCCACGTCATACGCGACTGACGGGCCAACGATTCCGCGATTCTCCGGGAATGGCGATCCTCCGCGCTCTGCCGGAGTCCGCGGCTTTGGAAGGGGCCCAAGCGTATCGGGCGGTCCCTCAAAATCAAAAAGTAGCGGTCGTTGGTTACTGACCCTGACTGGAAACTTTCTTCTTTAAATTCCCTGATGAGGGGTAATTTTGAGGGAAATCACTCACGTTTGAAGCGTAATTAGTAGAAAAATATTCAAGAAACATACATGGCTGACCTCCGGCCGCTCAGTAGACAACAAAGGTAGGGTTGATTCACGAGAAGAATAAAACTTTCATTGAAGGAAGCCTGGATGCGCATTTTTCTGCGGAATACCAATGATTCGGAAGAGTAAATCCATGGCTACTCAGAGAGGCTGAATAATTCAAGAGAGATGGTCTAAATATATCTCTATCTTAACGGTATTGAATGATTACATCGATGATTCGTGAATGCAAGTTATTCTATTTCCTGAATTTTCTAGCGTTTTGCAGAAACTCTTAAACGTCGCGCGAAAGTATGAGGAAGAGAATTTTCCAAAGGAACAGAAATTCCCAACCGATGAGAGTTAAGAATATTTTTGGGAATGTTAGGGAATTTGCCAGTTTTAATATAGCACTCGAAGCATGTCCCTCTTTATTCACAGGAGGCTTTTAGAGCGTGAAAGCATCGAGGACGAAACACTATGTAAATACAAACGAAAACAGTTTTAAAAGTTCGTTAGACGCTGCACGAATATTTCAGAATCAAATTTCCATTTTTGCAATGGCATCATACTATTTATATGTGTCATACTTCATCTATTCAGTGTTATTAGTGAAAATCATCTTCCGTCTTTTTAATCTGTGACAAAGAAAATTTTTCAAGCATTGGTTTACTACTACTGAAACCTCATTGAAAGAACCGGTAATTTTTCTTTATGATATTAATTTTTCTACCACCTTTTCTTTTTGCCGTAAAGACTTTCACCAAAATCAGCATTTATCATTGACTGAGATTTACGCGCATTTCTTTTCTGAACTGAAACTCTACAAAAATCTCAAAATTGTACCAAAAAAAGGCCAAAAGCCATACGATATTTGGGTGCAGCAAGACCGCTATATAAGAAGCTTCTGGACAGTCAATAAGAAAAAGTTGGACATATTTATGCTATAACATTGTGAATCTACGTCATGGGAGACAAAGTTATTGTTATAGAAATCTACGCTATGAAATACGATTAGAAAAACAGAGGAAATTCTATATACACCTACACACGCCACAGTCTCTTCGCTGGGTAATCATGTAGCTTTTGACCGCTATCCGAAGCAAAAACCATTAAGGAAGTAAGAAACTCCCGAAGCGTGTTAGTCAGTTATCCTGGAAGACTGGACTTTAACTTCCACTGTGCTCAGAAATGATGTAGGGTAATCACCTCTTTCTAAATCGTCCCATTCTTTTCCCTTTGTGCTGCTGAAGCACGCGTATCGCGGGCTCTCTTCCTGTTTTCTTCGTCTCTTTCCAAAGCGACACCGTAGCATGTGTTCGCTCCGACCAATTAATGATGCCCCAGGGAGACAAATAGCCATCGGAAGGCTCTCTCGCGTTTTCCGCCCTCGAATCTCCTTTCGCTTCCCTCGTCCTTATGAAATTGCTTCCGGGTGAATTGTCTTGCACGGGCTCTGTTTATCATCTGTCTTGGGACTCCGTCGGCGCGCATCCAGGTGCTTTGAATGCGTTTGCGACGGGATGAAATAAAATATAACCGTATTTCATTTGCCACAGCCGACAAAGAGTCCTCATCCTGAACCCGTTCTCGCGTTTATCTTCATTGTAGTTTTATCGCGATACGCGCGGTGGCTTGCGAATTGAAATCTCCGATGCGTTTTACGACCTTAAGCGAGGTCGAATTTCATGTCGCGCATACAAATTATAAATAAACGCAGCATATTTTATCTCTGGTTGCGTTTATTCAAGTGTGAACACTTCTTCCGGCCAAGAATTATTTTTTGGTTTTACTCTTTCCGCGAAAAGTGCCAGGCAATAGGTAGAAAAGCTCGCAAATATGCAAAATATCTTCAATTGAACTATTTGCTTCTCTATTGGTAGTAGTAGTATTATTAAAAGTGCTTCGACAGCTGAGGTCATTTCGCACATTGGCTCCCACCGGGAATCGAACCCGGGACCGCTTTCACCAAAGGCGAACGCGCTGTCCACATGACTATCCGGGAGCCCTGCTTCTCTATTTTCTAGTTATTACTTCTTTATTCGTCTTCAGTCATGGCACATCTATCGAATTATAATTTAAATTTTGGAATTAAATTTCAAAATATAATTTTTATTCCTGTCATAAATAAATATTTGTTCCCAAGCTACAATTAATTCGATCAATTTTTATGTTTGTCGTTCATATTTACTTACGAAACAAAACTGGTGAAATATTAGTTTTTTCATGATTTCATGCAAAAGTAACAAAAACAGTGGATTCTTGCCTTAGGTTTGGAATCCATGTTTAAGGAATAGTATATAGGAATAGTTCATTTATATTTCAGGTTGAAATTTCCCACGCATTGACTTTTTTCTCTTCTTAGATTCAGGTGAGATAGGCGAATCTATTTTACCCTTATTTTCGTAACTCTTTCATTTTAAAAAGATATCTCGAGATAATATTTAAAGTCAATATCTGTCTTCCCATATATTTCATAATTAGCACTTATAAAGAACGTGCCTGGAAGCTAGACTGCTCATTTACCGAAGTTTATCTTTAGCAGATCAAACATCTTAATTTAAATGAGAACTCAGTCGGCTATTTTGACCGCATTCTCCGAGTTGATTTCGTAAGATTGAATCTACTTGCTTCCTGTTAAAGAAAAACCGCTATGGTTCGTGTTTTCCTATCATTAATTACACTCCGTTACTTCTCAGATGGTTTCAAATAACAATTTGCCAAGTCAAATAGTCGTCCAACACTGAATTTCTTGAAAATTACCGCTTGATGAGAGGTGCGTTATCTTCTGGTTCGATCCATCCATGCTCTAATTGGAAAGGGTACTGACACCTCGTCGATGATCTTGGAAGATATCCTCCCCTCGAATTTCTAGTTGAAGGAAATTCTAAAATATACGGCCGTAATACTGGGGTCACAGCCATAGAAGGGGAATCTTCATCTGGAAATGTGAGCAAAACTTTCTTATAAATGTTTGTGCTTTATAAGAACTTGACTCTTTTGTGTCACCCATTTTATATTTACCTCTGTGTTTAGATATGTTTACACTCTTTACGCATTTATTACCATTCAATTTTTTTCTTAGCTATGTAGGGTATGGTAACTGAAAACCTATTGCACCTGTTTTGGATATTGTAAGAGTTTAGGGTATTTTGCAATTGAATGTGTGCTGTTCCCATCAGTAGTAGGTTCCAAAATGTAGCTCACTCAGCCCATTCGGTATTCTCAGTAATGAAAAGAATAATGTTTATAAATATATTCCAAAGGCAAACCTGTACTATATCAAAGTTATTTTTTACCAGACGTTTTTCGAACCTTTCGATTTTTTTCTAGAGAGAGATACGCATAACTAATGGATATTCACTGGAATATGTCGGGTCTTTATTTTGACCGAAAAGGAACTCATAAAAATTTCAATGCGGTACTTAAATGCGCTAGATATTTTGATCAGATATCCTACATTGATATTCAAGCGGCGAACTCGTTCTTTTTTGCCCAAAATATAATATCGACTGATTTCTCATTTCAATCCCATCCATCTTTCCCCGAAATCAAGGATATTTTTACTTCATTGGATTCGCCTTATAGCGAAGTCCTCGCAGCTGGGGGCCAACTTGGTCATGTATTGTTTGGCTGCGAAGGAGGGCAATGACTCTAGTGGAGGTATAAAGGTGCCCATGGAATGGTCCCACACGTAACATTTTGGTCCCTTTGGCATTCATCGGCCGTAATCCCTCAGTTCCACGTACTCCAAAACAACGACGCCGGTTTAGCATCCCTCCGTGTCTCCGCACTTCCGCATTAGATTGCAGTTTGAGTTTCAATTGAAGGAGGCGCGCGTTTTACGCTTTTGGAAGCACAAGTCATGTGCCTTTCGGAGGCGGGAAAATTTTAACCGCTGCCTCCTAATTCGAGGCGAAATTAGCGGACTCATACTACGGGCTGTATCAACAAGACCGGGACTTCCTGAATCCGCGACACGGTTGGGCAAGCCACAAAGCGGGCCTCTTCGGTGGTGATTCAACCTTCGTTACTTTTCAAAGGGAAGTGCGGGGCTCGGTGCGTTGTCTTTAGTAATTATGACGAGATTCCGTCGGCTGGGAAAGAAGTGTCACCTTGAGATAAATTTTCGTGAATTACCGCTGGAAACGAAAAGACCCTCCGCGGGTTATTTTAGGCGTTCAAATTAGCGGTTTTATATTTAGCGCGAAATATGAGCGAGCATGTCGGTTGCGTACAGCACGATTTGCGGTTCTGTGCCCGAAGTGTAAATGGGTGCATTATTGGTATTTGAGGAAATGGTGTAAAGACGCAATTTTCCCCAATTATTGAGGAGCCGTCTTTCTTTTGGAGATTTTTAAATTTGAGAATGATGTCATTTCCAAAAATCTAAAAAGGAAGTGAAAAATAGCGACATGCCTGGGACTCGAACCCAGGTTTTAACAAGAGGTTTTATTTTACTGGTAGAATACAAGGGGGTATTGCGTAAATTTTGAATGACCTTCGGATTCGGCAACGCAATCGATTTCGGAAGCCGTGACAAATAAAATCGAACTGCTTCTATGATACATGGTGGAATTCAATCGTGAAATACAAGTTTCTAAATATTATTGTTCAAGATTTTTGTTAGAATAAATTGATTTGTATTTCCGAGAGAAATGTTTGCTTTTTGATTTACCTCGTAAGCTTCATCGACTCGCTACAGTCTGATTCGATAGGATTTTCGAAGTGCGGTAGCAGATCTTGAAAGAAGTAATGACGTCGCCGTTTCCAGACAATGAAACTTACATTTATGTAAAAAGCACATCCCTTCGATTGTGACGCATTTTCGATTCGGATTGCCGATACCTAAAGATACCTAAGCTTACGCAATAACCTCCCTGGCAGACTTGGGTTCGAGTCCCAGTCATTTCGTAATTTTTTCACTTCTTTTTAGCTTTCGGAAATTACATCATGCTCATACTTACAAATCGTCAAGAGAAAGACGACTCCGACATAATTTGGAAAAATTGCGTCTTTACTCCATTTCCTCAAATACCAATAATACACCCATTTATTCTTTGGTCACGGAACCGCTAATCATGCTGTACGCAACCGACATACTCGCTCATATTTTGCTAGTTTTCCCTTCCCTAGTTATCCCTTCTGCTTAGCTTTGGGCTTCAAGGCACACACTTCTTCGCCCAGAGTTAAGTTTCATTCCATCATCTACGATGTCATTTATTCATTTCCTATAAATACAGTCGCGACTCATCCAGTCAAAAGTCTTTCCTTTAATTCTTTAAATCATAACTCCGCTCTCTCTCTTTCTAAATATATCAAACGTTCTATTTTGGCGAACCCCTTTATCCTCTCTCTCCCAACATAGAGAGACTTCCCTTTGAATCCCCTGTCACGTAGGTTCCACAAGGTCGTAACCGCAGAGTTGGAATAACGGTCTGATTTTTCGTTCGCCGCTCAGGCAATAAACCCTACACAAGTGGGAAAATGACGCTTTTTATTTTTTCTCTCTTTTTCTCCTCTCATCCGATCGCAAGTATATTTCACAATGGAAAAGAATGAATATGGCTGCAGCGGCTCCGTGTTTTTTTTGTCCATTGTCTCCTGAGTAAACTAAAGAAACATGGCATGCTTCTTTCTTTGTTACTTTATTGACGAACTGGAAGAGGAAGTCCTTAATTAAGCTGCATGCGACCGTTCTAACCCATTGCGAAGTGTAAACTTTTATATTCTTCTCATATCTCCTTTTTGCTTTCTTCTGATACGTAGTTTCCCAATTGATCATATACTTCCGGGAAATGCTGCAGTTTTCTTATTTAATAGCTTTTTCTACTCATTCTTAGTTTAATTCCAACGAATAATTAAGTTAAAGTAAATGAAAACGGAGACACTGTTTTCCCATAAGGATATATTACATCAAAGAATCACTCGCCATAGAACATGAATCAACAAACTAAGCGATATGGTGTGATAGTTTATCTTTCTTTAAAAAGATGAATTTTCCTCGAAAGACAAATTGAATTATGAGTATTTTTTTAGACTTTTCAGAGGCCTAAATGCCAAAGTTTTAGCGAGTATTTCTTGCATCCCCGTCCGTTTTTTCGCAGGGCTTTTGCTTCAGATGAGCTTACAAATTTTGAGAAGATTCGGAGAGACTTAATTGGATGGCGTACTGCGACCGTGATGCAGCCGTCGAAAAAAAAAATTCTCGATATCTTGATGTAAATTTTTGGTGAATCACGAAGCCGTAAAATTTTATACTAAAGCTCATTTCTACGGGGAAATACATGTATCTCTGTATATATGTCATAAAACGGATATACGTAATATGTTAATCATGATTTGAATTTCAACATAAATAAACGGTTAATATTTGGTTAAGGTTGGTCACAGAAAATAAATCTGTTAAGTTTGGTCACAGAATAAAATAAACGATTAAGTTTGGTCACAAAAAATACATCTGCAATATTATTTCAATTTTTCATTTTATCCGATTCAATATATGATCGATGACAGTTTAACGAAACTTGTATGAGAAAGCGACATTCCTATAGAAATGAGAACTTATAAGCGACTATTTCCCGTGAGAAATAATCGATAAGCCAAGCAGTTGCTTTGATAGCCGACTTTTTTGTCAACTCGGAAAAGGATTTTCGTGCTTCAAGACTCAAACTGCTAAGTTCGTTTTATAATTATCGGACGAAGTGAGCCCAATAAAGGAAGTTGCTTCGTCGTGAAACTTACTCGCTCTTCATTCGATATTAAACATCACGTTCGCTTGGAAGGGAAGGAAGATCCTCACGAAGTGCTCTTCGACAACAACCTCGACGTCTCCTGCGTCCTTGTTTCGTGATCTTCGGTGGGACATTAACGACCGTCCTTTTCTTGGAACTCGTATAGCAACTGATTACGTTCGACTTCAGCTTTATATTTTTTCGGAAATACTGGAGCAACTTTTATGTGGACGCCTCTAGTTATTTTTTCCCGGCTTGTTCTCTTTTTAACTGCTCGTTAAGAGGTTTTATGTTTTCCGAGGAGAGAAAAATGTGGTCGGGTTTACTATCTATTGTTCTTCCCCGTTAGTTTATGTCCCTTGTGAGGTTATCAAGGCCATATGTATTGCGAGAATTTGGAGCAGCTGTGTGTATCTTTTTCTGAAAACTATCTCCTAATCCATAAATAGTATATGGTAGCTCCGAAGTTTAACTTCTTTAAAGATAAAGAAGATATTTAGAAAGGTAGAATTTAAAATAAGGATGGCCTCCAGACAAAGGTAAATGATTGGGAATTCCGGGGAGTATTTTTGAATACATCTGATACATTTCGACTTGATTTAATGCGATGAATTTAAAATTCCGTGTCATAACCACGCCATTAATTAAGACAACGATATGTAACTATAGGTTTATCTAAAATCTAAATGAAGTAAGAAAGTTAACTTATTTACAATTGTTTGGACTTGTAATGTAAAAATGCAGACTTCGGAATATAGGGATTGAGAAAATAGTTTTTCTATAAGGGGAAAGTTCCTTATCTTAAAATTGTATTTCGATTCTCTTTATTCTTAAAGCTTAATATTTTAAAATTTCCTTCATATTTCTAATCTTTCTGATATAAAATAGATATAATATGCATATCGTATTTGTTTACTTTTTATTAATGATTGCTTTTTCTTTTTAGGTAAGTACCAGCAGACGTAATCTATAATGGTTGCCTTACTTATGTGCCGAGATTCCAAAATACCAAATTAAAGGTAATTACGAAATCATGCATGCATGCTACATTTCCCAGATTGAATTCCTTTCCATAGTACACACTCAGAATGAAAGCGGATTTCCTGAAACAAAGACATCGTTTCATCATTGACGTCTACGCAGATTAAGTAATGATAGGCTTACATTTGCGCTTTCGAACTAGTTTAGGCATTTGCAGGTAGTGGTTTTCCCAATGCGATGGAAAAGAAGAATCCCGATTTAATGTCGAACTGACCATCCCAAAAGGGGGAGGGAATCACTCGAGGCACTGAATTCACTTCACTGCAGCAAATGCTTTTGTTCGGGCATCCGGAAAAATGTTGGAAACCAAACTCATTTGTTGCTTCGGAAATAAACAACCTTTATTTGGGCCCGTATTAATCACGGGGGGGGAAGCACGGTAAAATGAAAATATTTACCGCACCGCTTGAGTTTTTTCCAATGCACTCGTTCCGTCTCGACATTTGGCCGTCACGGAGGTGGCCCCACCCATGGCGCCACTATGGAACCTTTTAACGTGTGTATGCGTGCTTTTGTGGCTCGGGGGAGTTGCGTGGTTGGGTGGCGCCTTCCTCCCCTCGCCGAAGTGGGTCCCCGACAGGTAAGAGGGTCGTGGGGTGGGCAGACGAGACAGCCAGTGCATTCTTTTGTATTGCCCAACGAGCATTGGAAACGATGGGAGGACAAAGTGAATTTCGGTCTGAATGAAAACCTCTCCAATTCCGTTGTTTTCATTCGTTGCGACGTGGGCAGTTATCGAACGACTGGAGCGAAATTCGCCTTCATTCCGTTCAGGGACCAAAGCAAGGGGTAAGTCCCCCTTGGGGGCAAGGCTGAGGTAGAGTTGTTGAGCCAGTTACGCATTATTTTTCAAGTATGGCATAGGAATTAGGATCACCTACTCATCAGTTACTAACAATAATAACTATGGGAATAGATCTTGAAAACAGAGAAATGAGGAGATATCGTAAGTAACTATTTATTTCGTGGTGAATTAAAAAGCGTAGTTTCCAAGTAAAGAAATAGTTTACTCTTCCGCCCGGCTTTATTCTATTACAAGCTCATCATCAGGCAGAGAAGCGCCACAAGTGATGCCCTGCGATGGACTTGAAATTTTTTGAAACCGGTCAAATCAAAATATTTCTTCGCGTGGTAGTTACCGCTCAATTGTTTCACCATGTTCCCTTAGTATATAGTTTCACAAAACCAATGCTTCGTCATTTGAATTTATTAACATCGTTTCAGATGGTCCAATAATAGGATGAATAAATAAAAAATGGCGGTCTTCCACTTGCAAAATTTCTGTTGCCTACCTATTTTTGAATGGTTTTCTGCAAGTTAAATCTTAACACATCTTGGGATAAGCATTAGGAAGAGTTTCTTCGGTTTTTGTAATTGGAACCCAGAATTTGGAACTGAAACTCTTGTTTTGAAGTTCCTCGTCAAAGACCTAACGAGAAATATCAGGATAGCCATCTTCAAAAAATGTACACGTTTGTGGAGGAAGGGTTAGGAACTGAGATAAGAGGTTGTAAACTCTTAACGAAGAAAAGTTGTGGAGGCATACTAGTCAGCGATGTCAGCTAATGTCCCACTTACTTCAGATATGGTTTTAATGTTAATGTTTCGGCGAGTTCTTCCTCGGAAAGTTTTCGGCATTAGAAACGCAGATATACGATCCAATAACGCCGCAGTCGAAAATTATGTTTACAGGGATTGTCACGTGTGGTTGTCATCCTCTTTTATCATTCAGAGTGTCTTAAAAGATCGATAGCGTGTGAAATTTCAATCCAATATACAAAATTTAATCCCGTTAAGTGCTTTGCGTTCAATTTGTTTTCATTTTTGTGTGGATCGTACATACTTCATCACTGGTACAGAAGATTATGGTATAAATGGGTGCAAGGAAACTCAAACTCAGTCTACGATTAATTTGATTAATATATTGAAGTAAAACTCGCTTATTTGATATAAATTTGCGGTGTGTACCATTAAATATATTTTAGATGCGGTGAACATTTCCAATTTAGATTTTCCTGGAGAGCATTCTGTTTCATTGCATATAATTTATGACATTCCTAAAAGACTAATTATATATTGCATCAGAATGTAATGGAGACAGAGTACCCCCCTCTAATTCAAAGTCAAAGTATTTATCTTTCTAAACATCAGCATTTCATTTAATTTTCTATTTTAAGGAAATACCTTATAAAATCAGATCAATAACCTCTTGAAATAGCCACAACACCATAGGAAAGTTCATATAGCATCTGGAAAGTGAACTTTGATGTTGCTTCGTTGATAATAAACGATTTCAATTGCTCATATAGCTTCATCGTGTTTTCCACCATTTGCTTTGCAGCAAGTTCCGTTAGGTTTATAGGAGAAATTTCGCATCGCACCGGTCCGCCAAAAATGCCATTGTTTAATCATTCACCATTTTTAAATATGAAATAGCCACAACACCATAGGAAAGTTCATGTAGCATCTGGAAAGTGAACTTTAATGTTGCTGATAATAAACGATTTCAATTGCTCTTATAGCTTCAACGTGTTTTTCCACCATTTGCTTTGCAGCAAGTTCCGTTAGATTTATAGGCGAGATTTCGCATTGCACCGGTCCGCCAAAAATGCCATTGTTTAATCACTCACCATTTTTATATTTCCTTAATAATTTATGATTATCGGCATTCGAGATCGTCGATAGTATTTGCATTCGAAAATAATCGACTCCTTAAATGAGAATATGAAAGGATTCATAGGGTTACGGAGTATTTTTTCAGAAGTTGAAGAAGTAACATTTAAATCCAACGCTCACTCTTACGCCAATTACTTCACTTGAAAATGTTTACCATTCTTGGGTATCTTCCAATAAAAACATTTTCTACATAAATAAACCGTCGGAACGTTTCCATGCTCAGTCAACTCCATCCCTCGCTGTGAGTAATTAAATGTACGGAAAAATCGATTTGTTTGAATTGGAGCCTCTCCAGTCAGTCCAATTTGACTGGGAATCCGTTCATATGACCTACGAAACAGTCGCGACGCGGGAACCAGCGATCGCTGATTGTAGATGGGATTTGCCGGGAGTTTTATTTTTCATTAGGAAGGGCTAACAAGGAATTGTTGGACCCCTCTCACCTAATTGGGGAGGAATGCAGATTGAGCACGGCAACGAAATATTGATGGAAACAAAGATGAACTTCCTCCTCATCTGTTGTTTTCAGTGATTAAGTATTCATCTCAGAAACGGATAGAAATTAGTTTTTAATTTTCAGTTAGTGTGATTCTAAAAAAAATTGAAGGAATGTCACACATGAATTGCAAATAAATTGTATCAGCGAGGAAGAGGATGGGTGAAAATTGCACAATAGGATGTGCACCCAGGAAATGCGTTACTATGAGTTTCACGCTATCGACAAACATTATTCCCTCACTGCCAAATTTCGGGAGAGTTCGTGCTTCCAATAAATACATAGGAGTTACGCTTAGCTTTTATTATTTTTTATGAACGTACGAAAAGTAAACTAAAACTAAACATTTCTTGTCATTCTTTCCGGAGTCAATCACCGAAACTGAAATGGTAGATTAGCTAGAGATACTGGAGTTACTATACCTCCTGCCATACGCCTCTGGCTGCACGCGAATCTTAATCGAAAATCTAAATATGTATTGATATTTTTGTAGATTTATATTCTTTATAAATATACTAACGTATGCCATTCGAGAATAAAAAAACTTCCATCAATTGAGAAGTTGTTGCTACTGTACAGGGATTCTTAAGGCAATGAAAATTTGTATCGCCAAATGACCTGCAGCAGCAAAAATGTGCCGTTCAAGTTTTTCGGAACCACTTCCTTAATTACCCTCAAACCACGATTTCGGGCCCGCAGGAAGTAATGGTCTAAGTGTTTTCGAGGCTAAGGTTACTTCGGCCATAATCGAGGGCGAGAGTCCCTTCCGGAAGAATTCGAGTATTTTTTTCCGGGAAAAGAGAACAATCAACTGTCAGTTCCATCATCCACTCGACGAGACTCCGCTCATTTCCCAGAAGAGAAAAACTGAGGCCATTGTCTCCCCCAAGTAGGGAAACTCCGCTCATAACCGCCGCCTCACCAGTGGCCTATTACCGCAAAATGACACACTCGAGATCCGCAGCCACTTTCTTTTCCTCTTCCGCCGAAATTCCCGTCCTTTCCTTGGGATTCCATTTTTCTCCACCGAGACATGTCGCCAAATGCGAGCCCGCCCACGCAGGAGATGAGTCGGGCGCCGAGGAGTGCACACGGAAGAGGGGGCGACCATCACGACCGGTGACTGTTGCGTAGGCGGAGAGAGAGGATTGGAAAAGGGGTGAAGGAAGGGATTGAAAGATTTGAAGATGAAAGGAAAACAAATCATTCGAATTTCGAGAAATTAAAGCAGCGGTAACTTTTGTGTGAAGAAGAATGAGTTCAAACGTAACCGTTCGATTAAAAATATCGTCGATCAGGCAAAGGAAAATTTGAGACTGATAATTGAAGGAATTGAGGCAGGGTTGGATCAAGAAACTTGCCATGGAGGATTTAAGACACCTTCCTTTGAACTAATTTCCAATTTAGTTTTAAAGGGCCATTTTGCGGTAATAAATGCAGTAGATACAAAACAATTAGGGACTATTTCATTATAATATTAGCTCCTTTCTAGATTCTATTCAAATCGATGAAATACAAAGTCATCAATGCTCTATGTCTGCCAACGCATTAAGGTAACAAAAATGGGTTGAGTCGTTAAAAGTAAGGTTGTGTACCGGTAATGAAGAGGGTAAAGATAGGAGACTATAAAGAAAGGGAGCATACATAAAAATGCAAAAGATGGCATAAGAAAATATAAAAATATTTTTATTTAATTGGAAAAATTCAATATCTTGAGTCCTCTTTATTCAAAACCTTGGAGAATGTT